>OW284515.1:24890055-26250055 GCA_935413205.1 Polydrusus cervinus
CTATACCGTAAGGGTAAACATATTAAACAAAATATAGGATACAACACAATTGCTAAAGTGCCCTATGTAGTAGCTCACTATTTAAACTTACCACATCCCGAGACCTATACCGGCCACTCTTTAAGACGCAGTTCTGCAACCCTTCTGGCAGAAAATGGGGGAGACTTATTATCCCTAAAAAGGCATGGTGGGTGGAAATCAGCTACTGTGGCAGAAGATTATATTGAGGAATCAATAGCAGATAAGAGAAGAATTGCTAACATAGTGCAAAAACCTACCTTATGTGATAGAGATGTAAATACACCTTCAACCTCTCATACACATCAGGAGAGTGTCGTAGGCCAATTTGAAGCATCTGATGATCTGGTGCTAGACAATACAACTGGGGAGGCAACATCTGTTCGCAACACTGAAGTAAATGTACCAGTTAATATGATGAATATGCAATCCATAAATACAAGAAATGCAGGTATACATATGACTTGCCACAATTGCACAATAAACTACAATTTTAAATAATTATATTTGTGAACTTAAATTCTTAACAGTTTACTGATCTCCGAAGTTTTTATTTAATTTAGGTTATGTTTTTTTCATGTATTAAAAGTACCAGGGACACAACGAATTTGGTTGATTTTTCATTAAACATAAAGTTCTTAACCGTTTAAATACTATTATTTAATAGGTATTATTAAAAAATTATTATTCAGAGAAAATCGCATTTTTATTATAAGTTTTAGGTTCATATTTATTACCACAGAACTACATGGATTTCTTTTCTTCTTCTTGTGTCGGTTTCGGCTGCAAGCGCCATTCACAGTGCCGTTTAGGGTGATCCCAAAAATTTGAATAACATAAATCGTTTTGGTTAGGTACCCTAGAACAAATCTGAACTGTCAAAAATATGCACAATATGAATGAACATAAATTTGTAAGTCTAATAATTTACGCACATTATAAGAATAAATAAATTGCCGGCTAACGAGACTCTATACAACCCGGCATAGTACGGATACGGATAAAAGACGGCCATTTGGCAACCTCTGAAGAGATTATTACCGATATCAAAAGATGAATCTGATCTGTCAAATCTGTGTGACCGTGATTGCATTTTTTAATAATATTTATTTATGACAGTTTCCTTATTATAATAAAAAGTCCTATTTTTCGGAATTTCTTTATTTAAAATGGTCCAATAAGGCTTAAAATCAATAATATGATAAAGAAACGGTAAGTTAGGTTATAAAATTGTCTGTAACAACCTCATTGAACAGCTGTTTTTCATCACCTAGGTAATTTTTTATTATCATTATTAACCTAGGTGTAGAATTGTTACTTCTCGATAGAGCAATGGAGTAAATAATAACGATTTCTCAAGTAAGTAGTAGAAAAAAAATATCATTTGTCGTTTCCCCTGTAAGGTCCATCCATAATACGATTTTGTGTGTATGATGAAAAATTCAAGCGTGCCGTGAAATTTCGAAGCGCTTTGTAATTTTAATTTAAAACGTCAAAATGTTCAAGTTATCAACTTTAAAGTTAAGAATTGTATTAAAAAAACTTACACAACGATTAGAGATAGTGAAGATGAGATGTGTTATACCCCACCAGATATACAGGCAGCAGCAAAAATAGCAAGTTTAAGTTTATTCCCAGAAAACTCGAATTTACCCGCAAATTTACAATATCAGACGATTATTACCTAATTTGCAAGAAGTATATCAGCCTCGTTCATCTTTCGTCACATATTTTTTTTTTCAATTATCAAAATGGCAAATGTACCTCACAAAGGATAGGAATTAATAAATTTACGCAAATTGGGAGACAAATAGCAACATTTCTGCAATTACCCACTCCAGAGAAATATTCTGGTCACAGTTTTCGCAGATCTTCAGCCAC
Organism: Polydrusus cervinus; assembly: GCA_935413205.1. NCBI lineage: Eukaryota > Metazoa > Arthropoda > Insecta > Coleoptera > Curculionidae > Polydrusus > Polydrusus cervinus. Next base: position 24,891,955 of record OW284515.1, read on the forward strand.
TATACTTGTAGACGCAGGCGGGGATATAACTGCATTGAAAAGACGCGGTGGATGGAAATCCACGGCGGTAGCAGAAGAATATATTGATGACTCAATGAAAAATAAAATGGAAACAGCTAAAAAAAAATCAGAGGCGATCCAGAAAAATCGTTTTGGTCAGCCGCAATGAGGCAGTATCTACATAAACATCTTCATCTACATTTACTACAACGAATAACCAAGATGTTAACGTAGAATTAAATTCGATTCCTACAATGCACTTGGCACATTGTGTGAATACAAATATTACTATTCATATTTCTAAATAAATAAAGATGTTTAGTAATTCTGGCTACAATTATTATTTAATAGTCGTGGACAAAGTATATTATTCTACTCGCATGTAATGGCTTTTTGAATAAAAACTCCGCGTGAATAATAGCCACCATTATATGATTGTTGTATAATATAACGTATATATCAAGGTGCAAAATAAGCATCTTTTTTGCACAAGATCTGAAGATTGAACCACGTATTTGGCGAGTGGCTTAACACATCATGTGCAAAAATTAAGCTAATTTTGCCATGCATTTCATACAAACATTTTTGTTATTCCTTCATCATGATAAAAACAAAATTATAATTAGGTCCGATTTACTTTTAAAAAAATCTTATATTACAACAATCGGATATAAGCGTTGCTGTGGAAAATTTTACTGACAATATCAACAAACATTTGCTAAGAGCGCCAGATATTTGCATTTTTATCATATACAGGGTGACAATTTGAAAACGAACAGCATTTAATATTGCCTCTACCAATGATAGTATGAACATTTGGCGAAACACGTCAATTGATATATCGAGGGGGACATTTTTTAAGACATTTGTTGTCGTATTACTTTCAACCCCCTAACCCCCAGGGCACCTACCCCTAAAATTTTAAATGGCAACCCCTATTTATTTTGCCATTTTTGTGTTCCTTATAAAATTCTACATAAACTGTATCATTTTTTTTTTCAAAAAATGTAATTATTTTATTTTTTCTAGTGGCGATATCGAAGACGAAATGTAAATAAATAAAGAAATTTGTATGCAACCTTATGCAGTTACATTTTTTGACCATGTTGACCAGTGCTTTATATTGTTGGTGGGTTGCTTTTTTTGGTGGCATCTAAAAAGGCAAAAAATTAAGACTAGGTATATTTTGTATAGAACAATTTATTTAGTAAATGAAAATTAAAACTAATTCAGCTTTTTAAGACAACCAGCCGCCAATAAACGGGAATCTGCTTTATTAAATAATTATCAAGAGGCCTAAAAGATCTTCTTCGTTGGTTTATAAAACCCATATTGAATTTATCTACCCTGTTTGTTTTTAACTAAATATACTAACACACTTTCCGAACACAAATTCAAAATTAAACAACTAATTTTTACGTTACAAAAAAGAAGAATATTCTTCTTTTTTATTTAATGGCATTCGAAAAACAATGTTGCCAATTTGACATTAATTTTAATTTCAATAATTTTTAGTCAAGTGTTGTTACTGCATACCAACTTTTTTCAATATTGAAATGAAAGTCAATTTTAATTGGATTATTTCAACATTGACCTCAAAGTCAATGTACTTACTGCATAGGGCTGATTTTGTGAGTATAAAAATGTGCGAATCTGAATGTTCTTTACCTTCCGACATCGAAGAAGCTGAAAACGCTGTAAAAGCAATGTAGGTGTGTATGTGTGTAGGTACTATGTATTATTAAATATAACACTTGTGTTAAAATGACTTTCCATTTTAACACTAATGACATTTGACAACGAAAATCGAAGTCAAAATAGTGACTTTTTGAATCTGACTAACAACAAATATATAGTGCCCGGTTGCCAATTTTTTGTTTATTGTATAAATCTAGACTTTATTAATTATTCAATGACGTTGACAGTATTTTTTAAGTTGTAATTCCAATGTAGGAGGGGTATAGAAATCGTACTACGACTCCTAACTAATTTGACATTAACACCTTAAAACACGAATCTTATTGTTTGGTAATCTACTTGTATAAGTACTAAATTTTATTAAAATCTGAGATAACCCGTTCGGTCGGTCCCCTATTAGTTTTAACAAACCTGTAGTATTTAATTTTAAGTTTTAACAATTTAAACATTGATCTGTAAACAAGTGTGTTTTTATTAAGATTAGATAAGTTTTTCCTAATCATATTATGAGGGTGCAAAAAGTGTGCAAATGACGCAGAAAATGCTCCTTTATTTTTAACTAATTGAAGTTGGTGAGTTGTAATATATTTTCAAAAATTAAAAGTCATTAAAAGGTTTATTGAAAAAATTCGTATATAAATCTTTATATAGAGCAGTATTTCTAGCCTGTCAAATTAAGATATTTTGGTAAAAGTGTGGCCGAAACATATTTTCTTCCTAATTTTTGAGGACGCTGAATATGAAAATTTTCCGGTAGTCTCCCGGAATCGGGCCTAAAAAAGCGTGTCTTCCGGGCTTTATATGATTTCGCCCGGAAATCCAGTTAACAAAAACGCTGCAAGATCGTGGATGAGGCGGCGACCTTTTTTTTAGATGTTATTTGGATAAAAGGGCAGTATTGTATTGTTTGTCTTCTCAGCTTATTGCGTTATTAGAGCGTGGGGGAGGCGGTGACTTTTTTTTTAGAAGTCGTCTTTATTTCGTAGGTAAATAACTGTATTTACCTTCAACTTTTTTTTTGGTTATTAGACTCCCGGAATCGTTGGTGAGGAAGGTAGCAACCCTAGGTGTACGTAACAACACGGAGCGCTCTTGTCTTATCTTTCCGTCTAGCATTTGCAGATCGCCATTTCTTTTTTATTGCTTGATGTTCACGAGTTGTCAAATCTCGTACTTAGCGTTTGTTTGCATGGTCATGGTATCTCTCTCGATCTTTTCTTTTAGATTCTGCGTCCTTCTCGGGATTATTTTTACGCCGTTCTCGGTATCGTCGCTGCTTCTCAGCAGGCGTGAGAAGCATCTCAAAATCACAATGAGTTTCTTACAGTAAACAGTATCCTGTAACAAGGTTTTTAAGTTTATAAAAATCTATTTACAGAATTTATTTATACTCACTATGCTTACAGAGCACTTGAGAAAAACAGATTATTAAAAAATTACAAAGTTCAAAGTTAAAGAATATAGGCATATACAACTCTGTTACTTTCTTAACAACTCTGTTACTACGCGTTGGTAACAGAGTTGCACAGTAACAGAGTAGTAAATTTAACATGCCGTAACACATAAATGATAAAGTAAGGCGTAAATTACACTTTTTCTTTCATATTTAGATTATTAACCTCTTTGACAACATATTGACTCTAAAATAATGAAAAATACGTTGTTTACTTACGTAAATAGGTAGGTAACAAAGCAGACACACAATAAAAATACGCAGCGGGTTGAACGCCTCGTGGCTGACTGACGTCTTCTATACCCCTCCCCCTGCTCTACCGGTCATCACGTAATAATACAGCAGGGGAAATATGTATTTAATAAGAAATAGAAATAGAGAAGAAATATTATAGACAGAAAAATTTCGTACCATATAAACATGTTTCTTTGTTCGTTCGTTATTCTTCGGTTCAAGGAAAAGTTGTATTATAGGAACTAAAAACATATACTTTTGTAGCTAAAGCTTGCGCTCCGTTCGAAAAAATAAAAAAAGAAAGGTTATGTTTTATTTCTTTTACAATTGTGAATTATTTATTAATTAAATTATTCTGCGATTCCAAAGAGAAAATATTGAAAAAAAATGCATCCAACGTTTGCGAACGCTGTGGATGAAGAGTAAGATCTAGAACGGCGATATGAGTTAAATCTGGAAAGGCAGATTTTAAGAGATAGGGTGGACCCTATGAATTTACCAGCTAGGGAATTCATTAAACTTTTATGTATCTCCAAAGAAATGTATCAAACTTTAGTAAACGAACTAACTCCTCATATACAGGAAAGTCAGAGGAGCACAAAACTCTCCACGGAAACCAGAATTTTAGCTGCTTTGCGGTTTTTTACAACTGGGTCATCCAAAGGGACATTGGAGAGGAAGGAAACATAGGATTATGCCAACAATCTATAAGCAACACATTGACAGAAATATGCACAGCAATTGAGGAAATAGCTCCGAGATGGATTATATTCCCTGACACGGAGGATAAAAAACAGGAAGTCAAATTACAATTCATGGGCCGATTTAATTTTCCTGGTGTGATGGGGGTGGTAGATGGGACACATGTTGCTATTTTAGCCAGTTGAAGATGCGCATCTGTACTTCAACAGAAAAAGGTATACCTAAGCATTTTTTGAAACACTATAATAACATTCATCATAAGCATCCATGTATTTCCTTTTATAAACATTTGTTAAAATAATTTTACATTTTGTCATCATATTGTACATATTGTAGGAAAAACTCTGAAGTCTGACCCAATAACAAAAAAAGGGGTGACTGATTTGTTTACCGATCAGTTAAAGTTTACGATATTAATTGACTATTTTTTCATTTCGCTGGTAGAAATAAAACACTCAGTTTGAATATTTGAAATTGAAAGGTTGTTTTTTATTTACTAAACATAAAACATACCGGGTTTGCTTGAACCCTTGTTCAATACAAAATTGGGGATTAAAAACCCACAAATACAATGGATATTACAAAATACTTTGATTAATACTACGACATTGGATTTATTACTAATTAATTTGGCTTATCAATTGATTACAAAATCTATGCCAACAGAAGAAACAAGACAATAAATATCTAGTTTAGGCGTGAGCTCACTAGTAAGTTTAAAGAGTCAAACATAATCTTTTTACGCGAGTTTCCAGTTTTCTGGGAAACCTTTGCGATTCACTTTTTTGTATAACTTGAATAAAATCTTGCGAGGGCACACAGAAATATCGACATTAAAAGTTTGATGCTGCTGGAGCTGTTTTTTAGCAAAACATTTGGTTTCTTGATGCAGAATACCTTTACTCTGTTTAATTTAAATTGTACAGTTAATTTCTTTACAACAGTATGATACTTATCTTATTCTAGCATACCTTAAGGGTTTACTAATCTTTTAAGTAAAGATTGCATTTATAAATACCAACGTCATAAGTATTGACCATTGGGTTTTTTCTAGTTAAAAACACATTTTTCTGTTAGTGAAACGCCACTAACCAGCAAAAGAAAGGGGAAATTACAACAGCATGAACACAACTATTCTAGGAGTCACTCGCTCACAACGCTCTCTCCACGACGTCTTTTTCAAAAAACTTTTTTTTTGTTGTCAACCAATGTCAACAAAAAACATTAACGTGAACTTAAAAACCATGTCAACCAAAAACATCTGGTGACTGGTGCGCGCGCAGTGCCTCCCTAAACATTTCACGACTTCTATACAGGGGTAAAAATTAAAGGGGGTTGGGGAAGTTCCCCAACACATATGTTTGTTATGTGCATACAGGATGTTCTATATCTGGACAGAATTGTTTTTCCATTTACTTCTGGTTTTATAGAATTTGTGCAATTATTTACGATTTCAATGTGAGGAAATATACTTGATATAAAATTAAAAAAATCTGAAAGTGTTTTTAATATTTTTTTTTAGATTTCACTCAAAAAATGATTGTGTGTGATGCAAATAATTTGCGCATACTTAGTGTTGACCCCAATTAAGGAGCATCTCATGATTCTTTTGTCTGAAGAAATTCTGCTGTTTCGAGGTACATGGAGAACTACAGACAAGGGGATCGATGTTGGCTTCTTGGAGACAGTGGATATTCCCAACAACCCTGGCTAATGACACCTATTCGAAACACTATTGAAGGCACTCCTCAAAGAAGCTACGATGAAGCACTAACACTGGCTAGGAACTCAGTAGAAAGATGTATAGGTAAGCAAAAGTTAAAATAAATATACCTATCATGTTATTTACTTACAAATATCTTTTTACCATTAACGTTAAAGAAACATGGACCCGATATTTCTATTCCCTTTGTACATGTCAGCTTGACGCCTGTTATTTACGAAAATAAATAAACAAACTTCTACATGTAGAATCTCCATTTCTTTTTATTTTCAGTCTGTCTCTTGTTGTCATTCTAACAGCTGATAAATTTGACGCCTGGTTTGTGCAAAGTATACAATCGACGGACGTGACTCAAAAGTTCACAGACGAAATTTAGGAAAACAAACAGCTCCGTGATCCTCTAATAAAATTGCATTTACTTATTATGCGATTTCCACAAAAAATATGAATCATTTTAATTGGGAGCCACTTTATATAAAAACGTGAGAAATAAAATTAGTCAATTTGAGGCCCTAAACAATGTTTCGTTATTTCCATATGAAATAAAAAGGTCGTTAATACAGGGATGGATATGGATACTTCTAATATGATAAAATAATAATAATTATTATTATTATTATTACCATGAGTCATGGTATTAGTACACAACAAATATTTTAAATTTGCCATTTACAGAACATGATGAACTTCATAATAAATATATGATTCCATTCTAAAACTCAAATAATATAGCAGCTTTAGATAACAAAAAAACTAGCTGTGGCACCTTTCCAAAGACAGAATAGGTAGATTTTTAGTCGATGTTGGTATAGGTATGATTTAAATTTATAATTATTTTTAGGCATAAAAATATTTGATAATAGTAAGCGCTATTTTTATAACTATTAGATAGCACCTACCCATATGATAGTTTTCAAGTTGACTATATCCAGAAAAACCATGAAATTGTTAAGTATTTTACATACCTTGCTGAAATAAAATAAAAATGATAATTTGAATACATAATTTATTTTCATAAATAACTATTCATTTACGTATACACATGGTTTAATAGTCGCTTTGGCTGTTATGCGTTTGCAGAATCGATGATTAATAGGCGTACCGTTTAATATTTATTGAAAACACGATTTTTCAAGTTTTTTAACCCTATATATCGACTATTGACCATTTTCACATGACGTCACAAGGCAGTCGCCATTTTGCCTGGAGGACAAACAATACAAAACTATGTTAAGTGAAGTGTTGTGTTTTTATGTATTTTCGCGGTTATTTAAGTGGTTTTTGTACTATTTTCTTTAAATCATAAAATAATAAACTTTAATACTTTAGTAATACCATCATTTTGTGCAGTAGTCAGTTGTGGGATGAGAGGAAATCGAGACAATGTACGGTGTTTCAGAATACCTGCTGCTTGAAAAATGCTGAAATGAACACATCCATCCAGACACAGGCAAGAGATATTAATAAAAGCAATTAAAAGGGGACCATTAAGTGTAGTAGTCCATACTTGAAGTGAAGTGGCAAGTTAAATAGGGAGAAATAAGGTTGCCTTTAAGTATTATTGCTCCCTATTTAGTTTTAATTTGTTTTGTTATATAGATGGCTCATGTGATCCTAATCTATGTATGTTTTGAATTTGTATCGCACCCACCAATTTACTTTGGTTGGTTTTATCCGAGCGGCTAGATATAATTTAATAATTGGCGGCGAATAAGTTGATGTAATTTTGCTGGGTTCGGAAGATTCCTGTGCTAGCTGCTGACAACCTTTTTTTACTATGAAGTTATTCACTAATAAAGGAAAAACCTAAATTTTTATTTGCCTAGAAGTTTTTAGGAGAATAACTATTTTATGGAAATTCTATAAGAATAAGTGGTAGTGTGAGTTAGATCCGAAATTATACACTTAAACAGGTTTTAACATACACGTGTTTTATTTTCAATATTATGTTACGTTTCACAAGTACACTTATTACTTCAATTTTAGGAGCCACCTTAATGATTCAAATTTTCACTTAATTACTCATACATTTTTCATTATGCACTATTTATGATCATAGAACACTTACTTCTTTATTAGGAACTTATTTAAAAGAATTTATCCAAGTTATTTCTTTACAAGAAAAAAAATCCAAGACTTTTGCCGAATTTAATTCTAACTGAAACCGGACTGAATTTATCGGTAAATTCAACTTAATTAATCTTCGACCGGATTAATAAGCAAACGGCGGTCACTCACTTCTAACTTGGACTCCGAATTAACGTATTTTCACTTTCACGAGCGCGTAACCCTTTTTCTTTATAGACTATCTCTTCCAAGCGCCGACCGGCCTTTTATAGCAATTTTCCCCTTGTAAAGAAAAATACAGGTGTCTATTAAGGGTGTCACCCCTCCGTGATTCACGCTTTTTAGGGCACAATCAACCCTCTTTATTCTGTCAATCTGATAATTTATTGGTCTTTAAGGTTCAAAATCGCATGTGAAGCCGTATTCAAAGGAAGGGTCCACTACAGGTGCAAGGAATTAACCGGATAATTTTGGGTAATCTGGTAAAGAACAGAATTATACCGCGATTAGTTTTGACCTAAAAAGGGGGACTATGACTATTTTTAGATGCACGTGTCCGCGAAGAGAATAGGGGGTGTTTTTGGGGTGGACTCTGCATGATGCTAGTTAAATTAGTTTTGTTAATAATTTTTAAATTTATTTTTGATCAATCTGCAATTGTTACAGTATTTTGCTGAACTTTTGTAAAATATTAAAAATTTTCTTTCCTTTAATTTTGAATGTTAACAACTGATTGTGAAATACTTGGTTATTAGTAATTATTTATTCCTACAGTTTTCTATTAAATTTTATTTTATTATAATTTCTGGAAACCTTTAATTTTCTGAGATTTATTTTTTTTTCTAAACCTTGCGAGATTTTTTTATTCTTTTCTTTTATTTAATAAAAATATATTATTATTATTTCCCGATTTTTTCTTTAAATAAAGGCCTTCCTTTGAATAATTTATTTACCCTTTTATTAGTTAAGAATTGCTTATTTATTTGGCGGGACATCACACCACTATCCCCCTAAAAAAATTAAAATGCTTTCCGAATGAAAGTATTTTAATGCATTAACCCAATATTTCCGGTTCGCGGCAATTAGGTTAGTCGGGCAATGTCACAGACCTTTAGTTAAAAATGGTTCGTTGGTCGGACAGCTGTTTGGAAGAGGGTGCCGTGACAGAAGCAAGTGTTCTTTGATTCATGATTTCTTAGCCTATGTTACATTTCGTAGTTTTTGGGGTGCTACCCATGAAAGAACAAATGTTCATGCATAAAAAAATCGATAGATACTTAATCTACTATAAATACAATTGTTAGGGTACACAATTAGCAATTGTTCAGTCTTACGTTCCTTAAGAATACATTTTTTTTTGTTTGTTATTTTCCGTCAAAATGAGAACAGTTGTTTTTTTTTTATTTTATTAATTTATTACACTTGCCAGTTATGTACCTTCAACACTAACAAGATACTACATAAAATTTTTAAATTGCAATTTTTAGCTATGATAAATGAATCTAGTCAGTTTTTACATATATTAGAAGAACAAAGACACATATAGGCTAGAGTCACCTTTTCATTTTGAGGGTATTCTTTATACAGATTAGGCATTCCCTCTAATTACTTATTATGATACATTGACACTATATAATGCTAATCAAAATAATAATCATATAATTGAAATCCTGTTTTTCTCTTTGTTTTTGTTAATTACCTAGTTATTCAGTCTTATTGACTCTCCCATCTCTTATAAAAGACTCTAAAAATTTATTTTGAATATTTTGTTATTTACTTATTTAGTTTCTAAGGAATTAATTTTTTTATTAATCCGATAATTTACAGTCGTTCATAGAATTAGACAGGAAGGTGCGTACGGATTATTTAATATTTTAGTTATACTTATATTCTAAGAGTTTCAATAGTCTAAGAAAAATACAGATAGGCAAAAAGGCACTAGGTTTCGTGAAATTTAATAAATTTGCGACTTCCTTAATTGTAGTGAAATGGTTACGTTTTTTTTTAATTAAATTTCAATAATGTTTACTTAAGATTGTAATGTTAATATTATGGTAATCGTTATTACGTAGAAATTAATTAAAGGGATTTGAATTTATTTAATTTTCTTGGACAATTATTTTGAATTTAAGCATTTTTCTTTTATGAATAACTTTAATTAATTTCCATTGCGCTAGAGTTATTAAGCAAAAATTTTAATTATTTTAAGGGGTAGCACCACCCAGAAATATCTTTCTTAAATATACCTTAATCGAAAGTTAACTTGGTTTTTTCCTATACTACCAGTATGAGAATAAATAACAAGATTACCCGAAACTGTCGCTTCCGCTATCATCTTCGTTATCTTCTCCGGCGTCTTCCTTGGTATAAGGATATGTCCTCTTCAGGGTCATCCGCAAGTTTGAAAGGTGGGTGACTTCATACTCTGATCCCGGATTAGGACCAGAGGTTTCGCCGTGGTGAGTATTCTCTAGCTCCATGGAAGTTCGGAGCCATGCAGCTACGTTCTGGAGAGACAAGCTGTCTCCGCTTGGCTCCGGGATGGGGGCGCTAGGCATTGGCTCAGGAGTGACGGTCCGGGGGCGGCTGGGTCCGGGTAAGTTCTCGGAGTCGGGCCTATGGGGGCTGTCACTGGATCGGCAGGGTCCGGGTAGGTTAGTGGTGGAATCAGCGGGGCCATGGGGATGGTCTTGGAGTGGACTTGGTCCTGATGGGTTTCTAGCGGATTCGTTTCCAGAGGTACTGGTTCGGGGTTGGCTGGGACCTGGCGTCGGCTCTCGTGGTGGTGGGTATTGTGGTGAGCGAGGTGCATTTGGCCAGGCTTCGGGCCCTAAACATAGGTCGCACATACACCTTGGCATGCCTTGTAACCTGGTAGCCCTCCAGAGGTCGGCTAGACCGAATAGATCCCTGGGTCCTTGTGGGGGCCGACAACTGGGGCAATCGCATGTGGCTGGGTTATAGTTTGTTCCATAAGCTTGAGCCCACTCCAACCGGAATGTCTGATATTCCAAATGAACCATTGACATCCATAAGGAAACGACGGCGCGGAAAGGGATGTATTCCTCTGGAATAGGATAATTCTCCCCTAACTGGGTCACCATGTCCTGGAGATGGTACAGGGCCATCCTGTACATAGTATTGACCATGGGCCAGTTTCCCCGCATCATCCGAGTGTAAGTTATGAACATAATCATGTATTCCATGACGTCGACTCACTATATAATGTTTTTAATTTGTAAAAAGTTTAGATTTCTTTTTCTAAAAAAAAATTAATTGTCACTGCTATATTATAATCACTCGCGCTTCCTCATATGTTCACTCGAAAATTAATATGGTTCAAGTCCGGCACTTTTTTTTTAATTTTAAAAATATCTTAGGATACACTCTGCGTTACTCGGGAAACAAAATTTTTCTGCAGAAATTTTTATCAAGTCCTCTATTAAATATCGTTTATATACCCTTACCAAAGTGGGGGAGTTTAACCTATTAAATTTTCTTACACCACTATAATTTTAATCTTTACATGGTTTTTAATTTTCAAGGGTCGTGAATTCTTAGTTTTCCAATTTTTCCCATGGATGTTACTAAATTTTTGTATTTTTGGGGAGACTCTGCCTAATAAATAAGATTTAACGGTTAGATACAAAATCGCTACCCTCTTAGTTGGTACTTTTTTTTTTTTTACTCTAGGGAATTAACTTGTCGCTCATCGCTTCATTAATTTTATGTTCCTACGTTAGTCGTTAATTTGACCAATCTGTAAAGGTTCTCATCCTATTAACTGATCCCCTTTTTAAAAGGTGGCATCTGGGACCATAAAACCTTTTAAATTTTTGTCGCTCCCACACTGTAGTTCTGCCTTCTGTCGTACCACTCAAAGGCAGCACCTATCGGGTCAAACTCTCCAGTCTTTTATTAATTATAAAGTTTGCCGTACAGGGCAGCACGTATCGGAATCCTTTTCAGTTGGTGGACCGGGGTCACTGCCCTTCTAAGGGTAGTGGGCGGTATCTTCCATGAATGGTGGATTGCGTATTAGAGGCTTTAGGATGTTTATATAGATGGCGCGAGGAGGGTGCTTTAGGAATTTTAATTACAGTTTTTCGGCGTCTTCACGTCCGAAAAGGCTCCATTTAATTCTAGGGACATTTAACAAGTCATGCTGTAAGGTGGCATAAGAAGTTTGTTTCGGGGGGTTAATTATTGACGTAGATGCCTGTTTATTATCGGTCTTGATTTCATTTTCAATTTGGAATGTGACTTGCCGATCTGGTACTTTCATAGTAGTATCATTTGTAGATGGCAGATGGCTGGCTGGGTCTTCATTTTTCCAAAAAGTCGGCTTGGCCTCTTCCTTTTTATTAGCTCGTCTTTGTTTTTCTTGTCTATTATGTATTACAAATAGAGTTAGAGTATCCCAGCAAGAGGCTAGTAGAAAAGGCGTACAGCCAGCGATATTGTGCAGTGCCACAGCATTCATAAATGTTTCTATAAGAAATTTGATAATCCTGAATATAAAATATAACCCTATTACTCCACTCGCTATGTCTCCAAGAAACGTGAAGTAGCCATACAGTTTACGAATGGCACTATTCGCCATATTTTCCATCTCTTCTTTGTTAAATAAATTTAGTGCAGAGAACCCTTGAGCTTGAACGCTTTGTCCGGCTATGCGACGAACTAAAATGTTATTTAAGGCGTTTCTTTCTGAATCGAACATTACGGCATCTTGGGCTTTCCTGATCTCTTGATAAGTGTACAGACCTCCTGCACCAAGATTTTTTATCATTTGAAATTTGTGCGGTTTCTCGTAGTCTACTTTTAACTCTTGGGGAACTATTCCATAATTTGGAGAGGGATCGAATCCTGTCCATCTCCCTTCAATTTGAAATAATGCAGGTATAATTGTATTGCATTCAGTTTCTTCTCCATACTCCTGAAGAATTCGTGTTACAGGTGACATGTACATACTTTTGTTATTGGCGGTGACCGGCAATTCCACGTAACAATGTTCTGCTCTTCTAACTTCTACAGCGACGGGTACACATTTTAAAATGTACAGCGCTTCGCCGTTTACTTTAGCTACATAGCCCAGCTGATTTTTAACTAAGCTTGCAACGGCATTTGGATTAACGGCTGCCATCATTAGTCGGTTTTTTAATAATTCTCTGTGTAATAAGCATCGTCGGTGTATAGTCTGGGTAAACATTTCATTTACTGCTCTTTTTATTGATTGTTCTATATAGAGAAACTTAGTGTTTACATAAGTTAGTAGGTCTGCATCTCGATTTTCTGCTACTTCAGTAAACGGAGTTTGTTCTGTTGCAGATTGTTTTCTATACAAAAATAGTCTAGGATGCTCGCTGTGCCAAATTGACGCACCGCAAATCTTTCCTTCTCCAATGAGTTGCATGGCAAAAACTTTAGCCTTATCTTCGACTACTATGTAAATATTCGGCTTATCACCTTTTTCTTGTAAATAAGTTGCAATACCTTCATACACAACATTATATTCATTACATAATTTTGGTTGTGATTGTTCCCATACAGTTTGACCATTTATATAATCGGTACATTCTCTAGGTAAGTAAGGGCATCTTACTCCATTTTGTAAGTGTATTTCGTTGGTATCAAGAGTGACCTTCGTATAATAATCCTTTAGTGTTATTCTAATATCTCCTTGTACTACTACATTATTCCATTGTTTCCCTTCTTCTATGTATTGTGTTCATTCACAGTTGTGTTTATTATCGATTTTTCCAGCTAACACTAGCGATATTGATATCGTTGAATTTGGTTTTAATTTATTTATTATATGTCCATTTATTCCATTAAATTGACGGTAGGCATGAGTTTTTCGACATTCTTCTGAACTAATATCGTATATGTAACTTGATAATCCTCCATCAACAGCAGATTGATGGGAAAATGCACCACATTTGTAATTGGCTGAATCCATTAATATATTATTAATCTTTAATAAAACTTGATACCAAATTTACTGATGCGTTTTATTTCGTAAAAACTATCTTCTGTACATTTGTTTAGTTTACAAAATATATAATTCAAATTCCCACTTTAAAGTATGCAAGGTGCATGCAAAAATATCAACATTAAGATCCGGTTGTACAATTACGGCTTAAGCTTGGTTAAGCGTTGAACCAAGCGAAGCTTAAGCCCTAATTGTACAAATTTTCCTAAGTAAAATAAACAATATTTAAAACACAAATTGGTGTATGTATCTTTTAAGAATATTATCAATCAATAATAAACTTTTTTTGGCACTTGGTCCAAACGGCTAATGACTGAATAAGTCTTCCTACCATATACAAATAAAAAAATATGTAATATTATACTACAAATGTCACTACTTTACATTTAAAAGTATGTTTATATACTATATGCACATAAATATTGAACAATAATAATTATAAAAAGTGCAAACAAAAATACACAAATGTGCACTTGGGGCAATACCACAATCCTTCAGGAATTTCTGTAATATAAACACATGAAAAGTGCTACCAAGCAATGTCACATTTTTCATTATCACACTATCATGGGGCTACTGTCATCTACCTTTTCACACACACAACACAGAGACCTTTGCTGTTCCGGCTTTTTGTGTAAAATATTTTCCCAGTTGTTCAGGTTTGTTAATATATTTAAAAAAAATGCTTTTGTTAAGTTTACAGTAATAAAATGTTCATCATACAAAATCCTTTCAACGAACAAATTTTGTTTTAACCATAGCACAAAGTAACAAAATTTTGTTTTGGTTGCAAACATTTTACACTGAACTTGGTGGAAATACATGTGGTTTTTATTTAGTTTGTATTTACCATTTTTCACCATAAAACATAACGTTCCTTTTGCAGCAAACTCTTCAAATTCCAGGAAGCATAGAGAATATAGACATTTCACTTTCATTTTTCTTCATTTGTTGTCCGGTATAAAAACTATGTGTTAGGATTAAATAATTTACCCTGTCAATCATAGTTATTTCAGGCAGGGAATGTAAATCTACACAAAAGTCTTTCAAAAGGTATGGATCTTTGTCATCGATGATTTTTAATTGTATGTCTTTCACACCTTGAGATAAATGTTCATACTAAGCACTTCCCTCCATTGCTAAAAGTCGTTTCGATTTGCTTTTACTCGAGTTAAAACACTTATTTCCACTAAAATAGGTATACACAGATTAAGAATAAAATCAGTTAATCACAAGAAATCAGCTAAAGCGTCGTTTTAAACTAGTAATATCAAAACTCAACTGGTTTGCATTGCTTTTGCATGTAACCTTTATACGGTGTTTGTCCTCCAGCCAAAATGGCCGACATGTCAAAGTCAGCTGTTTGAAAATGATCAATATTTATAATTTATAACCAAGAAAACGCAAACATCAAAAATATTTACTTAAAACACACTAATTCTGTTTTCTTTTTATGGAGAATCACATCTCTCTCTCGTCAAAAACCAACAGTAATAATCACCCATCATGTCTGGATCCCATTGTTCTTGGTACCGAATTTCCACTGTCCCGATATCTTGATGGAACTTTTCACCCTGCTCATCGCTAACAGTGCCAAATTCTTAGGAAAAAAATAATAAATGAGAATGGAGAAAGTGAATTTTTAATACCATTCGGCAACCAAGTTGTTCGTAGTTTGCAGCCACAACATTGTTACCTACAAATTTTGAGTTCCCGGTTGAACTTCACTCCTTTCCGGAAAATTTTTCGTCACAATGTTCATTCACGGCACGACTGTCCCACAAACAAAGAAAACAGCAATATTTTGTAAATCCTCCCTAAAGTCCCGCTAAAATTGCATAACTTTTAAATCCCCACATATCTTCGGAGCCACCTGATGATGTGTTATTATCTCCATTGTCTCCTAAAATAATATCTTGCCAATCTAAACGTGCAGTTGGTACTGATAGATCTGAATCGTGAAGAATAGGTCTTATATCAAAAATACTTAAATTTAATACAGAAACACTGAAAACCAACAAATACATGACAGCCGTTAAACAGGTACTGATAAACGTCAAGCAGATATGAATAACGGGCGTCCTAAAAAGGGCTCAATAGAAAACACGTTCTGAACGCTCGAACGCAGCCTGAGGTCCTTGTCTAATTAACACAAAACGACAAAGGTAAATTATACTAATTTTCCGAATTCCCCGAGTATTTTTTCTGAAAAGTTGTTTACAATGGAGCTAATAATGGGCATTATTTGTGCTTCAAAGACTGTGACCCAACTTTGTATCCCCCTTTGCTTTAATATCCTTGATTTTTACACAATTCTGATTGAAACTTAATTTTCTTAAGTAGGAAAATTAATTTTGCTAATAAGGTGTCTTGCCAAAATATATTTTTTTTAATCTCTAGCATCAGCTATTATAGAATTAAATCAAGTTGTTACTTACTTAAAATTCATAATATACTGATGATGCTACTCTGGTTAGCAAAACGTATAAGTTATAAAGTTGTGGTTATAAACTTTTTGTTTAATCTATCTTTTACCACAGGTTCCATTTTCATTTATATTTTTATTTATGGTAATGTCGTACACATTCACACTCTTTTTATTATTATTAATTTTCCCAAAACATTTTTGACATATTATTTCTAGGATTGTATAACACATAAACTAGTATCTAAGATTTTATTATCGTAAAGTCAGGGTTTTATTCCATCTCAAAAAAAATTTGATCAGAGTAATAAGAGTTAATGAAACTATGTTTTAGGTGTGTTGAAAATGAGATTTCGGTGCTTATTAAAAGAGAGGGTATTACGGTACAACCCACATAAGGCTGGAATGATTATAAATGCATGTACAGCTAATTGTTTAGAGTGCATTGTACTCAAGGTAACCATTTTCTTAGACCTCTCTGTCCTTCCAGGTATTTTCCTTTTAGTAGGACATGCAGAAGTATTTTTTTGGTTCTTATTGGCCTTGTCTTCTTCATCCGGTTTACGATTTTCCACATCAGTGTTGTAGAAATGTAAGGATGGTACATCATCAGGCAATGTTTCTGAGGTCGCTGTACATGGAGATCCTCTGAGTTTGAACTTTAGAAATACTCCTCCTGGCTGACTGGGTTCTGGAATAACGCATTTGTATTTTCCCTAAAAATAATATATACATGTAAATATATATTTTGATGGGGTGTTTCTTCTTTGTTCTAAATATATATATACATATTACAGTATTCAGGCTTGCATATATAAGGGCTGTTTTATTTACTTGGATAATTTCTGACACCTGCTTACTTATGTCGTAAATCACCAAATGTTCGTTAAAGCCCATTATTAAATTTCAAAAAACTGTAAGGTAACTTTAAAAATTTGTATAGAACATAAAATGTATGTTTTTTTGGTATTGCTATTTCATTTATGTTGTATCCACAATAACTATTTCATTTTAACTTTATATACTAGGTAGGTACTTTGTAAAAAAAATTAAAACCAGGTATGTACTTTCTTATTTTTCGATGGTATATAAACTACAATATTACAAAATCAAATTTTGATTTTAAAGCAATAGAAGGTACTCTATGTGTCTAAGCAGAAAACCAATTTGCTTTTTAAACACCCTACCCCTACAGAATACATACTATTCCAAACTCCTTGTTTTTGTCCCCAGTCACTGACTTCCAACCTAAAATGTTCATCAATCGCTCATCGATATCTGTTAATGGTGGTTTTCTGGGTGGTCCACCTCCTGTCCGTTCCATTTCTAACCTTAAATTGGTGGCTTTGAGTTTTACTTTACTCTTCCATCTTCCTATTACCTATAACAATAAAAACTAATCTTAAGTAAGTACATTAGAATAAGTATAAAGAAAACATACAAGTTGCCAATTTTCACGAGACTTTTTACCAAATCCAAGACTATTTAAATGCCGGCTCATTTTCTTCCAAATATTTTTTATATTGATGGCGTCATTATCGAACTGTTCGAATTTGCCTCTTAATAGTTTTGGATATTTTTCCAAGTAATTTATTATGACTTCCCAGTATTCGGGCCTTGTTTTAAAGCCCCTTTGATCATCAGCTGCAAATAAAAAGTTTTAATCCCTAAAATGCCATCAAATTTAAATACCTAGATTTATACGATTTTATGTCTAAAAGAAAAGGAAAGAGCATTAAAGAGACCTTAAGAAGTCTTTCTATTTCTTGAATCGGCGAATACGAATCAGTGACGAAATAAGCCGAGCTATGTTACATAGTGCCGAATTGAAATAAAGAAGAAAATAAAAAGGAAATTTTTTTTCTATTGCTTACAGCAGACATTCCACCCAAACTAGTACAAAGTCTAAACAACGCCATCTCTATTTGAAGTTGCGATCTACTCAGTAACAGAGTATTCCTGACAGATTCACACAGTACGCGGGACAAAGTTTTAAAAAATAGTTATTAAGTAAATTTCGATACCTACCGCTTTTACGGCATATTTTATGAATATTAACAATACTCTTTTTATGGTAATAATTTATTTAAGGTAGGTTGATATAGTATAAAATGAAATTATTTGATGTTTATTATAACGGAGTGGTACCAGGGACATATAGAGTTTGTAAGGAAAACCTTTCAGTTACCAAAAATTACCACAATATTGTCGCGTCTTAAAATGACAGGCGACTGGGTTGTGTAGCTTAGACGGTTTTTATCTGTTTTAATTATTTTATTAATAAGTATTTATTATTTGTGCCCTTATGGTGCGCTATCGAATCACTGAAACACTAAGGATTTTTAAGACATTTATTTAATGAATAGCAAAGCGATGACAGACAATAATCATAATGTGAATAAAATACAATGTTACGTAAAAGATTATAAAATGGTAAATTTAGATAGTTCTCTAACAAGAAGAGAAACTGTCTCTTTTTGACTTACTTTAGAAAGGTGTTATTCTAGTAAGTTTAAAGAAACAATTTGTTCTTAATAGACAACTTTGACCAAAATAAGAAGAATACAAGTTAATACAGTTTAACAATTAAATGTAAGGACCACTTACGCAATCGCAGCAAAGTAAACTGGTTCTGGGGCAGTACTCTTCATGGCTCGAAAACTGTTTTAAACTTTTAAGTAGTTATTTGGGCAGAGGTTACCCTTACACTTGAATACTTTTTACATCTCCCCGAGTAAGTGTTCCTCCGAGTTTTTTATAAGTTTTGCAACCCTTACCAGATGGAAGAAGGGGTTCCTTTTTGCTATGTCAGCACTTTATTAAAGAGGGGATTTTCCCCTGGATGGACTATTCAAAATGGAACCCTTTATCCCAACCAATACAAACAATTATGTTTATCAAATTTCATCTACAAACTCCTCCTACTAAACTAGGAATGTCCTTATCTTTGTTCTACACACTATTTTTCCACTACACCTATTCTTATCAGCAGACTCAACACCTATTAAGTGTCTTAGCACCACAGCGAAGTATGAACTGGTTTATTCATCCTTAAGGGTGCCAATCCATATCCGACAATATTACTATTTAAAAAAACTAAAAAAATCAAAACTATGTCTTTATTTTTGTTTTGAATGTTTATTAATGCGATGTATATTGTATTTAATATAAATTTTGAAAGAGGTTATATAATTATTACTAATAATTAAATAATCACAGTTTACGGACAAGGTTACCTGCGCGAAATTTGACAATGACCCATGTATGTCTGCATTTGTTTTATTTAAGTGTAAATAACTTTTACATTATCTTAAAACACAATTTAAGTTTTACTAAAAATCCTACATTATTTTTATAAATAAAAATAAATGATAGGTACCTATAAAGTCAACGATACCTGAATAGAATGAAACTTTTTACGATTGAAATATGAATCAGGATCGTCCTTTGGGGTATCAATTTTAATGTGGGTTCCGTCTATACATCCAATAGCTTTAGGGAAACCCATTTCCTCAAAACTTCTTACAATACTAGCGCGTGCTTCTTCTGCAGATGGCCACAATATTGTACTTCTTGATAAATGTGATAAGATATATACAACTATGTTTACATTTTTATATAGTGTGCTTATCGTCACGTTAAACCTATCAGCAACATCTCTAAATATGGCTCCTTCATTACACGCGAACCACAGAAAACCAAGAATACATTTTCCACTGTTTACTCTGCAAAACCCAGTATCCCTTTTAGGATAAAAAGATGATTGTTCTAACTGCACTTTTAGCATTTCAACAACTGCTCTCGAGACTCTAAAAATTCCAAAAAGCTAAAGTTAGTAAAAACACAACTGCATTTTTCAATTTGTACAATTCGGTATTTTACCTAAAGAACAGGTCCATAAAAAAGTGTCTATTAAGTTTTTATTGACAAAAAATCCTTATCGATTAAGTTGATTTCATTTTTTATTATGGGGAAATGCTTACATTTTTACAAAATTGTGTCACATAATAGTGATATATAAATTTTTTTATTTTTTTAATTATAACCTTATTGGTTCTATATCTTACCTAAAATGCTGCACGGTTTCCTCAAAGAAATTTCCATTCTTGCAGGAATGTCGAAGAAGTTCCGGCAAAAAAATATTTGGAACTATTAGATCTTCGGCATCATCACTCTCCGATAAGGATGATGAAAAAGCCGACTCAAATATTATCTTCACTGAATTCATTGCAATCTAAATTAATCTAACCTCAATGTAATTACCTGGATGTAGCTCGATTCGAAAATGCACAGCGTAAATGCAACTGCGCATGAGCAAAAATTAGTTCAAAACCCGTCTCGATCTGGAACTAAGAACCGATTGAATAGTTCTTAAACAGTCCAAGAACTGCAAGACATTTAACCCGAATACCCGGTCCTAGTTCAAAAATAATCCTTTTTTTTCGCACAAACTCGAACATGTCAATTTCTATTGGGAATGATCCGAACAGTTTAGAAACTGTTCTAAGCGAAACACGAAATTTCTTAATATATAACCTATCGAGACGGTATACCATCGCGTTGCGTTCACATTATATACATACACTATATTGCCAATACAAGAAGCCGTACGAAGCAAGAAGATATCCATCGTGCGATTCAAAATAACCTGAACTTGGGCCCGTGGCACTTGTGCAGTAGGGAAAAAATTAGGCAACCGACACGATTTCTAACAGAACGTAAACAAAACCGGCTCGCGATTGTTTGTATTCTATTCATAGCCATCTTTTGTTTCGTTCGTTCGTGCGTGGTTATAATTTCCAAGTTTTGGGTGTTAATATTTATAAAACTTTTCTTTAGACATTTTTTTTGTTAGTTTGTAAGTTGTTAGTCGTTTCCATCTTTTTTTACTTTGTATTCGTTCGGATGTTCCTTGTATGATTGGGGATATTTTTAAGTTTTTGGTGCGAATTTAGATATAAAACTTTACCAGACATTTTGTTATTGTTAGCGACTTGTGTCTCAAGATGGGTAAAAAAAGTGGATGATCCTTTCTTGCACGAATCGCGGTTCAACACCAGGAATAAGGTATTTCAGGTATATAAAATATTGGTTACTTAGTTTTGACCATAAACTGTACACATCCGAATTAACGGGTGATATTAAATAAAAGCTTGTGAAAATATTTTGAAAGTAGGTCCTGTCAAATGTTTACATCAAGAAGCAAATTTCCGAGCTGCGCAAAATCAACGGACCCTGATCATCTGCCTACAGTGGTGTCATCATTGAATTATGATATTAGCAAAATAGTGTATATGGTTGCGTTATCTTAAATATCGCCGATATTAATTTGGTTACATGCCAGATCGATTATCAATGTCAATTCGCTAAATGCAAAAACGTTACGGATAATATTATTACGAGGCGGAGCTTAATATGACAAGTGAAAAGTGGATTGTTTATTATTCAGATTTGTATTTTATTTCTGTGCTATAAATCGGCAAGAGCAAGTGCATCAATGGAGGAAAATATAGTCAAAATACAAGTTAACGACTTTATTATATTTTTTTTTGAATGTCCGTTGACCCTTCAACTGCCGAAAAAATAAAAGGTGAGGTTAATTTTTAAACTTACTTGTATAAATGATAACCACTTTCACTAACTTATTACAACGCAGTAAAAAATTCTATTGATCCTATAGAACTTGAACAATATTCTCCTCCTGTGCAAAATCTTCAGGTTACAGAAAAAACTCTTGTATGGACTGCAAAAAAACCATGGGAAAGGGATATAGAAGTCAAAAAAGTATTTTTATACTTGAGGCAAGAATTTGATTTGAAATTTCCAGATACCAAAACAGATAAGAACAGTTTGTGGCAAAATATTGTAGACACAATGAATGACATGAAACTTTTTGTCGGTGAAGGAATTGGACGTAAAAAATGCGGAAAAAAATTTAGTCATTTGCAAATATTATATGAAATATAAGGATAGTCGGAAACAAACAGGTCAAGGTGCAATTGTATAACCATTATTTTATGAAGAACTGGACAGAATATTAGGAGACAAACACAAGACTTGCCCAAAATTTGTATTTGAGATGTAAATACACAAACGAATGCGATACCAGTACATCAAAATCACATAGCAGCCCAACTATTGAAAACGAAGGAGATTCTAATGGGCACTTGCCCCGTAACGCTAACAGTGGTTTAAATTTTAACAGTAGCTTAAAATTGATTTTTGACTTGCACCGCGAGTTAAGCCAAGTTTAAATGGCTTTAAACTACTGTTAAAATAAACCCCCAATTTCGGCGGCTTAAATGCATTTAAACTATAAGTTTACACGGTTCTAACCTAAAAAAAGTGTTGCCATAAAAATGTAAAAACTTTTTTCGTATTTCGGGTGCTATTTCCGTTTTTTTTTGTAACGACATGGATATGTTCGAAGAAGTTTTGCTGGAAGATGATCTGGATATTCTAGACATAATAGATATGGGGTTTCCAAGACTCTATTTTTTGTCCGTGTTTTTATCTAGAATTTATTTCAGTTAATATTAAACATTTAACACTTGGAAACTCTAGGTAATTTGTTTTTGAGTTGAGGTTATAATTTTTGTTTATAAATTTGTTCTTGTTACCGGCAGTAAACAATATGTTTATATAATAGCTGTGAATTTTTCTTGTACAATTTTAATGTGCACTTTCAACTTCCACTTCAATTTCAAAAGGTGGCAGCCCTAAGCTAAGGTCTGTTCATGGTGCATTGGTGCAGTCGTACGACGCACTGTGCGTATTTTGAAAAGTAAGTGCAAAGTGGGTCGTTTTGAACTCCTACTTTAGTCAACATTAGTGGCGGGATAGGGAGATGGGTTCCCCCCCTTTTGCCTTGGAAAACAACGGATAAATAAAGCAACCAACCTTATACTTGTGATGCTGCCTGCTTTAGCTTCATCTTATAACTTCGTTTTGTTGTTAGAAATATCAGTGTTTCACCTATCAATCAGTTATTGACAACGTTACGGTTTTATGCAAGTACAGGAGATTTGGCAGCTGTAGAAGACTATATGGGAATACATGAATCAACAGCAAGTCGAATTGTCTGCAGGGTTGCTGCAGCTTTGGCCAGATTATATCCTCAGTTTATGAGAGTGCCCACGGCCCAAGAATATATAAGAATTCAGATAGAATTTTTTAATATTGCAAGATTTCCCAGAGTGTTGGGGATAGTGGACTGTACCCATATCCGTACAATTTCACCAGGTATGTATTATTATAAGTCTACTTTATTAGCAGCAATGCTTGAACCCTCGACTTTCCTTAATCATCTAAATTTTGAGGTTTGCATACATTATATTAATTTTTTTAAGAGATCGGGTTACGCTCAAAGAAATTATTTGTTAACTCCATTGGCTGTGCCTGTTAACCGAGCTCAAGCTTTATATAATGAATCTCTAATAAGGACAAGAAACTCTGTGGAACGAGTTTTTGGAATATGGAAGAGACGATTCCCTGTCTTAGCTTATGGACTAAGACTAAAGATGGATACTGTTTTATCCATTATACCTGCTGCAGCAGTACTGCACAATATCGCGCGACAGATGCATGAGCCAGAACCACATGCACCAGCTGATATTAACCAAGATGAGCTCGAATACCTTATAGAAGAAGGTCAAATTTCTGATGTCCCTGTTGACCAAGGGCCTCTGGTTTTCCAAAACCAACTTATTAAACAATTTTGAGGAAGTAGTCCATTCTTAAAATGGAGTTAATTTATAGGAATAAGTAAAAACATAAAGTCTTTCTCCACTGGTTTATTGAAATAATAAAATTTTTTTTTAATTCTACATGTTTCGGGTGTAGTAACACCCATCATCAGGAATAAAATACCAAGAGAGAGCATTAGTAAATAAAGGAGCAAGATTAACTGGTAGTGAACATCAATGGAGTTCTATCGAGCCATGAGAGATAAAAATTAAGAACTGATGATTTAAAAAATTGGTATACTTAGAGCCTCGAGGCTAAGTTTGGACACTGACCGTGGGCAAAAGGTAACAGTGACAAGAGGGCCCATTAGGGCTGAGAAAAAAATATATAGGAAAAATGGAGACTCATGGGTCCAGAAATCTCATCCTGAAGAAAACATGGGGGGAGAAAAGAAAGTGGTATGAAAAGAAAAATTAATTATTTGGGGCTACCATGGAGCTTAATTGGATGTGCCAATTATATTGTATATTATATTAATCTGTAAAGAATAAAAGAAATTATTTAGTTCGGTGTATTGAAATAAACATTTAAATAATTAGCCAAAAACTTTCTTTTATATATATTTGAAGAGGGGCTTACCTTAAGTCAAAGTTGTAAAATAAAAATTTTGAAAAAATTGGGGGAACTAGTCCAAAAAAAGGACTGGAGCCCCGGTGGGTTTTAATTTCAGCATGGCTTATAAAACTTTAAAAAACTTTTTGAGGTTTAAGTAAAACTTGGAAAGAAAAAAGCCGAAGTTACTTTGTTAGACCTTAGTCCACACGTGGTTAAAAGGAAAAGAATTTGAACTTGAACTTGACCGCTTGACCCAGTGATTCGTCACTTGACACATATTTTCAAGGTGGGGAAAAAAAAAGACAAGTGTTTTAGCGGGTAATTTAAAAAGGGGTTGTTAGTATACCAATAATAACATGACAGAGAAAAGCTCAATCGAAGTTCAATATGGTGAAAAACGAGTCGACCTTATAACTATGAGAAATCAAAGTTAAAATTAAAGAATGGTAAAGAAACATTGAAAAATTATTTTCGGGTCACTACTTATATAAACAAGAGCACTGTATATATTGGCGGCCTCTATTGGAAAAGTCTAAAATTCAATCATATTTGGAAAATAAAAGAATACTATATGAAATATCTGAAGGGTAGAAATCTAAAAAATCAAAAGCGACAGTTATAGGTGAAGGATTAAAATAGGTAGATGAGTAAAAAGAAGAGTAGTTATAAAATATTATGGAGCTGAGAGCTGGAACAATTCAATAAGTATGGTTATAAAAATAATTTTCAAATTTAAAAATAAAAGGACCGAAAAAGGAACGCCAGAAACAGAGAAGGGTAAGTTTATTAATTATGTAAAAATGAGAGAGTTAAAAAATTGAGTGGCACCATGTTGAAGTTGGTCATTTAAGCAAATAATATTATTGTTGTTTAGGGTTTTGTTAATTTCTAGAATTTCTAACAGGTCCAGTTTATTGCCTTTATTACAAAAATGTATGTATTTAGTATGAGAGTCCTGAATAAAATTGTGTTTGTTTGAATGGATATGTCTAGAAAAATTAGATTTGATTTTGGAAGGTGAAAGATTGAGATTATGTGCCTTCTCTATTTCTTTACAATGTTCCTTAATTCTGGTTGAAAACTTGCGTCCTGTTTGGCCAATATACACTGCAGGGCATCCCTCAGTCGAACAATGTAAACCATAGACTCCAGACCTGTCAGAGACGGGTGTAGGGTCCTTAGTCTTGCCTATAAAACTTTTCAAAGAATGTTGTGTTTTGAAGACTATATTAATATTGAAAGACCTAAAAACATTTTTGAGTTTATATGAGAGAGGGCCCCAAAAAGGGAGAGAAAAATATTTTTTTGGGGGTGTGTCTTTGGATATGAGATTTTGGTTAATGAATTTGTTTAAATGTTTGTAATATATTTTATTGATCAGACTTAAAGGGAAGTTATTGTTAATACCTATTTGTTTAATTAGGTTTAGTTCAGTTTCAAATTCCTCATTCCCCAGGGGGATGGAAAAAAGTCTAGAGAAAAAAGAGTGAAAAGAGGCAAATTTTTGGTTATGTGGGTGATTGGAATTATATGGGATAATAGAGTCTGTACTGGTAGGTTTATGATAAATTGAAAAAATTATTTTATTGTTTTTCTTTGTTAGTTTCAGGTCAAGGAAAGGGATTGAACCATCCACCTCCGTTTCAAAAGTAAAATTAATGTTGGGGTGTATAGAATTGAGAAATTGGATGAAAGAAACCAGGTCCTCGTCAGTACCAGTAAATATCGCAAAAATATCATCCACGTATCTTTTAATGAAGAAGATGTGTTTAAAAAGGGGGTGAGACTGTATTTTGGATTCAATAAAAGACATGAAGACCTCCGCTAACAGAGGGGAGAGTGCAGAGCCCATGGCTAATCCATTAACCTGTTTATAGAATTTATTGTTAAATTGGAAAAAGTTTTGTTTAAGAACAAGGTCAACTAAAGTACAAAGGCCTTCCACATGTTCATGTTCAAGATTAGTGTTGTTGATTAATAGGGTTTTAATTAGGTTAATACAGTCGTTTGGAGGAATACTAGGGAATAAATTTGCAACATCGAAAGAAACCAAAAAAGAGGAGTCAGGAATGTGTAGATTTGAGAGGTCTTTAGAGAGGTCTGAAGAATTTTTCACCGAAAAAGAACTCTTAAACCTAGTCAGATCAAGCAAAACATGATTAAGCCAAACGCTCAGTTTGTGGCATGGTGAACCACAGTAAGACACTACCGGACGGATAGGGATATCCTGTTTATAAATCTTAGGGAGACCATAGAGCAAAGGGGTTGATGGATTGATCGGTGTGAGTTTATATTTATTTGTATTAAAGAAAATAAGAGTATTGTTGACTTTTTTTAAAGTAGTTTTAAATAATTGAACAAATTTATCCGTTGGATTATATTGTAGTAGAGAAAAATCATTAGAGGAAAGAAAATTGTCTACTTTATCCACATATTGTGGTCTCTCCAAGATTACTAAACAATTGCCCTTGTCCGCTTTGGACACAACCAAATTATTATCAGCAATTTTAGATTTTAATGATTTAAGTGCTTTGATCTCACCAACATTGTTCGATTGAGGGATATTATTATAAGATTGATTGAGAGATGTAGTGCAAAGAGATCTCAATGCGTCTTTCTTAGTGGTTTCGTAAGTATTAGATATAATATTTTCACAATCAACAGCGATGGTTTCAAAGTCTTTGATTTTAGGTTGAAAGTGAAAGTTGTACTTGAGACCCATGTTGAGTAACCTCAACTCACGCTCTTCGAATTGAGTATCACTCAGATTGAGGGTCCTATCATTAAACTTGAAAACATCACTATTGGTATTTTTTGTAGGATCAATGTTGAATTCTGAATTAAAAATAGTATCATCAAAACTAATGTTATCTTTTGTAGAATCACATGGTTCATTAGCAAAAGTAGAACTAAAAATATTATTTGTATTGTTAAAATTAGAATTGTAATTGGAGGAAAAATAGGGTTTACCTTGTTGTTGGTAGATTAGATTGTTTAATTTATTTTTAAGATGTTGAAATTTTATAGTTTTTTGATCGTAGACATAGTTGTTAAAAGAAAGACACAAGGAGTCCCATTGGGCTGGGTGTAAAATATAATTTAGTTCGTAAAAAAGAGATTTGAGTTTTAGGTTAATGAGATTAAGTTTAAAATAATGTTTTTTGATTTCTTCTTTCAACCAAACCTTAGTTGCCGCCTGGATCGCCTTCCTCGAGGATGAGGTGTTGATACGGGTTCTAAGGGAGATGTACCTTGGTTGTAGGCTTCTTCTGATGTACTCGTTGTTGAACCATATGTCTAGTTCCACCAATCTTCTCTTGAGTAGGATTTCTTTGTATTCGCGGACTAGAAAGGCCTGACCGGCTCCTTTAATTTTGAGGAAGTAGTCCATTCTTAAAGTGGAGTTAATTTATAGGAATAAGTAAAAACATGAAGTCTTTCTCCACTGGTTTATTGAAGTAATAAAAATTTTTTTAAATTCTACATGTTTCGGGTGTAGTAACACCCATCAGGAATAAAATACCAAGAGAGAGCATTAGTAAATAAAGGAGCAAGATTAACTGGTAGTGAACATCGATGGAGCTCTATCGAGCCATGAGAGATAAAAATTAAGAACTGATGATTTAAAAAATTGGTATACTTAGAGCCTCGAGGCTAAGTTTGGACACTGACCGTGGGCAAAAGGTAACAGTGACAAGAGGGCCTATTAGGGCTGATAATCTCAATCTTTCACCTTCCAAAATCAAATCTAATTTTTCTAGACATATCCATTCAAACAAACACAATTTTATTCAGGACTCTCATACTAAATACATACATTTTTGTAATAAAGGCAATAAACTGGACCTGTTAGAAATTCTAGAAATTAACAAAACCCTAAACAACAATAATATTATTTGCTTAAATGACCAACTTCAACATGGTGCCACTCAATTTTTTAACTCTCTCATTTTTACATAATTAATAAACTTACCCTTCTCTGTTTCTGGCGTTCCTTTTTCGGTCCTTTTATTTTTAAATTTGAAAATTATTTTTATAACCATACTTATTGAATTGTTCCAGCTCTCAGCTCCATAATATTTTATAACTACTCTTCTTTTTACTCATCTACCTATTTTAATCCTTCACCTATAGATGTCGCTTTTGATTTTTTAGATTTCTACCCTTCAGATATTTCATATAGTATTCTTTTATTTTCCAAATATGATTGAATTTTAGACTTTTCCAATAGAGGCCGCCAATATATACAGTGCTCTTGTTTATATAAGTAGTGACCCGAAAATAATTTTTCAATGTTTCTTTACCATTCTTTAATTTTAACTTTGATTTCTCATAGTTATAAGGTCGACTCGTTTTTCACCATATTGAACTTCGATTGAGCTTTTCTCTGTCATGTTATTATTGGTATACTAACAACCCCTTTTTAAATTACCCGCTAAAACACTTGTCTTTTTTTTTCCCACCTTGAAAATATGTGTCAAGTGACGAATCACTGGGTCAAGCGGTCAAGTTCAAGTTCAAATTCTTTTCCTTTTAACCACGTGTGGACTAAGGTCTAACAAAGTAACTTCGGCTTTTTTCTTTCCAAGTTTTACTTAAACCTCAAAAAGTTTTTTAAAGTTTTATAAGCCATGCTGAAATTAAAACCCACCGGGGCTCCAGTCCTTTTTTTGGACTAGTTCCCCCAATTTTTTCAAAATTTTTATTTTACAACTTTGACTTAAGGTAAGCCCCTCTTCAAATATATATAAAAGAAAGTTTTTGGCTAATTATTTAAATGTTTATTTCAATACACCGAACTAAATAATTTCTTTTATTCTTTACAGATTAATATAATATACAATATAATTGGCACATCCAATTAAGCTCCATGGTAGCCCCAAATAATTAATTTTTCTTTCCATACCACTTTCTTTTCTCCCCCCATGTTTTCTTCAGGATGAGATTTCTGGACCCATGAGTCTCCATTTTTCCTATATATTTTTTTCTCAGCCCTAATGGGCCCTCTTGTCACTGTTACCTTTTGCCCACGGTCAGTGTCCAAACTTAGCCTCGAGGCTCTAAGTATACCAATTTTTTAAATCATCAGTTCTTAATTTTTATCTCTCATGGCTCGATAGAACTCCATCGATGTTCACTACCAGTTAATCTTGCTCCTTTATTTACTAATGCTCTCTCTCTTGGTATTTTATTCCTGATGATGGGTGTTACTACACCCGAAACATGTAGAATTTAAAAAAATTTTTATTACTTCAATAAACCAGTGGAGAAAGACTTCATGTTTTTACTTATTCTTATTGAACAATATTTCGCTAATTTATAATGGGTACATTTTTAAAATAAACAAAAAGTTTGATGGATTCCACCATAAAGTGACAAATGACAGGCACTTAGCCAATCAGAATGGAATTATAGAATCCATCACACTTTTGTGTTGAATTGAAAAACATGCCAATTTCTTTTTTTGGTCAAGTAAAATAAGTTACTAAGTATTTATAGTTACAAAATGTCCAAGACATTTGATATACCTACATTTAATAAAAATAAAAATACTCTCTTTAAAAACTTTGTACTTTTATTACACTCCCCAATATAATATCTTTTAATCTAAAATAGCCATTGCCTCAAGAATATAGTTTTTTTTTAACAAAAATAAGTACCTAAATTGAAGCAAACAAAACGAAAAGATAATTTTACCTTAAAAATGGATAAATAATAAACCTAAAATAGGTAAGGAATGTAGTGGCAAGAAGTGAAACACAGGAAAGGCTAAATAACCTGAAAAGACGAGCATTTTAATGTTCAACAACCAAAATAAATGAAATCAGTAATCACGTCTTTTCAGGTTATTTAACCTTTCCTTTTCAACTGAAACCTGTAGGTCCAGCAGCTCAATTTCTTTTTGATGTTTTTAATACGATTGATCCATCTCTTGGGCTAATCGTTTTTTAGAAAAGTCAGCAACCTCCAATCGCATATCCAGCAACTGATTATATTTCTTTGATACCTCTGTAGAGGTCAATGCTTTCACTTGGATGGTGGGTCTTCGCCTATTGGAAGCTGGAGTAGTTCGAGTAGACCGATTTTTTTTGGAGTTACAACTTGTTCAATGTTCTTTTCTAATGTGTTTCTTTCCTTTCCAGTACTAATTCCTGCCTCTGCCTGCTCTTTTTTTTCTGAAGTAACATCTAAAAGGTAAAAAAAAATTTTTAGTAGCGTATTTAACACATGTCTTTTTTAAAACTAGTTTCTTTATATTTGGCTAAGTTTTATACAAAATTAAGACATTTTTATATATTTATTATTTATATTATTTGGAAAACTTACCAGAATAATTTATAGCTCGATTTATATTCAATCCAATATTTCCTTTTTGCCTTTCAGTTCTGAGAGCAAAAGACTTTGGTTTTTGTAAATCAGTTGCTTTATATTTTTTCCAGTTGTTGGGCTTAACCTAAAATATATACTGACACATATAAAATACTATAATAATCTATATACAACAGGGTTTTCATGTATATTTTGATACCCACCTAGTTTATTAAAAGAGACAGGAAAAACCTTTTTATATAAAAGTTGTATGGTTTTTCTCTATTATCTTTTAAACATATCAATATAAACAAATGAGCATCGCAAGGTTAAGAAAAACAACTTTACTTTTTTAAATGGAACACCCTGTATATTGTTACTTAGGATAAAAGTCCTTTTTACCGCCATTTTAAAAATATATAGTTTGTTGGTATTTGGTTCAAGCCATTTTTGAAATAACTCAGGATTAGTTGAAATAATTTGCCTTTTAACATACAATAAAAATGTATCGCGAGTTCGGCGTGAATATCACCAGCGTTTTCCCAAAATGGCTGAGTTAATACCCAGAAAATATATATTTTTAAAATGGGGGTAAAAAGGACTTTCATCCTAAGTGAACATATACAGGTTGTTCCATTTAAAAGTGAACATATACAGGGTGTTCCATTTAAACAAACTAAATTTGTTTATTTTTTTTAACTTTGCGATGATAATTTGTTTTTAGTGATATGTTTAAAATATAATAGAGAAAAAACCATACAACTTTAATATAAAAAGTTTTTTTCTATTTCTTTTAATAAACTCTGTAGGCGGGTGTCAAAATATACGTGAAAACTCTGTACCTATGTAATTTAATATTATTATAAAACTTAGAAGAAAGTTAACAGCCCATCACTGGTGTTTTCAAAAAAAAGTTTGACTTGAACTTACTATCATAAATCTAGAATAAGATTGGGTAAATAAAAATACAACTTACCAAGGGGCTATGCCTGTCTTCTTCAATAATGGGATCCTCATTCATGCCATCATCTCGGTCATACTCGTAGACAAATTCTATGTCATTCTCTTATCTCTCTGCTTCTTCACCACTTGAACCATCACCACCATAGGGAGTTTCCAGCCCATACACTGTTTTTTTATTGGTAATTGATAACAGGACATCCTCAAATGGTTCATCAGGTGCCGATGGTGGAAGGCCGCCATCAGTTTTTTTCTGTTCTATTTTGCCATCAGCCACCTTTTTTCGAAGTTCTTTCTTTTTATTTTCATAAAATCTTTTTATTGAATCTTTTGTTCTAAAAATATTTGCCGAAGACGTGGCATTAAATTCAGTTGTTACCTTCTCCCAAACCGAGTTTTTTCAAAATTGGTATTTTTGTCTGTTTCTTTATTTTCAATAATGTTTTTGTATTTTGCAATTATATTAATAAGGTGTGATTTTTCGTTGGAGGAAAAATTTGATGATCTCGCCCGTTTTACACCTGGTTCTGCATCCATCACAAAATAATATGTAAGAATACCAGGAAATTTGTCCAAACAAAAACTGGGGGCCAAAGAAAAACAAATGCCATAACCTCAAACTTCAAATTATACTATTTTAAGTTAGATGTTTATACCAACCCAATGAAAATTTTCTAGATCGGCACGTTAAATTTAATAAGGCACCCTTAATGTACGCTGCAAGTGGTTTTGATTTAATTCACTGTTAGATTTTAACTCGTCAGTTAATTTAACTGTTAAGTTAGACAAAACGGTGCAAGTAGGCATAAGAGCTCTAATAAGTTCACAAATTTAAACAAGTCAGTTAAACCAAACAAAAACAAGCTCTTAGAAAAGTTTTACCTGCTACAAAAGAAAAACGTCCAAGACACGAAGGTAGAATTTAACCGAATGATAAACTGTATGAAAAACCAGTCAAGCCAACGCCATGAGAAACTTTTGGCTATCAATAACATGAACAGAACATTTTTAATGTTTCAAAAAATTGGTAGTAAACTTCTTAATTTTTTATTCAAATATTCTATGTGAAAATTCCAATTTAATTTACTGTCAAAGATTATTCCTAAATATTTGTCTTGATTAACTTTTAAAATTTGAATGTCATTATTTTTAATACTATTCATATTTTGTGGTATGTTATTTGGATTTAAAGTAAAAGGAAGATAATTAGTTTTATCAAAATTAATTGTTAATAAATTTTTATCAAACCAATTTTATTATTATTTTAAAATCTTTTTTAATTTTGTTATTTAAGTTGTCCCAATTTGTATCTGTACAAAAAATTGCAGTATCATTTGCGAAACTATGAATTTCTCCATCACAATTTATATTAAATAAATCATTAATGTAGATATTAAAAAATATTGGTCCTAAAATTGTTCCTTGAGGAACACCATATTTAACAACTTTAGGATAGCTTTTGTCTTTATCTATTTAAACATAAGTTGGTCTATCTTTTAAATAATTTTTAATTAATTCAAATTGCTTTTCTCTAAATCCAATATTTTCAATTTTTCTTGACTAGCTGTATCGAGGGCTTTTGCTAAATCCAGAAAAATACAAATAAAAGGTTTTTAGTATCTAATGCATCATATATTTGTTCTTTTAAAAAGCATTTTGTGTCGATTTATTTTTTTGAAACCCAAGTTGTTTATTAGAAATAAAATGCATTATTTCTAAAAAAATTTCAATTCTTTCTTTAAAATACTGTGGCTAATGAAGATATTAATATTATAGGTCTATAATTATGTATTTTTTTTGAATCTCCAATTTTAAGATTGGTTTTATAACACCAATTTTAAAAGCTTATACTTGTTTTAAAAATATTATTTATTAGAAATGGGAGTGGTTTTGAAATAGTACTTTTAATAGTTTTTAATATTTTAGTAGTTATACCATCGGCACCAGGAGATTTTTTCAAGTTCAAACTATCATTTATATTTTCAACTTCTTGATGAATAAAATGAATTAATATTGTTTATGTTTTTATCTAAAGATGTGTTTTTACATTTATTGATGTTATTAATTTGCAGTTTTTCGCCTACTCCAGAAAAATAGTCAATAAAGCTAATTGCTATACGTTTGTTGTCAGTGAGTGATTTATTTTCAATTTTGATTTCGTTTATATTTCTATGTTTTTGATTTTAATTACAATTCAATGTGTATACATAAATTTTGTCATTTTACCCCAAACATTTTCAATTGGGTTTAAGTCTGGACTCTTTGGGGGCCATGGCAAAACATTTATGTAACTTTCTCTTATGCAATTTTAAGCTAGGTACTCTTGCTAAAAAATTAATTTAAATTATAAAGCTTGTATTAAATTTATACAGATTACCCACGTGCTGAAAAATATAGTTTTCTCCAAATACTTGTCGAACTGATCGTAACATAACTTGGTTTAAAATTTGACAATATACTGGGGAATTAAAGCTTTCATCAATTATCGTACAAACTCCAGGTCTCCTGGTACTAATCTACCCCCAAACATTTACCTAAAAGAGACCGCTTTTATTACAATTTTTAGTATATTCTTGTTCTTGTAGGTCTATATACCGATTGAGTCAACGATTGCGCGGAGTAATTTTATGCCTTGAAGATAAAATTTGTCGACAATAAGCTGTTGTGTTAACCCCTTCAGACCTGATTTATTTCTTCGTAATACAAATTTTTTTTTGTTTGTTGGTCATCAGGGGGGTAAATTTAGTATATCCCATATATATAATATTATGTATTTAGTTCTACCCCTGGTTTTTTTTTATGTCCATGTATATGTACATGTGGTCCGAGTAGGTAACTAATCTAACACAAGCATTTATCAAAATTTTTATTTTAATATTGAACATTATCATTTTTATTGTCTGTGAAAGTCTGAATAACAATTTCTTATTTTTAAAAGACAAAGATAAACGTGAGTTCTACCTTTGCATCCTGTTTTTTTGCACCTGGTAGCTTCTTTTTGATCATCAAACTGGGGCATATGGTCCACCCTATCTGACTGAATTTCTCTTATTGGTCTTGTTTCGATTCTTCTTCGTGACAGAACAGGGGAATTGGATGGGGAGCTTGATTTAGAAGGTCGACCCCTTTTATTTAAAATAACATTTTGACCCATTTTTATCAAACTTTCTGCTACGCGCATTCTGAATTCCAGCAAGTCAATAACATTTTTACCTATAATGTTATTTTTCTCGCAATCTCTTTTATATTCGATCCAACTATTGACAAGAGCAAAATCAACCATATG
The DNA here is from genome assembly GCA_935413205.1 of Polydrusus cervinus. Classification (NCBI taxonomy): domain Eukaryota; kingdom Metazoa; phylum Arthropoda; class Insecta; order Coleoptera; family Curculionidae; genus Polydrusus; species Polydrusus cervinus. Next base: position 24,927,108 of record OW284515.1, read on the forward strand.
CATGGTTACTCTTAAGGTTCATTTTGTTGATCTAATAAAAATTCGGTACAAGCTTATCAGTTGATCCAACAGATCCACTCCGCCCATACTATGATTGTATTCTTTAACAACTGCTGGTCTTGTAATTTCAATATATTTTGAAGTATTTTTGTCCCACCTCTTTGCTGTATCCTCTTCTCCTTTTCCCAAATAGTTTGATGCTAAGCAAACCGTTCTGTTGTCCAGCCATTTAACAACGACTATTCCATCTTGACTTATGACTTCCTCTGAAAATCCCCTTTCCTTTTTTTTCATTTCCTTATCATTCATAATTGGCAGCTGGAAAAATCTATTTATCCTTATTGTTCCAGCTGCGAGAACCCCTTTGTCTTTTAACTCCGTAAGTAGCAAATAGGATGAAAAGTAATTGTCAAAAAATAAGTGGTGGCCAGATTTCGAAATTCTTTTTATAAGATGAAGTACTACACTAGCTCCATGTCCAAACATTGTTAGAAGTTCTTTGTTTATTTCTGTTGATTTGCCCTGGTAAAATAGAAAATCATAGGCCTGTCCACTTTTTCCACACAAAACATAAACTTTAACACCCCAGGGACATGGTTTTCCTCGTATAAATTGTTTTATACTTATCTTTCCAGTGAAAGGAATTATTTGTTCATCAACTGATAAATCTCTTTTAACTTCAAGTTGCAAACATCGTTCAATAAGTGGTCTCACTTTAAATAATTTATCTTTTAATTCGGACGTAGAAATGGATGAAGATGTAGAAATGGGTGTAGACTCTGATGTAGTTTTGGATGTAGATGGGAATGTATCTTCCAATGTGGATGCAGTTCTGGATGCGGATTTGGTAGGTTTTCTAAATTATCAACAAAATGAAGGCATGTTCTGAGTTGAAAGAAGCGGTCCCTTGACATATTTTCCAAAAATGCATAAATTCTTAAAGATCGCTCCCAATACATGCGAATTCGAGGAAACTTGTTTAGACTTCCAATCATTATATGCAGGGCAAATAAAATTTTTATTTCAGATGTAGATGTAAGCCGAAAGTTGTTTAGCCCTGATTGTAGACCATACATATTGGTATAAGTGGCTATTTCTTCAAACATTGTTTCCTGAATATATCTCAAGAAGTACTCAATAGGATAAAGAGGTTCAGTAACGCTTGTATTTTTGTCACATTCCCACTCCTTATCGATGATCTCAAATGGTTGCTTCCTCCACTTTACATTTGGTTTTTTACCCGGTTTTTTATTATTTTTTATTAGTGATATTAGAGGCTGATCATCGCTGGAATCATATGAATCTTCTTTTAGTATTTCTTCACTCTGAAACGTCTCCTGAGATCGTTCCTCATTTTGTGTTATGATGTCCGCCCCTGGTCGCAAAACACAGGGAACTTCTACTTGTTGCAACTCGTCCTCTTCTTCCTGGTCCTCTTCTATTTCCCCAATATCAGACAAATCTCCATTTTCAACTAAATCTATAAGTTCTTCCACATGTTTTGGATTATTCAGATTATATATTTTCTTCGTGTTATCCATTTCTCAATATATAACTTTTAATCTTTTTTGAATCTGTAAGAAATAAGGAGTTATACTATTACAATACTTCGTACCACATGTACATGTGGATGAACAGGCATAAGCAACAATTGAGACTGTTTGTACATGCCCATGTACATCAAGTCTTAACCCAACTTCTAAGCAAATAATGGACAGAATCAGCATTAACAGCAGTTTAACTTATTTTTAAAATATTATTTAACACGTTACAACTAGTTTCCGAAAAATATCTAAATAACTTCTAGTTACACACGATAGATGGCGAAAATGTTACTTTATTTTAAGTAAAATATATTGCTGGGAACGGATAAACCGCACGAAGGGAATAAATTCATTATTTCTTTGATATATAAATTTATAAAATGTATGTACATACCCATGTACCCCGGGTCTGAAGGGGTTAAAGTATGGTTGGATATCAGGCACATTTTAAACATATTTTGAATTATACAGGGTGAGCCCAAAAAGTAGGATGTTAAAAAGGTACATTTTTTAAAATGGAATACCCTATATTTGAATACTAAAGGTGTAATTAATAAATCACTGCCATTTAACTTTCACCAAGTTTTAGCTAAGAATGATTAAAAATAAAAAATAATTAAATACATATTTTATATTTTATTTATATGTATATATATGAAAGTTGACCTCAAAAAAAATTATGTAATATATATTATTATTATTTAATCTTTGAAGTCTCGGAATTAGTGTACTTTTTCACAATACTTGTTGCAACGTTACGGGGACACGGTTGCACCTTCTGGATTAACCATACCTCGAACAGAATCTTATACTCTCTTTCTTTTTAGTTCATTGTGTTTCCTGTACAGAGATTTGTAATAAACAATATTGAGAATGAAGAACGAATATTTGAAAATCGAGTTCAAAAACGTATTCTGAGGGACAAAAGTAATCCCTTTTTACCACATGAATATTTATAGAATTGTTTCGTCTGAACAAAGACCTAGTGGCATACCTTTTTGATAATCTGGTGGAACACTTATAGGAAGAAATAAGATTAACTAGAATACCCAGACAGATAAGAATTCTAATTGCATTGAGGTTCTTCGCCACAGGCAATTATCAAAAGATATTGTAGATCAAAAGAGTATTGCTGAAGAATTTTTGTTATTGACAAGTCAGCAAGTAGTGAGCAGATGCATCTACTAAGTGACCAATGGGATTGTAAATGTTTTAGGTTATTTATGGCTTAAATTTCCCACAACCCAACAGGAAATTAACAACTCTTAAGTATGATTTATGGAAAAGGCAGGATTTCCTGGCATCATTGGGTGCATTGATTGTAGTCATGTTGCAATCATAGTAAAAAAACAAAAAATATTTATGTACATATCTACAAATTAAAAAACCTTTTTATGTGAATATTAGAATGTTTAATTATTTTTTCTGTCAGGAGAACGTGCAGCTTGACTGCTGTCAGGATACCCTTTGGAGCCGTGGCTACTTACCCCAATAGAAAATGCAGACCCAGAAGGCAGATATAATCAGTCTCATAAAATAACAATAAGTACTATTGAAAGATGTATTGGGCGACTAAAGTTAGTTTTTCGATGTATTATGGGAGAAAGAAAACTTCGGTATAATCCTGTAAGAGTAGGAACAATTGTGAATGCATGTGCTGTACTGCATAACTTATGCCTCCGAGCAGGAGTTGAATACAATATACAGCTTGATGTTCCTTTGCCAGGTATTGACAATGTTAATTATGATCCTAATTCAGTTTTAGTAGTAGCGAGGCAGGTTAGACAGCCAGTAGTTAATCAATATTTTTAGTAAGTTTTCAATATTTCTAGGGAGTGTAATGGTCAAATTAACTGATCTCAAAAAGGAAGTGTAAATACTGCAAAAAAGACGTTAAAGAATCATATGATTGCTTAATTTACTCATCTTCCTACCACAGAAGTTGTGGTTTGCAATATAAAGTGCTAAACAAAGACAATAGAGCGATTTTTTGTGAACATCCGAAAACATCAGAGGTTAAAAATATGGATAAACAGCTTCTAGGCGAAATGAAGGCTATATTTCAAAAGGAATTTAAACAGTTTGATGAAAAAATCACTAAGCAATATGACAGTGAGATGAAAGAATTAAAGTCAAGCATTGAATATATGTCTGAAAAGTTCGATCAGCAGAGCAAACTATATGAACAGTGCATGGTGCAGGATGAGAAGATAGAAAGACAAAATAAAGATCTACGAGAACGGGTACAGACTCTTGAAAGTAAATTAAATATAAAGGAAGAGAATGAAAAACAAAATAATATACTAGTTACGGGTATATCAATTCAGGAAAACAGAACAGTTGAGGAAATTGTTACCGATTTGCTTATTGGAATGGATTTAAAACTAAAGAAAGAAGATATTGTAGAATGCTACAGAATAAACACTCGATCATAAATGAAACCAATTTTAATTAAGTGTAAAACATGGAATATTAAGCAACACATATTTAAGCAACGAAAAGTAATCAAGAGCATTTATACTTTGGATTGCAAATTTAAAGGTTCAAATAAACAAATCTACTTAAATGATGAACCTACAAAACATAACCATTCAAGGCCACAAGAGATTACAAAAACAGAACAGAATATTTATAAAGAAAACTGAAAAAAGTAACCCAAAAAGGATACTTTCTGAACACGATCTTGCATGATAACCTGCCCGATAGACTAAAGCCGCATTTATACTATGCAACATGTTTTGTAAACTTTTGTTTGGTAAACATGTTGCCTAAAACTTAAACCTCAAACTTTTGTTCTATTAACTTTTGTTTGGTAAACATGTTGCCTAATTCGAAATTGGTGTTTAAACTGTTTTTAAAATAGTTGTTGTATGTACAACATTGCTTGTGTAGTTAATATGATGGCGTCAAGCGGAGACGACGCAATAGTGGCTGCTGCTGCGTGTGTAATTATATGTTGCGCAAAAAAGAAAAGGGCGAAAAGACGGTTTTGGGTGCGTCCTTCTTTGGAAGCTAGGAAGAAATACAGTGGTAGCGATTTATTACAAGATTTACAAAGGGATGATATTGATTTGTTGGCAGGAGAATTGCGAACTGATGGTAGCTTCAAAAACTTTTTAAGGATGACAAGTTCAGACTTTGAGTACTTGATATTTCTTTTCTTATTGGAGGAAGAATTGGGAAAAAACACATCATTTAGGGATGCAATTCCAGTTAAAGAAAGACTTGCTGTAACACTACGGTTCTTGGCTACGATAGATTCTTACAGAAGTTTTTCTTATTTGTTTAAAATTTCTACATCGAGCATTTGCAATGTTGTACCAGAAGTCTGCCTTGCTTTGATTGACAATTTACAAAAATTCATTAGGGTAAGTACACATGTTTATACTCAATAAATCCAGCTGCAAACTAGCCGAAAATAAATGAAGAAAAATGTTAACTCAATATTTAATATTAAAGGTATAATGTTTTAATATTTTTTTAAGAACCACGTTACTTAATAGTTAAATTCTCGAACACAGAAATGCATCAGCCGTTTCAACAAACTTATTTGTTTTAAATATTATATTTATTGGTGCATAAAGGGGTATACAATTTATGGCCAACAACAAGAAAATTAGTTTGTTATTAAAGAGTAAGCAATAACGTATTGATATTTGCATTGTCATCATCTTCTACGCCAGATGCTGGTTCTTCTATGCTGGGATAGGAATGTTCCAAATCTTGCCCAAAGATATCATTTTCAATGCTAGGTGGGTTTGTAGCTGGAGATTGCATTGGAGGAGGAACCACGGCAGAAGTGTTGGAGTGTAGTGAAGAGTAGGAACTCGTACTGCCGGGCCTAGTAGGTGGTTCATAATGCCCCATCTCGGCACTGATTAAAACTTTGTTAATTTCAAATTTCGCATAACTTGCAGAAATTTTGCTGAGTTTTCGCAGGGTCATTGCAACAGTCTCACCATACGAATCGAATTCATCACGTGGTTCTTTATTCTGAAACCCCTTCATTACTGAGTACGCCTCTTCTGCCATTGCATTAGATTTTCTTTTGACCGCTCTAGGTCTAGCAGAACACGGTTTTGTTGCTGTGACAAATACATTATTACTTCTTGGGAGATCTAGGCTGGTATCTCCTTCCTCGTCTATCGACTGATTTAGGTCGGTAACCTGCAACCAAAAAAATGTTATGTCATCATTTTAAGTGAAGTCAAGATTAAATATTTAAAAAATTAGTTCGTCACATCTGAAATTTTATTACTAAGCTACACGTATTATTTTTCAGACCCCAAGCAGCGCTGATGAGTGGCTCCACAAAGCAGAAGGTTTCGAAAGAAAATGTAATTTCCCACACTGTCTCGGGAGTATTGATGGCAAGCATATAGAACTGCAAGCTCCTATTGGAAGTTCAAGTGAATATTTCAACTACAAGGGGTATTACAGCATTATACTGATAGCAGTTGTAGACTCTGAATATTGTTTTACTTACGTTAATGTGGGTAGTCAAGGTCGCCTGTCAGATGGAGGAGTTCTCGCTAACTGCCATTTTAAGAAAATATTAAAAGAAGGGCAGTTAAATTTACCGGCAGCTCAAAATTTACCTGCAATGGAAACGCTCACACCCTTTGTATTTCTTGGCGATGATGCTTTTCCATTGGAACCCCATATCATGAAGCCGTATTCTGGTATTCATCCAAAGGGGTCAAATAAAAGAATTTTTAATGGAAGGCTGAGCAGGGGTCGGATAATTGTCGAAAATGTTTTTGGTATTCTGTCAGTGGTGTTTCGAGTACTGAAAAAACCTATGATTTTGGAACCAGATAAACCAAGTGCAGTTGTCCTCACATCTTGCTTGCTGCACAACTTCTTGCGACAAAGTGATTCTGCCAATTCTTACAACCCACAAGGAACGTATGACTTGGAGAAGTGATACCCGGAGATTGGAGGGTGGAAGGATTTCCAACAGAAACGTTCCTTAGACTAAAAAAGGTGCCTAGAAGACCCAGTGATCTTGGAAAAAAGTATCAGCAACAATTTTCCGAATATTTTACCAGTGACATCGGCAAAGTCCCCTGGCAAAACAAATATTAGGTAGACTGACCTTACATAAATATTTTTTCTTTTTCGCGATGATTGGATAATTAAAAATAATAAAAGTTCTTAAAATAAAAATACCTGGCTTTCATCTCCATCCACATCTTCAGTAGACCTTTCATCTCCACTAAATCCTCCGTCCAAGGTTGTCCTTGGCTTGTTTTTATCCTTCAAGAACATAAGACACTTGAAATAAGTCCATTTTCCGTCCTCTCCCGCCCCTTTCCCAGATTTTAAGATTTTTTTAGACTCCCGCTGAAATTGGCTAACCAGCTTTCTCATTTTCTTTTCACTTTCCCCACTCTCCACAGATAATATTTGATCCAACTCGGCCCAAGCGTCGTGCCGTTTATTTCTATTCTTAAAATCATCCATGAGTGGATCCCAGAGAAGTCTCCTCTCTCTATATCCCTCAATTAACTTAAAAACGTCTACTTGACGCCACTCCATCACTCCACCAAAAACAAACTATACGCACAGCAATTTAACAATACGCAATGCAATCGACGACGTCTGCTGCTATATGGTGGCGAAAATCACACTGACCGACTGACCTGGAGTTTATGAACAAAGTGCAGGTCCAAATGCGTTTAAACATGTTTATAAACAAAAGTTTAATACACAAATTCCCTTTGATCTACCGACTCGGGCCGGGAACACTGAAACCTGTTGCAAAACACGATTTTATGTTGTAAAACATGTTTGTTGTACAACTTTTTTTCATGTATTCTTAAACTTGTTGAAAAACTGTGTTGTACAACAGAGGTTTATTAAACATGTTGCATAGTGTAAATGCGGCTTAAGGCGATCAATGTGTACATAAAATGTTGGACAGAGTTCCACAAATTACAATGGAAAGAGAAATTTTTAATTCGGGTTTAACCAAAATAAATTTATTTCATTTTAAGTAACAGCTTTTAACTAAAACTATTAATTCTTAATTTTAGCAAGGTATAAACCTTTTACAAAAGCGTTGGTAATATTATTATATTACTTTATGAATAAACTATAAAGTATATCAAATTGACTTTAAAACAAATGTATATATACGTTGTGACGGGCAAAATATGGATTTTCAGCGTTATGTTAAATTTTACCATCGATATGGTTCGCGTTCACCGGGTGCGCGACGCAGGCGAGGAGTGGGGTACCCATAAAAAAAACAGCATTATGCTTTATCGGATCCGGCTAGCGAAATTCCGTCCTTTCCTGCTTTGTCGAGCAAATCAACCAATTTATCAGCGAATAGCCATTGGGTGTCGTCAATTGATAATTATTTTGTGATTAAATAAAGACGCTGCCTGGTATTAGGTAAGTGGTGCATTTAATAGGATTTATCCACCTATATTAGCTATAGTGTTTATTAAAAAGTGTTGCTTATTATCATAACGCAATCTTATTCTTTTAGCTTTGTATCTTAGTTGACCACGTGCCTTGTTACTCATTCTGAAATAAACCAACTTTGTCCAACTCCAGAATAGTGTTTTAATTTCTGCGGAGAACCCCCCCAACGGGAAAACCCGTTACAACGTGTGTGCACTGTTTGGGCGTCTGCTGCAAAAACTCTAATTTAAAAAATTCAAAGACTTTAAAATAGATGTATTAAATACCTATACAGGGTGTCTCTAAAAGGTGCGGAAAAAAAGCTACCACAAGTTCCTGAGGCGTAAATATGACGATCTAACCCAACTTACCTTAGTCCAAAAGTGGATGATTTTGAAGATACAGAGTGTCAAAAGTTCAATTTGGCTTTCATTTTTTATAAATAGTTTTTTTAATAATTGGTGTATTGTCACAATATTCGGCTTGGGGGAGTTTTGCGGAATGAAAAATTGGAATCTGCTCTCATTTTTATTGTAAAGTTTAAAGGGCGCCACCTGCGGTACCTTGCACACATTTAAAATAAAATAACTTTTTTGAGCCACCCTATATTTAACTTTTAAATAAAAATTTGGATTCTCCAATGTCTTTTACCTAAAAAAGGTATACGTGGTAAGAGTTGATTTGAGCAGCTGTTTTTGAGATATCTGAATTTAAAAAATTCAGTTCGTGTATGGCCAGGTCTAAATTATTGTAATAAATTGAACACATTTGAAGCGTAGGCGGTAAATTAAAATAACGTCACTTAAAACTGACTTGTGTACACGAAGTGAATTTTTTAAATCCAGATATCTCCAAAACAGCTGGTCAAATCAACTCTTACCACGTATAACTTTTTTAGGTAAAAGGCGTTGAAGAATCCGAATTTTTATTTAAAAGTTAAATATAGGGTGGCTCAAAAAAAGTTGTTTTATTTTAAATGTGTGCAAGGTACAGCAGGTGGCGCCCTCTAAATTTTACAATAAAAATGAGAGCATATTCTAATTTCTCACCCCGCAAAACTCCCCCAAGCCGAATATTGTGACAATACACCAATTATTAAAAAAATTATTTATAAAAAATGAAAGCCAAATTGAACTTTTGACACTCTGTATCTTCGAAATCATCCACTTTTGGACTAAGGTAAGTTGGGTTAGATCGTCATATTTACGCCTCAGGAACTTGTGGTGGCTTTTTTTCCACACCTTTTAGAGACACCCTGTATATAGAATCCTCTATTCTGTCCTCTAAAACCTCTGTTACCTGTAACAAAAACCCCTCGGTTACCACTGAACGAACCACCTTGGTTTCCTTGGAACGATCCTCTATATTTGTCTCTCTCAGTACCCCTTCCATATCCTTTATATACTTCTTGTCCATCATTCCCTGGACAGTCACTTTTATAATGTCCCACTTCTCCACACTTAGAGCAACTTCTTTGTAACATAAATGCTGTAGGAGTAGCTCTCTCATTGTCTTTCATATTTCTTGAATTTATTTTCCGCTTTTCATTTTCCGCCAAAAGTTTTCTTTTTACAGTGTCATACGTCACATCTTTTATATTCTCTACTACAGTTACAAATGTATCATATGAGCTCATTAAGCTTAAGAGGATCCTTGTCCACACCTGCAGATTTTAGCTGTCTTACTAAGCTTTCAAATTCTTCTATAAACTTAACTGGACAATCATTCTCTTTAAGTTTCATGCTCAATAATTTTTTCTTTAGAAAGAGCTGCCCCGGCAATCTCTTCTTCTCATACTTATTTTTAAGTACTTTCCACATTTGGTAGGCCATTTTACACTCTCTTAAACTTTCTATTTCTGAATCTTCTATGCACTGTACTAGAAGAGATTTCGCCTTGTTATACTTTTTTTTGCTGCATCGTCTTGTGCTGTTACCTCATTTTGTACATAAGTTAACACTTCATATTCTGCCAGTGGTAATTCAATCCTAAATTTCCATGTAGGTATGATAATTGTTCCCATTTAGTGGTTCTATAACTGGTTTCTTATCCATTTTTATTTTTTATTTTTGGCTCTCTGTAACTTTTCACTAACTGTTCTTTTCTTCCTCTTGCTCTAACTTACAATGTGACGCATACTGTCATCTTTATCCAAACGCCTTTACCGGCAAATTTTCTTTGTACCATTCACTCAAACAAACTGCATTATCACTTTATTTTTATGCTTTACCGCATTTTACAACTTTTCTTATAGCCTGGACCCATAACTTGATGTTATTTGAATGAAAAGAACCAAAGAACTTTAAGACTTTTATTAACCTCTCTGAAAATTAGTAAAAGGTTACACACGTTTCTTTCTTACCTTACTTCCCTACATCTTATTAACATGATATAATCTTCCAATATTAAAAGTAAGAAAACAATATAAATGTCGCCATCTAGTATGCAAAACTACATCTATAATTCATATCGATTTTAGTGTTATAAGAATGGGGAATTCTAACAAAATAAAGCCACAATATAATGAGAAAACTTATTTATTCAAATGTTAAGTTGTGATGATGGTTTAAACTGAAATGTAAACAAACTACATTTGTTAATTGACGATAACTGAAGAAACATCATATATTTTTAGAATTAATTTCTTTAAATAAAAACATTTAATTTTAATGTGTTGTTTTAATGAAAATAATTTTAATAACATAAATATAGAATATATAAAACTGTTTTATAACATACACATAAAGGAACTATAATATATTTTTATTTACTTAAAGCCTTTGTTACAATATATGCCAGTGCAAGTCAATGCTTGTTTTAAATGGGAAAACTTGCATCAGCTGATTAAAATGTCACCTTTAATCAACTGATGCAAGGTTTCCCATTCAAAACGACCACTTGCTCTTGCAACTTGCATCTAATGTTAAAAGACCTTTAAACACAAAAAATAATGTAATTTTGCCTCATAAAAAATTAGCTTATCATCAGCTTAATTAAGGTTAATGTTTAGAATGAGGACTTACTACCTGGTTTTAATTAAGCATATCCTTATGGTCTAAATTTTAGCTATGCAAACAAACTTAAAGAAACTTAATTTTTCACTGCAACATAACATTTTAGGTAATGGAAATTGATTCAATTAAAAATAAATACTTAACTAGATTATTTACAGTAAATCAGTCACAACATTTAACTTAAATAGACAATATTCAGTCTTTTTAAAAGTTAGGACCAAAGAAACACAAAATTAAATTAGTCATGAAAGTTGGGTGCTGAGGAATATGAACAACGAGATGATTTTTCCAATATGGTGGTAGTAGCCAACTTTGACAAATTTTCATTTATTTCTTTAAGAACGTCGAGAGTTTCTTGATGCATTCTCAGAAGAGTCATGTCATCACTTCTTCTGCTTCTTTCAGCCCTTTTTTGTTCTTCGTAGATAGAGGTTTTTTAATTTCTATTTTTCTTTTATCTTTTCCAGTGTTAGTTAAACTTATTGAAGCACTGCTTTGATGCTCTAATTGATCTGAATGATGGCTTTTAATTTTCGACAATGTGGCAAAAGTAGGTACTTCCCCAACAAATTGATCCATAAAATTTAAGTAAACTGTTTCTGTAACATGTTCCTCAAAATTTTTATCAGAGGGGTCCATCACAGTTGAAGTTGTATTCTAAAAAAAATAATAGGTAAAGGTCCGACAGAGGGGTTTGTACCTACGCTTAATATAAATATTTTGAACCTGCATAGTATATAATAAGTAACTATTCATGCATATTATGATCTTTATTTTGTACAGAACACTCACTGCAGAATTTATTTGCTCTATTCTTTCTGTAATTTTTAGTAATATTACATTTCCTATACAAAATGGCTGGGATAGACACAGCACAGTTTTATTTTTACAGGGATAGATTTGTAACAGTGAATAATGTTTAGTTACTACATTATCATAAAAAAGTTGTATCTATCATCAAACAATACAAATATACTTACAAGACCTAGTTGAATCGTATAATCTCCTTCTATAGCAGTCCAACCAACAATATTACCCATAAGTTTTTCTTCAACATAATTTAGTGGTGGTAAAGGACCTCCTCCACCAGTTTTCTTCCTTCCTAATACAATATTTTGGGCTTTTATTTTACCAAAAAAATTTTTCCATACGTGCATATATGTTTTCTGCAACTCCATCATCTATCTATTAAATAGAATTCCACTTCATTATTTTTATCAGGGTCTCTACGTTCAATAGGGTTTTCATCTGCGTCATAATCAAATTTGTTTTTAAAACCCACCAATGTATTTTTATTGATAATTGACATTAAAAGGTCGTCTGTCTCATCCACTCCGCCGGTGAGAGTCAGCCAAGGATTTTCGAAGCTCCTTTTTTCTATTTTCATAGTATTTCTTCAAAGTAGAAATACTGCGTAATATACCAGTAGATGAACGAGCATTAAAGTTGTCTGTGATCTGCTGCCAGGTCTATCAGTTTTCTTATCCTCTATTATAGATGAATATTTGTTAGCTATAATTTGTAGTAAGTTGTAAAGTTTGTAGATTTTGTAAAGTTTGAACCTCCTAATTTTTCACTCATTTTGCTTTGTGAAAAATAAATTTAAAAAATAACACTGATAACGTTATAAAAACAAAATTGGAAATTGCAATAACATAACCAGTGTTTACTTGTTCCAGGAGGCAGAAAACCTGGCTTATTGCACACACCAAAAATGCCTGAACGTCCCGTCCTATGGAGAAAATGTCGATCATGTAGGACCATTTGTAACAAGTTTGAAAGCGCATGCCTATATATTAGTTATAGTAGACGCTTTTTCCAGATAGGTTAGACTATTTCCAACAAAATCAACTAGTGGGAAAAAAACTACAAAAAAGATGGACATTTTTGTTTCAGAGTATGGAGGTCCAGAAAATTGTATTAGTGGCCGTGACACAGCCTTTACCAGTATGCTATTCCAGGATCTGGGTACTGTGTAACTTATTGCGACACAATACGTCAAAATCAGATGTTAAAAATATTCATGGCCAATTGCACCGTTATTGATTTAAACACCGATTACAGAATCGATGATTTAATTATAATCAATGATTACTTTTATTGGAATTGCACCGAATAAAATAAGTGGATATTTACCTAATCAGAGAATACACTTGGCAACGTTGCGTTTTTTTGTTTTACGCTAACTTCACAACGAAGTTTTATAGGTTAAAATAATTTAGGCGGCACTTTTATGCATGTGGTATTCCGTATTTGGCTGGTCTGGTGCTTTGATCGCATTCCTAATTTATTTAGTATTCGTATAGGTTTTGTGATTATTTCATACTTTGCTGGTGGTGTGCTAAACACTATTGTATAAAAAGATGGAATTTACAGAACAAATAAAAAGAAAAAGGGACCGGTGCGTGAGTTTTGCAGCCAATGAAAAAGTCCTTATTGCAAACATTTGTGCTAAATATAAATATGTTTTGGAAAATAAAAAAACCGACGGCGTTTCTGCAAAAGAAAAAAACGAAATATGGTTAAAGATTTCAGATGAAATTAATTCTGCATCAGTACATGGTACATATAGGTCTCCCGATGTTTTAAAACGTTTTTACAAAAATAGAAAACGAAAAGTAAGAAAAATTGCTGCAGAGGAAAAACAACAAATATTTGCTACTGGTGGGGGGCCAGAGATTAAAGTGAAAAAGGATGCATGTCATGATATCATATTGTCAATAATGAATTCCAAAAGCGTCTATGGGTTGAAAACCAATCTAGATGGAGATACATCCCATATTGAAAATGAAACTACAAATGCTGATACTGTAGAGTCAGTAAGTATTTTTTTACCTCACATATTTAACATACATTAACCCTAGTATTAAAATGGGTTTCCATTGTGTGGAAAATAAAAAATAACTACTTGTTATGTTTCAACAATTTAATCAGTTTCCTGACACGTGTTTCAACCTTCTCAGGTCATTATCAAAGGAGTACAAGAAGATACTAAATTCTACGTGCTTTAACAATGGTATTTATATCTTAAATTATGGTAAATCTAAACATGTAATAAAATTAAAATAAGGGTTACAAAATTTGATGGTCACCGGTGGGTTTTTACAAATTTTAAGGTACCAATGAATATTAATATCTTAAATTAGTGTACTATTAAGAATGGGATGGACACCTGAAGGAATTTCAATATGATTATTGACAACATTACATTTGTTTTTTATAGCTTTTTTGATTGCTAATGTTTCTAATAGATTTAATTTTTTGCTTTTATTGTGTATGTATAAAGGTTTTATTTTATTAGAAATAGTATGATTTTGATTTATGCAATGCTCTGATATTCCTGTTTTGTTTTGATTTTTTAGAATAGATGTTTTATGTTCTTTAAGTCTGGTGTTAAAATTTCGTCCTGTTTGTCCGATATAGATAGCATTGCAGTTGTCACATTGTATTTGGTAAACTCCACATTGTGAAAGTTTGTCTTTAGTTTCTATTTTTGGATTAGATATGTGTTTGTTTAAGTTGTTTTTGTTAACTTGTATAGGAATGATATTATGGTTTTTAAGTTTTTTACAGATTTTTTGGCTAGTGTTTCCAGTGTATGTGATTGAGCTGTATATTCGGTCTTTGAGAATGGGGTGGCCCCGGTAGATAAGTTTTTGTGTTTTTTGTCTTAGTTTTTTCTTTAATATTTTGTCTATCATTTCTGTTGAATATCCGTTGTTTATAGCTATTGTTTTTATAATGTCTAATTCTTTTTTATATTCGTAGTCTGATAGGGGAATATTAACTAATCTATATATCATGCTATTAAACGCAGCTAGTTTTGTTTGTTGGGGGTGTTTTGAGTCCGCGGGTATAACTATGTCTGTGGTAGTAGGTTTTCTGTAAATTTGATAGGTTAATTGGTTATTTGTATTTTTTATTTTAAGGTCTAGGAAGTTAATTGTGTGGTCAGTTTCTTTTTCTAATGTGAATTGAATTTTAATATTTAGGCTATTGAGTAGATTAAGAAATTGATGTAATTGTCGATCCGTACCAGTCCATACGCAAAATATATCATCCACATATCTACGCCAGAAATGTATATTTTTAATTAATGGATTTTTTAAATTAAATAATTTGTTTTCGAAATATGCCATAAAAAGTTTTGTTAACAATGGCGATAAAGGAGAGCCCATTGGCAGTCCTTCCTTTTGTAAGTAAAATTTGTCGTTAAACCTAAAATAACTTTGGTTTATGCAAAGATTGATGAGCGCCATTATTTCATCTTTGTTAATTGCGCTGTGGCTATTAGACAGATTATTGTATATGATATTTTTTAATTCAGTTGTTGGTATGGATGTGAATAGACTTATTACGTCAAAAGAAACTAAGGTTGAATTATTAGGAATTTTGATGTTTTTGGCTTGTTCGATAAATTCGTAAGTATTTTTTATAGCATATTTGGAAGAGCAGTTAATTACTTTGGGTAAGTAATTATTAAGAAACTGGCATAATTTGTAAGTGGGGGCATTAATATATGTAACTACTGGTCTTATAGGTATGTCTGTTTTGTGTATTTTGGGTTGTCCATACAGTACTGGGGCTGTCGGGTTCATGACTTTTAGTTTGTAGGTTTCGTTATTGGGTAGTACACTGTTAATTGTTTTAATTTCATTGATTAGTTGGTTTTGAAATGAAATTGTTGGATCTTTTTTAAGTTCCTCGAAATTGTTTTCTTGGATGAAAAGATCGACTTTTGTTATGTAGTCAGTTTTATTTAAAATGGTTACAGTGTTGCCTTTGTCTGCTTTGCATATGATCAGTTCGTTGCTATTACATTTATGTTTAATTGATTTAATTGTTCTGTTCTCAAGATTGTATCTATTATTATCATTGTGACACTTTTTTAAATCTTTATGAATTATTTGTGAAAAAGAGTTTTTGTCTTGTTCTGGGACGTCATTTGTTTTGTTCAAGGCTAGTTCGGTATCTATTGCGAGCATTTCGTAGTCTTCGGGTTTATTATTAAAATTGGGGCAGTATTTGAGACCTTTTTCGAGAAGTTTATATTCGTTTGGCGTAAAAATTGTATTAGAGAGATTTTTTACCCTTGGATAAAAGTTTGTGTTATGTGTTTGTGTTGATTGTGTGTTAATTTTTTGTTGGTTTGTGTTTTTATGATGTATTAATTGAGTAAGTTTTTTATTCTGATTTAGGTAGTGTTGGTGAATTTGTTCATTAACTATTTCAATGATATTTTTTGTGATTTCATCAAAAGTAATGTTATCTAATCGTTTTAAAAGTTCAATATGAATAACCTTCAAGTGCTCACCCAAATTGAATCTTCTGGTGTACCATTTCCGGTTTTCAAGTTGGATCCAGGTGTTGGTAGCTGTCTCTACGGCTCTCTTGGCTTGAATGGATTTGTGGTTGCATCTAATTTTCATGTAGGTTGGTGCCACTTGGTTTCTAAGACACACTGTGTTGAACCATATGTGTTGATTACACATTTTGAATTTTCGTAAGGTTTTCTTGTACATGGTAGCCAATTTCGCGTCACTGGCGTTTAGTATATAACTTATTTGAGTTGGGCTACATTCTTGGTGAAACGGAATTTCCATTGTGTGGAAAATAAAAAATAACTACTTGTTATGTTTCAACAATTTAATCAGTTTCCTGACACGTGTTTCAACCTTCTCAGGTCATTATCAAAGGAGTACAAGAAGATACTAAATTCTACGTGCTTTAACAATGGTATTTATATCTTAAATTATGGTAAATCTAAACATGTAATAAAATTAAAATAAGGGTTACAAAATTTGATGGTCACCGGTGGGTTTTTACAAATTTTAAGGTACCAATGAATATTAATATCTTAAATTAGTGTACTATTAAGAATGGGATGGACACCTGAAGGAATTTCAATATGATTATTGACAACATTACATTTGTTTTTTATAGCTTTTTTGATTGCTAATGTTTCTAATAGATTTAATTTTTTGCTTTTATTGTGTATGTATAAAGGTTTTATTTTATTAGAAATAGTATGATTTTGATTTATGCAATGCTCTGATATTCCTGTTTTGTTTTGATTTTTTAGAATAGATGTTTTATGTTCTTTAAGTCTGGTGTTAAAATTTCGTCCTGTTTGTCCGATATAGATAGCATTGCAGTTGTCACATTGTATTTGGTAAACTCCACATTGTGAAAGTTTGTCTTTAGTTTCTATTTTTGGATTAGATATGTGTTTGTTTAAGTTGTTTTTGTTAACTTGTATAGGAATGATATTATGGTTTTTAAGTTTTTTATGAATAAATATTTCTTTTAGAGTTCAGCCTCAAGAGCCGAGCCGAATGATATAGAAATTATGTATGAAAGTGAATCAGAAACACAAGAGTTGTGTGATAATCAGGTAGGTGTAATTGGTATAAAGATGTATGTTAGCTAGCTACTGTTTTGATAAGAACTAAATATTTAACAAAAAAACTAGTGTTTTTTCGGTTTTTTTATATATCCAGGGTGTTAATCAAGTATGTACCTCAGCAAAGAATGTAGTCTATGAATATCCATTAGTATGTGATAAGTTTTAATTAGGTAGCCGGTACTATTCAATAAATATATTAAAAACTTAATATACGTAAATATTTTAACACCCTGTATCTGAAAAACAGCAATATAAATTTTCATCTTAAAAGCAATCAATAATGTATTTTTTTAAAGTTTGTGAAAATACTTAATTTACACTCTGTATTATCTATATATACCTACATATATATCTTAAGATGGAAAGTTCTTCTGTATAAACACCTAATTTGAAATTCAGAAAAAAGTATTTCCTCGAGCCGGATTCGAACCGACAACCTGCGTATATCCAGTACAGAGCGCTAACCAATTGCGCCATCAAGGAAGTAGGTTCACAACGGCAAATCGAGAAACACTTTCGTCCGAAAATTTCAAATATTTACTGAAATCAGCCGCCTGAAAAGCATACATCTGGTTGCCGAAACGGTAATGTTGTTGTTTAAAAAGGGTAAACATGATTTACAATATCTATCACTGTGCCTACATATATATTGAGTCATATTATTATTTTAGGAAATTAAGGAGCCATCATGGAAAAGTTATAAGGCTGCAGATCTCAATAAACCAATAACACCAGCTTTAAAAAGGAAGCATGAAAATATAGGTAATTTTTTTAAATTTATTTTAATGATGACAAATTAAAGAAATAAGCTGATGTAGGTAATTCCCAAAACCCATGTTCCATTAAAAAAAACTTTATTGTCTGCAACTGTCTAACTTTTTTTAGATGACAGTACACCTAGAAAGAAGCTATTATCTTCACGTCGTCGTCCTGCTGCTACTGTTAAAGAACTCACATCATCAGAATTGGGAGCAAAATATAACTTATTGGTTAACAAACGCATAGAAATTGCCGATTTGCAGAAAAAAAATTACAAAAAGATGTGTCCTTAGCAGATGAGGAAAAGGAACTAAAATTAACTCTTTACCAGATCAGAATAGAAGTGGAAAGAGAAAAACTTGATAAACTTCGTAAAGAATAGAGTATTTTTATTAACTGAAAATGTTATCTTTTAAGAAAACTCTTGTAGGTACTTAGGTACACAGTATTCGTTAAAAAGTAAATAAATAAGTATGATACTGGTTATAATCTGTTTTATTACTATCATGACCTGTTATAATTTCGATTTCAAGTTTTTTTTTAACAAAAATAAAAAAATATACCTAACAATAAATATAAAATTAATTTTACTTATAGGATTGTTTTTAGTACATTTAAGATTAACAACTAAAATTTTTATAAGCAAAATTAACACTTATAATCCTAATTGAGAAAAATAGTTATTTATTAATTCATTTTGAAAAGAATTTTGTGGAACATCTTCATTACCATTTGGTACATCTGCTAAATTACCTATTTCTATAAGGTAATTTAAGTCATTTTGGTCCATATCTTCAGGCAGTGGTGGTTCAATTTCAAACATATCTTTTGCAAGATTATGTAGTACAGCAGTAGCTACAATAACACTAAGAACAGTTTCTTCCTTTATTCACATTCCATAAGCAATAATCGGAAATCGTCTTTTCCATACACCAATGCACCGCTCAACACAATTTCTAGTTCTGATATGGGACTCGTTATAAAGTCTTTCACTTCTTAAAACAGGGTTTACCAAGGGTGTTAAAAAATAAGATCTCATTATGTAGCCACTGTCTCC
This sequence comes from Polydrusus cervinus, assembly GCA_935413205.1. Lineage (NCBI taxonomy): Eukaryota > Metazoa > Arthropoda > Insecta > Coleoptera > Curculionidae > Polydrusus > Polydrusus cervinus. The sequence goes on from OW284515.1 coordinate 24,946,302, forward strand.
TAAAACCTCAATGTAATGAGTACTTAAATATACTAATACGTTACTGCATGTAGGATTACTTACCCAATAAAATAGAATTTTGAAACTCATTGCCTTCAAACCGAGCCTTTAATCTAGAGTTATTAAATATTGTTGAATCATGCACTGAGCCTGGCCATCTAGCAACTAAATCCATGATCCTTAAATTGGAGTCACATACGATCTATGCATTTATAGAAAAGTAACCTTTTCTATTTCTATAGACTTCAGCATCTTCACCTCCTACAAAATGATTTAGGTCATTATTTTAAAATTGTAAATTATATTATTACCTACCTGGGGAGTGTATCCGAATGTGAGTCCCATCAACAATACCAACCACTCGGGGGAAAGAAGCTATTTTAAAAGTATCTGTTTGGGATTTCAATATTTCGGCCCCTGTGGGCATTTTAATAAATTGGGGATATAGCCTTGCTATGGACAAGGAAACTTTTCTAACAATTCGAGAGGCTGTTGCAGGGTCCATTGGAATAAAGTCAGCTATACTGGCAAGATGCCCAGAACTTGCAAAAAAACGGAGAGTGGCCAGTACTTGATTTACCGGAGAAACACTGTTATTTCTACAAATGAAATTAAGTATTTAAGTATAACAGTCAGCAACATTTAAAATTATACTTACAGATCATTGGTATACTCTAAATCTGCCTCAACTAAGGTTAAAAGGCGCAACACAGTTGCCTTGGTCAGTCGAAATCGTTTAAAAAAAGTGAAATCATCAAAATCATTGAAGCGATTATTGTTTCTTACATATACTCTTTTAGGAAACCCAAAATCAATAATCTCCAAAATATCAATATCATCGTCGAAAATATCATCATCGGAATCCATTCTAAAAAACTTTCTTCTCCTCTTTAAATTTAAATTTCAATTCAATGAATGATCTATGATTTCAGGCCATTAGAAAAACCAAGGGACCAACCTGAATTTTGAGGTTAGAAATCGGTGTTTATAGTTAACCGTACCTCTAATTGCCCAAATCTGACCGTTTAGGTAATTTAGCGATTTAGCAAAAATAAACAACGATTACACCACGGTGCAAGAAATTTTCCAAAATTAATCGCGGTTTAGCTCTAAACATTGTTTATAAAGAACGGTGCAATTGGGTATTAGACTTACAAAACCTACTGTATTATCCGTTCTAGACATGATAAAAGAACAATTAGAATTTGAAAACGACTTGTAAGTATTTCAATGGGGGTTTTCTGAAATTATGATTCAATTAACTTGACCAACCAGCTGTGCTGGGCTATAAAATACTGCATGTACATTAATCAACTACCGTAAAATGGGGTGACTTTGACCGATTTTGTACTTTGTCTCTATAAAAATCATATTTTAAATTATGCTACATTTTTGTGTATGCAAGTATATTATGGGTATCGGTGATCACTTTAAGTATGCTACATTAAAATTACAAAAAAAAAATTCGTTATGACTTAAAAAAAAAAAGTGACTTTGGTCAAGTTCACCCCATTTGGGGTGAACTTGACCGTATATGAGTTTTGCATGTTAAAAGTATTTTCAGGGCAATAGGGGTGAATTTGACTATATAAAACACTGTTCAGTTTATGTTAAGAATATATTTAAAATATAATAATGAATACAAAACATAGAAATGTTAAAAATCATCAAAACAAAACAAAAAAAGGTGTTTTTATCCCGAAAAAACCTAAAAATTATGATCTAATATCTTCGGCTTATTGAAAATTAAAGCTTGTCATGTCAATATCAAATAATAGTTGCCCCCTACGACAAACTATGGGGTTACTTATTTTTTTTTTATATCAGAAAGCGAAATAACATCTATGTCGTCAACATTTGGCCAGACAAATCTGTCATTTTTCGATCGTTTGACAAACTTAACTGATGCTTCAGCACTATCGATTGACGCAATTTGCCCGACAAAATGCTTTTTTGTTTTTTTTGTCTGATATTCTACAACTACCCACGAATCATTTTGTATTTGTTGATCGCCATTGTCGGACTCTTCTTGAATGTTGTCCTCGAAAACAAATTGACTCGGTTTGTCTATTTCGTCATCGGAGACTGATTCGTCACTTTCTTCGCAGATTTTTCTTTTAACATTTAGGATCCCACTGGTGCTAGGTAAGCTATTATTATCATCATTATAATCGATTTTCTCCGGAGAGTCTTCAAAAGCAACTGACCGCCCAGGCACAACATTTAATTTTTTTCTTTTTATTGTAGAATCGCGCTTGTTTGGGTTTCGTTGGTCTTTTAAATAATCAACTATTATTGCTCCGACTCCGCTTTCCTTAGGGGTGTCTGTCGTTTTAGGGATTTTGTCCAGAAGCTTTTCTTTGCACAAAGGAAAAATTCCGCAGGCTTTAAATCCACTCCGAGCGTTTTTGGATGCCACGGGAGCTAATTCATCAAACAATTTTTTTAATAACCTGGGAAACACACTCTTTTCAACTGAAGAAGTTGTTGGGTTGCTCTTTTTCCAGTCATGTAATATATTTTTCCAGTAACCTTTCATAGGTCCAAAAAAACTAACATCGAGTGGCTGGCACAAGTGAGTGGCATTTGGTGGAAGGCATACAAAGTCTATATTATTTTCTTTGCATAATTTCAGGACATCTTTTGTAAAATGGGAAGAAAGATTGTCTCCTAGTAGAACCTTCTTTCCTTCTATGCGTTTAGCATGGGGTAAAAAGGAAGACTTAAACCAGTCACTGAAACAAATGGCGTCAAACCAACCATGGTTCGAGCGATTGTACCTGGTTCCCTTTGCGCAGCATTTCTTAGCGCAACATGGAGCTCCTCTTGGGCCTCCCTCACGCCAAGAATCCCACAAATTTGCCGCCTTATAAACAACATATGGTGGCAGCATATCACCGCTTGCAGAAACGCACAACATTAGGGTCACCGCACTTTTTGAAAAATTAATAACGTTGTCTGGGTATTTAACACCCCTATTAAAAATGAGCTTTTTCTTGCCAGGGTCGTCACTCAAGTTGCTTTCATCATAATTGAAAATCGCCTCTGGTTTAACTCCTTCAAGTGTTCTAGAAAGTTCGTCGAAAAATGAGGACAGCACGTCAACATCTATAGCAGCACGGGATCGTTTAATATTGTTGGCCAATCTTTCAGCTAAAATGTGTCTGTGGCGTGATAAAAAAGATTTTGCCCAATCAGGTCCTGAAAAAACACAAATAATAAATATAGAAAGCCAAGTGCTTATGGAAATACAAAACCCACCTGGTAAGTTATTTCTGAACCGTGCTTCTCTTCCTATGCGATCCAGATAAGACTTTGCACTTAAACGTAAATCGAGAGTGTTAAGGGGAAAACCCCAATTTGCACACGTAACCAGTCCTTCCACAAAGTCAGTTTCTTCAGCAGCCATAAACACAGTTTGGCCTCCATGTTTCTTAATGTGTCGACCATGCATTTTGTTAATTAGTGTCCCTTTAGGAATGTTATATTTTTTCGCAGCCTTATTTGCACTTATTTTTCCATCTAAAACTTTACTTAAACATTTTTCTAAAGTTTCCTCAGTGTAGTCCTTAAATCGCTTTGCACCCAATTTACGCCTATACACTCTCGGCATTTTAAAACTATGTTTATGCTGGCACAGTTCGAAACAAACTAAAAAAGCCGATGCGGAGTGCGGACTAGAAGACGCGCGACAGCGACGGCTGATCTGTTTATAACAAACAAGATTTTACAAGTCGGTCAACTTCACCTCTGCGGTCAATTTCACCCCAAAATAGTAAAAAAATTGAATGATATGACCAAAAACGAATTTTTGGCAATATTAGCAGCTTTTATTTTTTAAATATGACTTATATGGTATTGTTATATAATATATTATTAAAATAATGACCCAATAGGAAAAATTAAAATTTCCTTAATTGTCCAGATGGTAAAGTTTAACAATATTTTTTTAAACCAATTTTCCGTACTTGGCAATATCGCGTATTTAATCTCCTTAAAATATTGTTTAAATTTATTTCAATTTAATAGTTAATTTTAAGATATACATACATTTCAATTATTAGCACTAATTCCAAAAAATGTACAGGGTGACAGAAGCAAACCGCAATGAATATTTTTTTATGTTTTTGGTCAAATTCACCCCAGCGGTCAAAGTCACCCCATTTTACGGTACATGATACATTTATTGTTAAGCATCAGCTGTAAGTTTTTGTATTTGTATTATTTTAGAAACAACAGTGTATCGCCAATAAACCAACTTTTAACAGCCCTGTGGTGGGATTCCGTGACATGTAGAAAGCTATCAATCGACTTAAAGCTACACGATCGGTATTCTGTGATACGCAAATATCGCCTACTGTCGATCAAATTCTTCGCTAGCCGTCGAGACGTTTGGACATGTCGATATCTATCAAAACATTATAGCTAACCTTAAAAGAAGTGTTGTTTTTTGCTTTTATGTCAGTTGGACAGTTGGAAAAGTTTATTTTGTCGGGATTTAATTATTATTAGTTATTACAATAAGAGTTCGAGGAGAACACCAATATATGTTATTGGACATGTGTGAAACAAACACCGAATTAATAACTAATAAATTTAATGGTCCACAAGGAAAAGCAAAGGGTCATGCTTTATGGCAAACTGTGACTCAACAATTAAATAGCCTTGGGTTTGGAGAGAAATCGCAAGAAGAATGGAGAAAAGTAAGTACCTATTTTGGAATTATTAGTTATGGGTTAAGTTACTGTAATTGTAAATTATTTTATATAACATTGTTCTGTACCATGACTTTTTACCCTAGAGCTTGAGCATTATAAAGTAAATTTATTTCTACTTTTAGGCATTAACAGATTGGAAATGCAAAACCAAAGCTAAAGCAGCCAAAATCAAAAGAGAAATTCAGAAGACTGGTGGAGGCCCTGCGACCTTTGTCTCATTATCAGACTTAGAGAAAAGACTAATTCAACTTATGGGAACCAAAGCTGTGGATGGAGATGAGGTGCCAGAGTTAGGTTTGGAAAAGTATGATAGTATTATAAAATGTTGAATATTATCGTTGGTGAATATGTTGATATAGGTACCTATTTGGTAAAAAAATGCATTGCTTTTAAATAAAATATTTTTTCAGGTTACAACTATTCCTTCAGAGGAAACTAACATAAGGGAGTTTCATAATCCTGCATATGAACATAATCATTTTGAAAGAGAAAATATGCAAGTGGGCAATATGAACCAGCCTACATTTTTGCATAAACCGGACACCCCCAGCACTAGCCTAGTCAGCAGTGAACCCTTTAAAAAAAAAATTAACAAACAAACACCTAGGTCAAAATCATACAGGCGAGTAACACCTAAACAAACAGAAAGGCTTTCCAACAAATTAGTCGGTATTAATGAGGAATCTCTACAATATTTAAAAACTATAAGTGAAAATACAACAAGTATTGCAAATTCCTTACAAAACATGACTGAAATATTGCAAAGAGATCATACATAAATGTTAGTTATGGGTATTTGAAAATTTGTTATTAATGATAGTACCTAGTTTCGAATAGGTATTTGTTAAGTTTTAGTTACATGTTTAATATTTATTTTTAGTTATATTGTACTCTTTTTAAGATGTTTGAATAATGGCTGTGCGATTTACTTTACTCCATAAAGAGTATAGTATAGGTATATCCTAGTTACTATTTTTTTTTGTTAATATTTACTCCAACATGGAAAATACTATGTACTGTTATTCTATAGTTTCTTCTCAGAGTTTGAGGATCTTATAGGTATATTAAATTTAAATCAAGATTTAAATATCTAAGTAAGTATTTAGTTTTAATTTCCATTTTGCAAAAGAATAAAAATAATTATATTACCTATATTGTTCATCAGTCTTATTAAAAAATATATTTTTTTGGGGATATTTAGTTTATAATATGACTGCCAATTTTAAGACTGTTACTTGTTGCTATGTGCTAGGTATGCTGTGTTTACCTCTTGGTTGGATTGTTTAATTGTTAGAGAATATAAGAAATTCATTGGTACTGGTAACAACTTGTTGCTTGTTTGCTAAAACTGTATACGTACATAATTGTTGGAAATTTCATAAATAGTTTTCAAAGGATCGTCGTATCAAGCAGCTTAGTTTAGCTTTAAGTTATCCTTCCATAGGTTCAAGTTCTGATTGGAAGTGAAAACAAAGTCTTCTTTATTACTTTAAAATACACACTCAACGGATCATTTTATAGTTACGCTAAAACACAGTTGCTACTAGAGTTTACATGAGAATACATATTCGATATTAACATTTTCCGTCGGCAATTGAAATGCTGGTCAACCTGACCGCATGCTCAACGTTCGAGCGCTTGTTAGACACTGCCCCTGCGTACTGCGCAGTCCGCTTGAAGGGGAGAGAAGGGCCTTCGTCAGCCAATAAGATAATCCCATAATATTATGGCAAATCTATTGAGTGGGGGGCGACAAATAAAAATTCGTTTTATGGTGAGGGGATACCCGGCTAGGTAGGTAAGGGTGGAACCAAGTAACAAAATACCAGGTAAAACGGTAGGTAGGTGTTGAAGAGGGAAAATCAGCTACCATAATGCAAACATTTACGATGTTGCCAAGAATCTAGATAAATATTGTGACAAGGATTTGGAACAATAATTATGCAATATGATTGCCAAATTAAGCCTGTATGCTTTAAGTTCTTAGCAGTATTATTTAAACCCTTTAGGGTCGTTATTTTTAAAGGCTGAATGCAAGTTAAATAAAACATTTTTTTAAATAGATATTTTATTTTAACACAAGTAGATGAAGTACAAAACAAAGAGAAATAAAAATTGTTATACCTATTTTATGCCGGTAAATAACAATTAACAACATTACAACATTAAACAAAAGGAATAGACTTAAGCTCTTCTTAAGTGATTTTTTTAACATTAAGCTACTCGTATGACTATTTCTATATCTAAATTGATCTGACAAATAACCAACAATCAATTAATTATTATTAAAATATCTATCAACTAAATTTCTACGAATTAAGTTTCCATCCCTCATTAGCCCAGGGTCATTAATGATTCCTTCATGGTTGTTATCATCTTCAAGTAGAGGAATATCAAAATCTTCATTTAGGCGGGCTGCTACACATAAGTTGTGTAAAATACCACAAGCGTTGACGATATGTCCTACTTTTTCTGGAGCATATTTTAAAATTTTCCCTAAAGAACGAAATCGACCTTTCAAAACTCCTATGGCCCTTTCAACGCAGTTTCTTGTCTGAATATGGGCTACGGTATATCGATATTCTGGAGATCCTGGTAAGGCATTTTGTATTGGCGTCATAAGCCATGGCTCTTGTGGGTAACCTGAATCTCCTAGAAGCCAAGAATTTCGATCACCTGAAAAAATTAGGTAAGACATTAACTAAAACCTTATATTATAAAGGGGTCCAAACTATACCATAGTCTGAAACATAGGTACCTAACAATTTTTGAAACATTGTATTTTTAAATATTATTAAGGAATACTTTACCTCTCTGGTAACATGCTTCTAACTCGTCCCTAACTTGTGATTGTCTCCAAATAAAGGAGTCATGTGTGGCCCCACTATATCGGGCATTTATATTTATAATCTTTAAGTCGTGGTCACAAATCTGCAAAAGTTTATCAAAATTATATTGTAAAAATGTATTAAAAGATGCTTTTTGGTACCTACAATTTGCACATTTTTGGAATGGTATCCTTTTCTGTTCATATAGTTATGTTCTTTATCGACTGGCCGCAATATTTCTAAATGGGTACAATCTATTGCCTCAATCACTCCAGCAGCCGCATTCCGTGTACTATCGCTTTCTACATGTCCAATTCAAGTGTTGTTTTCCACATGTAGAGACAAGGCGCCACACAAAAATGATTCCGTGTACCCCTTGATACCGCTTCGGTCGAAGTCGGGTTTTGTCAACATGTCGCATTTCGTGTACTACTCATTCTAAAAATGTTATGTGAAATTTTAGGAACTTTTTTATTTTCCCCTAAAAGTTTAAGGAAATTTAAGGAATTTTTTTTTTGTTTTGTTTACTTTACATTTTATTGGTTTTGTTTGTGTGTATGTGTATATTATTATTATTATTATTATTAAAAACTTTTTTGGTTTCCTAAAAGGCCATCGACCGAAGTGCCAGTGTGTATATAAATTATTGAGAAGCAAATAAAGGTAATTAAGAATAATTTGCAGCTATGGTAGTTAAGCTAGTTCATGGTGTAATGTTATATAGTGGTGGTGTTGGTAGTTTAGTTTTGGAAATACATATTCTTTCATTTTAGATGTTTCCTGTAAACATAAATAACATAATTGCTTTGCAAAGAGAGGAGCACTTGGAAGAAATTCGATTGTTTAATATTGAGAGGCGGAGGATGAGGGAAGAATCGAGCCCTTTTGACCTAAGCGAGGCTATATTTAAAAGAACATTTAGATTAAACCATGACCTGGCACAATATGTCTACAATTTCATTGCAGAAGATATAGATGTAACTGACAATGCCGTAGCTATTCCTTCACTTCTAAAATTTTTTGCTACTTTACATTTTTATGCAACAGGGTCATATCAATATTCACTTGGACAAAATTACAACATTAGTTTTTCTCAGCCAGTTGCGTCAAGAGCAATACATGCAGTTACAAATGCTATTGAAGAAAGATTGGGCCCCATATGGGTAAAATTCCCGGTAACAGTGGCAGAAAAAAGGGATGTGAAAGGAAGATTTATGGAAGCAACAGGTTTTCCTGGTGTTTTGGGAGCCATAGACTGTACCCATATTGCTATGTTGGCACCACGTGAAGAGGAACACAATTACCTCAACAGGAAAAATTTTCATTCGAAGAATGTTCAATTGGTTAGGTTTTAAATAATTTTTAGTAACATTTTATATTTTTATCAAGACAAAAAGAGAATGAATGTACCTATTTAAAAAAGGCAGTGGTTTTCAAGATATGTTTTTGTTTTCAATGTATTGTTTTTGTATATAATATAGGTAGACACCAAAATGACTTAATTTCTTGTTTATAAATTTGCGACTTCGATCTAAGAATTTTTAATGTAAATGCACAATATCCAGGAGCTACTTATAATGCATTTATATGGATAAATTCCTCTGTAAAACAGTTCTTGGAAGCTGCATTTAATCAAGGTATGACAATTTAAAACAATGGTCCATTATAATAGCTACCAAAGGGTGGTGGGAGAAACACCAAGATATAAACACCCTCTGCCATATACATTTGCCATTTTTAATTATTACCAACTTTTTTTTTATAGGAGATCACAACTCGTGGTTAATAGGTGACTCTGGCTATCCCCTGCAGCCGTGGTTAATGACACCATTTCATAATCCACAACCAAATACTCCAGAATCCAGATATAATGATACTCACATACAGGCTAGAAATTGTATTGAACGTTGTAATGGAGTGCTGAAATCCAGATTTAGGTGTCTGTTACACGAAAGAGTTTTAAGGTATTCTCCTGAGAAAGTTGGAAAATTGGTTATTGCCTGCGCTATTTTACACAATATCTGTATAGCTGCGAATTTGGAATTGGATGATGAAATGGTCTTCGAAGAAGTAAACAATGAAGATTTCCACAATGATAATTTAGAAAATGTTTTCAGACAAGGCGAAGCTGTCAGAAGGCACATTGTTAATACCTACTTCAGAAACTAATATTTTTAGAGGCAACTTATTATATGTATTTTTCTTTCTTTGAAATAAATAACTAACAAATGTTAAAAATGTTTTATTCAACTTTCGTAAATAATATTCACTTTTGTAACAACAGCAGTTACTTTATACATAAAAGACCCAAAACACCAGAAGAGACAAAAAATATGTACAGGGTGTCCAGTTTTCGTGTGTTTTCATATACTAGCTCCCTTATTATAATAGATAGAAAGATGGGGTTTGCAGCTTACTTTTTTTTATAAAACATTTATAGCCACAAACGAAATTTTCATAGCCCTCTCAGTTTCTGACGATTTTACAAATTTGTCATTTGTGACGCTACCCTGTAATAAGATAAAAATGGGTTATACAGTTTTTATGTGGAATTCAGTGGCCTAGTTAGTTTTTTTCTAAAATGCTTTGTTTTTGAGTTATGAGCCAAAGTTTAGATTTTTTTAAATGGGACAGCCTATATATTATTTCTTCTTGGCCTTTTTAAAAGCTCTTCCAAAATATATAATGGTCCATATTTTTTTATTTTATTTTTTTGTAGGAATTTAATAAAATAATATATTTGTTTTATTGGTAGTTTAAAATTATGTAATAATGTATGTCCACATAATAAAAATAATTTTGATAATTTTTTATTTGCAGGAATAACCTTCCATATGAAAAATTATTAATTTCACACAAAATCTTGAAATTATTTTATTTTTAAAAGAATAAATATTAACTAATATATTTTTGAAAAGCTCTAAAAAACAGGATTAAGACAAAGAAATAATATATAGGGTATCCCAATTAAAAAAACACCAGTTTGGGTCATAACAAAAACAAAACATTTTAGAAAAAAATTAACTACGGCATTGAATTTTACATAAAAATCTCTATAGTAACCCATTTTCATCTTATTGATAACTTATCAAATAATCGAGATACAGGGTAGCATCACAAATGACAAATTTTCAAAATCGCCCTGTAAGTCAGAAACAGAGAGGACTATGAAAATTTTGTTTGCGGCAATGAAAGTTTAATAAAAAAATAAAACAGTAATCCGCCGGTCTAGGACGTTATGACGCGGCCGGTTTGACGCGGCCGTTTCGACGCGAGGAAGTTTCGACGCTAGGACGTTTCGACACTGGCCGTTTTAACGTGAAAAATATGTAACTTAGTTTTTAATTTTATGTAGGATTTTTTTATTTTTGTAGGTAGGTAAGTAATAAATAATACAGAAAAAAATATAGTACTTGACAGTTTATTTATCTAAATAATTATTATGCATTCATAACATAATTATGCGATATTGCTCTTAAATACTCAGTAATATTCCTATTTCTATAATCCCTAACTATTAATATTATCCTCTCGTCACAGTCGCGATACTTTTTTAATTTAGTTGGCGGCTGTTGACCCGAAAGTAATTGCTCGTAGTACAAATCCCTTCCTGACTGTATCTTCTTAAGAGCATCAATGTATTTCCAGATCGTTGGATGGTCCATGGACATTTCGTTTTGTAATCGTCTGTGTGCAGCTTCGGCGTGATTATTTGTTCTGTCTGTGCCATCCAAAACGCGATTGTAAACAGACCAAAGTGTAGGCGGAAATAGCGCATTGCGTCTTCTTCTACCCCGTCGTTGAGGACGACCTAAGTATGAGTCCTCGAACCATTCTAGTAGAGGGTGCAACTCATTAGGCAGCTCATCGAACAAGTGGTCGATTGCATCATCCAAGTCCCCTTCAGGAACAAATGCCAAAGAAGTCACCATACGGGCTTAAAGACTGAAATCAGCATCTGTATTGTATCGAGACAGCAAATTCATGTGCGCCAAATGCTTCTTCATGTTTTTTACTAAATGGAAAAAACAACCTAGCAGCTCTGCATTTGGAAAAGCCTCTTTGAATGCATTTATGGCACCTAGTTCAAAGTCGCACGAAATTTTTTCCGGGCTTGCACCTGGCTGGAGATCTTTGACCAAACCAATCATTCTGGCATATGTAGCTTGCTGTTTGTTGGGCAGGAGGGCATAAATAACAGGATGAACTCCCCCAAATTGTTTAGCCATTATAACGTAGGTCTGATAGAAAATTGAGGGAGTTGGTTGAAATGTTCCATCAACAAACCAATGTTTTGAGTCCTTCAAAATCTGTAAAGAAAACAACATATAATTCCCATGAAAATTGAAATTGTTTTAGCAAACATAATATAATACGAATTTTTCTAAAATTAAATTTTTGAAAAATAATTTTTTTTCGAAAAAATAATTTTCGAAGATAAATAACCTATTATTGTTGTAATACTTACTTTCAGGTTCTGTTTGCGCCCAAAAAGTAAAATTCTGTTCGGATCCGGTCCACTGTCACTCAAGAGAAACTGTTCCTCAACATTGTTTGCACTTGCATAAACTTTATATTTTTCTGGTATGACGAGTTCTTCACGACTAACTGGGGTAGGTGGTGCAAGGTCGATTTGGTTTCTCTTCCTTCTAATCATTTTCTTCATGGCGGTGTGATTCGGCAATGCAGCTTTTGCACCTAAAGAGATTCCTGATGCACAGTGATTTATTATTGTAGCCGTGGATTCCATCGTTTCTTCACATCTTCTCTTTATTGATGTTTTGATAACTGCAGCCTCCACATGTGCAGCGGAACTTCCGTGGCAATGCTCGTTAATTTTTTTAATAACCACGTCGTCCTGGGTATGAATCCTGGCCTTGCAGCGTTGTTGTCCTTCAATGGTATGGTCACATCTCCAAAACTTTTTTGAATTCCATGAACTTGTTTTATCAAAAACGTACAAAAAACCACCGTCTGAGAATTTACGTCTTCCCCTTTTGCTTGTAATTTCCATGTTGTAGAAAATAAAATTAAGTAAAATAGAACAAATCAGGACACAATGATTAAGAACAAGAACTTGTTTTATACTGAGGATATGAAAAGAAAAATTAGTCTTTATACCCTTGAGGTACCTACCTAAAATGGGTTAATTAACTACCTACCTGAACTAGATTACCATTTCTTAATCCCAAATTCTTATTAATATGTGGTATTTAAATGATGATTTTCCAGAATGAGATTAACATAATTTAATTCTTTATTTCTTTTCATAGAAATTTGATGATAATGATAACATTAACAGTTAGGGATTATGGAAATATTAATGAGTTACCTACCTCAAAAATAACAATAAAATCCTAAATAAAATGTAAAAAAATTAAGTTAAGTATTTTTGGCGTCAAAACGACTCGGCGTCAAAATGACCGGCGTCGAAACGTCCTCGCGTCGAAACGGCCGCGTCGGAACGGCCGCGTCAAACCGGCTGCGTTAAAACGTCCCATTCCGGTAATCCGCAAACCCCATCATCTATTTTTTATAAGGGAGCTGGTATATAAAAACACACGAAAACGACACCCTGTTCAAGGTCAACATTGGCAACAGGCAACAATAAAAAAACAAGGTAATAACAATATTCTAAAGTATACAAGTTTAAGTTCTTTCCAAGAGTATCCAACACAGTTTAGTGATGTTGCTGTTGCATCAGCATATCAGCTACTTTTTCAAACGTATCAGCAATGCGGGACGTATTTTTCTCAATATTTTTTAATATTATTACTGATTCAGAAGTCATATCTTCTATAGTTTTTGATATCCTTGGGATATTTTTTCTTTTCATCCTTTTACCTTTCTTGGAGGACATCTTTATTTCCTGGCAATAGTCATGTTCGGTGTTTTCTGTTCCATGTTCCTGGGCTGTTAATGACATTATTTCATTATGCTTGCGTTTCTGTAAATAATATAAAAATATCTTAAGTAAGAATAATGGTTCAAAAGCAATTAGAATAAACGCATTTGGGGTGATTTACACATCTCTGCACAAACTTGCAATTTATTAGCAACTATAAAACTAGCTTCAAAATCAATTTGTTATGTTACGTAAACAATTTTTTACAAAATAAAACCACACAAAGTGATTTTTTGTGGAATAAATGTTATTGAAATCAGAATGAGCACACTTTGAATTTCTGTGTATTACACAATATTCTGTAGATACAGTGGGTAGGTTAGGTATGTACTTACATTTTCTAAACAAATATTAGTAGCTAACACTTGTGTAGGAGGTATATTCTGCATATTAAAAGGTTCAGTCACAGTCGCCTGTGGCTGTGGTTCAGTGATTCCTTCAACTTCTTGAAGAACCTATATTAATTAAGAAGGTAATAGATTAAAAACATAATAAAATAATAAAACCGTAAAACCAACATAAAGGGTGTAAATGTTATAGACAAATATTTGCCTTTGCCCCTACGTTAACCTATAGGTATACAATTTTTTTACTGTTATTTGATGCATACTAACTTATTATAAAAGTGCAGTAGGTAGGTATGTATTATTTTATTCTGGTTTTTAAATACCTAATAAAAGATTTTGAAAAAAAAACTTAAAACCAAAAAGCGACAGTTCCTCTTTTTCGCAATGACATAAAATTTAAATCTGTTCCTACTCTTTCATTTTTACCTTTCAATAATAATTATAAGTCCTTACATTTTTATATGTTGGTATTCCCAACTCCCTAATTCCTTGATCCCCTTCAAAGCCTTTTTTGCCCATTATGCTTATTAACCTTTCTTCCAAAGGGGTCAATGGAGGTGTGTTAACTGCGGGGCCCCCACCAGTTTGTGTTGCGGATTTTTTTAAGCAAATAGCTTTGGCTTTAACTTTACTCTTCCAGTCTGTAACTGCCTAAAAATTATCTCAATTAAACCATAAATCTATATACAATATGCATGCAAGTTCTCAAAATTTGTAAGTATATTGTAAAGTTATTTCATAAACAATTCACCTCAGAGCGGGCTTCCCTGATTGTGGCTACTCGATTACCTGTGTGCCTTTGTAAATAACACCAATAGATAATAAATACAATCTAAATTACACTTACCCTTCGCCATTCCACAACGGACTTCTCACCCAGGCCCAACCCATTTAATTTGGTAGCAACATTTGTCCATAAAATATTACCTTCGGCCTTTCCTTGGGCCCCATTAAACTTCCCTGTTATCAGATTGGGATGTTTTTCACACAAATTTAAAAATACTTCCCAGTGCTGGGGCGTAACCCTCATTATTTTACAAAAAAAACAAGCAAAACGACAAAAAAATAAAGGCCCAAAATATAGAACTCGTTGAGGTTAGATTAACACAGACAAATATGATTTCGTCGTGTAGAAACACGAAATCGACACCACTTGACGTGTTGTCTTTGTTACTAGGCGGGGAAAGGGGGAAGTTGTGTAGAAAACGGTACACGGAATACCAGATAATCGAAAGCGACATGTCTCTATAGAATTCGACAGTACACGGAATGCGGCTGCAGGAAAATTTCTTGTTTCCATAAATCTTGCTTTTATTTCATTTTTTTTTCTGCTGTTCTTGAAAAGCGTATCCATTGCTCTGAAAGTGCATTGATAATTGCTACCGTGACTTCTTCAATCGCTCGAGAGACACTGGGCTGAGACATTGAAATATTATAACTTTGGCCGATGACCCTTTGATACGTACCAGTACCATAAAAACTAAGAACTCCAAAAAACTTTATTATAGGAGGTACGGCCACAGGGTTATTGTCTTGTTGTAACTGTGGTAGAATTCTGTTCAATAAATATTGAGCCATATCTTTGGTCAATCTAAAAAGTTCTTTGAATCTAGTAGGATCAATGGCAAACGGGTTATTTTCCTCTCTCATTACTCTGCGTTCAATATTTTCCAGGCGTAGATCATCTAGCCTTTCCTCCTCTTCGGCTGCCAGAATATTTGCTGCATGAAAGGGCAACATATTTTATTTAAAATAAAGATAAAGGTTTCGACTACAAAATTCACAATGAATAAAAGCCAACTGACAAACTGACACATGCTCTGACAGCTACTTCAACAATTATTGCATTGCGGCATTTTAAATGAAAAGTTACTAAATTCTAGCAAATGTTTTTGTTTGGACTAGTACATTGTCGGAAATACCCGAATCCTTGTCGACATAAGCACAGAATGGCATCAAAAACGATTATCGCTTTCGACGATAGATAGCGAAAGTAGAAAGCTAGGTGTAAATTTCTACATGTCACGGAATCCCACCGCTGTTGTTTTATGCTAGCAGTGCTCATCAGATTAATATAGGGGTCATTATGCACATAGATCAGGGCACCGTTTCTAGAATAATAAGTAAGGTATCCAGTGCCATTGCTAGTCTAAGAAATCATTTTATAAGAATGCCACATACACCTGAAGAAATACTTTCATGTCAAAATAATTTTTACCGAATTGTAAGATTTCCTCGTATTGTGGGGTGCATTGATGAAACGCACATAAAGATTCGTTCTCCAGGTTGGTATAAATTTATCTAGGATTACTTAACTTTTAGGGGTTAAAACCCCCCTATATATCAACATCTTAGACCTAAAGTAAACTCAAGAGTTACCTGCTTATAAAGAAGCTTATTTGTTATTAAGAGTATTAAATGCTATGTAATACCTTCCCATGCACAAATTTATTTTAGGTGGGGATGATGCAGAAATTTTTCGAAATAGAAAGTCATATTTTTCCATCAATGTTCAACTAGTTTGCAATAGCGAGTTAAGTATTACCAATATTGCAGCGAGGTGGCCAGGATCAGCTCATGATGCCACTATATTTAATAATAGCCGTTTGAGGACCCAATTTGATGCCGGAGAATTTGGAAACGGCATACTTCTTGGTAAGTGTTTGCTTTAAGAAAGGTCCTCCATTTTTTTCTTACACCCTTTAACCTTCATTCATTTTAAAATTTTAAATAATTTTTAGGCGACAGTGGATACTCCCTTAATTCTTATTTGCTAACTCCGTTACATAATGCTGCATCACAACCAGAACAGCTTTATAATGAAGCACAGATAAGAACAAGAAACTGCATAGAAAGAACCAATGGTATTTATAAAAGAAGGTTTCCAGCACTCTGTTATGGACTGCGATGCAGTCTACATAACGCATTAAATGTTATTGTTGCTACAGCCATTTTACACAATGTAGCTTTAAATATGAATGAAAATATCCCTGTTTTCGATTCTTCATTTAACAACTCATTCTCATCATTTAAAAATTTATACTCGATTGTATTTTCGATTCCTGCTATCATCACTGCTGACTCATCCGCATCATCATTAAATGGATTATGAAGACCAACAAGAGTTTTTTTATTTAGGATAGTCATTGAAATATCGTCGGTATCATTTTTCTTTATTTTTGGTGGCGGTCCTCCGCCAGTTAACATCGTTTCCTTTCTTTCATCGGCTATGGTTTTTTTAATTTCCTTTTTTCGATTTTCATACCTTTTTTTTAAAGATGCAGCGGTTCTGTATATATTTGTTGAAGATGAAGCATTGAATTCAATTTCGATTAATTGCCAGGCCTTCGCAATTTGACGCTCGATTTGTTTTTTTATCCTCCAATACCCTGGCATACTTATTAGCTATTATTCTTAATAAGTATACCTTCTTAGAGTTATTAAAGTTGATGATACAGTATTCACCTGAAGACGGCTGGAGATGCTTACCAGTTGAAACGTAGTGATTCTAAACAAATAAAGACAATGCAAGTCCAAAACTCTACTGCCGTTCAAGAAACGTCATTGTCTCCAACCTTTAAAATTATTATTCTTAAAATTTCAATAATTAATATTTTCATAAAATTTGTAAATCTTAGATAGTTATACGATCACATATTATATAAAAGTAGTGTATTAAATATTTTTAAATGTGTTCTTATTAACTTTTAATTTTCGTAAATTAATAAAGTTATGCCCAGCCATTACATTAAAAAAAAAAAAATTAAAAGTTTTTTATCTTTGAAGTCTCCATAGGATAAACTAGTTTTATACCCATTTAACACTTCTGGAATAAGAATCTCCTATTTTCCAATAGGAAATAATTTCAATGTGAGGAAAAATTACACTGTTAGGGAAAATTTCAAAATTTGTTGGTTTTACCTTTCTGGCTATATTATTCCTCAGTATCCGTATTTTTTATAAAAATTTCAGATAGAGACATAATTTTTATAAACACATCGTTTCCTAGAAAATAACAATTTTAAAAGTGGCTTTTATTACTTTTTCATACTCTAGTTGTATAGGTGCCGATACAATAAACTAACAGTACCACCTTGACGTTATTTGTAACTGTCCCTGTACCTGATAGTAATAGTCGTGATTTCGTTTTAATGTAAAATTTTCATTTTCAATTGTAGCAAATTTTATTGTTTTAATTTCGATGCCTTCACGGGGAGTTTTGGTACTACAGGATCTGGGGCACTTAACTTCTATAATTCCATTTTTTCCAATTAGACCATCTGGAGATGCCATAAGATAGCATTGCTTTGTGCTGACAAAAAGTTCACAGTCCTCAACTATTAAATAGGTGGTTCGTTCAAACTGGGTTATAGCGATTTTTTTATGCTCTTTGCCCAATTTGTAGCACTGTTGCTGATAAAATTGCTAAATAAGGTGGCTTTTACGGTGTTTGCTCAATGTGTACTTTTACGCAATTTACAAATTTTTCCTAAATTACTTGCTATTAGTCTTTATCCACATTCTTTCATCCATAACAGTGTGTCTGCTTGTCCAACTGTATCACGTTCTAATTAATGTGATTGTGCAGTTTCCTAATCTACTGTAATAGAAGTTATGAAGTACGATTGTTTCAGTTTGTACTCGTCCTCGTCCATATCTATGGCTGGTAAGCCCTAATCCTCGTCGGGAGGAGCATCATCGTGTTTTTTTTTGGGAGTTTGTGGAAATAATTGTCTAGGACTTTTAGTCCAGCTTTGCTTGTATTTTTTTTTAAATAAATTTCTTTATGAATATTTCCTGGACTTCGACCACAAAGTTTCTTTTGAATAAGTCGAGATGACTCAGATCCAACATTATTCGAAATTGCAGCTTTTTCATAATGTTAGTAAAAACTTCTTTTGGTCCCTGGCAAAAGTAGTACATTTTGAGTATTAGGAGTATTTGTAATATCACGGTTTAAATGAATAATTTTTTGAGCGTAGCTTAGATCCTCTTTTTCAATGTAGTAATTGACTGATGCTACAATTCCATGCCTTATTCTTTTTACATTATTAGAAAGCCTGTTTCTTTCCTTTATAGAAACTACTTTATGCTGCGAACTGGTTCTTTTTTTCACGAAGGCGTGTACATAAATTCTTTCGAGAATGATTTCTACAATCAATTTTTTGAACTGATTTATTCTGGTATGGTCTTGTGCCTGCCAACGTTTTTTTCATCCATCATATTACCATCTCCAACTAAGAAATCGAATTTTATTCCGTGCAGTTCTTTACTTTGTAAAAATCCTTGTATAATGATTTCGGGTTCCATAGTTGTTGATGCTTTGTCCCAGTTTTTGTAGCAAATGTGATATTTTGCGGTAATATTCTTGCTCTGTGCTCTCTACAATTCAACAGTATTTATTTTTAACTCCTAGGAATAGAATTTTTTTTGTCTGAAGCTAAACATTAAAAAAATTAAGAGAGCGGACTCTAGACTAAATAATTAACGATTCGCACAACTCCATAAAACTAGCACTCACCGGACTTCTAGTTACGCCTGGATTACGCATCTTCTGAGGGCCCTCAGGGTGGTAGTTCTCCCTTCAACATAACCACTAACTTGATACACTGAACGAAAATTCTTCTTCTGTGTGATACCCTCACGGTTTCACGGAAAATTTTATAGTGTCTTTAGTATGTGGATAAAAGAAGCCGTACGGGCTGTACCACGTTTAGATTCGAACTCTCCGTCCTCGTATCTCACTGGCGCACTGCGCACCCGTGCTGTAAGTCGATTGATGTTTTGCGGTAAAATTATTAATTTCAAACCTTACCGAAAACAATGAAGAAGGATAGAAAAAGCTATATTTAAGTAATAATCATTTAAATTAATCACCAAAAAAGTAAATAAATTCCATGATTTATATTATATGGAATACCATCAGGATCCACTTTCTCCTTTTCGATGGCAATTGCTTTTTCTTCTTCGCCAGCTTTTTTATTTCCTCCCAGGTGGTTGCACCAGCTATTTTATTTTGATTTTCAAAAACGTATAATTTGACATAATCGATATATCGCAGTAGCTGAAAATTTCTTGCATTTTGCTGTAGCCTCCGCCGGTTAAAATAATACACAAAACAATTAATATGTTTGAGTCTGCAGTGTCAGGAGAATTCTGTTTATAACTACATGTGGGAGGTATTTTCATAGATAAGATTTAAACGTGCATTATAGTATATTTATATTGAACCTAAAATAGCCGAATAGAAAAAAAAATTTATAAAGTTTTGATATGTTGAGATTAGATGCACCAAAAGGAGCCTTTTCAAAATCAAAAGAGTTCTTAAGTTTAAAGGGTGAGCTTCACCCCCAAAAACCACCCCCAATGCGCACTGCGGTGGTTTTTCTCAAAAACCATTAGCCGCACAGAAAATTTTATTCTTTTATAAAATGTTCCTTATAAAATTTTCTACAAAAAAGGTTCTATAAATTATTTTTATCGATCCAACGCATTTCGAGCAATAATCGTTTGAAAAATGGGGTGCAAACGAACACGGGTCGCCTTCCAAATTATAGTCCCCCAAGGTGGTTTAACGTTCTAAATATACACGCAACAGATATAAAACTATAATATATAAACAAAAACATGTTTTGTGTGTGCTTCTGTATTTATAATATGTTACCTCTTTTAATTTTACTGCTCGTTTTCACACCACCTATGAGGTAGAGATATCGGCGCGTTTTTTTTTTAGTGGTTTCCCCTGTAGGCCTATTCCACTAAGACCTGGTTTCTAAATTGAGGGTGTCTCCCGGGTTAAGAGTAACCCTGGGTCAAGCTGTCAGAAGTGACATT
Organism: Polydrusus cervinus; assembly: GCA_935413205.1. Lineage (NCBI taxonomy): Eukaryota > Metazoa > Arthropoda > Insecta > Coleoptera > Curculionidae > Polydrusus > Polydrusus cervinus. Next base: position 24,966,934 of record OW284515.1, read on the forward strand.
TTTCAAATGTAAAAAGTATCAATCTACATGTCATCTTCTATTGTTTCTACAACGTGCTCGGTATTCGTACAACTTTGCCCGCGACAGGTTCCGCACATAGTTGTACATTTCATGCCGGCTTTAATGCAACTGCATCTTTTTACACAATCTTGTTTGCAGTTGCAAGTTATTAATGATACAATTGAAGCCGGGGCGCGCGATTCTGTTGTATATATAGGTGATAGAGTGTTGCTGATTTTCTTCCAGCCCCATTGGTCGGGTTTTAAAGGTTGTTCTTGCCATATTTGTACTTGAAGGTACGCCCTCCGGGAATGTTGCCTAGCTGCTGCAGATGTGGAAGGCAACTTTGATAAAAGTACCGTGCTGTTTGCTTGTCCAACGAACTTATTAAAACAAGCGTATCTTTGCTCACTAAGGCTTCCTTCAGATGATTGAAGTTTGTACAGTTTCAGTACAAATATCTCTCCGGCTTTCTCAATTTCTTCAGGGGTTGACTTTGGGTTGGTAAAAACATCAACGAAACTATCAAGGTCTTTTTCTCTATTAAATATTTGTACGTGTTGTTGTTTTCCTTTTCCAAAAAATCCGGATGTCGTGTCGCACCCGCTAATGGCGTGAATGAATAAAATCGATTTTTTTAAATTGCGTATAATACTGGATGATTGTAAGTCCCTTGAACTGTATATTCGTTGTTTCACATTACCTATGGCTTCTTTCAGAAACATAATGTCTTTATCATCGGGAGAAAGTGCTGCTAGTAAAACAACAAGGTCGACATCTTGTCCGACGACTAGAATTTGTTCATTTTTCTCAGATATTTTGATGGCAGTACGAATAATCTGGACATCAGCATCATCTATTGCAAATGATGCGCTAATATTCTCGCTATTTAGGTGTATTGCAAGCTGCGAAATAAGTCGTTCCTTATTTTTAATATTGCCTAGGAATTTGCTCTTCTGTTCGACCAATAAGGTATTGCTATCAAAAATAATCTCACGACTCGAATGCTTCAGCAATCGTCTTGCACGTTCGACGCATTTTGTGCTTGTACTGTTTTCGGAGTAACCGTCGAATACCACAGTAACTTTTTGACCATAGCGCTTTCGAATAAAGTTGGTATATGCAGTATAAACATCCAAAAAGGTACCTTCTTTTGGCCACTCCATGCGGTGGATAAGAAACCCACCGTCAAGAACAACATGATAATTTTCTGTGCAAATTTCTCGTTCCTCAACTGCATTGAAGATATCATAAAATGTTGATTTTTTTGTCTTTCTCATCATTCCAGTGTTGTGAAATAAAGATAGGGGTACAGAAGCCAGTTCATGTTTGAAGCAAGAGCGCAAATCTTCTGGAGAATGAACAGTGCATATTATTCGTTGGAAAAGCTGAGTGGAATCGACTTGGATAATGCCATTGCCAACCTTAACTTTTCCGGCTGACGAGGCCATATTCCTTACTATATTTGCACGTTTTAATTTAACGGTTCCAAATTCATTGCCTACAGTAAGTTATGTGAATAGACAAGCTGAGCGAGTATCAAGATTCCTAGAATGCAGAGCTTGCAAAGAGATAACACCGAACTTATATATTGTCATTTTTAACATTGTAAATTATTCTTTGCTTCTCATTTGTAAACATAAGTTGCTGCTTATAAAAATAAAAGTTTTTAAAAACAAAATCGGTTGTTTAAAAGACTTAACTAGTAGCATGCAGAATTTTTTCTCCAACAGTATTCACGTCGTAGCAATTAGTTTTATTCTAGGCTACAATACCAGTAGATAAAGAAATAAAATTGTTTGTAATGGTAAACGGTGAGTGATTTCGGAGCCACTGTTCAAATTTTCGACAATCTTGTTCGTCTGTATGTATTCTTGAGTCTCTCATTTCTACATGCTGATCTGAAATGACTGGTGTGATATCGCAATATATTTCCACAGCTTCGCATACATGGTGGGCAGATGGCATACCAAGAATCCATTTACTTAAAACACTTTCTGAAAAACCTCTTCCATGAGTCAAACCACCAAGACTTTTCATACCTCTCATAAGCGTTTGCTCGATGGTCATATCTGACCAGATTCTGGACCAATGTTTTTCTGAACGGCGAATTGTAAAAACGCCTTGTTGAGTAAATTGCTCATATTCCTTCTCACTCATCTTCTGATTGAGACAATCCATATCCTGAAGGTAAATCTGACACGCCTTCGCATATGGAAAATGCCCAGTTGCATGAAAAACCGGAAGCATTGCTCTGATACAACGCAAATGAAGTTCCCAATTCCCCATGCGTTCCGCTTGAATGAAGTGGATCACAATAGTCACTAGTTCTAAATACTGCAACCATAATTTTGCAGTTTTTCCATTTCTTCTTAGCCTGCTTATTGCTTCTGAAAACTTTATTCTAATTTTTGTAAGGGTTTCATTATTTACTAACATGTCGAAAGTTAACGTATTGTCTTCAATACCAACGAGTAAAGATTGGATATAGTGTTTGTCTTCCTGTGTAACTTCAATTTCTTTAACTATTAACATGGAAATAGCGCAAAATGTAAGACAATGGGCTCGAATCGCTCGTGCGTATGCATGGCCTGAAAGCATATGGGGGAGAGATGCAGGAGCGTATACCGTTGACCATAATTCTGCTAGTCCACTACCAGTCATAAGAAAGCCAATTGATCCTAAGAATGACATCAACAGATGAAATCCTCCCAATCTCACGATGACATTTGATAATTCTCCGTGTTCAGAGTTGTTTTGTAGCACGATGTCCTTTGCTTTCATATACAATGGCTGGTCAAAAGTTACTATGCACGTAGATTGTCCACTTTTTTTTGCTTTCCTCTGCAGCGTATATCAAAACGGTCAGTATAGTACTTAACTGGGATGGAGGATGGTTTACAAAAGGAAGAGCAAGAACCCTTGATTTGACGTAAGGTAAAGCAGAAGTTATTTCTGACATGAATCCTTGCCATCCAGGAAAACAGGGTTGATGCAAAAATTTTCCTAAAATCCATGCGACGTCATGATTTGACAATTCTGTAGCTTTTTTTTAGGGGTTCTTTTGCAAGGCCACCTTCACTTTGTCTCTGGAAAGTCTGCATTTGTATTCTTCGCGTACTTGCAATGTCTCTTGATGCCGGAAGCACTGTTAGCCTTGGAATTTTTGTCTCATTTACTGATGTATAGGGTGTAAAGCATCTTATACCACCCATTGAGTGAAAAGTTTCCTTTCCGGTCATTGTCTTGATGTTTAAATCGGCGTTGTCGAAAGAAAACTGGGAGAAGGCACCTTTATCTATTAGTGGATTCCAGGACTGCACAGCCGAGGCCTTGAATAAAGAAACATCCCTGTAGCTCGAACAGAAGCCCATACTTAAAACAGCATCGACAATGTTTTTCGAACCTACTTTTCTAAATAAATAAATAGCGAGTCCAAGCTGCAAAGGTGATAAAAAAAGACCTTGGTCTAGTTGCAGCTATTACTGAATGGGAAATAGCTGAACACTTTTTTAACAAAGTATCCTTTTTCCCTTTTTTATCCGCTAAAATTATTGTCTGTAAAAGGACGTTTAAAGTTTCAGGAACCATACTTTCGGTACTGTCTAAAAAACTCATTATTTCCGGATATTCAGAAGTATCATATGCCGTTGTTCTAATATCCTCTCGAATTATAGTGGCAGCTGTTTGAACAATCCTTATCCTTTCTTCCTTTTCATCACTTAATCAATTGGTGTACCAACTATTTACAATTTTATGCGCAGATCCACGGAAACAAGCAACTGTCTGTTTTTTCTCATTGTTGCGAAAACAACTCCATCGCCGAATTCTTCAAATAGTTTATTTCGTAGTGTGGCCATGGACATTGATCTGCCTGATGGTAGATGCTCCTCAACTATCTTAAGTAGATCAACCATTGAAAACTGGCATTCGTCTGACTTTTCAATGAAATTACGCAAGTTTTCGAATGCCGAAGCGGAGGACTCATCTTCCGAACGCCCTCTCTTCTTTTTAGTTGTGAGTAGATTGGATGCAAACTTTGAGTAGCAATCTTGATGATAACGAGCTTCTTTTGCTACTAAACACAAAGCTCCTTGGATACGAAAAGTAACTTTCTGACCCCATTCATCATTTCTTAACGCGGCTTTTTCAAGCAAGGTATCTTTGACGGTTAAAGAACGGATTTCAAAAAATTTTCGACGTATATTTACAGGCTTTTTCCTTTCCTTCATTAGGTCGCAGCTCTCAGCACATATTAAACAAAGAGTTTTGAAATCAAACGATTCATGCGACCGTAAAAGTTGCTTACCTTTTTGTTCTACTGACTGTTTTTCTTTCAGTGGTGCATTCTTAACATTCTGATCTTTAATATACTCCCTCCTACACAATTTGTGTACTACGATTTCTTTCACACTTTCAAAATGTTGATGTTTGCCATCTTCTCTGATCTTGCTGACGCAAACTAAATTTATTAAAGCTTTTTGAACTTGCACCGTTTCACCTTCAGATAACGATTTTTCACAAATAATACAACGACTTGTTGACTCCATATTGCGTATAATATGTCAAGTTTATAAATTTTAACACGATATTGTTATTAAACGCGTAACTATTATTTGTCCTTTTTATTCTAATGTTATTTGTCTTTGTTAAAATTACACTAACCGATAACGCAGGTATAAAACATACAAATATGTCACGTAACGAATCAATGCACATTTAAAGTAACACTAAAATCGTACTGTCTAATAGACAGTGTCTATGTGAAAATGCATCCAGTATGGTTGTAGTTCTCTGATGCATCGTCTTTTGCCGATGACGCCACGCTGGCGCCGTACCAGTGTTGTCAATTCCTCGCACTAGGGCGTACCTGAAGTTAAAACTCTAGCTATTTAAATTATGATACTTTTTATCTCACAAAATTTCGCTACTCTGTTAGATTTTAAAAATTATATAATTTCATAAATTTTTATCTGTTGAAAACTAAAGATGGTAAAAATTTACAACAAAATATCACTTAAATTACAGCAAAAATATACTACTTGTGTTATCCTTACAACAATCGAAGATTATTTTAACATCCTTAAGTGTTTTTATTGATTAAAATAAAATAATTTGATAAGGTCAGATAAAAAATCGGTATATCTCATCTACGCTTAAAGCAACCCCTAACTTCGATTGCTCGCTGCTCGTTATACATTGGAAAAAACAAAATAAATATAACAACCTTTTTTATATAAAATTTTATAAGGAACATTTTTTAAAAGAATAAAATTTTCTGTGCGGCTAATGGTTTTCGAGAAAAACGCGAAAAACCACCGCAGTGCGCATTGGGGGTGGTTTTTGGGGGTGAAGCTCACACTTTAAACTTAAGAACTCTTTTGATTTTAAAAAGTCTCCTTTTTGTGCGTTTAATCTCAACATATCAAAACTTTATAATTTTTTTTTTCTAAATATGCTAATATCAATGTACTATTAGTATATTACAATATGAGACGGAAAATGTCACATTGCTGGTCGAGAGCTACGCGTCTCGATAAACTATAATCTCGAGACTGCAATGAAATTCTCCGTCGAGAATAGTATACTATTTTATTTTCAGCCATGACATTATGATTCAAGTAAACATTGAATATTTTTACACGATAGACTTTTTTAAAATAATAAACTTTGTCGCATCGGTTATTACCTTTCATTTCCATTGTTAGTCGTTGTCACCAGTTGACAGCAGTTGTCGCTTAAAATTTTTTGAAAGTCAGCGTTTTTTTAAGAAAAAGTATACAGATTACAGATGTTCTCCGATAGTGATGACGAGTTAATTAGCTGTACTTCACCTGATTTGAAAGAAGCAGCGGATAAGATTGAAGAAAGTCTGCTACCTACAAAAAGTAAGCTACATTATGAGAAAGCTTTTAATACATTCCTAGCATGGTGCAGCAGCAGAGGGTCAACCAATGTTACATCAGAGATCGTTTTGTTGGTCTATTTTGGTGAGATCCCTAAAGAAAAAAAATCTTTTACTTTTTGGGATACCTAAGTATGATAAAAATTATACTGAAACTTAGAGAAAAGGTCGACATTTTCAAGCATTCAAAACTTGTGGCTTTTTTGAAGCGAAAAAGTGTAGGCTTTTGGCCTAAAAAGTCAAGTGTTTTTTCAAGATAAAACATGAGAGATTTTTTGGTTAAAGCACCTGAAGAATTTTTGTGTAGGTATGAAGATTGCGCTTATTGTTGGAGTCTCGGGAGCATGGAGGAGTGATGAACTAGTAAAGATGAAAATTTCCCATGGTAATGTTTTGCAAGAAAGGGTCGTCATTGAAATCCCTGATATGAAGACATATATAAATAGATCCTTCATCATAAGTGACCCAAATTCGATTGACGTCTTTCAGAAATATGTGACTTTGCGAAAAAACATTCAAAATGATGTTTTTCGTCCAATAAAGAAATGTAAAATTGCATATTCAGGCCGTAGGGTCTTTCACGGGTCATGCTTTTCGATGAACAGCCGCTACTTTTTTGGTTGATAATGGAGCTGATGTTTTGCAGCTAAAAAGACTCGGCGGATGGAAATCGAGTGCAGTTGCGGAGGGATATATAGAATCCTCAATAGAGAACAAACGAAAGACTGCTGAAATATTATCATCTTCCTTTAAAACTGTTGATTTACCAAGTATTTCAAGTGAAGCTGAATTGCAAATCAAACTCAACTTCAAGAGGGTTTGAAAATTTCTGTAATAAATAACAATGTCAATTTAACAATTAACGTGTATAAATAAAAATATGAATAAATAAAGAATCGGATCGTTGCTGTGTTCTTATTTTACCCCGTTTTTATGAGACCTACTCAAAAATACCGGGCAAGAAAATGAGGATTAAAATGTATTAGGATGTAAACGCATTTTCCGTCCTAGGATGGAAAATGTGGATCGGAAGTAAGAAGACAGAAATGTAAGATTTTCAAATTTCTAAAAAGACAGGAATGTCAATATGTTCCTAAATTTTCTAGTAATATTCTTTACTACCAACTTACGAACATAACCTCCAAAAAAGTGTTGTAAGACGTTGACTTCGTTCGTTTTGTTATTTATTTTGTGGCTTTGTTGTTTAGATTATTGACTATTTGTGTATTTTTTTGTGAATTTTAATTAAAGGATGTCCCAGAAACAAGTGTGTGGCAGGTAAGTTTGTTATTTCCTTGAGATTAATGCATTTAAAAATAAATTCACGTTATTCTCTTTAGTGGTGGTTTTGTGTGGAGTCGGGAATCAATAACAACTTTAATTAGGCTATATGAAGAAAATCCGGCTTTATACCAAGTTAAATCTGAGAATTACCATAACAAAAACATGAGGCAATCTAATCTGCAGCACATAGTAATGGAGATCAATAAAAGACATATGACAAACTTAACAGTTACTGACATAACAAAAAAAATGCATGGCTTAAGAAGTCAATATTTTCAAGAGTTAAATAAAATAAAGTCAAACATCTGGAGCCGGCACGGCGCAAATATATACACCAAAATGGTGGTGTTTCGAACTTCTGCATTTTTTCAGGGACCACTGTGTAGTAGTGTGTGCAGGAACCTCAAATATGGCAACATCAGCTGTAGGGACAGTGGAATCCGAGGAAGTAAGTGATTAGTTAATATGAGAAGTTAAATTAGTAGTACTTGTTGCTTTAAATAAATTTAATTTGCTTATAGGAAGTTGGCGATAGTGAGGAAGCCATTGCAGGAACGACCCAGGAGCTTGAAACGTCACCGCCATTTTCCCCTCTATCAGCGGGATCGAGCAGAGGTCCAACAAGACCTAGCTCCAGGGAGTCTATTAACCAGTCCCCGGTGACAAAAAAACAAAAAGAAATGATCCAGGTCTTACCACTCTTTTGAGTACTGCTACAGCAGCTTTGCAACAGATTCAAGAGACAAGAAAGGAAGCCACAAACAAACATTTAATATTTGGACAGTTAGTTGTAGTTACATAACACAACAGTTATAAAAAAAATTTATTTTAGGATATGTTAAGGCTCGAATTCACCAGAAATCTCGTAAACGACGTTCTCATAAACTCGGTTCTCGGTAAACTCAGATTTAAATGTTGATATAACTCGATTGGGTTTCACCAACACAAACAAGCAAAAAGCAAAACAGAGTTTATCCAAACTTAATTTAAGGATGAACCAAAGCCGGCAACATTGTAAAAAGATGTACAATTTTGTATTTTGTGAGATGCCAGCACTTTTGTACAGAAGACAAAGTGTTAACTTAACCTAACAATTAAAAAATATCAAAAATTGTTTTTGTTTCTGGTGTGGCGTTTCTGATTGAAATTATAAATTTGATAAATAATAGTGCCCAAAATTTTGTTTTTAGACAAACCTATTAAAATAATGTCTAGCTCAGATTCAAATATACAGAAGAGGAAAAGGGATCCACCGTTTCAGCCCACAGAAAAAAACAATTTAATCGATCTTGTTGCTAAACATTTTTCAATAATTGAGTGTAAAAAGACCGATTTCATAAGCACAAAAGCAAAGAACCTCCAGTGGTCTAAAATTGCAAAGGAGTTCAACGCGACCTCCGCTTTTATGGAGAGGGAATGGCAGGTGCTGAAAAATTTATGGGAAAATTTAAAAAAGAAGGCGAAATCCACAATATCTCAGCAAACCCAGGACATGTTTGCTACAGGTAATTTTATAGAATACATTTCTCGCCTTTCAACAGATCTCTTATCAAAAATTATTATTTTTTAGGAGGAGGTCCTCCAAAGAAAATTAAGGATGATCCAATCCTGGAACGTGTGATTGAACTAATTAGGACAAATGTACAGGGGTTCAAAAATGCCTTCAATAATGATGCTAACTACTCAGGTAGGTAGAGTATTATTCTTTTATTGGTGTAGCCTCATTCAGAGCCTCGTTGCCTTCTTTCAAGCAGCATTAAAAAAATTATCAATGTCACTTCAAAGTATACTATTTTATTGTAAAATTTAGGACTTTACTTACTTACCAGTCCTAATAACTATGTACTGCTTTAAGTTCAGAAATAAATTTTGTTTTAAAAAAAAAAAACTGTGTCGATACAGAAGATTTTGTAAAAGTGGTTACCTACTTTTAGCTATGGTTGTTGCTTTTAACATATTTTGTGTTTACAAGATCACATTAGCTATATTAATATAACACATTACGAACTTTAAAATAAGGTACTTTTTTAAAAAGCCAGTTAATCATATCAAACTTTTTTTTACAGTTCATTATGAAGATGAGGATCGAGATGAGAATAAAGAACACAATACTCAGGTAGGCATGCATGTAACGATCATCTACAATTATTATGTTCTTTTTATAATACAGTAGTCTTGCTATAGTGAACCAATACTATATCATGAAGTACCGTAAACCAGGGTTATTTTACACGGCTAGGTGACTTTACACCAAGTTACTTTTCATGATACTTTTTTATATTATGCTAACTTTGGCAACAATGCGCTCGTGCATTGCGCTGTACTTCAAAGCTGACCAAACGACAAGTCGACGCAGGTCTAAACGGAAAACGCACGTGGTTGCAGTAAGGCATTAGTGCTTAATAAGTAAGGTTGTGGCAAATAATTGTGTATCTTAAACTTCAGAAGTAAGGTTTTTGGGGTCGAACTAGAAACAGTTAGGTAAGTTCTATCTATATTTCTGATAAGTATAGTCACCTAAGGTTGTCCTACCAACGTTTAAACAATATCTAACTTAAACTTATGATTATAAAAGTAAAATTTCGCAGCTGCGGTACAGTGATTTTGATCGCATGGGTGTCTTTACATGATTACTTTTTTGTTCCAGACTATGTAAATATGGGTCGAATTTACAAAAAAAAGTTGGGATCCAGAAGATATCTCATGTACAATGCTGAGCAACTGCAGCAAGCTGTAGGAGCCGTAAAAAATTATGGAATGTCTTATGCTGAAGCTGCTAGGCGGTATAAGATAAACAAAAAAACGCTTTGGAACAAAGTTAATGGTAAGCATCTTGCAAAGCCTGGGGGGCAACCTGTATTAACAGAAGTGGAAGAACGTCATATCGTGGACGTTGTTGTTGCATCAGCAGAATATGGTAGCCCAATAACATCACTAGAGCTTAGAATGATAGTCAAAAGATATTTAGATTCTGTTGGCAAACAAATCAGTAAATTTAGTGACAATCTTCCTGGAACTGAATGGGCTCTTAATTTTATAGATCGACACAAGGACTTATTATCGCAAAGAACTTGTCAGAATATTAAGGGTGTAAGAGCTCTAAAAAATGAAGATGAAATCAACATGTATTTTGATAACCTTGCCGAGAGTTTGAATAATGTGCCAATTCAGAACATACTTAATTACGACGAAACAAATTTATCAGACGATCCAGGTGCCAAAAAATGTATCTTCAGGAGAGGCATAAAATATCCAGAAAGAATTATGAACACGAGCAAAGCGTCTATATCTGTCATGTTTGCTATCAGTGGTGATATGAATGTCCTGGCCCCTTACGTGGTTTATAAAGCCGAAAGGCTTTATGATCAGTGGACCATCTGTGGTCCTCCAGGAACTCGATACAATAGATCCAAGTCAGGATGGTTTGACGCGTTTACATTTCAAGAGTGGTTTTCAACTATTGTATTACCATGGGCAAAATCCAGACCTGGGCCCAAGGTGATTATTGGGGATAACCTTTCGTCGCACTTGAATGTTGATATAATTATAGCATCCCAGCGTAACAACATCAGATTTGTATTTTTGCCTCCCCATTCCACCCATCTTACTCAGCCCTTGGATGTCGGGTATTATGCCCCGATGAAAAGGGCCTGGCGAAAATTATTAGAACAATTTAAACTGCAAAATCCAGCGGAAAAGGTTTTAAATAAAACCTCCTTTCCATCGCTCCTAAAAAAATTAGTAGAATATTTGAAACTAAAGGATAAGGAAAATATTGCAAGCGCCTTCAGGGCCACCGGAATCATTCCTTTGAACAGGAATCAAGTTTTGAAAAAGCTGCCCCAGGCAAGGGCAGAAGAACACGTCGTGATGCAAGGAGTGAGCGATAGTCTGCTAACCTTTTTAAAAGAAACAAGAAATCCGTCACAGCCTGCGGAGAAAAAGCGAAAGAAAATGTTGAAAGTGGCGCCAGGGAAATCGGTTTCCTATGAAGAACTTTGGGAAGACCAAGAAAATACCACACCCGAAAGTGAAGGGAAAAAGATATTTGAAGATGAAGAAGATCAGGACAACAATGATGACCTTTATTCTATTGAAGAGACCCTTGAAGAGAACTTTGAAGAAGACAGCGATGATGCCCTTCCACTGGATCATATTATACCAAAACCAGGAAAATTTGTTGTGGTAGCATTTCCAACAAAAAAAAGCATTCGGCACTTTGTGGGCCAAATATTGGAGAGTCAGGATAGGCCAGAACTATTAATAAAATTTCTACGAAAAAAAGGTAAAAGTTTCGTGTTCCCAACTGAAGATGATATTTCCTTACAGCAGGAAAATGATGTCGTAAAATTCCTAAGAGAACCTGCTGTTAGAAGGGGTGTTTATACATTTCATGGTCTGAAACTTGAAAGGTATAATTTAATGTAAAAACTTTGTTGTTGTTGTATTGTTTAGTTTCAGTATATTTTCGTATATTTTATAAATGCTTTTTATATTGTCGTTGTGTATTAAAGTATTTTTTCATTAAAATTGACTTTTATTTGATTATAAGTAGTATATAATAAGCTATATTCATGATTTACAAATTAGAAAAAGTATCTATGAGAGTTTCTGCGTGTAAAGACACCTATATTAAGCTGTTATGTAGTCTCTTAGTACGTTTTTAATACTCGTATAAAGTGACCCCGATTTCAAGGTGACTTTACACAGTTTTTAATAAAAAAATATATTATATAGCAGGTTATATAAAACAAAAATATTGTCTGAAAATTACTTTAAAAACCTTAAACTATGACATAGTTATAGCTGTGCCAGATATCTTTAAAAATAAACGAGATATTAAACGAAATATACCAAAATCGTGGTAAAGTAACCCCGGTTTACGGTATCCATGTTGTATATTTTTATCTGCACTTTATAAAAGAGTGAATGACCTCGGTGGAGTGATAAAGATGAAAATTAATTAGTCCACTATATTAAGACTACTGTATGTTGATATATGAAATATACAGCTACAATGCAGTATTATAATATGTTTGTAGTAAAGCATTTTTTTTAAATATATTTTTTTTTTGTTTTAGTATGAAGGAGATGATTGGTCAAATTACACTCCAGAAATGCTGAGGACGCCCAGAACTGCTGCTCTTCGAGAAAATGATTTTCTGAATTTAGAATGTGCTACATTTAAAGTAGTTGATGAATTTAATGTGGACTCTCAGCTACAGTCCGCTCCTACTGTAAAGTTACAAGCTACCCAGCAGACCACATCAGGTAGTCCTTCAGGGTTTCAAGACTTAAAAGGACCCACTACCCCACAAGTCCTCAAGTCTAGTAGGCATGTAACCAGCCGGAGGAGGCCTGTTTTGAAACAAGCTCAAACTTATCTACTTGCGGAAGCAAAAATAAAAACATTAGCGTGTAGTAGTGAGCAAGCCTCTCAACAACATGAAGTGACCATGAAAATTTTATCATTGCAGGAAGCTCAGGAAACAGAAAAATTGAAGCAAGAAATTGAGAGGACTGAACAGGAGAAGCTTCAAACAGTATTACTTAAAAAAGAATTGAGTAAGGTTGAGGGAGATTACAATACTGATAACTAATTTACCTACTTAATTATATTTTATTTTCGAATTGGATGTTCAGATTTAAGATATATTTTTGTTTTGTTTGTTGTTCAATATTACACATTGTGACAAAGAGTCGATGAACTGGTGTAGTCGTGATTCTGGTCTAAAGGCTGTCGTCTGTTGGAATTGCTTCCTTGCAAATCAGGACTACACCAGTTTATTACACATTGTGCTTTTACAAGAAGTCAAAAATAAAGGAAAATATATACAATAAATGTTTTTTAATTATTTATTTAGAAACTATTATATTAACTAATTCCAATATAGTGTAAATTAAAGAAAGTGTACAAAATGTTTATTAAATATAGTAATCAATGCATCTTATTTTAATGATGCACGGTGTAGTGGTTAGTAGTGTAGAGTTCTGATAAGCCTTTTTATTCTTGCTGGTCTCTTTGCATAATACCCTGTCCAACTAGCCTGCAAAAAAAATTGATCATAAGAATTTTGTTATAAAATTTATGATTTACTATATTTTCACAGATATACAGAATTTTCTCGTGTGCTATAATAAAAAATATTTTAATAAGCTTTGAAATTAATTAATTTGAATTTTTTATTATAGAATAAAAAACTACACTTGGAGTGTAAGTGAATGAAATATTCTCTAGCACACTGTGTACACACATGTAATATTACATAATGTTATTTGATATATTTGTTTCTATGTGATTTTACCTTTCAAAGTAGTTTTGCACTAAAGCCCGACGCTCACGATGATTTGGATTATCTCTTTGAGGACCTCCTGGGCGGTGTTGGGGATAATTTGATTGCCCCTGCCAAATGTTGCCTTCAGCAAGAAGTGCTTCCCAAGGAGCAGGCAGTATTAGTTCTGAATCTAGAGGCGGATCATCTTCTCCAGCTTTACTGGCAATATTGTGGAGCACACATGTGGCAATAATTATTGGAAAACAATTTTCTAACTTCACGCGTAACCCCAGAGCCATAGATGGAAAACGTCCTTTCCAAACTCCAAACAATCTTTCAATGGGATTTCTTGTACGAATCTGCGATTCATTGAATAGGTGTTCAGCAGCATTATAGCATCGATCAAGTGGGGTCATCATGTAACGTCTACATGCATATCCTCCATCTCCCACAAGGAAAGCATCACCATATTGACCTTGTTCAAACATTGCTTTCCGATAACAGTTATTGAAAATATGGGAGTCATGGGTACTACCTGGCCATCTCGCAACAATATCAGTAAACTCTAATTTTGCATTGCAAATAGCCTGAACATTAAGTGAAAAGTAGCCTTTTCTGTTACGGAAAATTTCACCATTGGCACCACCTAAAATTTAAAATAAATACATTACTTTACTCAAAGAAAAATTGCTTTTAAATATTAATAATGTTGCACTTAATTTGTCCCAAATTGATAGAATTATTTATTCTTAATTAGTCTCAAAACTTTCATAGAGAATATCTTGCATATAAAATGGATACACCTACCTGGAGACTTTCCCAATTTAACATGAGTGCAGTCTATTGCACCAATCACCTTTGGAAATCTAGCCTTGTTGTAGAAGTCTAATTGAGAACGGCGAATATCATCAGGGGTTTCAGGAAATATGATGTAAAGAGGTCGTAATGACGCTATAGCAGAACTAACCCTATGTACAATTCGATGAGCAGTAGATGTGCTCATACCAGATAAATCAGCTGCAGTAATCTGAAAACATCCTGTCGCATAGAATCGAAGTGCACAGAGCAGCTGATTAATTGGGGATATGCAATCATTTCTAAAATAAAATAAAATAATCATTAACTGCAGATAAAACACTGGTCCTACATGCAGAAAGTGCATGTGACAATGCAAAAATGCTTTACTTACTTATCGGTGGGAAATTCTAAGTAGTTTTCAATCGCCTCCAAAACAGCAAGTACTGTTCGTTTAGTCAGCCGAAACCTGGTAACAAAGTCTTTATCGTCTAAAGTATGAAAATGATCTTCTCTGTCTCTCACCCAGCGAGGTCGACGAACGAGGTACTCATCTTCACTTTCACTATCGCTGTCCTCGAAAGCTAATAAATACGCTCTTCTCATATTCTAACCTTAATTTCAAACAACACTAACCTAAAACGTCGTTTTAACTTTCGTAACTGGCCAAAATCAGCCGGTTTCAAGCGAAAACGCCGTTTAGAACTAAACTCGGTTTATAATTTCTGGTGAAAACCAATTTTACCACTCAAACACTAAATCTAAGTTTAATTTAAACAAACCTAGTTTAAAGAGTTTGGTGAAATCCGGCCTAAGACATTGAACAGTCTAAATATAAAAAATAGTACACTCACCAAAACAAGGGCTTAGACCGTAAAATATTAGTATAATTAGAGTAAATTTTTTTAGCAAAATTACTTTACCATTATGTTAGGTTAGATGTGATACGGAATCGGATAAAATCTCACCGTCGTTGAACGATAATTTTATATAAAAGTGAAGTAAGTAATGTAGGCAGACGACTCCCCCGGAGCAGGCTTTAAGATCCAATAGCCGTACCGGGTGACTCCTCTGCCAAGCGCGGTTTATTCATATCTTTTCTAAATTAAATTCACGGGTTTTCATGTGTAAAATAAATCAGCGCCTCTGCTATTGTTTTAAATTTTGTCTAACGAGAGGGTGTTTTAGAAAGCAACTATCTGGGTGTCATTCTATTTATTTTTATTCAGGGTGTTGAGTTGATAAATCCTTTTGTGGGGGATCCGTTTTGAATAGAGATAAGGGGCTTTAGGTTGGGTGTTTTCGAGTAAAGAAAGAAAGAAATATATTAGTAGCCGGGTGTCATCTATTTCGATCCGCGGGGGGAAGGATAGTAAATCAAAGACTCTGAAGGTAATTGTTAAATGTTGAGTTGTACACACTCTCGTAATAAAGTAAGGGCAGTAATTCTATGGGGGTTTTGTGTCAATATAGTGTTGAAACAATAGCTCAGCCTGGTATGCGTAAGTTTGTTGATTAAAGAAAATAAATTCACGGGAGTTGTTCGGCGGCAAGAATTAATCTCTGTTTCGGGTTATATTTATATTACCTTTATATGTTATTTGAACTTCTAAGAATTTGAAGAAATTCCTTGTTTTAAAGTTTATGTGTTGATCGTTCGGTAATAAATACCGTTTATTTTTTATTAAAATCGTCGTTTTATTTATTTGTTTATTAAAGAAGATGGGAGGCAGAGGAGTAAGAGGGGGAGTCCACCTCATCGGCGAGACCAGCGGCCGCCGGCCGCAAGGTCTTGCCGATGAGGTCGGTAGGTTGAATAATGGTCAATTGAGAGAAGGAGGGCCAAAGGTCTCTAGTAAGACCGTGCGGCGGCGTCTTCAACGTCGTCGCCAAGAAATGAGGCGGCGTGCCGCCCCCCTTCCCTTAATGGATAAAGAAGGTAATAAATCTTACTTTACGCAAGAAGGGGAAAAAAGTTTAAGAAAGGGTCTCTATGATAATTTTCGGGAAAGTAATTTAAATGGGGAATATCAAGTTGTTCCTTCGCCTGTGGCGCGTGATGCCCTTCTTGGAGATCAAAATGGAAGGCAGGGCTGGAAAGAGGAGCAAATTTCCTCTCAAGAATCGTTGAGAAATTCAGGGGCACGCCCGCCGCAGGCGGATGATCATATTGGGAAAAATGTAAATTTTAATCAAGTAAAATGTAATAATTCAGGGGTGGTTTCCGATGAATGTCCCGCCTGTCAAGAGGCTATATCTTTGGGATTCAAAGTCGATACGGAGCATCAATCCCCGTTCCTAAGTCTGGAAGATCGGGCAAAGGCCCGACGGGCCCGTATTCGAAAGATCGTTGCAACTATTGACTTACCAGGCGCCTCCACGATAACATCAGAGGAGGAATTACCAGATTCCGTGCCAATGTGTCAACTTTTCTCAGTCAGAACTCCATTATCCGTGACACCCAGATGGAAAGCGACCCTGAGGAGACGACAACAAGTATCACCGAGTGAGGGGCTGTCTCGCCGGAATCAGATGTTACTTATATATGTTTTTTTTAGGTGTGGTATCATTTAATGGCTATAACAGTTGTTTAAAATGCACTGTAGCAGGTGAATATTATCATCGACAAAAACGAATAAGTTTTCCTCAAACAAATTGTGAGTTGAGATTAGACGAGCAGTTCAGAGCAAAGATGTATACTCATCACCATCAAAAAAAAAATCAAGATGGTGACTTTATCATTTCTCCCCTTGAAGAACTTCCAATAAACATAATTCAAGATATTATCATTGCTGATTCTCTTCACCTTATTGATTTAGGAGTAACCAAAAAATGTATAAACATCTGGGTACATGGAAGCAAAGACTTACACATAAAGTTTTTTAATCATCAAATCACTGAAATATCCTCCTGGTTAGTTGAATCGAACAAAAGATTACCTACAGAAATACATCGATCTGCAAGACCTTTAAGTTTTGGAAAGCTGTGGAATATAGAACTTTTCTTTTTTATCTGGGACCAGTTATTCTTAAAGACAATTTATCATCTGAATTTTACAAGCATTTCCTGCTTTTAATTTGTGCAGTAATTATATGTTCGTCTTCTTACTTTTCATCAAAACTTCATATCGCTGAGAAAATGTTTATTGATTACATTGAAGGTTTTGTTTCGAACTATGGTATTCATGCAATCAGCAGTAATATCCATAATCTTTGTCACATCATAGTAAATGATGTAAGACGCTTTGGACCTTTAAAAAACATAAGTTCATATCCTTTTGAAAATAAATTGGGAGTAGTAAAAAATCTCCTAAGAAGTGGAAATATGTTAAAAATATCTCAAAAGTTTAGCTATATATATTAAAAGGAATAAACCTAATATTTATGTTGGTAACATTTGTAATTTGTCAATGGTTAATCTCCATTTTTTGAATAAAAGTTAGTCGATGTTTGACAACAAAAGAGCACGCTGTGTTTTAATTTTAACAGGTTATGGGCCCAGATCCCAAAGTTTTTTTTGCGCGTCTCTTGAAGTTCTTTTGTAAAGTCCAAAAGTGATCAGAATGGCAACGAACTATTTGCCAAGTGTTCCGAGGCTCTCAGGTCGTGAGAATTACGATGAATGGGCGTTCGCGATTGAGAACTTTCTTGTCCTTGAAGGTTTGTCTAAAACGCTCGACGGCTCGGAGGCTGACACGGTTTTGGTCGCTAAAGCAAAGGCGAAGTTAGTGTTAACGCTAGATACATCCCTCTACGTACACGTAAAGAAAGCTACCACAGCTCAGGAAGTATGGCAGAAGTTGAAGAACATGTATGCCGATACTGGCTTTACAAGAAAAATTGGGCTGTTCGAATACTAATTTCTTTACGCTTTGAGAATTGTTCATCAATAGAATCCTACGTGAATCAGGTAATAGATACATCACAGAAGCTGCTGGGTTTCAAGATCGATGAAAATTGGATCGGCTCATTATTATTAGCGGGACTACCAGATCATAGGTGCAACTATATATATATATATATATATATAAGAAAGTGTAAAGTCATATTCTGTGATAAGAGATGGTAAATTTATTTATTTGTTGCATTGTTATTATTATTGATTGAATAAAGCTTCTCAAATATTCGCCCATGATCATGGCGATCGAACATTCGGGCATAGCTATTACGACCGACGCCATAAAAGCGAAGCTCCTCGACATGAATTGCAATGTAGATAATGCAGGCGCTTTTTACACTAAAACAAGAACCGGCAACAAGGCAGGCAAGCATAATCTCAGCAAGACAGATCTAGAGAGATCCGGCAATAGAGAGATCCGGCAACGTCGACCGATTAGGTGTTTTAGATGCAAAAAGATAGGACATTTTCGTTCTCAGTGTCCGTTGTTGAGAAATTTTAAAGACAGAAATGGTTATAAATCAACAAACCTTTTCAGTGTAGTGTTCGCGAACGGAAATTTCAAGCATACAGACTGGTATGTGGACTCAGGCGCTAGTTGTCATTTTACAGCAAACGAGGATTGGGTAAACAATAAAAGTCGCCCTAGTATATCCGAGATAATGGTCGCGAACAAAACGAAAGTACCTGGGACATGTTCTGGAGATGTAAATCTAAAGACTATTGTTGGCAATGATTATTTTGATGTAAAAGTTACAGACATGCTTTGTGTTCCGGAAATTACTACAAATTTGCTATCCGTTAGTTGTTTAATTGAGAAAGGTAATGTAGTGCAATTTGAGAACAATGTATGTAAAATTTACAACAAAGACAATCAATTAATAGGCATAGCTCATTTATCTGATGGTATCTACAAGTTAGAGGTTGCTGAGACATGTTATTTGGCAGCACCAGCTGTTATTTCTGATAATATATGGCACAGACGTTTAGGACACATAAATGGTGACTATTTAAGAAAAATGAGTGGGGCTCGTTGATGGTTTCAACTACAAAGGACAGACCAATGCAAGTTTGCAGAACTGTAAAGTGTGCTGTAAGGCAAAGCAAACACGGTTTCCTTTTCCCAGTCAGGGCAGTAGAGCAGAAAGCTTACTTCAAGTAGTACACAGTGATGTTTGTGGCCCTATGGAAACACTGTCACTTGGAGGCTCCAGATACTTCTTAAGCTTTATTGATGATTTTAGTAGAATGGCATTTGTTTACTTTATAAAATCAAAAGACTAGGTACTAGAAAAATTTAAAGAGTTTAAAATGCTAGCTGAGAATCAACTAAACAAGCACATAAAAATTTTAAGGTCAGATAATGGTGGTGAGTACTGTAGTATTGATTTTAAGAATTTCTTGAGAAATCATGGTATCGTTCTATTGTAGATAAGGCTAAATGCTTATTATTTGATCAAGACATTGGAAAGCGTTTTTGGGCTGAAGCGGTACATCCAGCTGTCTATTTAAAAAACCGATCTGTTGCTTCTGGTATCACAAAAACACCATATGAAATGTGGTTAAGAAAAAAACCAAGCATTAGCCATTTAAGATTATTTGGAAGCTAAGCTATGGTGCATGTTCCAAAAATAAAAAGGCAAAAATGGGACAAGAAGACAGAAAAACACATTTTAGTAGGCTATTGTGACAGCACTAAGGGTTATAGATTATATAATCCAAAATTGGGCAAAGTAATTACAAGTAGAGATGTAATTATTATTGAAAACAGTAAAGAGTCGTCGGTAATGATGACAGACAACCTTGAGAATATAGAAGTTCCAGATTCAGTGGGGGACGGTACTTTACAACAAGATGACCAGTTTGATAGTGAGTCAGTTCCATCATCTTCTGATGACAGCCCCGATGTGACTTTACTGAATGATAGTGACTATATTCCAGACAGTTCATCTACAGAGGAGTCAGTAGAACTCAGAAGATCAGAGCGAACACCAAAGAAAAAGCAATATGACGACTATGTTACTTACCTGAGCACAACTAACATAGGTGACTCCTATGATGTTCCAACTACTGTAGCAGAGGCACTTGCCAGGCCAGATGGTTTCAAATGGAAACAGGCGATGTGGGACGAGATTAATGCCTTTGAGAAAAATGATACGTGGGAACTTGTTAGTCTTCCCGAGCAGGGTACAGTGGTTGAGTGTAAGTGGGTATTTAAAATCAAGTCTAATAGTGAAAGTGCGGTTAGTCATAGAGCTAGATTAGTCGCGAAAGGGTATACTCAAAAGGAGGGTTTAGATTATACGGAAACTTTTGCTCCGGTAGTGCGTCGTTCGACTTTAAGGTTATTGGTTGCTTTAGCTGTACAACTTGATTTAAAAATTGTTCATTTAGATGTTAAGACTGCGTTTTTAAACGGGATACTGAAAGCAAGCGTCTACATGCGACAACCAGAGGGTTTTGTTTTAAAGGGTTCAGAAAATAAAGTTTTTAAATTAAAGAGGGCAGTATACGGTTTAAAACAATCCAGCCGAGCCTGGAATGAACATGTAGATAAAACTTTAACTGATTTAAATTATCAGAAGTCAAAATTCGAACCTTGTGTTTATATAAAGAAAAAAATTAAATTTTTAACTGTGGTTGCACTTTATGTGGACGATTTCTTTGTATTTTCCAATGATCCCGATGAAATGAAATTTTTGGAGCAAGAATTGAGCTCAAATTTTAAAATTAAAAATTTAGGTGAAGCATAGCAATGCTTAGGTGTAAGAATAGCAAGAGA
Source organism: Polydrusus cervinus (assembly GCA_935413205.1). Taxonomy (NCBI): domain Eukaryota; kingdom Metazoa; phylum Arthropoda; class Insecta; order Coleoptera; family Curculionidae; genus Polydrusus; species Polydrusus cervinus. The sequence continues at coordinate 24,987,872 of OW284515.1, forward strand.
TTATAAAAATAATGTTATAACTTTAGATCAGGAAAGTTATATTGACGTAATTTTAAGAAAATTCAATATGACAGAGTGTTATCCTGTTTCTACTCCTCTAGATATTAATGTTGATTTGGATAGTGTTCAAGATCAGAATGAAATCTGTGACAAAGATATACCATATCAACGATTAATTGGAAGTCTAATGTATCTTGCTGTTCTTACACGTCCTGACATTGCGTATAGTATAAGTCTTTTAAGCCAGTATAACAATTGTTATAATAAGTTGCACTGGCAGTGTGCAAAGAGAGTGCTCCGGTACCTTAAAGGTACAAAAGATTTTAAATTAAAATTCATTAAAGATGACAGTTGTCAACTCCTTGGCTATGCAGATGCAGATTGGGCGGGTAGTAAAAAGGATGGAAGGTCATATACCGGTGTGGTATTTACCTTAGTCCAAGCAGCTGTTAGCTGGGAGAGTAATAAACAAAGGACTGTAGCACTCTCGAGCACAGAGGCAGAGTACATGGCCTTGAGTGAGGCCGCTAAAGAAGCTATTTATTTAAAAAACATTATGTCAGAGATTATTGATTTTGGAGATAGTGTCGTAGTTTTCAATGATAATCAAAGTGCTAATAAATTAGCTCTAAATCCTGTTTTCCATAAACGTTCCAAACACATAGATATGAGACATCATTTCATTAGGGAAGCGGTACAAGAAAATAAGATAAATGTAAAATTTATTTCCACAAATGAAATGACGGCTGACATTCTAACGAAAAGCTTACCTATTATAAAACATAGGGTATTTATTAATAAACTAGGATTAGTTAAGCAAAATTAAACTTTCGAGATAGTGGGGGTATTAAAAATATCTCAAAAGTTTAGCTATATATATGAAAAGGAATAAACCTATTATTTATGTTGGTAACATTTGTAATTTGTCAATGGTTAATCTCCATTTTTTGAATAAAAGTCAGTCGATGTTTGACAACGAAAGAGCACGCTGTGTTTTAATTTTAACACTTGCTGCAGACTCACTGGTAACAGTACAGTTAGGAATTGGTGTGGAAATATTAATTTCTGAACATAGCCCATGGCTAGCGCTGGACATGCTAACTATGCTCATCAAACATATCACTTACTGTGCTTGGAGACACCATTGTCACCTAAAAATTATTGAGTTGTAGATATGTACACAAAAACAAATGTATCTAATATTGATGTCATTCGAACACCCAAGAATACATAATGATAACATGTAGGCACGTGTTTGAACATGCCTTTCCAATTCCGAGTTCTGAAACCTCATCTCCATAATTTGAAGTAATCTTGATTCCAAATCAGACAGTGCTGTATAATCATCAGGGCCCCCACCTGTCTTTTCCATACATTGCTTCATTTTGGAGGCTTTGGCCTTCGTCTTGCTTTTCCAGTCTACTAGTGCCTAAAATACTAAATAGGATAAGATAGTTTCAAACTTCTGTATGAAATTTGCAAAATTCACAATATCATGCCCATGCCAATGGCCCCAGAAACGACATAATAGTTGCTTATTATTTGACCACTTGTATTGGCTGAGCTGAGCTAAACTGACTAACTTGCCGTTTTATTTGACCAAGTAAGTCAGATTATCTCAGTCAAATTTCCTCCCCCCTTACCTACGCTAAGGTTACTGGATTTCTGACTGAGATCGTTCGTTTTGGCTCTTTTATGTGTCAACACTGTCAACTTTTCAATAGTGAGGTTAAATATCAGATTTTGTTTGTTTTGTAAATCACAGATGAGCAAACCTTATTAATTTTCTTTGAGCAAAATCAAAAAATATATAAAGCGAAATGTTGGTTGAGCTTAAGGATGGAGAGTCCGGGGAAATGTTTGAAGTTGAGATGACGCTGGAAGACTGGGAAAGATGTGATAGTAAGTTTTTGAGCATAGTATAGGTACATATAAAATAAGTTACATTATTCACAGGAATTACCTCGGTGATAATTATTTATAAATAATGTATACAATACAAAAATGTAGGGTAGCTTTATTTGTTTTACAATAATTCAAAAACTGATTCTAAAACAAAAAAGTTACAGTATGTTTTAAAATTAATTTCGTAATCATAACAAACAAAATATATTAGGATTAGTGTTAATAACCGTACTTAGTTTTTGTACTAGATTAAAGAATATTTTTATTTCTAGTGTTACGATTATGATATGAAGCAGTTAGGTTCTTCTCACCATTTTTCTTGTTTTTCAGATGACCTGCTCTATGCGCAAGAGCTCCTAGAAAGGGCCAGACAGGCAAAAGAAAATGAAGAAAATATGTTAACCTCTGAATTAGATGGGGTGCAGGAGAAGCACATTTGGACATATGAACAAACGGTAACATTAATTGACTCTGTGGAAAATCATTATGAGGAGCTTACGGCTATAAACCCAAAAATTAAAAAAAAAGGATGGGAAAATATTTTAAATGATATAGTAAGTAGCGCCATTGGCATTGTTTTGACTGTTGCAGAAATTTAAAAAAAGTGGTCAAATTTATTACAAAGTTACAAGAAAGCCAAAGATATTAGCAATAAAACTGGACGAGGCCCCACAAGGTTTTGTTTTTTTGAAAAAATTGATGGTATTGTTGGTAATAAGCCTACAAACATAGTTTTAATCTTGGTACACTGGCACAGTCCACAGTGCCATTTAAAATTGCTGCTACGAGTTACAAACTTAAAAGAAATGAAAAGGAAACAGAGGCCAGTACTACCAGTGTAGATGTAAGTGAAGAAGATAGTAGTGGTAGTATCACACCAACATCAGTTAAGAGAGTTCGCAAAACGCCAAACCAGGAATATCTACAAACAAAAATTAATTATCTAAAAAAAAAAGAACACATTGAAAAAAGTGAGATCTTAAAGAAGCAAAAAAAAAAAGAAAAAGGAAGAACGCGAGAGAGAAAAACAAGAAATATTAAGAAAAAAAATATTGTTAGAAGAAAGAAAAGTTACAGCGTTAGAACAGTACATTGCCCTAAGAAAGAAAGATCATTAATATGGGTGCAGCAATAAGGTATATATTTGTGCTTGCAGTTAGGGCTAGTGACACATTCGCCATTTAATTGTTTGGGTAATATACATAATATGAAACAATAAGAATTGCTATTTTATCCAAGAAAGCAGCCCGATACTGAGCTTAATTACCTGCATACAGTTTAAAACAATTTAATTAACACCAGGAGAAAACAAAACTTAAGCCAATTTATCGGAATTTTGTTCTTTTAGTAGGTACAAAACTACCTTTACTAATTAATAAATTCAAATTTTTGAATCTGTTATTGGATTCAAACAGTATTTGGCCTAAAAATAATAAGTGCTTTACTAGCCCTGTCCTAAAGCCAACCAGCATCTACATGTTTAGAATATGAGCCTTCGTAAAGTTATTTTTGGTGAAATGTGAAGAGTACGGTTGTACAATATTGTTCTCTTTTATTCTGAATTTTAAGAAAATTTACTGAAATCTAAAACCAATGTTACGAGCAATAAGCAACCCCACCTTTATTGTTGTTAATGTTTTTTTCTTTTCAGACATTGTGGGTGTGACGGAACTTTTATTTTGAAGATGACAATAAAAAATAAATACAAATATTTAACTGTTTCTATTTCTTAACCAGAAGAATCCAATTCTTTTTAAAAACTTAGTTTGTGTAAATATAGCATTATATTTATCCATTAGGATATTTTTTTTTATTTACTGCTACTTACAGGTTGATAGGTTTTATTATATGTCCCTCTTTTTATTGTAAAGTCTACCTACATTCCCAATATGTTTAATTCGGTTGAGTCCCTTTAGGTTTTTAATAGATTCCTTATTTTTGCCTACAATTGCATAAAACTATAAAATAAGACAATTAATTTACTAAATAAACTAAATTTGTATTAAATTCAAAATATATTTATGGTAATAATACTATAATAGACATAATTAAACCCCTAAGGAAACATTTCTTGAAAAAGTAAGTCTCTTCTATTTTCTTGTGGAAGTACGTGAACTCTTTCATCTTGCTGTTCGGGCTCATCATTACTATCATTTTGTAATTCATATTCGATATTTAGGTCATCAAATGTAATACAAATATTGTGAAAAACACAAGCACAAAGTATGCACAACACAATAAAATTAACATTATTATTATCAAAACCATGTAACAGTCTTCTAAATCTATTTTTAAGTAAACCAAAAGAATGTTCTATTACTATTCGAACTGAAGAATGTCTATAATTAAATTGATGGTGGTTTTGTGTGAGTCTTCTGTCGTCTTTAAATGGTGGTATGAGCCACTCAAGAACGGGATATGCAGAATCACCAAGAATAAAGTTATTGTCAATATTTAATTGGTTGTCACAACCTTTTGCGTATAATCCAGACTTTCTTAAAACTCTTGCATCATGTTGTGACCCCGCCTCTCCACAAAATATATCTATAAATCTTTTTTTCTCATCACAAACAGCTTGCAATATAATACTGTGGTATCCTTTTCTATTACAATAAGCTTCCTGATCTCTAAATGGTTTTCTTATTTTAATATGACTACCATCAATAGCGCCAATGATACCATGGATACCAGATTTCTCTAAAAATGCCGTCTCTATCTCTGCAATTCTATTACCAGTTGGCCATTTAATGTAATGTGAACTTATAGAGACAAAGTATTGTGCTATTTTTGTTACCATTTCATATATAGTACCTTTCCCTAAATCAAAACGGTCAGAAACTTGTCGATATGTTTCAGTATTTGCAAGATACCACAATGTAACAAGCAGACCTTTTCTAGGGGTAATTACTGGTCTTCCACAACCATTTTCAATAGACATTACATGGGCATCCCCTAGCTTTCCTAAAAAACAAGATGTATTTCTGCTTTTTAAATAGTTCAAATATCTTCTTATTGCAAAGCAGCTTTAGAATGGAGATAAAAAGTATTTTGACAGCTTGAAAGAGCTAATTACAGCCACTCTTATAAAGTAATATTTACCTATAAGATATTCACATGTATCTCGAGTCATCCTAAAATGCTCTTTAAACTCATTGTCCCTGTATCGAACTATACAATATAATTTGAAAGCCGTACATCTTTCTCAGAAAACAATTTTAAATCTGTTGATGAATCTGATTCAGTATCTGTATCTAACCAATGAGATGATGCACTCGAGGAGTTTGAACTTTCCCCAATGCTGTTTTCATCTTCCAGAAGCATATCCTAAAAAAAACAATATTTATTCAATTTATTTGGCCACACGCACATTAATACCTACTATAACTGTCTTTTCACAGACGTCTTCCATTCTTATGAATTTTAAAGGCTGATCCACGTAAGACACTCGTGGACTTATCCATTTAAAAGTGCCCCACAAATACAAATAAACATATCGTTTCCTTTTGAGGATATGTGCTGTTTTTGAGTGGATACACATTGACATATTAGCCTGTGCTCATGTACCGAACTGTCAATCGCAAAATGGTTGTTTTATTTGCCATTTAGTTAAGAAATTTCTGGAAGTTAGCTCGGCCAAGACAAGTGGTCAAATAATAAGCAACTAATATTAGCCATGCAAATAACTATTTCTCGAAATATTTAGCAGAACTTATTGTGAGTTAAAAAGAATAAACAAGTAAAAAAAAACGCACCTTCTTCCACTCATCTTTGCTCTTTTCTCCAAACCCCACCCAACAAACATTTTTGGTCGAATATTACTTAATTTCGCCCAGCGGTAGGTCGAAAAGCTTCCGTTACCAATTTCTCTGAGGGATAATTTACTTATATTCGTCGACCGTTTACCCAATGTGGGGAAAGAAACTAAGGTAATTTGGAAGGATAATAGAAGTAAACAGGTAAATAGCTACAATTAGGTTGCAGGTCGCATAACCCCTATATAAGCTTATTTTAGGTTAAAAATAGGTAGAATAGTGGAATATTTCTCTAAATTTCGCCTTAAATTCGACTACTGCCTTCATCTGTCAATTAAAGTCATTCTACTAGAAAAAGAAAATAAACAATAATAATGCATTGAAGAGAGAACAACATAACTAATAAAAATGGATAAGGTTTGTTGGTTTTAGAATGGCGATTGCAATGTTATAATAATTATTATATTAAGGCGTGATCTACTAACTCACTTTGCGGCATTCCTAGTGAAGCGATTTTACCGCCGAGAATTTTTTTTGGTATAACTCAATGATAATAATCACACAAAAATGACCCGCCTTCCAGATTTTTTGTTTTTATTTAAATAAAATATATATTTTTTTGTTTTCTAAAAAATATATTTTTTTAAAATACCTAAACCGATTTCAAGCATGCTAAAATACAACACGTAACAGGGGTTTTAACCTATTCATGTATTTATTGTCATAATTTTTAAAATATATTATTGAGTTTTCTCCCAACGAGTTAAAATGATAACAAGAAAACTAAAAAGATGGCCGTTTCCAGATTTTAGACTTTGAAAACATATTTTCCAAATTTTCAACCTCAAAGTTAAATATTTCACGACTGAAGCCCAAAAGAAGACGATTTGTTTAGGCATAGGTTCAAATTTTCTAGAATAGGACATTGTAACTTCTAACCTTAAGGTTTAAATTAGGGCACCAAATCATAATTAAGACACTATTTTCGAAAAGGAGACTGCATAGTGATGGTACAGTCGAAACTTTATTTGCATTCATAGATCACAAAATATAAAGTATATTTTATAAGAAAAAATAATGATATCCTAACTAAATATTTGTATTATCAATGAAACAGATTTATAATCGTCAAAACCCGTTTCCCCTTACTCCCTTACTATTAAATCTTCTTTTGCTGGACCTTTACCAGCGTAGATAGTTGTCCGATGTTCGAACTTTATACGGTCTGAAATAAAATATTGACATTTGACGCTAGTGACAAGCCGCAACTCTCCCAGAAATTATTTTTATTTTGTTAAATTTAGTTTATGAAGGTAAAATTTCGTAAATTCGCGGTACGGTCTAGTAAATTATTATTACTATTACACAACATGATTGATGGCGAGGACTCTTTCAAAATTGTTGCGGTGATGAAAAGACGGGGCACCAGCTCTACTGTAGAGTACTCGTATGTGCCGCATAATTGGGAAAAGGACGGAATACTATATTGGCCCCAAAACAATTTAACTAGTTTACGAGCTGATCCGTCAACCAGTCCCCTTGAGGACTGGAAAACTTACAAGTGTAAGGTTAAAAAACGATACGTTTGTGGGCTAGAAGAAGCAGAGTTGTGGGAAGGGGAGTACGTCTCCTGTGGGACGGATGCAGAAGATAGGTATGTAAAAATTTGTTTTTGATAAATTTTTTTGCTTCATGAAAAAACTTCCAATTTTTAGTGGGAAAATTGGTGGTCAGAAGCGCAACCATGATACGTATAAATCAAAAGATCAGGTAAATAACACTGGGATAGATGATCTATTTGAGAGTATCAATATAAATAATGCAAAGTCACTTGAAGGCAAGTTGCTAACTCAAACTAATGAAGAAGAAATCCTCGAAGAAATCATAATTGAAAATATTGATGTATGTAACGGATGTTGCAGGCACAATACTATAGGTATGTTAGTATTTATTTAGGTACCTAAACATTTATCCTCACAATAAAAATATAATTTGTACCTATGCAAACACTTGTACCAAAGGATTAATAACCCCTGAAATAGTAAAAACAGTACAAATAGTACATTGAAGTAGGTACTTAAAAATACATTGAAAATACAATCAAATTTTTCTGAGAAATATGTACGTAATTTCAGTGACTTAAGGGGTCCCACTATATTCAACTGAAAATTTAACATACCTAAATATTGCAACATAAAAGTTACATAAGTACCTCTAGTGCTATTAAGAATCAAAATTTAAAATTATAGGTTAATAAAAATCAATAGGTATTTTCATGTTACAATATCTTCGAGAATATCTTAAAAAAAATTAATGTAGATAAGTAGGTAGGTATTTATTATTTCACAAATAGCTTTATTATTTATTTTAGTTCATAAAGAGCTCCGTGATAAAATAAATGAGGTCTTGGAAAATCAAACAAAAATATTGTCCGAGTTTGCCTATCAGAAACTAATTCAGGAAAAGATGTACAAGTTTATGAAAGAGCTACAGAACCGAAAACATAATAAAATAGACCCTGCTCCTGAAGAGCATCATGCTTTAAACTACTGCATATTTCCTCTACAAACAGTACAAGACGTACAGGATTGCAACAAACTTATTGAAATGAATGCGGCATATAAGAAATATTTGGTATGTATTAAGGAAATAAGGCTAGTAAAAAAATATTTAATTAATAATAAAAGTGTAGTTAAAGTGATACTGGGTGGCCCAAACAATATGACCCGGTCTGCAAACTGTAAGTCACAAAAATTGATAGATAAAATATTTCTTTGTTGGTAAATAGGCACCTACATTTTTTATTTTATACTAATTTTATTTATACATGGTCAATTGGTTTTGTATGGAGTATCCTACACTCGATCCTACATTTACAGTCTTATATTATATAAGTTATTTATACAGTTGTGTGTCCAAATAAAAAAAAATTAAAAATTGATTCCTGCATGTAAAAGATAGTAATTTCCGTTTTTCCAAAAAAATAATTCTTCATTATTTCTTCACTTGCTTTATAAATGTAGTTTATGTCGAGTCCTCGGTTGAGTCACTTCAATTTTATTGTACAGGGTGTGGAAAAACTATAAATATGTAGTTTTGCAAAAGTAAGACATCTTTAATTAATAGATTGAAAAATCAAATAAAGTATTTTAATGATAGGTAGGTACGATTACCTACTGAGATTATTTGACATTAATTTTTTTTTGTTTTTCTATACCTATCTTAATATGAATTATTCCTTTTAAACTATTACTTAATGAAACATTATAAATATTATTAGCAAGTTTAGGTATAAAGGGTCTCCAATAAGTATCTCCTAATTTCTGGGGAGCATACAGAGGAGGTCAAATTAGCCTAATTTATAATATTATACTTTTTTGGCTGTAACTTTTGAACAGACATATATAATTTATAGAAATTTTAATATTTTATGTAGGCCATAAAGTGATCACATCTAACCTAACCTTTGCTTTGGTTAAAGGAGTTTATACTAAAATTGAATATTTTATTGGTAAATCTAGTGTGTAATCAATCTCATACCCTTTAATACAACTAAAAAAAATGTATACACGCCTTTAATGCGCAAATGTATGCAAATTTTTCTGAGAAATTACCATACTTACTGTACAGGGTGTCCAGTTTTCGTGTGTTTTCATATACCAGCTCCCTTCTTATAAAAGATAGAGGGATTTACTATTGTGACAATTTCTTTTTAGATTGACACATACAGCCCCATTGGGGGGGTAGATGGGAATGAAGATGGCAAACAAATAGCCAAAAAAATTAAATCAATTATATTCAGTGAACACGTTCTAACATTGTATTCATGGACAGGGGTTTCTCGGACACCCGGATTAGAAAAAAAAGAGGCTTTTCAATTATGCGAAGGAATATTGGATTTCTTTTTGGCAGTGGTAAAACTAGCGGATAGCCGATGGAACGCAGCGAAGAACGAAAAGTATTTTAAATATAATACTTTAAAACATGCCAAACAAATTGAAAAGGCACAAGAGAAAAAAAAGAATTTAGGAAAGGATCATGATAAGAACCTTATTATGCCAGATGTTGACAATGTCGATAATGAGGTGGCTAATATAGAGGTGGCCTCAGAGGTAGCTGAGGTGCATGTTATATTGGACGTTCTAGATGAAGAAAACAGGATTATATTTTAAGTTTATACTTGGATATAAAGGAAAAATGACATGTATATATTTCAAATAAACTTTATTATTATAACATTAGCAAACTTTGGACTACATTTTCAAACTATAATTTTAATATCTAAAGTGTGTATTAAGGGTAAAAATACAAATTCGTTGTGATGTTCAATACAGAATATTTTACACTTTATTTCCCCTAAAGAATATAGGCATTTGACCATATTACTTGAATGTTCATTTACTTTTGATGCAAATATATTAAGTTTGGAAGATGCAAAAGGCTCAAAAAAGACATCATACTTATTATTAACCCTCTCTCCAAAAAGGTGAATTTTTCCCTGAAAATACGTGGCATTTAACATTTTTACAATATCCCCACCTTTAGTCATAAACCAACAATTTTTTTTATCAGCACGTAGGACAAAATCTTTTGTCAAGTTCAGATATGTGTAAACCCCATTACACATAGGTAATTCATGTCTTTCGTGGATTTCTTTTTTTACAAAAACATTGTCCTTATTTTCATTTGTAAAAAAATTCATTTTGGACATTTCCATGCATCTTTTGGCTACTTGGCTTAGAGGTAAATTACCATGACGAACTAGATGCTTCAACTGCCCAATAAAATTTTCAAAGGGATATGAACTAATTAAAGGCAGATGACCAAATTTTTTTACATCTTCTATGACGTGGCATAAGTTATGTACATTGCTGCTTATTGCATCGATACCATAAATATCAATAAACTGCTCGATGTAGTCTTCTAACAATGTTTTGGCTATTTCTATATACTTTAGGTATTCCTTACATGAAAGGATCATTACTGCGCAACTTAGTTTTAAAAAATGATTATATATATCTGGAGCTAAAAAATCTTTTAAAAAAACTACTCCCAAATAAAGAAGAAAAATCCTGTATTCTGATCCTTTCCAAAACTTTAGCGACTTGAGGCTTCTTATTGCTCGCTGAATGTCTATTGGCTTGGTTTTGTTACATGTTTGTAACATGTTTGACAATTGGTCAGTTTGGGCTTTTGAAAACTTTGTTCGAAAATTATAACTGCCTTCACGCCATCCAAAAAGACATCTCCGCATAATACCTAAAATGGATATTAACTAATTTAACTCATAATATGCAACATATATTGTCAACCTTAAAGTTTGCGAATGTTTAGAAAAGAAAAAATATATTTTTGAAGAAAGAAGAATCCAAGACTTGCAAATTGGTAATGAATCCATAAATGTTATCAATATTTGCTTCGTGAATGAAACTTAATTTTGTTTTAAGGTAGGTAGATGCTTAGGTATGTATATTTTGTAATGAGCAATAATAATTTGAACAATATAATTCTGGTAACGTTAGACAGTGGCGTACCCAGATGAAAGCTTTGGAGGGGACAAGACTTGAATATAAGTGATTTTTCTGACCTTTATATTATTACACTTTGTTACCAAAGAAACAACGGGCGTACCCCCCCCCCCCCCCCCTGGGTACGCCTATGACGTTAGAGCTTATATATATTGCATTATACTGCTATGCATGCCCAGTGCAAGCACCTACTTAATTAAATTAAATTTAAATGGCTAATAAAAGTATTTTACCTAGATCAAAAAGGTGGAGAGAATCTGCAATTATAAAGTCATCCACCATATCTATAGGTAATTCTATAAGAGGCGTTTCTTCCTTGTGGTGATCTTCGTCGGTTTTGTCGCGAAAACTTCTATCAGTTCTACGAGGACTATGAATCCTTGGGTAACTCATATGACGTCCTCGGGAATCCCACTCTCCAATTACTGTACATTTAATGCAGCTCCCATTTTCTGCATTAAAATTAGGTGTTCCTGAAAAAAAAAAGTTTTTATACAAACAATTTGTATGATAAACATTTCACTAGAAACTAAGGAGCCTAGATCTATACTATTTTGGGTCGGTACCTATATACGTGCATTTTTATACAAAGATTTAGAACATTTTTGATGTAAGTTTTTAGATACAGATCACAGCGTTCTGGGAAAGTAACGATGTTTTGTTATATCTGTCATCACCATGCCTTCGCAGAAAACAGGAATCTGTATGTCTCAATTACCCTTTAAAATAGCTATGAACTTACCTTTAATAAAACTTCTGGCTGGGGTATCACAAACAAAACAGTTTACTCGTACTGTAACTTTTTAATTGTTTACTATTACTCCATGTAATAACATTTCCTTTAATTCTTTTACAAACTCATTTAAATATTCTTTTAAAGGCGGTTTGTTCTCGCCATAGTAAATAGCTGCCACCATTGGTGGTATTTTATCACGTAATTCATGAATTAAAAATGATATGGGCCAAAACTGATAGTTCGAACTATTAAAGGGTGAAATACCATCAGTATTGAATAAAATAGAAACAGATTGTGGGGACTGAATGTTGGAAAGAGAGTTAATTAAACTCTCTTTGATTCCGTTGTACCAAAATTTCCCAGACCCCATTTCTCTGATGACTACAGTAGATGGTGTTTTTAAAAGAGTTCTGCTATCTCTAGGAAGTTCAGTTTTTCCATGATTTCTCAACAAATTCAGTAAAGCACCTAACGCATTTTGCGGTATTTTAAAAGATAAAGCCCAAAGTCTGAGTTCCTCTAATAAGGAAATTTGGTCGGTCAATACTTCAATATCCTCAGCTGTGTCATCGGTGTCATCAGGATCTTCATCTGGTAAGGTATTTTCCCAATCAACTTGGTGTGATAAATTTGGGTTATCATAATTATTATGGCTTATACTATTTAGGTCATCGTCACTACTAATACCAGCCGATGCCGTATGCGTTACGATTTTTGCCAAAGATGATAATTTTGGTAATGCTAATGATATATTTTGCGTCCCTGCTCTAATTCTCTTTACTTCTCGATAGTAATTTGTTGAATGTCGATAGGGCTTAAACTTGTTTGAATTATTCATATTTTCAAAATACCACAAAACAAAAACAAAACAAGTATACCTAACCAACAAATACGATTTTATGATGATGAAAAGGTTTGGTTGGGCAACCAAGAAAAAATTACCTTGTGGTTATTTTTTTTGGTAAATTTAAACTTTAAACAGGCCCATAGAACCTATAGGGAAATTTAATTGGTTGTATTACTTTGCAGGTTATATGTTTGGTAAATAATTGGGTTTCATTTTTACCAAAGAAATCCTTGTCCTCTATGACTGTTTTTGGGGGCTCAAATTGGTAATTTATAACCTATTATAATGACTAAATAGTTTTTTACCCTAATAGTTATTTATGAGGATAAAATATAGTTGTTTTGCCTTTAAATAACTACCTAAAATTTCCTTGGACAGTTAAAACATTTTCTTGGTTAAAAATTGCTAGATTATGACGTAAATATATAACCTAAAATTGCTTTGACCATAAGAACATAATTTTAGGTGTTATTTTGGTTATTTATAACAAAATATTTTACTTGAAAATAACTTTAACTTTAAAGGCATTTTTTAGGTTGACAAATACTAATGTTTGACCAAACTTTTGCAGTTAAAAGAAATTTTTACTTCAAAGGAAAATAATTGAGCATAAATTACAAATTTTTAACTTGTTTAAGGTATTTTTACTGCCTCCTCGGTCTACTTCACCAAATTTGTTTGTTGGGCAAGCTGTTTAACTTTTGTGTAAGGCTTTGCCAAAGGACATTGCCCTTTGCCTTGCCATCGGGTCCATTAAATCTATTAGTAATTAATTCCGGGGTTTTCTCGCAAATCTCCAATAATAACTGCCAGTGCTCCAGACGAACTCTCATTTTAAAAAAATAATAAATAAAGTTTTTTGACGAAAAATAAAATGCTAGGAAAACAATAGTAGCTTTAATGACGTTATACGTGTCAAAACTGTCAAATATGATAGAAAACGACACGTCCCGACACCTTGCTTTTAGGCGACAGAATTTATCGATATGAGGCGATTATCTGTCAACACAGAGTACCAGTCGTATAGAAAGTAAGCGATTATTGGAATTCTACACGACACGGGGTCCGCCTGCTGGTTTGTGATTATATTGTGCATGTTGGTGTTGGTTTGAGGCTGGAGACGCTAATCGAGGGGTCGAATTGACTTGGTTCAGTTCACTATTACTGTTTAATATTGAAACACTTTTATTATGATTTTTAATGGACTGTATTGTACTTTATATTTACAATAATAAAAAATATTAAAATAACCCAACAAAAATATGATGCTTGTTCGCCGGGCTTGCTTGTTGCAGTGTCTCTCCGTCACCGACGTCTTTCTTCTCGCCACGCTGGAAGTGGAGCCATTCTGCGGTGTTGCCGCTGTAAGATAGTTCTTAATAATTACCCTTAAAATAATAGTCGGCTTGCCTTAACCTACCCATACCCTCATTTACTGTGTTGGTCCCGACCAAAGTTACGGATATATTTGGTGGAAATATGCGGGCGATTGTTTTTATTAACAAATTTTCGGGATAAGACGGAGATACATTTTTTGCCAAAACAATATATTTCATAAAATGGTTAACGAATGAACCTTCTTTATTGCGTGCAGATTGTAATTTTAGTTTTACTTCTAATTGAACGGTTTCTAACCAAAACCGCTCAGAAAACGCCCTTTTAAAGTCCTCAAATTCGCTTAATGTATGTAAATATGCCTGCTGCCATAAAGAAGCTTCACCCTTAAAATTCGGTGCAATATAATAAACAAACTGCTGAAAATGTATTTTATTTATACGACAAAAGTACTTGACTTGCTCTAAAATTTAGATTGGGTTTATATGTTGCCCATCAAACGATGGTAATCTACTATGTTCCAGAAACAAGTGTGTGGCAGGTAAGTTTGTTATTTCCTTGAGATTAATGCATTTAATAATAAATTCACGTTATTCTCTTTAGTGGTGGTTTTGTGTGGAGTCGGGAATCAATAACAACTTTAATTAGGCTCTATGAAGAAAATCCGGCTTTATACCAAGTTAAATCTGAGAATTACCATAACAAAAACATGAGGGAATCTAATCTGCAGCACATATTAATGGAGATCAATAAAAGACATATGACAAACTTAACAGTTACTGACATAACAAAAAAAATGCATGGCTTAAGAAGTCAATATTTTCAAGAGTTAAATAAAATAAAGAAAAGTCAAACATCTGGAGCCGGCACGTCGCAAATATATACACCAAAATGGTGGTGTTTCGAACTCCTGCATTTTTTCAGGGACCACTGTGTGGTAGTGTGTGCAGGAACCTCAAATATGGCAACATCAGGTATAGGGACAGTGGAATCCGAGGAAGTAAGTTTATTGGTGATTAGTTAATATGAGAAGTTAAATTACTAGTACTTTTTGTTTTAAATAAATTTAGTTTGCTAACAGGAAGTTGGCGATAGTGAGGAAGCCATTGCAGGAACGACCCAGGAGCTTGAAACGTCACCGCCATTTTCCCCTCTATCAGCGGGATCGAGCAGAGGTCCAACGAGACCTAGCTCCAGGGAGTCTATTAACCAGTCCCCGGTGACAAAAAAAAAAGAAATGATCCAGGTCTTACCACTCTTTTGAGTACTGCTACAGCAGCTTTGCAACAGATTCAATAGACAAGAAAGGAAGCCACAAACAAACATTTATTATTTGGACAGTAAGTTGTAGTTACATAACACAACAGTTATAAAAAAAAATTATTTTAGGATATCGATGGTTAAACGGCAGAAGGCCCTAACCCACTTTAGCTGTTTTTCCAGAAAACAACGTTTTTTGGATACCTAAGTTATTTATGTCAAAAACAAAATATTTTTGGTGTTTTGTGATTACAAAAAAACATTTTGTTTAAAATTTCGCCATCTACACGAAATTTAATAACTTTATTAGCTTTAAAACCCCAAAAATGATGCTTAGGTCTTTTTAACCTAAAACATATTTTCAATATTATATATATTTTTAGGGTTAGGTCCTTTAATCTTATAATAACAAATGAAACTGGCGGTATAATAAGGTCATTTTATTTTATACTTAAAAAAAAAATAGCATCTTATATTTATTTCAACAAAATACCTGAAATCTAATTTTAGATTTAAACCTAAACCAATTAAGATAACTCATAAGATACATCATCTTCTTCGTCAGTTTCAGGCAAAGCGAGAGGAACTGTATCCTTACAAACTAACGATTTGTATTCAGCGTGATATTGAGATTTAATAATATTCTCTTCACACATCTTCATAAGGCTGGTGAATTTTTTTGTAGGTATTTCTAATTGTTTATTATACAACTTTGTAAATCCGGTGTTTCTAGATGTTCTTAAATTTTCTAAATAAACAAATTTGACTTCCTCATCTTTTAGGGAGTATTTAAATTGTATTTCATTGGATCCTTTTAAAAATACCATCTGTCTTATGTCCAAATATTTAATTATGTCCCCGTTAGTATCTTTTTTTATTTTGTCTGGCCATATTTTTTTCTGAAGTTCTTTAAAGTCATAGAAGTCAGCATGAGTTAACGTTATAACCTCATAAGGATGTGGCTTAACTCGTACGTTTCGGAGAACGGTTGACCACTCACTGGGTGCCCAAATCAATATTGTCTTCAAATACCTTTCTATTGCTCCATGAACGCTATCTACCTGCATATAGGTATGACCCGGAACTAAAAAAGTTATGGTGATTGATCGAATGTTTTTAGAAAATTTCAGAAAATAGGCTAACAAGGTCATCACAGCTCTGTTTTTATTTTGACCTGTACATGAATCGCAGTACAAAGATAGTTGCGTTACTTTTCCAGCTTCATCCAGACCTGAAAGATACCTAAATAAAATGGTACAAATTTCGTTGCAGCCTCTTTTGCCTTCAGATTCTCCCCAAATATAACAATATCCATTTTGCGAATTGGATTCATAAATTGTCTCATTATAAACAGAAAATCTATTATAATAATAAATTCGCATATCCAAATTTCCATGCGGTGTACCTAACACCTTTTGCATATCGAAGCTTGCACATAAATAGCCGTTTGAGTTAGATTTTTTTTGATCTCGTAAATATTGTGCTTTGGCCAATTCTTTTTCATTAATATGCTGGTTGAACCTTTCTTTTTCTTCAACGGCACTTTCTTCTTTCTTGTAATCAAGGCAAATGTTACATTTATCTTTCCTGGGCATATGAAATCCAATGTTAAAGTCTTTAGTAAATATTTTCCTAAAAACTGGTTGGCTAACTTTCCCATAGTTTTTGTCAGTAGCCCACGAATCATATAGTTTATAAAGACGTTGTATGTTTCTTAATTCTGATGGTAAGTACTTTCTTACAGAACTGTTCCTGCAATAATGTGATGGCACAGCTGGTAACATCTTAATGAAATGCAAAACATGCTCTCTGGTTTCTTCCTTGGTTTTATTTTTTGGAATAGTGTTTTTACCCCTCATATCTTTTTTCTGCGTTCCGATGTTTGTTCGATTGGTGCATATTTTCCTAAGCCGCTTTTCTTTTATATTTAGTGTGGCCAAAAGAAACTGTCGGCAAACTTGAACTTTCGTATTCTCATTTTTCGGCAAGTTGTATAATTTAGTTACTGACCTTCTGCTTTCGTCGTTTTTCGTGTATTTTCTTTTCTTTCCTCCAACTGAGATACAAGACGATAAGAATGAGTTTTGTTCCTGTCTGTCTCCTAAATCCCAAAATCTAGCAAATATTGCTGTCCTATCTTCTTCTGAAATTCTGGTAGGGCAATTATTTTGGCAAGATTTACATGGATTCGGTTGAAGCTCTCTTCTTGGCATTACTTTTCCCTTGGAACTGGTGTATTCGTTTCCATTTTCTCGTTGTTTTTTTGCTATCTTTCGTTTATTCTGTCTTTTATGTTGTCTTTTACCTTCGTTTCCTACTATGTTACTTTGTTCTTCTGTCGATGCATTATCTATTTCTACATCATTTAGTTCTGTCCTTATTTGCGTTACTTCTAAACCATTTTGTGTCAAGTTATCACGGAATTGGTTTACATTTGTCATTGAAATAGAACGCTTCTTTGGTATTTGATTCAATTTTCGACGTTCATTTGCAAACCTAACATCTAACGCATCATTCGCTTCAATATTTTCTTGATCTACAAAGTTTGCCCCTTTCTTCAGTTCTGGATCTACTTGTTCTGTTATAACTTTATTATCTTTAAAACTTGTCTTAGAAGGTAAGGTTCTGTTTTTTTTATTTTTGAAAGTTGTTGTAAATCTATTTTTTCTTTTTTCATACTTAGCAAAGCTGACTTCATCAGATTCACTGGACTCGGCTTCCTCTTCTTGAGGTACATACTCCTCCTCACTGCTAGAATCATTGTCAACACTGTTTATGTCAACATCCAGTTCGGTGACTTGATCGTCTACTTCGTTTGTTTTAATATAATTTAAAATTTTCTTTTCAGAACCATGATCGTCATTTGCCACTAATTCAGCATTTTCAGCAAGTGTCCCTTTATCTTCAAAATTATGAATTTCACTAAATGTACTGGATTTATCAGTTTTTAGGTCACCCTTCAAAGTACTGACTACTTTGTCAGCATACTCCAGCAGCTCATCATCGTTATTAAAATTTATTAATTCGTCAATGTGCTCATTGCTAGTTTTTTGTGAAGTTGCCATCTCAATCATCTTCAAGGTTCTATTTTTCAATTTGGACACCTCCATGTTACTGAAATAAGAAATATAAAATTTTGATTTTGGCCAAATTTGAAAAAATTAAATGGCCTAAGCCTCATAAAATATTTGCATTTTTTTTATAAAATAGGGCCCAACCCTCACCCGCTAAAATTCAAAAGGGCCTAAGCCTCATAACCTATAAAACGGCTTCGAACTTAAAAACTTCTTTAAAATATGAAAATATTTCTTTGGGATTAAGTTGCACTAACTACAAAATACTCTATTAAACATTAAACTTACCTCTACATTCAAAACTTTATTTGATATAGCACTATTACTTCTATTTGTAACAGAATATTAATAAAACGTCGGTTAAACTTTGTATCGCCACAGCTGGAATGCCAGCGATAAACTACACGATGTTGCCATATTTACAAACATGGTCATTTTACCAGTAAAATGGTATTTGAATAGACAGTAAAGATTTTGTGGCTTAGGGCATTTTGATGTTGTTAATAATGAGAAATCCGTTGGATAGGTCTTTTTTTGCTAGATTTTTTCTTAAAACAGGTGACTCGAACATACTTTATTTAATTTTAATTGTGGCTTAGGAAAATATAATGCAGATTATTGTGCTTATACTTTCGTTTAGAGGCTTAGGGCCACTTGTAACTAATAAAGTTTAATTTATAAAATATCAAAATAAAATAAAACAAATTTCTAAAAATTGAGGGTTAGGGCCTTCTGCCGTTTAACCATCGATATGTTAAGACATTGAACAGTCTAAATATAAAAAATAGTACACTCACCAAAGCAAGGGCTTAGCTGGATTCTCATGCATCCGTTATCTGACGGTACTATTGGCCGAAATATTTTGGCGCCAAATTTCACCCGAATGTTTTTAAAAATTATCCGACGTCGGACAAGTTAAAATAATTTTAACTTTTATCCGATATCGGCAGCTTTCTAACCTAACTTTTGTTTTTTTAAAGGGTTATTAATATGAAAACTAACGTATATCAACTTCAAAAACGAAAATTAATAAATAATGTATTGCTTTTATCTCTTCTCTTAATAATTAGAAGAAAGAAAAGAAAACCTAGACGATTTTGGGTTCGAGAAATTTTTAAAAACCGAAAATTGCAAGGGGCTTATCATAATTTATTGCAAGAGACGCGGTTGACAGATAATAAAAAATATTTTAATTATCTAAGTCGCTTCTTACCACAAATGAAGCGTATTTTTAATTACAGATTATGTAGAGGACGTAGAGTAATTGAGAATGTCTTTGGGATTTTGGCAGCAAGGTGGCGTATTTACAGAAAATCCATAACGACAGTCAAAAATTACATACTATTCTTGTTTTAATTTAAAATAGACAAGGATGGAAATATGTTAATTGTTAGGTTATGTATTAAAATTTTTCTTTCGTTCGAAAAGTAATACTTCAATGGTTGAGTTTTACACTTTGTAATTTTTATTGGGTCTTTTTTGATACTGTTCTTTCAAGGTGGTATGAAATGTCTATCAACGAGAAAAAAAGGATCGTGCGTCCAATTTCACATTAAGAGAAGTTGATTTATTAATCGATTTAGTTATAAAATATCGTCATATAGTTGAATGCAAACAAACAGATGCCTGCTCATGGAAAGACAAAAATGATATCTGGGAGAAGATGTGTTCAGAATTTAATAGCAAGAGTTCATCTGTTATGCGAACAACAAAAAGCTTAAGATTAAAGAACGAAAGTTTTAAAAAAGAGCTAAGGAAAAAAAAGCAAAAGAAAAAAACTTGAAATTCCAAACAGGCGGTGGAAATTTCATAGAGGTAATATTTACACCACCAGAAGAAAAGCTACTACCCTACATTGCGTTAAGTGTTGAGGGACTTCCTTCTAGAAATGATGATGATGGTAGGCATAAAATTAATAACATATCACATTGCATAAAGATAAAATATCATTTGTAAAACTCAAATATATGCAAGTTGCTTTTGAATTAAAATATTTTTTTTTGTTTCTATAAAGATTTTTTTTTGGGATTGAACAAAACTTCGATGAACTACCCGAGGGATTAACAGATAATGTAGCGCCAAATAATTTGTTACCAGTTTTTCTGCAAGTGGAAGAACCTAATCAGGTAGATACAATCAAATAAACTATGTTGGTATTTAAATGTAGTCAACAAAAATACTTGACTCATTATTGGATATGACACAAAAAATATTATTAAACATATAAAAAATTAATTAAATTTTTTTTTTATTAGTGATTCATTCTGTTTACATATTGTTTTTATTTACAGAATTTTGAAATTATAAATATTGACAACTTAACCAATCCTAGTAACGCAGTTCTAAACTTGGAGCCAAAAATTCAAAAAACTCCCACTACAAACCAAAAAAAAATATTACGAGGTAGGTATATCCACTAGCTGTTGCTATATTTATTTAACAATGGGTTTGTTGGACCATGCAATAAGCATTGTTCCCTTTTTTAACTCTGATATAATTGCCAAACAAAATTGTTTTCTGGATACCTATGCATTTGACATACAATGTGTTAAAAGTAGGTAACAAATCATTTGAAAACGTAAAAAGTGCACTGACTATTATTTTGCTTTTCAAATTAAAAGTATTACTTAATAATTTTAATAATTACTTTTAATTAATTATTAGTTTTTTACTGTTTTAAACCAAAAAACCAGTAAATATTGCTTTTTACGAAGGTGTAGAAGGGCCACATGGAATAAAAATTTTTTAATTTCTTAAATTTTCGACTTATAACACGAAATTTTAAATTTTCGAGTTATAACTAGAAATTTCGCGTTATTAGTCGAAATTTTAAGAAATTAAAAATTTTTTATTGCATGTAGCCCTTCTACGCCTTTGTAGCTTTTTTATAACTTTTAGGAAGAAAAATTACCCCCCGACAGGATGCTATAACCGCTGTTTCAGCCATGGCTTTGTCAAAAAAAGAAGTTCTGTTACTTCAAAAGAAGTGTTTAATTCGAGAAATGAGACTAAGAAAACTTGAACATGATGCCAAAATGAAAAAAAATAAAGCAGAACTTAAATCAGCTTTGCTTGATGTTCAAATTAGAACTATAGAGAAAAAAATAAAATGCACCATGCTTCAAAAAATGTTAAATGGTCATTTAATTCTGGATTCATGAAGAGTGCATGAGAGTTTTCTAAATTGTACCTTTACGATTTTAATTTTGATTTTTTAATGGAAAATCTTTTGTTTCTGTGGATATTTTAAGAAATAAAGTACTCATGTTTCGAAATCAGTTTTTTATTATCAACTATAACACTTAAGAGCATAATCCCTACAATATAAAGTTTTTCATATACACATATGGTGTTTTAGAAATAGAAATGTGTTTTGTTCATGTTCCTAAGCATGAATTAGTCTAGCAAAATACTGGTGAATTAGTTCATTTCTGTGTGCATTTAACTCGTTATTAAACATATCATGATCAACAGCCTCATTTATAAGAGCCTCTATTTCTGGGTTGACACCCAATTCCGGTTCATTGTTTTGAATGGCTATATTGTGCAATATAACTGTAGCAATTATTATGTCCTGTACTGTTAAAATGTCTAACCTTATGCCAAGAGAAAGTACTGGAAAACACCGCTTTAAAACTGCAAAGCATCGCTCTACCACATTGCGTGTTCTTATTTGGGACTGGTTATACAGTCTCTCTGCGTCTGTAACAGGTTCTTCTAATGGAGTCATTAAATATCTTTCGTTGGCGTATCCACCATCACCAAGAAGTAAAGCATTTCCCAATCGTTCAGCATCAAATATAGCCTTCAACTGTGAATTTTGAAAAATAATACTATCATGGGCAGAACCTGGCCACCTGGCCACTATGTTACGTATTTTTAAGTTGTGATCACAAGCTGCCTGCACATTTAAGGAAAACCAACCTTTTCTATTGCGGAACGTTTCGGCTTGATCGCCTCCTGGCGATTGAATACGTATGTGGGTACAATCTATAGCTAGTAGCACTCTCGGAAAGGCAGCAATTTGGTAAAAGCCTTGCTGACCTTGCAAATATTCTTCACTATCTGGTTCTGGTAAATATATATACTCCCTTTTTAAAGAACAAATAGCTATTGTAACCCTTTTTACAACTTTTGATGCAGTAGTTGGATGAACACCAGAAAAATCTCCCACAGACATTAATGTGTTTCCAGTAGCATAAAAACGTAAGCATATTAGTAGTTGCTGAAGGGGACTCAGTGCTCAGTTTCTGTAAATAAAAATTGTATGAAACAAGGTTAAAAAAATTATGGAAAGATACTGCACTTATGAGTAGCCAGACTTGTTTTTTGTATTAATGATATATTTTAATAATATTCCACTAACCTCTCTGTGTTGTAACGGATTTGAGGCTCAATACGATTCAGTATTTGCTGGACGGTTCCTTTATTCAAACGAAATCGCGCTATAAAGTCAAAATCGTCCCACTCATAAATATGTTCGGTTCTGGGCCTTACAGTGTACGGCCTTCTATTTATGATGAGCTCCATTTCATCAAGCTCCTCTTCACTATCCGAAGGAAATATATTCACGTCAAAAGGCAGATCCATTAGTTACCAAAATAGCCCCAACTTAATAAAACCTGGAGTGGTTTTTCAAGCATTCACAAAAAAACCTTAATTGTTTCTAATTCTTGATGTGATGTAAGATGTAAGTAGAAGTAAAATAAAATAATAAGCAAATGTCACTATTCGGAAATCCTCGTGTGAAGTCGCCGTTTTAAACTCCCAGATAGCGCTTAGCGGTCGCTTCTACCAACCGGTACTTTATCTTCCTGTTAGAAGGTATTTAACCCAACGATAACGATATCGGGAGATCGATATATTTACTTTTGTTGTTAACAGCTAGATTAATGTAACAGCAAGTTTACTAGGACATGGATATAGCGGCCCTTACTGTTTTAGAACGTTCTTGAAGAGGAAGTCTGGAATCCCAAAAAAAAAAGCCAAAGAAAACCAAATTAAATTCACATCAAAATTACATCAATTTTTAGGTTAAGTTGGTGATTTTCTTCTTTTCTTAACTTAATACTCTTCTTTTATTTGCAAATTTTGATAGATATTCAGACATGTAAATTGCAAAATTTTGACGTATACAATTTATAAAATTTCGGACATCGTATCGTCCGATAACGGATGCATGAAAATCCACTTTTAGACCGTAAAATACTAGTATGCAGCTTTTTGTTAAAAATAAATTAGAGTAAAATTTTTTAGCAAAATTACTTTACCATTATGTTAGGTTAGATGTTACTTATATATGTTTTTTTTAGGTGTGGTGTCATTTAATGGCTATAACAGTTGTTTAAAATGCACTGTAGCAGGTGAATATTATCATCGACAAAAACGAATAAGTTTTCCTCAAACAAATTGTGAGTTGAGATTAGATGAGCAGTTCAGAGCAAAGATGTATACTCATCACCATCAAAAAAAATCAAGATGGTGACTTTATCATTTCTCCCCTTGAAGAACTTCCAATAGACATAATTCAAGATATTATCATTGCTGATTCTCTTTACCTTATAGATTTAGGAGTAACCAAAAAATGTATAAACATCTGGGTACATGGAAGCAAAGACTTACACATAAAGTTTTTTAATCATCAAATCACTGAAATATCCTCCTGGTTAGTTGAATCGAACAAAAGATTACCTACAGAAATACATCGATCTGCAAGACCTTTAAGTTTTGGAAAGCTGTGGAATATAGAACTTTTCTTTTTTATCTCGGACCAGTTATTCTTAAAGACAATTTATCATCTGAATTTTACAAGCATTTCCTGCTTTTAGTTTGTGCAGTAATTATATGTTCGTGTTCTAAGGCCTCACTCACACGTACGCCTTTTCGACGACAACAGAACCGTAATAAAGTCATCGTCGGTGGAGAGTAGCCATAAAGTATGGAAACTGCACGCAGCACTCATACGTCCGACGCATTGCCGACAATGCGGCGACAGTCGCAATGTGTTGACGGTATCATCCACTAAATTGTCGCAGGCGGTTGGCCAGCGCAACTCACATGTGCGATTCTCCAGCGCCACACCGACAACAGGCTGAACAGGTCGGTGCAGATATCAGTTTGAATTGTATTGGCACGCGGTAGTGTAGTGAAAATGGCTAACGAAAGTGAAACATTTGACACCGAATTGTTTATTGACGAAATCCAAAATCTACCTAGCATTTGGGACTACACAAGCGATGCTTATAGCAACCGAATTGAAAAGGCAAAGGCATGGGAAAACCTGTGTTCAAAATTAATTGACAATTTTGAAGAAAAGGAAAAAAAGAAAAAGAATGAATGTGGTAAGTACGTTTTATTCAATAATAAAAAATGTACATTCGATTACAAAACACATTGCACTTGTCATCTAAACTAAAGTCAGTATGCAACATCTATATTGTTAACAATCGTAATTCACACTTTCATTACGCGATCTTATACTGCCATGGTAATTCGCCCTCGGTACTAACAAAAAAATCAGCAAATTTATCTCTTATTGAATTGACTGTCCTACCAACGCGGAAATCCAAATTATTTTCAAACGGTATAAAATCTGCTGGTAGTGATAGAGTATCTTCATAATTGTAACCATCGCGTTTTCGTACTACGTTATGTAATATAACACATGCCTTGACAATGTCAGTGGCAAAGTCGTCTGATACATTCAGTGGTCGATGAAAAATTTGCCACTTATTACTTAATATTCCAAAAGAACTTTCCACATTTCTACGAGCTCGGGATAATCTATAATTAAACACACGTTTCTTCATTGTTAGTTGCTTTCCACTATATGGTCGTAACAAATTTTGGCCTAACCCAAAGGCTTCATCCCCAATAAACGAGTACGGTAAGGGGCTACCCTCGGTGCTAACTGGTTCTGGTTCTGGTAGATATATTTCATTGGTTTTCAATAACTCATACAAACTACTATTCTTCCAAATTGTTGAATCGGAAGTTTTCCCGTAGGCTCCAATATCGACATATACGAATAAATAATTTGCGTCACACACAGCCAATAAAACAATGGAAAAAAAATGTTTAAAATTCCAATACAATGACCCACTGTCTCGTGGATGAATAATACGAATGTGTTTCCCATCGATGGCTCCGACACAGTTAGGGAAGTTAGTTCTTATTTTAAATGTGTTTGCTATATCTTTCCACATTTCTGTATTAGGTTTTGGTAAATGGGTAGGTTGTAATTTAGTCCATATCTGGAGGCACACGTCCCTGACAATTTCACTTGCAGTTGTTGCACCACATCTAAACGAATAGTGAATCTCTTTAAAAGAACATCCTGTTGCTAAATACCTGAAAAAATATATAAGACATTAATAATCCAACTAACCCAACAAACATACATTTATTGTAAACAATTTAATTTTTAGCTGTACAACTACAAAAAAAGTGGCGAAGCTTACGAGACTGCTACAATAGGGAACTGAGAATAAATAATACACAGAAAAGTGGTTCTGGGGCAACTAAAGTTGCATTTTGACAACTTAAGTTTTTTGAAGCCTATAGCCGAGAGAAGAGCAACAGAAAGTTCCATTAATAATGCTCCGCAAAACGTAGACAGAGAATCCAACGAAGACCGACAAAATATTGAAGATGGACAACCAAATAAAGACAATACACGTGGAAGGCAAAAAACTACTCAGCGAAAGACGACAAAAACTACTAATCAAGAAGCAGAATTAATCGCTAAATTGTCATGCCGCTTATCCGATCGCATAAGCACAGAAGAACCAAAGATAGCTCACACTGATAGCGATTTACACTTCCTGCTGTCGTTATATGAACCGTTTAAAGCTATAGGCAGACACTTGAAAATGGATGCTCAAATAGAAATATTCAATGTGATTAAAAAATACTCACAACCTCATAGAGAGAGACCTTCGAACAGTTACGGAGGGTATGGTTATAATACACAGTCGTACCAAGATAGACAGCATCCGATGACCCCGTACGGACTCCATCCTCTGCAGGTTGAGGTTTCCCAAGGTGGATATGGTAACCTAAACGAGCGACCACTTTCGCAGGTTAAAGTTTCCCAAGGCCGATATGGTAACCAGAACGAGCGACCAGAGTTCGGGCTTCCCAATATCCGAAGCAATGAACCAGAATTTTTATTATCACCAGATGGCAATGCTCAACCACCGTCTTTCCCAAGTGAACCGGAATCTTCACCAGCGTCGCAAGATTCTATTTTGTCGCAACTTTTTTAATTAAAATTGTTATAAATACAGGAACTACTGATTTTATAAATAATTAAACTATTACAGCAAAATGTATTATTTCACTTACCTTATAGCTATTGCGAGGCGTTCGACCGAAGATATACTTTTCCTCATGGGCGTGTCGTTACGGTCCAAACTATTCTTTAACTCGTTTGACAAATAATCGAATGTATTTTTGCTCATTCTGAAGTAATTAAAAAACTTATCATCATACATCCTTAACAAAGGGTAGAGTTGATGAAATTGACTTTCAGTTCTATTTTGAATAATAGGATGAACCCAATAAATTCTACTGCGACGACGCCGCCTTCTTTGCCGTAACAAAAGCCACAACAGTGCTTCCTCTTCCAAATCCATTGTAGAACTGGCCGGTCTTTGTCGGTCATCTACTCAGACGTACGCCTGTACGCCGACTAAAATGTAGTTAAAAAGTCGTCCACTGCTGCGACAGCGTAAAGACAGCATACCGACCGTTTTGTAGTTGTATTGTCGTACGTGTGAGTGAAGCCTTACTTTTCATCAAAACTTCATATCGCTGAGAAAATGTTTATTGATTACATTGAAGGTTTTGTTTCGAACTATGGTATTCATGCAATCAGCAGTAATATCCATAATCTTTGTCACATAGTAAATGATGTAAGACGTTTTGGACCTTTAAAAAACATAAGTTCATATCCTTTTGAAAATAAATTGGGACTAGTAAAAAATCTCCTAAGAAGTGGAAATAAACCCTTGTCTCAAGTGGCTAAACGTTTACTAGAATTTAATAAACAGAATGGTTTCAGAACCTTAAATTTAAAAAATGATTTTATTTTAAAATCAATGGCTTGTTACCAAAAATAATGTAATTGTAAAAGTATGTAGTATTTACATACAGAAAATAATAAATATGTTATATATGGGTTAAAACTTCGAAAAGCTGTTGATTTTTCTAAATAATCCATTTCCATCATCAAATAAATATATATATATATATATTTCACAAGAAGTTTTTGGTGAACGAATAAACGTTAAAGAACAATATATAAAGTGCAAGCTGGTAAGCCTAAATTATAACAATAAAATAGTGTTTTTACCCCTAATTCACACTTTTGATATGTTTAATAAAGACGTCCTTAACTAAGTAGTATCTTAACAATTGAAGACTCTGGTGCGAGACGGGGATAAGTGCATAATTCTGCAAACGTGAAACACCTGCTTTGTTCGGTTAAAAAAGGTTACTGTTATTGTTATTTGGCTGTAGAATGCTGTAAAAAGCATGTATATAGCTGTATGTACTAGTTTGGCCATATACTTGATAACCAATATAAATTTTAAATTTACAATAAACACTGTTTTTGCTTCTCCTGAAAAAATTTACATATTACCTATCCCCTTCTTGCACCATAGTCTTCAATTTTTAGTATAAGGAATTCATTAGTTGTAAAAATGTTTTTATATTTGTAATTATTGTAATAATAAAACACAACATACTATTTTTTATAGTTTATTTACTCGCTGTTTAACCTCAAATATATTTACAGAAAACATGTCGATTTGCAGCAATTAAATCTGAGAGATTGCAATACAAACTTCACCAGCTGATCACTAACCTCGTTCTGCGCAGACTCGCAATCTTTCATAAAAACTTGCAAGCTGTAAAGCGGCCTAAATACAAAATATAATACATAATAACGAGCTAAATAGGGTTAGCTAAAAACAAATCCTACCTATCGTCTTTTGACTTTACTTTTTTAACTTTCATATAATAAAAATATTGAAGTTGATCAATGTCATTTTACATTAAGGGGTCATCATCAGCCTAAAATTTTTTCATTAGGAATATCCTTCTCACTGTCGCTGTCAACCATAAATGTAGTATCGCCCAGCATTAGCAATTTCATCTAATACATTTAAATTCATTTTAGAATAGAAATAAATGCACGAAAAATAAAAATTAATCAACTTTTATGAAGTGTAGGGTTATGTTCAATTTCAAATTTAAAAAAAACAGTTCATTTATTCCTTTGTGCTCCGAGCGCCCTTATATCACGTGGTCCCTGCTCTGGCTCTGGATCTACTCGCTCTACACTAAAATGTTAAAACCGAACGGAGCTTAAAATCCCTTAACCCCGGCTGATTTCCTTATCGGAAGACCAGTGACAGCATTACCTGAACCAGTATTATTAGACATTCACAAAAATAGACTTAACCGATACCAGTTAATAAAAAAAAATGCGTCAGGATTTTTGGGCCAAGTGACATAAAGAAATTGTGTCTGAATTACAACGAGTTCGTTGGAAAGTTAGTCAACCTCAATTAGAAGTTGGAACTTTGGTGGTTATTAAAGAGGACAATACGCCAGTAATAAATTGTAGACTCGGACGAGTAATTAGTGTTTATCCCGGCAAAGACGGTATCGTCAGAGTGGCGACCTTAAAGACTTCCAGAGGGGAGATAAAAGGGAGTTTATCAAAGATTTGTTCTTTACCCCTTAATGACTAAGTAGGCACAGTAAAATGTTTAAGTGTTTTGAAAGTCAGTCCTTTTAAGGTGGGGGGCATGTTAAGAACTATCTCACAGCGGCAACATCGCAGAATGGCACCACTTCCAGCGTGGCGAGAGAAAAGACGTCGTTGACGCAGAAACTGCAACAAGCCAGCCACTCGGCGAACAAGAATCATGTTTTTGTTGGGTTATGTTAATATTTTTTATTATTGTAAAAATAAAGTACAATACAGTCCATTAAAAATCATAATAAAAGTGTTTCAATATTAAACAATAACTATCTCCCGTTATTGATGTGGGGTTTATAATGGAAAGAACTTTCTCCTCTACTGGCGTAATTTTTCCTATTGGCGGAGGGCCCCCACTAGTCCCTCTTTCGTATCTGTTTAAACAGGCTTTTTTGACTTTGTACGGCTTTTTATATCTTGCCACGTCTAAAGCAACATTAAAACTTTGAATATCAATAAAATCTTATAACATTAAACTTTTAATAGATACCTTTCGCCATTGTTTCCAATCCTTTTGTCCACCAGGAATTTCATTTAGTTTTAATGCTATTAATCTCCACTTTTTTTCTGAATCTTTGTAGCCAAACTTATTGGTGAGCTTTCCCGATAAAAGATCAGAATCTTCTGTAACTCGCTGAACTAAATCATCTTTTTGTTGTTGGGTACAATATTGATGTTTACCTTTTTTTTTTTAATCGACCGGAAAACAAGCACTCTCTAGATAATTTTTCGACCCGAAAATATCACTTTGTTGGTCTAGACCGGAAAGTAATAAAAGAGGGACCGGTAAAGTACTTTTCCGGTTCCTCTTTTTTGCTTTTTGCTTCCCATTTAAGAAAATAAACCAAACTCATTTATAAGTAATATTAAGTAGGCTTCGACATGTTTATATTTTCTTGCTTCCATAGTAACGAACTGTCAGGTACGATATTATGACTGAAAAATAAACATTGTTAAACAAGATAATATTTTTGTGGCTTTATAAAAATTGTGTGGAAGACTTTAAATATGGAAATTAATTTGGATTCGGAAGAACATGACATTCCAGTTGAAATGTGGCAAGCATCGACATAATTTTGGCGAAGAGTTCAAGTTTGATGAAGTTACTGAAGACGTTGTAGAAAAAGTAATTTTAAACATAAAAACTAATGCAAGAGGCTGCGATGGCATAGACCTTAAAATGTTGTCTTACATTACGCCCTATTTAACAAAGTACATCACTTTCATAATAAACAGTTGCTTACAGTCGTCAGTGTTCCCAGCAGCCTGGAAAAGTGCAAACATTATCCCGATACCCAAGGTTGCTTCTCCTGAGAATATTTCTCAGTACCGCCCCATCAGTATATTGCCTACAATGTCAAAAATTCTCGAAAGGGTAATACATGATCAGGTGAGTAAATATGTTACTGTCAACAATATTTTGCCCTCGACACAGTCTGGATTTCGTCCCCAACATAGCACTTCAACAGCTCTATTACATGTTTCTGATGACATCTATAAAGCTTGCGACGTTGGAAAAAATACCGCTCTAATTCTCTTGGACTATAGTAAGGCATTCGATACTTTGGACCACTCTACTTTGTGTACAAAGTTGAAGTACTTCGGTTTTAGTGATGAAACCGTTCAATTTTTTCATAATAATTATTTATCGGGTAGGCAGCAGCGGGTTTGCGTTGGATCTAACTTCTCGGAGTATCTGCCTGTGGATAGAGGGGTACCTCAGGGGAGCATATTGGGTCCACTCCTTTTTTCATTATATACTTCTGATTTCAGTGGTTTTTTAAAATCATGTCTTACTCATCAGTACGCCGATGACTTCCAGATATATTATTCTTTTTACTGCGCAGATATGATTCCGTCATTAGATAACATAAATAATGACCTTGAAATAATTTATAATATCTCAAGCGCCCATTCGCTCTTGTTAAATTGTTCAAAATCTAAGCTCTTGCTTTTGGTAAGGATAGCGAGCAGTTGACCACTAAAGATGTTTTTAATGTAAATATTAATAATATACCACTTCTTCCTTCTGAGAGTTCCAAAAATTTGGGTCTCGTTCTTGATACAAAGTTGAGATTTGAAAGCCATGTATCTGAATTGATAAAAAAATCTTATTATAAACTAAAAGTTCTATATATGCATAAAGATGCTCTAACTACTGAAATCAAATTAAGACTATGCGATTCACTTATTTTATCTCTCTTGTCATATTGTGATGTTGTTTACTGGCCTGCATTGACTGTTAGGGAAAAGAATACCCTACAAAAATGACAAAATGCTCGCTTAAAGTTCTCGTACAATTTTCGAAAATATGATCATGTGACTCCACTATTTGATGCTTCAGGGTGGTTGAATTTAGAAAAGCGATTTTCTTTGCATTTAGCCACTTTGGTGCACAAAATTGTTTTAACTAATAATCCAGAATATCTCTTCAAAAAACTAATTCGTGAGAGTGGTATCCACGATAGATTTACACGTCACTGCCAAAGGTTCAGTGTTCCAAAGCACAGAACCGCACAGTTCCAGCGTTCTTTTACTTATAATGCCGTAAAAATTAATAATTCTCTGCAACCAGGTGTAAAGTCGCTTACCGCGGTGGCGAGCTTCAAGAAGGCCGTCAAAAGGTCCTTATAGTATTCTCTCTGCTCCTATTACTATAAATTGTATGGTTATAACTTATATAACTTCCTTTCCTTAAAATACATAGAATTGTTATTTTTTTTATCTATTTCAAAATTTCCTTTATTTGTTTGCCTTTTTGTTAATTACATATTGTCACATTTCTTACTTATTCACATTTTGCTCTAACTAATTATTTACTAGCTAGGACGTGCGCACTGATAATGTCGGTATGGGGCTGGTCTTGCCCTAGTAAAGAATTAATGACTTTTAATTTTCATTTTTTTTTATGATTGTTATTTTATTTTTATATTTACTTAAATGTTTATTTTAAGACGGTTAGATGAATAGCAGTGCTAGATCTCGTCGTCATCTAACATTTTTTTTTATAATTGTCTGTTGAATTTAATAAAGGCTTTATTTATGTATTTATTTATTTATTTAAATGACTGAGCAGCTGCTAGAGCTACATACGATTTGTTGCCGCATAAGTCTAGAAAGAAGTATGAAAAAACGTTGAGCGTTTTTAAAAATTGGTGTAGAGAAAAAAATGTAAGGAATGTTTCTGAGGATGTTTTGTTAGCTTATTTTGCTGAAAAATCCGAAATATGAAAATCATCTACACTGTGGAGCTTGTACTCAATGATCAAATCTATGTTGAATTTAAAGGAACCATTGATATAAGCAAATATTATAAACTGATAGCATTCATAAGGAGAAAATCTGTTGGATACATTCCCAAAAAATCGAACGTACTTACCAGAGAAGACATTAACAAATTCCTGCTAGATGCTCCTGATAATGATTATCTTTTAATCAAAGTAAGTACTTAAATACATAATATGAGTTTTCAGAAATTTCTTCTTTTCTTATATTTTGTAGCAATTAAAAAATAATATTTTAACTATTTCTTATTTTTTTAAGCTATTACTAATACTGGGTTCGACTGGGGCGTGTCGCTGTGAATTGGCTAATATGACAATTGACGAAGTTAAAGATAATGAATCGATGGCGGTGAAAATTCCAAATACGAAAACAAACCATCCCAGGTCATTTATAGTTGTTGACGAACAAAATTTAAAAAAGTAGGTTTGCATTCAGTGGGAAAAGCGCCATCAAAAATAGCAACCTATTTGGGATTACCAAGCAATTTACAGGGCATTGTTTACGACGTAGTTCGGCGGTGGAGGCGACATCTTTAATTTAAAACGACACGGTGGATGGAAATCATCCCAAGTTGCCGAAGGTTATATTCAACAGTCTCTACAAAATAAGATTGATATAGCCAGCAGAATTCAGGAAGCAGGAGGATCAAAAGTGGATATAACATCACAAACATCCTATAAAGTTGCATCAAAAAATTTCCCGTCATGTCTACAATTCAATACCCCACAAAATTGTACTTTCAACATAACAATTTAAAAATAGATATTATCAAATAGAATTAAGAACCTACGTACCAATTTTATTATAGTTATTATTAAACATAATTTTATAGTAAGCCATTATTAACATTTTCTCGTACGCCACTGGTGTCTTGTGTCGATTGTAAAAAAAATTTAGTACGTCCCTCAACCGAAAAGTACGTTAACAAGACTCGCAGGTCCCAGGACTCGCCTGGCGGCTCGCCTGCTTCGTCCTGTAAAATAGTACTTTCCAATCTTGTAACGTAATATACTATTTCCTCCATATTCTAAAAAATTAACAGATAAATTATTGTTATTTAAAACCCATGTCTACATATTTTAAATATAATATAATAATTGTAGCCACACTATATTTTAAGCTTGTACTTACTAAATACTATCAACCAGGTTAAAATATATAAAAATGGCACAAACCAGTATTTACAGTACTAAAATAATTTTGAAATCAATCTATCAAATTATCATGACCCTAACGGTCCTGTCAAAATAGTTCAAATGAACTCTATTTGCTATGTTGACACTTCCGGTCCTTCGAGAATATCTCGAATACGACAAAAAGATTCGCATTGTGATCGAGAATACAGTTTTGTGTATTCGTTCGACATGACACGTGCGACTTTTGTCGAATTCGACATTTTTAAGCGAGATTCCAGAATTGGGTCCCTGGGAATTTTGAGAGTCGATCCCAGAAAGGGTGGATGATGGTCGGCTACCATTAGGTATATTAACCCTACACTGCGCGATTTTTTATAAAAAAAAAATATTTTCTGGTGTATAGAGACGTATAGAACAAGGTCAAAATACAGTTTGTTGGAAAACACCAGTTTTCACGAAAAATAAGATGTATCATATCTGCTACATAACGGATAAAGCGGTAATAGATTATGCAGTATTTATTTTTCATGAAACTTAACAAAACAATTATTATTTTTATTTAGGCACAAATGTATGCCGCATTTGGAACATCTTATGAAAGAAAATGATTTGCAAAGGGGTAGTTTAGATCTCTGCCTCACATTGTCATATGTGGGCCAGTGGGAATAGTTGTCAGTTCTGACGTCTTTCGGAGAAACATATGATATTGTTGCTGACCGCTTTTTTTTTCCTGCAACTGTTTCTCTACTGCCTCTGATGAAGGTCTCCCTCTTTTTGATACAGTTGTTTGGCCTATATGACATAAACAGTGATAAAACATTTTTTTCATTTCTTTCTCTACAGACCTTAGCATATATAATCCAACTATTTACAATTGCCACATCGAGGAGATGGTAAAAAAGGCGCATATACCACTTCTTGCTTCTCATCTTTATTTTATATCGCCCAATCAGTCTATCCATTGCATCCACGCCCCCCATATGTTTATTATACTCAGGTACTAGATGGGGACATTCAATCTGTACATATTTTTTTTCTTTTTTATCCCATCTTTTAGCCTCTGTAGTTGGTAATATACCAGCAAAAGTGGAAAGGAATGTCACCAGTTTGTTATCTTTCCATGACACTGACGATACCTCCATTCCATCCATATCCGCTACATATTCTGCAGATGTGCCTCGCTTTTCTTTTTTCATTTCATTTTCAGTCGGAAGCTTGCAGTTGGGTATTCTTACTCGACGAACAGTCCCTAAAGTAAGGATTCCTTTTTTAGCCAAGTAGACCTGCAAGGGTATGGAGGTGTAAAAGTTATCAAAATATACTGCAAAGTTTTGTACTTCTGGGACAATTCTGCACAGCCTTACTACAACATTGGCACTAGATCCTAGATCTGGCTCATTAGGTGTTCTAAATTTTTTTATCATTTTCAGAGCCAGAATATATTTCAAAATTATAGGCAAAACCGTCAATACCACAAAGAACAAATAACTTATAATCCCATTTGTGAGGCTTATCAGGCATGTATTGTTTTAAATGATGCCTAGCCTTAGTGGCACAAAGTTGTTCATCGACGGAAAGGTATTTTTGGAGCGGAACTTTTTAAAAATTATGGTTTAGATGTTCAATAACTGGTCTAAGTTTATGTAATCTGTCATGATCTGGATGCTCTTTGGGTAACATTGTACTGTTGTCGTTAAAATGTAAGAAGCGACGAATCTGTTCGAAGCGTTTTTCGCTCATAGCAGCTTTTATTTGTGGAAAACCCAAATATTGTGTAATATCTGCAACGGACAGCATGGCAGGCTTACTTGGATCAATTTGTGTAGAATATAAGTTAGATTCATCAATGATCTTTTGTAGAAGCTTGTCATCAAAGAAATACTTAAAAAAAGAAAATGGAGTTGAACGTTCACGAATTTCTGGTGGGAATTCTAAATTTCCTTTAAATGCTTTAGCCTCGTCAGTAAGCAACAAATTTTTCTTGTGCCAAATAATTTTTGAATATTTTTCTTTAAGTTCTCGTTCCTCTTTCTTGGAATCGTCCTTTGCAGAAGATTTCGTAGGTTGCTCTACAATCTCATCCTATTCATATATAACTCCAATGTTAGCTTCCTCTATAATATCTTCATTTTCTATAGGTAGTAAAAGGACACCATCTTCCAATTCGATTTGTAAATCATTTATATGAATATCTTCATTTTGTACTTCGAAATCCATATCTTCATTATCTAAATCATCCTCACTATCAGAAAGATGTTTAATTGCTTGTTCTAACTCGTTTTGTGTAAGATATTTTCTTTGCCATTAATTAATATTGTTCAGCTCTTCGTAGAAGTCGTGCTGAGAACCACTTTTTGTGTTATTTTTCTTAGAATTACTGTACGCACTTTTTAATTACTTCCATTTGTTTTTAATTTGTTCAAGAGATTTGTTTGTGATTCCGTTTTTTATCAGTTCGGTTTACACTTTCTAATAAATGTCTTGATTTTTATAGTTTTTTCCGCCCAATAGTTTCACTATGTGGTGATCCAAAATTATTCCTAACAATATTGATATTTCTTCGGGCGACCACGTTTCTATTGCTTTTTTGGTAGGTCAATTCTACAACGTTTTTTAAAAACCCGCCAAAACCAAACATAACATAAGAACTATTTGTAGGTTATGAGAATCATATTCCGTTCCGATCTCGCACCGTTTTCATGATTAAAAATTTCGGTACGATCCCAAAAATTGGCGAATCTATGAATATTGCCCATCACGTTTTATGGGGCCGTACTATATTGAACTTAGACGTTATTTATTACCCGTGTTGATAATTACATGTGCTGGCACAAAGTGCTAGGGATACATGTGCTTTGAGAACTATACTTTGTTAATGATTCATGTTGGTCCTCAGTATTAAGGGGATATATCGTTATAAATAGGGTGTAAATGGTTGTATATTGAGTGATAGAGGTCGCCAAGTGTATTTTATATGGTAGTTATTGCTCATGTCAAAATTCGAGTCACTTGAGTAGAGATTTGTAGTTATTTGTTATTGTAGTGGTTTTCATGACTATGTTATTTTACTGGCCGTGCCTCCAAGTCTATTATGTTTATTGTGTAATGATTGTAGGTATATTTTAACCATGATATGATTTAATACTATAGTTTTGGTGAAAGAACAAACGTTGTTCTAATTTGATTTGTATTTTAAGATATTTTGATTTGGTAACGTTGCATCATGATTATTAAATGGTTACCTAATAGTGAATTTCCTATTCGTTGATGATGTAAAAGTGTGATCACATTTTAACGCTGAAGGTACATATTTTATTTTCAGCTATTTAAGTGTAAAGCTTCTTAAACTTTAATATACATAATTTTAACTTTTTAAAGTGCTTTAAGTACCTACCTATCATTTATTCTACGATAGCCGATACCCAGATGTTAGTTGTTTGGGTAATTTTAGTCAAATTAAATTAATCTATTGTATAATTTTATTCAAACAGCATTTCAATGAGCGGCAATTGACATATCCGCCATTTTCTTGATTTTTAAGGTCATGCACCGATGAAGCTATCCACTGGGTGTAATCGAACCTAAGTAATTTATTAACAACAGCTTATATTTATTGATATTTTCTTGGAACGTATATCTATTTATATTAAAGAATAACGTTCCAACCCCTCAGAGAAAATGTTTGTATTTTTATTTGTGCAGAAGATACGACAAGACTTTAGGAGTTTACGAAGCAGATTGTAGGTGTAGGACATAGCATTTTGCGATAATTGGCTTAACGGTAATTTACTAAATCGCGTTTTAAAGCTAACAGACTTTAATGTCCTGGTTCTTACTTAACCTTAATCTTGCTTAGTAAATTTATTCATTACACGTTTGAGTTTTTCTGTGTATTTGATTTTTAAAAATCGATTTGTAGCGATGGACCGGTATTAACCGCGGTTATACCCTTGGTTAACCTTGAATTTGTCCTTTTTAACTTATTACGTCATGCCGCACAAGAAACGCTTGAACGAAGAAAAGTTATTACCGGTTATAAATGTCAATTGTCAAAATTGTTTGTGCTTTTAACTTAACTTCTAACCCTATTTTTTTGGTGTTTGGTCAAAAAAATCGTCTCGAGTTTTCCGTATTTTACAATGAATCATTTAACATTAATCGTGATTAGTGACTGGGACCGAGCAGAGGATATTATTTTAATACTGAATTATTTCAGAAAAGCCTCTTTCAAAGCAAAATGCTTAGTTACCTACCTTCTCCAAGAACACTCAATGATACCACGATATTTAAGCGCAGAGCCATGGATAATTGATTTCAATAACACCTAATTTTTTCAAATATTTCGGATGATCAAGAACACCTTTGATTTGTTGGTGAATGTGATTGGAAGAGTAGATGAGAAGAAAATTATGATGAAAAAGTATTCTGGAGGTCATTACCCTCTATCGATAGAATTACAAATATTAATATTTATTTGGTATATGTCAAGTCCAGACAGTCTTCAGAGCATTGGTATACAGTTCAAAGTCTCAACACCAACTGTTATGCTAGTTGTTAATAGATGTTTATATTTTATGTTACTACTAAAGAAAACCTATATAAAATTCCCAAGCACTGAAGGAGAGCTGCAAAGAGTTTCAAGGGGGTTTACGAAATATCCAGGTTAGTAATAAGCCTTAAAAAACTGGATTTTTATTTGCTTTTGGATTAAATAAATTATAGGTAGATCATTTATATAACTTGTTTAATTGTAGGGACTGTGGGTGCAGTGGATGGGACACATATCTTTATCAATGTTGAAAAAAAGCAGCAAAATAGTTACATTGATCGCTACAAAAGACACTCTATCAATATAATGGCAATTTGTGATGCAAACACTCTGTTTACTTACATATTTGTAGGATTTCCAGGATCAGCACATGATTCTCGGGTATGTGTTAGTAGTTTGTTAGTAAAAACAAAACGGAAACATTTATCCCTTCAGTGTAATTGTTGTGGAGGATCCCCGATATAGCATTCTCAAACTGTGCATACATAAATATGTATAGGTACATATCGTTGTTTACTTCAGTATGCATTTTAACAGTTGCTTTTTTTCATTTCAGGTTTTTGATAAATCACAGTTTTGTCAACGAATTGCTCAATTCAATTTTTCTTGATGCTGATGTGTATCACTTAATTGGTGATAGTGCTTTTGGTGTCCAGAAATGGCTGATGACTCCATATAGAGACAACCATAACCTAACCAGAAAACAGAAACATCACAATTACCGTTTGTAATCAGACAGAGTTGTTATTGAACATGCTTTTGGCTTGTTAAAAGGACGGTGGAGACGACTGCAATTTATTAAAACATACAATATCTGCAAGACTACTGATATTGCTACAGCTGGATGTGTGTTACATCATTTCTGTATATTAAATGCAGATTTTTGGAATGAGGAGGTAACAGAATTTGAACGAATTCCTGTAGGGGAGGCAGGACAAAATCATGCAGAAGGTGTGCGCAAAAGAGATAACCTAGCAAACTATTTATTTTTCAATCGCAGATAGATTTGATATGGTGAATCTAACATCAGAACAATATTCTGCACGAACAGCAATTCACTGTCACTTTTCTATGTATCCAATATTTCTTGTACAATACAAGTGATATATCACGTAGGAGTTTTTTTCTTCCTAAATATAGATATTCACCTAATTTAATTACTACTTGGTATCATTATATATAAATAGTCTAGATTTATGTTAGAGAGAACTTGTATTTTACTGTAGTCCTGGATCTGTTTATGGAAATATTGTATTTCATTGATGTTTTCAATAAAGATTATTGTTAATAGTATAATATTTTTCTTAACTTTTTCTTAGCATATTAAATGTTTTTCCTGCACTCCAATGTGTGAAATACGTTGTAGACTGCTTGTGATTATCTTGCCCACAAGTGAATTGTTCTCTAGGGTCATATCAGA
This sequence comes from Polydrusus cervinus, assembly GCA_935413205.1. Classification (NCBI taxonomy): domain Eukaryota; kingdom Metazoa; phylum Arthropoda; class Insecta; order Coleoptera; family Curculionidae; genus Polydrusus; species Polydrusus cervinus. The sequence continues at coordinate 25,027,473 of OW284515.1, forward strand.
AAAATAATTATTATATATCTTTAACAATTTATTTTAACAAAAAAAATAACTGACAAAGTGTAACTTCAGTGCAGCCAAAAGACAACTAACAAGTTTAAACTGCATTCCAGTCAAACACAAAAAATAATCTCTAAATATCCGTTCACCTTGCAGAGTGAACCTCAACAACAATACAGTGGTACAGAGGTAGTTTACTGCAAAAATACATTTTTCTAATACACATTTAAATCTAAATAACTTCTAACTTATTATTAACAGGTACTTACATTATAAAAATAGGAACTTTAGATTGAACCACAATGTGGCTAAGTAAACCATTAATCTCTTAGAGATCAGTCAAATGCAAACAAAAAATAACTTATAAAAGTTTAACCTATCTGCAGCTCCCTATTAGACAAATCAAACAATATAACATACATTGTACTTTTTGGCAACTAAGTTATTGTATACGGTGATTGCATATAATGTTACCCCCCTTTAACTTTTGCAATTATAAAAAAACTGTTAAATACCAAAGTCGTAGGATTTAATGTAAGATTTTTGTAAAATACATTTTCGTAGATACAGGGTGTTGCATTATTGGATTCTACGGACAATTCTAAACATAGTTTATGTATAACACTATATATCGGTATTCCATTTAAAAAAATATAACTTTGATCTGTCACGCTTTTATGCAACATCTACGAAAATATATTTTGCAAAAAGTTTACATTAAATCCTACAACTTTTGTATTTAACAGTTTTTTCTTAATTGTGAAACAAAGAAGTTAAAGGGGGGTAACATTATACGCAATCACCCTGTACAAAATGTATCATATTATGCTTTTGGATAAATCAATGTTCACGAAGATTCTGAGTCCTTTCTTTTTGAGTCATATGCCTTTTCCAAAATATTTAAAAATCTATCCCTGTGCTCCTCCGCTCTATTTAAATGAGATTTTAAAAAGGCATACTCCTGTTCTCGAGATTGTCTATCCAACTTGAGTTCCTGCAGAACTGTATCAGTTTTTGTTGCAGGCCTGACTTTTCTTATTAAATTTGTATACCTGTTCTCAACAGGGTTTGCATTGTCTTTTTGTTTTTTAGGTTGGGGTATATCTTCTTCATTAGTCTCATCCTGAGTCTCGTCACGTTCATGGAAACTGTCTTCAAGGTATGCAGGATTTACTTTATGTTTAAAACCTACAAAATAATTGATAATTTTGTTACCTTGTCACCTTTTCACATGGTTTTTAAAAGTAAAAAAAGGTTAACAGGGGTAAAATGTTCATTAAATCAATCTTTAAGTGAATTTAATAAATATGTTTCCAAAAATCATAGAATTCTACCCTTCAAAGAAAATGTAGAATATATCATTTGCATGACCAAAAAAACAACATACCCAAAATAGAATGTATTTCGTCAAAGAATGGGGGAATATCTTCTATTTTTTTTCACTTGTGGTTTTTTGTTGCTTGACGTAGGCTTGATATGCCTTCGTCAAATTAGCAAATTTCTGACGACATCTTTCAACACTGTTTTTTCCATGTTAAAATTCTGCAACTGTAGGGTTGTAGCAATTTTTTGCCACACTCGTGTTGCGGTCATCAAATTCTTTATGGTATTGTTGTCTCAATGCCAATAAAGCGTAAATATTCTGCAGCTGCATCAACATCTAAAAAATTTTATTTATAACATTGGGTTGTATTATATTACATACATTAAAACCAAACAATTCGTAGTATTTCGTAGGTGGTATAATCAAATTGAAACCACAAGAGCCAAAAGATTTATTGTAACATAACCGCAAACTATGTTTACTTTCGTATTTGTACAACTTACCGTTTAATATTACATTGGCCGTATCTAAATCGTCCATTTAATTGATATTTTTCCATCTTCAAAACAACAACAAAACACAACGACAAAGACACGGCCACAAATAAAAAGAGACGGAGAATAAAAAACATCTCGCCAGCAAGGTTAATACCGGTCCAAGAAATGACAGATAATGACGTAGTGAAGGGCTTAGTGGTGACGTTAGTCATCACCGAAAAGTTATAACCACAGCCGATACAACGCGAGTGGTAAATACCAATTAGGAATATTTATAACCGGTCCATCGCTACAAATCGATTATAGATTGAATATTTTATAAATAAAAATAATTATAATTAAAAAATAGTAGGCGTCGCAACACCACAGGCCAAAAAACTTTTAAATAAAGAAAATTCAAAGCTTCCTTATGAATTTACTTTCTGTTAACGCACACGTTGATGTCGAAAAGTTGAAACAAGACATAAGTCATTTATATCTATGGAGAGTCATGAGTCAGTGTCACTTATACCCATTCGCACCATTAGCGATAAGTCGGGATTACCACTAAGCCCACTCTAAGACAAACTTAAATTCTCAAATTACTTTGCACCATTGTTTAAAGCCGAGGTTTGGTCTTTAAGTCAGACTTTATTTTAATCCTTCAAATTTCTGGGATTAACGGGGACTTAACATTAAGTCAACGCGGGCAAATGCGTATGATTTGTATATAGTTGCAAAAAGAGCAAAAATTGTGTGTTTATGGTGTTAAAGGTATAATAATAAGTAATTAATATTCAATAGATGTAGCCGTTACTTGATGAAGATCCATTATAGAAACTAGGTTAAAAAGAATACAAAAATGTATAAATCTTCACTTATTTTTTATTGTACTATGACAATTGTTTCGACACACAGTGTCTTCGTCAGATAGTAGAAATCTAATGCAAATAATATTCTCTTAAAATATAATGGTAACCTACTCCAAAATAATGTACCTATTTTACAACTTAATAATAAAGACATTATAGTAATAAAGTACCGAACCCTAATTATGAAAACACACCTTTTCTTAACTATTCTGAAAAATATTTTAAAAAAACTATTGTTATAATAATGTCAGGGAATACCGAATGGTTATAGATTTAATAATGGGGAATTATTCAAATCGAGCTGATCGTTTAATAAAATATTTAAATTTTTGTATTTGTTAATTTCCATACTTTCGAAAAAATTAAGTTTTATTGATTTGTTTTCTACATGTAGAATTTCAAATTTGTCATCAAAATTATGTTGTTCGTTATTAAGATGTAAGGAATAATGAGAATTGGTGAGTTTTTTATTATAGCTTGCTTTGTGTTCTTTAATTCTTGTTTCAAAACTTCTACCAAAAATTCTACTGCCGTTCTACCTGTTTGTCCGATGTAAACTTTTGGGCAACTACCACATTTTAGTTTATACACTCCACATTTTTGTTCTTTTTTGGTTCTGCTTTTGTTATTTTTAATTAGTTTGCCTAACTTATTATTGGTTTTATATGAGATTTTAAAATTTCTTTTCGTTAAGTAGTTTTTAGCTAATTGTGAAAGTTTTCCAGTATATGTGAGTGTTTTGTAAATTAAGTTTTCATTGTGTTTAAAAGTTGGATGTGCTAAACTAATTGCTTTATTTAGTTGTTTTTTGTTTATAATTTGATCTATTACATTAGGTTGATAGCCATTATTTACTGCTAGTTGCTTTATTATATTTAACTCTTGAATATAGTTTTGTTCTGATAACGGAACACTTAACAATCTATGGACAAATGAGTTAAAAGCTGCCATTTTATGTGAATATGGATGATTCGAACTGTTATGTATTAGAATGTCTGTATGTGAAGGTTTGTGATATATCGAGAAACTGTGTTTATTGTTTACTTTGGTTATTGTAAGATCTAAGAAATTTATCGAATTGTTTTGTTCTACTTCTAGAGTCAAATTTATGTTAGGATGTAAAGTATTGATAAAATTAAAAAAACTTTGAAGTTGGCGTTCCGTCCCTACAAAACAAGCTAGAATGTCATCGACATACCTATACCAATAAAGAAATTTACTACTCAAAGTATTTTTAAATATTCTATTTTCGAGGTTGTCCATAAATATTTCAGCTAACAGCGGACTAAGAGGGTTTCCCATAATTAATCCTTCTGTTGATAAATAAATTTTATTATTAAATTCAAAATAATTTTGATCTAAACAAACTGAAAGTGTTTCTAGGATATCTTGTGTTATAATTGGATTAGTTTTATTTTTCATAAGTACTTATGAAAAATAATCTAAATAAATCTAATTTCTTAGATCTTACAATAACCAAAGTAAACAATAAACACAGTTTCTCGATATATCACAAACCTTCACATACAGACATTCTAATACATAACAGTTCGAATCATCCATATTCCCATAAAATGGCAGCTTTTAACTCATTTGTCCATAGATTGTTAAGTGTTCCGTTATCAGAACAAAACTATATTCAAGAGTTAAATATAATAAAGCAACTAGCAGTAAATAATGGCTATCAACCTAATGTAATAGATCAAATTATAAACAAAAAACAACTAAATAAAGCAATTAGTTTAGCACATCCAACTTTTAAACACAATGAAAACTTAATTTACAAAACACTCACATATACTGGAAAACTTTCACAATTAGCTAAAAACTACTTAACGAAAAGAAATTTTAAAATCTCATATAAAACCAATAATAAGTTAGGCAAACTAATTAAAAATAACAAAAGCAGAACCAAAAAAGAACAAAAATGTGGAGTGTATAAACTAAAATGTGGTAGTTGCCCAAAAGTTTACATCGGACAAACAGGTAGAAGTTTTGAAATAAGAATTAAAGAACACAAAACAAGCTATAATAAAAAACTCACCAATTCTCATTATTCCTTACATCTTAATAACGAACAACATAATTTTGATGACAAATTTGAAATTCTACATGTAGAAAACAAATCAATAAAACTTAATTTTTTCGAAAGTATGGAAATTAACAAATACAAAAATTTAAATATTTTATTAAACGATCAGCTCGATTTGAATAATTCCCCATTATTAAATCTATAACCATTCGGTATTCCCTGACATTATTATAACAATAGTTTTTTTAAAATATTTTTCAGAATAGTTAAGAAAAGGTGTGTTTTCATAATTAGGGTTCGGTACTTTATTACTATAATGTCTTTATTATTAAGTTGTAAAATAGGTACATTATTTTGGAGTAGGTTACCATTATATTTTAAGAGAATATTATTTGCATTAGATTTCTACTATCTGACGAAGACACTGTGTGTCGAAACAATTGTCATAGTACAATAAAAAATAAGTGAAGATTTATACATTTTTGTATTCTTTTTAACCTAGTTTCTATAAGTAATTAAAGTAATAAAATACAAACATCCATTGCTTTAAATATGGAGGGAGGGTTAGGCATTTCTGATAATGACTTGTTGGAAAACGACATGGAAATATTGGACATCCTAGACTTTGGATTTCCTCGTAGACAGTATTTACGGAGTAATTATTATTATTATCGACTTGGATAACTTGGAATTCTTCCAAAGATTTCGTCTAAAAAAGCAAACGGTCTTAAACCTACTTGAAGAAATAGAGGATCGATCGGTTAGAATATCCCTATGACAAGTGAGTTTTTTTTAAATTTCTTTTCGTTATTTTGGTTTTCGCGTTTTATACGAATAGGACTATTTAAAGTTTTTTTTTTCGAAATAATAGTGTATCGCCTGTAAACCAGATACTACCTACATTAAGATATTTTGCCACTGGTGGCCATATATTCAGTGTGACAGATTACATATCTACTGCTTCCAGAATTATTGCCCATGTATCCGGTATCATCTCAAGTCTGAGACCTCAATATATTAAAATGCCTGCAGAGGAAGAGGTAGTTCAAATTCAACACGAATTCTTTAATAAAGCTTATTTTCCTCGTACCCTGGCATGTGTTGATGGCACACACGTGAAGATCCAGTCTCCAGGTAATTAAGCATTAAGAAAAATATAAAGTATTTTGAACCACTATTAGCTTGTCTGTTATAACTTCCCTGGTTTCATTTTTTTAGCATAAATATTTTTATATTTGTAAAAATATACAATACAAAATAATTAAAAGTTGAACAGAATATCAGATTTTTATTATATAACCTATTATATACCTACCTAACTACTACCTACCTTTTTTTAAGGTGGAGAAGATGCTGAACTTTTTAGAAATAGAAAGTCATATTTCTCAATTAATACTCAAGTAGTGGGAGATAGTAATTTAAGGTTAAGGGACATAGTAGCAAGATGGCCTGGCTCAGCATATGCCAGCACTATATTTAATCATAGTAGAATTCGGGCCCGGTTTGAAGCAGGACAGTTTAAGAATTGTGTAATTCTAGGTAATTTAGTTGTGCTTTCAAATTCAAAAATAGGAGGTTTGCATTTGAAATATGTACTTATTAAAGTTAAACAGAGCCCAACCTAGGAAAAAATCGTTCAATTGGTAGATATTATACGTGTTATAATATAAAATATGAATGATAGAATAGTTTTGTACTTGCATTGTCTTTAATTTGTTTTACATCACAACGTTTCAACTGGTAAGTATCTCCAGTCGTCTTTAGGTGAATACTGAAACGTTGTGATGTAAAACAAATTAAAGACAATGCAAGTCCAAAACTATTCTATCATTCAAGAAACATCATTGTCTCCAACCTTCAAACAATATAAAATATTCTACGTATATATATGTATTTACATTTTGAACAAGCTTTTAATGCTAGTAAAAGAAATTTTAAACTGGCTAAATTTCTACAATATTCTTGAATAAGTAAACAATAGCTAATAATTGTTGCATCCAGGCAAAAGATTTTGTGTAAAATCAAATAAATTTAGATCTTTATTCATTGGCGGAGGGCAATGATTAATTTTTTAGCTGATACTGACAGTTGCGAGGTCGCAACACCGCGGTTATGAAAAACCCTTTAAATTGGAATTTTTTTAAATCTTAAGCACCAAAGACAGATAAAATATCTTAATTTCTTAAATATAGAAAATAACAAAACTACAAGCGTGGTTGTTTAGTTTCCAAAATTACCTCATATCTTGTTTGCAAAGGTTCGGCTGCTGCAGGTCGTTTTAAATCACTAGGCTTATATTTTTTTCAATCTGTCTTTTTTAAAGATTCAAGAGTGGAACCCTAAAAGAAATATTTATAAAGGCAAAAAGATTTATGAAGTACCTACAGTAAAATTATTATGAAAACTTCATAGATAATTTTGAGGAAGTAATCCATTCTTAAAGTGGAGTTAATTTATAGGAATAAGTAAAAACATGAAGTCTTTCTCCACTGGTTTATTGAAATAATAAAAAATTTTAAATTCTACATGTTTCGGGTGTAGTAACACCCATCATCAGGAAAAAATACAAAGGGAGAGCATTAGTAAATAAAGGAGCAAGATTAACTGGTAGTGAACATCGATGGAGCTCTATCGAGCCATGAGAGATAAAAATTAAGAACTGATGATGAAAGTTCAAGTTCAAATTATTTTCCTTTTAACCACGTGTGGACTAAGGTCTAACAAAGTAACTTCGGCTTTTTTCTTTCCAAGTTTTACTTAAACCTCAAAAAGTTTTTTAAAGTTTTATAAGCCATGCTGAAATTAAAACCCACCGGGGTTCCAGTCCTTTTTTTGGACTAGTTCCCCCAATTTTTTCAAAAATTTTTATTTTACAACTTTGACTTAAGGTAAGCCCCTCTTCAAATATATATAAAAGAAAGTTTTTGGCTAATTTTTTAAATGTTTATTTCAATACACTGAACTAAATAATTTATTTTATTCTTTACAGATTAATATAATATACAATATAATTGGCACATCCAATTAAGCTCCATGGTAGCCCCAAATAATTAATTTTTCTTTCCATACCACTTTCTTTTCTCTCCCCATGTTTTCTTCAGGATGAGATTTCTGGACCCATGAGTCTCCATTTTTCCTATATATATTTTTTTTTCTCAGCCCTAACGGGCCCTCTTGTCACTGTTACCTTTTGCCCACGGTCAGTGTCCAAACTTAGCCTCGAGGCTCTAAGTATACCAATTTTTTAAATCATCAGTTCTTAATTTTTATCTCTCATGGCTCGATAGAGCTCCATCGATGTTCACTACCAGTTAATCTTGCTCCTTTATTTACTAATGCTCTCCCTTTGTATTTTTTCCAGATGATGGGTGTTACTACACCCGAAACATGTAGAATTAAAAAAATTTTATTATTTCAATAAACCAGTGGAGAAAGACTTCATGTTTTTACTTATTCCTTCATAGATAAGTTTAAGTCTGGATTTAGTTAAATATGTTATTTTACCACTACCTACCATAACTTCTAGTATTTCACCATTTTTATTGGAAAATTCATTTGCTGGGTTAGCAAGGACATCATCTTCAAAAATCAACTCGATGTTACTATTTGGGTCACTTACATGTAAAATATCATTTATTTGTCCACGAGGCTATAAATAAAAAAATGTTATACTTTATTATTAGACAATACCATAAATTCACATCCGACTAACTTGAATACTTATGTGTTTATTAAAATGTCTTATTAAATAAATATCTAATTTCTACAGATACACTTTTTAATTTGAGATATCCTTGTGAATCATATTTTATTAGAAACAATGATTAGCAAGCATGTGTCTTTCCTTACCATCATGTCTTTGGTTGTGCCATCTCCTTCAAGGGCATCATTATCATAACAGCTAGTTTATCCATAAACACTTGTAGCGGACGTACATACAAAATATTATTTAGTCAATAAGTTATTTTGTTTGCGTCTTAGCTGGTCATCTGACCATTTCGGATTTCCCCGAACCAAGGGTCGAGAGTGATATAGAAATAAAACTTAAAGTCGGTATAGCAATAAAGCAGACCTTTCTAGGGCCTTTCTTAGGTAGATTATTGCCGACGCCTTGAGGGTACTTTTCCAAAAGGCAAAAACGAAAGTCAGTCGATCTCAGTTAGCTCCTCGTCGCGTTAGGCCCTCTGAGATCATTGACGGACACAGTTTAAACTTTTTGTAAATATTGTAATATTTAATTTATGTAAATATAACCAAGTGTAAATAGCAACAACGACTTTCACATCCTCTAACACCCTGTTGACGAGCCACGAAATCACCCTCAAATTGGTGACCCCGATATAAAAAATAGGTGGAGTGTTTCGAGTGTTTTCTCTTAAGTGTTAATGTGATAAGTGATAAAAATGACGGAGAACGGGAAGAGATATGTGTTACAACACGCGTAAAATTATCGAAGTTTTGGCCATAAAAAATAAACCTATGGTTTCATCGAGTGGAAGCCCAGTTTCAGTTAAGCAAAATTGTGAAGGACGAAACGAAATTCACACACATAGTTTGTGAGTTAGACGACAAGTACTTGGAAGAGGTCGAGGATAATGTAAATAAGTACGAAACAATAAAAAGTGCGCTTATCAAAAGGCATTCTGACGCAACGCAGACTCGGAAGTTGCTAGAAGCGGAAGAGATCGGCGATCGCACACCTTCACAATATTGGCGACATCTAAAGCAACTCGCGAGCAGTTCTGTTACAGAACAATTTTTAACCGAAGTGTGGAAAAGTCGACTCCCTACGAAGACTCAAGAGATATTGTCTGTAACGGAAGATAACAAAACCGAAAAGTTGACGGCCATACCAGATCGCATTCACGACGTTGCTACAGAAATGCCGAGGATTGCGGTAGTGACAAAGCCACAGACAGACCAGTATCAAGCTCTTTGCGAGAAAATAGAGAGTTTGCAGCAGCAAATTAGTGCTATCGCGAAAAACACTCATTCGCGGTCGCGAGGCAGGTCTCGTTCAAATGCATATGCCGATACTCGCGACGCTGGCCCGCCCAAAAAACAGCATGACTTGTGCTGGTACCATTTTAAATATCTATATTTTCCTGATAAAAATCGTTTACCCAAACAAAATCTGATTGTGGTAAAGGAACAGACATCGCAGCCCCATAAAGGTTATTTACATCGAAATACATTAAATATGAAATGGGTTCATTAGTGTTATATTGTTCTCCCATGAATTTATTGTTTGCTTTACCATATCTGTTAGAGCATTGTGAAACTCCACCTCCTATACCTCGTTCTATAAACATGAACATATCTGGATCAGTCAACAATTCAAGCGTAGTATTTGTCATAATTAAAAATGTATCAAGGGCCAACGAAGGGGTTGTTACGTAATGTAAACAGTCTAGTTGATATGTAGCCTTACACGTTGCTCGAAATTTTTCAAAAATATCAGCAAGTAAAATAACATAAGTTTTAAGATAGAGTTCGGTGTATTCTCTTAAATTTTTAATTTTAAAAGTATTCCAAACATTCCAAGCGTGATTATATTCCTCAACTGATATATTTTCATTGTTCAAAGAACTATAAAAATCTTCAATCTTTGGTAAGCAATTCTCCTCTAATTTATCCCAACTGTCTAAATATTCATAAGGAAAAACTCCTTTACGTGTTTACAATTTAAACTCATTAATATTTTCATATTATTTTTTAGTTATTTTTTTATCATCATCTGGTAAATATGATGCTAATTTTTCTAAACTAGAAGACATAAATCGAAAAGAGTCAATAAAGCGAAAAGAAAATCATGTAGTTTCTACATACTTAGTAAATGATATGTATCTTTCTTTATTGATTGGTAATAAAGTTATTTTTCCTTTTATTTCAGTACTTAAGGCTTTAATCAGAAAGTGACTCATAGCCAGATAAATTATGGAAAACTACTGGTATGTGGTGTGAGTCGGTAAAATTCAAGTTACAACTATTATGAGCCATTCCTCTTATCTTTCCGGTCAAATGACAATGATCAATAATTTTGTCATCATTTTCCTTAAATTAGCAACAACATATATGACAATGTGTTTCTTGTTTAATTTGTTTTTTTTTCACTAGTAGTTAAGGGTGGCATAGAAACAGGGTTACTAAAAATGTTACCAATTTCATCAGCTATCTGTTTAAGATTGTTTATAAACCATGATATACAATTTATACCGGTATAACTAACAAATTTTGATAAATTATTATTAAGAGAACATTTAAGATAAAAGGCAATACTACAAGGAATATGTTCTTGCAGTTTTTTAGTGTTTAAATTTACATCTACTACATCATCATCACATTTTTTTAATATGCATTCAAGGTCTGCATAAATTACAAATGGTACTTCTTCTTTATTTTTAAAATTTTTAAACTTTAAAAATCTCTCATCTTGACTAGGCATTGTTACTTTAGTTTCATTAAATTTTTTACAATCGATAGTGTGTTTAGCTAAATTTACTTCAGATTGAAAATGATTTAAACAACGTTCACAAAACCATGATTTATTATTAATATTGCCAATTTGGTTGTTTACTAATCTTAACAAATTTTTAATATAAGCAAAATGAAAATATTTGCTATCTAAAACATTTTTATATTCATCATTAAAATTTAAATGACCGATATACCATCATTTTCACTATCACTACCATCATAATAAGAACAAGACACCATAAGTAAGTTGATTTTTTTTGGATAATCATATTTACTAATCATTATGGGAAATAATGTCCTTTTTTCCATGGTGTAGATGTTAATAGAAATATAATTTAGTTTTTCAAATTTAGGTATTTGTTTTAAAGTTATAGAAAATTGATACCTTCATAAATAATTTCCCAAACCTCTCTGAAATGTGGGTACGAACTGATGGCGCTAGAATTTTTGTTTGGGGGAGCAGGATATAATGCAGACACTATTGACCATGAGAAACAGTAGTTATCATTGTTTTTAATATTAATGACAGCTTTAGTTCTTTTAATAAAAGACGGTAGGTCTACATAAGTTGAAATCAATACTTATGGGATTGTGACTATTAATGTTAATTTTTAAATGAATAATCGGATACAAAGCCCATCCACTATCCCTTTCTTGAAATTCCTCCAATTTTGTTAGGATTCTATTTTGAATATTTTTTCTATACCACGATTATAAGTAAGTAGCATTGCCAAATATTTAATTTTTCGTGGAAAATGTTTTAATAGAAGTTTCAGCATTTTGTGGTTTCACAAAATTTGCAGAAAAAATTGCATTGACTTTAAGTAAAGATTGTTTTAATTCTTTTTTAATTTTAACTGAAAAACTTCTGAATGCCTTTTGGAAAAAAATCTTTGGGTCCTTAATGGTAAAATTGGTTATAATACCAGTTTTTATTCTATCATTAAAGATTAAAACCACATCTTGCCAAACTAAATTTTTTACCAATATTTTACATCATCCAGATTTACCAAATTTATTTCTTTTACAATTTTTTGACACAGCCTGAAAATGTTTTAAGATTGCCAAACTTGATTCTACTCTTGAAAAATTTTGTATTCATTCCCCCTTATTACAAATACTCCTTTCAATAATGTAAATTGTCTTTTTTACATTTTTTATCCACTTTTTATATTCTTCAAGTGTTCGAATAATACGACACGCTTTCTCCACTTTCCCAATTATATTGGCTACTAGTAGGTCCAAAGTTTCCTTACTTACTTCTTTCTTTTTGTTAGAACCAAAGGAAGTAATACCACCAGTATTACTACTTGTACTGGCCCCCTGATTCCAACGGTCAGCCCCTTGCACTTGATTGATATTTTTGAACGAAGACATGCTGTCTTATTCTCTAGAATTAAATTAAAAAACAAAAATTAGAACCTGGATGTTTAACCATTAGATGAATTTATACAGAACGATATATTACCAAAAAGTAATATGAAAAACTACTTACCAATAAGAGCTATAATTCACTTTCAAAAATTTAAATCGTTTGTTTAAATGTATATGGATACACAGTTTTGAACGGACTGACTAACTAACTTCTTTAACAACTTAAAATCAGCTTGTTATCTTATAATTAGTTTTTGTTATTTTACTCAAAATAGAGATCTGCTGTATTTATAATTTACTAACATCATTATTTTGTGTGATAAAAAAAATTAAGTATTATTATTATTTACCATAGCACTCCAATATAATTATCTTTCAGAATAGATAAGTAATCATTTTTAAGATTTTGAACATTTTTAATATTTTATCAAAATTATCAATGTTTAACCTTTCACCTTATAAAAATAATTCAGACTTGGAGACGCTGTTGTGAATATTTTTACAAAATTAATGATATTGGTAAAATTTCCAAAGGGGAATGTTAATTAAATTTGACTTTTATTTTATGCATTAGCTTTTATGCATGTCTTACAAATAAAATTATATTATCTTATAGCATCACCTCATTTGCTCCTTATAAAAATTTAGCAAACGTTTACAAATATTAGATTGGTTGAAGTATATATATCAGAAAATTTTGCATATTTTTTAAAAGTACATAATTAGATTTGAAAGAAAATATTTTATTGGAAATATTGAAGTGGAGAAGACAGCATTCTGAAAAAAAGGTTTTACTTAATATTGTGAAAAAATTTTTTTTTAAACATTTTCTGTCAAAAAATGACAAGAAATAATGTAAAAAAAACGACCAGTCAAAATAATAATGATAGAACGTCAAACATAAACCTAAAAAATAATAATGATAGAATGTCAAACATAAACCTAAAAAATAAAAATATATCAGATGATGAAGAAGAAGGGTATTTACCATTGAAATACCCAATTAGAGGAAGCCAAAAAAAATGTGATGAAAAAATAAAAAAATTTAAAATCAATTCAGAAGACAAAAAGGAAGCGAGCTGTTCAAATTCTAAAGTTTGTGAAAAATGCAGTAAAAATATCACACAAAATCAAAATTATTTACAATGTAACGATATATGTAAACGTTTTTATCATTTAAAATGTTCAAAATCAAATACAAAATTAATAGATAATAACTTAATTGAAATGAAAGAAGAATGGATATGTGAAAAATGTAAAGTAAAATATACAGGTAATTTAGAAAATTATATTAAAGATATACAAAAATCGATAAATTTTATATCAGAAAAATATGATATAATATATGAAGAAAATAAAAATTTTTTAAAAACTTTAATGGAAATTAGTAAAAATCAAGAAGAATTAAAAAAAGAAAACATATCTTTAAAAAAGCATGTAGAAAATTTGCAAAAGGAAATAAAAAATATTGAACAAAAAAATGATGTTAAATCACAAATTTCAATAAAAAATAATATTGAAATTAAAGGTATACCTGAAAACCCAAATATTGATGACAAAGAAATAACGAAAAAAATTTTGAAACAAATTGGAATTAGTACTGAAAAAGAAGATATAATAGAAATTAAAAGAACAGACAGTAAAAATGAAAATATAATAAAAATAAAATTAAAAAATGAAGATATTAAAAAAAAGATTTTAGAGAAGTCAAAACAATATTTTAGAAACAATGGAAAATTAACAACATACGAACTTAATTTAAAAGGAAATCAAAATATTATATATGTCAATGAAGAATTAACTCCAAAAACAAAATATCTATTTGGAAAAACAAAAGAACTAAAGAAAAATAGTTTTAAATTTATTTGGATAAAGAATGGAAAAATTTTTGTAAGAAAAAATGAAGAAGAAAGAGTTATACATATTAATACAGAAGAAACTTTGAAACAATTGATAAATTTGAATAATTGTTAAAAATTAAGTTATTTTTATTTCAATTAATATTTAAAAAAAAAAAAAAAAAACTATATTTAAATTTTTAAATTACATATTTTAAATCAATCCAAAATGGACTATTTGAAGGAACTAAAAATAAATAATATTCAAACAAAATTGGTAAGTAATAAAAATGAATATAATAATGTTAAATTTGATAATCATAATAAAACATTTTCAATATATCACAATAATATACGTAGTATTGCAAAAAATATTGATGAAAGTAAATTATTTATTTACAATTTGAAAGAAAACTTTGATATTATAATTTTTACAGAAACTTGGAAAATTTTAGATACAAATTTATTTAATATTCCTAATTATAACTTAATATATAATAATAGTACTTTAAATCAAAATGATGGAATTGTTGTATTTATTAAAGATAATATTAATTATGATTATGAAATAATACCTATTGGAGAATTAAAAGTAATATATGTGAATTTATTAATTAATAAAAATAAAAAAATTAATATTATTGCAGTTTATCGACCTCCATCAATATGTATAAAAAAATTTAATAATGATTTACAATTATTTTTTGATAATCAATATAAAAAATTTAAAAATGATGATACAACAATCTTTATTGGAGATATAAATATAAATATACTCTCAAATAATATAAATTCTAACGAATATTTAAATATTTTAAATGAATATAATTTTACATCTTTTATTAACGATATTACAAGGAAAATAAACAATCAAATTTCATGTATAGATCACATTTTCATTAATACAAAACAAAATTTATCAAATTTTAAATCATTCATATTCCAATATCAAATTACAGATCACTATCCAATTATTCTACAAAATTTTTCAAATATAAATGAAAATAATGAAAAAGATTTAATAAAATATAAAACTTATATTAATTATAATAAATTAAATCAATATTTGAATAAAACAAATTGGGAAAAATATTTTTTATTAAAATCTTCTGAGGATTTAAGTAATTTTTTAATTAATGAAATTCAAAATAATGTTGAGAAATGTAAAATTAATATTAAAAATCGAATAAATACATCAAAAAAAGAGTGGATATCGAAAGGTTTATTAATATCAATAAATAAAAAAAATGAACTTTATAAAAATCTAAAAAATGCAAATAATGATATTATCCTGTTAAATGAATATAAAATATATAAAAATAAATTAACGGAAATTATTAAAAAAAATAAAATAAATTATTATAAAACTCAAATTGAAAAAAAATGTCAATCATCAAAAGAATTATGGAAATGTGTTAAAAAATTATGTAATGAAAAATATAAAAAAAATAATTCAATAAATTACATGAAACTTAAAAATGGAGAAATAACTAATGATCAAAATGTAATATCTAATAATTTTATTGAATATTATTCGAAAGTTGGTGAATCATTAGCTAATGATATTTTAATTAAAAATAAAAGTAAGAGTAAAATTACATATAAAAATTTATCAAATAATTTAAATTCTTTTTATTTAGAAGAAACTAATTATCAAGAAATTAAAAGTATTATAAATAATCTTAAACCTAAAAAATCTCCTGGAATTGATGGAATTACATCTGAGATATTAAAATCAATTAATTCACATATTTCTAAACCGTTAGTTCATTTGATAAATACTATATTTAAAACAGGAATATTATATCCAAATGCTTTTAAAATAGGTTTAATTAAACCAATATATAAAAATGGAAATAAAACAGAATTTCAAAATTATAGACCTGTAACATTAATTTCATCTTTGGCAAAAATATTTGAGAAAGTTTTAAAAGATCGAATGGAAAAATTTTTAGATAAAAATAAAATAATATCAGAAAAACAATTTGGCTTCCAAAAATATAAATCTACTCAAGATGCAATTTGTCAATTGACAACTCAAATTTATAATTCAATGGATAATAAAATGAAAAGTATTTGTATATTTTTGGATTTAGCAAAAGCTTTTGATACTGTCAGTCATGAAATATTATTAAAAAAATTAGAATATTTAGGGTTCCGGGGAAATGTTTTAAATTTAATTGAAAGTTACCTAACTAATAGATCACAACATGTAAAAATTGGTGAAAATATCAGTATATCTAAAATTTTTAATTACGGAGTTCCACAAGGAACAGTATTAGGACCATTATTTTTTAATATATATTTAAATGATATATTTAATCTAAATTGTATGGGTAAATTACACAGTTTTGCAGATGATACTGTAATATTTTATGAAGGAAAAAAATGGAATATTATAAAAGATATAATTAAAGATGATTTTATAAAAATTAATAACTGGTTTAACAATAATTTACTAACAATAAATTATAAAAAAACAAAATACCTTCCATTTACTTCTTATAAAAATGATTTACCGAATGAAATAAATTCAATTAATATTAATGAAAATATCAAAATAGAACAAGCAAAAAATATTAAATATTTAGGAATAATTTTTGATAAACATCTAAAATGGAATTTACAAAGCGAATATGTTACTAAAAAATTAAGAATACTTATTCCAAAATTTAAACATCTAAAACAATTTTTAAATATAAAACAATTAGAAATTTTATATTATTCTTTAGTACAAACTCAAATAAATTATGGAATATTAGGTTGGGGTGGAATAAATAAAAGTCATGTCCATAATATAGAAATAATTCAAAAAAGAATTTTAAAAATTATTTATAATAAAGATTGTTTATATTCCTCTGATATACTTTACAAAGAAAGTAAAAAAATGGATATCAGACAATTATTTACTTATAATATGTTAATTTATATTTTTAATAATAAAAATAAATTAAATTTTATTAATCATAAATATAATACAAGAAATAAAAATCAAACTACATTTAAAAATAAAACTAACAAAATTATAGGACAAAAACATTTTTTAAGCATAATTCCTTTTATTTTTGATATAATGCCAAAATCAATTTCATCATAAAATCAATAATAAAATTCAAAAAAGAAATTAAAGAATGGATAATTACAAATCAAAGATATATATTTCATAATATAATAAATTCAAAAATAAATATATAATATAAATACATATTTGCATACTTACGTATATACTTACGTATATTATTGCTATTATTATGATAAAATAAATTGAATTGATAAATTATATTCAGAGATATTATAAATATTATAATCAAAATATTCACTCACAACAAGTTTTTTTCTTCGTGAGTTATAAAAAAATATTGTTTTTAGTTTATTCAAATTTCTTCTTTAAATATTATATTATAACTACAATATTGTATATATTTGAATAAACTTTTTATTATTATATTATTATTATTATTATTATTACAATTCAAAATAAATCTAAAAACAAGTTCTTATTTTTCGGTGTTTACAAGTGCAACATGGCAGATATACCATCAACAATCCTAATAAAGACTCTGGATCCAATAAATTTTCCCATGGATATGGCCCTAGTGGTTGTGAAGGAACTTTTCAGGTAAGAGGTTTTTTTAATATAGTGAATTTGGTAGTAACTATTTTATTATTGATTATATTTTTAAACTAGTAAGCTTTCTAACCATGTTATTGTAAACACATTTAGATTTGATACCTGTTTAAAGAAAATTTTCAGTTTTTAATAAAAAACGGTTTAAAAATTAAAATAAGTTAGTAAGAATTTTTTTCTTGTTTTAAATATCAAGTAAAAGAAATAACTTTAAGGGGTGGCCGAATTTTCATCCGCCTCGGGTACTACTCCTGAAAAAATGCTCTAGCAAAAAAATTTGGTAATTTACCAATCCATTATGTGGTAACCAAAATGGAGGATGAAAAAGAAGTTAGTTTATTTGAAACTGCCCCAAAAAGATACAGTTTTAACCTGAAGGATGAAGAGGATGAGTTGGGGGCAATCCATGGTGGACCACCGACCAAAAAAATAAAACCTTCTACATCATCATCGCCTATCAACCAGGTTAAGAGTATTTTATCATTTGATGATGTTTCAGAGGAGGAGGAAGACGATCAAGAAAGTCAACGTTTATTTTAAATTTAAAAAAGTAATTATTTGTTTTGAATTTTATGAGTGGTTTTTTAATATTTAAATTTTTATTCAAAAACAAGAAATAGGAAAACGATTTGTATAATAAATATATAATTTTAACAATATCAATGCTGTAACAAACTTTTTTCTTTTTGTTTTTGCAGGCAATGGAAATATATAGAAAAACATGTGTTACCCCGGATCTATTATCTAATGGTATTTGGGCACCACCAAAACTATTTGAACTAAGTGCCAACACAATAAGTTTAATTATAAAAAATTAAAAAAAATATAGAAACATTAGAACTCCCAAATGATTGCAAAAGATTGGTTTTCATGCAGTATTGTAAAAATGGGTTTAAATAGTACTAGTGTCAATTATTATTTTTTAAATAAAACACAGGTATATTTAGAAAATGGTTTTTTATTTTCCTATTTTTTTTATTAAACATTATCTTTAGCTATCCAAATATTATGTTTCGTATTAAATCCTAACCATTTAACGAACACTTTAGTACCCTTACGTTTTAACACTTTTTCAACTAAATATGCATCAGGATATTTTACTTTTTGTAATTGTTGTTCATAAAAGCATCCCTTAATATCCTGATTATTTAGATCTTGTAGCAAATAAGTGGTACGATTTGTTAATTGAACTTTTTTAATAATAAAAATTTCAGTTGACCAATTAGACTAGTATTTTTTTATCAAAAACACCACGTATTTTAGAAATTCTTATATGATCACCAATTTTAAATTTTGGTTTATATGCTAACTTAATATGGTTATAAACAGTTTGAAGTAAATGTTTTTCATGTTTTTTAGTTACCTCAGAAGGTTTCATACCAATAGTTCTTTTTTATTATTATATTTATGAAATATCAGGTAACAAATTATACCACTCGTATCAACCAATAACATTTAACTCTTTCCAAAGCATACTCTTAAGTGTTCTAATTACACGCTTAACAATAGAAGCCTTTTTTTCACGAAAACTATAATAATGTTTAATTTTATATTTTTTTAAAAGTTGTTGGTACTCCTTTGAGAAAAACTCAGAACCTTGATCTGATTGAAGGAGTTTCGGTGGAGTTGATCCTCTAAGAACTTGTTCCATTGCAGCAGCTACTGCTTTTCCAGTTTTTGTTTTAAGTGGATAAGCCCAGAGATATTTAGGAAAACAATTTATAGCTACCAAAATATATCTATAACCATTATTTTCTTTTGCATAGGGACCTTTAGGTATTACATTATTACAGCTCATTTGGATTATCCCAATAGACCTAATCAGGCGGATTATTATAGCGTTTTCCATTTGCTGCATGTCAATGCACTCAGTGTGCATTGACATTAGTCTGGTTTTGCCAAAAAATGTGTACCAGTGCCGTGTAAATGGAATATACTTCTTGTTAAATTTTAGGTTATGTTCTCTTGTTTTTAGCTCTGTGGTTTGTTTGTTGCAAAAATGACTGAAGTGGAAGTTAAATTTAAAATAAACAAGGAGGCAGTTACTTTATCCATCTCAGCTGACGAAAAAAATCATTTGTTTAAAGTCACCAGTAAGTAAACTTGTAACGTACACCTAGTTTCACGGCTTACTTCCAGGTGAATAAAATAATTTGAAATTTGCTGCAATTTTTAGCCGCAACAGCCTATATATTTTCGGGTCGTGAAACTTCGTCTTTTAGCGTCTTTACAAATCAATAGTATGCGTAAGACAGAGAAATAAATGCCTTTGATCACTATTAAACACGATATTGTGATTTAATGCTTTGCAATGAATTTAAGAGACCCGCTGGCAATAGGTTGCCGTTAATTAGGTCACAAGAGTGGGGGAGAGGGGGGGGGGGGGGTATAAGGGTTTAATTGTTCGTTGTTTGAATATTAATAATAAATAAAATTAATTGCTATTGAAACCAAATTAAATGTCTCTGTAATCTATTATCAAAATTTGACACGTGTCAAATTGTAATGATCGACGACATTGATACAATGAACTATACGGACGCAAAGACAACAGCAAAGACATTTCCTGAATTAAATTATAATAGGCACCCTGTTTCGTTCTAAATTGAAAAATCTCGCAGGTTTCTACTGACCTATGTGTTTTTTTGCTCTATTTTTTTAACAATAAATAGGCAGCGATTGCTTGTCTTCGTCACCAATGCCAACATAACAAATTTGCATGGTTCATTTGGACGTTTCCTAATTAAAGTTTAATCAACAATGAATACAGTGAGGACCCAAAGCCCCCCCCTCTAACTCCTAAATCGTTCAGTTTATTTTAATAAAATTTAGAACAATAATATTTGAAGGTAAAAACAAGAACACAAAGTCTTCCTCCACTGATATATTATAGAAATATTTTAATCAACTTCTCTACATGTTTCGAATGCAGAAGCATTCATCTTCAGGAGAAAAATTAAAAGAAGAAAAGAGCAGTAGATATCACCCTATAACTGAGCAACACAATTATAGGTTCGGTATAAAATGAGTGGAACGATGAGGAAACCTTTTCCTCATCGTATTTTTACCTTCTATATTGCCACCCCACTTTAAGTATGGACTATTTCTTCAAGTTAATAATATTTGAGTAACGTCGGGTTGCACAAAGAATTTTAATAATAATTATTTAACCATCAAGTTTCACTGTGATATAAATGACTTTGACAGGCATTAAATAGGTACTAACATTCAAAGGTGCATGATTAGTAAATTAAAAATTAAGGTAACCGAGCCAGTATGATTTTGAGAAAATGGTTTCTGCCAATGTTACGTATGTCACCGTCAAACTTGCTGGTTAAATAATTATTATTAAAATTCTTTGTGCAACCCGACATAAGTCTTGCATTTTTTGACATACCAATGACAGCTGTAGATTTCTAGATGACATCTGGGTCCGCTTTTGGAATACATTCTTCTACTGATACCTCATTTTAATGCTTAAGACATTCTCTAATTTAAAAATAATAAAAAAATTTAATAAAAAAAAATTAAAATTAGTTTTTGCAAAAAATTTCGGCATATTTTGCGTTCCGGATATCATTCATTGAACATACGAACAGCAGCTTGGTAATTTCGACTAGCTTCGCCAAAAATAATAACCGCTTCAAATTTATCTACAAGCCATTTGAGACAATTTAGGGCTAAGAATATTTTATGTCAATCAGTCATTTAAAAATATTATCACAGCAACAATAAATAGTCATCTAATAGGTAAAAAAAATTTGCATAAAGTTATTTAAATTTTTTTTTAATAAAAAAAAATATTAATTGGAGAACCCCATTTTTATTTAAAAAAATATTCCAGAAGTGGACCCAGCTGTCATCTTGAAATTTACAGCTCTCATTGGTATGTCAAAAAATGTCAGACTTACTCAAATATTATCTTGTCTTGGCCTCCTAAGTAAGTAATCGAAATGAATAATAAATCTCAACTTTTAAACTCTACCTCCCTATTGTCTAAAATACTATAAAATAACCTTACCTCACTTTCGATCTTTGTCACAGTCAATCAACAGCCAAATTATTATTTAATTTTAACGATCGCGCAACAACGCAAACGATCGCGCAACAACGCAAACGATCGCGCAACAACGCTTAGGCAGGCCGACACTATTTAGTGGACCAGCGCAAACATCGGGGCAGTCTTGCCAGACTGGTCAACGAATTATTCTGCGGAGTGGATCAAATGCTGAATTGTATATCAAGGTTGTGTTATCAGATATATTTTTATTGGCCCCTTGCCCTTACTTCGTCCTTATCAAGAGTTTCAGAAAAAAACAAAATTCTGAATATTTTCATTTTATATTGTGTTTTAAATCTAATTGTTACTTATTTATTAAAAATTCTTTAAAAATCTGCATATTCCAAAATGATTCTACAGCTTTGCAAATATGCTTCCAAAAATCTGCTAAATGTAGAAAAGTCTGGTAGGTATTTATACGGACGATATAATTTGAAAAATAATGCTAATACGAAATGATTCTCCAGCTCTGCAAATAGATATGCTTCCAATAATCTGCTAAATGCAGAAAAGTCTGCTATTATTCTGGTAGGTAGGTAGTTATTTATACGGACGATAATTTGACAAATAATGCTAATCGACTTAAGATAGGTATATAAGTACTACGAAATCGTCTCAAACTGGGGGATTTGCTGAATGCGAAAAGTCAAACCTTATCGGAGTATGTGGTGCCGACCCGGTCATAATGATTTTGCTCCAATATTGACATATGTCTTTTGTTGTAAATTAAATTAAAAATTATTATTAAGGAAACTATTTTAGTACTTATTAGCATGCCTAGTTTAAAAGCGTAAATTAATTTACGTGTAATGTTTACCGGTAGCTTAGCGATAGACAGGAAGACATCAAAACGGTAGATACACCGCTAAAACTAAAGATCTGGCAACACTTATCAATATTAAAAACGTCATTGGCTGGCTGCATTACATTCGCTTCTTCCCAGAATTATATTAGTAGTCGGTTTTACTCGGCTGTATATATAGTGCGTATCATATGAACAATTCACCAAATTTCGATATTTCCACCTGGAAGTTAACCGTGAAACTAGGTGTACCTATATTTTCTAGGAACATTATTGTAAAAAGATTTTAAGAACATATTATATTGTGTTATAATAATTTTATTGTAGATGACAATGAGTACTGCATTAATTACCTAACAGATTTATTAAACAATGGTTTCATTTCATTACCAGATCCCCTTGAAACCATAAAACGTATAGAAGATGATAGAAGGTAAGTAGGTGTAAATTTAGTTTTTGTTATAATAATCTTTTAGGCCTTATTTTAATCTCATAAGAAATTTTAATATTTGCTTAGGTACCTAACTACAGATTTATCAGATCAGTTTTGTTTTAGCGAGATACTTATTCATGGGGAAGACAAAGAAAACCAAGAAAGTGAAGCATTGCCAAGCAGTAATCTTAATGGTAGGTTATATTCTTGGCATAAGTGAGATTTAATAAACTATTTTTATATTATAATAATATGTAAGAGCTAAAATAATATCACTAGGTACTAGAATAACTTGGTGTTTATATTTTATGTTATTTACTAGCGTTTCTCAATAATAAAAACTGCTTGCCATATTTTAGGATGGACTGACCATGAGACAGTTAGAGCGTTTTCACACGGCACCATATATCGCGCGCGACAAATGGTCGCAATATTGCTTTTACACCAAATTATGTGTTTTCTAATGAGCCATTTTCACACACAAGCGATATTAGAGAACACATAATTTGGTGTAAAGCAATATTACGACCATTTATCGCGCGCGATATATGGCGCCGTGTGAAAACGCTCTTAAACTTCTTGATTTGTATGAGCAGTATTTGCCAATAGAGTTGGACCTTTAAAAAATTTAAAAAATAAAAAAATTATGTGGAATGAAATTGCTAACGTGTTAAAGGAAACATTTAACACAACTAGAACTGGGATTCAGGTGGAAAATCGTTATAAAACTGTTCTAAAAAGGAACAAAAATGCTGTCGATAATAATAAAACATCTGGTGCAAAATTGAATTGAACCTGAGGTGACTGGTACTGCAAGTGGGATTAAAATTAGACAGCCCAAAGTTTTAAACGAGTGCGCCACACATACACCTTCCACTTCATCAGATAGATCTTCGAGACATTCAACTGAAACACACAGTTTTTTGACAACACCTAGAAGAAAAGTAAAAACAATTCAGGAAACACTAATGGAGATTCATGAAAAAAAAAGAGGAAGCTAAAGAGCGTCGTCATCAAGAAAAAATGGAATTAATAAAAAAATTACTTAATTATAATGGTAATAATGTAGAAAAAAAAGTTTTTACTTATTATTTTTATTTTTTTAAGTATTTTTGGTTATTTAGATATTTGAAATAAATAGGACTTTTAGTGACTTGGTCTTACTCATAATTTATAAAACCGTTTCAGATTAATACTGCTCTTAATTTTATTTTGCCATGCTAATTTTTCAGTCATTTGAAATACTATTTTTGCCCAAAAGAACCATTTCATTTTAATTTTTGTTTGGTTGTCTCTTTATTAAAAAAAAAACGATTTGGTTTACAAAACTGTTTATTTTTTTGTCTCATTTTTACAGAAGATAGTTAAAACCACTTTTAATAAAGTTTCTTTTCTCCTCTCCTTTTTTCCTTAACTGAAATTCTGTTTCTCTAATTGGTTGCTCAAATTGTTCATAAGCTTCATCTCTTGGTGCGTATTCATTATTGTCAATTTCATTATGATATGTAATACAAAAGTTGTGAAGAATGCAACACGAAATAATAAATCCTGTTATTTTTACCAAACCATGCATGTCTCATTTTAATAATTGGCGAAATCGACCTTTTAATATACCAAAAGAATTTTCTATTAAAACTCTACTTGCTGAAAATTTTTTGTTGTAAATATTTTGTTCTGCTGTTAAATTGCCGAAATCTTTATAGGGAGTCAGCAACCAAGGCCTTATAGGGTAAGCTCCATCACCTAAAATATGATATTTGTTTTCCCCTCCATTTTCTGAACAAATATCTGGCAGCTGGGTACAGATATAAGACATTTTTAAAACTCTAGCATCATGAACTTTTCCAGGAATTCCAGTGAAAACGTCAATAAATTTTCGTTCATAGTTGCAAATAGCTTGCAATATAACTGAAGGCAAATCGTGTCTGTTTGTATAAGTAGATTTGATTTTTTTTGCAGGTGTTCGTATATTAATTGAAGTTCCATCGATGCATCCAAGTATTCCTGCAAATCCTGATACCTGGAAACAAAAAAAAAGAGAATAATATTTATTTATATGTAACAGGAATATAGACTAATTTTTGTTGCTGCAGGTATAGAGCATACACATAACAACAGGAAATTAAATGTATTTGCGTCAGTGCTGTAAAAAAATCAAAATCAACTAAAATGTTCTTACTTTTTGAATTCGGCTTCACTCAGTCTTTTTTCTTACAGGGATAGGTTTTTAGGGACTAAGGTTACTATTGCTGAAGTTGGTAAGTTAATATAACTAATGCACCAGCTTCAAAAATAAAGATATAGAAAATTATGTTTTAGAGCAACCAGTAATGGCTGAGAATAGATCGAAAGCACAATATGGCAAGTAAATTTTTAGATATAATTTAAGTACTTGGTGTGTGGTTTATTATAATATAGTTTAATTTTAGGAATGATAGTTACCATTTCACAGGAATTAGCTTTAATAAACATTAAACTTAATAACATTCAAAAAGGGGCTTTGAGAATCACCCTCAGGAAAAATTTATTTATAATTTTACATTAAAAACCCAAAATGAGATGATACAATTCAATAAGTGTTTATCGGTTGAGGAAAGCTTTAAAACTTTTGTAAGTTTTCAACATTTTTTATGTTACTTTAGTTTGAAATAAATGCATAGCATTAAACAAAGTATAATATGTATTGTAGATTCGATATATTGAAATTATCGGTGGAGGAAATTTACAAGATAACGTATACCGAGTAATGAAAAGGCTTCTTACGTTTGATCTGGAGCGCGTTCACAGTTGTTTGTCGGACGCGCTCTGGGACTTGATTCATGAATCTCACTGAAAAAGTCCGGTTGCGTTCACAGTTGACGTCGGGCGCGCTCTGGGTGCGCTCGACGATGGAAAATTGTGTCGGGTAAAAATTATCCGCGTTCACGGTTGGGGGTAATTTTTACCGGACAAGACAACTTTTTACCCAAGTCGAGAGATAGTTAAAAGTTATCGCGCAGAGTGTTTATATTGCGTTGTAGTTGGGGTCGAAAATACGAAAATGATAAATTTGATATATAACCCCAAAATATTTACATACTACTTCTATTTAATAGATAAATTTAAGATTATACAAGTATGGAGTTTTCAAAAAACACCCATCATCTAGTGGTTGATGAAAACAATAGACCCATTATAAATAAAATGGGTAAAGTGTTGACATGCCGTATTGGTGGTAAGTACCTATATTATACCTATGAAATTTGTTTTACCTATGAACCGAGAAGAACAACTCAGTAAACATGTTCTTGTGTAAAGGGGTATTCTTAAACATGGTAAGGGGAAAGAGAAAATTCAATGTTCCAATATTTAAAATACTAAAAACCTTATTTGTAAAATAATAAAAAAATATGTCTAATATTTATAATATACATACACATAAGTATAACAAAAGTATATGTATGTGAAATAACTAACCATTGGTATTTCATTGTTCCGTCCTTGGAGAAATAATGTTTGCATTTTTTATCTTTTAGATAGTACACTACACTATGTAGAGAAACAAATATGTGAAAAGTTTTTGGGGTTTTTTTGCCTGCACCAGCACCATATGAAAGCTTTTCAAACACAAGCTGCATGGAAATATCAGAGATTGACGATTTTGATGCCACCCAAACAAGCGTAAGGACCGAGATGTAACATGATAGACCTATTATTCTAATTATATGTTTATACAACTTGTCAGCCATATGCATCAGTGTGCTAAAAAGAAGAAAGGCTTTCTTTTAAATCGATTATTAACATTCTATATGCCCTTGATGTTAAATCTACAATGATTTTTGAACACAGACAATAAAGCTAAAGAATAGACACCGCGTTTCCCTATATCAAAACAAGCCGTCATAAACTAAACTTCATGCTACCACTTAGTTCCTGACGAGTTCCATGATGAATGAAACCATATGGAAATAGAAGGCAATTTTTACAAGCGTATAATACGCTGTTGCCAAATGATTAAAAGATTCTCATATTTTGGGTTTTATTTAAGCTCAAGTTAAACACATCGTTGGATTGCCTAAAACATAATCTAACCTTTACTAATTATCCAAACTACTAATAACAACAAACATTTTTATATTTATCTATTTAGGTAGGTATAGATTAAAATCGTATGGCCATTATGAGAATTGGATCAGTGTGCTGTGTACAATAATATATTCATTAAATATAAACTTGTCTTACACTTTAACAAATTACAGGCAAGAACACTAGTTTTTAATTGGCCACAAGAACGTATCCTTAAATTGAAATTAAAGATTTTAAACTGTTGAAAAATTGTGAAAACATATCTCACAAAACAAAGAGAGGTGTATACAAGCTTGTATTGGAACAAATTTATTTTGTATTATATTATATACAGAAAAGTTATATTCACCTAATATATTTAGATTTGACTAGGTACTATAAAAAAAAATTTTTTTTGATTAAACCTTTTCTTTACAGAGTGACTTAAATAGTTCAGACAATGAGCCCGAGAGGAAACAGTGGAATAGAAAGGATGTATTACAGTTAATTAATTTATATAAAGACCATAGAAAATTTTTCAAATCCACAACAATGCGGAATGAAAAAGTCTGGACACTAATTTCTAACAAAATGAAAGTGTATACTGCAGAGCAGTGTAAAAATAAATTTAAATATCTTAAGGCAAAATATGTCAAAAAAAAAGATAATATGTCTGATAAGGCTAGTGGGCAAAAACGATATTCCTTTGAATATTTTGATGAATTCGATGAGATGTTTAGTAGTGAACCAAACATTACACCTGTTGCCATAGCATCAACTTCCGAACAATATGTAGAAAAACAACAGATCGAACCAGCAGAATATGAAGGTGAAAATTTCCAAGGTATTGATGAGCAGAATAACGAAGATAATAAGAAAAAAGAAAAGACAAAGAAGGTGACCAGAAATTCTACTCCGGAAAAAGTTGAGAAAATGACTGAAGAAATGAGCAAACTGAGGGAAGTTCTTATTTCACGCGAGGAGAATAAACAGAGGCGACATGAAGAAATTCTGCAACAAAAACAAGAAGCAACAAATGTTTTTAAAGACTATGTCCAGTATTTAAAAGAAAAAAAGTAAACCTTATATTGAAAATTTTCACATACCCTACATTATTTTATCATTTTCTTTTTGTTAAAAATTATAGAATGTTTTATTTATTTCTTGATTTTTGCTATAGGTATGTTCTATTTATTATGTTGTAAACATTTCGAGAATATTTGGTATAAGTATTAGGGTATAACATTTTCGTAAACAAGTACCCCTAATAAGTTGTGTAGGCCGTGTAACAATCTTGAAAAATTTTAATATTTTTGGTAGTGGTCTTCAGCTTGTGCATTAGACTTTAAGTTGCTTTTAAGCAAAAATGTCTAACACTCAACCTGAAGACCACTACCAAAAATATTACATTTTTTAAGATTGTAACTGGACCTAATACACAACTATTGACAGGTATCAGTTTACAAAAATTGTATTTCGGTTTCACTCCACCCTAATACAGTCTACTTTTAGGTTTTGACACATATGGGTGCTTTGCACCTAGGTGTCTATAATTTAATCTATTGATTATACCAATCTAATTTATATATATAAGAATAATGTATAGTAATATAAATTTAAATAAATAAATAAATTTAAAAACCATAATTATAATACTCGTCAACAAAAATTAAAAAATGTATTTCATTAAAAAAATATAAAGCCAAAATAAAAGCATGGATATTGGAAATGAATAATTTAAAAATATTTTTGGAAATGTTTTAATTGATATTGTTATGAATAATATATTTTTCAAAATTTTATTATACCTATATCTTCAAAAAACGGCGTTTATATTTACTGAAACTCAAACTCAAATATGCTTTATTGTCCGAAGATTTTCAATCCTATTGACAAAGCTCGTGTATAACTTATTATTACTTATTTATATACATACATATACTTAAACGTTTTTTATTTGCAATTATAAATTTTATATCATATTAACAAATATTTAAACAAAATATTTTAATATTCTCATATATTTATAATTTAAAATATCAAGATTTGCCCCTAACAAGCACGTCTTCGGGGGATCAAAGAAGAAGTTTATTTAGGAAGATAAATAAACAAATTTATTATATTATAAATATTGAAAATAAACTTATTATTATTATTATATGAATTTACAATACATCTCTACTTATGCCCATATTAACAGAAACTTACTTGAATAAACTTTGTAGATTTGCCACTTAGTATCTAACCTAACCAGAAGAAATGGATATCATTATTTATTGTCAATTATTATGAACACATTTTAAAAGACCATCCATGAAAGTCCTTCAGCCTCTAGACCTCAATATCATTTTAACAGAATTAGGAATAAATAGTTACAATTTAATCATTTTAACAGTATAGAAAAAATTCAGTTACATATATTGGGTGTATATATTTTAAAAGAGGTTGACATATCGGCCTTATATATGTGGACCTTGACCGATGACCTTTTGTGTAATTTCTTGTAAATAAATAAAAGTATGTGGTTATACATGAATAATTTAATTTTGGTGGGGTGTTTCTTAACCTTTGTATACATTTTTTTCTGGTCATTCTTGGGTACCTATATCAGGTTTCTCCAATAAAAACTCTACTCGTATTTTTTCAAGTTTTTATTAAATCATCTTGGAGTTGTTTTTCTTCTATGGAATAGAGGATGAAAGAACAAAATCCTTGCTAAAGGCATAAAATATAACTCCATCAGTTCACCATAAAACAGCTCAAAGATGTTTTAATAAAAACTTGAAAAAGTACGATACAGACATACAAAACGTTGTAACATAACAATGAGTTTTTTATTGGAGTAACCTAATATACCCAAGAATCACCAGAAAAGAATGGTTAATTTAATATACATATATTATTCACAAATTTAATAGGGCTGTAGCTATATCATCCCGGAGTTGTATCCCTTCAGCCCTTAATTGGTTAGCTTCCACATTTTGATTTATTTCTGGAAACTGTTGGTTTCCACCAACAATATTTCCTTCTCCTTCTCTTCCATAATTTTCAAGAAATTCGTCGGTAAATGTAAGGCATACATTGTGCAGTATGCATGCAGCTAAAATTACTTTAGGAATTAATTTTTCTTTTGACATGTCCAAATACTTGAGCCTTCGAAATCTTCCAAAAAGAAGGGCAAAGCTACGCTCAACTACCTGCCTGGTTCTAGCATGTTGTGTATTAAAATTAATTTCTTTTTCTCCAAGATTTCCCCTGTCTATGTATGGAGGTATACACCATTTTAAAACCGGATAGGCTTTATCTCCCAACATTATTTCATTATCTCCAAATAAATCCGGATTTTGAGACACTCGTTTATAGATATCAGAGTTTTGAAATATTCTAGTGTCTGATACAGAGCTCGGGTAACCAACAAAAATGTCAATGAAGCGCCTATTATTATCACATATTGCCTGCAATGTTATGCCATGAAAACATTTCCTGTTAATATAAGCTTCAGGATTTTTCTTTGAAGCCTTAATTGGTACGTATGTACCATCAATTGCAGCAACTACCCCTGGAATATGACCCCATTTATAGAAATCTGTTTTGATCTGAGTTCTTTCCTCAGGAGTTGGCCATTTAATTATTTCTGGTGCTATCTCTATTAGGGCATTAACAACTCTGCAAACACATTTGAATAATGTTCCTTTGGGCATGTCAAATCTGCCTCCAATGGATCTGTAACAAAAGAAAAAAAGTTTTAAAATAAGCACTGAACAGTCCATAGACCAAGACACAGTAAATTAATAGTTTACTGTCATTTGAGTTTTTACATTATTTATTAAAAGGTTATACTTCTTGAATTAGTCATAAGCTCTCAAATTATATAGATAATTTATTAAAAAAAAACTTGGCGACACCTTTTTAGCCTTCTATAACTGTAACTCACAACAAAGTTGTTCCTACAAAACAGGTATCATACAAAATATGTTGATATTAATAAAATTACCCACCGTTCGAGGTGATCTTTGAGATTGCTGACACTCCCTTGGTACAAACCAGGGAAAAGAGTAGTTTTTTTATTTGCCACTTGGCTACTATAACATACAGTTTCAATGAACTCGAAAATATTTACAGAATAAGTATACAGTATTTTTATTTCTAATTAGGATGTGTTACAGTCTTAAGATAGATCACATTACTATATTATATTTCTGCCTTATCTAGTCTATGTATATAGTAGGTACATTCTATTATTTGGATTTTGTATCTGTGTAGATGTATAAATACGTATAAATGTTTATTGGTACCTACCGATAACTATCAGGGGTACTTAACACCCAAAGAGTAGCTAAAATTTGAGTATTTGGAGATATCATTTCTGGCCCATGTGACCAATTACTAAGCTTGTCTTGAAGTTTTTCCGCTAGCCAAAGATAAGCTTGCCTGGTTACTCTAAAGTTCTCCTGGAACTCTCGGTCCGTAAAGTTAGGCACTGTAACAGTAAAGAAAAAAAGGAAAGACAACAAAGTCTCGGTCTCAACAAATATAATTAAGTGGTTACACGTGTTTCACCCTTTCGGGCATCATCAGACCTAAAACAAAAGACCTAACTAACAGATACACGAATAATTAAAGACCACTAATTACCCAGAATTTAAAACAAAAAGAAACAGTTACAACATATTAAAATTTAAAAATGTAAATAACAAAAACAAAAAATCAAATGTCAGGGAGCAGTCGGGTCAATTGGATCAATAAGTCCAGTGAAACGAATGCGACGGGATCTAACTATGTTCAAATGCCTGAAAATATGAAAGAAGATGAGAGCGTAGCCAATCTGTTCTGTGCATTAAAAATTAGCGAAAGGTAACAGTAAGGAAATGGTCGGAACGCTCAACTTTTGTCTTTTGTGTTAATGCACCAACAGCACAAGACGACACCCCAGCTAAAACACCTGCAACCTCATCATCCGATGATGAGGTGTCGCAATCATCCATATCCATAATATGTTTATGGAAAAACATCGCAGGATCCATTGTTATGCAGATTAATAAAAATTTTACACGCCAAAAATGAAAAATTGAAGAACAGTTTTGAACACACGACACGAACTCACAACTAAACAAAACAAATATGGTGGCTGGCGTCAAATCACGTTAGTTAGAAGTTATAGGCGCATGCGCGTTGCGTTCATAGTTGTGGTTAAAAATTACCGTGTAAATTTTCCCCGGCCGAGGAATGTTGCATTAGAAAAATATCGACGTAACTCGAGAATCGATTCCCTAGAGCGCGCCCGACGTACGTCCGACGTCAACTGTGAACGCAACCCTGAAGTCGGTGACGCAGAAAGAGCAAACAAAATCTGGAAAGTAATGCCCCTATTTAGTAGTATATTACGGGGCTGTCAAGCTCAGATAAGATCTGACAACATCAGTATTGATGAAATGATAATACCCTTTACTGGCCATTGTGGAATTCGTCAATACTGCCCAGGTAAACCAAATCCTGTGGGTATTAAGATTTTTGTGCTTGCTAATCCCAGTGGAGTTGTATGTGACATGACAGTATATCAAGGCGATTCAACATTCTCTGCAGATCTTATAGAACAAAATTTTACCTTGGGTGAATCGGCAATCGTCAGTTTATGTGACACTCTTGTTCCCGGTCACCATCTTTACTTTGATCGTTATTTTACCACAATAAAACTCGCCGACATCTTGCTTGAAAGAGGTTTTCATGCAACAGGTACGATTATGAAAAACAGAATTCCTCGTAATTGTATTTTTTCGCCAGAAAATTTGTTTGTGAAAAACCCAAGAGGTTCAATTGAAACCAAGGTTCGGGGTGATGGAATCATTTCCATACATCGATGGCTAGACAATAAACCTGTTACCATTGTCTCAACATTTCATGGTAGCACCAATCCGGATCAATGCAGGAGATGGTCTAAGCGTAACAAGGAATACGAAATGGTTAGTGGACCAGAGGTAATTAAGAATTACAATCAGTTTATGGGCGGTGTAGATCTTGCTGACAGAATGTTGTCAGTCTGTCCTTCTCGATCACGCACTAGAAAGTGGACAATCCGATTTATTAGCCACATGTTGGATCTGGCAGTTTGTAATTCGTGGTTTCAATACAGGGAAACTCAAAAGAAAAAAAACATACCTGCCAAACACATTCTCTAGTTAAGGTTCTTCAAACTGGAATTGGGAGAACAGCTTATTTCAGATAGCACTTTGTCTTCTGACTCAGATAGCGACAGTGACTACGAAGATTTAGAACCAAAACATGTAAATCGAAGGGTGGAAATTAAACCTATACCTGCCGAAAGTTTCCGTTACCATAAATCTCAACATCTGGTCGACTACGCTGATAAGCAACAAAGATGCAGGAAAGTTAACTGTAAACATACCACGACCGCATTTTGTATCAAATGCAAAATATTTTTATGTTGCACACAAAAAAGAAATTGTTTTCTACAATTTCATACTAGACCTTGAACGATTTTTTCAGTTGTTTTTCAGAAATTTAGCTTAAGTTTATATTTCAGTTATGTTAAAAATATTTATAAGTAATAAATATAAAAGATTTTCAAATGATAAGTATTTTATTGTTCTTATTTCCTATGTAATAATTAAATTTGATTCTGGAACAGAGACCCGATGTCATTTATATATGACATTAAGGAAGCGCAGATTTTCCATGGATTATTTTTTTAAATTATTTTTTACTTTGAGCAACAGTGATATAACTTGCCTAAAGCAAAAAAAAACTAAAAATTAAAAAAAATTTGTTGGATCTTAGGAGGTTAAAACAAATTTTAGGTTAGTTCGGTCTACCAAATGTCAAACATTTGGCAAATACAAAAAATATCCCTAGATTGGTGCAATGTTGCCACTGTTTATCGCTAGTTTGTTAAGTTTTTCACAATTTGTAGCCGGTACAAGAAAATTAATTTTAAGGGAAACTTAAATTTTACGCTTTCCTTAGTTATTCCATACTTAAGTTATGTATTGGGAAAGCGGGCATAAATCAATGAAATTGATGAATGGCCAGTTCTACCAATTTAATTGGCCATTGACAGTGCTTCGTTATTTGATTAGATTAGTAGTTTTCTTTATGGTAGGGTGGCACATGAAGAAGAAAAATGGACATGTTTTCGGAGCTGGTAACGCAAGTAAAAATTAAAAAAGAGGATGTTATCTGGATCCTATTTTTGTTTATTTTCGTCTTTTGTGCAAGAATTATATAAAAATTAACGTGTATGTCCTAGAATTCTTTGTACAAGACGACTGTTGATAGATAAGAAAATATCATTTTACCAGTAAAAATTGTTGTTTTTACTTCAGTTCTGAGAATCGACATGTTTAATTTTAAGGTAAATTATAGAAGTTTTAACGATTAGTGTTTTATTAACAATAACACCAATATGCTTTCCCCAACAGCCTGCCAATATAAGTTATTAATTGTTTTTTTAAAGAAATGTTAGATTCCTAAACCAATGTACTAAACACAGTGGATAACTTTCAAATACTGGGTTATGATATGTTTTATAACGAAAGTAATATTAACAGAAGGGATGGTTTTATTATATATCTTAAGAAAAAATATGTAAGGGATTGTAGTATAATAACGATAGTAGATAGTATGTCGCTAACTCGTGGGAATTAGGGAGGAGCTAATTTGCATAGGGGCCGTACCCTTGCCCCTAAAGCCCCGCCCCCTTTTCCCCAAGGCCCCGCCCCTTACCACCTATAGGTACAATTTGTTATGGGGGTGGAAGGAGCTAATTTGCATAGGGGCCGCCCTCTTCCTAAGGGTCCCCCGCCCCTTCCTCCCCCTATAGGTACCGCCTCCAAATGGCGCTAGAGTCTATAGGCAACCAATGCTGAGGGATCTTAGGTACTGCCTTCAAAATTGTGTTAGAGCCTATAGACAACCAAGGCTGTGAGATCTAACCAGAATAATACACCCTAAATCCCACCCCCCTAGCCTATAGGTACTGATACCAAAATGGTGTTAGAGCCTATAGACAACCAAGGCTGTGAGATCTAACCAGAATAATACACCCTAAATCCCACCCCCCTAGCCTATAGGTACTGATACCAAAATGGCGTAGAGCCTATAGACTGCTGATGCTGTAAAAGCTAATCAGAATGATACCGTCCTAAACTCCAATGGCCACTACATTCCCGCATTGACGGGTGCTTAGACCACTAAGAATACCTTTGTGACGTTAAAGTCTTTACATTGATTCAAATTCGGCCCTCCCCACCCCCCAGAATGTATGGCTCTACTTTGCCTTCAAAATGGCGTTAGAGCTTATAGACTACTGATGCTGTAAAAGCTAATCTGAATCATACAGCCCTAAACCCCGCCCCCACTTACTCTCTCTCTCTCTGTAACCAATCGATAATGCGTGTATCCACTACCACTTTAAACCTTCAAGCTCACCCCTCTTAGAGCCTGCTACTTGACGGTCGCTTAGACTACTAAGAATACCTTGTGACGTTACAGTCTTTACATTGGTTCAAACTCTAACCCCGAATGTCTGACTGGTCGTCTAAAAACCAATACCTTGTGTCGTTAGACCACCCCCGATTCACCCCTGCGCGAGAAAAACGTTACAGAACCTAAAAAGAACACCTAAGCCAGCAGGGTTTCATTGCCCCATCCACCCCCAACCCTTATAGCCTACGTTGCTGCATCTTGTCACCTTATTCCTCGTTCGTTCGTTCAGCTATTAGCATGTCAGACGACGGATATGAAGCGGATCTGGTTCTAGATGGTTGCTGTTTTGTGTACTCTTACTACCACAGAGCGTCGTCACCTAACAGTACAACGTGTGTAAAGTGCTGGTATTCGTGGCAGCCATTTAGAGATTTGGCACCAGAAAAGGTTGTATACCACGAATTGTGGTTAAGAGATGAGTGGCCCGGTAACCTAAATGTTCCACCCAAGCCACATTGCAAATGGTGCAAGAAGCCTTGTTTTCTAAAAATGGAGGCTTCAGACTGTCCAACATGCAATAAAGTGTAATGAATGCTACATACGGGGTATTTACACATACACCTGTACATTATGTAACCTATCTGTACTTAGAGTAACCGTGTGCCAACCAAATCGGCTCTTTTCAGAGCCACAAAAAGACTTTTGAATGTAGTTTTTTAGTTGTCGCCTATTATATATATAAATAATAATAACGAGTCACTATTTTTTCTCTAAATTTCTCAACACCGTATCTAAATTGAATTAGGCGGTTTTATGTTGCTTTTTATCGCCAGAATTCTTATTTTCTTAAGGTTTTTCCGTTCCACTTTTACTATACTTATCTTTTACTATACGTACCTTTTGCTATTTTTAATAAGAAATGCTATAGACGCTAACAAAAAGCTAGACATTTACAAAACATGCACTATAACTGACGCTTTTTAAATTCTTAACATTCGAACAATGTAACAAGTACACATTTGCCAGTATGTAACAAAGAAATATTTTATTGAATGATGCTCGCATAACAAAACACGATCGTGTGACAGCAGACCTTTCGGGCGGCAGGTAGAGCAAACCCACTTAAATTTTGACTTTATGGCTATTGGATTATATAAAAAATGAAACAAAATTTATTCTTCGCAATATAGTAAAATAATGTTTTATTTAGCACAAGGCAGCGTAATATTAACAAAAAAAAATTACAAAACAATATACTGAGGCATATACAGGTAAGAAAAGTGTATTAAATACTATTAAATCACTTAAATTGTCACTTTCACGATTATTGCTCCTATAATTATTATAAAAATGATTCTCAACACCGTATCTAAATTGAATTAGGCGGTTTTTTTTTTTTAAATGTTGCTTTTTATCGTCTGAATTCTCAGCGCCTGAACATTTTTATTTTCTTAAGGTTTTCCCGTACCGCTTTTACTATATACGTACATTCTGCTATTTTTTATGGTATACTCGTGTAAATAGGGGAAGTCACAAAAACCCTAGTTTTTCATAGGGTCATAGGACACTTACCTACATTTTTGGCTCTAACTCTTGAACAGACATGTATAATTTAATGAAGTATTAATATTTTATGTCGGCTATAAAAACAATGCTGAATTTATCGCAAGCTATTGTTATACTTGAGGATTTACCATTGTTATTGAAAAAAATCCCCTAGCCAGAAGCGTGTATTGGAGGAGTTTTTAAATTAAAAAGCTTAAATATGCCTATTCCCTTCTAAAATTGTATTATAACGAGTGATTTTTAATTATTTTGCTCAAGGGAGGCCATGCATTTTAAAAGCATCATGGCCGTACTGCGTAGATAAGATGACATGATTGTTTTATGACATTTACGTCTTATTTGAATTTGTGTATTTGTAAATTTTAAAAATTGGAGAAATTTTGTAATTTTTGCAGTTATTTGAAGGTAGGTTACTATTGCTTTAACTAATATTTCTCCGAGGAGTCGTCTTTTGACTATTATAAAGTGCTATTTGCAGGATATGATTTTATTTTTATTTTTTTTTTTTTTTCAGCGTATCAAGTTTTGGTGAAGCTTTGTTGCCGGATTGAAAGTTCTACAGTAAAAATGTTCTGTGAAGCACAAAAATTTTTATTGTTGAAAGTTTGGTGTCTAGAAGTAGGAGGTGGCCATATAAAGTAGGCTTTCAAAGTAAGATAGCTCAAGATTTTATATTACATACCGTCAAAAAACATTATTTTAGGTTTTCAACGTGACAACGCTGCTTTCTTGCAAATTCGCCCTATGATTTAATCTACGCGCTACTGCTACACTATGTATACTGGGACACAGCCGCCCTTGAGCAAAATAATTAATAATCACTCGTTATTATACTCGTAGGTATTTATACCATATGAAAATATTTAAAAAGCGTATCAACTAATAAATGAAAAGGACAAGATATGATATAGAATCTTACACACGAAGCATTTTTCAGAAATCGAATAATATTTTGTCGTTATGGCTTAATCACAGTCCGATTCGGAAGATGACCTTTTATTAATATCGTTTATAATAAGCGGTTCAACCATTTCTTCGATTACTATTATATCTACCTACCACCCCGCTTTCTATGCGGGGGGTTTTAAATATATAAAAATATAAACAGATTTGAATAGATATTTGAAAGTTGCACCTGTACGATAGGTGGCAACAATGAAAGCCGACTCTGTGGTCGACATACAGACAACGGTGGAATGCAACTAAGAATGTCGATCCATATGTAACAAAAGAAATATTTTATTGCATAATGTTAGCATAACAAAACACGCTAATGCGATAGCCTACCTTTCGGGGGGCAGGTAGGTATGTAAATAGAAAATAAACATCCCTAAAGAGTATGGATTACGGACAACTTTTTTGTGTCTTTTAAAGCATTATACTGAAATCTACTAATTATAAAAAATATATTACGGATTCTCTTTTAGGTACCTACCTATTTAGATACAATTCTCAACAATGTAGCCAGTACGCATTTGCTTTTTTATTTCATCTTAGATAATTAAAACGCAGCAGGTAGGTACGGTGCAGAAAGGGCAAAACCACTTAAATTTTTGGTTCTACACATATTGAATTATATAAAAATAAAACGCATATATTCTTTCAGTATAGTAAAAATAATAATATTTTATTTATCACAAGACAATGTAATATAAACAAAAAAAAACAATATTTTGTATGATAGTTACAATAGTTTATAAACAAAATTAACAAAAATATTTATATCTATAATAATTTATAAAAAATCACGTACACCTCAAATAAAAAAGAGAAACAAACAAGTAAGTACAGTGAGAAAACCACAGTGAGTAAAAAGGTGTCTAAATCACTTTATACTATGTAATCCTAGGGTTATTGCCTTTTTATATAAAAATAAAACAAATGTATTGTTATCTTAATATTACAAAAATAAAATAAAAAAATTTAGATAGGGGAAAATAAGAAAGCTCCATAGCGCAACGCTTTTCTTCGTGTACACCAACCAAAAACCAATTTTTCATTGTGTACCCCAGCTATAGCTTAAGCAAACTATATTCATCATAATATGATATTTAAAATGAATATAGTTTTCCAAAACTCTGCAAGATCCCCTATCATGCCCTGCTTTGTAATCAAATTCATATAAGGCAAACCCTTTTTTTCACATACTACTTACGCCTTTCTTATACATACCAACAACAATTAAATTATATTAGATGAATATCACGTGACAGTAGGGAAGTGATACTTAGACATAATTACCGAGAACTTTTACCATGACAAATATTTGAACATTTTTATTTTGCTAGTACGGCCTAGGTAATATTAACAAAAAAAAATAGAAGAAACAAATATTTATAGACTAGTTACAATACTTATAAAAAAGCAGGTTAGCCAAACTAAAAGGATGTAATATTAACAAAAAACAAATTTGATATTTCTTTAAGAAAAATAATTAAAATATTTTGAGCTAACCGTTTACAAAAGCAGACAAGCAGACATATTATACGTTTTATACGAAAAATAGCGTAGTGCATCTGACAGGTTATAGGTATCGATATTGACAATGTTAAGCTTCTTTTGGATCGAGGAACTGGGTATACTTCTTACACTATAGCAAAAATATTATTATTATTAAATATTTTCAGGTTAGTTCATTACAAATAAGGCAAATCCTTTTTCACATACTTATAGTACACATTTCTTATACATATAATTAAATTACAGTAAAATGTGTATGCTGTTAAGCTTTCTAACCTAACACAATATCTATCCTATTTATCTGTTTTAACCTTGGCGTGTGAACCCTTTTCATGTGTTTTGATTTGACCTTGACCGGTATCATATAAAAAGCCGAACCCTTCGTCTTTTACGGCAGACTGTTATGTCCTTTTTTGTTTTACATTTACATACCTGTGTACGTGAAAACTATTTTAGTGTTTTTATCAGCCTGAAAAACTTTTTTATGTAAGTACTGTTTAGGTTTTTTACTTTGTCTGCTTGAAAAGCTACTATTTAAAGCTACATCATGGCAAAATAATAATAAACTTTAGCAATGTATGAGTTTAAAATTTTTTTCGTCTCTTAACAATGCTTTTCTCCCTATCTTTTACTTTTAAATATTTGAATAATTACTACTTAAAATAAAAATCCCAAAATAATTTTTAAAAATGGTGTAATCTTTGATTATATTTTATTTTCCCCACTCATAGATATTAATGTATTATGACGTTATTGCTATCTGCTATTAAAAATATACATACTATAGATATATCTATAACACTAGTATTGAAAGCTCTCTCTCTACAAATAGGGTGATTTATGGTATATTTGTGTGTGTGTGTGGATATAAAAATCAATAAAATAATAACATTACCTTTTACTATTTCGACCTTTGTGACTATTTTTACCTTTTTTGTGAGTTTTCCCTTTCAGGCCCTGCAGTTCTGTTTAGGGCATGCATCCTTAAAGTTTTCGTAGGACGGGTAGTCATATGGTTTCCTAATAAAAAAGCAGAGGTATTCCTTATTACAACTATTTGTGCACAGTTTAATTTAAAAAAATGCTACTGTATTTACTTACGTACTTTTTCTACGATTTAAAAAAGTTGATGTAGGTTTTTACGTTGTCTGCTTAAAAGCTACCTACTATTTAAAGTTACACCTTGGCAAAAATAATAAACTTTAACAATGTACGAGTTTTAAAATTTTTTGTCTCTTAATATTATTTGTATGTGTAATTTATAAAAAAAAATAATAAGTGTGAAATAGCTGTTTGTAATATCAAGATATTATTTATTTATTTAATTATTCCTGATATTTTCCATCAGTATTTATATCGTTTTCTCCCTATCTTTTACTTTGAAATATTTGAATAATTACTACTTAAAAATAAAACGGAGTAATCTTTTGATTGTTTTTTTTTTTATTTTTGCCCACACGTAGATATAAATGTATTAGGACGTTATTGCTATCTGCTATTAAAAAATATACATACTATAGACACATCTATAACACTTACTAGTGTTGAAAGCTCTCTCTACAAATACGGTGGTTTGCAGTATCTTTGTGTGTGGATATAAAAATAAATAAAAATAATAACCTTACCTTTTACTATTTCGGCCTTTGTGACTTTTATTTTCTTTTGTTACCTTTTTTGTTAGTTTTCCCTTTTTGGCCCTACAATTCTTTGAGGTGCACTCACTCCAGAAGTCTTCGCAGGACGAATAGTCAGAGGGTTCCTGTGAACACTGACCGCTTTTATCCCTACCATTAAGCTGCTTTTCCGGAATGTGCTTAGCCAAGGGTCTTTTGGACTTTCTTTCTTTTGTTTTATTTTCTTTTGTTACATTTTTTGTGAGTTTTCCCTTTTTGGCCCTACAATTCTTTGAGGTGCACTCACTCCAGAAGTCTTCGCAGGACGAATAGTCAGAGGGTTCCTGTGAACACTGACCGCTTTTATCCCTACCATTAAGCTGCTTTTCCGGAATGTGCTTAGCCAAGGGTCTTT
The DNA here is from genome assembly GCA_935413205.1 of Polydrusus cervinus. Taxonomy (NCBI): domain Eukaryota; kingdom Metazoa; phylum Arthropoda; class Insecta; order Coleoptera; family Curculionidae; genus Polydrusus; species Polydrusus cervinus. Next base: position 25,069,326 of record OW284515.1, read on the forward strand.
TGGACTTTCTTTCTTTTGTTTTATTTTCTTTTTTACCTTTGTTGTGAGTTTTCCCTTTTTGGCCCTACAATTCTTTGAGGCGCACTCACTCCAGAAGTCTTCGCAGGACGAATAGTCAGAGGGTTCCTGTGAACACTGACCGCTTTTATCCCTACCATTCCTAATAAGCTGTTTGTCCGGAATGTGCTTAGCCAAGGGTCTTTTGGACTTTCTTTCTTTTTTATTTTTTCGGTTGTCGTTGTTAACATGGTTATTTGAGGTCTCTGGCCGCTGACTTAGGACAGACCTACGCATTTCGGACATGTCATACTCACTGATGCGCTGATCTAGAGAAGTTACGCTGCTGAATGGGTAATCTTGAAGTATCTCTGCAGCCAGCACCAAATTATTAGGGGGGTCGTTGCCACCTGGACTTACTTTCTCCTAATTGGGCGTGATAGGGGTGGTGACAAGACTAATTGGTGATTTCTTCTTCCGGCAGCTTAGATTTCGGTCACATCTGCGAAATTTAGTGCTGTCATACTTACTGTTGCACATAGCTATGCAGGCTACGTTGGTATTCGAGTAATTATCTGCTCTAGATGACGCTTCCTTCTGGTTATTGAAATTTTCTCCTACAGCTATGGGTATAGATTCTGTTATTTTATTGTTTTCTTCTCCGACCGATGTTTCCATTGGATTGTTTTCGTAGACGACGTTGACGTCTGGTGTTAGTCTTTCCATCTCATGGACCTGCACTCTATATGTTGATTCATCCATAATGGCTAGTAGATTCTCCACTGCCTGTTGTGTCTAATCATCATCATCAAGTCGTAAAGACGCCGATACCGTAGGGCTGATCTGCGTTGTCATCAGCATATCATTTGTAGGGGAAGGCTGAAGGGGCGATAGAAGTACGTTTAGAGGTGATATTACAGGTAGGGATAGAGTTAACTTCTCTATAGGCATGTCAAGGTCAGGAGAGGCAGGAATGGGCGATATCAACACAGGAGGAGGTGATATTGAAGGGAGGGATAGGGTTAGCTCTAATATAGGAATGTCATAGACAGGGGAGGCAGGTATAGGTGATATTAATACAGGCAGTGGTGATAGCGCGGGGAGGGACTGGGACGAGACGTCGTCGTTGTTTTCAGCAGGTACTGCTTCGAACAGTAGATAAATAATTGCTACAACGTGGTCTTGTTCGTGGGTTGTAAGTCCGTCGCACAAGTGGACATCGTTAATCTTCCTGTTACGCATTTCTGACGCACTCTCGCCTGGGTGTCTTTTTTCGAGAATAATCTCAACGAGCCGCCGCTTACAACTTTCCGAAAGTCCCTTAATAGCATATATGCGTCTTAAGGCTTCACGCTGAATTTCGGCCTCACACGCCCCCAGTACGGAGAAGTTAGATGTAGAAAACATTTTTGAAAAAAATTTTAAACGTCAGCAAAATCTGTTTCAATTAAAAAAGATCGAACCGACACGTTAAAGCTCAGCAGAGAGACTGAAAAACCACTTGCAAAATTTCTAGCACCATATAGGTAAAAACGAAGCTGTAACAATATGTGGGAGGGTCGTAAGAGTTTATTTGACATTTATTTCGCCCTATACCTGGAATTCACCCTAACTTGACTGCTTAAAACTATTTTAAAAAATGTTGACGTTTTTCTTTAGAATTTTGTGTTCCTTCTAAACTTTTGATAGCGTGGGAGCATCTTTTGATGAATGACTAGACCTATTAAAAATAATCACAAATAAAAAAAAATATGTATTTTTACAAGTACAATGGGCGTATATTAAATATTTTGCGAAATAATATCAACAGAATTATTAAAGTAGCCCTAATGAATATTGTTGAGTTTTTAGAAATTTTAAAAATATTAATAAATCATTGCGCGGAGGGCCGATGTTGTCATTGTCACACTAGAATCTTTTGCCTAATACATGATTTTAATTTAATTTTTTTTTTACAGACAGTTGCACTATAAACAGGGGTACTTGCTACAAATCTCATTAGTCGTTAGTCAGCCTTCAGTAAGTGCAGACGCAACCTATAAGTACACCTAAAAAAAAAATGGAAAAGTTTATTATTGTTAAACAGGCTACCAAGCGTGTGCGACTATATAATATTATGGGGCATACTACAGAGTTTAAGATTAAAGCTGTACCAACGGGGAATGAACCTGCTGCATGGTTAAAAGATGCCATCAATCAGATGATTCAAAGAGCCACAGCACATTTGGAGCCGTCAGACCAAGTGAGTTTTAGTTTTTGCTCTAAGGATTTCCAACGCGGAGAGGGATGGCTTTCTTTTAGACCCGCAAGTCAGATAAATTATGATGATTTATGGAACGTAATCAGCAATATTTATCAGTTCAATTCATCAGGCCTCAATACAGAGACCTTCTGCCTAGGTGTAACTAGTGTAAGATTGCCCACAGGTCAGGGGAGGGGCAATAAATACAATACATACGAAGAAGAATGTGTCAAGAGACGAGGAATAACAGTAATCAAGAATAAGGATAACCTGTGCTTACCACGTGCCCTAGTGGTGGCTATTGCTTTTGTTAAAAAAGATAGCAATTTTACAAAAGTAAGAAACGACGTCAATAAGATGCAGACTGTAAGAACAAATAATTTACTGAAGGCATCGGGGATCGCTATTCCAGTTACGGGGGCCGGAATTCCTGAAATACAACTTTTTCAAAACTATCTAAAGGACTTTAAAATTGTTGTCTATAGGTATCAGACGAAAGGTAGGGATGTTATTTTTGAAGGATCTACAAATACGAACAAACGACTTAACTTACTACACCACAACGGTCATTTTAATGTAATAACCTCGTTAACGGCGGCGTTTATGTGCACTTACTATTGTGAAGTGTGCCATATTCCCTATAGTAATAAAAACAACCATTTGTGCGGTGGTAAGTGTCCTGGTTGCGAACAAACCCCAAAGTGTGATATAAGTAATGTTAGGGTTAAGTGCGATAGCTGTAAACGAAATTTTAGAGGCGAAATCTGCTATAACAATCACCTTAAAGCCGGGTCATGGGGGAAAAGTACCGTCTGTGCTGCAATCAGAAGCTGTGAGCACTGTTTTAAAACCATAAAAGGTGATAGAATACATACCTGCGGAGAAATTTTTTGCAAAATATGTTGGAAGACTGTTCCTGAGAATCATCTCTGCTACATTCAGAGAGATACAAGAAAACCGCACAGTGAAAATCGGCTCTTCGTCTTTTATGATTTAGAGACAAGACAGGAAGAGAGATTAACAGATAGTATACTGCTTCATCAGCCGAATCTCTGTGTTTATAGCCAATGCTGTGACAAGTGTATTACCGAAACTAATTTGTATTTTTGTCAAAAATGTGGCTTTCGTACAAAAGTAATAAAAGAAGATGTAATCAAGACATTTACCTCTCATTTGCTGCAGCTAAGAAAGAAATATAAAGAGATAGTTGTAATCGCCCATAACGGCCAGGCATTCGATCACCAATTTATACTGAATTATATGATAACAGAAACCGATTTAACACCGGCGTTAATAATGCGCGGGACAAAAATAATAATGATGAAGTTCGAAAATATTAAGTTTATAGACTCGCTTAACTATTTTCCAATGCCACTAGCCAAGTTACCCCAAGCTTTTGGGCTAGGTGATGATTTTAAAAAGGGATATTTCCCTCATATGTTTAATAAACTTGAAAATCAAAATTACGTGGGAACTTTACCAGCCATTGAACATTACACACCTGACACGATGAAGACAGAAGATAGAGCTAAATTTATGCAGTGGTACGAAGAGCATAAAAACGACCTGTTTGATTTACAAAAAGAACTGATTGATTATTGTGTGTCTGATGTAAAAATTCTTACCGGTGCCTGTTTGAAATTCAGGGAGCAACTTTTGGCTACAAGTAATGTATGTCCTTTCCTAGAAGCCAACACTATTGCGTCAGTATGTAACAAGATATTTAGAAGAAATTGTTTAAAGCCAGATACAATTGGAATAATACCAAAAAATGGTTATCGCTGGAAAGATCAACAAAGTAAAGTTGCTATTGAATGGATACTTTGGGAGGAAAAGCAGAAAGATATTGACATTATACACGCAGCCAAGGGCCCTGAGATGACTCTTAGAGGAATAAAAGTGGACGGATATTGTCCCGACACAAATCAGGTTTTCGAATTTCAAGGTTGTTATTATCAGTGCTACAAATTCGGGAGAAATGATCCTCTTCGCGAAGACCCCTCACTCACTTTAAATTTAAGATATGAAGCCACCACAGCAAAAATTGAAAAACTTAAAAGTTTTGGTTTGTTAGTCATTCAGAAATGGGAGTGTGACTTCAGACGAGAAATGAAAGAAAATAAGGAAATTAAAAAATTCACAGAGACACACCCTCTATTCATCTCAACACCTTTAAATCCACGAGACGCGTTTTACGGGGGCCGTACCGGAAACGTTTGGGAATATTACGAGGTCACGGGGAATGAAAAAATTAAATATGTTGATATATGCAGCCTCTATCCCTGTGTCTGTAAACACGGAAAGTTTCCCCTAGGACATCCCCAAGTATTCGTCGGTGATGAGTGTAAAAAACTAGACTTAAACAGTACCGACGGTTTAATAAAATGCACTGTGCAGCCACCGAGAGATTTGTATCATCCCGTGCTTCCCCTAAAAATTAATAATAAACTTATGTTTGTCCTTTGCGCAAAATTCGGACAGGATATGTCCCAATCTATTGTATCATGTGAATACTCTGATAAGGACCGATCATTAACAGGCACCTGGGTTATTGCCAAAGTACTGAAAGCTCTCGAAAAGGGGTATAAATTACTGACAGTCTTCGAAATCTGGAAATATACAACACAGCAATTTAATAAACAGACAGGGACCGAGGGTTTGTTTACAGCCATGATGAACAAATTTATTAAAATTAAACAAGAATCTAGCGGATACCCCTCAAATTGTTTCACTCAGTCAGAAAAAGAGCAATACATTGTGGATTTTTTTAATCAAGAAGATGTACAGCTGAACCCTGAAGCTATAGTTAATAATCCGGGGCTTAGATCACTAAGTAAATTACTTTTAAATTCATTTTGGGGTAAGTTTGGACAGCGCCAGAATCTACCAAAAACAAAAATTGTAAATACCTCTCAGGAGTTCTTTTCGCTGTTTGTGCAGCCGGACATAAAAATTAACGGTATACTACCTATTAATGAACAGACCTTAATTGTTAATTATGAACATACATTAGAAACGTGTGATTCATTACCAACTGCAAATGTAGCCATCGCCTCATTTGTAACCGCCCAGGCTCGTCTTAAGTTGTATTCATATCTTGAAGAGCTGGGCGATCGCGTTTTATATTACGATACAGACTCTGTCATTTATATTTCACGAGATAATGAAAATGATATACCTACGGGTCATTTCATTGGCGATATGACAGATGAGCTGGAGAGCTACGGTCACAATTCCTACATTACGCAGTTCGTATCAGGCGGCCCTAAACACTATGCTCTAAAAAATTTTTGTACGAAACGTCAAACGGAGGAAATTGTTTGCAAAGTTAAGGGCTTCTCCTTAAACTACACAACATCTAAACTGATAAACTTTGATACTATCCGACAAATGATTCTTCAAAAATCAGATCCGATACCTATTATTTCTAGCAATATTCGGCGAACTAAAGAACACGAAGTAATATCCCGCGTAGAAACCAAACTGTATAGGCCTAATTCCACTAAAAGGCAATTTTCACCCTCAGGGGGCTCAACACCCTACGGCTATAAGAAATCAAAACCATAGTTGTATAATTATTATATTCCTAGAAATATAACTGTATATAATACTGTGTACAAATAAATATTTTCTCTCTAGCTACATGTTATATCAAATAATAAATCTGTATATAATTGCATAATAATAAGTTGTATAGTGGTATTCATTTTTTACATGAGCTAATTACTGTACTGTACCTATGTAAAAATAATAGATTTGTATATAAAGGCATAAGTTGTGTATAGTGTTATTCATTTTACATGAGGCAATTATTGTATGTGAAAATAAAAAAGAGAATATGCTCGGGGTTTGTCCTACTTGTAATAGTGGTAATTTTTATTACAAATAGGTCAGGTGTACGGGGGAGAGCTTGCAGTGTTTATGTAAACCAGACTCATTTGAATATATATCAAATGGGGTTGTTTTGCCTAAATGTTAGAGTTGGAGTGCACAATAAAAAATTGGCTGGTGTACACAAACAAAAAGGCGATGATTATAACTGATATGGGGCCTTTTGTTTCTCCTCAAACGAAAAATTAGGATACTGATTTATTTTTACGAAATATAACTTTTTTTTTTTGTTATTTTAAGTTATACCTATTATTTTGTGTAATATAATATATTCTGCTATTTGTCTTATATTATAAGGAGGGTAAATTTCAGTTTGTATGTACATAATAATAATAAAGGAGCATATTATGAAAAATAGGTGTTTTTATTTCACGTCAACAAAAGTCAATCTTTTATTTTATTATTATTATATTAATTGCCGTCAGGCAGATACTATCTTGAAGTTATAATATTTTACTATGTCTTAAATGGTATGTCTATTATCCAAGCCTTATTCTTTTCTGCTCTTTCTAAAAGTAATTTATGCTTTCACATAATATTATTTTATATTGTAACCGTCCCCCAATTTTACCGTGGGATTTGTAAAACTTAAATATTCTCAGAAACCCTCCCAAAAGACGGGTTTTATCAGGAACTCGTAAAAAGCGACCCGACTCTAATAGCCCGTTTCAATTTAGATAAAAGGTACCACCTGTGCAGGGTATTCTATAAAATTATGCGATTTTCAGATATGCCAGGTGGTAAAATAGTGGCTGTTTGATACTAGGAATATAAATAAGAGCAATTTTAATTTTAGATTAAAACAATAAAAACCTACATTTTTGACCTAAATATTAAAATGGACATACGAAAATAATTTCTATACTCTAGCCTTTTGTGAGTTTTGTTATAGCATTTTAATTGAATAAAGCAAAATGCTATTAATATATAGTAAAAAGGAGGGGAAACACCTTAAAAATAAAATGTTTGTGCACTACGTACCATAGATTTAAACGAAAGCAACATAAAAATACACGTATTTTATTTAAATGAATATTTAACTTAAAACAATATTTCACAAAATGGTAAAGTTCAATATTAGGGAATTTGTTATTTCAAATACTTATTATCTCATTTTAATAATATATAATGATACGAAAAATGTTATAGTTAAAAACAGTATATTGGTATACATAAATAGAAGTAACAACTGTAAATTTTCATAGTACGCTATTTCATGAGTATGAACGATTCGTCTCCTCTTCCTAGGATCACCTTATTCACTGAGCTGATAACCATTTTATACGTGGATTGCCCATATAATTTGACCTGCTGAAGGTATTGTTCTTTTTAGCGGGTTTGTTGTCCTCTAAATTCTTTCGTTTCGGTGGAAACAGTTTACGTATAATATTTACGTATTTCCATCCTTTACTGGAGCATATGCGGCTATTTCGGTCAAATCTCCATCTATGGCAATTCGACAATAAAAGAATTTGCTTGTACTGGGTTAGGTCATGACTGGTATACTTCTTAGGCCGAGATTGTGTCAGTAAATCAATTAGGCCGTCTGATAACACATATTGTTCATTGTCTATTAGTAATATATTTTCAGTAAATTCAACTTGCATATTTCCGATAAACCATGCACCACACCGTGAACTTCTAATCCCATAAACTTTTTCGTTAGACATTTCTAGAAGTTTAAACTTGATTCGACGATCAACCATCTTGTCACGTCGACGTCTAGTATGCTAATAAAGACTTACGGGGGTAAATTCTGTTAATATTACACGCTGAAAAGCTAGACGTTACTATATCGTGAATGAAACGCAACGTATACGAAACTGTATAGCGACAGAAAAAACAAATCTTGTTAATATTACAAGCTGAAAAAGCTAGACATTATATGAACGTTACTATATCGCGAATAAAACGTAACGTATACGCAACTGTTATCCATACAATAAAGGGTGTGGTTTTCTATTTAATTAACTATTTAGCAGGCCCTTTACTCACAATTTATAAAAAAAACTCAGTGATGCTCAGATAAATTTTACCTTTTCTATATAAGAAAATAAAAAACAGCTCCAAGTACAGGTAGGTATATTAAGTTATTTTATCTTAAAATATTTTAACAAACAACGTCTTTCTTGTGGTCTATTCTGTAAGGGTGAAACGACAGGGGTATGCCTTTTATAGGTAGTTCTTGAAAATATTTTAACCTGCTTCTATTTTATAAAAACGTGTTATTTTTCTTCAAGGAGGGTTCGTTGATTTAAAAAGTTCTCAACAAAGGGACTTAAAATGTGAATATTACCATTTTTTTGTAATATAAAAAATTTAAGTGGTTTTGCCCTTTCTGCACCGCACCTACCTGCTGCGTTTTAATTATCTAGAATGAAATAAAAAAGCAAATGCGTACTGGCTACATTGTTGAGAATTGTATCTAAATAGGTAGGTACCTAAAAGAGAATCCGTAATATATTTTTTATAATTAGTAGATTTCAGTATAATGCTTTAAAAGACACAAAAAAGTTGCCCGTATTCCATACTCTTTAGGGATGTTTATTTTCTATTTACATACCTACCTGCCCCCCGAAAGGTAAGCTATCGCATGAGCGTGTTTTGTTATGCTAGCATTATGCAATAAAATATTTCTTTTGTTACATATGGATTGACATTCTTAGTTGCATTCCACCGTTGTCTGTATGTCGACACAGAGTCGGCTTTCATTGTTGCCACCTATCGTACAGGTGCAACTTTCAAATATCTATTCAAATCTGTTTATATTTTTATATATTTAAAACCCCCCGCATAGAAAGCGGGGTGGTAGGTAGATATAATAATAATCGAAGAAATGGTTGAACCGCTTATTATAAACGATATTAATAAAAGGTCATCTTCCGAATCGGACTGTGATTAAGCCATAACGACAAAATATTATTCGATTTCTGAAAAATGCTTCGTGTGTAAGATTCTATATCATATCTTGTCCTTTTCATTTATTAGTTGATACGCTTTTTAAATATTTTCATATGGTATAAATACCTACGAGTATAATAACGAGTGATTATTAATTATTTTGCTCAAGGGCGGCTGTGTCCCAGTATACATAGTGTAGCAGTAGCGCGTAGATTAAATCATAGGGCGAATTTGCAAGAAAGCAGCGTTGTCACGTTGAAAACCTAAAATAATGTTTTTTGACGGTATGTAATATAAAATCTTGAGCTATCTTACTTTGAAAGCCTACTTTATATGGCCACCTCCTACTTCTAGACACCAAACTTTCAACAATAAAAATTTTTGTGCTTCACAGAACATTTTTACTGTAGAACTTTCAATCCGGCAACAAAGCTTCACCAAAACTTGATACGCTGAAAAATAAAAAAAAATAAAAATTAAATCATATCCTGCAAATAGCACTTTATAATAGTCAAAAGACGACTCCCCGGAGAAATATTAGTTAAAGCAATAGTAACCTACCTTCAAATAACTGCAAAAATTACAAAATTTCTCCAATTTTTAAAATTTACAAATACACAAATTCAAATAAGACGTAAATGTCATAAAACAATCATGTCATCTTATCTACGCAGTACGGCCATGATGCTTTTAAAATGCATGGCCTCCCTTGAGCAAAATAATTAAAAATCACTCGTTATAATACAATTTTAGAAGGGAATAGGCATATTTAAGCTTTTTAATTTAAAAACTCCTCCAATACACGCTTCTGGCTAGGGGATTTTTTTCAATAACAATGGTAAATCCTCAAGTATAACAATAGCTTGCGATAAATTCAGCATTGTTTTTATAGCCGACATAAAATATTAATACTTCATTAAATTATACATGTCTGTTCAAGAGTTAGAGCCAAAAATGTAGGTAAGTGTCCTATGACCCTATGAAAAACTAGGGTTTTTGTGACTTCCCCTATTTACACGAGTATACCATAAAAAATAGCAGAATGTACGTATATAGTAAAAGCGGTACGGGAAAACCTTAAGAAAATAAAAATGTTCAGGCGCTGAGAATTCAGACGATAAAAAGCAACATTTTAAAAAAAAAAACCGCCTAATTCAATTTAGATACGGTGTTGAGAATCATTTTTATAATAATTATAGGAGCAATAATCGTGAAAGTAACAATTTAAGTGATTTAATAGTATTTAATACACTTTTCTTACCTGTATATGCCTCAGTATATTGTTTTGTAATTTTTTTTTGTTAATATTACGCTGCCTTGTGCTAAATAAAATATTATTTTACTATATTGCGAAGAATAAATTTTGTTTCATTTTTTATATAATCCAATAGCCATAAAGTCAAAATTTAAGTGGGTTTGCTCTACCTGCCGCCCGAAAGGTCTGCTGTCACACGATCGTGTTTTATTATGCGAGCATCATTCAATAAAATATTTCTTTGTTACATACTGGCAAATGTGTACTTGTTACATTGTTCGAATGTTAAGAATTTAAAAAGCGTCAGTTATAGTGCATGTTTTGTAAATGTCTAGCTTTTTGTTAGCGTCTATAGCATTTCTTATTAAAAATAGCAAAAGGTACGTATAGTAAAAGATAAGTATAGTAAAAGTGGAACGGAAAAACCTTAAGAAAATAAGAATTCTGGCGATAAAAAGCAACATAAAACCGCCTAATTCAATTTAGATACGGTGTTGAGAAATTTAGAGAAAAAATAATGACTCGTTATTATTATTTATATATATAATAGGCGACAACTAAAAAACTACATTCAAAAGTCTTTTTGTGGCTCTGAAAAGAGCCGATTTGGTTGGCACACGGTTACTCTAAGTACAGATAGGTTACATAATGTACAGGTGTATGTGTAAATACCCCGTATGTAGCATTCATTACACTTTATTGCATGTTGGACAGTCTGAAGCCTCCATTTTTAGAAAACAAGGCTTCTTGCACCATTTGCAATGTGGCTTGGGTGGAACATTTAGGTTACCGGGCCACTCATCTCTTAACCACAATTCGTGGTATACAACCTTTTCTGGTGCCAAATCTCTAAATGGCTGCCACGAATACCAGCACTTTACACACGTTGTACTGTTAGGTGACGACGCTCTGTGGTAGTAAGAGTACACAAAACAGCAACCATCTAGAACCAGATCCGCTTTAATTCCGTCGTCTGACATGCTGATAGCTGAACGAACGAACCAGGAATAAGGTGACAAGATGCAGCAACGTAGGCTATAAGGGTTGGGGGTGGATGGGGCAATGAAACCCTGCTGGCTTAGGTGTTCTTTTTAGGTTCTGTAACGTTTTTCTCGCGCAGGGGTGAATCGGGGGTGGTCTAACGACACAAGGTATTGGTTTTTAGACGACCAGTCAGACATTCGGGGTTAGAGTTTGAACCAATGTAAAGACTGTAACGTCACAAGGTATTCTTAGTGGTCTAAGCGACCGTCAAGTAGCAGGGTCTAAGAGGGGTGAGCTTGAAGGTTTAAAGTGGTAGTGGATACACGCATTATCGATTGGTTACAGAGAGAGAGAGTAAGTGGGGGCGGGGTTTAGGGCTGTATGATTCAGATTAGCTTTTACAGCATCAGTAGTCTATAAGCTCTAACGCCATTTTGAAGGCAAAGTAGAGCCATACATTCTGGGGGGTGGGGAGGGCCGAATTTGAACCAATGTAAAGACTTTAACGTCACAAAGGTATTCTTAGTGGTCTAAGCACCCGTCAATGCGGGGATGTAGTGGCAATTGGAGTTTAGGACGGTATCATTCTGATTAGCTTTTACAGCATCAGCAGTCTATAGGCTCTACGCCATTTTGGTATCAGTACCTATAGGCTAGGGGGTGGGATTTAGGGTGTATTATTCTGGTTAGATCTTACAGCCTTGGTTGTCTATAGGCTCTAACACCATTTTGGTATCAGTACCTATAGGCTAGGGGGGTGGGATTTAGGGTGTATTGCTACGCTTTTCTTTGCGCCTGCGCGCAGGTGCGCTGGAAGTTATCTTAGTTAAAAAAAAGAGGGTTACTTACCAATTACGGCCATTCAAAATTAATGGAAGTTAAGTCAAGTTGAGCCAAGTTAAGTTAAGTTAAGCTGAGGGAGAGGGGCTAAACGAAAGCGTGCAAAAATGCCCTAACTCAAAATGCCGGAGAGATAGGGGGGGTATTAAATGGCGCCACCAATTTGACAGCCAGGCAAATTGGAATCCTTCCAAGGTCGTGTTGGGACCTCGCTCTCAGCTACACATAAACAAAAAAAAAGGAAAATAATTTACTGGAAGGAAGGAAGGCAAAACAAACCACAACTAGGAAGTACCGTACGGCACCTCAAATAAAACTCATACCTTTCTTTTTTAAAAAAAAATATATTTAGAATATGATTAAATGGTATACTTGTTCACACAGCAGCGATATTATTTTACTTTACCTATTAAAAGATTCAAAATAAACATTAGGTTCTAAACCGGCGCAACCGCGGTGATATCACAGTACGGTTTTACAAGGCGCTCTGAAATGTTAAATTAGGTCCTGACCCAATAAACGGGTTAAAACGCCGACAGTTTGCGTAAACAAATATTCAATGACAATCGCAAAAAAAAAAAAGTAATGTGAATTGCGCATACTACTAAAGTTAGAACTTAGCTGATATGACGATACTGGCTTGGGATTCTCAATCTAGCTGAACACATAGGCGGCAGCAATGTCAGCTATCGATGTCCACCCAGTGTTGGCCTAGGTCCGTACTGAGGATAATCCCACTGAGCCGGAAGGCTACTCGTTCAAATGATAGAATATAGGGTTCTTTTACCCGTTACAAAGAAAATAGGGTAGTGCTCTGACCCTCTTAAAAGATAATTTATCGGTGGGTGTTTGGACCCTCTGTAAAGACCCTATAAAGAAACAATCCGCGTCAGAAAGATACTTAAATAAAATTAAAACCACGTGCGCGACCTGAAAACCCCACATAATAACATGGCTGAAGGCCCACCCGACTTTAAAACCATATTGCAACGCTGTATAAATGAAATAAAAATACTACAAGTTAATAGGCGCGAGAAAAATCCCAAAAATGCACCTGCGCTTAATAAAAACAATACCCCAATAAATAAAAGCCCATTACCTGTTAATGACAAAAAAAAATCCTACTGCGCATGTGCGACGCGACTGCGCATAAAAATATGCTACAATGTCTGATAATAATTTATTCAACAATAAGAATCAAAAGTAACGTTTTAAACTGAAGTTAACCGAAATATCTACCGCGCATGCCCGAAATAAACGCTAAAATTTATTTAAAATCACTTAGTATTCAAGCAGAAAACCCACTAGACCCGAATACGTTAAAATCCCGAAAAGTATCTATTGCGCATGCGTCAGGCGATGGCACATTTTATTAATGAAAATTACCACAAATGAATCTGGGATACTAAAATAATTATTTAAATAATTTAAAAGTGGTTTTCTCCCTGAAATACTAGCCAAAAATAACGAAGTAATAAATTGAACATAATGCGCATGCGCCCAAAAATCGTACGATATGGGGCTCTAAAAACCCAGAATAAAATATACAATAAAACCCTCAATACCCTTTTACTAAATGACGTTCAGTTAAATTAACAGCTCCAGGCCGAACAAAAATGAAAGATGACCACTGGAAATAGAATATAAATTACAACATTATGACTTAGAGCGCAGAAAGAATTAAAATCCGTGATATTAAGAAAATTTTACTACCACGACCAATACTAGAACCTACAGTATCACCCTACTGGTGATTCCCCCACTTAAATTTTATTAACCTGAAATTCAAAATGTGATTTTATGAGACCGTTATTACTGGATGAAGGCAAAACTACTTATCCCGATGTTGCAATATGAAGAGATAAAGTAAAACGCATTAAATTAACGAAATGAAATCAGTACTAACGGTTTTAATAGCAAAACTAATAAATTAATGCGACTTTAACCGTCAGATACCAAAATTTAACGTACAAAATCAAGTAAATTAATAAGTAATTAAAATAAATCAATTAAATACAGCTTCCACAAGCCTTCTAAAATCTACAAAGGAGGTTTCAGGACACCACGTGACGCAGTATTAAACAAAATTTCCATAAATCAATCAGTAAAATCAAATCAAAGCATAAAAACAATGGCGTGAATCCATGAAATAAAATAAAATTAAATAACATGATGAAATAGCAACGTGGTTTTACCAAAAGGAGAAAAAAAACAAAATGGTAGCCTTACCCGTTGTTACTAGGGGGTCTGCTTGGCAACTAGCGGCTTCGACGCAGTAAAATCGGCAATCAGCCTTAATGACCTTACTTTTGACCCAAAATCAAATTCTCCAACAGTCAATCACTTAGAAAGGTCACTTTATTAAGTTTTCTGCCCGAAATCCCAAAAATAAGGAAGTTATAATAAACTTTTAGGGGCGAACAAACTTTGCGTCTGAAGACTCACGGAGCCAGCTAAGAAGTAATGCTTCCTTGACCACGCTAGCAAGATGGCGAAAACGGCGGAAGTACTACGTGAATAAACCAACGCATTCACATTAAAGTTAACAAACTAATCGGAGATGATTAAACCCTTGCACCACTAATTAATTTACCCAACCGGTACCCCATAATAAGACCAACCCTCTTCAAACAATCAAATAAAATTAGATAATTCAAACAACAAACAATCCCTTACTTGACTATATAGTAAGAATGAGAAGAGGAACACGTGACCCCTGCCCTAGGGACGTGCACCCGAAACGAGAATGGGTCTGGCCGTCGATATTGGCTAATGCTCCAAGGCCAAGGAAAACGATCGAATTTCCCGACAGAATAAAGACTCCCAGACCACTAAAACTCAATAAGCAAGAAAACAGCCCCTTCCCGGCGATGAAATTATCCCCATACTGAAATCAAATGATCAATCGAAAACCCAATAAACCTATCGATATGGCCCAGCACTAATATAAATGAACCTATTTTCTTACATAGCTCGATGCTCCTAATGCAGTCAAAAATGACAAACAGCTGATTAACGTCAAAATCGACTGCTGGCCAAAAGAAAATACAAATAACAAAATGGGCTTTCTTTAGGAAATGATGACTTGAAGAGTCAGAGAAAATACGAGAAAAAGGCCCTACGACGATAGAGGTAACCTTTACAAAAATTTAACATTTTAAATAACCTATAAACATGACATAAATCATTTAATTCACAATTCCAAATTTACCGGATTCCAAACTATATTTTAGGGGAGATTACACAATAAACAGTAAGGAAAATTGACTCATTTCCCCGGGTAAACGATCGAAGAAGGACCTACCATAACTAGAGGTACCAAACTGAAGGAGATATACATTACAGTACTGTCGAAACAGGATCGAAACTAGAGATAAAAACTGACTTTTAATCATGGAAATCTAAGATAAAACTACCCTCAAGGTAAGAAAATAAGGCCCAACTTCTATTACTTACTACTCTTAAGGCCACTTAAAGCAATTAATCCCCAACCACATTAACTATGAAAAAAAACCCTCTCCCCGATAGGTATCGAAGACTAACAGAAGGAAATAACAATCTAGGGATTCAAAACCCAATCCAAACAATATTTACCCCAACCAGTCTAACCTGGCACCACAAAAAATCAATTCCTTCCTATGGGACAAAACGAAAGCCAGGAAAACATACAGGGTGAGCAAAGAAAATTGAAATGTACCGCCATTCCGTAGTTAAGGGGAATTTACAGACAGTAAAGTAAGGTCAGTAATTTTTAGGTTTAAAACATAAATGGCTTCATAACTAAGATCATACTTATTCACAGTATTTAAAGAAAAATAGAACGATTGATTAGGTCTGTAAGCCAGAATTTCTTGACAAAATGGTGAGTCAAACTAAAATAAAATCATTAAATCCCTTAAAAGTTGAATTATCGGGCATTATTAATTATTCATATGTAGCCATATAGGTCACTCGCTTTAACGGCTTTTTCAAACCGTTACAACTCCCCTCTACTACGGAAGGAGGAAAACTTCCCCTAAGAAGTTTTACGACGATAAGTCCAATAAAAAAAAATTATCAAACTGGTCCAGATGTTAAAGAAAAATTTCCTACTACAAAAAAACTGCAAGGTACTCAACCACTCCAATACTACTTATCATTCGCCAAATACTTGATCATCTACTTTTATAAAAATACTGAAGGTACCTAAAAATAGTCACAAGGGTATAACCCACAAAAATAACAGTTACTAATAACATAGCAACTCCACTACTATTATCAAAAATAACCTCCAAAAAAAACTAATCAACCAAAAAGAAAACAAAAGATATTCCAGTGACTGCCCTGCCGTCGGAGACCCCCGGAGTCCCCGGAAGAGGAAGGAAGTGATTCTGAGCTGCTTGCGTGGTGAACGTAACTCCTAAGGAAAATCCGAAAATGGAAAAGCGGACTACATTAAGCACTTGTTGGAAAACGGACCCGTGAGCTAATATTGCGTTACAACCAACTTTGGCTTGGCGAACCTCGTATATTAGCCTCACACAAGCAAACCCAAAACACAACCAGCCACCCCCAAGAAAACCGAAAAACCCCGACACCAAGACAATACCTGAAAGGTGGAAAACTAAAAATAACTGAAAATTAATATAGACCAACAAACTGTAACCCAGATGTTCCACCGATCAAAAGGGAGTGCATTATAGCACACACTAAGCTAAAAGATACAAATGTGTTATACACTAGGATATGTACCGCAGCCTTTTTAATGAAAATGAAAAGGTTGTTCCGAAAGGCGCCACTGCTCCAGGCCTGCTGTCTCACACTGACCGGCCAGAGTAAGTCACGCACAGTAGTTTCGCCCTCCCCTGGGCTGGTATTTCGCAGACTGGTCCTCCAAGAGGCTCCAGGGGTCAGACAGCCACCCCCCAATACGTAACCCTTCCAGCCGGCCTGCTCACCACCGGACCCAAATTCCACAAGGGACTGAAGGTCCCGCAAAAAGCGGTGAAGCAACACCCTGGGGCACCCAACGTCCCTCAGCCTATAAACAGAGAAAAGAGAAGGCTGAAAAGAAAAAAAACGTCAAAATCGGTAAAGTAAATTTTCCCAGAATAGAATCAACCATCTATTCTGAACACAAAGGTAAGTCACAATCGGTATACTCAAATTCAACATAACGCCAACGCCTCTTTTGCCCGCAGACAAAAGATCGCTAGCGACGTCCAAAAGACAATCAATCAAATAAGTCAAAATCAGGTTACTTTGTTGCTTTCAATCCGGTCATACAGTGGCACAAATCCCTAAAAAGGTATATCTCAATCTAAACAACACAACGCCATAAGGCCAAGATCAATACAACCAAATCAACCAAAAATAGAAAGAGAAAACCAGTTTTCAATGTAAAAATCCCGAAATACGGCTCATAAAATGATACACTGAAAACCAAACCACTGACCAAGATAAAAACACCCCAAGTAATAAACTAAGGGGTAAAGGCGTGAACGTTAACCGCAGAAAACTTCACCCTAAACCAAGGCGAAGATACTAATATCAAACGCAAAGTCACAATAAGCAATCAAATAACGTCCACGAGGACCAAGTCAAAATAAATCTAATAAAGTCATAATCAGGTAATCAATATCAAACATAAGTCTCACAATAAGGTTAAAGTAGTCAAACAACGTAAGGTAAAGTAAAGACAAAGAGAGAGCAATAAAACAAAGCAAACTGAAAAGAAAAGTTAAAAGGAGATTGCAACTTAAGGTTGACTCCTTAAACACAATAATAACTACCGAGCTGAAGGCAAAAGTTCCATTACCAAAGCTGAAGGCTGAACTATACTGACGGAAAAGCAGTGCAACTACTGAAGGTAAATTACACGACTCACAAGTAAAAAGGTAAGAAAACTGAAGGTTTAACTTACCAACACAAAGTAACGAACCGCTGAAGGCTGAATTCACTACGAACGGAATAGACCAGCTGAAGGCCATTAGCCTATGCCTGCACTCGATGGAGTTCTACCATCACTTAGTACACAGTGCGGAGTATTTCTAACTGAATCCACCCAGCTCTGCCACGTTTCGCGCCGAGGCATCACTGAGCTTCACTCAGAAACCCACATCCGCTGGGGGCACAAACACTGTAGTGAACAGCTGATGGCTTTGTTCGCTACACAAGAATTAGGTCAGTTGAAGACTTCGACGTAATCCAGCACTCGGCGTACTTCTAACGCCACGGGTTCTCCGTGCAGCACATTCCTAACCAACTTCACTTGAATCTACTCTGTTTCGCACCAAAGCAGTATCAAATGTAGTTGGAACCCCGTAGCCGCAGGGGGCTTAAAAAAAAAAGAAAAATTACAAAGGTAATGAACTAAACATGAAGGTAGCGATAGTGATTTTACTCGTTGTCTGAACTCTCGCTTAAAATTAATGGATTATTACACAACTTGAGATCTTGCACATGCCACACACCTTTACTTTGACCATTCTGATCTTGAAGTTCATAGGTACAAGTGCCGGTCTTCCTTTTAATAATAAAAGGACCTACAAAGGTTGGTGCTAATTTGGCGCTGTAATATTTTGTGGCATCTGAGAGACTTTTGTTCTTCCGCCAGACCTGCTGTCCGGGTGTAAATTGGACAGGTCTCCTGCGTAGGTTATATCGACGTTGATTATTAGCGCGGGACGCTTGGATCCTTTTTCGTACGTCCGCATATAAGTGTAGAAAGGCGGTATGTCTCTTGTCGACAACATCCTGAGGATCTAAGTCAATTTTAGGCATGTCTTCGATAAAGTCTTGTCCATAAAGTTTATGTTCTCTCCCAAAATTAAGATAGTAAGGACTAAATCCGGTAGTTTCATGTCTAGAAGTACGCATGGCACAACCGATAGCGGCTAAATTCTCGTCCCAAGTACGATGGTTATTATTTTGAATGTATGAACGTATCATGGTTTTCACCACTCTGTTTGCTCGCTCGGTTGGATCAGCCTGCGGATGATACGAAGCTGTGTAAAAGATCTTGGTTTTATAACGCCGACAAAGTTCTTGGAAATCTTTTGATTTCATCTGAGCTCCCTGATCACACATCAAAAGCTGTGGGGCTCCAAACATAAGAAAAATACCCTCTTCAACTTGCTTGGTAAGTGATTTAGCTGTAGCAGAACGAGATGGAAATAGAACGGTGAATTTTGTGAAATAATCGTTAACTACCAGAACGTACTGATTACCCGATCTAGAGCGAGGGAACGGTCCAATGTAATCTAAACTAATACATTGCCACGGTTTCTTAATGTCTGGTCGATTACCCATTAAACCTGCAGGAGGTTTTTGTTCTACTTTATTCTGCGCACAGATTCTACACGCTTTTACATATCTGGCTATGTTATTCCTCATCTTTGGCCAATAATAACGCTGGCATACTTTCCAATACGTCTTGAATATGCCTACATGGCCTGCAGCAGGAATATCGTGGCAGCGGTGAAGTATTTCACTCCTCCTATCTTTCGGAACAACAAGTTTCCAGGAGCTAGATGGTGTAGCTAATTCCGAGGGACACGATTTCACAAATTTATACAACAATCCGTTTTCGACTCGCCAAGTTGGAAACTTATGCGGTAACTCTTCTAGTCTAGTGAACATGTTTTTATACCATTTATCAGTGGTAGACGAAAATGAATCTTCTTTAATTTCCGGATTTACAGCGTCAACAGCGACAGGCACAGATCGAGAGAGGAAATCTGGAACCACATGGTCTTTACCAGGTCTATGAATTAGCGTGAAGTCATAGGGTTGGAGGCGAAGTGCCCAACGTGCTAATCTTCCTTGCGGATCCTTCAATCGATGTAGCCATAATAGTGAATGATGGTCGGTTATTACTGTAAAATGGACTCCTTCCAAGTAGTGCCGTAATTTTTCGACGCTCCAAATTACTGCCAGACATTCCTTTTCAGTCACCGTCAATTTCATTTCCTGCCTAGTTAGTGAACGTGATAGGAAACATATTACTTTCTCTCCTTCGTCAAACGTCTGAGATAATACGGCTCCAAGGCCGAAAGCACTTGCGTCAGTCTGTAAAACGAAAGGGCGATTGAAATCTGGACAAGTAAGAATGGGTGCTGTAATTAATGCTTCTTTAATGGCTCGAAAAGCATTGTCACAATCGGGTGTCCATGACCAACTGATCTTTTTCTTGGTCAGATTGGACAAAGGAGCTAGTACAGAAGAAAAATTAGGTACAAATCGTCTATACCATGATGCGGTACCTATGAAACGTCGAATTTCTGTCACATTTTTAGGTGGTGGTATATTCACAATGGCCTCTACTTTCGATGGGTCTGGCCGAAGGCCTTGACGGTCAACTACATAGCCCAAATATTTTAGTTCTGATCGGCAAAAATGACATTTTTCCAAGGATACAACCAGTCCTGCTTCGAGTAAGCGATCGAATACTATGCCTAGAAGTCTTACATGTTCTTCAAAGTCCTGGGAAACCAGTACGATATCGTCTAAGTAAACCATGACGGACGGTTCTAGGTCGGCGCCAAGAACGCAATCGACGATCCTAGACCAAGTAGCCGGAGAATTCGTAAGCCCAAAGGGCATTCGCCGGAACTGAAATAATCCTCTTCCAGGAACAGTAAAAGCAGTGTATTCTCGCGAAGACTCAGATAATGGGACAGTCCAAAAAGCAGATTTGATGTCGATGGAACTCAAATATTTAGCGTCTCGCAATCTGTCTAAAATTGATGAAATATATGGAATAGGGTATGCATCTTTGGTAGTTACCTCGTTGAGTCGTCTATAGTCCACGCAAAAGCGATAAGTATCGTTTTTCTTGCGCACCAGACATATTGGGCTTGACCAAGCACTTTTTGAGGGTTCAACCACTCCGTCCTTTAACATGGACTCTAACTCCTCATCTATGATCTTTTGCTTGAATGGAGACACAGGGTAATACCTTTGTTTGATAGGTCTGGTGCCTGGTTTAACCTCGATGACATGTTCAGCAACTGTGCAATATCCTAATCCGGAACCCATTGACGAAAGCTTTACTTTTATTAATTGATCTAATATTTGCCGCTGATCGGCGGTAAGTGTGCTCTCGTCTTGAATACTATTAATTTGAGTAGAGACAGGATCAACAGAGAAATGCCAAATATCTTGATTTAAATCGGGGACTATTTCCATGCTTTTCCAGAAGTCAATTCCTAGGATAAGTGTGTGTGAAAGCTCTGGTAAGACGAGCACGTCGATGATTTTGGTCTTCCCCATTAAACAGAATGGAACCTGCATAAAACCAATGCTGGAACAGCTCTGTCCATTGGCGACTGTGCATCTCGTTTCTTTCAACAAAAGTTGTAAACCTAAACGTTGTAATAGTTCGTATCCAGGAAGACCAACAATAGTCCTGGTAGCACCGGAATCCAATAATCCT
Organism: Polydrusus cervinus; assembly: GCA_935413205.1. NCBI lineage: Eukaryota > Metazoa > Arthropoda > Insecta > Coleoptera > Curculionidae > Polydrusus > Polydrusus cervinus. Next base: position 25,090,851 of record OW284515.1, read on the forward strand.
CGAAAGGGAGTGCCTAAAATAGTGACTTCTAAATATGGGCGTTCATCGCCTTGAGCGTGACCAATGATGTAATCCAAAAGTAATTGAGCTGGAAAGTCGGAATTCTTGTTGGTCGATGTATTATTGGACTTGGGAGACATCGCACGACCTATTGATTCCCCCGGGAAGCGTTTCCCGAATTCATGCATCTGGGGCAATTTCGAGTCGTGACATCAGGTGTCCCGCAGCGGTAACAATGTGTCTTCTTCGGACTAGGGCAATCCCTATTATAATGACCAGTTTTCCGACAATTCCAACATCTTATATCTGGGGCACGTCTATTGCTGTTAGTTGGTGGATTGACGTGTCTAATTTCTTGAACATCGTTATTCGAGTGGCATCTCGGAAGAGCTTCCTGCATATCGGAAACAAAGGCAAAGTCAGGCTCTACAAATCCCTGTCTTTTTCTAGAAGGTGGAACGTAATGTTCTGCACGATATTTCTTAGATTCCAAAGTCAGACAGCACTCCTCCAATTCTTCTAAAGAATTTACTACAGGAAGTTGGGTAGTATAAAAAGGAGCCAAATTTCTGGTGATGATGTCCAACTTTACCTCTTCAGTCATTCCTCCATAACGTCTACAGAGGGCGTGCATACTCGAGAGGTAATCTACAATGCTCTCGGAGGGATCTTGTGTCCTGTCTAATATTTCTCGGAAAAGTCGTGAACGATAATCTGGTGGTTCGAAATGACGACTAAGCAATCCCGATAAGCCTTTCCAATCGGTAAATCTAGATCGGTTAGATCTAAACCAACTCAACGCCTTTCCTTCGAAAAGATCGATGGCGGACTCGAAAACTTCCTGTTCAGTAACGTGGCGAGCTACTCTAAGTTCGGCGACTCGTTCTAAAAATCCATGAACGGACATACTTTTAGCGTCTCCGGTGAATTTCAATCCCCATTTTTCCACTTTTGGTCCTTTAAATTGCATAGGTGCTCTGCTAGGAGTAAAGACAGGTGCATGGTGAATGGAAGATATAGAAGAAGCAGCGTCTGAATCAGACTCGTCCCGATCAGGTCCACCTTCACTAAAAAAAATAAAAAATAGATGTTAACCTCAAATCCCTGACTTTCCGTTTGAAGTTCGACTTGTTTGACGTTTTAGGTTAAATACATATTTTAGCTTAGCTTATTTATCTTTAATCTTAGGCCCGATTGCACGAAGCAAAATAAATCTAAGCTTAACGATAAGGCAGGCTTAAAAATAAAAAGTAGTTGTACCGTCGTTTAAGCTTAGTTTATACCCTAAAAAGCTTGACTTATTTTAAGCAGTCAAATTGGACTGCTTAAGACGTTAAACCAAAATTTCTAACCTATGTATTTTGTGGTTTTTATTAAAAAATGGATATCGAGAACGAATTTGATATTGTAGCATTCAATATTTCCGAAGCATTTCTCAGGTTAAGATTAAATGAGTACGAATGCTACATAGTAATTTATGCATTATCAATTTAAGTATTAACGCAGTTTGATATAGTTAGGAATTTAAATGCTTAAAAATTACCTTATAAATTTTGAAGATTTAGCTCAGTTTTGTTGATTGTATATTCAGTATATTTTAAGATGGTATTTGGCACTAGATTCCATATCCGGTGTAGTCATGCTCATTTATTTTGTAGAGTTTCCTTTTATCGATGGTTTTCTCCTATGAAAATCCTTTCATTGTTTTGATTACAGGATCTGATATATTTTTGAAAATCAGGTTAGTTTCGATTGAAGTTTATAGCTGTCAAGTAAACCACAGAGTGGTTAAAGGTAGGTAGTTTCAAATTCTTACAGTGCTTTTACGCGCTAAGCCGACAGCCAGATAATTTATGGTGGTGTGTTCGGAAAATGGTGTTGGTCAACGTTGGAAATTGGTTGGTGCCCCGAATTCGGTGTTAAATCGAACATTATGTTGCTAACTTCGGGAAGTAATTAAAGTTCCGTTTCCTGCTGGGAAGCAGCCATTGAGAGAGGGGGACTTAAGCACTTATTCCCCGGCCGTGAAACGCGGTGCAAGCGTTTTTTTAGAGCTAGTGCGGACCTATGAAAGGGGAATCTAAGTCACTATTTTTGAGGGGTGATAGGCCTGGTAATTTCCACTTGCAGGTAAGATTTTGATTTTGCTAAAACTGGGATTTTTATTAAACCAGAAATATCTTCATTTGCAGTTTTGAGGTTGGAATTGAGCACGTTTTAGTACAATCACCAGCTTAGACCAGCTTAGAGTAATTTAGCTCACATCAGCTAAGTTTAGCTTAATCTAGCTTAGTTTAGCTCAACTAGCTTATTAAAGTTTGGGAAACCAGTTTATGGAAGTTACACACTTTTGAGTTGGAACTCGATGATCTGTTCTGAGGCTGTTTCTAATTACTTTATGGGCCTTCAGCTGTTTGAGATTTGGATGTGAAAATTCGGGAAATTAGGAGTAACTGGAGGAAGAAGGAGACGATTGTAAATACTACCTCATGGATGGGTGAAGTCAGGATTGACGTTAAGTTGCTGAACCAAATACACTAAACATAAGGTTTATCAGGCCAGTTTTTTTAATTTATATATCATGTAATACCAACTTGGTAAGTCAAATAATTTAATAATTTAACTTCGTACTATACTGCCGTCCAAAGAAAGAACGCAGTATGTCAAAAAAACTAGTTTTGAGAAAAAGGGAAAAAACGATTTTTGGCATAATTTCTTAGATGTAATTAATTTGACGTTTTTTTTGGGTTAAATATAAAAGAACTAATTAAAAAAAAAAGTTATGCATATGTTTTGAAACATTTTGACCATTTTTAGGTGTTTTAATTCCAATACTGCGTTTTACTTCAGTTTTTTATAAGTTTAATTGCAACCATTACAGATCTAAAGCGCAGTATGTACTCATTCCTTGAATAAAACGCAGTAAGTCTGTATACTTAATACCGTTCTGGCTTGGGTTAACAAATATTTAACAAAAAAAAACTATCTAATAAATGTTGTAAGAAAAATTTAATAAGGTGGGTAAAACAAATTAGAACCTACGTTGACAAAAAAAATAAAAACTAAAAGCTAATAAATAATACAATATCACATAAAACTAATAATATAATTAATACTTTGGTATACATATAAAACACGACATGTTATTCCCTAGAAATATTTAAATCATTCGATAATTGATTATCACTCAATTCAATCCAAAATTTTTGGCGATCTGCTGTCATTAGTGGACAAAGGTTTTTAATGATTTTATTTTTTTTGTCAGAAAAAATACCTCGCGGGTTTGTTCTTGCATCAGGTAATAAAACGCCTTCTTTTTGATTTTTAATTTTTAAGAATTCGAACTCTTTTACGTCTTTGAAATTATAGTTTTCTGTGTAACTTAAAGATGTTTTGCCCCTTTTTACCATAACCGAGGTAAAAGAAGCTAGATATGGCCTAGGTTTTTTTTTTTTAATTTGGGATATGGCTGCTAGATCCGGCCAATCAAAAAAATGTTGAACCGTCATTTCTATGACTTTAGTTTTTCCAGAATTGGCATTTTGAACAGCACTCGCAAAATCTGCAAAATCATACAAGTTCTTTTTAAATTTCATAGATAGTTCCACTTGGTGATGGAAGCTATCTGCACTCATGAATGTATGGCCAGGTTCAAAAAATTTTATTATGATTTTTTCTGCCTTAATATGTTCCGAATTGATAATAAAAATTAAATAAGTCATAAGTGTCCAATTCTTATTTTGCGCGGCGCAATTGTCTAACCAGAGAGTTATCTCTAAAGCGTCTCTATTGATTAAAAAGAATTGGTGAAATGAACTTATCAAATCTTCCTTTTTTCTTCCTGCTACTGCTTCATGCCAAATGGCCGCAACAGGTTTTAATTGCTTTTGTTTTATCCCAACAGGAACAAAAGACTCATTAAAACCAATAATTCGTGGAGTAAAAATCACAATTTTAAAATGTTCCATGCGGGGTAGCATAATTACTTTTTGCAGATCGGCAGAGAAGCAAACATCTGTTTCCTCTCGATTTTTTTCTGCATCTTCTCTGTAGAGTTGTCTTGAAAGTTTGGCTTTTTCATTGTGCTTGCTGTAAGATGTACACACTAAGCAATTTATATCTAGATTTTCTTTGGAATGTTCATGTTTTTCAAATATTTCACATGATTCACATTCCTCATGCCCTAATTTTGTGAAGGAAATGTTAAGCTCTTTTATATTTAATCTATAACTTTCATAGCTACAGGGAATCGTTGGATACTTCTGTAAAAAGTCTTTGTGCATTATGGATATGTTAATATCACTTGGCAAATATTTTCTGTTGGGGGCATGCTCCCGTCTGTAATGGGAGATTGACGGGTTAAAACTTGCGATGTGCTCTTGAACAACCTCCTTATCGATTACCTTTCTTTTCCCGATCTTACCTAAAAATAACAAAAATCGGTTTTAAGTATGGTTTAGATGAAAGTAAAAAACTAGATAGCAACAAATAAAATACCAAATTGCATGGACTAACAAATTATTGTTATTCCACGACAACCAAATATAACATACTTTCAGAAACAATATTTTTAGCGCTATATTTTTTTTATATTTACGATATTAAAACTAAATAAAATGTGTTTCCTAGGAATAAAACTCCAAATTAATATTTGTATTTTTTTAACCTACCTCTCATGTCTGGAGTAACGGTAGAGTGATTTTTACTTCTAGATATAGCTTGGAAAACATAGCGATCATTTTTTTTGTTGAATCCCAGTGTCGTTAAAAAAAATATCTTGCAAACTGAGATCCTATTGCCCCTTTCATCTTGGAAAGAATATTGTACCGTCTTGTGTTTTTCATTTACAGTATACTTGCGATGAATTTGAGGAGATTCCTCCTTAGTGTTACTTAAAATATATCGTTTTCTTCCTAAATCGTCCATTTTCTTGTATTCATTATTTATAACAACGCGGTTCTCTTTTGTAAAGTTATTACTACATTTTTTTCTGCACTTTTGGTCACATGGTTCTTTGAGATCTAGTTTTTCTTTTTGTATCCGCCTTTTTTCATCTTGAGTTTCTTTTCTCTTTTTTGTAGTTTCTTTTGGTTTGGCGAACTCTTCAAAAACATTTTCTTTATTTACAATGTTGTCCAAATTTTCTAATGTACTTTCCTCGACTTGCTGTTCAGTAACACTCTTGTGACAAGATTCACAACTAGAATTTTTATTTTCTTTTTGAATTTCATCAGGTGTAGATCTGTTTACTTCCATTACATCGACAGAGTCTGGTACTTGTTCGCGTTCAATTACAGAACTGATACTTAGGTCAAAAAGACTGCTTTTATAACTTGATTCTAAATATTGACTTAAATTTTCATTTTCACCAAAAGAAATGTCTTGTAAGTCTGGATTTAACATGTCTTCTTGATCTAAAAATTTTAAAAAATAATAATAATCCTACCTTTATAAAAGATAAAAACATAAAATTGTTCACATATTATTTACATAGTTTTAAGTTTAAGATTCTTAGAATATAGTTAGGTATAAAATAATCCTTTAATTTAAATTATATAAAATTTTACCTATTGTTATTATTGAAGAGTGTATCCAGTCGCCATCAGTTGTTGTCGGATGATTGTCATTAGCAGCATCAGATGGTTTCGTTTTTTGGTGTATAGATACTTTACCTAAAATAAGAAATTATAGATTGGTAAAATAGTACTTTTGTAATTGAATTGCCAAAAAATATGCTAAAATATACCTTTCAGTTAACCAAAAGATTTACCCAAAGATTTTAACTTACTTTTTTCGAAATCAGTAAAGCAATCGAGTGGAACGCTAGCTAATAATTGTATTTTATTTTCCTTAACTAGAACAGGGTCATCATGCGATTTGGGTGAGGTTGGGACCGGTTTGCCTAAAAAATAATGTTTTTTGAAATACTTGGGTAAAATAATTTTTGCAAAATTTAAAAATTATTGTATAAATCATAGGTACACTATAATAATAATAATAATAATAATAATAATAATAATAATAATAATAATAATAATAATAATAATAATAATAATAATAATAATAATAATAATAATAATAATAATAATAATAATAATAATAATACTAAATTTTACCTGGTGTTATAATTGAACACTGCGCCCAGTCGCCATATTCAGTCGTTGCATTGATAAATGGGGTGACTGATTGATTAATAGATGTTTCAACTAAAATAAAAAAATGAGAATTTAAGAAATAAAGTAGGTATTAATAAGAAAGTAAATTATCTAAACATAAAGAGTATTTTTTAAAATTAATTTATACTCAAAAGAATTATTATAGTACATTTTGTACACTTACTTTGCTTATTATTATCATTTAATAACTGACCTAGTGGTTGGTGTATTTTATTTTCTCTCTCATAAATTGGGTATAATAATACTTTATGTGATTTGGGTGACGTTGTGACAGATTTACCTAAAATATAAAAACATTCTTTTTTATCGTAAATTTCAAGCAAAAATTTTATTATTCCACATTTTCTAAAACTACAGTTAAACAAACTAACCAACACCATCATTATGTGACTTTTTAAATTTTTGCTGAGACGGGGTACAAGGGGGGTATTTTCTTTTGGTTTCTAACGAATTAGTCACCGCTTTGGACATTATCAACTGCGTTCTTGACCGCATCTATAATAAAATTAAGAAATATTTAAGTAGGTATCTTATACAGAGTGCCACAGATTCGAGTGCATGAATGGGGATATCGGTTAATATAAGAGATACAGAGTTGGTTAAATTATGGTAAAGTTGTACATTCTGGTGCTTAACAAAATGCAATTCAATAATTGCGAGTAGTTCTGAAGATATTCGAAAAAAACCGAATTTTTCCAAAAATATTTTTATTGTTTCCTGTGCTTATTTGAAAAGAAATTTAAAAATAAATGACACATTGTCATTGCCACTTTTTCTCCTTTACAAGACAGCATTGTCAAACTGAAAATCTGACTTTCGTTTTTGGGCAGCCATCATCAACTTTATTTTTTTAAATACGCCCCTGGATTTTTTATTTTATTTTTAGATACGTTTTGACTTCCTTAAGGCAATAAGGTGTAGCAACCATCCAAAAAAGTTATTAGTTTTATGAAATAGCAGCTTAAAATTTATTAATCACCCATCTCTGTCTAACACATACGTTTGTTCATAAATCCATCTTTGTTCAACACATTAATCTTATAGAAATAGGATAGCCAAGTTATTTAATTGTTAAAAAAAAATATGTATATTAAATAAATAAATTTAATACTCTCAATACTTTTTAGCAATACAAAAAAATATAAATAAAAAAGTGTATATCAATTTCTGCGCAAGTGTTCGAAAATATTACCATTTGCTCTAATACAGTCGTTTATTTTTGTTTTAATTTTTTTAATATCTTAATTACTTGGCTATCCTATTTCTATAAGATTAATGTGTTGAACAAAGATGGATTTATGAACAAACGTATGTGTTAGACAGAGATGGGTGATTAATAAATTTTAAGCTGCTATTTCATAAAACTAATAACTTTTTTGGATGGTTGCTACACCTTATTGCCTTAAGGAAGTCAAAACGTATCTAAAAATAAAATAAAAAATCCAGGGGCGTATTTAAAAAAATAAAGTTGATGATGGCTGCCCAAAAACGAAAGTCAGATTTTCAGTTTGACAATGCTGTCTTGTAAAGGAGAAAAAGTGGCAATGACAATGTGTCATTTATTTTTAAATTTCTTTTCAAATAAGCACAGGAAACAATAAAAATGTCTTTGCAAAAATTCGGTTTTTTTTCTAATATCTTCGGCTCTACTCGGAATTTTTGAATTATCGAAATTGCATTTTGTTAGGCACCAAAATGTACAACTTTGCCATAATTTAACCGACCCTGTATCTATTATAATAACCGAGATACCCATGCATGCACTCGAATCTGTGGCGCCCTGATAGCTATAAATATACAGTTATATTTAAAACATCAAAACTATATGACTGGCAAAAGTAATAATACTATGTGCGTAAATATAAAGTCAGTTTACAGGAAATCCCATTATATCTACATGAATCTTTAATATAATTACAACCCTTTTACCATTATTTACCTACTGTTTATTAAAATTTACATACTTAACCTTAAAAACGTAATTAAAATACTTTTTACACAAAAAACAGCAAGATAAAATGTTGAATTATGTAACTTGTACATACCTGCCTTTTCGCACTATCCATTTTTCAGCTTTTATGGACAATTGTAATAATTATTAATAATATTTAATTCACCCGAAACAAGACACGCGTATTAACTCTCAAAAATACACTGAAACTAACAAATTTTACAGAAAAGTCCGTTAAAATAGTACTTACTGCGCTTTACCTTTGAAAGTTGTGACGTAATGGCCGATGCGTTCAAACGACTTTGCTGTATGTTTGTCTATGCCTGACTCACTGCATTTTACTTTGGAATTTGATGTATAACTACAAGCATAATTCAATTTTAAAACGCAGTATGTTTTTTTCTCCTTAAACATACTGCGGTTTAGTTTGGCAATTATGAGTTACTGCACTTTTCCCTGGGAGAACAATACATACTGCGTTCTAACTTTGAAAAGTTGCATATATTGGACTTACTGCAAATTTCAAAGCTGATTAAAAAAAAAACTAAAAGAAAAACATTCAAAAAAACATTTTTAAGGGATGTAGAATTTAATTTTACACTAAAATATCAAAAAATATCAAAATCGAAAAAATTGACTTACTGCGTTGTTTCTTTGGACGGCAGTATAGAAAGGGTAAGGTCTGACAAAGGGTTCTAGAACACTTGAGACGCTAGAAATACTCACCGTTTGGTTACATTACCTCTTTTACACAAACTTTACCAAGTAGCGTAATAATCAAATTACAATAAAATCATATTGCATTACTTTGTCTGGAACCGTATTAAATTTGGTTCTAATGTTTTAATAAACCATCCAGTAATTATTGCAGGTCTGCTACTGCTAACCTAAGAATATATATTTTGATTTCATAACCGGTGTGTTTTATTCCTCTTGATAAGTGTTTTCAGATATGTATCTGTGAAAGACGTCAACAACTTTAGATCCCAAGTGATTTTCTGACTTTCTAGCACTTGGTGAGTATTATACTATTCAAAGAGTCAGTGGTGCCCTCGGGTTGAAAGAGTGAACTGGAACTATGTAGTGAAGAACCCAGGCTAACCGACATAAGAGCTAACCGTTCGCAAATTTAGGTGATAAGCTATCAGTAGTTTGCCACATAAAAATGGCGCTCGCAACGTATAGGGCCTAGTTCATTTTTTTCAACAAAACCAATTCTTTATAGAACATACCTGAGAACACAGAGAGGAATAGGTAAATAAATGTCAAGAAAAAGCCTGAGGTTTTTTATCAAGGTATTCAAAAGAGCTTTCAGTACTCGAAAGCAAATGTTAATGGTGAAGATACATACATGGTGAAGTGGTATTAGTAAAATTTTGCAGGTTATTTATTTATACAGGTATAAAGTCATAGTTTCTCCTCGATTTACGTGGTAAGATAGGTATACCCGAGTGAAATTTTTTTTGATTTATAATAAAGAGTTTTTACTGTGTATCATTAATTGTTTAGAGACAATGGAATAATATCGATTCTCTAATTTTATGGTTCCCATCAATTGTTTTTGGTTTTTGATATACTTCATGGTTGATTTGAATGTATTTTCCATATTGCTGAATAAGGTTTATATTGTTACGAGGTATATCAATAGTAGCTGGTGATTGGTAGGTTTAGTAAACTTGAGTTATATAAGGTCATACTGTTGAGGCAAGAGTTAAAATTTGATTGAAGAAGTTTTAAAAAGTTTTTAGAGATTCTTGACAAATTGGCGAAATTAATTTTTAAATTAGTTTCAAAATAATATTGAAAGCTGAGTTTTAGTGAAGACTATAAATTGTCAGTTCTTATAAAGGTAATACAGTAAAGCTGGGAAGATTTTAATAATTTTCAAAATTCTTTTGGTCATTATATACTGTACAGGGTGATCTGTAAAAAGTGTCTAAAATTTTCATTAGTAATAAAGATAACAATCTGCTTATTGAACATATTTATCGATTTGAAAAGTTTTATGAGGGGATGTTCTTTAATATACAGGGTGGAATGAGACCAATTTTAAAAACTTGTACAGGGTGTACCAAGTTAAGGAATTTTTTTAAACTTTGAGAAAGAAAATTTTTTGGAAAATTTTTTCAGCATTGTCTTGCTTTGGACTTACAATTTTTTTATGAGTTTATATATACAGGGTGTCCACACTCTTGTACTTGAAATATTTTAGTGGAAAGTTTCTTTTGAAAATAAAATTTATAGCTCCAGGCACTTGATTGTATTTTATATGAATATAGTGGTGCATAAGTGCTTTCAATATTAATATACAGGGTGTGACAAATATTTGGATGCAACTTTAACCAAATGAATTTAAGTTCAATGATAAATTAACATCGATATAAGAGAGTTAGTATCAGGTATCAATTATTTTGAGATTTATTGATCATTTTCAAAAAAAAAAAAATTTTTTTTGAAAAATTTTTTTAAAAATTTTTTTAATTTTTTTGTTTTTTTCTGCGCATCATTATGGACGTGTTTAATTTCGTTCCGAATCACCTGTTAGATTTTGAATTGGAATATGAATTGCACATTCGCTTAATAACTTCACAACGCAATGTCGCCGATAAACGTAGAATCTTAACTCGTATACAGAGAATGGAACAAGCATCTCCGGGTAGAGAAATTAATTTGGAAGTTTGTAAATTGGTTTTTGCTGACGAAAAAGTTTCTATAGCGCGAAGTATAGATTCCATCCGAAGAGTAGTTGGCGAATTTGAAGGAAATGTAAATGATTCAGCTTTCAATAGGGTTAAATCGCGATTAGCGCATGTGATAGGTAGAGCTCGCAGAATTCCTTTAGAGGAGGATGATGCTATCGAAATTAATGCTTTTATTCAGGAAACTGTCGCGACTTGTATACTTTTAGAGTCGGATTTATATGAAAAAATTCCTGCAAATCAAAACCCAGAACCGATCGTTCCTGTTAATCCGGTAATAAATGTAGCTGCACCGATTGTGCACTGCGCAACTCGAAATTTACCTATCAGTGAATGGCAAGTAACTTTTAATGGCGATCCGAAAAAACTTTATCCTTTTTTGGAAAGATTAACTGAATTAGCGCAGGCGCGAAATATTTCTTCACAGGATTTATTTAATTCTGCGGTCGAGTTCTTCGTGTCAGACGCCTTCACCTGGTTCAGAGCGATAAAAAGTTCGGTAACTACGTGGGAAACGTTGGTTTTAAGATTAAAACGCGATTTTCTGCATGACGACATTGACGATGACTTATGGGACCAAATTAAAAGAAGGAAACAGAAAAGAAATGAGACTACAGTAGTTTTCATAGCTCATTTAGAAGCACTTTTTTCTAGATTATCTCGACCCCCAGTCGAAATTTCCAAAGTTAAGCATATTAGAAAAAATATTTTACCTGAATTTATCAGTCGATTGGCTTTAATCGATATAACTACGGTTTCTCAACTTTCAGAACTTTGTCGTAAACTAGAAGAGTCTGACTATATGAGAGATAAAAGTAAGCCTAAAGAGGAAGTGGCAGTGGTTAATGATACTGACCATTCTTATAAAAATTTTGGACATGCTACGAATAGAAATAATAATTTTAGAAAAGATTTTAAGAATAAATCAAATTTTTCCAATACTTCAGGACATAGAGAAAATAATAAAAATAAATTTCATTTTAATAAAAATAAAACTGTTAATAAAAATAATAATTCTGACAATAAAGGTAATAATTCAGAAAATAGAAATAAATCAGCAATAGTTTGTTGGAATTGTAAATTAGCCAACCATCTTTATTTAGATTGTAAAGCTCCTAGAAGTCTATTTTGTTTTAAATGTGGAGAGCCTAATTTTAAAGCTTCTACATGTCCAAATTGTTCAAAAAACTAGTAGAGAAAGTGTCTCATAGAGGCAGTTTCACTTTTTCTAAAAATAAGGCCTCTTTTAAAAATTTTAATAATGTTAATAATACTAGAATAAAAACAAGAATATTTCAAAATTCTTTAAGTACAAATTCTTCTAATTTAGTTACAAACAATAAGAAAAATTATTTTAATCAAGCTGATTGGAACAAGTGGTTGAGAAAAGTTTCAGAATTTTATAAAAATTATAAAGCTCCTTTTAATAAAGTTTCTTCAAATAATAATAATGATCATATCTCGCCTTTATTTGTTAGTCAAGAGTTTGATAATAGACCTTATATAACTGTTAAGTTGCTTGATGTCGATATTACCGTTTTATTAGATTCTGGTGCAACTACATCTGTCGTTGGTTCACGAGGGGTAGATATTTTAGGTCAATTAGGTCTGAAGATATGTCCAGCTAAAATTAAGAATATTTTTACCGCTGATGGTAAAAAACAAGGTGTACAAGGTACAGTAGATATGCCTATTGTCATTGATGACACTTGTTTGGTAATTAATGCTTTTGTAGTACCTTCGTTACCTCATGCATTTATATTTGGGTGCGACTTTGCGCAGAAATTTAAAATTTTGGTTAATTTTCAAAATAATTCATGGCATGTTCAAGCTATGAACAAAAATTCAGAAATTAATGTTTTGAGAAACGACGTAAGTCAGTCTTTTGGTAGAGTGTACCCGCGATTAAATTCGTTAGATGATCTTTCGGTAGAGCAACGGGTTAAAGCTAGTAAAGTTATAGATTCGTTTAAAGAAATTAGTTGCAAAGATAGATTAGGGCGTACTGATAAAATTAGTTTAAAAATTGATACTGGTGACGCAATTCCATTTGTAAAGAGACCATTTGCGATGTCTCCTTATATGTCGAAGATTTTAAATGACGAAATAACAGAAATGCTCAATTTAAAAGTCATCGAACCTTCAACATCGCCTTGGTGTTCTAATGTTTTACTAGTGAAGAAATCAGATGGAACTTATCGCTTATGCTTCGATGGACGAGAACTTAATAATGTTACGGTGCCTGATCGGTATCCGATGCCTAATGTAGATAGAATTTTGACCTCATTACGCAATGCTAAATACATTTCGTCAGTAGATCTTCGAAAAGCATTTTGGCAAATTCCTTTAGAGGAAACTTCAAAGGAAAAAACCGCTTTTGCAGTGGTAGGTCGTGGTCTTTTTCAGTTTGTCACTGTCCCATTTGGATTAAGAAATAGCGCAAATGCTTTAGTAAGGCTAGTCAATTCAATATTTGGACCTCGTTACGAACCAAACGTTTTTACCTACCTAGACGACATTTTGGTGGTATCAGAAGACTTTGAGTCTCATCTAAAATTATTGACTGAAGTCAAAGACAAGCTTAAAGAAGCTGGGTTAACGATTAATCCCGATAAGTGTGATTTTTTTAAGACTTCGTTAAAATTTTTAGGTTATATCGTGGGTTCGAATTCCTTACGTACAGATCCAGAAAAAATTGAGGCCATGATTAATTATTCCAGACCTAGAAATACTACTGAAGTTAAACGTTTTGTTGGTCTTTGTTCGTGGTATCGAAGATTTATAAAAGATTTTTCTACGTTAATGTCACCAATAAATGATCTTTTGAAAGGCAGAAAGAAAGGACAGTCAATTCAGTGGACTGATTCTGCAGAGGATTCATTTGTAAAGATCAAGCAACTGTTAGTATCGGCTCCAGTTCTATCGCAACCCGATTTTTCACAACGTTTCTACATTTCTAGTGATGCATCAAATACAGGTCTGGGTGGTGTGTTAACACAAATTATAGATGGCGAAGAAAAAGTAATTGCTTATGCCAGTAGATCTCTATCCAGAGCTGAGAGAAATTATTCTGTAGTCGAGAGAGAATGTCTTGGAGTACTGTTCAACATTGAGAAATTTCGTGGATTTATTGAAGGTGTTCCTTTTACGGTCATTACCGACCACTATAGTTTGTTATGGTTAAATTCCATTAAAAATCCAAGTGGAAAGTTAGCTCGTTGGGCAATGAGACTTCGACAACATACTTTTGATCTAGTACACAGAAAAGGAGCTCTGAATGTAGTTCCTGATGCTTTATCACGTATTCCTGGAAATGAAAATGTAGAAGATACAACCGAAACTTTAGAAGAAATAGTAGTTGGTACACTTGATGTTGATCGTATCGACCCGTGGTACGATAATTTACGCCAGAAGATTTTGGATTCTCCAGAGAGTTATCCACAATGGAAAGTGGAAAATGATTTCGTGCTTAAATTTATCCCAAACAATCTTCAAATGAAAGTAAATATTCCCGAATGGAAATACTTAGTTCCTAAACCTCAAAGGGAGGAGATTATTGATTCTTGTCATAGTCCTCCAAATTGTGGACATTTTGGTTTTTATAAGACATTTCACCGTCTTCAAGAACAATATTATTGGCCAAAAATGCGTCAGGACATTTTAAGATTTGTCAAATCTTGTCTTGTCTGTGGAGCACAAAAGGCACCAAATACTTCTCCTATGGGACTTATGGGTAAAGAAAAACCAGTAAACTATCCATTTCAAGTTATAGCTGTGGATTTAATAGGTCCTTTACCACGTTCTAAAAAAGGTAATAAATGGCTTTTAGTGATAGCTTGTTGGTTTACTAAATATACGTTGCTATTTCCATTAAGAAGTTCTAAAACTCATTTTATCGAAGATATTTTAGAGAATAAAGTTTTTCAAGTACATGGTTGTCCTGCAACTTTAATTGCAGATAATGGTAGTCAATTTATTTCGAAAACTTTTAAAAAATTATGTAAAACATACGGTGTTAATATTAGATTCAATCCGGTCTATTCTCCTCAATGTAATTTTGTCGAAAGAAATAATCGAACCGTTGGTACGGCCATTAGGTGTTATATAGATTCTCATGATAACTGGGATTTAAATATTTCTAAAATTCAACAAGCAATTAATACGTCTAAGCACGAAGTTACAGGGTTTACGCCAGCATTTTTGGTTTTCGGCAGACATATTCCTTTATCAGGCGATTATTATAAAGATTTGAATGTTGACATCAGTGTTGACGCTGAGATAATTCCTGGTGATAGGAATGTTTATGCTGAAAATTTAAAAGAGTTAAAAGATATTTTTGTAGACGTTAGAAGTAAAATTCATAAAGCGTATGAACGTAACTCGCGAGCGTATAATCTTAGAAAACGAGATATTTCATTTAAAGTGGGAGACCACGTTTGGCGAAAAAATAAAATTCTTTCTAGCGCAGTCGATAAGTTCACCGCAAAGTTAGTACCTAAATATGTGCAATGCATTGTGAAAAAAAGGTTTTCAAATTTAGTGTATGATTTGGAAAATGTTGATGGTTCCAAAGCTGGGAAATGGCATATCAAAGACTTAAAACCTTTTAATACTCCTATTTCAGAAAATTCTGATTCTGAACTTTCAGATGAAGAATAATTTTAGTTATTCCGTGGGAATTATGAGTTTGCTGGAGGGTTATAGACTAATAGTCTTCAATTTTTTTGGTGGGTGACGACCCGTAGTTCAGTTCTATTACAGAGTGGACGATTTTTGCAGTTTTATATTTTTGGATACTGGCCATATCCAGAAAGTTGCCAATGTTGGCGTTGATTTAGTTTTGTAGCAAGTGTAGCTTTTTGCCTATAGAGGTATATATTTAGTTTGGTAGCAAGTGTAGCTTTTTGCCTATAGAGGTATATATTTAGTTTGGTAGCAAGTGTTGCTTTTTGCCTATAGAGGCGTATCTTTTGATTTTTAGCAAGTGTCGCTATTTGCCTTTTAGAGGTATATTTGCTGTTGAGCAGTATTTTGGTAATTGAGTCTAGCAAACTTAAAATTTAGCTTTCTGAAATGAGTGAGTAGTTCTCTGATAAATGTCATATTGTATGCATTATATAGAGTATATTTTGAGATTTTCACGATTATGACTTTTTGATTCTTAGGAATATTTTTGCAGTACTTATCTTTTGGAGATAAGTTTATAGCCTAATACTTTATAAAGTATTAAACCCCACAAGTTCTTTAAGTTTTTTGTTTAGTACAGGCCGTGGAGTGTTGGGTGCTATCAGATTTCGTACAAACGTGCTGGAGTTTACTTTAGCACACCTGTTCGGAAGGGCAAGCATTGGGGGGAATTTGCTTTGGCGTAGTGATCTACCGCGATGCTACACATAGCTGGGCAGTTCTACTGTGTTTTGCCTGAGCTCAGTTCTTGGCTGTGTTGTGCGGAGGGCTGATGGCAGTGTCACCTTACGGAACACCCTATTTTCGGTTTCTTGAACTTGTGGTAATGCTTTATGCATTTTTTTAGTTTGGTATGGACTAGATTATACCTCCTTTTGTTGGTGGACATCTGGGTCACCAATTCTGTTTAGTTTTCCACCTTTCGGACTATCATAGTGAGGGGTGTGTCCCTGGTTTTTTGGGTGTTGGAGAGCTTATTTATTGTGATTCTCTGGGGTGAGGCCAGTAAACGAGGGTTTCTCACGCAACTTGAGAAAACGCAATACGGGCTTGAAGTTCTCTAGTGTTGCCACCTTGGGATCCAATGGGTATTGCTCTCTGCTGCTTGAAATTCTCAGTGGACATTTCGCCTTGTTGTGATGTTCCGGAAAAGCATTGATTGCTTCGAATCTTTTGATTCATTATTTTTTTGTATATAGACTATATCATGTCTGTCTGTAATGTCAGATGATGATATTTTGGGTTATCCTATGTGGATTGGTTATGACTATGTGTCATGGATTGTTACGACCAAGAAGGTTGTCCTTTAAAAGTGTATATTGATACGACAATCTATAATATTTTTTTTTGGGTTTTAAAAATAGTTCTTGAATTGGAACTTTAGGTCTTCTGACTTGTAAATTTTTAACTATTTGGTTAGTTGGAAGTAAAGTTTTGAATATAGTATTCATGCGTGGAATTAAATTTGTTAGACTTTCACCGATTTTGTACTACTTTGATTTTGTCTTTTTCCTGGATTTGTCTTCCCGATAGTGTCTTCCGCAAGGACGTGTAATACGCGCAGTTATTAATTCAAATTTATTTTCCACAGCATTTCATAGAAAGTTTGATATTTAAAATAGCCTATCGAGCTAGTCTATTTTTTTTCGGAGGGGGGTAAATGTAGCATTCAATATTTCCGAAGCATTTCTCAGGTTAAGATTAAATGAGTACGAATGCTACATAGTAATTTATGCATTATCAATTTAAGTATTAACGCAGTTTGATATAGTTAGGAATTTAAATGCTTAAAAATTACCTTATAAAATTTGAAGATTTAGCTCAGTTTTGTTGATTGTATATTCAGTATATTTTAAGATGGTATTTGGCACTAGATTCCATATCCGGTGTAGTCATGCTCATTTATTTTGTAGAGTTTCCTTTTATCGATGGTTTTCTCCTATGAAAATCCTTTCATTGTTTTGATTACAGGATCTGATATATTTTTGAAAATCAGGTTAGTTTCGATTGAAGTTTATAGCTGTCAAGTAAACCACAGAGTGGTTAAAGGTAGGTAGTTTCAAATTCTTACAGTGCTTTTACGCGCTAAGCCGACAGCCAGATAATTTATGGTGGTGTGTTCGGAAAATGGTGTTGGTCAACGTTGGAAATTGGTTGGTGCCCCGAATTCGGTGTTAAATCGAACATTATGTTGCTAACTTCGGGAAGTAATTAAAGTTCCGTTTCCTGCTGGGAAGCAGCCATTGAGAGAGGGGGACTTAAGCACTTATTCCCCGGCCGTGAAACGCGGTGCAAGCGTTTTTTTAGAGCTAGTGCGGACCTATGAAAGGGGAATCTAAGTCACTATTTTTGAGGGGTGATAGGCCTGGTAATTTCCACTTGCAGGTAAGATTTTGATTTTGCTAAAACTGGGATTTTTATTAAACCAGAAATATCTTCATTTGCAGTTTTGAGGTTGGAATTGAGCACGTTTTAGTACAATCACCAGCTTAGACCAGCTTAGAGTAATTTAGCTCACATCAGCTAAGTTTAGCTTAATCTAGCTTAGTTTAGCTCAACTAGCTTATTAAAGTTTGGGAAACCAGTTTATGGAAGTTACACACTTTTGAGTTGGAACTCGATGATCTGTTCTGAGGCTGTTTCTAATTACTTTATGGGCCTTCAGCTGTTTGAGATTTGGATGTGAAAATTCGGGAAATTAGGAGTAACTGGAGGAAGAAGGAGACGATTGTAAATACTACCTCATGGATGGGTGAAGTCAGGATTGACGTTAAGTTGCTGAACCAAATACACTAAACATAAGGTTTATCAGGCCAGTTTTTTTAATTTATATATCATGTAATACCAACTTGGTAAGTCAAATAATTTAATAATTTAACTTCGTACTATAGAAAGGGTAAGGTCTGACAAAGGGTTCTAGAACACTTGAGACGCTAGAAATACTCACCGTTTGGTTACATTACCTCTTTTACACAAACTTTACCAAGTAGCGTAATAATCAAATTACAATAAAATCATATTGCATTACTTTGTCTGGAACCGTATTAAATTTGGTTCTAATGTTTTAATAAACCATCCAGTAATTATTGCAGGTCTGCTACTGCTAACCTAAGAATATATATTTTGATTTCATAACCGGTGTGTTTTATTCCTCTTGATAAGTGTTTTCAGATATGTATCTGTGAAAGACGTCAACAACTTTAGATCCCAAGTGATTTTCTGACTTTCTAGCACTTGGTGAGTATTATACTATTCAAAGAGTCAGTGGTGCCCTCGGGTTGAAAGAGTGAACTGGAACTATGTAGTGAAGAACCCAGGCTAACCGACATAAGAGCTAACCGTTCGCAAATTTAGGTGATAAGCTATCAGTAGTTTGCCACAATATTTTTGAAGACGATTTCGATATTCTCGAAATAATAGATTTTGGGTTTCCCAGAAAAGTGTATGTTAGAAGTAATCCAGTTCAAGATTTGGATGAATTAACATTTTTCAGAAGATTTAGACTCTATAAAGATACAGTTAGGCAAGTTCTTCGTTTAATTGAACATGAATTGGTTTACCCTAACGAGTTGTAAGTAAAAATTTTAATTTAACTGCATGCATAAATATTAATTTGTTTTGCACATGTGGATTTATTAAGAATTCTGTATAAAATACTTTTTTTTAGGAATAACTGTGTTTCGTCAGTTAATCAACTGTTGACATGCCTTTGTGTTTTTGCAACTGGAGGACATTTGAGTTCAGTAGGTGATTTTATTCAAATGGATCCATCAACAGTTTCCAGAATTGTAGCAAGAGTTTTCGAAGCTTTAGCCAGACTAGCTCCTACGTTTATTTACATGCCAGCTCCAAATGACTTCATACAGGAACAGACAAAAGTTTACAATATAGCCAGGTTCCCTAAAGTTATAGAAATTGTTGACGGTACACAGATCCGCATGCAGTCACCAGGTGTTTATTACTTACTTTCATCTCCCCGGTTTTACAAAATTAGCTGATTGGATGTAAACTCTTGAGGATTTGTGAAAATTGTATACAACTCCCACATGCACATTTTATGTAAAATAAAAACTCCAGCATGCACATTTTATGTAAAATAAAAACTCCAGCATGCACATTTTACTACGAAATCTTTTATTTTCCATACTGTTTTTCATTTCACGGCACTGCATTAAAATTTAAACTAAAAACATATATAAAAACGTGAGAAAAACCGACGAATAAAATAAAAAATAGGGTTATATTATGAGAATGAATAAATCTTTGCAGTGAGGTTAGCAAATATTCAAAAGTTGTTCATTTGACCTATAAAGGGAAGCTAAACAAAGCTCGGCTAAAAATTCTCCCGTGCAATGGTAATAGATTTAAACTTAGTTTTTAATTTAAGCGCAGTTTAAAAAAGCGTGACTTAGAATCCGAATGGTACAAGCGGCCCTTAATCCCTTAAACTTGGATGCTGCTTCCCGTTTATTTTGTCTGGATACGTTCAAATATGTTCAAAATAGTGGAAATCGAAGAAGAAAACGGCGTTAATTTATGTGTTGTTCCCGAAAACTGGGAAATGGATGGAACCTTATTTTGGCCTCCAGGCCGACAAGGATACACCCTAAGAAAAGACGGAAATAGTAAGCCAAAAAGTGAAACTTGGTCCAAACAAGATTGCCAAGTAAAAAAAAGTAATATCAAAAGTTTCACGGAAATGGTGGCAATGGAACAGCACCTATCCAAATTCTCCGATACCGAAGATGAGGAAGCGTAAGTTTTAATTTTAATTAATTTGTGGACACTCATAAAATTTCAATTTATTATACCACCGCAGATAACCCACAATCCAATGGAATGATAGAGCGATTCCACTCAACCCTCGTCGAGCATCTAAGAATCCCAAGAGAAAAGAAAAAACACTCAACATCAAAGAACAAATGCCATATGCACTCCTCGGCTATAACAACTCCATTCACTCCATGACTAACATGAGACCAATCGACATCCTAACTGGCCACCTAGACGCCCAGGACCCATTTGATATTGATATTAGGAAAACTTTAATCAACAATTACACTCAGCAACATAGGGAAAAAACAAAGATGATCTACAAAGAACTAAATGAAAAACTACAAGAGGCCAAAGTAAAATACATAGAGAAAAGAAACTCAAAGAGACAAGCTCCGATGACATATAAACCCAGCACGAAAATATTTACAAGAAAGACAATAAAACGCAACAAACTGCTACCTTAGATTCTCCCCAAAAATAGTGAAGACTGACAACATCGTAACTATTGACACACAAGACACAACTGTTCATACGAAAAATATCAAAAACCAACCAAAAAAAGGCACTAATATAAAAAGTACTTTACAGATGTACCTCAACGGCAGCCCAAGAAGTCCTAATCCAAGACCTAAAGGAGAACCCGGGAATTCTTCCCCTCAAACTGGGACAAGCCAGGATCCAGAGTAGTACACACGATTTCATACATTACCTTAACCTACACCCATAGCAGAAGAAATAGACTCCTTGCAAACTCACTACCAAGCAGCTAACAAAGCAATTGAAAAAGGGCTAAGTCATCCATATTTTTCAAGCCTACAAAACTTTGATCAAAGCTTGCAATTTTTATTAAAAACCGCTCAAGAAAAACTACACACTATTTACCCACTTAGCAGACCCAGAAGAGGACTCATAAATGGATTAGGAAGCATAGTAAAAGCTATATCTGGAAATCTCGATCAAGAAGACGCCGACAATTACAACAACGCAATTGCATCCTTGCAGGACAACCAAAACAACATTATCAGCAAAGTAAACTACCACATGAGCCTTAACAAGAAAATTATGGAAAATTTTAACAGAAGCGTATTTCTCATAAGTCATAACGAAGAGACTATTGAATTCGAGATCAACCAAATTAATTCGGAGTTAAACAAATTTATCTTTGACTTCAGTCACTACCTACAAGCCAGAAACGTTCTGGACCAGATTAATCTAGCCCTTCAAGTAATCCTGCAGATCCTTAATGACCTAGAAGAAGCAATAACCTTTGCCAGAATGAACACTCTTCATAATAGTATAGTCTAATCAAACCAGTCGAACTAAAATGGGCCATCCAGAAAATGTTAGAACACCACTCAGAAGATCAACTACCATTTATTCAAGAAAAAGACCTAACGAAGTATTACGACGTCATTAGCATCGATGGATACTTCTCAAACCAAACTATTGTCTTCATCTTACATTTTCCGATTCTCTATCCAGACTCGTTTCTATACTTACATCTATTCTCCATACCTACATACAACCATACAACAATTACTCCACTAGCCCTATATCTAGCTTCCAACGGTGAACTCTACCAATATATGGATCTACCCTGCAAAAGAACAGGACCAACCTATCTATGTCCAGAGAAATTCATTCAAGAACACACAAAAAGTCAAGACTGTATCGGATATATCCTTCAACTCACCAACGAAGAAGCATCTTGCCAAAGGGTACCTATTTCCATCAATACAACCTTAATACAAGAAATGTCAGGAACCCATTATATCGCAGTTTTTCCCAAGGCCACCAAAATATCTACCCACTGCGTATCTTCAAAAATCATGGTTCTCGAAGGTACATTAACAACTATTTAATATGTATAAACTTTCAGATTAACACTTTCTGATCTAAAGTTAAAATAATGTGACTTTTTTCTTCTTCTGATGTGGATTTAGTATAACATTTTGAAAAAACAAAATAGGATTCACCATGGTTTGTTTTCCCACATTTTTAAATCAAAATCTCAATATCCGAACGTACCTGCCTGCGATTGGACCTATTCTGGACACACCTTCGACAATTTGACAGAGTACAGAGTTTCAAGTTGACGATTTCCATTTGACAATCTAGTGCGCACTGAGTGCGTTTTTGTCTCTTACTAACTACAGAAATTAGTAAGAGAGATAAAAAGACCAGTGCCGCACTAGATCATCAAAGGAAATCGCTTTCCAGTTTGTTTATATAACCTATGTTTTGAGTACCTGTTTTTTTCGTAACTAAATTGTAGGAGTAAAAGTTTTTTTTTTCCTTTTTTACCTTCAACGTTTCAGAAAAGTTTAAAATGAGTGAGGGTTCATCGTATAAAAAGGTTATGAATCCTGACTTCTATCCTGAAGCTGCCAGTAGAAGCACCCTCTGGAGATGGAAACAGCGCTTGAAAACGCAGGTTTATTCTGAAGATGGGCACACTGGCATGTTTAACAGTAATAGTACTTTAGACGCTTTTTTGAACGACGACCTTACATTAAAGAATGATGTAGAAACAAGCCCAAGCCCACTTTGGGATGACAGCGAGCATGACGAGTCAGATAGCTTTACAGATAGTAATCGGAACGATCTCATATCAGATACCATTGATATTGATTCTCCTAAAGTAAATTTCCCGTTTGGAGAGCTTGAAACAAGTGAAATTTATTTTTATATCATTTAATACTACGTTACAGGATCTGAAAGTTAAGTTAATGTCCCTGGTATTACGCCATTCATTTACAAAAGAAGCAACAGTGGACCTAATTCATCTTATTGAGACTTTGGCCGGAAAAAACTGCGTCTAAGTCATTATTTTATTCAACAAACATTTTTTATTCCAGATGATATTTGATGATATACATTTGATTGTATAAAGTGTAAAAACAGCATAACAGAAAGTATTATGAAATACTTAATTCAAAACCAAAAAGTTTGTTGTGATGATTGTAATAGTGAAAATAATATTAGTTTACAATCAAAGAGTTACTTTGTAACCATCAACCTAGAATATCAATTAAAAATGGTTCTAGAACAGTTAAAAAAAGATGTGCAGAATTTGTTTAATAAAAAATATACTACTGATGAAAAATGTTTCATTAGAGATGTTTCGGATGGAATTCTGTATAGAAAAGCAAAAAGAAAAGGTTATGACCTGACACTCAATTGGAATACTGATGGAGCCCCAATTTTTACTTCATCAAAATAGGTACTCTATGTGGCCAATACAAATTATAATAAATGAATTACCTCCAGTTCAAAGATTTAGGAATGTTATATTGGGAGGAGTTTGGTATGATAGTGTAAAGCCCAATATGAATTTATATATAGGGGAGAGGTGGGCAAGTTGACATAGGTGGGCAAGATGACACAGTACCCCTTCCATAAAAACTACAGCGCAATTAGATTATTTTATACGTTAGAAGTGTCACGTACATCGCCAGTGTGCATTCAGACGTGTCGGTGGGTGGAGTTTTTTGCTGTGTAAGAAATATTTACGATTTTTAGGAATTTAATGATTTTATTTCAATGTAAGTACTTTATTGTAATGATTATAAATAAAGAATTTTACGGTTTTTCTAATATTCTTTAATTTTGTTTATTAAATTAGGAATTCAGCTGTCCATTGGGCCATTCATTATTGTATTATGTTTAATTCTAAATGCCTATTTTTCGATATTTATATGTGTATTCTTTGTCGGGCATGATGACATAGGGAGTATGTCATCTTGCCCGCTCTGTAAAATTTGTGGGCTTAAGTTATATTTTTGTTTTTAGATGGTTAGTAACTATAAAAGGAAAAGCAACAGAGGTTCATGGCGGGAAGCGGACATGCGGCAAGCCTGAATAGCTGTTGCACAGAAGCAAATGGGCTGGCAAATGGCTAGCAAGCATTTTAATGTACCACAAGCAACTCTTCGTCGGCAAGCCAACAATAAAAATAAAATAGCGATTGATATAAAAAACATCTCGGTCGAGATGAAGTATCACTAAACGCTGATCTAGAAAAGGCTTTAGTGGACACATTTTGGCTTTAGAATCCAGGTTTTTTGGATTAACCACAAAAGATTTACAAATTTTGGCATATGAGCTAGCAGAAAAAATGAAAATAAACCATCAGTTTAATAAGGAAAAAAGAATAGCAGGCATAGCATGGTTACGTTCGTTTCGTTCTCGCAATAAAAATATATCATTACGTCGCCCAGAAGCAACATCAATGGCTAGGGCAGAAGCTTTTAATAAACCCCAGGTAGAAAAATATTTTCGGAATCTAGAACATACCATTAACAAGGAAAATATTGACTCTACAATGATTTTTAATATGGACGAATCTGCAATAACTACAGTGCAGACACCACCAAGAATTTTTGCATTGAAAGGCAAAAAGCAAGTTGGTTCAATTACTAGTGGAGAAAGGGGTGTTCTTTCGTCCGTGGTGGTTTGCATGAGTTCAGCGGGAAGTTATATCCCAACTGCAACAATTTTTCCTCGGAAAAAATATAACCCAACCTTATATGATGGCGCCCCTGCTGGGACTTTGCCGTTATACAATGAATCTGGATACATGACTGGGGAATTATTTATAAAATGGATGCAGCATTTTATTGCTCATGTTAGGCCAACACCCGAAAAAAAAGCTTTGCTAATATTAGATGGACATGTTAGCCACAAAAACGTAGAAGCTTTAGACCTAGCGAAACAAAACTCAGTGGTACTATTTTGCCTACCATCCCACTGTACACACAGACTACAACCATTAGATGTTTGTTTTTTCGGGCCCTTAAGCAAATATTACGACGCAGCCGTAACTCAGTGGTTAAAAACTCCTCCAAGTCGTCCTGTCTCATTATATCAAGTTGCTTTCCTTTTTGCTGAAGCTTATGGTAAAACAGCAACTAATGCTATATGTTTGAGCGCCTTTAAAGCCACTGAAATATCGCCATTTAATGCAAATGTATTTCCGGAACACATGTTTTTACCAAGTACAGTAACAGATGTACCTCAAGATTTAGATTCAGCTACAACCTTAGATATAGAAGAACCTCATTAATCCACAACAGTGATTTTAGAGCCAGCTTTGTTAGAAAAAAAGTCTGCATCGGAAGTGTTATTACATATCGCGAACGAGCGATATGTTTATATCCCCTATCTTAGGATTCCTATTGTATTCTATCTTGGAAATTTGTGTCACATTTGACATTTTCATGTTCCCGATTTTTTTTCTAGAAAACGGATAAAGTTAAAATATTCAAACTTTCTGGGTTTATAGCGAAATAATAGGAGGATCTTCAGTAAAAAATTCAAATATAAAGGGTGTAACGGAAAAAAGTTATTAAACGTCAAAATGAAAAAATATTTAAATAAAAAATATTTCCTATGAAATCCATTTTAGGTCGCAAAAATTATTTTTTTTGATTTTAACTTTTTACAGTTATAGAGGACCAGCAGCTTCAGAACCCTATTGTTTTTGAAGAAGATTAGAAAATGGGCAGTATTTTTTTTTGAATCGTTAAAAATTGAAAAATGCTCTATGCAGGGTCATTTTGGGTCAACTTGAAGGGTATATTTAAAATGATCGGACATACTTTCCGCTTAGACAGCCTGATAGGCCGTCTCAAATACTTTTTTTTCACAATACATGTTTCTATACCTAATATTTTTTTAAATCGTGAAAATTTGGGAAAAACTGAAAATGACGATTTTGGACCAAAAATTTTTTCGGCTTTTAAGTTTTTTTTGTGTTAAATACATTTTTTATTTAAATGGCATAGCCCTTATCCGAAAGAGCTCGTCGAAATGCACCGGAAATGTATTATTTGGATACTAAATCTTTTTTACTAAAAGAGCAATAAACGATTGGATGTAAAATTTTTGAATTTTTTTCATTAAGTTACTGGTACGTTCAAACCCGCCACTGATAACCTGTATTCAACTTTTTGAATTTTTTTTTGTTCTATTGTCTAAAGGGATAAGTAGACTTTAAATTTAACACTATGCGCGTCCTCCAGCAATACATTTCATATTTAAAAAATATGTTTTTTGAATTTTTAAAGATTGTTTTATATCAAAAGTTTTACTTAATCGACTATATTTTTTACAATAATATCTTTACACAGTTCCTTTTAGGCTTATTTTATTCTACAACCTTTTCTCAATGTCTCCCCATATCTTAATTTATCAATTTATTTTTTTTAATTTGAGAAAAATAAACATTTTGATAGAGCGGATAGGAAAAATGTTCAAATCTCAAACTAACTTGGATATGAATAGAGTGCTTTGAAATATTTTGTTTCAGCTCAGTATCTATTGAAATTAAATACCGCTGTCAAAATTGGCCTAAGATGAGTGTTTTCGGCTATAGATTCTAAAGTTCTTTTAGCGTTTTAAAGTAAAAAATTTAATGTTATAGATTATTTGGGATTTGTACAATTTAATGAGACCAAAATTAAAGCTTCATATGTCCAATTTATTACCGAAATTTTAATTTTAAAAATGCTCTGCAATTTCCGTAACAGTTTCATTTTAACAGAATTATGATTTTTCGAAAAGATTGCCTTGGAATTATAAAGCGTCATCGTGTATATTAAAAATTTGAAGTGTCAAAAAAGGCCGAAAATGGCATATTTCATCGTAAGTTTTAAAAGTTATTATATATATAAGAGATAGTTCGAAACTTCTACAATACAGTGTTATAAAACAGATAGCTCCAAATATAGTATTTATAGATGCATTTTTCATTTTAATGTCGGTCTGCTTACCTAAATTTTGATTATTTTTTTTTAATATCGGGGATTTCCGGAATAGCCGAAAATTGCCGACAAGATTTTTTCCAAGTTTTTATTCATTGTGACTGTATTTGAACAGATAAAGAAAAAATAATTTAACTTTTGCATTGTCGTACTTTGTTTCCTATCATACGATGTCATCAGATTTCGAGTAAAACGTTTCGTCATCTAGATACCATCATCAGGTTTTTATTTTTAAATATAAACTTGTAATTTTTATTGCAGTTTCGTAAATCTTGCTTCTTCTTATGTCTTTGTGCAATATTGCTTTAACCAAATATCAACGTTTCGACACTATAAAACATCTTCAATCTTTATATTCTTATATTTGGATTTGTGACTTTATTTGTAGGAATAAAGAAAAAATAATTTAACTTTTGCATTGCCGTATTTTGTTTTCTATCATACGATGTCATCAGATTTCGAGTAAAACGTTTCGTCATCTAGATACCATCATCAGGTTTTTATTTTTAAATATAAACTTGTAATTTTTATTGCAGTTTTGTAAATCTTGCTTCTTCTAACGTAATTGTGCAATATTGCTTTAACCAAATATTAAAGTTTCGACCCTATAAAACATCTTCAATCTTTATATTCGGAAAAGTATAATAGTTGTGAAATTTAAAATGGACTGCTATTAATGTCTTAGAAAAACGAATATATCCGAAGAAGTAAAAGCATGAATTGAAAACTACTTATCTGGTCTGAACAAAATTTGGCATGCGAATGAAAAATGAGTATGGAACAAAAATTTTGTGTGTTGAAAAAAAGGTTGTTTTTTGCTAGCTGTCATTTTGACAATTTCAAAGTTCAACTATTTCAATTAAACTATTTAATATTAAGTATTAATTTTGTGAAACATAAATAAAAAGGATAAAAATAAAATGCACGAGTTAGAGTATTATTAGTTATATACTGACAGCTGTCATTTTGATATTTTTTATGTGTAATAATCGCGTTTATAAAAAATTTTTTTGTTGTTTTATTGTAGTTGTCATATTAAGATTGAAATACTTAAATATCAATTGAAATATTTTTAACAGGTTTTATATCGACAAATTAAGCGATATGTTTTCACATCACAGTCCACAGGAGTGTGATACAAAAGTAAATAATATAGTAAAACAGAATATTAAAAAAAAATTATAAAAAATCAAAAAAAATGAAAAAATAAAAATTTCAATTTTTTTAAATTCTTTTATGTAATAACTTTTACCTTTAGAGTCACTGTAAGTGACGATTTTGCGATATGGGTTTTTTAAATATATCGCCGTTCCCACATGGAAATACAAGGAAATGTACGACACGCAAAAAAAATTCTTACCAGGACATTTTAACAGCCAGTCCATATTTGGAAAGTCTACGTGAAAAAGAGAAAAAAAAAGCTGAAGAATTAAGAAAAAGTAAAAGAAAGACTGTGACAAAAAAGTGTTTGACGACTCAGAGTCTGATGATGAACCTTTTGATACCGGTGACGACGATGACAGTGACTGCCCGTGCTTGTTTTGCAATGAACTATACAGTAATTCAAAAGCCCATGAAGGTTGGTTGTGTTGTCAAAAGTGTCATAGATGTGCCGGCCTTTCTAAAAGGGCTAAACAATTGATTTGTGACTTGCCCTACCCCGTAGGGCAAGATGATTTTGATTTGATGATTTTTTGACATAATTTTGTAAATTTTTTTTTATGTTATACCAGTTTATGGTATGTTCCATTAAGTATTTAAGTTAACTACATGCACTATTTACGTCATTTTACCTAAATATTTTTGAATAAAATCTTGTTTGTTTGTGTGATAATTCTATTTATCCAATGGGTATGTCAACTTGCCCACCCCTCCCCTAAGTGTACTGTCGAAAAATGTGGAAAAATTAGCAATTGATGGTTTAACTTGGAAGTTTCAAGGTAATATTATTAATTCAAAAATTACTATGTTATGTTGCTGCGTTGATTTTGTGGCTCGACCAACAATGATTCTTAATTCAACACAGTTTAATGGTTTCTATGGATGCTCATATTGTACTCGTCCTGGCAAGACAATTGAAAGGGTTGTTAAATATCCCATATCTGACGAAATCTATCCGGTACGGTGTCATGATGAGGTTATCAATGACATGAAAACAGCATTAAAGTCTGGACGCAGAATACATGGTGTTAAAGGTCCATCAGTAATTATAACAATTCCAGACCACGATATTGTTTGGGGTGCACCCATTGATTATATGCATAGTGTTTTAATCGGTACTGTCAAGTAGCTTTTAGATATTTGGACCACATAAGACTATAATAAACAAAATGAATTTTACATTAATTCTCCTCGTTCCCTTAAACTAATTAATGAACGCCTTATTAATATTACTCCCCCATCAGAAATTCATCGACGTCCTCGATCAATCATGGATAGAGCAAAATGCAAAGCATCAGAAAAAAAGTCTTGGCTTTTATTTTTTGGGATTCCCTGTTTAGTTGGGATTTTGGACAATAAATTCTTGGCAAATTTTGCTTTATTACAAAAGTGTATATTATATTCTATACTATACCGCGCCTAAAATATATAATATGTTACATAATAAAATGAAAAACAAATCTTTCAAGCAATTTAAGACTGAACTGCATAACTGGTTAATAAATGGAAGGATGACCTGGTTTAGCAACTAGGCCATTCTTTATTCCACTATATTTATCTTAGCTTAGTTTAGTTGGTTTAACTAACTAGGAACAAATAATAATACTATCAATACCACTGTGCACAGGCGTACACACAGACTTTAGTCCATTGTGCATACTAATTTTTAGAAATTTTGATCAATATTTAGTCACTTTTTTATTTTATCCAAAAATCGGCCAAATGCCCATATTTGAAGCATAATTACCTATAATTTAAAGTAAAACAAGTTTCAACTTATAAAGCAATTAAAGCACAAAAAGAAATATAGACAAATTTCACAAAATTTCGTTTTTTGCTTATATTAATTCATTAATCAAAATTTCTTCAGTTCAAAACCGCAGGTAATTACTACTCAAGAACGGGTACTTGGCCGCTTTTTAAATATAGCGAGAAGGATAAGAAATATTAATCAAAAAAATAAAATGGCGAATGTTAAACCTCACTATTAATGCTGTTATACACCATTGATATGTTTCTCGAGTGAACTGAAATAAGCCATAGGAAGTTTTGTCAAGCCAAATACATTACTTTTACTCTAATAAGACCAAATGTTAGATGGTGTTTAATAATAACTATGAAGGCTGAAATGAATGAATGAATTATTTTCTACAGCATACAAGTCCTGTCGTGATAAAACTTCTTATGGCTTATATGCATCTAAATATTAAATCTATGATATTTCAATTAACATGTCCTAACGGGTACATGAGAAAAAAATGTTCTATAGAATTTAAGCATGGACTAAAAATGGCGGGATTCTATTTCAAATTTTAAAGTTGACCTCACTTTCGGTTAAACCGGAAAAGTAAGGTTAACTTTTAAATTTAAATGATTTGGCCGAAAAATTGCAATCTACATACTTATTAACTAATTTTTTACATCTTTACCTTAATAATTACGGAAAAAATGAATTAGTGTGTTACACCAATCGAAAAAACTTTATGAGTAAAGTGTGTGTGTGTGTAATTAGGTTTTATGGCTCTGGTTGAAACCAAATGGCCAGCATCTCTCTTTGTTTTCCTTTTTTTTTGATTACTTTTACTGAGATAATGGTTTTTACAATTTCTTTACTTAACCTATTTTTAGTAATTCTTGATAATAAAACTAAAATAAAGTTATAATCTTTCATATTTTTTTTTATTATATTTGTTTTTTTTTTAATTTGTTTTTTTTTAATTTGTTTTTTTTTTTTAATTTTTATTCGCTTTTTTTTTTATGAAATGTTTTTTTTTTTAATTTTTTTTTCTTTTTTTTTTTAGACAGTGTTTTTTTTTTAAATTTTTTTTTAGCAATGTTTTTTTAAGCTTTTTTTTTAAGCAATGTTTTTTTCGTTTTTTTTTACATTTTAAGGTTATTACGTGATATAAACTTAAATAGCGTTTTATATACGTTTACATTTCCTGTAGAAATTAAAGTGTCTAGATTAAAAGGATATTCAACCAAATTTTTAAGTTCATTATATAATTCATTGGTGAACACAATGTTATGTCTATGGCACCCTAGTATACTATGTTCCAGATCACCGATTTCCCCACATTCACAATTTTCATTATTCTGTAGGCCTATTTTTTTTTATATTTAGGATAAAGGGCATGATAGCTTCTTATTCGCGAAATTGATCTAATGAAGTTTCTGTTAAACTCAGTTTGAAACCAAGGTTTTTTATGTATTTTTGGGAATATATTTTTGTAGTTGTAGCCTAAGTTTGATAAATTATATTGTTCCTGCCAATTATTTAAAATTTGCTTTTTAGCTAGGCTAAAAAGGTCAGTATATGGAATATTAAAGTTATTTACACACGCTGGAGCTCTTGTTGCCTCCTTGGCCAACTTATCTGCAATTTCATTTCCATTAATTCCTATGTGAGATTTAATCCAAACAAACTGAACGTTTTTGTTAAGATTCTTAATATTTCTATAGATATTTAAAATATTAGAAATAATA
Source organism: Polydrusus cervinus (assembly GCA_935413205.1). Lineage (NCBI taxonomy): Eukaryota > Metazoa > Arthropoda > Insecta > Coleoptera > Curculionidae > Polydrusus > Polydrusus cervinus. The sequence goes on from OW284515.1 coordinate 25,122,550, forward strand.
TAATTGTCAGGAACTTTTTGGTAACAATTCATTAAGGTTTGAAGAGCACTTTTACTATCAGTGAATATTACATAATTATTATTTTTATTGTATTCCAGTATGTACTTTAAGGATTCCCAAATAGCCCAAAGTTCTGCTGTGAATATGGTTGCTTCGTCATGTAGCCTAAATGACTTTGAAATATTTTCGTTTTTATGATAAAAAGCACAACCTGTCCTGTTATTCAGAACTGAACCGTCTGTGAAAATGTGCTCGAAATTTGACCAGGTTATACAGATGTCTTCTAGAAATTTACTTTTCGCTATGGTGGGATTTTTGTTATAGGCTATTGGAATTACGATTTTTGGGCGAAATTCTAAAATATTTTCATGTAGATCTGCGTAGGGCGGAGTATCTGATGAGTAAATGCATTCTTTAATCTGGGTAATCCAGGAATAGCTGGTAGCCAACAAAGGACTCTTCTTTACTTTCCAATAAGGGTGAGTTAGGTTTAATATTGTTAGTGTGTGGATTCTTCCAACTAGTTTGCTGTCTTTGGAAATAAGCTTTAAAAGAAATTTATCACTAAGGTACGTCCTTCTTAGTGAAAGGGGAGCTTCTACTGTCTCTGCTTCCATTACCTCAATAGGGGTGCTTTTTAGATATCCTACACAAAGTCTAAGGCATTTGTTTTTTATTCGTTCAATTTTTTTTAAATGGGTCTCTGCAGCAGAACCATAGAACTGACTTCCATAATCCAGGATAGATCGGATGTACGCTTTATAAAACATTAAAGCAATATTGGGGTCTGCACCCCACTTTTGATGTGTGAAGGCTCGAAGAAGGTTCAATCCATTTTCTGCTCTTTTAATAAGATAGTTAATGTGATCTTTCCATAACAGTTTCTTGTCCAACATTACTCCTAAATATTTTATTGTGTTTTTATAAGGGATTCGTAGTCCCTCTTGTGTTGTTATTGAGTTAGGAAGTAGGGTTCTTTTCCTGGTAAAAGTGCACAGGTTAGATTTCTCCACTGATAAACTAAGGCCGTTTTTGTCAAACCAACCCACCATTTCTGAAAGTATTGTTTTCAATTTGATATTTGCTGCATCTATTGACTTGTCCTTGGTGTATATACAAACGTCGTCTGCAAATTCCAGTCTTTTGATGTCGTCATCGTCAAATATTAATCCCAGATCAGAAGTATATATAATATATAATAAAGGACTTAAAATACTTCCTTGTGGAAGTCCCATTCTTGCTACTCTGGATTCTGTAAGGCCTTCATGTGTCCTAACATATAACCTTCGAGTGTTACACAACGAGTAAATTGTGTGTGCGATTTTTTCCGGGATTCCCATTTTAAGTATTTTTTTATAAAGGATGTCGTAGTTTACATGATCATATGCTCCCTGGATATCTACAAACAAGGCTGATGTACTATAATTTTCAGTGGACCCTATTTGGATGTCGGTTAGTAGGTGTGCTATGGCTTCCTGAGTAGAATGACCACGTCTAAACCCAAACTGAGTGGTTGGATATTTTTTGTTCTTTTCCATCCAAAACTCAAGTCTATTCTTAAGGAGTCGTTATGAGTAAAGAGAAATGAATTTACTGATTTTCTAATAGTTTCATATTAATATTGTTGTATGTTAAAAATACATTATTATAGTTATTTCCTAAAATACAGGGTTGCCCAAAAGTCCGGAATAAACTTAATATTACTTGCAACTTTTGGGGAAAACGCTCGGACACGTCAACTTAGTATTATACAGGGTGTCCCACCGGGAACCGAATCGATCTATATATATATAGAAAACTATACATAGGAAAATTTGACAGTATGCTGAGGCTGATGGGGGCGACCGGGCTAAAATATTTTCATAATGTAAGTGTCAACTTGCTTATTTTAAATGGGAGACCCTATATATTATTACATTTTTGCATTCTACGCAAGATTCTAGGCAGATTTTGTATACCATGTCCTATACCTATGTCTAAACGTTTTTGACATATTTGAATTTTTATGTCAAAAATGACGTTTGCAAGCCTTAGAATAATTATCAATTTTTTCTATAAAGAAGAATTTATTTAATTTAAGTGGGATTCCTTGTTATAAAGGACCTGCTTTAATAGATTTTTTATAATATTTTGATAACTATTAATACAGGGTGTTTAAAAAATAATATTAAAAATTAAAATGTAAAAACTGTCAAAAGTCCAGATTTTCAAATGGAAACACCCAAATTTCATAATTATTTCTTATTTAGCAATAAAAATAAGGGTAAGTTTGTAAAGATTGTATATCCCAAAAAGTCTTAGTTTTCGAAGTATTGCCAATTTAATATTTTTATATGGAGATTTTGCTGCAGATTTTAGGTTCAGTTACTCTTAGTTGGCTATGACGGCGTTGAAAAACAATCAAATGCTAAAAAATCTATAAAGCTGTCACCATTTAAACATTATTAATAAGCACATTGTGATGGCATCTGTTTTTGCGGATATCGAATGGCAAATGTGACATGATATAACTTCATCACAACACAAATAATAAATAAGTTTAAATAATCTTCGTTTGTATAATTTAAGCGTCCGGGAATAATTATTAATAATTTTAAGTGACAGCGTCATAGATTTTTTTTGCATTTGATTGTTTTTCAACGCCGCCATAGCCAACTAAGAGTATCTGAACTTAAAATCTGCAGCAAAATCCCCATATAAAAATATTAAATTGGCAATATTTCAAAAACTAAGAATTTTTGGGATATACAACCTTATACAAACTTACCCTTATTTTTAATACTAAATAAGAAATAATTATAAAATTTGGGTGTTTCCATTTGAAAATCTGGACTTTATGCAGTTTTTTCATTTTCATTTTTAATCTTATTTTTTAAACACCTTGCGTTAATAGTTATCAAAATATTATAAAAAATCTATTAAAGCAGGTCCTTTATAACAAGGAATCCCACTTAAATTAAATAAATGAGGCTTATTTATAGAAAAAATTGATAATTATTCTAAGGCTTGCAAACGTCATTTTTGACATAAAAATTCAAATATGTCAAAAATGTTTAGACATAGGTATAGGGCATGGTATACAAAATCTGCCGAGAATCTTGCGTAGAATGCAAAAATGTAATAACATATAGGGTGTCCCATTTAAAATAAGCAAGTTGACACTTACTTCCGTTATAACCGGAAGTGCCACCATTATGAAAATATTTTAGCCCGGTCGCCCCCATCAGCATCCTGTCAAATTTTCAAAATTTTCCTATGTTTAGTTTTCTATATAATTATCGATTCGGTTCCCGGTGGGCCACCCTGTATATGCTCACATTTTGACGTTATTCGTTGGTTTTTTATAGACATTTGTCAAAGATATGACGACATCCATAATTTTTTTTAAAGAAACAAACAGCTTGTGATACATCATTTGAAAGCTAATATCTCGTACAGTATGCTTGAAAATTTTGCCGCGATTCTGTCAAGCTATTTTAAAATGACGACTGTTAAAAGTTTTTAAAAAATCTCTATTTAAATAAGCGGAATCATTGATGTTTTTTTTTAAATTTCAAGGTAAGAAATGTCACAACATGTCAGAACGTGAAACAATGAAGATTTCTCACCTTGAAAAGTAAAATCAATCATTTATCATTTTCCCTTATTTAAATAGAGATTTTTTAGAAATTATTAACAGTCGCCATTTTGAAATAGCTTGACAGAATCGCGCCAAAATCTATGAGCATACTGTACGAGATATTAGCTTTCAAATGATGTATAACAATCTGTATGTTTCCATTTAAAAAAAAGTTCGATGTCGTCATATCTTTGACAAATGTCTATAAAAAAACAAACGAATAACGTCAAAATGTGAGCATATATAAAACTTGACGTGTCCGAGAGTTTTCCCCAAAAGTGACATGTTAAGGCTATAATAATTTTATTTCTTTCTTCTGGGCATTCCTATATAAGTATATTTTTTTTAAAAGTCCATATCATGCAATGTTTTACAATAAAAAAATCCATTCAATTTTTTTATTAACATATTATCGGTCAAGTGTAACCTTTGTCTTTGATTATTTTTAGCTCAATTTTAAGTACTATTTCCATGATAAGACAATACTGAAAACACTTCATTTGGTCGCAATAAATCACATAAATAATGAAATTTAAAAAATCTGAATCAAATATTTTTTTAATTCAAAACAAATCATGAAGTCTCTAGTGATATTGTTATTTTTAGCTTGTGCAGTTTTTGCTTCCGTTAAGGAAGATAAAACACAGTGGCTTGATTTTAAGGTAATTAAATTATATAAATAACAATGATTAAATGGTTGATTAGCATCTTTAACAATTCGCTATTTTACGTTACCTTCTCCATGTATCAAATTTAATTAATACATTCAGCCAATTTTATTAGGCCTGGTTTAAAAGCTTGTATAGCATTTATTTTTATTTTATTTGAATATTTCTGCAATTAATTCTTTTTGTAAATTATTATTATGGGATGTTATTGGCAAATTCATTTTGGGTCTATTCGTGAAAAAAAAATCACTCTTGGATATAGCCGAAAGAAATTCGTCTTGTATCAGAGCTACGGTAAAAATTCTAGCAAAAAATAATTTATAATTCAACAATAATATATTGTCATTTGATAAAAAATTTTTATTTAATTTTCTTATTTTAAAAAGTTTTTACTAAAGTAAATTATTATAACTGAATAACCCTGAAAATCTACGAATGTGTATAATTATTGTAAAAAAAATGGTACAGCTTGAAAAATAAATTAATGAATTATGACATAGAAATTAAAGTCGTTTATTATATTGTGAGGTGAATTTTAATTTTCTTCTGAGAAATAAAATACCAGGCAATATACTCTACATCAACCTATGACCATTTATTTTTCCATCAAGCTTGATACTACAATATACTAAAATATGAAAATTATCTTGCCGTTTGTTTTCAAAATTCAAAAAATTGGTTATATTATTTTTTGGATTTTCATGATTTTTAAATATTATTAATTATTTAATCTGCCTATAAAGTATTCTGTATTATTTTATTTGCATACAGGGTGGCCCATTTGTCTGACAAAGTAATATACCGTCTCCACTATTAAAGATATCAAAACAATTATAAAAGTTATTAGGTATAAATAAATATATGTTCTAAAATTATTTTTAAATATACATGATGGTTCAGAAAAGTAGGAGAATAAAAAGATACATTTTTTGAAAGGGAACACCCTATATATTTTAGCATTTTTTGTTGTGCTACAAAATTATCCATATGACGCAATATTCAGTTTTTTAATTTTTTGCAACGTTGCCAAACAAAATACAAAATTTTGGAAAAAACATGATAGTAAAAAATTACCTGTATTTCTTAATAAGAGTATCGAAAAACGAAAATTTCTTGTAAGCTCTTAAGTTACGGGATTAAATAACTGTCTTAAATCTTTAAGTATCCAAAATTTTGTACAGGATGTTTTCTGTTGATCTCCAAATATACAAAATTTTAAAATTTAATAACTGTTTTTTTAAATAAAACACCCTATATTTATTAGGCTCGTCTGATAGATATTGTAAGTATCTTTTATTATTGTTAAGTCATACCTATACCTAAATTTACTAGTTTTGTCAATATTTCGATTTTTATTTAAATTTTCATAAAAAAAACTATAGTTTTTATTTTTCTAGTTAGCCATGACCAGCAAAGTCAAAACAAATGTAATTGAATATAATATCATATTAAATAAATTAATAACTATAGTTACGTATTTATTTAAATCAAACTTATTTTTTATTTACGCAACTAGATATTGAAAATAAGTTCACAAATATTTAAATTGTGTAAAACAACACCATTAGACTGAACTCACAAAATACGAGGTTTCGCGTCGTTTGTGCTCGATTCAGTCAATAAATCATTTAGCTCATTTTCTTTCGTTTAAACAGTTTTTCTTCTATTTCTTTTATGGTCATAGTCACGCTTCCTGTTCTGTCAAACCTCTCCAAGCTGGTTTATTGGATTGTCGTCTGTCTGGATATTATCCACGATAAAGTTTTGTTGCCAACAATGTATTTTTGTCACTTACACCAAGAATGTAAATCATATAGCATTTCGGTACTTGAAAAATATTTTTTTACATAAATGTTAAAATTAATGGCTAGATTAAAAGAAGATGTCGTCGAAAAAATATTACTATTATACGTATTTTAATTTTACATTGTATTCAATTACATTTGTTTGGACTTTGCTGGTCATGACTAACTACAAAAATATAATTAAAAATCGAAATATTGGCAAAAATAGTGAGTTTAGGTATAGGTATGACTTAACAATAATAAAAGATACTTACAATATCTATCAGACGAGCCTAATAAATAAATAATATATAGTATTTTAAAATTTTGTATATTTGGAGGTCAACAGAAAACACCCTGTACAAAATTTTAGGTACTTAAAGATTTAAGATAGTGTTTCTATCCCTAAACTTAAGAGCTTACAAGAAATTTTCGATACTCTTATTGAGAAATACAGGTAATTTTTTACTATCATTTTTTTCCAAAATTTTAAGAATTTTACATTTTGTTTAGCAACGTTGCAAAAAATTAAAAAACTGAATATGGCGTCATATGGATACGTTTGTAAGGAAACAAAAAATGCTAAAATATATAGTGGGTGTTCCATTTCAAAAAAAGTATCTTTTTATTGTCCTACTTTTCTGGACCATCCTGTATGTTTAAAATTAATTTTAGAATATATATTTTTTTATACCTCACTACTTTTATACAAACTTTTTTTTGATATCTTTAATAGTAGAGTCGGTATATTACTTTGTCAGACAAATGGGCCACCCTTTATAAGTGAAATAAAACTTGACGCCTAATTTTCCACCAATAAATAAAATAAAAAGTTAATAGTTTTTAAGAAACAAGCGTAAACTCCAGACAATGCAGAAAATCTCAAAGTAAGAAGTTGCCAACTTTAAAAAGCCATAACTCAAAAACTCATAGGATTTAATTACGGCCATGGACACTTTTAATTAGGACGTCAAGGTCTACAAAATATTAAAAATTCACAGAAATTAGCCGAAAGCCATTTCCCATAAGCTTTGTGAGGGATCCTTTCTTACCTCCTCGTCTAGCTGGTGACTAAGTTCTCAAAAAGTAATTTTTTCGTTATCAGAATAATAATTTTTCTCCACGACCATTACTGAATGCAATAAATCATTTTTGATAATAGAATGTAAAAATTCTCGCTCTTGAGTTGGAATATTTATTCTGAAACACTTGCTTCTTATGCGTTTTGCGTGTATTTTCATTCCATAACAAGATACGGAATGAATATTCTGTAATTGATCTAAACGACATAGATTAGGTTGCCATGAATTTCGGAACTGTCAATGTCAGCGGACAAATTTTAGTGCAAGTCAAAATATGAGTGAAAAATCGGATGAATCAGATATGGAACTGAATAATACTTCACCTGACATTACAAATATTGCGAATAGAATTTTTGGTCGTGGAGAAAATATAGTCTGCTACTCGGTTAGAATGATAATTCGACACTCTTCCACTCGGATCCAATTTTCATTCCAACCTCGTTACAGAATCTACTATTCTGTTGCCATGAGAGTATACAGGGTGTGTCAGTAAGGTGTCTGTCTTGGATAGCACCTAAACTATCAAAGATAGGAAAAAAAGTGTAATACAAAAGTTAAAGGGTTTTTTAGAATACATAATCTAAAAATATTTTCTAATCTACAGGGTGGGCCTAAAAAGTAGTACTGAAAAATAAAAAAGAAAATTAAATGGGACACCCAGTATTATTTTCTAGAATATTTTATAGAAATCCTAAAAGTTGTTACCAATTACAATAACGATCACACATATACGCGCAAGATGAGCTTAAATTCAGTTTCAGTTGGTTCCTCAATAGACCTGGAGATTTTAGGATAAACTGAATAATTTTCTATCTTCACATAATACGCGTTTGTCGAAAAAACTCCTGGTTATTGCATTTTATATACTACAGTAGTTCCGGTCAGGGTTGCGACGGTGCTTTATAACCGTTTAAATTTTAGTTTCCTGAACTAACTTTATCATAACTTATATCTTTCTATTTCGATAAAACTAGTTCGGTAAACTAAACTTTAAACAGTTATAAAGCACAAAATGTTGGCGAAATAATTTTGCAATTACAACTGTGACAAAGAAAATTATTTATTTTTTGTTCCAAAGCAATCTTGACTAAATTGTTTAATTAGAACTTTCCTTTTTTACCCTCATTTAAGACAAATCCTAAAATATTTCAAAAACTATGATATTTAGATATATGACATGTTTAACAAAAAAGTAAGGTTTTCGAAAGATAAATTCTTTTGCCTAAAAAAATTAGGGGGGTCCTATTTAAAAAAATTGAAATAAAGCATTTTTAAAACTATCGAATTGTCCAATTTGTAATGAACGCTCTGTATAAGAGATTTAAAAAACATTATTATAGATCAATATATCGTTCCTCAAAGTACTTACAACGTAAATTATATTTGCCTAGGGTTAATCCATAGGTTGCTATGATTTTTTAACGATACCCTTAAAATTACTAAAATTTCGGAAAAAAATTAATTAATCGGCAACGTTGAATTTCACTTTAAAAATTTTAATAGGGTTATAAAGTCCTTATTCCATTGAATCATATCTAGAAAATAATACTGGGTGTCCCATTTAATTTTCTTTTTTATTATTCAGTACCATTTTTTAGGACCACCCTGTAGTTTAGAAAATATTTTTAGATAATGTATTCTAAAAAACCCTTTAACTTTTGTATTACACTTTTTTCCCTAACTTTAATAGTTTAGGTGCTATCTAAGACAGACACCTTACTGACACACCCTGTATATTAAATTTGATTAACCATTCATTCTTTTATTCCCTTTTTTAATAAAGACACTGAAGTCATGCATTTTAAAAATTATTTTATTTTTTAGGGTACCCATGGTAAAATTTACCAAAATCAGCAAGAGGAAAATACTCGATTTACTATATTCCAAAAAAATTTACAAAGGATTGAGGAACACAATAAAAGATATGAAGCAGGCGAAGTAACATACACGCTAAAAGTCACAGATTTTGCTGATCTTACTAAGGACGAATTTGTTGCCGGATTAAAACAGCAAAATCGGCGAAATGTCAGAAATAATTTTCTCTCTGTAAGGAATATTGGGGACGAAGTACCAGAATCAATCGATTGGAAAGAAAAAGGTGCTGTTTCAGAAGTTCGAAATCAGGGATTATGTGGAGCTAGTTGGGCTTTTTCTTTGGTAATAATTAGTACGCAAAATTAGTGAACAAGTGATGAAAGTGATACTTTTCAAACGAGGAGATATTTAGCACGAGGCGTCAGCCGAGTGCGGAAATTCTCCGAGTTTTAGAAGAATCACTTTCACACGAGTAATGTACACTATTTTTCCTACGACCAGGAATTATTAAAAAACCCTTTGATTTGTGAAAAAAATATTTCAACTCTAGAGTTGAAAAAAATATTTCAACTCTAGAGTGGAAATACAAGGCACGCTATTTAATTTAAACATATAATGCCAATTTGACAGACCACCCCTATTTATTAAAAAGAACAAATTTTAGAAAGCAGTTAAGTCTTTAACTTATTTATCATGTATTTGTCGAGTGATTTCGAATTAGAGTGTGAAAATACGCCATCTGAAATTATAAAAAATATTAATAATATACTGAAAAATCTATTACCATTCAAAACAAGCCGGGCCGAAGAAAATGTCATATATTATATTAACAAAAAATGTTTATTGGTAGCCATAGTGTAGTGACTAGAGCTATGGTCTACAGATCGAAAGGTCACAGGTTCAAATCCCATCAGGAGTATTTGACTTTTTTTAAATAAAAACATTAAATAATTTATAGAATTAGGTATTTTGAATTGAAATCTTCCTTGTTGGATGATTTTTAAAAATTTAATCAAGGAAAGATGCATTAAATATAAATTTAAAAAATTCATCCAACAAGGAAGATTTCAATTCAAAATACCCAATTCTATAAATTATTTAATGTTTTAAAAAATAATGAAATACTCCTGATAGGATTTGAACCCGTGACCTTTCGATCTGTAGGCCATAGCTCTAGTCCCTACGCTATGGCTACACATAAAAATTATATGTTTAATATATGACATTTTCTTCAGCGGGGCTTGTTTTGACTGGTAATAGAATTTCCAGTACACTTTAACTTTTTTTATAATTTCAGATGGCGTATTTTCACACTCTAATTCGAAATCACTCGACAAATACATGATAAATAAGTTAGATAATAAACTGCTTTCTAAAATTTATTCTTTTTAATAAATAGGTGTGGTCTGTCAAATTGGCAACATATGTTTAAATTAAATAGTGTGCCTTGTATTTTCACTCTAGAGTTGAAATATTTTCTTTCAACACGCGTGTGATATTCGGCGCTTTCGAGCCAAGTTAACCGTGCTTTTTTTCTCATTTTCATAGGTGGTCGTAGGAAAATGTATTATTCATTACGGACAAATTTTTCAATGTGTAGCTTAATCTGTTAGCTGTAAAACAGACGGTTAACTTTAGCAAACAGCAGAAGTAAACTTATGACACTATAATAAATACTTTTACATGTATTTAACTAACACTCAAGTCATAAGAACTAACAGATTATCTACACATCGATAAATCCATCTTAATAAACTATGGAATCTATTGATTTAAAATAAAAATATTGTGCATCTATTTCCATCTCTATCAGATCTCGACTTTAAAAGTAAGATTAGAATAAGGAATTAAGTGTTATTTTATACTTCCAAAGAAACGTTTTTCGAGAAAAAATAAAAAGGTATTTGGGTCTGAAAAACGTTAGAAAAATAAATAAATTGATTCATTCGATACTAGGGGGAAAATCCATATTTATAATATATTATATAGGGTGCTACAAATTCGTGTGCGTACAAGAGGATCTCGAAAACGGTAAGAGATGAGATAAGATGTTTAAATTGAGACAAAGTTGCGTATTTTGGGGCTTAATAATTTGGTGAAAGAAAATTGTAAATATTCCTAATGTTTTCGGAGATATCCGAAAAAAACCGAAATTTTTAGTTTTGGTTTTTAATTTTTTGCGCCTTCATTGTTGACTTAGAAAAAAAAACTTTCTCATAGCCGTTCTTTATGTTCTACAAGATGGCGTTTTTAGTTTTCAAATTGGACGTTTCGTTCTTTAGATACCAACCTTAATTAATTTTTTTTAAATACGGACCTGAAATTTTTTAAACAATTTTAAGGACTTTAATACAATTTAAAGGTTTTTTTTAATTTTAACGTTTTGTCATTAAATTACACATCAGTAGCATTTCAAATTATCCTTTCTTTACTATTACGGCCCTGGCGATTATTTTTATGATTACTTAAATATTAAAAGTTATGGTGTTTAGGCTGTTTATTTTTTTAATAAGATTAACCGTCACAATACTCTAAGCTAGGAAGTAAGCAAGTTTTTAAGGCATGAGAAGTTATTCTATTTTTTATTAGTATTTTATTTATTTTATTAATATAACGTATATCTTAATGAGTAGGAGAATAATACACACAGTCTGCTCCACTAGTTTATTGTAAGGATCTCAAAGTGAGAATCTTAATGTCTTCGTACATGTTTCGAAGGTAAAAACCTTCATCATCAGCAAATAAAATTAATTCAAAAATTTTACAAGAAGAGAGACCCTCAACATTGCAAGATAAACTGGAAGAGAAAAAAATAAATTGTAATAAAATTGAAATTGAGTCTTTTGAAATGAAAAATTTGAAATTCAGTCTTTTATATAAAGAGTTGTAGTAGTATATATTCTTACCTGCTTGAGGAACAGAAAAAGAAAAATTTCAAATATAAAAAAAAAATTTTTAAAAAACTTTTGCATGATTTTTAAAAAGAAAATTATTTTAATGAGTACATAATTTAAAAAGCAGAAAAAATATAGAAAGATACCCTTACGAAAGCATTCGAAATGATAACAATTTTATTTTTCACCAAATTGTTAAGCCCCAAACTTTGCCACAATTTAACCATCTTCGTATCTCTTACCGTTTTCGAGATCCCCTTGTACGCACACGAATTTGTACCACCCTGTAGACTACAGAAAAATGATAGTTGGCAATAAAAGGTAAAATAAAATTCAGAACATTTTTCTTTTTAAACAAATTTGGTATAAGCATTATCACATAAAGATTTTCGGGATTTCCTATGAAAAGTGTTGTTAATAATGTGAAAGGGGAAACCATTTAGTGTAAATGTTTTCTAATGTGAAATGATGTTTTACTAATTGACTTGTTGACTAGGGTGCGTCCTACTTGTAATCTTTATGTGGTGACCTTATTACCTGTAAGTTCTGACATTTTTTATTATTTTAATTTTATACAACTTGTTTTTTATTTCTTACAGTACGCCCTGATGATGGCCTTGTAGGCCGAAACGCGTAGGTGGTAATTTAATATATTTATTTGTAAGAAGGAAGATAGGGCTTTTTGTTCCTAACCCCACATCAATTTATTCTTATTACCAAAAAAAGTTGATCCCTTAAAAAAAAATTTAATTGTAACCTTAATTTATCTTTATTCAAGAGTGGAACATTAGAAGGTTTTAACTTTGTGAAAACCAACAAATTAGTCACTCTAAGCGGTCAACAGATCATGGATTGTTCAGGTAGTGGGAGCTGCTCTGGAGGTGATGAAGATACAGCTTTACAATATCTCAAGGAGCATGGTACGCTGGTATCAATGTATTTGTAATTTGTAAGCTTTAATTTAACGTTGTTTAGAAATATTAGAATTTTAAAAAAAATTGTTTATTTATTTATAGGTATAGAAACTGAGGAAAGTTATCCTTATGGAGGTGATTTAACCTGCAGATATAATGAGTCTGCTGTATTTTTAAAGATTAAAGACTTTGTTTATGTCAAAGCCAAAAAGGAAGAAGATCTAGTATCGGCAGTTGGACTATCAGGACCAGTTGCTGTTGTACTGGATGCTTCTAACCTAGCATTATACCAAGGAGGTATGTAGAACCATTTTACATCTTCTTTATAAGCATTGAGTATATTTTTATTATAATTCATAAGAATGAATGAAATATTTCATACTATTTAAGTTGTAGTTTTGTGGGAAATTAAAGCCAAACGAAACAAATTGGATTTATGCTACTCTGAAGAATCTTCAGTAAATTACAGAATATTTTTTATAATTTACTTTTGAAATTAGACCATAATCCAGAGTTTCTGTATGCAAGACCATATTATTAAGAACCGTTATAGTTTGATAATAAAAAATAATTTGGAACAACGTCATTGCTTTCAGGATATAAAAATTTTTTTTTTGTTTTCTGTATAAATAAAACTAAAATTAAAAAATAGTATATGCTTAAAGTGGAGTGGTAAGTCTAAAGGGAAGACATAAGACACTTAGAGAGTAAAAAACTAAGGTAGGGGGGTAAAACCATTTTTCTTTAAGATGAAACGTTCCAATGTTACAGTCACACAAAACAAAAGTCTGAAAATGGCATATTTTAAACGTCAATATCTCAAAAACTATTGAATTTAGACAAATTTACCAAATAGGCGTTGAATTTTGTGGGGAATCAGAAAATAATACAATATACAGTGTGTCCACGTAAGTTGGCGGCATATGGGAAACTTTTTTATTATTACCTTAATGTAAAAAAGTTATTCTTCATAAAAAGTTCTGCATGGCCCAAAACCTAAAATGCAACCATCAGATGTTCAATTTTTTCAGGCGTATACGAGGTTTGGCAAAAAATATGAATTTTGCCCAAGAGTAAAGTACCTTTATTTTTTACAATATCGAAAACTGTAATTATGAAAATTTGTTCGGTATGAAAAACTATGTCCTAATATGCAATTACACTAAAAAATGTTTTTTTTTATTTTTACTAATTTTGTCTTAAATTACCGATAAATTTGTAAAAATAAAAAAAAAATTTTTTCGTGTAATTGCATATTAGGACATAGTTTTTCATACCGAACAAATTTTCATAATTACAGTTTTCGATATTGTCAAAAATAAAGGTACTTTACTCTTGGGCAAAATTCATATTTTTTGACAAACCTCGTATACGCCTGAAAAAATTGAACATCTGATGGATGCATTTTAGGTTTTGGACCATGCAGAACTTTTTATGAAGAATAACTTTTTTACATAAAGTTAATAATAAAAAAGTTTCCCATATGCCGCCAACTTACGTGGACACACTGTATGTATATGGTGTTCCATTTAAAAAAAAAAACAAGTTATATTCGCTACATTTTTTTGGGCCACCCCCTATACGCCAGCATAATTTTTAAGTGTTCACCTCAATGATATCTACAACTTTTGTATTTCAAATTTTTGTCTAATTCTTAAGATAAAGGCGAAAATAAGCTTTACTCTATTCCCTGTACCTTTAGATGCTTTTAAAAAACACTCCATATATTTATTTCTTCTCTTAACCTTTAATCAAATATTAAAACATTTTAATAGAAAATATTTGTCACTCCACATTTGTCTTCTTTTTCTTTAATTATACCAATAGTTAATCACTATTTCAATTCCACACCCCTAAATTTGATTTTTATTCATTCCAATTCGCACTTTCTAAAATAAAGTTCCCTCTCAATAGTGACATTTTGCCAACCAAACAATCCCGCTAAACGATATTTCAAACGTGATTTTCTCGAAATCCACACACACAATTTTATAAAAACCTGATTCATATTCAGCGCCAAATATAATTCTTTCCAGCGTATCGAACATCTGGTTTCAGGCATCAGCCAGTGCTGAGATTTTACCGTCTGAAAAATCAATTAGCGGGATTTTTTTGGTTTGCAAAAATTAAATGTCACTATTATAAAATCCCTGTAACTTACACAAATTTAAATCCGATGTTTCTTAACTCATTAATATTAATCACACTTTAAAGCTCTATTACATCCTTAATAATATATTGGTAGAGAAAGACTTGTAGTGTCTTATTTCTTTCCTTTAAAACTCAAATTGTTTTGCACGCCGGGAATCAAACCCAGGACCTTTACTTACCAAGCAATCTAAACTAACCACTGCGCCATGGAGGCTTTGAATTGTTCCCAGCCAAGTTCGGCTTTAGAAGTTATTCAATTTCTATTTTATTTGTATACAATTTGAAATCTTCATAATTTTAAACCGGGGAGAGTGTTTCTTGGCGGAAAGAAACTCACTCGTGACCATTCAACTTAGTTAAATATATTTTTTTTTTAAGTTTTATAAAATTGGGTTTCGTAAATTCTTTCGACTCATATTTTTTTTAGGTATAATTAGTGGAGCTGATTGTTCAGAAGATGCCATCAATCATGCCTTATTAGTAGTTGGCTATGGAAAAGATGCAACAACTAACGTAGATTACTGGTTGGTCAAAAATTCCTGGGGAACAGTTTGGGGAGAAGAAGGATACTTTAAAATAAAACGTGGCGTAAATGAATGTGGTATTGCCAGCTATGCTGTATATCCAATTTTGTTTTAGCCGATATTCACATTTTTCAACGAATCATATATATTTTATATAACTATATTATAATAACTGTTATATTAATGTCGTGTTGCACAAAAAGTGTTCATAATAATTAACTATAACCAGCAAGTTGAACTGATATACATGACATTTGCAGAAATAATTTTCCGCCAATCATATCGGCTCGGTTACCTTAATTTTTAAATGACTAATTAGGCACTTTTGATTGTGAGTTAAAAATGCCTGTCAATATCAGTTATGTCAGAGTCACACTTGCTGATTAAAAATTTGTGCAAACTAACATAAGTTTATCTGTATTTAAAATAATAAACAATTAAGAAATAATAAATATGTGAAATTATTTATACCAGTAATGTCTATTAATAAATACGCTTCTTTGTAAACAGCCAATGAATATTTTTCTATAATGCAAAATTTATGTTTTTGCGCTTTAAAAACGGTGTACAGAATTCATATTCGCTGAATTTACTTTATCGCTCAGCGAACGGTAAAATATACATGACGCCCACTAATTGATAGCAATGAATAATGCTATTTGTTTATATTGCATTACTTAGTTAATCGCACAATCACAAAAAAAAAATTCACACTCACACAATAGTATATTACATAACAAGTGATGAAAGTGATACTTTTCAAACGAGGAGATATTTAGCACGAGGCGTCAGCCGAGTGCGGAAATTCTCCGAGTTTTAGAATAATCACTTTCACACGAGTAATGTACACTATTTTTCCTACGACCACAAAGAATTATTAAAAAAGCCTTTGATTTGTAAAAAAATATTTCAACTCTGGAGTTGAAATTAGCATACCTAGGATTATGTTCCACTTAATATCTGGTTTCATATAGT
Source organism: Polydrusus cervinus (assembly GCA_935413205.1). Taxonomy (NCBI): domain Eukaryota; kingdom Metazoa; phylum Arthropoda; class Insecta; order Coleoptera; family Curculionidae; genus Polydrusus; species Polydrusus cervinus. Next base: position 25,138,976 of record OW284515.1, read on the forward strand.
TTGTCAATAGGCTTTTCCTTTATTTGTAGTTTAACATTTTCATTTTTTCATATTTTATATATCTTTTTTAAATATGTTGTCAAAATAAGGTTTGAACTTGGTTCAACGTTGAACTAAGTTCAAGTCATAATTGTACAACCGGGCCATAGGAAGACCTAATCCTGGATTGACTTCTAAATTAACCAGAATAAAAAATTTTAAATTTCAAGGAAATATACATTAAACCAAAATTTAAAAAATCCACCCAACAAGGAAGATTTCAATTCAAAATAATTTTATAAATTATTTAATGTTTTTATAAAAAAAAGTCGAATACTCCTGATGGGATTTGAACCTGTGACCTCCCGTTCTGTAGACAAGAGCTTTAGTGTCTACGCTATGGCGTCCATGGCTACCAGTTAACATTTGTTGTTTAAATATATGACATTTTCTTCAGCGCGACTTGTTTTTTCTTTTATTAACATTTTTTATAATTTCACATGGCGTATTTTCACATTCTAATTCTAAATCACTCGACAAATACATGAAAAATAAGTTAAAACAATTTACAATTACTGATTTCTAAAATTTGTTCTTTTTAATAAATAGGGGTGGTCTGTCAAATTGACATCATATGTTTAAACTAAATAGTGTGCCTTGTATTACCACTCTAGAGTTGAAATATTTTCTTTCAACACGCGTGTGATATTCGGCGCTTTCGAGCCAGGTTAACCGTGCTTTTTTTCTCTTTTTCATAGGTGGTCGTAAGAAAATAAAGTTGGATGGTTTTTTTGACAGCGTAACCATTGCCAGCATGGTAATTTAATTATTGAACCAACCTGTGGTTAGGAAATTATTATACAACAGAATTACCGTTTTGTACCAAGTTCAACTTTAGGTCGAGTTTTGAGAAGCTCGTACTTAAGCTTATTGTACGATCGGGCTTTTAAAACATCGACACTGGTCTAAAATACTAATCGAAGAGGTAAACTTAGCTTGTCTTAACAAACCCCTAGCAACGGCAGCGCATTGATTTAACAGAAAGGTGGATCATCATCACCTATATTTTAAATGACTGCGTCATTTTACGGTCATTTAATAACAGTGCCAAAATAACTTTTAATATTAAATTTAATATATAAAAATGGATTCCTCTGCCATGCTGAAAAAATACCTGAAAAGGCCGCCCAAGCCATTTAATTCTATTATAGAATGCGGCGATAAAGAAGACTACTTTGAGGGATCGCATATTGATAAACCGGAAAGTCTAAAACCCACAGAAATGGAACTTCGAATTCAAGCAGACAGGGTGATGTTTTCTTTGCGCAAGGCCATATCGGTACTCACTGTAGTGGTAAGTAGTATTTTGATTTAATTGTAGTAATAACAATCAAAATTACAGAAAATATTGTATTGTCGATTTTATATAGGGTGTCCCATAACTTATGGGCTGTAGAATAACTGGAGATACTAGACATTAAGCTATACCGATTAAGTCATATAAGTTGTTTTTTTTGATAATTAAAATATTAATTTAATTATGTATTATGTTTTTTTTTTATGCTTTGGGATGTTTAAAGGGAAATATCTCGAAAACCGTTAAAGATATTAAGATCAATCAAGTACACCTTTTTGACTCAGAAAATGCCTTTCTTTAAGAAACTATAATTGAAAAATACCTAATATCACAGGTAAGAAAAAAAACATAGATTTAATAAGCTCAGTGTATGCAACTAGCGCCCTCTAGTTTGAAACTTAAAAATGTCTACAAATTCTTATTTCTTGCTCATAAAAACATAATATTGCCAACTTTCAATTCGATTCAATACTATTCCTATATACATACTAACACACTAAAAGGTATGGTCACTTATCAAATATGTATACACACACCATTCATTTACTAACCGTTAAAAATAGTTTTCACTTTCATATTGACTTAAAATATCTAATTGTGCAGCTGTCATAATCATCAAAATGAAATCATCGGACTTAAAATTGGGTGTCTTGTCTAAACAAATACCCTGAGGCTTATAAAACATAATACAATCTTGGTCATCAGCTTGCATTTGTTTAACCCACGAGTCCACACTTAACCATCATCTTTATGTCTCACTGCCTGAGAATAGAAACAGGGGTATAATATCCAGATCTATGACACTTATATGTATGTATTATGTGTGTTTTAAACTTACTGTATCCTCTATCCTTAACAATACTAGATAATGTTTTAGACTCTACCGTATTTTTCCAGGTTAAAAATTATTGTTCCGTTGATGTAAACATAAGTTTTTCTTGAATAATAGGTAAATCATGAATGGTTTCCGCCTGAGCACATGAAGTTAAATTACATATCGGACAATTTTTTTCTTTAATTTTGAAGCAAGAATCAGGTATACCATGGATTTTTCTTTTGTAAGCCTTAAAGTTTCTTTCTATGTTAAAATTTTTCCCACAGACACAATTAACCTTATAATTGTTAGGATTTTTGTAAATTTTAGTATCTGAGTTATCCAGCCTCCTAAAAGCAAATAGAGAAATTAGCTAGAATATGTGATCTCTATGGTTTAAAAAGAAAACCCTAGTGAATTTTTTCTAGTTGAATGTCAAAGGCAAAAAATAAATCAAAATTTTTTTATACTGACATATCTTTTCACAAAAATATAACACTAATGAGAACAAATAATCGAAAATCGAGTTCAGTTACTTCGATTAAAAAATTAAAAAATGACATAACCGTTAAAAAGTCAACTGTCAAAAACGAAAGCTTGTCAAACAAAAAGGTTACCAGCAAGGCAACACCGCATTTTAAATTGTAGTACGCTACCAGCGCTCTTGTCTCTAAACGCAGGATTCCATAGCATCTAAACTATTCAACTTAAAAAAAAGAGTTATAAGGAGGCATTAGGAATACAATTTAAAATAATAAATTAGACAAGGTGTCCCAAATAGTGAGGACACATAAAAAACATGATTTTTTAAAAATTCCCTAATAAATTCCATGCATATTTTGTATAATATGCCATATTATGTCTAAATTCAATTGATTTTGAGATATTGACGTTCAAAATATGGCAAACCGGAAGTTGATCTCTTTGACTAGAAAATAAAAAACTGAGAAAAGGAGATGAAAACAACTTTTTTTCGAAATGCGCTGTTCCAATGCTATTTTAAAAGTCGATATCTCAAAAACAGTTGAATTTAGAAATAATAATATGACATGTTTAATGGTTGGAGACAATGACGTTTCTTGAACGGCAGTAGAGTTTTGGACTTGCATTGTCTTTATTTGTTTAGAATCACTACGTTTCAACTGGTAAACATCTCCAGTTCAGTCAGGTGAATACAGTATTCACCTGAAGAAGACTGGAGATGCTTACCAGTTGAAACGTAGTGATTCTAAACAAATAAAGATAATGCAAGTCCAAAACTCTACTGCCATTCAATAATATGACATGTTATTCAAAATATACGTGGAATGTTATAGGGAATTAGAAAATAAAATACTATATAGGGTGTTCCATAAAAAAAAATCATGTTTGATATTATGTCCTTACTGTTTGGGACACTTTGTATAATTTTAAATTAGATAAAAAATTACGATACTTGGAGGAAAAGCTTAGTTTTTAAAATATATTTTTCGTGGGTTTTATTTGGCTTAGGATTTTTATCTTTTTTAGTCAACTATCATCATTCAATATTGTAACACAACAAGATTAATGCAGTAGGTTTGACAAAATATTTTAATTAAGAAAAATTTAACCTGGCGACTTTGACTGTGACATAAAATATGTGGTCACCAATGATTTTTTCACAATTACATTGACCCACATATATGCATGCACTATATTGCTAATACCATAATTTAATGATGACACCACTGTAAGCAGATGATCAGGGGCCGTTGAGTTTGCGCAGCTTGGAAATTTGCTTCTTAATGTAAACATTTGACAGGGCCGCCTTTCAAAATATTTTTACAAGCTTTTATTTAAATTCACCCGTTTAGTTCTGGTGTGTACAGTGTACAGTTTATGGTCAAATAAAACTAAGTAACCAATATTTTACATACCTGAAATACCTTATTCCTGGTATTGAACCGCGATTCGTGCAAAAAAGGAGCATGCACTTTTATCTACCCATCTTGAGACACCAGTCGCTAACAATGTCTGGTAAAGTTTTATACCTAAATTCGCACCCAAAACTTAAAAATATCCACAATCATACACGGAACATCCGAACGAATACAACGTAAAAAAGATGGAAACGACTATAACTTACAAACTAACAAAAAAAAAAGCCTAAAGTAAAGTTTTATAAATATTAACACCCAAAACTTGGAAATTATAACAACCCACGAATGAACGAAACAAAAGATGGCGACTAATAAGAATATAACGGTGAGCCGGTTCTGTTCAAGAGACCTTGGGTTCTGTATACGTTCTGTTACAAATCGTGTAGGTTGCCTAATGTTTCCCCTACTGCGCAAGCGCCACGGCCCACAACTCAGGTTATTTTGAATCGCACGATGGGTGTATTCTTGCTTCGTGCGGCTGCTTGTATTGGCACTATAGTGTATGTATATATGTGCATTGACCCGGTTAGCTTAATTTCTTAATTTAATTGGCTCTTTTATAAACTAGTGGCAACTCTTCCGTTCCATCAGGCATCACAAGTAAATTATTCAATGAACAAGAAATCATAAATGTAATTTCTAGATCCGTATAAGCCATAAAAAGTTGTGTCAAGTATGCCGTAGAAAATAATTCATTTATTTCAATATTCGTAATAATTATAATTAAACACCAGCTGACATTTTCCTTAATTGTTTAAAGACATTTGATTTAGCACCAAATTGTACAAATTTGTTACAATTACATCGAATTTGGGATACCCTGTATGTATGTACATATATTAGTTAACCAAAATAATAGTTATTAGGGAGTAATAAAACAACAACAGTTAAACTATTGTGTATTTTTATTTATTTTGTTAGTCTTGTTGACTTTTATGGCGCTAACCTTTTTAATTACTGTTTTGGCCTTCCTTGCTACTACTTTTTTTTTCCTTGCTGTTCTCGTCCTCCTTGCTTTCGTCTTCCTTGCTACTACTTTTTTTTTTCTTGCTGTCCTCGTCCTCCTTGCTTTCGTCTTCCTTGCTACTACTTTTTTTTTCCTTGCTGCCCTCGTCCTCCTTGCTTTCGTCTTCTTTACTATTTTGATATTTTCGTTTTTCCGCGTAAAATTTGTTTATTAAATTTAGGCAGACACCGTTAGTCCATCCAAACCCTTTTTGTACTTCATATTCACCCCCTCCCCCATATTGTCCAGATCGGGTTGCATCGTACTTTTCAAACATGGCATTTTGCTCCTTGTAACCCCTAAGATTGGCTTCTATCCATCGTTCTGCTTCCCTTTTAGCTATTTTTCGAGCTTTCGAGTTACCTGAATTCCATAATCCTAAAAATGACACTATTACACCCTTATCCTACTTGTCTACACCTATATCCATTGCTGCGATTATTTAGTTCCGACGGATCATATCGGTGAGAAATTGTGTCACGGTTAGTTACACTAGAAGGCAGATTGAGTTCGAAGTTGTAAGTTGGTTGCCATCTATCTAGCCCCGCAGCTGTAAGCATTATAATTATCCCGTTTTATTTTACAGCCATTCCAAAAATATTGAAGTTCTAGGTTACAAACCGATGCACCTCATCACTATTTCCGCTGGACTCCAGTTCCAAAAGTACTGTCAGTGACTTATCACTTTCATATAGAAAAAAAAGGTTGTGCGAAGTCAGAGGGAATAAAATCCATGAACATAAATATTGTGTGTATTAGAATCTCAAAAAGACACTGGGATTTTTTCCTCTAATTTCATAAAACCCTCTGCATTCAATATGAAAGTGATGAATCACTCAGAGTAATTTTTGGACATAGGATGTACTTAGGGACTTAGGGTTGCCACCTTCCTTACCAACGATTTCGGGAGTCTAATGACCAAAAAAAAAGGTGAATGTTTACATACAAAATAAACAAAAACCCTATCAAAGGTAACATAAATAAAAGATCCTTCGGCATAATAGTTAACAAAATTTCGCGCGCAGTAGTTGCTCACCAAAAAAGGGACGAAAACTCTTGCATGGAGCTTCTATTTATTGAAAAATGGACGATGGAAAGTTTGTATGAAAGGTGCAGCGTATTGTAAAGTGAATTTCCGGGAGAAATTATATGAAACCCGGGAGACGAGAGACCGACGTTTTTTAAGGCCCGATTCCAGGAGAGTCCCAAAAAACCGGGAGAGCTGGCAACTCTAGATGTACTGCTTGTTATTTTTTTCGATTCTCTGATATGGAAATAGAACAAAATTATACGAGGGACAATTAGTTATATTTTGTATCAAAACTGATTATTGTTATAATGTATAAAGACGGAGATACAGGTATAGAAAAGGTTATAACAATTTTAAGGAGCAGTTAATTTACCATCATATAAAATAAAAATATACAAGGTGTTCCATTTAAAATAAGAAAGTTTTTAATGTTTAAAGTTTTTTACAATGAGCCCTTAATTGTGACCTCCCTGTATATTTTATGTCAAATTTAATTGCTTTTTGAGATTTGTTGATTCTTTAACTATACAATAACAAAAAAAATTTTAGTCCAGGAGCTAAGGTAAAGAATATATACGGATAATCGCTATGCATTTACGAAATAAATACAAAATATGCAGATAGGTAGGTATCTCAGAAATTAGTAGACTTAGGTAAAAAACGTGCTCTATAAAATGTAATTAAAATTTAATGCAACACCCAAAAATATGATAAAAATTGATTGAAATGAAAGTTGAAGCTATTTCCGGTATAACCAAAAGTGACAGAAACATGTTAATATTTTAGTTTAGGAGAGAATATCGATAAACTTAAACCTACAGATTTTCAAAAAAATATTTTCAGTAGTTTCCTCAAAAGTTCTAATGCAAGCTTGTCGTGAATCGCCCGGTATAACAATTTTAACATCGGTAAATTCATAATGTACGCTGACAAATTATAAGTTATGCCCGCTATGATTTTTAAAAAGAGTGGAGAACATACTCAAAATTACAAATAAAACAATTTCTTAGTGAAATTTAAAGAACGCTAGATATTTAATTTTGTGTGTAAGAAATTACTATAGGCCTCTTAAAAAATCAAATTTCAAAAGCTGTACCTATTATGATAATCTCTTGTAATGGTGGCCAAGCATTTGGTAAGTCCCATTGCTCATTATTGTCATCTAACGATGTAGGTATTCCACCTTTAAATTCTCCAATTTTTAAATCAGTAAAATACTCTGCTGCTCTTTGACCAAATTCGTGCCGTAATGTCAAATCATATGCGCCAGTCCAAAGGGGAGCGAAGTTACTAGGAAAGAACATCTTTCTATGCTGGGCCATTATCTAAAATAATGATTTGAGTTTAAGATATTTGTTTGATTAATATTTTAGACGTTTCAACCCGAAGACTAGAAAGTAATTTTAACCCTAGTGAGTGGACTTAAAAGTCTTAATAATTTTAAAAAGATAAAAAACCTTTGTCGATGCTTGCAAAAATATATAAATATTGCATCGTTGCTTTATTAATATTTCAAGATTGATCAAAAAGCGTCTTGTTTTAACACATCGTCCACATGTGTCACTTATTCATAAAAGTAACAATTCACCCGGTTACCCGGTGGATTGACAGAAAAGTAAAATGTATGGATTAGGCCGGAAAATTACCACAAGAGTCCTGTAACAGCTTATACTAATTGGCTTTTTCACTATAATCGAATTTATCATATCTAGCACTAACATCCTGAACTAAGAATAACTAAGTCCTATTGAAAATACATCTTTACAATAAAAATATTCCTAGATTATCACAAAACTTTTCTAAAAACAATTAAAAACACGGTACGAAAGCAGGAAGTTTAAAAACACGCTTAACTTCTGAACATCCTGTGGAAAAATTTAATAACTGATTCTTTGTACGGCATTTTTGGAGTCCCATCTTTTTTAAACAACCTGTTTTTTGATTTATACCGATATCTGGATTCTTAAAGGAAAAACACAGGTTTATAGGAAATAATGCAATAATCCTTTATATCCACGCAGTATGGTATCCGATGTGACACAAAGATTGAGACAAATTGTTTCTTCCTCAAGAATACCCGGACAGGGAAGACGAAGAGCCACAAATATCTCTGCTCCGATTTGAGCTATAAGATTGACATATGTTCATGGTACCTTAATGTCATCTAAAACCGTACGCAGAAGGTTAAGAGAACATAATATAACATCTCATGTACCTGCTACAGGACCTTTATTAGATGCAGATCATCAAAGGCAGAGCCTGGAATTTGCCCGAACTCATGCATATTGGGACATGAACAACTGGCAAAGCGTATTCTTTACAGACGAGCCTCGTTTTACGCGATATTCACCTGACGGATGCCAAAGAGTATGGAAAAGGCCTGGCGAACGATACTCTAAATGTTGTTTCTTTCCTAGAGTGCAATTTGGTGGCAAGGGAGTGATTATGTAGGTCGGCATTTATTTGGAAGCCCATACAGACCTCAATACACTTCAGGGAGTATTAACGCTGATAGATACATTAGACATTTCTTAGAAGAACATGAGGCAATATTTAAACGATGTTGGCGTTCAAGTATTGGACTAGCCCTTAAGAAGTCCAGACCTGAACTCTATTGAGCATATGTGGGATACACTAGGAGGGAGACTTAGGCAGAACTACGGCGAGTTGTAAACTTTGGTTGCGTTAGCACAGGCACTGACAAGTGACAGCAGATACCCCAAAACGCGGTTGCTGCTTTAATTGAATCTATTCCTGAAAGCGTGAGAGCTGTTATTCAGGCTCGTCGAGAAAATATTCGATTTTAATAAAATAATCCTTCTATTGTCCATGGTATTTTTTTATTTTTTGTTGTTAATAAAGGATTATTGCATTATTTCCTTTTATTCTATGTTTTTCCTTTAAGAATCGAGATATCGGAAGGAATCAAAAAACAAGTTGTTCCTAAAAGATTGGATTTAAAAATGTCGTACAAAGGATCATCAATAAGTTGGTAAATTCTTCCACAGGATGTTCAGAAGTTAAACGTAAAATGTAACTTTTTGTGCTACCCTGTATGTTAACATATCCATTTACACTGTTCGTGTAACCAATATCACAACAACGGTATTTAAGATTGAATTGAGGCAAAAGAAATTTCCGTCCGGTTAATTTTGTGGTCTATTGTATACGATTGGGTCAAAATCAAAATTTAGCAAAAAAGCCCATTGATTTTGTTATTCATTTTCTAGCTTATGATTAAAATAATGTGAATTACTAACAAACTAACCGGGTCATAATCAAACCAGATTCCATCCTGTTTACTATAAAGGACTTGATTTATTGAAGTTAAGGAATGAAGTGAATGTTTTTCCCATTCCGCCTGTTTCCGTTGGTCCCCTACCAAACCATAGAAGCTAAAAATAAAGCATAGTTAAAAACGTTTTTTTTTTAATTTACATAGATAATTTTAATCTACCATTCATTTCTACAAGAACCGCGTCGATTATTTCTACATGCATCAGCATTTTATTCAGATTACCGCTTAGGTACTTGAACAAGAATTGCTCAGACCGTCTATTTTATTATTTTGTAGTGATTTTTTTTTTAGAAAAATGTTTTTATGCAGAAGGAAGCAGTGCTAGGTGTATGTCACCTTAATTTTTTTTAAATAGATACATTGCATATATTTCTCAGCTTCTGCGATCAATTCTGGATATTTTTTATAAAACATCCTATACTTATTCTTAACTGTTTCTGAAATATTAGCACTTTTAACTTTTAAAACAAAATCGGCGAACAACAACGTGGTAAAAAAACTATTTTTTAAGATGTTGAAAAAATGTCTTCTCTTTCACCAAGTCTCCCGCTGTAGATCAATCAATCTGAAAATACTTGTTGTTGATTATACAGGGTGATTCCTAAGTTGATACTTCTTTTTTAGTTGTGTATAGAAGGCATTAAAATAAACAACTTTTTCAAATACCTTTTTCAAAAAACTCAAAAATAGGCGAGATAGAGAAGTAAAAAATCTAAGTGCGGGCCTGACATCAAAACATTCCCCGCTATAGTTTCTGTTATTTTTTTTATCTCTTATTAGTATTAGTCATACGGGTAGTGTTGAATGATCCGGTGCGGTGTATTTTTCTGTTAATTTGTGTGGCAAAGTGCTTCGAGATTATACGCAGGACGCTTTCCCTTGCGGGCTTATCCAATACCCAGAAGTTTTCTTAATGTTATTCAACAGGCAAGTTAGGCAGAACCGTATTTGATTCGTAGTGTAATAAATGGATGTAAGTACTTTATTTTTGAGTTTTTTGAAAAAAGGTATTTGAAAATGTTGTTTATTTTAATGCCTTCTATACGCAGCTAAAAAAGAAGTATCAACTTAATAATCACCCTGTATACCACTTGTGGAGAAATTTTTCTTATCGTGTATTGTAGATATATTATTTATTTTAAAACTTTTAAAGCTGATATTTTAAAAACGTTGGTTAAAGATATGCTTCGGACATTTTTTATAAAAAAAAATGTCCACAATTGATCACAGAATTTGAAAATGTAAATATACCGGATCCGCCAACAAAGCGGGGACGGAAGATTAAATCATTTTTGAGGAACTACCAAACCAGCACGGTATGGTCTTAAAAGCGGTATATTTTAAAATTATTTTACATTAGGTATACAGGGTGGCTCAAAAAAGTGTGACGACCTAAACTTGCATTTTATTTTATATTGCATTATATATTATCTTATTTTCTAATTTTCCATAAAATTCCGCATATATTTTGTATAAAATGTCATATATCTAAATTCTATTGTTTTTGAAATGTTTAAAATATGCCATTTTTAGACTTTGACAGGCTGTAGCATTTCAACGGCGCATCTTAGAAAAAAAAGGTTTTTACCTCCCTCTCTTAGTTTTTTATTGTCTATCCAAAGATATCAACTTCCGGTTTAACATGTAAAACCAAAAAAAAAAATAACTTTACGGTTTAACATGTTAAACCGGAAGTTACAACTTTTGGATAGAGAATAAAAAACTAAGATATTGAGGTGAAAGCCCTTTTTCTCTAAGATGCGCCGCTGCAATGCTACAAATTTGAAAATGGCATCTTTTAAACGTCATTATCTCAAAAACAATACTCCATGGTAGACCACCTATGAAAATGTAAAAAAAAAAGCACGGTTAACTTGGCTCGAAAGCGCAGAATATCACACGCGTGTTGAAAGAAAATATTTCAACTCTAGAGTGGAAATACAAGGCACACTATGTAATTTAAACATATGATGCCAATTTGACAGACCACACCTATTTATTAAAAAGAACACATTTTAGAAAGCAATTTAGTTTATTTATTACGTATTTGTCGAGTGATTCAGAATTACAGTGTGAAAATACGCTATCTGAAATTATAAAAAAGTTAAGAATATACTGGAAAATCTATTACCAGTCAAAAAAAGCCCCGCTGAAGAAAATGTCATATATTAAACTTAAGCAAGAAATGTTTATGGGTCGCCATAGTGTAGTGACTAGAGCCATGACCTACAGATCGAAAGATTACAGGTTCAAATCCCATCAGGAGTACTTGACTTTTTTTTATGAAAAAATTAAATAATTTATAGAATTATTTTGAATTGAAATCTTCCTTGTTGGGTGATTTTTTTAAATTTATGTTTAATACATCTTTCCTTGATTAAATAAAAAAATTTATTCAACAAGGAAGATTTCAAAATAATTTTATAATTTATTTAATGTTTTTATAAAAAAAGTCAAGTACTCCTGATGGGATTTGAACCTGTGACCTTTCGATCTGTAGGTCATGGCTCCAGTCACTACACTATGGCGACCCATAAACATTTCTTGCTTAAGTTTAATATATGACATTTTCTTCAGCGGGGCTTGTTTTGACTGGTAATAGATTTTCCAGTATATTCTTAACTTTTTTATAATTTCAGTACGTATTTTAATACTGTAATTCTGAATCACTCGACAAATACGTGATAAATAAACTAAACTGCTTTCTAAAATGTGTTCTTTTTAATAAATAGGTGTGGTCTGTCAAACTGGCATCATATGTTTAAATTAAATAGTGTGCCTTGTATTTCCACTCTAGAGTTGAAATATTTTTTTTTCAACTCTAGAGTTAAAATATTTTTTTCACAAATCAAAGGTTTTTTTTTAATAACTCTTTGTGGTCGTAGGAAAAATAGTGTACATTACTCGTGTGAAAGTGATTATTCTAAAACTCGGAGAATTTCCGCACTCGGCTAACGCCTCGTGCTAAATATCTCCTCGTTTGAAAAGTATCACTTTCATCACTTGTTATGTAATATACTATTTCTCCATAAATGGTTTTTATGTAATGACTGCAATAAAATATGCGGTCGTAAATATCCTTATTCCCCAGTATTTATTTTTGGTGTCGAATTATAATTATTTCTTTGTAAGATTAAATTAAAATACGACAATTTTCATCATACTAATATAATTACTTAATTTTCTTAGTCCGCCCCTTTACTCCACCTCATATTATACTTTACTTATTTATTGCCAAACTCTTGTCCGCCCAATGGGATCGGCCCTTTAGTTTTATTGCAGTTAACAGGTTAAAACCATTTTTTGTAAAAATAACTATAAATTACGCTACAAAATTTGTTCATATGTCCTAAAGTTATAGGAAATTAATGACAATCTTTCTGCTGCCAGACGCAAACTTATTAAGAAAGTGTATAAAATCAAAATTTAGTTCCATGTACAAAGTATTACCTGGATAGTCTTTTGAAAGCTCCGTATAAAAATGCATTTAGATCTACTGGAATTACCCTTTGGGCATCTATATGTGTTAAATTCGTTTTAACCCCACCTTCTTGGTCAAACAACCACCTACTGGAAAAGTCCCAACCACTTTCTGCTCCGCTTTTAAGACCTTGGTAACAGTGCTCCTAAAAGACCTGACACTTAATAAATAGTTATTTAAGATATAAGTGTTGTAAAGATTCATATTACAACACAAGATGTTAAAGTTGTCAAACGAGGCGTCAGCCGAGTTTAATAAACATCGAGTGTAGTAATATGAATTTACAACAAGAATATTGTACAAAATTTTATCTACTTTCATCTATGAATAAAAATAATTGGCAAAAGGCATTTTTAAAAATAAAAATGCACCTGTAAAAATGCACCTGCTATTAAGTTTACTAATCAAGTTTTTTATGTTACCTTTCACATAGTTACTGTTTCGCATGGTTACTGTCGAAACTTTGTCAAACAAATTCAAAAATATAAAAAGCGTTTTTCAAAATGAGCGATTCTGATGGAAGTTTACTCTCTGATATAGAAGCAGCGGCAAACGAAGCGATCTAAAGTTTAGTTCCAACAAAATCCAAGGCGCGGTATGAGTTGGAGTATCAGAAGTTTGAAGATTGGTGCAAAGCTACCAAAATAAAGGAGGTTTCTGAGAAAATCCTTTTGGGTTATTTTTCCGTAAAGCAACGCTCCCAGAAACCATTTACACTATGGACTCACTACTCAATGTTGAGAACTATGATTTCAGTCAAGAAAAATCAAGATATAAGCAGATTTTCTCAACTAATCGCATTTTTGAAAAGAAGTTCAGAGGGTAACAAGGCCAAAAAGTCCAAAGTTTTCACAAAGAAAGATGTATGTAAGTTTCTTAGTACTGCAGATGATGAAACATATTTACTTATGAGGGTTGTTAGGATAATCGGCATTTTTGGGGCTTGTCGGCGCAAAGAACTAGCTAAGTTAATGTTGGATCATATTGAACACAATGATTTGTATATAAAAATTGTGATTCCATTCTCGAAAACCAAAATTATGCGAGAATTTGTTATAACAGAAGGAAATATGACAGGTGTCAACTGTTTAAGTATTTTTCGAAAGTATGCTAAACTTCGTCCTCTTAATGCAACTCACAGGCGGTTTTTTGTATGCTATGGAAAAGGAAAATGCACCTCCCAGCCTGTAGGAATTAATAGTTTTGGAAGTATACCAAAAAAGATTGCAACAAAACTTGGATTGAATAATCCCGAAGGATACAGTGGACATTGTTTTAGGAGGTCGTCAGCCACCATTCTAGTTGATGGTGGTGCAGATATGCAAATGTTAAAGCGTCATGATGGCTGGAAATCCTCTTCTACGGCAGAAGGCTACGTTGAGAATTCTTTAGAAAATAAGAAACAAATAGCAAAGAAGATCATGGGGTCAGACACGGATTTAATGATTGGAAATTCGAACGTAAAGGGCTACATCACATCCACTTCTGGTATACAAATTTCTAACTGTAAAAAGTGTATTATTAATGTTTATAGTAAACCTTAAGTGTTATATTTTAATTAATAATTGGTAATTAATTTTATAATTGTTAATAATAAATCATTCTTCAAAAAGGTGTGGTTTTATTTAACAGCAAAGTTTTAATAAAACCATTTTTTTTTCATTACACTATTGCTGTAAAGGCATCTATTACAGCACTAGTGCTATAGATGCCCTTACAAAACGATTTCCTGAACTGTAAAATTCATATTACTTAATGAAAGTAGATAAATATTTTTAATTTACAAAACTCTAAGCATTACAACATGGAATAGCGCGAAGTAATTTTATGCCTTGAAGATAAGGTGTATTGATAATAAGTTTTTGTGTTGAAGTAAGGTTAGATATGCTGCACATTTTAAAAATATTTTGAATTATACCAGGTGCGTTCAAAAAGTAAGGGGTCACAAAGTTAAATTCGATTGTATTTAAGATACCAACATTTAAAAAATTATTTTTATCCCACTTAGACAGCTTCGTCTAAACCGTGAATCTGTGTGAAAAACTGCTTTCACGGTCCTATCTAAAAGCGAAAGTTGGTATTTTTGTGTAAAAAATAAAAAACTAAGATAGGACCGTGAAACAGTTTTTTTCTAAAGGCCTTTTTACATTAGATGCAATTTTAACGACGTTTTAATCAGCTGATGCAAGTTTTCCCATTTAAAACGACCATTTACTTGTACTTGCAATTGCACGTAATGTGAAAAAGCCTTAAGATGCACCGCATACTTAAATTAAAATACGTTCTACAACAAAATTATTTATACGTTACGTCTATTACATACACTGTAAGTGGTAACTCAAGAGTTTCCATTCAATTAACCCTTGATAAGTGAAATGAAATTACCTTTTCAGTTTGCTTCACAAAGTACGAACAAGTATTGATATCTTCGTAGTAGGATTCCGGTCTAGGCGTGTCACTTTGAGAAATGTAACGTGCCATTTTGTACGTCACACCGTCTTTTTCTACTTGCACTGATTTTTCTTCTATCCAGTAAGTTAACTCTTTATCTAGCAGATCAATATGTTTTCTTACCCAATCAATGTCGCCTGTTTTATCGAAGTACAGGCCGGCCATAAGTGTAAGTAGGGGAGGTTGCGATCTATAACAAGACTATTTGAATGACAGAAGAGTTCTGGACTTGCATTGTCTGTATTTGGTTTAAACCACAACGTTTCAACTGGCAAGTATCTCCAGTCGTCTTTAGGTGAATGCTAGTTCAGTATTATTCAAAATACTGTCAGTGACTCATCACTTTCATATAGAGAGTAGGTGGTTGTACAAAGTTGAAAGAAAAAATACCAAGAATGTCAATATTCTGCAATATTAAAATATTTAAAATACACTAGATATACAACCCGGTGTACTCTACAGGTTGCTACAAATTCGTGTGCGTACAAGGGGATCTCGGAAACGGTAAGAAATACGAAGATGGTTAAATTGAGGCAAAGTTGCGTAATTTGGGGCTTAATAATTTGGTGAAAGAAAATTCTAAATATTCCAAATATCTTCGGAGATATCCGAAAAAAAAACGAAATTTTTAGTTTTGGTTTTTGACTTTATTTTTGAATTAGGAAAAAAACAAAGAGCTTTTTCTCATAGCCGTTCTTTATGTTTTACAAGACGGCGTTATTAGTTTTCAAATTGGACGTTTCGTTCTTTAGTTACCAACCTCAAGTCAATTTTTTTAAATAAGGACCTGGAATTTTAAATACAGCTTTAGAAATTTAATACAATGTACAAGTTTTTGAAAGTTTAACGTTTTGTCATCAAATAACACATCACTAGCATTTCAAATTATCCTTTCTTTACTATTACGGCCCTGGCAATTATTTTTAGGATTACTTAAATAATAAAATTACATTACAGGAAGTTATGGTGTTTAGGCCGTTTATTTTTTCAATAAGATTTACCGTAGGAAGTAAGCAAGTTTTTAAGGCATGAGAAGTAATTCTATTTTTAATCAGTATTTTATTTATTTTATTAATATAGCGTATATCTTAAGTCCTAAGATTTTTGCCTTAGACCTAAACCGAAAGCAAAACAAAACAAAAATAATGCTCCCGTGTGAAAAACAGGTAACTGAAGTGTTAATCTAGTTATGTTTGTTACAAAAACAATTTTAATTTGTTTTTACTGTTTACAAATCTGATGATGCTGGTTTCAGGCGAAACATGTAACAAAAATAAACAGACAGAAAAATTTTTGAGACCGAGACTTTGGGTCTCTCTCTACAAGATATTCAAATATCAGGCCTCTTTGAGTAAAAATGCAGGCATTTTTCAAATCAGAAATCTTTTGTTTTTTAGTTTGGCTCTAAATGTTCAGGACCGTAATGAAATGAAAAAGATAATTTGAAAAATGTGTTAATAGATGACAAAACGTTAACATTTCAAAAAGTTGTACATTGTATTAAATTTCTAAAGCTTATAAATCCCTTAAACTGTATTTAAAATTCCAGGTCCGTATTTAAAAAAATTGACTTGAGGTTGGTAACTAAAGAACGAAACGTCGAATTTAAAAACTAATAACGTCATCTTGTAGAAAATAAAAAACGGCTAAGAAAAAGTGTTTTTTGTTTTTTTCCCAGGTCAAAAATAAAAGCGCAAAAAATTAAAAACAAAAAATGGCAATTTCTGTTTTTTCGGATATCGCCGAAAGTATTTGGAAAAATAGCAATTTTTTTTTCACCAAATTATTAAGCCCCAAGGTATGCAACTTTGCCTCAATTTAACCATGTTCATATCTTTTACCGTTTTCGAGATTCGCTTGTACGCACACAAATTTGTAGCACCCTGTATATGAAAGCGATGAATCACTGACAGTAATTTTGGACCTGGACTAGATACATACAACAAACCTATTATAATTCTGACTCTTATGTAGTTTTCCCCTTACCTGTTCAAATAATAAACCCTACCACCATTAGGGACAAAACCGTATTTTTCTACCATAGAGATCAAATTCTCAACCATTCCTCTGGCAGTATCAACCATCTCGCTTAAAAGTAACCCTTCAATTATCCAATATGAATCCCAATAATAAAATTCCTTAAATCTTCCTCCAGGAATAATAATTCCGTTCGGAACACCAATAAGAGAATGTTGTTGAGGATTTTTAAAAACTGAAGGTTTTATTTTTCGTCCCAATGAAGGCCATATAGCGACGAGGTCTTTGGCAAATTGTTTTAATTCCTTGTCTTTAATTCTACTGATAAACATTGGGTCAGACGTATAGTCTGTTGGTGTCCAATCCTCTAGCTCCGCGCTGTCTTCAAAATTTTTATTAACAAAGTTTGAAATTTGATCCCGTGTCGGATTGTTAGAATTTTCTTCCATAAATATATCAAAATTTTTAAGTGTTACTTTTTCGGGGTTCCTTTGGCTTAAATCTACAAACGTTTTGGAATCTGAAAAAATTCTTGCTGATTGAACTGTATCTAACAGCTTTCCTTGGCAATAAACTAAACTGTCGCATGACTGGGATTGCTCAGTTGCCCGTTTGAAGCGTACGAAATTAGGCCGTAAAAATACTGGAGTTATCCAAAAATAGAAAACTATCACAACCGGTAAACTTTTCATTTCAATAGTGAAATAAACTAGTGAATAGGATATTGGATATTTGTGGTCCCTTTTAAATAGAACACCTGCAGTTTTCTAATCCATTTGAACAAACAAATAAATTCACTTCGATTTTATCAAACGCATTTAATTTTTTTTCGACGAAATTGATACATTTAAAATGTTTTTAAAATAATAAGTATTGTTTTTCAATGTTAAATTTAAATATCTTATTGGTTTCGACGCTTTATATCTATTTTACTAATGAGCAAATATATGCGTTAAAAGTATAATAAATGGCTGCATTTATAAGTGCAACACTTTTACCAGTAGAGTCATCCAGGGTAAAAGTGCTCCCTTTGGTATTCTCGGTTACGACAATTAAAAAAGAATACGATTTTTAGGTAGTATGTTTATTATTTTTAAAAAATAATCTATAAGTAAATTTAAGTTCTTTCAAAACTGATATTTAAGGCAGCCGATCAGACGGCAATCGCTTGGTCCATATTGCTGATAACGCAACAACCGACTGAGCAGGTTTCTAAATAGTAGTGGCTGGTTTGAATAAGTTGTAAAAATCCTTTTGCGGTGTACGTCGCACTAACATCAGAGAACTGATGAAGGTGGGTTCTACGGAACACGTGTGGTATCACAACGGACCTAATAGGACTACGTGAGAGTGTTTGGTCAGAACCAAAGGTCTGCCACTCTTACCTAACCTAGGTTGTTTCTAATCGCTTGTGGTTTACTATCAATGATATTGTCTCAATTTTCAAAAGCTTCTTTATTTCTAGTAATAATAATTGACAATTACAATAAAGACGTGCGCTTTCTCTCGCTGGCTAGCAAGAAGACAAAGTTGGATGGCATCTGTCAATTTTATTGCAACGTTGCCACGTTGACCCATAAATTGGTAATTGGCCTGAACATAGGTAGTATGTTTAATATTCTTTAAAAATAAACTAGGTATAAGTAAATCTAAGTTCTTTCAAAATTGACATTAAAGGCACCAATCAGACTGCAATAGCTTGATCCGTATTGCTGATAACGCAACAAGCATGTGGTAAGTTAATAAACACTTTTTGGAAGCACGCTAGTTTAATCTTTAACCACGAAATTTTTGTCATACCAAATATCACATTATCAGTAGTTCAAATTATGCTGTACCATAACGGCCCTGGCAATGATTTTTAGGATTACCTATACCGGGTGGTCCATCCGTACAGGACACATGGGATATCCTATGCAAATTTCTCGGAGGTCAAATATTCTAAATCAATCAATTTAACAAGTCAAATTATAAACTTATAAAGACTTTTTAAATAAATTAATGACAGTAAAATGTCTGCCAATTTTAAACATTTTTTAGTTTTTAAGATATTAAGAAAATTCTGTCTTCAAACTAGCTTAAATCTGGAGTACCATTCTGTTTAATTTTAATTCGGGTTAAAAAATATCAGTAATCACCTATATAATTAGGTTTACACTTGTCAATATTTGACAGCGTTTTTTATTTTTTATACATTTGTGTGTGTTGAATGTTTCTAATCGCCAGCTATTCAGTTAAGGAAAAAGTACGAATGATTAAATAGTACTAAATGGTTTTCATCTGTCTATCATAGTTTTTTATTCCTTATCTAACAGTTTCAACTTCCAGTTTAAACAGTAAAACCCGTATTTTTGTTTTGGTTTTTATACCGGGTGATTCACGACGAGCTTGCATTAGAACTTTTGAGGAAACTACTGAAAATATTTTTTTGAAAATCTGTAGGTTTAAGTTTATCGATATTCTCTCCTAAACTAAAATATTAACATGCTTCTGTCACTTCCGGTTATACCGAAAGTAGCTTCAACTTTCATTTTTTTATATACATATTATCCGTATATATTTTTTTACCTTAGCTCCTGAACTAAAATCTTTTTGTTATTGTGTAGTTAAAGAATCAACAAATCTCAAGAAATTATTAAACTTGGCATAAAATATACAGGGAGGTCACAATTAAGGACTCATTGTAGAAAACTTTAAACATTAAAAACTTTCTTATTTTAAATGTTCCATTTATGTTTATATTTTTATTTTATATGATGACAAATTAACTGCTCCTTAAAATTGCTATAACCTTTCCTATACCTATATCAACGCCTTTTCTTAGAAATCAAGTTTTCTTTTTAAATACGATTTTTTTCAAGCTTGCCATGAAAACAAATGTACATGGATACTCCATAGTGATATTTATAAGGGAAATATTTTAAGCAATTATTATTTAGAACTTAATAAAAAAACATAAAGTTTTTCTCCACTGGTTTATTAGAAATAAAATTAGAAGGTGGTAGATATTCTACATGTTTCGGGTGTAGTAACACCCATCATCAGGAAATAAAAAGTAAAGAGAAAATATTCATAAGAGGAACAAACCTAAATGGTGAGTGGTAGTGAACCTCGATGGAGCTCTCATCGAGCCATGGAAAATCAAAAATTGAGAAATGGGAAAAATGATTAGAAAAAATTGATATACTTAAGTCTTAACCCTGACCATGGGCAACAGGTAACAGTGGTTAAGAAGAGGCCCGTTTGGGCAAAGAGAAAAATTAAGAAAAGAAAGAAAAATGGGGATTCACAGGTCAAGAACTTTCATCCTGGGAACCGAAGAGAGAAAGAAAAAATTATTTATTAAGCCCTCTTTATTTTATGGGAAAAAAAAATATTTTAATTTAGAAGCGTAGAAGGCATAGAACTGATGTTAAATCTTAATTCATAGCAGAAACAAAAAAATTTAAATTGTTTAAAAAATGTTTAATTTTTTTTTAAATATATTGTTTTTCATTGTATATGCGCATATTGTCACTGCTGACAACAAAACAAACGATAGGGCTTGAGTTTTGTGTTGAATCCATTAGTGGAAAAATAAATTAATTATAACGCACTGTTCTACTAACCCAGTTTGTGTTATCAGTTATGTGACTTTTATGGAAATAGTTCATACTGGTAAATTGTTTTGTACAAGCATGATAATAAAGACGATTTTACCACGATATCTGCCTGCAGCCCTGAAACGTCAAATAAATTTAATTTGTTGTTGGTTTTCGAAACATTAAACCGATACCTACGGGTCAACATTACCTAGCGAGACTGTAATTGTAACGAATGTCTTTACCGGTGATTTTCATTTTTGCTTATTTCTATAGATTTGTTAGAGGTGCTGGTATGATCAAGAGTATTTAATAACGACATAGATGTCGCTCCGTGCAACATCTTGATGGTGTGCTCCATCAAATACAGCTTAAAGCAGTTTTGAGTTATTTCTTTCTTTCGTCTAATCGTAGCTCTACTGATGAACCATGATATCGTGGGTTCAATTCAATAACTAGATAAGAAAAAAATTGTAGTTTTGAGATAATTAGGGTTAACTAATCTTCTTGCCTACTCTCTTATTCCTACTCCCAAACAGAGTAATTAGAAGAGTTTTTTTGCATGTACGTGATAGAAGAGGGTATAATGGAACCCTGGATGGCAGTTTTAATGAAAATTGTAGTACTAATTAATTAAAATTAATTTAATTGAGAGATGTCTAGTTTTCGCACTGTTTTGAACTTCATTATTCTAGGTATGCACTAGTTATCCACTCATAAAAATACGAAATAAATATAAGTTTTTATTGAAAATTTTTGAAAAAAAATATTTTTAATAATAAAACACACTTACAGAAGTTGTATAGCACTCCCTACTGACTGCTGGCGATTTGCTTGTAAAAAGAGTTATCAAATCATAGACAATAATATGCCATATTGTGAACTTTGTCTAATATTCTTGAAGCAATCGACATTTCTGAATTCAGCGCCTTCATAATCTTCCTTAAACTTAAAATACTTTGGAAGTCTCGCCTCGAATTTTATCCCCGACATTTTTTGCCAATGGACAGGCTGCCCACTTGTATCTTTTTTCCTTATGTTAAAATGAGTTTGAACGTAATTTTTCCAATCACTGAACTCAATCGTATCAATTACATTATAGAGCTTGTCACCTTTTTTTCGGGCACTGCAGGCTATTGTCTTCCAGTCGGCTTTTCCAACTTCTTTAAACTTCGATCCTTCACTGTGGCTGGATACTAAGAATTTCAGATCAACACTCTTGAGGTTTTTGCAAGTGGTAACTACATGCCTGCAACAAATAGGTTCAAATTTTGGCCACCACACCGATCACTGAAGAAACGAATTTCTTCTACGTTATCTGGAAGAGATTCAAAATAATTGAGCAGACATGACGCAATTTCGCAGCTACCTCTTCCTCCCTGTCCCTCATGCCACATAAAGCATACCCCTTCCTTCGTTACTACGTTGTAAATTGTGAAATATTAGCAAATCTTCGCTTGGAGATCAAAGTTTAGAGATACTATTTTTTCTTTAGATGCGGTTGCTTCATCCTTATTTCTCCTTTTCGACGCTCGTGCAATATCTTTCAATTTGATGTGATTTTCATACTCAGGCACGTCACTTGGTGTTTTCGCATGTGGTACACACAAGCGGCATTAGTCCTTTTTAGGACGGTGGAAGCAATCTGTTCCAGCAGCGTCAAATCAAAGCTCGTAAAGCGATGCCGCAACAATCTATGCACACTTGGCAACCAACATCGGGTTATTCTGTGCTGGGTTCCTGGACACTCCAAAATAGATGGCAACGAGGCTGCCGATGCGCTCGCAAGAGAGGGCGCAGGCATGCCAGCTGATCTAGCAGACAATACAGTGAACAAACCACTGGGATTGGTCAAAGAGGAGATTGACTACACGGCCAAGCAGCTTGCACAGAACAGATGGACAGGGTTGACAACCTGTAGTACATCCAGGCAACTGTGGCCCACATTCGATAAAAAGAGAACCGCAGAGCTATTGAGACACAGTCGAAAAGACGTGAGAAATATTACTGCGGTTGTTACCGGACATTGCCTCTTCGGTAGACATGCCGAACGTATGCAAATACCCACTAACGACTTCTGCAGAAGCTGCAGAGATGAGGAAGAGGAAGAAAGTATTCAACATTTTCTGTGTGAATGCCCTGGCCTCGCAAGAAGGAGGTTCACTACTCTGGGTGAATCATCTTTCGATAGCCTGGAGGAACTAAACAACTTACAACTTGGACGGCTGAGCAGATTTCTGAACAATAGTGGCTGGTTTGAATGAGTTGTTAAAATCCTTCCGCGGTTACGTCGCACAAACCATCAGTGATCTGATGAAGGTGGGTTCTACGGAACACGTGTGGTATCACAACGGACCTAATCAGGACTACGTGAGACCGTTTGGTCAGAACCAAGGGTCTGCCACTCTTACCTAACCTAACCTAACCTAGGACGGTGGAACCCCAAGTTGTATTCATTCACAAATACGTTTCTGTGGGCCGCAGTATCTGTCTCATACAGGATCACTGGAACGAAATCACTGTGATGAATGCTAAAACTAGATAGGTAACGTGACTTGCCTACTTTTGACAAATTGAGACTGACATGATCGAAATGGTAAAACTAGACATCTGTTGTTATCGACTTATTGCACTAATGTTTCCCTTGTTTACTTATTTATCTAGTTTTCAAATTTATCCACAGATGTCACTAGGGTGTATCTTTAAGTTAACTACTGCAATTTTCAAGTTATCTAGTTATTGAATTGTACCCACGATATGAAGAAATGCGTCTAGGGATGGATCTGACGAAATGAAAGGACATTTTGTATTTGAGTCAAATAAATTATTTAAATGATTTTTATATTACTAACGTTATCGCCTTGGTTTAACTACAAATCATCCATTAATTATGGAATAGTTAAAAAATTATTTGAATTTCAAAAGTCCTTATTTTTATTAAAATTCAACTAATCTATTTCATTTTCAGTTTATTGAATAGGCTGTCTCTTGGACCACTAAGTACAATGTGTGTAATTTCACCTTATGTCTTTTTTATACAGGGCGATGGCTAAAATATCAAACTGTGTAAAATCTGTTTATTTTAAAAATTATGCTTCTAAAATACAAAGCTATGAAGTTTGAATTTTACTGTGTTGGTTACAGCTTTAAGTCAGGTACTTACTGTACGGTTCGTGTCAATTAAAAAAAAATCCCAAAAACTTTATATTTCCAATTATGCTATTATAAAGTGTAATTGGCAAAATAAGGATTTTTGGAATTTAATTTTTTTTTATTGACACGAATGGCACTGAGCTTTAATGGGTACAATAAATAGGTAACTAACATAGAGCTGTAATTAACCGATTTCCCCTACGCATGCGCGGCAACGAAGGAATTTCGCGACGGTACACGCTCTGATATTAAAGCGGTGTGTGTGTGTAGAAAACTGATGATACTTTAGGTATATGTGTAAGAGTAAGAATATTAAACGTAAAGACGGCAGTGTGTGAATGAGTCAAAGTGAGGTAGATGACCTATATGTGACAATATGTGTAAGAGTACATTTTTCCGGTTTTTGATATGAGTTGAAGCGAGATAATTTCTGCTGAAACTCGGTCTGGTGCATAAACAAGGCAAGATATCTGATGAATTTCTATTTCTTTGTAAGACTAATGCTTGCAGGTCACAATAAATTAAACTTCTTGTAACGTCTTAAAACATTTATTTAAGGATACAAATGGCAGGACTTGTTCATAATGTTATACAAAAGGCGCCTGAAACAAAAGACGACCTTTAATAAGCTAAAAGTGATTTAACAGATAACCTGTCTTCCTAATACTAATAATTAGAATTTAGTTTCCTACCTTTTATCATACAGAACATTTCCAACACGAGACAGGAATCGAAATATGATTTCATCATTTTATATCGAATAGAAATGACAGATCAAAACTGAACATAGTCACTAATGCACAGAATAAATTTAGACAGTATCTTATATCGCAGCTGGAACTAGAACCAAATAATTATATTTCAACACTCCTCCTTAATTATTTTGCTTCGAAGCTCAGCAAAGATATTGCGACTCAAGGGCTTAGTCAGTATATCCGCAAGTTGCTCTGAACTTCCCACATGTTCAAGTCTGATTGTTTTTCCTATGTGTTCCTTAATAAATTTTCTTGGAATATCTATGTGTTTTTTTCCTTTTGTCACTTTTCCTTCATGGACATTTTCCAGCATACAGATAGCAGATCGATTATCTACATATAGGGTTGTAGGTTCATTTATATCGACAAATCCCAATTCGTGACCAAGTCGTCTTATCCAGCATATGTCATCTATGGAAGATACTGCTGCTCGATACTCAGCTTCTGCTGTAGATGTGGCCACAAGTCTTTGTTTCTGGGCATACCAAACTACGGGACCTCCTCTTACTACAAGTACTCCACTAGTCGAATGACCAGTATCTGTATCTCCTCCGTAATCTGAATCTGTATAGGCTGTAAGTTTATTATCATTTGTAAACAATATACCACTATTAACCGACCCCTTTAAATACTGAAAAATACGTTTAATCATTTTCCAATGACTTACCATAGGGTTATTAGTAAAGCGACTTAAATAATTTACAGCGAAGCTTATATCAGGACGAGTAATAGTAGCTAAATATAGTAGGCTTCCTATCGCCTCCCTATAAGGTTCTGACTTGTCTAGTACCTTATCATTTGCAAAGTTTTCTCCATTGGTAAGCATTCCCTTCTCCATTGGAGTATATACAGGATTGACGTCATCAAAGTTGAAACGCTTCAAAATCTTTTTCGTATAATTTGGTTGACTAACAAATATTCCATTTGAGTCTTTTTTAATTTTCATTCCAAGGTATGATAAATTTCCATCATGAGCAATATCATATGTAATTTCAAATTCTTGCTTTAATTTGTTCAATATTTGAACCATATCATCTTTACTGGTTCCTACAATAAGACCGTCATCAACAAACAACACAATAAAATTAGTTCTCTCTTCATTGTAATAAACACAGGGATCATCATCTGTGTTATCAAAACTAAGTGACTTCAAAAATGTTGAAAACTTCTCATTCCAATTTCGTGGTGCTTGTTTTAAACCATAGAGACTTTTATTTAATTTGCAGACACGATCTGTATTATCACTGAACCCTTCAGGTTGATAAATGTATATTTCTTCCTTTAAGTCTCCATATAGGAACGCTGTTTTTACATCGAAAGTCATGAGATTCATTCCGCTTGCAGCTGCATGACTGAGCATCAACCTAACTGAAACATGACGTGCAACAGGACTAAATGTCTCAGAAAAGTCTATTCCCTTTTTTTGTTCAAAGCCCCTGACCACCAGTCTGGCTTTCAGCTTACCATCTTGCTTTTGACGTAACACCCATTTACAGGTTAACGGTGTGACGTGTTTAGGTGATTCAACCAGATCCCATGTTTTCATTCTTGTTAATGACTGAAATTCGTCATTCATTGCATTGTGCTAATTTTCATCTTTCAAAGCATCTAGAATAGGGATGTCTTCCACTTCACCTATCATGGCTGTATTTCGATCATCGTCATCTGAAGAGTAATCCATAATAAAATCTTTGAATCTTCCAGGTGGTTTAATAGATCTTTTATTTCTCATATTTATATTTTCAGGCTGGTCATTCTCTGGAGCATCTGGCTCGTTAGACACATCACTGTCCTCAGAGTTAGTGTCTTCATTTTTATTCCCTTCCAATTTTTCACATACTTCGAGATGTAACTTTATTTCTGTCAGTTCTTTTTTTTTTTAACATGTTCTTCAAAAATTACATTGCAAAAGGTAACAACATCATTTTCCTCAAAAATAAAAATTCTGTAGCATGGCGAGTCTAGATCATACCCAACAAAAATTCCCTTCTTTGACTTCTTTTCTGTCTTTCTTCTTTTATGATCTTCAATTAAAACATAGCTTGTACAACCAAACCCTCTCAGTTTTCCAAGATCTAACTTTCTGCCGAACCATAAATCCGCAGGACTTTTATTTTTAACTGAGCTTGTTCCTGTTTGATTTATTGTGAACACAGCATAGTTAACTGCCTCAGCCCATAAATTTTCAGGCAAGTTTTTTTCATGTATAATAGATCGAGCTGACTCTACTATAGTCCTCATTTCTCTTTCGATCCGTCCATTTTGTTGAGGAGTATATGCACTTGACTTAGTGTAAAAAACTCCAAGTTCTTCCAAAAACTTTTTAGAGTCTACATTCTTAATCTCTGTTCCATTATCTGTCAGTAGATATTTTACTTTTCTTTCAAACTGATTTTCCACCATTGTCATAAAAATCTTTAATTTGGAAACAGCTTCATCCTTTGACTTCAAAAAATAGACAGTGCGAAAGCGGGAAAAGTCATCCTTAAAAAGCAAAAATACTTAGCTCCTCCTAGAGATATAATATTCATTTCGCACAAATCAACATGGATCATATCTCCTGGTTGGTTGGCTACTTTGGAATTCAAGGAGTGAGAAACACGATGGTGTTTTCCATATACACACCCTGGACATACATAGCCATTCCAATCATCTGTAAACTTAATATTATTTCTTGCTAGAATCTCTCTAACATACTTAACATTTTGGTGGGCTAATCTTTCATGCCACGTTTTAATAGACACTTGAGTGGCTGTCAATAAACCCTTGTCAGGCTCTTCACGATGAAACATCATTTTGTATAAGTTTCCGTCTCTCTTTGCAATTGCAACTATTTCATTTCCATCTAAACTCTTAAACACTGACTGATTTGCATCAGCACACTGAGCATATCCTTTATCCAACATTTGAGTGACAGAAAAAAGATTGAAGGACATCCTTGGCACTAGCAGCACATTCTTCAAAATTATTTCATACCAAGTTTTACCATCAAACGCCTTCAACTCTATATCTCCTTTCCCTATACCTTCTAATTTTGTTGCGTCACCAATCATTACCATTGTAGGTTCTTTAAATTCTGTATAATTAATTATCCAGTCCCTCCTAGAAGTCATATGTTGAGTTGCTGCACAGTCTTGATACCACGAGTTATTGCAGTCTTGTTCTGACATTATGTCATTTACATTTGCAGTCGATAAACCAAGTGTAATAAATGCACGACGGTTGGTGTCTTTATATTTATTTTGCCCAAAATCTTGGCTTTTATCTGTACTGGCATGGCCTCTTGGACAGTCTTTTGCAAAGTGACCTTTTTGTTTACAGTTATTACAGGCATAATTGTCTTTACAGTATGTTAAATACTTTGCACAAGGCTTATTCCTACAGTGCCTCTTTACATGTCCCTTCTTACCACACTTAAAGCACTCAACAGCAGCACTTCCTGTCGCAGATGAATTTCCTGCTGGTTTCCCTGGTCTATGTTTTGAAATGAAGGCATTTTGAGCATAGCTGTGTGGCTCACTTTCATTTAACCTATCTTCCTCCAATCTTAAGCGTTCAAGTAATGTACTTAAATTTTTATCTATAACGCTCACATTATCCCAGGCTGTCCGGAAGTGATGTAATTTAGTTGGTAACATCCCCAAAATCCTTGTCATAATCCAACTTTCTTTAACATCCTCTCCTTCTGCTTTCAAGTCTTCGGCATATTGCTGAACAGTCATACAATTTTCAACAGCCGACTTACTGGAATCATACTTAAAAGCAAAGAACTGTCTCTGCAACCCTTCAACAGTTAGATCAGACTTTTTGCCATACAATGTATCCAACTTTTCAAGCATTTGATGTGATGTAGTACAGTTTGCTATTCTTTTTGCGATACTACTGCTGGTATTTAAACCTATAAACGTTTGAGCCTCAAGATCCTGTTTAATCCAAGCTTTAACAACATCGTCTGAATTTGAACCAAATGGTTTTAATTCCACACCAGTTGCTATAAGATACAAACCCTTTGACTTTAATGTTAAATTTAATTTAAACCTCCACGATACATAATTTACATTACCTTCCGAATCTTCAGACAATGTCTCCATTTGTAACCGAATAGAGTCCATTTCTGTTTGGAAATTCCTATACTTTATCTGACAACCTAACTAGACAGTAATCTGATAACTTCCTTACAATATTATGTAATGTAACTTAAATTTTAACCTATTCGGTATTTTAACAGACAAGTAATAACTACAGACTATACAATACAAGAAAACTTAGAACATAGTGGTACACACAGTTTCCTTTCCAATAACAAACATCTAACAATTTTGTTATTTAATAATTGCTGACAATTGACTTACGAGTATAACAATAATTCCAGTTCCACAAAATACAAATAATGATATTTCCGACTTACAGACTTTCTCCAAAACTTACAACTGACCAATGGGGCTGACGACTGACTGATACAGACCCCACGAAAGACGTGTTAACTGACTTGCGTTGGCAGACTTCACAGAACTTCTGTATCCTTCTCGTATCTGACCTTTTGACCTCTAAATTCTAGTCCAACAGCTTGACCACATGCCTGGGCCCATAACCTGATGAATTTCTATTTCTTTGTAAGACTAATGCTTGCAGGTCACAATAAATTAAACTTCTTGTAACGTCTTAAAACATTTATTTAAGGATACAAATGGCAGGACTTGTTCATAATGTTATACAAAAGGCGCCTGAAACAAAAGACGACCTTTAATAAACTAAAAGTGATTTAACAGATAACCTGTCTTCCTAATACTAATAATTAGAATTTAGTTTCCTACCTTTTATCATACAGAACATTTCCAACACGAGACAGGAATCGAAATATGATTTCATCATTTTATATCGAATAGAAATGACAGATCAAAACTGAACATAGTCACTAATGCACAGAATAAATTTAGACAGTATCTTATATCGCAGCTGGAACTAGAACCAAATAATTATATTTCAACATATCACCTTATTCGATAAGGCCCCGCTTACATTAAACAGAGACAGAACTACGCGGTAATTGGTCCAAGAATAGTTCAGTCCATGTATAATGGATGGAAGCGAGAGAATGTATTGTGCATTATGTTATAACCCCCAATCATTGAAATGACTAATATAACTATTTAAAAGGTGCGCGCCCGGAAATGACTCAACCAACAAATCACGCCATCCAATCACAGAAAGTTTCCGACAACAGTTGTCAAAGCGCTCGCAAAAATATCGGTCGACCGACTTATCGCTATTATAAAAAAGACAATCAAACAACGGATTAAACAACGAAATCACAAGTAGCAAGTACAGGGACATAATTTTAAGTGTCTCACCCGATTGGCGACTTTTCTATCGACCACAATAAAAAAAAATTATGTATTCCCTAACAGCTTTTAGTGAAGAAGCCAAATTTGATGTAAAAAAAATCTATCTTTACAAATTTGACAGATATGGTGCCATATTGGATTTTCTTAAATGGCAACCCTACCTTATAGTAAGCCAGCTGCATTCGCCTATTTGTTCCAACATTAAAAATGTATAATTGTCAATATTTATTTTCAGCCGTTCCGGAGATACGAGGCTTCGAAGTTGGTGATATTGTTATCATCGAATTAACAGAAGTTTTGAAATTATAAAAACAATTTTTTCTGGAGATACGTAATTTTTTATAATAGAGCCACCCATGCTATTGTCAAATATGTCAGATGTCAGAAAATAACAGTTACGACGCCATTTTGAATTTTTTAAAATGGCATCCCACATTTATAACTACACCAATGTATTGCATTTCGCGATCCGATTTCAAGAATATATACTTGTCGATATTTATTTCCAACCCTTACCGAAATACGACCGTATTAAAAACTGCATCGTACGATTATGTGTTTTAAGTATCTCACCCCATTAAAAAATAGAGTCATTTTTTGACATCTGACATATATGACAATAGCATGGGTGGCTCCGCCTTTAGAAATTACGTATCTTCAGAAAAAATTGATTTTTTAATCACAAAACATCTATTTTTTAATGGGGTGAGATACTTAACCCTTTATAGGGCAAAAGACTTTTTTTTAACTTTTTCGTTTGTTTATAAAATGTGAATTCTTTAGCTAATGAGAAACCCATAGGTACCTGAATCAACGCAATATATTAAGAAGAACTCAAAATTTTTCAAAATTTTGGGTGGGAAGTAATTCTCCCAAAAGGTTTTCTGAAAGAAAAAAATATTGGGAAAATGATTTCCCACTTCTACAAAAATAAAAGACAAAAAAATAATTTAAAATTGTTATATTAACAATATCATCACAAAGATATATTTGGTTAAAAGAATAATCTTTTATAATAATTAAAAAGTAATTTTACAGTATTTAAAAATGAAAACAAACTCTAACTCAGGAACATTATTTTATCAAAACACATGTAACGTTTAAAATTTAAGTTTAGACCAATAAAATCTAATACCAGGAAGATAGTGAAAGCCCATAAATATTACTATGCCTAACCACGCTCGCAGTTCCTCGACAGGTAATGAAAGATTAGTGCCCATTTGTTGAGCGTATATATTTGACTGAGAAACCATTTCACATAAAAAAAAATTGGTAAAGAATAGGCAAAAAAAGTCTATAGGTGATTTACATACTCCATCATATTTAGGCCCGAATTCTTCTGTGAAATTTGCAGTGGAATACCTGTTGGGGTCATTAGCTTGCTTGGACCAATCAAAGTTTTCACATTCTGCCTCACTCTCTGAGTCGCTTGACGAGTCACTACTTCTGGGAGGGGTTCCATACCTTGCAAGCAAATCGTCGTTGTCGCTATCGAGTTGAGGTTCAAAATCCAAATCAGATGAGCTTTCACTATCGGGGGCTTTTGAGGTAGAAGGATTGTTTCTGTTGCACCACTGAGGAAGGTTATCTTCGGCATCAGAGTCTCCACCTATGTCAGAATGTTCTGCTTGTTCGTCGGTAATCTCTTCTAAACTCATTCGCTAGGCGTTCTAGATCTTTTTCAGAAAGTCTAGCCATCTCGATCTAAAATAATAGCGGATATCAAAGAATTTTTTTATCTTTTCACCTGCACATGCACACAAAAAATATAATAACATGTTAGCCAAACAAAGCACTAGCTACATTTTTTTAATATGACAAAAAAATACTCCGGATTATAGATTTTTTGTAAAGTAAACTTTATATTTTGCTTTTACATACTGTTTAAAAAATTTTAAAAATAGAAAAAAAATGGCCGAATGGTTGTAGCATTCAGTTATATGCTTATGATTAAAGCGTTTCTCTTTACATTTCTAAATATTCAATAGCAAATTTATGAAATATAAACATTTGTAAAATTACTTACCACATTGAAATAAATAAAAGCACTTTTAAAAAGATGATATTTGAAAATTTAACAAAAAAAAACACAAATATTCAAATTTTCCGACTTCCAAAGGTTCTTTGGTTAAATATTTTCCCACCTGAAGACAAGAACCGAGCCTAAACGCATCTAGAACTTAACTGACTCGTGCCAAATTTAAATTCGCGTTTAAACCGTCATTTGTAAGGCGGTAGGGATCAGTGGGAATAGTAGAGGCTTGCGGTTGTTTTAATAGATATCGGTGGGAAATATTGATACCAATGACCTATAAAGGGTTAAAACACATAATCGTACGATGCAGTTTTTAATAAGGTCGTATTTCGGTAAGGGTTGGAAATAAATATCGACAACTATATATTTTTGAAATCGGATCGCGAAATGCAATACATCTGTGTAGTGATAAATGTGGGTTGTCATTTAAAAAAATTCAAAATGGCGTCGTAACTGTTATTTTCTGACATCTGACATATTTGACAATAGCATGGGTGGCTCCGCCATAAGAAATTACGTATCTCCAGAAAAAATTGAGTCTCTAATCTCAAAGCTTCTGTTAATTCGATGATAACAATATCACCAACTTCGAAGCCTCGTATCTCCGGAACGGCTGAAAATAAATATTGACAATTATACATTTTTAATGTTGGAACAAATAGGCAAATGCAGCTGGCTTACTATAAGGTACGGTTGCCATTTAAGAAAATCCAATATGGCGTCGTATCTGTTAAATTTGTAAACATAGATTTTTTTGACATCAAATTTGGCTTCTTCACTAAACGCTGTTAGGGAATACATAATTAATTGTTTTTTTTTATTGTGGTCGATAGCAAAGTCGCCAATCGGGTGAGACACTTAAAATTATGTCCCTGTACACTATTGAAGGTAAGAGCGCAAATCTTCAAAGTTAACAAACGTACTTTTACTTTTTCGAGTCCACATCCAAAAAATATCCTAAATTTCTACAGTTTTTCAGCCCAATATCGAGCTACGTCCAGAGCTTCAGTATTAGCGAGCCATAGGTCATCGGGGGTACATGTCGATGGGCAGTGCATACATGATCTTAAGTTAACAAAAATTATAGTCCGCGTACAAAGATAAACACATTAAAATTGAAATTATTAAATAAACAAGGCCTTTCCAGTTAAGGATGCACTCAGGGCCCGCTATAGGGGGGGGGGGGGGGGGGGGCAACCTAGGCCCCTACCCAGGGCGGCAAGTTGGCAGAGCGGCATGAAAAGAAAAATATAAAAAAACACCATAAATCTCTGTTTTGCCTACCTACGTTCCTACGTATATTTGAAGTTTGAACCATTTCAATTCCCAGTTAACAAAATTAATTTCCTTTGTTTTGCCGTCTTATTTTTTAAACAGTGACAATTTCGACCGATCCCTGTTCTTTTTAATATTATAATAATATAGTCGGATCTGGTCCTATCGTGCGGGTCGTACGATTCAAGAAAGACATACTCTCAGTTTTTGTTTTCTTTACTTGCGTTTAATTTTACCCTCTAAATAAAATACGTAAGATAAATGAGACAGACTTATTCCATTTTGACATGAAAAAAAAGGATATATGTATTTACTTTCCAGCGATTCTAAAAAAGCTTATAATAGCACCAGCTACGTTTTATTTTAAATATGCCAGTTTTGTGACTTTGACAGTTTGTGACAAAATAAAACAATTTTCTGGGTTTTTGCATCCCCAATCAAAAAAAATGGTACTTAATCTGATAAACTATTTTGCAAATGAAAGAAATAGTGGAAATTCTCCAACCAATATTCAGGAAGCAGTAGCCAAAGCACTGGGAATTAGTTTAAGGACTGTGCAGAAAATTGTGCATGAAACAAAACATAACATAATACCCAAGAATACTAAAAAGTGTAAACGAAGAAAGCCAAAGACTGAGGATGTAAGCGAAAATATTAAAATTGGAGTTCGAAATGTGATTTACGATTTATACAAATCAAAAACCAATGTAACTCTTCCAGTTTTACAAAAAACATTAAAAATTCGGGGTGTTTTGAAAATTGGACTTGAAGCTTTATCAAAATTATTAAAAAATTTAGGTTTTCGCTATAAAAAAGACTGTAACCGAAGATTTTTATGTGAGCAGTCACAGATAGTGAGTCAGCGTGTTCAGTTTTTAAAAAAATATACGGACAATTACAAATCAAAATTTAGAATATGTGGTATTTTTAAACGAAACGTGGATATTTTCGAATGGAAGTGGTTTAAAATCTTGGCAAGATGAGTCTGTTCAAAGTGTTAAAAGGAAAAAGGGGTAAATCATATTTCACAAGTGTACTGGAAGAAATCGGTGGAACATACAGAAATATTAATAAGGGATTGGTGGGATCGAGAACAAGTACTAGATGTCGAAGTAGCGCCAATGATAATAGCTCCATTCGAAGACGACTTAGACGGCGAGGACTTTTCAGATTTTATAAGTGACGATGAGAGTTTTTAGGCTATAATTATAAACGGTGTTTTTCGTTTACATTTTTTAGTATTCTTGGGTATTATATTATTATGCTTTTTTTCATGCACATTATTCTGCATAGTCCTTAAACCTATTCCCAGTGTTTTCATTACGGTTTCCTGCATATTGGTTTGCGAATTTCCACTTTTTCTTTCATTATCGAAATAGTTTATCAGGCTAAATACCATTGTATTTTTAGGTTTTAGTAGTAAAATTGTTAAAATAAATTGCACTGTTTATTATTGTCGTTTTTAATTCAAGGGTACAGTAGGTATATAATTAACGATTATATAATTTTTTTGTAACTTTTTCAACTCCCCTGTACATAATTTTTACAAAACTAATAATATTAGGTATATGTGGCTATCTTCGCGATAGCTAAAATAATGAAACTATTTTTCCTTCCTTCGCTATATTTGTAAATAATCTCACAACATTTTGATAGCCTCTGTGTTGTCTGATTTGACGCATATGATCAGTGACCTTTGGGCCCGCACGTTAAGACCAGATTCCCCAATTCCGCGACAAAGCATGCCGAACAACGTCGACACCGGTGCTTTTTTGGTCATATGTTTATAATGTGCAAATTAGATTGTCTAAAAATTTTAATGTTTTTTTGTTAATTTTCACTTTGTTAGTAGATATTTAGAATTCATTTATGTGCAATAAATACGCAATTAAAAAATTTTTTTTAAATAAATATACTTACTGATAAGGGTTTTATTTTTTAAAATTAGAAAAAACAATTTTAAAATTATTTGCGAGACTAGGAAAGAGGCGGTAATTTTTTGTTTTACCCAGGGCGGCGTTATTGCTAGAGCGGGCCCTGGATGCACTCTACAGGGATCTCGTAAACTAAACTGCTGGACAATTGCTTTTGAGCAAGAAAAATTTCGCCTAAATTTAACAGTTAATATTTTCTGAACCAAATATGATATCGACCTACGGTTTTGATAGATTCATCCCTTGGGAAACAATTGTCAATATACAATACAGAAAATTTTATATACAGAGTGTTAAAGAAGACGATGATTTTTGCTCCAATTTTAATGGCGTGTAACTTTCACAATAATATTTTAAATTTTATCACTCTACGTCAATTGAATCACTGGTTCATAGCAATGAAAGTAATTTGTCAAATTTTTGATCTCTGCTATAGAAATACCGATTTTTTTGGAAAACCTTGCTTTATTTCACCTTATTGGTAGCTTGATCTCACTGTGCGTTGTATTGTGCAAATTTTGCGAGTGATTATTATACCTCATGAAAAGCTTGATTATGTTCAGTAACAATAGTTGTACCTAAGTGTTATGATGTACA
Source organism: Polydrusus cervinus (assembly GCA_935413205.1). Taxonomy (NCBI): domain Eukaryota; kingdom Metazoa; phylum Arthropoda; class Insecta; order Coleoptera; family Curculionidae; genus Polydrusus; species Polydrusus cervinus. The sequence continues at coordinate 25,174,945 of OW284515.1, forward strand.
GTGCCGTACTTATAAACACCTAATATGTCTATGGTTTATAAGTATATCACAATTTTTCACGATTGTTTTATATTGGAAAGTACTTGCCCCTAGATTAGGTGAATTTTTTCTTATTTTTTAGTTTTTCATATCGCACTACAGGTATATTATACAGTGTGTTTACAAAATTTTAACAAAGATAATTTTTTTAATTTAATTTTTGGAAAAATGTATTTATTAATTTCTAACTTTCTAACACTATACCTACTCAAGTGTTTAAAATAAATAAAATAGGTTTTCAAGACTTACTTGGCTTTCCGATGAGTCTCAATAAGAACGAAACAGCAGCTTCAGGGAACCCATTATCTTGGAGTCCCGGTGTAGGTTCTTTAATGCAAATGATAGATACACCACTTTGTCCGCTTGCCGCTAATTTTTCTTTTTGGTTTATTATTACGGAGAGTAAATTTCTACTACTTTAAAAATATGTAATGTGTTTGGGATGGTTCATAAATTATCATATCCGAAACCGTTTTATAAATGAAATAAAAAATACAGAAGAAGAATTTATCTTTATTTCGTCAGATCCATCCCTAGACGCGTTTCGTCATATCATGACTCATCAGTAGAGCTAGGATCCGACAAAACAAAGAGAACTCAAAGCTGCTTATACCAGCACAGTGGTGGGACACGCCAGTAAGATGTGGCACGGAGCGCCATCTGTATCGTTATTAGACACTCTTGAGCATACCAGCACCTCTAACAAACTTATAGAAATAAGTTAAAAATGTTAAGAGGAAATCTCCTGTAAAGACATTCGTCACAATTACAGGAGTCCCGCTAGGCAGCGCTGTGACGGTTCAGTTATGGCCTAGTCTATTTGTAACAAAGTAAATTTAGTAAATAGGTGTACAGTGTTAGAAAGCGAATTTAGAAATTATATTTAAAACCGATTCAGACTGGAAGAGTCAACTTTCTTTTATTTGCGAACAGTTTAATAAAATAACATATTTTTAGGCTCATCTTCCTGTTCTACTGGATAACGATGCCAAGCTAATACGTGACAACTTTTCAACGGAGGAAACAAACTATATACTTGACGTCATAAGAACGTACGACGATACTGCTGTGCAGAACGCTGAGTATCAGAATTGCGGAGATCTATATGATATGATTAACAAAGCTAAAATTGCTAAAGGTGTAAGTCTTGGAAGAATAATAAGAGGGAAATATGACAACCATGCGCCATGCTTTTATATTTGAATAAACTCTAAGCTAGGCCCTTTTTGAGTAAAGGAATCGCAAAGGTATGGATAGTCCTGCTACATCTATGAAACCTACTTTCTCCCTCATTTTCAACGGTGGAGAACATCAAAAGAAAAAGGTTATAGTTCTTTACGTCGCCTTAACACTTACGAACCAAAAACTACCCCTTGTTTGGGTTTTCTTTGGATATGCCGCATTGAGACCGGAAAAAATGACAAGGATCTTCAGGTGAGAGGTCGGTTATGAGCGAGGAATGGTGTCAAAAATCTTGGCCAAAGGGTTGTTGACATCATCACTTAATCGTCACCAACCTGTTGTCGTGAAGCCAATTTCAATTTTACATTTAATTCGACTAATCCTGAGAAAACACCAGCCAAAGGTGATTTTTGGCCATTTGCGAGAGAGTTTAGAGAACTGTAATCATTTTTGTTCGTTTTGATGGCGTCATTTTTCCCTCTTAAGATTAGCCTTCAATTTAGCCCATCTACACTAGTAAATGACCCTGAATATTTAAAAAGACTTAACAATAATTTTAAATGTTAATGTTTTGGCTGATTGGGGTTACAGATGAAGTTAGTAAGATTATCATAGAATAAATAATGTTGTTCTGATTAAAAGTGTCCATGGTTATCGAAAATCTATCGACCGTTGACACACATAAATAGCAACTTGAAGAGATGTAAGATATTTTTTATTTCCTTTTTATTAAAATTTATCTTAATCAGGGTTCCCCTTAGCAGTCTTTATTCAAAAACAGAAAAAAACAAAATTGATTAAATCGTGGATCTTCGATGATTCTTCGGTAAAGCTGTTATCAGAATGAACTGTATATGTGGATACGTGTAAAAAATATTTACAAACAAACAAACAAAAATTAAAAGAACTTCTATAGAATCGAAAACACCAAAACGAAAATACCGCGTCGTCAGGGTAACCCAGTATGGCAATTCAAATATTAGTTAGTGTCACTTTGTTGATAAATTTTTATATTTTTCAGTTATGCATTTAGAAACGTGAAATATTCTTTTAAATACCATGCGTGCTTTAAAATTAACTGGATAATTTCTCACTTATACGTGTTTTCTTTAGAAAACACGCATTCGTAAAAAATTATCGGCAATTTTAAAGCAATTGTGGTATTACTAACGAAAATGTAACTTTTAATACAAATAGAATATTTTAATGTTCAAACACTGATCAATGTCACTGGATCAATCCAATCAATCAAATTAAGTTTGTTTTCCTTCTATTGAAACGCAATACTACTGAACGATGTTATTGAGTGACGGCTTTAATAAAATCGACTAATGAGAACCCGCCTTAATTAATTGAATATTATTGCTAGTTAGCACTTGTCTTGCGTGTTTTTGTAAAATGTGTCCAATGAAATTCTCCGAAATGCCGGTTTATATAAAAATTTGATCAACGCCAAACGGTTTGAAACCAGGTCACTTTTAAACGATGGTTCTTCCTTGTTCTGTCCCAGGACAGTACACGATAATGTATGCAGTGAATCTATAAACTGTAATTAAACTGTTAAGAAAGAATCCATCCATAATACGGATTTGTATATAGCCTTTAGCGCCATCTCTGGGTAGTCCCATCCAATCTATCTGAATCTACAATCATGTTCAATGAAGTGTTGTACACCGATTCTAACATCTTGTAAATAAACTTGTTGAAATTGATAGGTTATTAAAACTTTCTACTCACATTGGCTGTTAATTAAAGTCATAATAGAAATAAGGATCTACCCATACATTGTATCAGCACTCATGGTTTACGACATTATTGTACAACACTTTATTGAAATAAAGATGATAGGCAGGTTCACAAAGCACAAATGCTGTACAACACATCATTGAACATGACTGTACCTGTTTAGGGATTTACAAGAATTATCAAAATACAGAATATCTTACTAGTCAGTGGTAAACATTTAAAAAATGTAAGTAAAATAATTTTCAAAAAAATTTAATAGTTTCGACCTTAACTTGATGAAAATCCATAGTAAAATTATGAAAGAAAACAACACTGTTTTTTGATTTTCACTTATATTTGTCAACATGACACGCGTTTGTGTGAAGTATTCAAACAAAATTTCTTAAGCTCTAAAGGTTTCATTATAGACACTAACAATATTTGGAAAATACCATAATTAACAATCAGGTAAATTATTTTAAATTTACTAACATTATACATTAGATTAGGTGATTTTAAATATGTTTAACAAAGGGGAGGTACAATTATCTATTTGGTCATTTAATAAATTAGGGGAATTTTTCATTTTGTTAATCTCTAAAGCCTCCAATAAATCAAGTCGTATTCCTTTTTGTTCTACGTGTAAAACATCGAAATTATTATTAAAAATATGATTTTCAGATTTTAAATGGTCTGCATATGTAGAATGTTTATTATTTTTAAGGAATGAATCTTGATGATCTTTAATTCTAGTTTGGAACGAACGTCCAGTTTGACCAATATACGATTTAGGACAAGAGCCACAATTTAATTTATAGACACCGCTATTTTTATATTTACTATTTTGATCTTTATTGTTTTTAATAATTTTTCCAAGACTATTATTTGTTTTATATGCTATTTTAATATCATATTTGCCTAAAAAGTTCTTTATGTTTTCAGCGGGTTTGCCTATAAATGTCGGCGTTTTAAAATTAAATTTTTCTCTTATTGTAGGGAATATTTCTCTAATTGCTTTCCTGTACATCATTTTTGAATAAATATTGTCTATTAATTTATGATTATAATTTATGATTATAATTTATGATTATAATTTATGATTATAATTTATGATTATAATTTATGATTATAATTTATGATTATAATAGACAATATTTATTCAAAAATGATGTACAGGAAAGCAATTAGAGAAATATTCCCTACAATAAGAGAAAAATTTAATTTTAAAACGCCGACATTTATAGGCAAACGCGCTGAAAACATAAAGAACTTTTTAGGCAAATATGATATTAAAATAGCATATAAAACAAATAATAGTCTTGGAAAAATTATTAAAAACAATAAAGATCAAAATAGTAAATATAAAAATAGCGGTGTCTATAAATTAAATTGTGGCTCTTGTCCTAAATCTTATATTGGTCAAACTGGACGTTCGTTCCAAACTAGAATTAAAGATCATCAAGATTCATTCCTTAAAAATAATAAACATTCTACATATGCAGACCATTTAAAATCTGAAAATCATATTTTTAATAATAATTTCGATGTTTTACACGTAGAACAAAAAGGAATACGACTTGATTTATTGGAGGCTTTAGAGATTAACAAAATGAAAAATTCCCCTAATTTATTAAATGACCAAATAGATAATTGTACCTCCCCTTTGTTAAACATATTTAAAATCACCTAATCTTATGTATAATGTTAGTAAATTTAAAATAATTTACCTGATTGTTAATTATGGTATTTTCCAAATATTGTTAGTGTCTATAATGAAACCTTTAGAGCTTAAGAAATTTTGTTTGAATACTTCACATCTGAAGAAGCCGCTGTGACGGTGAAACACGTGTCATGTTGACAAATATAAGTGAAAATCAAAAAACAGTGTTGTTTTCTTTCATAAAAATAATTTTCGATCCACCTGGAAAGTTTGTCGTATTTTGTCTAACACAGTTAGAATTATAGGTACTACAAATTAAATTGCCTAGGGCTACCAGGAAGTTGAAGACTATACTATTGGTAGGATGTCACCACATGCATATCGGTTTCGAGCTCTTGTGTTCTCGTCAGTACAGGTTAGGTGTTCATACCATACCAAACGAAAGTCTTAATACTAAAAACTACAATATCAACCTTTTTGGGTTGTATATGGCCTTTAACGTCATCTTTTGGTAGTCCAATGCAATCCATCTGAGCGTACCCGTTGAGGAATTTACAAGAACATATTTTCTTACTAGTCAGGTTGTGGTAAACATTTAAAAAATGCAAGAACATATTTTTCGAACCTGTGTGTCGGATTTTAATACTGTTAGAATCAAAATACAAATAGGGTTATACAGTGTGTTACAAATTCAACATACCAGCATTGGAATCTCGGAAACCATAGGAGTTAGAGAAACGGTTAAATGGGGGCAAAGTTGTGTAATTCGGTGCTGATTATAATGCCGCTTTAAAAGTTTTCAAATTTCGAATACTTCCGATTTTATTCGAAAAAAACAGAAATTTTGCAAAATCGTTTTTATTTTTTCCTGAGCTCATTTGACTAGCTATTTAAAAATAAATGACACTTTGTCATTGCCACTTTTTCTCCTCTACAAAATGACGTTACTAAACTAAAGATCCACCGAGCCGAGCAGCCATCACCAACTTTACTTTTTTAAATACGGACCTGGATTTTTTTTTACCGATTTTTAAACCCTCCTACCCCCAAAATGTAATGGCGATATTACTTTCTCATAATGATGAATTGTTCTTGCCTATTTTTTTAAATTCATATTTTTTACACTTCTTGTCAGTCCGGTCCTGGCAACGAATCACAATATATAAGTAATATAATTTATTTTATAAGAATTTTCTAATACTTAATGCTAAATTTACTTATTATAAATCCTAATTTTCTAAATGTTCAAAGAGATTGCCGTTTTGCTCAGTACAACGATCGATTTTTTTTCCAATTTTGACGACAGCCCTTTCAACCGATCTTCTCCTTATCCTACCAAATGCAGCCTCTATGCGGTCTTCGAGTTCTTCCATGGTATCTACGTCATTTTTATAAATAACATTTTTTAAAGCCCCCCATAAAAAGAAATCCAGCGGTGAAATATCTTGCCAGGACCGGACTGACAGGAAGTGTAAAAAATATGAATTTAAAAAAATAAGCAAGACAATTCATCATTATGCGAAAGTAATAACGCCATTACATTTTGGGGGTAGGAGGGTTTAAAAATCGGTTTAAAAAAATCCAGGTCCGTATTTAAAAAAGTAAAGTTGGTGATGGCCGCTCGGCTCGGTGGATCTTTAGTTTAGTAACGTCATTTTGTAGAGGAGAAAAAGTGGCAATGACAAAGTGTTAATAGCTAGTCAAATAAGCTCAGGAAAAAAATAAACACGATTTTGCAAAATTTCGGTTTTTTTCGAATAAAATCGGAAGTATTCGGAATTTGAAAACTTTTAAAGCGGCATTATAATCAGCACCGAATTGCACAACTTTGCCCCCATTTAACCGTTTCTCTAACTCGTATGGTTTCCGAGATTCCAATGCTGGTATGTCAAATTTGTAACACCCTGTATAGTGGCACCAAGAAGTTGTAGACTTTACTATTGACAGGATGTAGAGATTGGTTTTGTATTGTATGAACATCTACCCTGTACTGATGAGAACAAAAGAGTTCCAAATCGTTCTGCAGGTAAATGTCGGGTTACACAAAGAATTTTAATAATAATTATTTATCCGGCAAATGTGACTGTGACAGAAATGACTTTGACAGGCATTAAATACTCACAGTCAAAGGTGCGTGATTAGTTAATTAAAAATTAAGGTAGTATGATTGTGAGAAAATTATTTCTGTCAATGTTACGTCTGTCACAGTCAAACTGGCCGGTTAAATAATTATTATTAAAATTCTTTGTGCAACCCGACCATAGTGTTCAACTTCTTGGTAGCACTATGCAATCTGAATTGCATTTTTATTGTATCTGTGTTATATAGTATTATAGTATAAGGAACGAAAATTAATTTTTTTTGCATTTTTTAAATTTCTACCATCTAGACTAGACTTCATATTATGTACAAAGATGTAGTCCATTTCTCAAAGAGACTTTATTTATTTTTTTAAAATGGAGACTTTGACTTTGAGTTTCCCCATTTTTAAAAATTCATATTATGTAGCTTTAAAGCAACCCCATAACTAAGAGAGCTTTTATCAAAAGATCTCGTAATCTACTAGACCGACTCAGCTTGATGACATGACATTCCAGCGTCGTCTTTCGAATGAAATTTTCGGACGGTTACTTTTGTTCGTCAAAAACGACAAGCTGCATCGCCTGCCTGGATTTGTGCTCTTTCTTCTTTTACTGCGTTTTTACATTAGGTGCAATTGCAACAAGTCATTTTAAATGGAAAAACTTGCATCAGCTGATTAAAACGTCGTCAAAGCGCATGCTTTTAGGCAATTTTTATTGAAATTGCATCTAATGTAAAAAAGCCTTTAAGGTTAATTTACTTATGTTGTCGCCGAGTCGGTCTTGTCTTTTGGTGACCGTGTCTTTTAAGACATCTTCTGATATTGATAATTTTGGAAATGCATTTAGTCTTTACCGTTGAAAGAAGAATTGGAGGTGTTTTCTTTGAAATTTTCACATTAAATAAAACCCTTGTTTTGTGACAGGTCGTGTACCTGCCATGGTACCGACTTAATAACTTTTCTAACGTGTAAATGGTGCAGGTAATAAGCACGAACGCATAGACTTGCGACATCTCCCAGATTTCAGAGGATTAAGTATAGATAATTTTTAAAGGTAATAAAATAGACGTCCTAAATATGTCTTTATTTATCCCTGTATTATTGGACCATATAATGAACTATAACTTGTGGATGGCTTCTTGTTCCCTAAAATAGATGTGTTCTTGTAGAGAAATAAAAATGCTGATTATGACCTGGTAATTGATTCTAACCTATCACAAGTGATACATATGATTTTCACTAACAAATGCATTAGACAAGAAGTTAAAAATGCAACCGACCCTGTAACGATTCCATACATTGTGGAGTTTATTCAAAACATGGAGGAATTGCAGGCAGTGGCTAAACTGATGTTGTATGTTACCGGAACGGAAGAAGAGATACGAGATAAACGTCTCAGACAAGCGTACAAGTCCAATGTAATGCTCACAGCTGCAATTGCAGGTGGGTCAATCTACTAAAGTAAAAAAAAAATATTTGGGAATGTTTTTTTTTACTCTGACATGTATATTTTCTGTTTTCTTTACAATCTACTGAATAGATAAATGAGAGATTTTAGTTAACTGACTATATATGATTAACTAAATGATAAAATAAACTTGGCCTTCACCTTCTTTAATATAGTATAAAAACAATTACTACTAGCAGGTCACAAACTTCACAGTCACTAGACAATCAACACACAACACCGGTACCGATCAACAAACAAACGACATCAATTTAAAAAAAAACTTATATATAAAAATAAACATTAAATTATCCATCAACAATGTCATCATATTTATTGTAAAAACACAGAATCTCTTACTAGTCAGGTGGAAGCAAACATTTAAGAAAGCATGAAAAATAAATTTTCAAACCACCTGAAAGTGCCTTATACTATAAGGTGTATTTTGTCTAACACTGTAAGAAATGAAAACTTTACATTGGTAGGATGTCACCACCTGCAGACCGGTTTCGAACTCTTTTGTTCTCGTCAGTACAGGGTAGGTGTTCATACCATACCAAATGAAAGCTTTAAAACCTAATGCATATAATATCAACCTTCTTCTGACGGGTATACTCAGATAGATTGCATGGGACTACCAAGAGATAGCGCTAAGAAGGTTAATATTATATGCATTAAGTTTTAAAGCTTTCATTTGGTATGGTATGAACACCTACCCTGTACTAACGAGAACAAAAGAGTTCGAAACCGGTCTGCAGGTGGTGACATCCTACCAATGTAAAGGTTTCATTTCTTGGTAGAACCATGCAATCCGATTTGTAGTTTATTATCTAACTGTGTTAGACAACCTTATAGTATAAGGCACTTTCAGGTGGTTTGAAAATTTATTTTTCATGCTTTCTTAAATCATCATATTTACCTCGGACGACCTCATGTTTGTTTTGTTCATAGATAATTTAATGTTTATTTGTATACAGGGTGATTCCTAAGTTAGTACTTCTTTTTTAGCTGTGTATAAAAGGCATTAAAAAAATAACATTTTAAATTACCTTTTTTCAAAAAACCCAAGAATAAGGCACTTACATTCATTTATTACACTAGGGATCAAATACGGTTTTGCCTAACTTGCTTGTTGAATAACATTAAGAAAACTTCTGGGTGTAGGATGAATCCGCAAGAGAAAGCGTTCTGCATATAATCGCGAAGCAGCAGCTGCATTTTGACGACATTCACCGTAAATTATCACCATATCTACTATTTCATTGTTTTCAAATTTTACCATTTTCACGTGTCACCAATTTAAAATTAACTTGCTTGAGAAAAATACACCGCAGCGTATTGCCAAATAACTCACCACCTCACCACCAAATTGCATGACTAATAAAAGATAAGACAAAGTATAGTAGGTTACGTTTTGTAGGCCATTTTGTAAATTTTTTACTTCTGTATCTCGCCTATTTTTAAAATTTTTGAAAAAAGGTATTTGAAAATGTTGTTTATTTTAATGCCTTCTTCTATACACAGCTAAAAAAAGTATCAACTTAGGAATCATCCTGTATAGGTTTTTTAAAATATGATCATATCTACCTCGTACGGAATCATGGAATCATGGAATCATGTTTGTTTTGTTGATGAAGAATGTAATGTTTATTTGTATAAAAGTTTTTGAAATTTGATGTCGTTGTTTGTTGACCGGTACCAGTGTTATTTTTGTCTAATCACTAAGTTTTTGACCTGCTAGCCCTGATGATGGTATTTACCGAAACGCGTAGGCAGTAATTTTTTTTATTATGTCAAAGAAGGTGAAGGACAAGTTTGTTTTCTCATTCAGTTAATAATGACCCTTCTGGAGTCGATATGATTTTGACTATGATTATTTCATAGTCATTCTCATTAGGATAGACAACTGAGAAATCACAATTTGTATTTAGTACCCAAGTGACTATTCTTTTGTACATGTTGGCCAATTTCTTTTCGACATGGGACACCCAGTATAATTTTCTAGAACATGATTCAATGGAATAAGGACTTTGCAACCCTATTAAAATTTTTGAAGTGAAATGCAACGTTGCCAAGTAATTAATTTTTTTCCGAAATTTAAGTAATTTTAAGGATCGTTAAAAAATCATAGCAACCTATGGATTAACCCTAGGCAAATATAGATTACGTTGTACTTTAAGGTACGATGTATTGATCTATAATAATGTTTTTTAAATCTCTTATACAGAGCGTTCATTACAAGTTGGACAACTCGATAGTTTTAAAAATGCTTTATTTCAATTTTTTTAAATGGGACCCCCCTAATGTTTTTAGGCAAAAGAATTTACCTTTCGAAAACCTTACTTTTTTGTTAAACATGTCATATATCTAAATATCATAGTTTTTGAAATATTTTAGGATTTGTCTTAAATGAGGGTAAAAAAGGAAAGTTCTAATTAAACTATTTAGTCAAGATTGCTTTGGAACAAAAAATAAATAATTTTCTTTGTCACAGCTGTCATTGCAAAATTATTCCACCAACATTTTGTGCTTCATTACTGTTTAAAGTTTAGCTTCCCAAACTAACTTTATCGAAATAGAAAAATATAAGTTATGATAAAGTTAGTTTAGGAAACTAAACTTTAAACAGTAATAAAGAACAAAATGTTGGTAAAATAATTTTGCAATGACAGCTGTGACAAAGAAAATTATTTATTTTTTGCAATCTTGACTAAATAGTTTAATTAGAACTTTCCTTTTTTACCATGATTTAAGACAAATCCTAAAATATTTCAAAACTATGATATTTAGATATATGACATGTTTAACAAAAAAGTAAGGTAAATTATTTTGCCTAAAAACATTAGGGGGGTCCCATTTAAAAAAATTGAAATAAAGCATTTTTAAAACTACCGAGTTGTCCAACTTGTAATGAACGCTCTGTATAAGAGATTTAAAAAACATTATATAATCCACAGGTTGCTATGATTTTTTAACGATACCCTTAAAATGACTAAAATTTCGGAAAAAAATTAATTACTTGGCAATTTCACTTCAAAAATTTTAATAGGGTTGCAAAGTCCTTATTCCATTGAATCATATTCTAGAAAATTATACTGGGTGTCCCATTTAATTTTTCTTTTTTATTATTCAGTACCACTTTTTAGGACCACCCTGTAGATTAGAAAATATTTTTAGATTATGCATCCTAAAAAACCCTTTAACTTTTGTATTACACTTTTTTCCCTATCTTTGATAGTTTAGGTTCTATCTAAGACAGACAACTTACTGACACACCCTGTATATTTAAGTGTCTTGAAAAGAAAGGCGGAGCCTCAGTAAATACAATAAACTGTGATTGGTCAGTACTTTATAAGAACGCAACAGAGAAATGTCATTTTTAACAATGTTGTCAACTAATAGGAAATTTCCTGGTTTGTGAGAACAAAGCACAGAGGAATTGCTGTCTACAACGGGAAAAGGGAAATTTTTACGCACAGTGTTATATTCGCAGGATATTCTTTAAAATCACTTGTGGTTGTGATCTGCTAAAAAAAGACTTTCCGTATTGTGTGCATTCGCAGAATTTTTGTTTAAAAATGAGAAATTTTATTTTTGAAGGTCGCAACACTGCGGCACTGAACAGTAAGTATATATAAAATTGCCGTACAGTTAACTGGAATAGCCTACTTTTCTCGACACTTAAGTGTAAAGAAAACATCAGATTTTCATGTTTGAGTAGAAAAACTACTTATACAGGGTGTCCCGAAATTAGGTGACAATATTTTAAGGGGTTAAAATCATTGAGGTAGGATTATACAGAGACGCCATAACGTGGCTAAAAGTGACCACAGGTAGATATATTGAATCGACGTTTATGTCAAACAAATGTGACCTTTTGACGTTTTATGACGGGAGAGTGTTTTTTTAGTTTTTTGTGTTTTATATTGTTTTTCGAGTGATATTTATATTAACTATTTAAATACAATAATGGTTTCTTGTGCTCATCGTTCTTGCAATAGCAGGGATGCAGTCGACAAGAAAAAATCTACGGGAATAACATTTCATAAGTAAGTAAACAAAAAACAGGGTTGTATTTAAATAAGATGTATTTATAGATTCCTTAAAGCTTTAAGATTTTTTTACTTTACGCACCTTTTAGCCATTTTAAGAAACCTAAGTGGTAAATTTTAGCTTTTTCAAGGTTAAATTTTTCAAAAAAAAAAGTTAAAACTTAACTAGTACCTAAATAAATTTATTTTTAAGTCTTATTTAAGCATGGTTGTATAGTATTTAAATTGTACGTTTTCCTTTTAGATTTCCTAAAGATCCTGCGCGCCAACAGATCTGGTTGCAGTTTATTAATCGGGGGGCTTGGAAACCAACAAAATATAGTGTTTTGTGCTCAAAGCATTTTTCTGAGATGTACATTGATCGAACCTCAAAATGTGTCGTTCGCTTAAAAGAGAATGCCATTCCTACCCTTAATCCCTCCCAGGTATATATAAAAATATATACCTATTGTATTTATACAACTTTAGTACTATTTTTTTAAATTTTATTGTTGTTTTGGTAAATTACAAGGTTTTAATAATTTTAATACGATAAGAATATTCTTGTTCTTATAATAAAATAGTATTTATATTATTTTTAAGTTTGTTTTTTTTAATTCCAGGAGCAAATGGATGACGAATTGACAGAACCACCAGCCAAGGTTAGGATATTGTCAAATATTTTGATTGTACCAGCAAAATGTAAAAATTTTGACCAAGATATAAGTATCCCTTCAACAAGTACTGCAGGTTTGGCTAAAGATATACTAGCAAGGCCATCAACTTGGTGGTTAGCTTAACATGTGATGGTCCTCCAGTAAATTTAACCATGGCAAAACTTTTGGGTTGTAACTTGGACCATGAAAATTTAAAACCATTTTTTAAACATCCATCGACCAATGATGATGTGGTTTTTTTTCTGGACCCATGCCACATGATAAAGTTAGTGAGAAACACTTTGGGTGAAAAGGGTTCCCTAGTGGATGAAAACAATGAATTAGTTTGTTGGCATTTTTTAAAAGAACTAAACAATTTACAAAGAAGTGAATCCTTCCACTTGGCCAATAAATTAAGGGATCAACATATTGCTTTTGGCAAACAAAAGATGAAGGTTAGGCTGGCAACTCAAGTCTTTAGTGAGAGTGTTGCAACCGCCTTATCATTTTGTAAAAATGAATTAAAAATGAAACAATTTGCTGGGGTTGATGCGACAGTGAGATTTATTTTAATTATGAACAATTTGTTCGATATTTTAAACTCTAGAAATTTAGCACAATGTCATTACAAAAAACCAATATCTGCAAAAAATTATGAAACTATTGATTTTTTTTTGAATTCTGCAGATAAATACATAAGCTGTTTAAAAACACACGTAGGTGGTCCTTTACTTTTAGATTCACTGAGACATACAGGATTTTTAGGGTTAAAAATATGCATCTCTAGTCTTAAAGTATTATTTAAAAATTTAGTTACTAGGAATAGATTACAGTTTTTGCCACTTTATAAATTCTCCCAAGATCACATTGAGCTATTCTTTGGGTCCATTCGGTCCCAAGGAGGTTACAATAATAACCCCACTGCACGTCAGTTTCAATCAGCCTACAAAAAATTGCTTATTCATGTGGAATTGAGTCATAGTTTTCATGGAAATTGTGTCCCGTTAGAGCAACTCCACATTTTAAAATGTGACCCTGTACATCAAATAAATGTCACTTCAAGAGATTACAGGGCACTAGGAATGGAAGAACATTCTGACAGCGAGTTAAATGATATTATCAGAGATCATGATTATTTGCCAGACCCGCTGTCAGAATATTCAAAACATATTATTACCTATATAGCTGGATTTATCGTACATTCTTTAAAAAAAAAATATTCTGTACAGAATGCATATCTGCTTTAACAAGTGACACGAGGGATATGTATCTATATTCTTTTATAGATAAGAAAAATAAAGGTGGACTACAATATCCCTCAACAGATGTTTTGGAGATATGTATTCTTGCGGAAAAAGTTTTGAAAAACATTGTTTTTTCTCAACAAATATCTGCAGCAGCTTTAGTTACCACAATATTAAAAAAGTTTGTAAATAAAAATATTTTTTTTAATTTAGTAGTTCATAGCTTTGATCAGTCGGCTTTGGACAGTCACCGAGTATTGCTAATCAAAGCTGTGGCAGAAAAGTACATAAATGTAAGGTTGTACCATTTCGCCAAACAAAAATCCAACAAATCAGAAAGTAAATTAATTGATTCAGCCGATACTAGGTGGAAATCCATAACTATTATTATAGGATACAGTAAAACAAAGTTGAACTTGTAAATTTCCACTATATTAAAAAAAAAAAAAAAAAAAAAAAAAAAAAAAAAATTTTTTAATATAGTGGAAATTTACAAGTTCAACTTTGTTTTACTGTATCCTATAATAATAAATCAGAAAGTATTAGGCATCATAGTAATAAGATTGTTTTATTTAAGGGACAATAAATTTTTGTTTTTCAAGAATTTGTTTTATTTTTTGTGTGTAATAGCTGCACATTATCTTATTTTAGAATATAAAAAAAGGATTGTCAATAAAATTATAGTAATAAATATGTATACAGTGTTCGACAGTGACTTATATTAGATAAATCCTAAAATTTAGACAAACTGCACTTAAAAAGAAAATATGTGAGCTATTTAAATCAGTAAAAACCCTAGTCCCAAAGACTTTTATTTAAAACATATTTTTTTTTTATTCAAAAAGTTTTCGAAATAAAGCATATTGCGGGACTTTTGCTAGACACTGTATTTTAAAACAAAAAATGATATTTACCGAGATATTTACATTATATGATTATCTTATTATAAGCTTAATGCTAGCGTAATACATATAAATATAAATAGTCCGGACCTGGCGAGGCATCCATATTGCAACTACTATTAGCCACGCCTAGTGGTACCGTTTTCTCGACGCGAAATTAAATCTTATGGCGCCTCCTTATAATCCTACCTCAATGGGTTAAAATACATCCAAAAATAGAACTAAAACCCTGTATTAATATACCTTAAAAAACGCTTCGTTATGGGGCTAGAGCCCCCCGAATGGAAGCTATGATAAGCGGTTTTTTCAAATCATCTCAGAGACTGATTGAGGTATTAAAACAAAATTTAATACATGTTTTACCTATGACAAGACGCAATAAACGGTTTGTTTAGCTTAGGTGTATTTCTTCCAGTGGCGTCCCACTGGGTAGGTAGTGAGGAGAATATTGCCCAAACTTTTTTATTTATAGGATTTTTTAACGCCAGGTGCAATTTTTAAAAGCACTGAAGTCTTCTATTAAAAAAAGGTACTCCTGCTTCATTTCGGTAGGATTCGCCATTTTTCAGTAAAATCGATTTTAAAATTTTCGGTTTTTTACAAGCCGTTGAAAAGGCTAAGGTGTTTTTTTGCATATCTCAGCAAACACTTATGCCCATTTGTGCCGTTCGTCAATTAAACAATGATTAGTTATTCAATGATTATAATTTTAAACATGGTTTAGTTTCTAGCTCTTGTACCGTCAAAAATTAAACAGTGTTTAGTTAACCGAAGAAAATACTTGGCAGCGTCGCAATTTTTTGTTCTTTGCTAATGTCAGACCAGTTGTTTGTCATTTTTCCTTTTAAAACCTAACCCTATTTAACATTTTTTCTTTGGAATATTTACTGTGTGCACTGTGTAATATTATATAAGGAAATTTATTTTAAAATACAATGGATTTAGACGATTTTGTCGATGAAATTTATTTAAATGACGACTTGGACATTCTCGACATAATTGATTTTGGGTTTCCTCGGAAGATATATGAGAGAAAGAAACATTTCGAAGAATTAGATAACCTTAGGGTAGAGCGGGGTTAACTGGACAGGCAGGTTAGGTGGTCCACTCCAACTTTTAAATCTCCCCCGGTAATTTTGCATACTCCTAGCACTACTCAAGTATCCCCGACATGTGCCGAACACCCTATACGAAGGACCACGTCCATTTGTAATTGCTGCGTGTCCGTTAGTCGTTTAAAGTTTTTTGAGGTGAATAGTTATTTCTCTCTCGTTACTAAAAAAATATTTTTCACGGAACTTATTGCTTCTAGGGATTATTTTATTGAATAAGTAAGTACATAATAGTGTAGTTTGTAGGTGTGTGTGCTTGCATTGTATTCAAATTGTAAGGTTACAGTTATAAATACTAAAAAATAAAGATGAAAACAGTGAGGTTAACCGGACCGACTAGTAGTCAGGTTATCTGGACCTGGTCCAGCTAACCCCATGTAATATTTTATTGGTTTTAGTGTTATTTTTTTTTTAAGTTATGCCACGCACACGGCAAAGAACCACCACAAATCGATCATTTTCTGAAGAAAATCTGAAGCTAGCCGTACGAGAAGTGGTAGAAAATAAGATGGCAGTTCGTAAAGCAGCGAAACTATTTCATATACCAAGAACAACTCTGATACGATTTAAAGCTAAAGTGGAAAATTTCGGATTTGAGCAAGTCAATTTTAGTCCGAAAAATGAACACTTAAAAGTATTTTCAACCGCTCAGGAGACAGCGCTAGCTCAATATCTAAAACAAGCTGCTATGATGAATTACGGCTTAACCATTAAGGAGGCGCGTAAGCTTGGTTATGATTTCGCTATAGCTAACAAAACTGTTTTAAGAAAAGGTTTAGAGAATTGGAACAATACCAAGATGGCTGGAAAAGAATGGATACTCCATTTTTTAAAAAGGCACAAGCTTTCCTTAAGAACTCCGGAGCAGACTAGTTTAAGTCGGGCAACCAGTTTCAACCGCCACAATGTCGCAAAATTCTACGAAAATCTGAAAGAAGTTTTAGATGCTAATAAATTGGAGCCACAAGATATTTACAATTTGGATGAAACAGGTAGTTATAATCAATATTATTTTTCTACTTGTATCAATAAAAAATAAAATTGTTTTAGGTTGCCTTACTGTTCACAAACCGCCAAAAATTATTGCAGCAAGAGGAGCCAGGCAAGTAGGACAAGCTACCTCCGCAGAAAGGGGAACCCTAGTTACCCTATGTGCTATAGTTGGTTGTACAGGTAGAGCTCTTCCCCCTTACTTGATTTTCCCTAGAAAACATTATAAAGAACACATGCTGAAAAATGCTCCAGTTGGAAGTAAGGGGAATGCAACACCATCAGGCTGGATGCAAGGCGAATTATTCGAAGATGTTTTAAAACATTTCGTAAGGTGCGAACGACCAAATCCAGAAAACCCAAAATTAATTCTACTCGACAATCATGAAAGTCACTTGAATCTAGGGGCTTTAAATTATGCAAAGAAAAATGGCATAATTTTATTAACATTCCCTCCGCACTGTAGCCACCGGCTACAGCCACTGGACATATCAATCTTTGGCCCTTTTAAAAGATATTATAATGATTCTTGCAATAGATGGATGACCAACCATCCTGGCAGTGTGATAACCATTTACGACATTGCTGAATTGGTGGGCGACGCATTTCCCAAGGCTTTTACAGTCAAAAATATAAATAGTGGTTTTGCAAAAGCAGGTGTATACCCGTTTAATGACGATATTTTTACAGACGATGAATTCTTACCATCCTACGTCACAGACCGATCCTTAAATGAAGAAACCCTTGTTGTTTCCCCGATAAACGTAAATATACAAACCACCCGTGTAAATGAATCTATTGATGAACCAAAAATGCCTGCAGACGAATTGTCAATTCTAAATATCGAAGCTCAACCTGGATGTTCCAAAATTCTAGAAACTAAATCTACTTTGCATGTAGAAAATAATAGTAATATTTTAGAAACACAGATTATACTTCCAGAAACTGTAAGACCATTTCTAAAAGCACCTCCCAGGAAAGTGAAGGTCTCAGGTAGAAAGAAGGGTAAATCTGTGATCCTAACTAGCACTCCTGTAAAAGAAGAACTTGAGGAGCGCGCAAGAGAAAGAAAAAATAAGGCAAAGAAGAAAACTGTTGTGCGTAAGGTTCTAGAATCGTCCTCATCTGAATCTGGAGAAGAGCCATGTTATGAAGATTCTTCTGAATGGGAACAAGAGCTAGATGAAAATGCGACGTTATCCAGAAAACCTGAAAACTACAAGAAAGGCGATTTCCTAATAGTGAAGGTACATGGAAAAAAATCATTTAGAAATTACGCTGCAGAAATAATAAATAGCCTTACCAACGGATACACCGTGGCATTTCTAAAAAGACAGCATCCATCTAATCGGTTCATATACTCGGAGGAGGAGCCTTCTTTTCTTTCATTTGAAGATATAGTATGTGGTTTACCAATACCTACTAAATACTCTAAAGGTCGATATGAGAATTTACTTTATTTTCACTTTGATATGTCTGAATTTAGTGTGCAGTGAATTTTCTGTTAAAAGTGATTTATTTCTTAGCTCCTAAACGGTTACCCATAATTCTTTGATGTTTTTACCTTCAGGGGTAGTTTATATAAAGATCTGAATATTTTCTTATAATTATTTGAAGTAAATGCTCTTTATTAAACTTGTGTTTTCTTTATTATTATTAGTGAGGTTAACTGGACATTGGGTGTGTCCATTTAACCCTACTAGTCAGGTTACCTGGTCCATTACTTCCGTTTATAAAAACCTATTTTAAAAAAAAAGTGTTACAAGTTTTTGATTCCTTTACATATAATTATGGTAAAATAAAGCTTAACGAATGCTCTGAAGATTCTCTTATTTGCGTATATGATTTAGATTCGAAATTATAATGATTTCAAAAAAAGCGGACCAGATAACCCCGCACTACCCTACATTCTTCAGGCGATTCCGGTTAACGAAAGGCACTGTTCTTTATCTGCTGGAATTAATAGAGGGAGACTTAAAATATGATAATGACTAGTAAGTATCTATAACTTGTTCGATAAATTGTTACTAAAACTATGTTTTCTTATCTTCGTTTGTTACTTTTAGGAACAATAGTGTGTCACCCATTGACCAGTTATTAGCAACCCTTAGATTTTATGCTAGTGCAGGACATTTGGCTGCTGTGGCGGATTTTATTGGCATGGATATTTCTACTGCTTCTAGAATAATTGCAAAAGTAACACTGGCTATTGCACATCTGTATCCACAGTTTGTACAAATGCCTACTCAAGATAATGTTCTTAAAACTCAAAGGGACTTTTATCATATTGCCTCTTTCCCAAGAGTAATTGGTTGTGTTGACGGAACCCATGTGAAGATTCAGTATCCTGCTAGGTAAAACCATTTAATCTACCTATAAATTTAATAAGTATAGGTACCTATTTTAGAAATCGGAAAGGGTATTTCTCCATTAATGTGCAAGCCACATGTGATGCTAATTTAAGGCTTCTAGATGTGGTAGCACGTTGGCCAGGGTCAGCAAGTGACTCTACTATATTTAATAATTCTCGATTAAAAAGGAGGCTGGAAAACAATGAGTTCCCAAATGGCATATTGTTAGGTGTGTAGTATTTTGTTTATTACTACTAATTGCATAGGTATTACATAATACATTAACTACATTTTTTTTAGCCGATAGTGGATACATGTTAAGAAATTACATTTTAACACCATTAGCTAACCCTGTACTAAGGGAGGAACAGTTATACAATGAGGCACATATCGTCGGTCAACTCACGAAGTGTCGTATCTCAGTTTTCGTGATTTTTCAGGAGAGCATTTTAAAGTTTTGATACTTTTTTAAACGAGCGTAACATTACCAAATGTTGTGTTAGCCTTATTATTTTTTAGTGTATATTATAAATGGAAGTGATTTTATAGGTAGACATTAATACTGTGCTTAAAAATTATTACCAAATGGGAGAAATTTTTTTTTTAATAAGTTACGACATTTCGTGAGATAAATTTTTTTAAGGTATTTTGAGATTAAGTAAGATACGTCATGGGTTGTAAGAAACATTTTATTATTTGAACTACATAAAAAACTTAATAAAAAAATAACTGGCAATGATAATATTTTAGTAACAATATTAAGGTTTGTTTAAATAAGAAAACTAAAAATAATATTTATCATAAGAATAGAAAACCAAATAAAATATATTACATTCTTTTTTAGGAAATAATATTTTTTGGATGAGAACCATTTACATAATTTATTCATCGTGTGGCAGAGATCTATAAAATTGTTTATGTTCTTCGAGGCGAATGACCGGCGTGTCACCAGAACAAAGGCTGATTAGATCCACATACTTATCTTTCGATATTTTGACAGGTTCGGTATTTAGTCTTTCAAGCTGTAGGTCGAAAATGCTAGTGTTTCTTTTTAGTGTTATAGAGCTGTACTCATTCTGAGAATGACTCGTCTTAAAAAATATGTTTCTTGGTTTAGACTTAAGGACTTTCAGCTCCATTATCTCAGTCCATTTAAATTTTTCTCCAGTGTCTGTGGTTTTAATGGACAAGATTCGCAAAGATTGCGAGAGCTTCTTAAAATTAAGAAACTCGTCATGTTCGAGTACATTTAATTCATAAGGACGCATTTTCCTTGCCAGGGTAATAATTGGGTGAAGCTGGGATGGTATTATTATATCGCCAGAATTTTCAATTGCTCGTCCAATAGCACTATGTGCACTGTCACCCTCACTTTGTCCATGGTTGCTTTCAAAAAATCTTAGATTTATTTCCTTCAGATTATTAAAATGGGTAACAGCATACAGAAGCATCGTTGTTAATATTGTGTTTTTGTTTTGCCCACTGCAGCCGTCGGCAAAAAGTGATACAAACTGAATGCCTTTTGTGTCATACTGTTGAAGAGCTTTAAAAACCCCTGTGGAAATCTCAGAAGCGCCTCGTCGGCTTATAGCCTCATACCACGTAAAGCATTTACATTCTTGGGTGCCAATATCGTAGAACGTTAAGTTAAAATTGGATAACCGACGTTTGTAAAAAATTGCGCTTTCCTTACTTCGAGGGAGGTAAATTACCTGTTGCAGGTCAAAGGTGGCGCACAAAAACTTTGCATCGTTTTTTGCCTGCACTTTACATTCTTCTTTTATACGTCTAACTGTAGTTTTTTCCAAAATATGTTTTGTATACCGCTGCTCTAGCTTAGCTTTGACCACTTCATCTCCTTGTCTAAAGGTTAAACACAAAGAACATTGGTCCTTTTTGGGATGATGAAAACTTAAATTTTTCATATTGAAAACCCTGCGATAAGTTACAATACTGGGTAGGTCTTTATCTGGTAGGTCCTTTACAAATAAGGCAAACATTTTAAGTATCGTCAAGTCCGGATGCAAGTACTCTCTTGAACTGGATGCTCGACAATAATGTGATTCTACTTTAGGGAATCTATTGATATGATCTTCAATGGCCAAACGGACCTGTAAATCTCTAGCACGGATCATTTCAGATTGTCTACCACCTCGACTCTCTCCTTCCATCATACCAACACTTGTTAATTTTGACATAGCCGTTCTCACAGTGCGGTCTGAGATTCCCAAAGTGTTTAAAAAATATAATTTACAAACCATAATCTTAATATTGTCAAGAGTTAAAAAATATCTTATTGTGTTGCTTCTGCGCGATGTGTCCTTGTTTGTAGTATGTTGCTTAGGCTGATGAATTTCGACATGATGAAGGATAAATTCTCTTTGACGATCTAAACTTCCCAAAGCGTTATATGAGTTGAATATGTTCTTTCGTTCATCGTCACTAAATAGGAAACATTGACGCCCAATTTTTTTACAATATTCTACTTTACAAGCAGCCTTTAAAGATCTGGCAGGCATAACCTTTTTCGTTTTTGGACTAACATACTCCTGTCCTAAATTTCTTAGCTTTTTAGCTAACTTCTGTGCGTTAGTCCTTTTCTTTAAAACTGTTTCACCTTCTTTTTCTCCTCCTTCAACTACGAACTGCTCTGGTGTAAATTTATCATTTTTCTCTAGCTCACTATTTTTCGCAAAACGTAATTTCTTTTGCGGATGCTTGTTGGATTTCTTACTATATCTTTTTTTTAACGATGTGTGCATGTTACAAGATGGATTGTTGTCAAAATGATTAAAACACAATAACTTTATGCAGCGATGACAAGCTGCCCAAATTTCTTCGTTACAATAATGGTATTCGCAGGTTGCTAGATAGGGGGGATCCCGGTCTGAATCATAATCAACGCTTTCAATATCTTCTAGTTGTAAACTATCAGAATTTTGTTCACATGCATCTTTGATTGTGGAAAATGGTGGCTGAAAATTATTGGCTTCACCTGCAATAAATAACAGTACATTTACTCACTAACAAAACGTCTACAATATACTGTATTTTATTCAATTGTGACGGCTGAAATTACAATATTTAACGCATAGCAACAAAAGTGTGTAAAAATTTATTTACTAGCGATTCAATTTTTTTTAATTATGTCACAGTTTTAAATCACTGCCCATATAATCATTTAAAACCCCTAGCAACTAAGAACAAATCAATAATAACGGACCATCAATGCAATATATTTCGGGATTTT
Source organism: Polydrusus cervinus (assembly GCA_935413205.1). Lineage (NCBI taxonomy): Eukaryota > Metazoa > Arthropoda > Insecta > Coleoptera > Curculionidae > Polydrusus > Polydrusus cervinus. The sequence goes on from OW284515.1 coordinate 25,197,617, forward strand.
TTTCTAAATGGGATAAAATTTTGTATAGGTACCTCACGTATTTTTTTAACTAAAGGAATATTAAAATAATACCTTCTGTCCTCTCACAAATATTTCCATCCACAGCATCAGTATTTGGTGCTATCACATTGACAACATTTATGTTTTTTGCAAGTGATTGCTTCATTAGTAAATTATTATTATCTTGCGGTATAGTATTCTCGCACACATTAGGTATTTTTGAAGAATCTATTGGCTGCAAATTATTGTTTTCGCCTAAAACAAATAATATTACTTTACCAGAAATAAATTCACTATTTTAACTTAGTTCTAGTATTATTAGGCATTTCGTTATTTTGTAAATATTATATTATTATATTATCCCAAAAAATATTACCTTCAATTATCTCACAATTATTTTCAGCTACACTTATAACGGCAGCTTGATTGATTAGCTTGGGTGAATTCAATGGGTGTTCCTCTGTACATTTATTGCCATGACTGGTTAACTTATTTTTTAATAGCGCCAAAGGTTCCTCGTCTGAACTGTTAAACTCATCACTAATGTTTTCTTCTACATCAAGGACTGTCCCACTGTACCATTTGTTGTCGAACCACATTTTAACTTTTGTACCTTTCACAAGCGGCGTGCATTTTGCTACACTAAGTTCACTAGACTTCACTACATTTATTGTTTTATCCTTCCATACTACAAGAACGTCCATTTTGGTAGCAAACACGGCGCGACCGTCCGTTCGCTATCGCAGTAAAACGACAACTAGACAGAAACTTTAAAAATAACATAAGGTGCCGTTGGGCGTAGTGCAATACAACAAGCATCGACAGGAAAAAATGAGATACGACGTGCAACATTCCTGAACAAATATTAAAAATGAAACTCACGAAGTGACCTAAGTCGAGTTACGACAGCTCGTGAGATACTATTTTCTACCAAACTGACATACGACAACCGTTAAAATTTGAATTACTCGCAGAATATAAGGATATGAGATACGACATTTGGTGAGATAATAAAACAGGATATTTCAAAAATTATGGTGGACCTAACTCAAAATCGACTTTTATTGAGTTACGACACTTCGTGAGTTGACCGACGATATAAGAACACGAAATACCATTGAGAGATGGTTTGGTGTTTGGAAAAGAAGATTTCCTGTCTTAGCATATGGATTACAAGTAAAATTAAATACAGTACTACAAATTATAGTAGCTACTGCAGTTTTGCATAATTTAGCGAAGCAGATGAATGAAGACGAGCCCCCACTACCAGAAGATATTAATGAAGAAGAACTTAACTATCTTATTACTGTCGGTGATATAGCAGAGGTTCCTAACTTCAATAATAATATAAATGTCAATTACTTTAGAAATCAGTTAATAGTTGAATATTTTCGTTGACTTTAAATCAATTTATTTTTGTATATGTAATTCTGGTAAATATATTATTTAGGTAAGGCTTAAATCCAGTTTGTTAACACATTAGAATTAAATACTACATATTTTATACATCATTTATAATGTAAGAATATTCTACCTTTGAAACTACCTACTGAAATACACTTAAATAAAATATAAACAAATTTTATTAAAAATTATTTATTTCCAAAGAGTCGAACAATTAGAAAATAAACACTTAACTAAAATTATTTTAGAAAAAATTAAAGTAGGTACATAACTATGCTATATAAATTCAAAGCTATCTAAAAGTAATACCAATATGACTTAGTACATATTTGATTTTCTTAATTGCTGAAGTTTTTCTTTCTCAACTTCAATTTGTATTTCCAATAATTGAAATTTTAGCCTTCTTTCTCCTTCAATTGTTAAGAGCTCTTCTTCGAGTTTCTTTTTTTGGTACTGTGATATTATCAACCTTTCATCCATTAATTTATTATATTTTTCAGCTAAATCGGACCTTGTTAAAACTCTCATTTCAGATGTTGGCCTACGTCTCGATGTAGGCAGTTCTCTATTTCTTTTTGACTCTGGAGTTTTTGGATTTTTCTCTAAAAGAAAATGGCAAATATATTAGATGATTAATGCCACAGAAAGTTGTAAAATGTATTTACCTTTATCATCTTGAGTTTTAACATTTAATAAATCAGTCTTTCTATCAGAATAGTTGGCCAAACTAGGGGTTATTGGCTTTTGTAAATCAGCAGGAATGTATTTCTTCCATGTCATTGTTTCCTACAACAAAATTATGTTACCTAACTTAAATCGTTACAATTAATTAATTACCTACCTGACCCTCATTATTAGTAGATCCAGTTGATTCGTATATTATTTCAGTATCTTTACAATAATTGGGCTGGGACTCACAGTGGGATATTTAATCAGTATTTGAGATCTTCGATTCCTAAAAAAAGGTAAAATACACTTTAAAAATATATTCTAAGTTATCAAATTTGTTAATATTAATAAATGAAATGAAACGCTAGAACTGTATAATATGGCTCTGCATCTCCATCACAATCATTTTCCAATCCATAAACTGTTTTGGAATTCATTACAGATAGGATCACATCATGGCACGGGTCTTTTTTGAAACTAATGGATGGTCCTCCTCCAGTAGCGAATATATCTTTTTTTTCTTCTGCAGCAATTTTTCTGACTTCACGTTTACGATTTTCATAAAACCTTTTTAAAATTTCTGGACTCCTGTAAACAGAGTTAATTGCTGCAGAATTAACTTCCGCAGAAATCTTTATCCACGTCTTCTTTTTATCTTCACTTGTTATGTGGTCAGTCTTTTTATTTTCTAATATGTGCTTGAATTTGGCACAAATATTTGCTATAAGCATTTTCTCCTCACTAGAAAACGTCGATAAACGTTGTCTTTTTCTGTCTAGACAATCCATTTTAAGTTACAAAGAGTGGTTATATATCTAAGTAAGGAATTAGCGGTCTGATGAATAATTTTTATATTATATTATCTTTAAACTAAAATGTGGGAACGACGCAACGAAGAGGAAACGATCGTCTAAAGAAAGGCGCGTAAATACAATACATACAAAACAGCAAATTTTAACCAAAATGTTAGGTTAAATACTCGGCGACTGCGCACAACTACCACAATTCACTAATCAAACATCTAAACGTCCAAAAATGAGTGTTTAGTTTAATCAACGATTATCTCTCGTTAAGCGTTGTTTAACGCAAGCTGCAATACGTTCGGTGATTATCGTTTTAAACAACGTTTAGACGAACGGTACAAATGGGCATTAATATTAAAACATGAAATTTATTAGAAATTCTAATAGCGACAAGGCATATTTATTTAAGGATGTGACATTAAAATATTTTTCCAGTGGCGTCGCACAGGGTGGAGCTTAAAGTAAATATTACTATTTTTTTTTAATTGAGGGGCTTTCATACTTTTCATGTAATTTTTTAAAATTTTTAAATTTTTTGTTAATAAAACCATTCCATTATTGTAATTTGACAGAATATAAGGTTTTCAACAGATTTTTAGACCTTGTTTTTAAAATATTTAGAGACTTAAAATAAAACAAAAACGAATAACAAATTGCAAATCAAATTTAATTATAAAACCTCACGGGAAACTAATTCTTAAGCAAATGTTCGAAATGATTTCCATTTTGTTGGAAGCAAAATCTAGACCTGCGTGTTATGTTTTGTGAGGCACAGAGAATTTGAAAATATTATGAAAGGAAAGCCTCTCAAATAAAAAAAATTGTAATATTTACTTTAGGTTCCACTCCGTGCGACGCCACTGGAAAAATATTTTAATGTTACATCCTTTAATAAATATGCCTTGTCGCTAGTAGAACTTTTAATAAATTTCATGTTTTAATATTAAGTGTTTGCTGAGATATGCAAAAAACACCTTAGACTTTTCAACGGCGTGTAAAAAACCGAAAATTTTAAAATTGATTTTACTGAAAAATGGTAAATCCTACCGAAATGAAGCAGGAGTACTTTTTTTTAATAGAAGACTTCAGTGCTTTTAAAAATTGCACTCGGCGTTAAAAAATCCTACAAATAAAAAAGTTAGGGCAATATTCTCCTTACTACCTAGCCAGTGGGACGCCACTGGAAGAAATACACCTAAGCTAAACGAACCGTTTATTGCGTCTTGTCATGGGTAAAACATGTATCAAATTTTGTTTTGATACTTCAATCAGTTTCTGAGATATTTTGAAATAACCGCATATCATAGCTTCCATTCGGGGGGCTCTAGCACCATAACGAAGCGTTTTTCAAGGTATATTAATAGAGAATTTTAGTAATATTTTTGGATGTACTTTATCCCCTTAAAATATTGTCACCTAATTTCGGGACACCCTGTATAACTGTTATAACTTTTTAATAAATGTGTTTATTAAAATGCCTGTTTTGCATATTATAGGAAAACTATCTTTAAAAAAATTCCTGTTACCTACCAATTTAGGGTCAGGTTAAGTCTCTGTGTAAAGAAGTAAAGTTTTTCTGCCGATTTTAAAAAAAGTCCGTGACCTAGAGAGTATTGGCAAACTTTTAATAAAAAAATAACCATAAAAAATAGGTAATACATTCTTTATATTAAAGAGTTTTGTTTATTGTATAATATATGTTAAAACTCCTGATTGACTACGATATATTTTTTAATAGATTTAGAACAACAGCTAAATAATCAGCGGGAACAACTTGGAAACGAGCTAAACCAAAAAGTTGCTACTTTTGAGAAATATAACAAAAAAATTGCCTGGATTAAAGAAGAGTTTCAAATAAGTATTGAAAAAAATATGTGAGTATTGTGGCTTTACCATTTCGAAAAACGACCGTAGCTTGGAATTCATTTTTTATACCGGGTGTCCATTTAGTGTTCCGCTGGAAGATATTTCGTCAACAGTAAACTTTATAAAAAAAACTATAAATGTAAAAGGAGTAGGGGTTGATGGTGTGCAACATATTGTCACGCCCAGATTTTAGGGTGTGACGAGGGACGTAAAGGTAGCACGGGACCTTGGCGATTATTAGTAAAACAAGGAGATTTTGAAAACAAGTCTATTTAAAAAGATCAAAATAATAATTACCTGAAGGGTTTACAAAAGAGAATCAAAATCAATAAAAACCTGGATTTAAACCTTTGTCAACAGATGGAAAATAAAATTATACTTACATAAATTTTAGGCTCATCGCTGGCGTCTTGAGGACCAACAAAATTTCATGAATTTTCGATCTTAACGTGTCACGGACCGGAGCACTAGTGGTGTCCGATATTTTTTCTACCAATAATGTGATGTTTCGTCAAGTTAGCGGTTTTTCCCACTTTAGGGAAATAATGAACTTAGGTCGTGAACCTTATTTCTGCTGACTTGATGAGTCGACAGTAATTGATAGATCGGGAAGCCGGACGCCGGTTTCATATTGCACGAGGAATGACCTGTGTTTACCGCGAATAATAATTAAAATGGAAAATATTGATTTATGAAATGGTATGATCTTATGGTTCCCTATCGTGACAATATACAGGGTGCCTCAGAAATGCAAGGTGTACCAAACATGCATTTTTTAAATAGGACGACATAGAGTAAGTGCGCCATATCGGGGGGGGGGGGGGGGGGGGGTGTAACCCCCCTTCCTCCAGGAATTAAATTTTTAAACCTAACTTTTAATACCGCTATTTTAAAAAACTATTAAAATACCAACTGAGAAAATTTTTTATTTAATCTGGCAGCAGCGCTTTCTAAATTTCGTCATTCGTCGTTAGGGCTATTTTATTTACAACCTGTTTAAAAAAGAATAAAACAGAATTTCTCGAATTTTTTAAATCGCAACTAGGGATTGCACTACCGGTTTACCGATTTACCGCCTTAAAAGTTCTTTAAATTACCGACGATAAATCGACATTTTTTACCGGTAATTTCGGTAAAAAATGCCAAGCTGACAACAGCGCGGATCCGTTGTTTCTGTGATGAATGCGCAGCGAGGAAGGGATGAATCGTAAACAAAGATTGAACAGGAACGCAGGTCGCGGCATGTTGACTGTCAAGTGAGGAATTAAGCGCTTAAATTTGCATTTAGTACTTAATTCTGTGAGTGAATTTGCACTTTGAAGGTATAATTATTTTATTTTAAACAGGGGTAAGTAATAAAAACATCTTTCTTCTTTTCCTTGCAGTTGTAGCCAATAGCAAACAATGGATACAACTTCTGTTTGGCAACATTATAACAAAACTAAGGATGGGGGTGTGTGTAAACTTTGTTCCAGACAAATTAAAGCTGCTGGAGGAAGCACTAGTGGTTTACGCGGTCATTTAAAGAGTCAGCATGAAATAAACTTGTTAAAAAGAGGAAAATCTATACCTTTATCTGGAATTTCTGGAAAACGCGACAGCCAGCCTTACAAAGAAATATCTACAATTACGTCGTATTTTAAACCGATTGTAGATGATTCATTTCCAGCAGTAATTGCACGTTTGACTGCACTGGACGGTTTGCCATTTAATAAGTTTTGCACTTCAGAAGATTTAAGAAAATTATTAAAAGTAAAAGGTTATAGAGATATACCGAAATCACCAAATACCATAAGAAAAATTGTTTTGGAATATTCTAATAAAATGCTTCAAGAAGCAATAAACGAGTTGAAAGAGAATAAACTTCGGAGAGAAGTGTTTAGTTTGACTTTCGATGAATGGACATCGGTAAAAAACCATCGCTTCATGAACATAAATGTCCATACAAAGGATGCCTTTTGGAACTTAGGATTAGCTCGGGTTCATGGATCCATGCCAGCGGAAAAATGCGTGGAGATTTTGAACAAAAAGCTTAGTGAGTTTCAACTTGGTTTTACAAACATTGTATCAATTACTACAGACGGTGTTTCAGTAATGAAAAAAGTGGGAAAATTGATAGATCCACACCACCAATTATGTATAGCACATGGCATACAATTAGCCGTAATTAAAGTATTATACAACAATAAAACTGATTTACACGAAGCTAATAAATTACGTGACGAAAATATCGATGAAGATAGTGAGTCCGACACAGGTAATGAATCTGATTCCGAATATTCCGATAATGAGGAAAATGAAATTTTCCACGATGATTTTGAAATTGAATACGAAGCTGGTGGAACCATCGATCAAGCTCTGCCAGTGCCAACTTTCTTATCAAATATTGAATTAAATGGTTTAATTACAAAAATTCGAAAAGTCGTTAAAATTTTTCGCAAATCACCGACTAAAAATGATAAGATTCTACAAAAACATGTAAAAGAAGAATTTAATAAGGAATATTCTTTAATACTCGACTGCAAAACAAGATGGAACAGTTTGTTAGCAATGCTGGAAAGATTTGAAATGTTAAGAAATTGCATCAGAAAGAGCTTAATAGACATTAAATCAGAAATAAACTTCACAGAAGATGAACTTGAGTTACTATCTAGTACAATTTTAGCATTGCAACCGGTAAAAGCTGCAGTAGAGCAATTATGTTGCGAAGATGCAAATCTTTTTATAGCTGATATTACCTTAAAATTCATGATTGATGAGCTTACAAGTCAAAACACAGTTTTAAGTATTGAACTGAAAGAAGCATTGTTAGATCGTATAAAAGAGAGACGGACCATTTATTCTGATGTTCTTCAGTACCTGCATAATCCGTTTCCTGAGGAATCCAGGGGTGAAGATTATGGAGTATTTAATAAAACCAGCGAATCTACAATAAGAAATGCAATAGTGGAAGTAATTGGGCGGATTTCAAAACAAAACCTAGAAGAGTCATCAGAAAATACAAATAGCATTGACCTCGATGATTCCTCTGATTCTGATGAGGATAACATCCCCCTCAGTCGGGTTTTGGGCCCATCAACATCAAAATCGGTTAATGCTGCATTGTCGATTAAAGAGAAACTTCAACTAGCGATAAGAAAAAAATTGATATAAACAGTACTCTTTCAATTACAAGACAGCAGAAGCCTAACAGTGTTCATCAATGTGTGAAAACAGAAATGCAATATTTTCGGAAGGAAGGAATTCAGGGGAAATACCTAAAAATGGCTTTCGCAGCACTCATGACAACTCGGCCTACTAGTGTGGAGTCCGAAAGAGCCTTTTCTGCGGCAGGAACAATTTGTACTAAGATTAGGTCGCGGCTAAGTGATAATAGTATTGATAAGCTGTGTTTTCTCAGGGCCTTTTTTATTAAACAAAAAAAATCGAAAGAGTCGTTGGAGAAGTAAGAAACGATAGATATTTTTTTATTGAAATTGCTATTTCGAATGTTTTAGAGCCTGTTATTAGTTTTTAAGTTAGGTATATTAGTTTTTTTTAAGTTTACCTAGAGTTTTACTTTTCTGTTGTTATTATTTAATAAGAATTAAAGTTTGGTTATTTATTTTGTGACTTATTTCTGTGTTATTTTTTTATGTCGGAAAAAACCGGTAAATCGGTAATTTTTAAAATAATTTACCGAATTACCGGTAAATTAAAATTCGGTAAATTTGCAATCCCTAATCGCAACCCATCTTTGTTTTATTATAAAAACGATGTATCACAAGTTAATAATTATTTATTAGGTAAAAGTAGAAATTAACAAAAATATTATAAATGTAATTTCGAGAGCCGAATAAGCCTTTAGCATTTATGTCAAGTATGACGTGAAAAACATTTAATTCATTTCAATCTTCTTAATAATAATTATTTAATTTTAGCCTTTTTAGTCTAATAAATGCAGAAATAATATTTTTGTTTTCCACGGCATATTAGACTGGTCTTGACTAAGGTTTTTATAGCTTATTCGAGTCTAGAAATTATATTTATGATGTTTCTTGTTAATACAAATTGATCTAGGAGGTCATTTTGAAAACAAATGATAAAGTGTGATATTTCATTGAAAAAAGAATTTTCTATGGAATTTAAACATTGACTTGATTTAAAATTTGACTTCACTTACGGTTAAACCGGAAGTGGTTTCGAAGGTTTGATTGGTAAAAAAAATTGCAATTTATACACTTACTTAATACTCACACATTTTTAAACCTAAAATTTGGGGGGGGGGGGGGTATACCCGGTATATTATATTATTTGCTGATTCCCCATAAAACTCTACGCATAATTTGTATAAAATGTTATGTCTTAATTTAATTGTATTTAAGACATTGACATTGTTTAAAATATGGCATTTTCATACTTTGACAGGCTGCAACATTGGAACGGTTTATCTTGGAGAAAAATGGTTTTCACCTCCCTATCTTAGTTTTTCATTCTCTATCTAAAAGTTACATCTTAACAAGTTTAACATGTTAAACCAAAAAACGGTTTTATGCATGTTTGGTACACCCTGCATTTCTGAGGCACCCTGTATATTTAAAATTATTTTAAAAATATTCACACCAATTTTTTTTTAAGAATTGCAAAATAATAAATAATAGCATTTATTCTAAATTTCGTTCCAGCCAAAAAGTTTTTAACTTGTGGGTCTAAGTAGAAGTCCGACGAAGGTCAATCTGGTAAATAGGGTATAATGCAGGTCTAAAATTACTGTTAGTGACCTATCGGTTTTATATCGAGAGCAGCGGGTTGTACGAAGTGAGAGGAAAAAAATTCCATGAAAATAAATAATCTGCTCTATTAAGATTTTAAAAATATACTGGAGTTATTTTCTCCAACTTCGTACAACCCGCTGCATTCTATATGAAAGCTATGGATCACTGACAGTAATTTTGGACTTAGGGTATAGATGAGACAAGGTTTCAAATTTTAAATTTGTTATTAACAATGGCACTTGAGTGAACTGGTACGTTATCTTAATGAAACAACACTTTTATCTTTAGTTGCGTTTTGATTTTCCGTATCTGTTTGTTCTTGCTTACGTCGCTTCCTCGTGACTAGATGGATGCGACTATAGGACGAAAAGTTCTTTTCCAATGGTGTCTCAGGCGCCACCTCTTGGATTATAGTGGTAAGAGGCCCACAGTTACCGCGGGGAGCTTTTACACAGTGGAGAAAATAAATACCTATAATAACATAAGAACGTACGACGTGGGGAAATCAACGGGCGGTGTGACATGGGTCCTCTCCGTTGACTGGTAGACGGATGGCGTCGGATGTTGTCGAGCTGCGTCGTCGTGGCTAGTCGGCTTTCGGCTGGTGGTGATCCTGGGCGGTGGAGAGAGGTCAAGTGTTCTGGCTGGGAGATCGGGCTGATCTGATTTCCGTACAGAACGTTAAGCAAGACTCCGTTGAAGTCAAGCAGTTGCGCGCCCACTCAATCGCGCGTCGCGGCATCGAGTGGTACCGTACGCGGCGTTGGTTCCGCGCTGGTGTGGGATACGAATAGCGGGGAAAGACGGAAAATAAAGAAAAGCTATTTCCCGGTGTTTTGGGACGGAAAATTTTGGAAAATCGATAAGCACAATTAATATGAATTATTTACGAACAAGAATAATCTTTGTATCATGAAAAATAAGGAAGTTAATATGGAACACGTTTACAACCTTGTAAAAATTATGTAACTTCGTAACAATTTTTGTATCTTAAGACGATTGAAGTCTCTCCAATCGTCCCTTTTCAGCATTCGCTTTTTTAACTCTTACCACTAAAATACGGTATAATTCTTGTTCTTACTTTCTAGTCATGAATCGGAAAAGAAGATGATGCATCAATGCTTGGAGAGTGAAGAAAGACAAGCCATCCTTGCCATAGAAGCCGAAGAAGTTAATAAGCAATACGACACTCTATTGAGTGACCATTTGGAAAAAGAAAAACAGCAACGCACAAAGAGAACAAAAACAGAAGCGCAGCTACAAAACTGGTTGATAAAATACGACCAGGATATCGGGGATAAACAGACCGAATATGAAAATTTAAAAAAAGAGTAAGTAATATCCGACGTAGGCATTTGGTAAATTGGGACGCTATAAAAGGATTAATAAAAAATACATTTCGCTGAACTACCTTATGATTCGGTATGATTGTTCCTGTTTGTAGATCAGCGTACCTTCCCAACTAAGACGCTATCACCTGCTATACTGCCTACTATTTCCATGTTTATCAGTCCATAAACAAATATGTTAATAGTACATTACGTAATGAGTGTTGTAAATAGAATATTACGCACCATAACTGTGTACAACTCGAATTACGTATAATACTTTTCTACTCCTATATTAGTAAACATTGCTTTATGTACAGTTCACTCTATAAGTAAACCCATTCTTACGCACAACTGTGCGTTATGAAGCCTAGTATAACAATCAAGTTAGCCTTGAACCACTCAACCGATCTTTAATTCATTAGTAAGGGTCGTAGAAAAATTATAGTACGTATTGCGTGTTGTAAAGCAATTACGCACTCATGCATGTAATTACTGCACTCCTCCTTCGTAATTTTTCCATTCGTGCCTAATATGTTTTTTACCACACTTTATACGTTATATACTATTACCTACCTTCGAACTTATTAAAACTTAAGACAAAATATACTGTTACTTGGTGATGTTACACCAAAATGTTGACTTGTTCGAAAAAAAGGAAACCACCTGTCACCCCAAACATAATCTAAATTTTACAAAACGATGTTTTGTAGATATGATGAAGAAAGGCAAGCATTAGACGACTTAGAAGATAAAATGAATGATCAAGAAAAGGAGTATAATACTCTTATGGACGCTAAGCTTGAAGAGGAAGAGAGACTGTATCAGGAAATGGCTTTCCGCATATTAGTAAACAGATCTGCCAGGGTAATTCAACGAGCCTGGAAAGCTTATAGGGAAAGAAAGAAGAAAAGGGGAAAGAAGGGTAAATATTATACAGGGTCCTACGCCTCACCTCCCGTCTTCTGTAGCTCACTTATTAATTAAGTTAGGATTATGACGTTTTGCGGGCTTTACCTGTATCCTAGGGCGCATTTCAGGAAAATATTTTTGGTTATACAGGGTGTTTCAAAAAAGTGTCACGTCATAAGGATATGTTTTTTTAGATTACATGCCATATATTTTCTTACTTATTTAGATGCATCTTATAGTTGCTTACATACCCCTAAAATTTTAATGAAATCGGTTCAGTATTATAGGCGAAAAAAAATAAAAACTAAAAAATATCAGTTTTGCACCACTGGTTTTAAAAATTAATAAAAATTAAAAATAATGTCTGGTTAATACAATTATACAAAGGTACTTAATAAATAAGGTCTCACAGTTTCCTTAACCAAGTTTGATTAATACGAATTGTACAGGGTGTCCAAAGTTTAGTGTCAAACTTTGCAAACTTTAAAGCAATTTATTTTTCTTATTTCAAATTGGAACCCCTGTATATTATTATGTCATTCAATGCAGAATAAAATTCAAACATTTATTCTAATTACAACCCTATCGCAATTTCTAATGCATTATTTGCAGAAAACTCATTTTATCAACTATTCCACCAGTCATTATTATATAATAAATATCAAAGGTGGCTTTTAAAAACAATTTATTGATATTAAAGTTTACTAAAAGGACAAATAAACATTATTTTAGCATGCTCCTAACATGAAAATCATATCTACGAGCTTTTCTTGGTTGTATTCCATTACAAAAAATAATATAGCTTAAATAATTAATACGAATCTAATAATATTTGAAATTATAAAATAACTAAAGTCAAAATGGGCTTTTGTCACTTTAATACCAATAAATTGTTTTTCAAAGCCACCTTTGATATTTATAATAGATTTAATAATGACTGGTGGAAAGGTTGATAAAACGAGTTTTCTGTAAATAAGTCTTAATGCGTTAGAAATTGCGATAGGGTTGTAATTAGAACAAATGTTTGAATTATAATTCTGCATCGAATGACATAATAATATACAGGGGTTCCAATTTGAAATAAGAAAAATAAATTGCTTTAAAGTTTGCAAAGTTTGACACTAAATCTTGGACACCCTGTACAATTCGTGTTAATCAAACTGGGTTAACGAGACTTTAGGACCTTATTTATTAAGTACCTTTGTAGAATTTTAATAACGAGGCATTATTTTTATTTTTTATTAATTTTTAAAACCAGTGGTGCAAAACTGATTTTTTTTAGTTTTTATTTTTTTTCGCCTATAATACTGAACCGATTTCATTAAAATTTTAGGGGTATGTAGGCAACTACAAGATGCATCCAAATAAGTAAGAAAATATAGGGCATGTAATCTAAAAAAACAAATCCTTGTGACGTAACACTTTTTTGGAACACCCTGTATAAACAAAAATATTTTTCTGAAATGCGCCCTAGGATACAGGTAAAGTGTGCAAAATATCAAAATCCTAACTTAATTAATAAGTGAGTTACAGAAGACGGGAGGTGAGGCGCAGGACCCTGTATATTAAATATCCTGAATTCAAGTTTTATGACCTCGATTACAACAACAGTTAGTTGATTAAATTTGAAATTGTTTTAAAGTATTTAAGTTTTAAAATATTTGAGAAAATATAAAAATGGCCGATTTTATTTTTCTTTATTAAGACAAACCCGTTTATTTTGTCAAATTGTTACATTCTCAAGACCCGTAGACTCCAAATGGCATTTTAAATTGTTACTATTAAATCAAACGGACCGGTAAAATATTAGGTTCATAAAAACGTATAGCACGTATTACACTTGTCATAATGCATAAGTATCAGGGCTGCCTTAGCTAAGTCTACACGGACTGCTGATTTAAATTCTAGGAACCAAATCTTAGGTTAAAGGTACAGGATCCCCCAACCAGGACTGAACAGATACCAATTCTATTTTTCTATATTTTTAATAAAACCAATACAGTAATCTTGTTTATGTTTGACCGTAGAATCTAAAAGTGTCATTTCAAACGCGACTGGGCTTAAAACAAAGGAACTGGGGCGTAGAGTTGTTGTTTTTCCAATGGAACACCCTGTATATTTTTTATTTTTGTAAAAGGTCATTCTTTCCTGATTCCAAATATATATAATTTGTCTATGTTAGCTCAAGCCGTTATTTAGATATGAGCGATCAAATTTTTAATCAGCTATATTTATTCTAGATTAATACGTCTAGAATGCCTTGGAAATTAAAATGTTCAATATCGCTCCCATAATCTTATTACTATTTACATGATTTTGTTTTCCAAGGCACTTTAGAAATATCGAACATTTATTTTCCAGCTCCTCCTAGATATCTTTTTAATGCATCACCATTACGGAGGTTTTACTCGTCCAAGGCATAGACGTATTAAACTAGAATTGATACAGCTTTGTAAAAATTGGATTGCTCATATCTTAAAAACGGCTTGGGCTAATATAGACAAACTATTTATGTTTGAAATCAGGAAAGCAAAAACTTTCCTAAAATAAGAAATATACAGTGTGTTCCATTGAAAAAACAACAACTTTACGCCATAGCAAATAGCAATTTTAGATTTTACGGTCAAACATAAACAAGTTGGCTATATTTAATTTAATAAACATACAGGAAAACTCAAAAAATAGGTCCCTGTTTAATCCTGGTTGAATGACCCTGTACCTAGAATCTTTATTTTATAAGATATATTTTATGTAGGGTTGCGTAATGATTTTATACAATAATGAACTAACCAGACACCTTTAACTGACATTAATGATATTGGTAGACATTATTTACTCGTAATTAAAGTTGCCTGATTAGGGAATCAAAAATTGAGCTAGCCGGGTGGGCTACCTTGATTGTGAGAAAATAATTTCTACCAATACACATGACGTCACAGTCTATGAGCATCATATCTTTAGTTCTTTGTATTATAATAGTTGAGTGAATAAAAATTGAACCTACCTTAAATATCCAAAACTGGTACAAAGTGTTCAACCTTAATAAACAAGAAAATCGTTATAAATCTAATCGATTATTTAAAATGAAACTACCCATTTATGCGAGGGGTGATTTTAAAAAATATTTTAAACTGGTTACAGATCTTTATTTAAAGTAGTTATTCTACAGAAATATTCGTTGTTTTAAAAGTCAAGAAAGTATTGTTGTTTTAAACTATTATTTTTACTAAAACTACCTGGAAAAGTAAAAAATATTTTGAAAGCACTATGTCGTATTACAGTAATAAAATGGCATGGAAAATGCTGCCAGATTCTAATCTGGTTTCTTAAGTAGGGCCAAATTCTAAAAAATCGTTTTTACTCACCTAACAAATCGAATCTAGATGTAGAGGCCTGCACGGGCCGGGTTTTCATCTCGAGCCCGGCCCGACTCTCGGGCTAGGGTCCTGGCGGGCCACCTAAACAATTTTAATTTTCGGGCCTATCGGGCCTGCTGACCCTGTCGAACTTTTGTAGCGAGCTAGACTTTCGGATCAGCCTTGTTTTGCTAACGTGATTTTTTAAAAAGAAATACTAGAAAAATAATTCTTAAGCCTTAATAATTTTTATCGGGCCCGCCGGGCTTGTCGGGCGTGCCGACCTATTTGGTTTCGGTTGACAGGCCGGACCGGGCTACGTCGCAAAATTCCGGCTCGGGCCGGGTCGGGTCGTGAATTTCGGGCCCGCGCAGGGCTCTATCTAGATTTTGACCTCTTTTTAAAACATGTTTTCTCTTTTAGGTAAAAAAGGAAAGGACGGTAAGAAGTCTCCAGGAAAAAAATAATTGTCAACAAAAAATAATGTCATTTTTTTTCTTTTTTTTAGGAGGAAAGAAACGTAAATATAACTATGAACTTATAACTGATTACATAGTTTTAGGTTTAAAATTATATTATATACTAGTATATTACAATACAACTTACAACTGTAGATATACTCTAAAAATTGGACTAGTATGCCATACCAGAATCTTAGTTTCTCCACGACCATTACTGAATGCAATAATTCCAAAATCATTTTTGATAATAGAATGTAAAAATTCTCGCTCTTGAGTTGGAATATTTATTCCTTCTTATGCGTTCTGCGTGTATTTTTATTCCATAACAAGATACGGAATGAATATTCTGTAATTGATCTAAACGACGGTTGCCATGAATTTCGAAACTGTCAATGTCAGCAGACAAATTTTAGTGCAAGTCAAAATATGAGTGAAAAATCGGATGAATCAGATATGGAACTGGATAATACTCCACCTGAAATTACAAATATTGCGAATAGTATTTTTGGTCGTAGAGAAAATATAGTCTGCTACTCGGTTAGAATGAAAATTCGATACTCGGATCAAATTTTCATTCCAACCTCGTTACAGAATCTACTATTCCATAACAAGAAAAATTAGTTAAAATAGCCTCAAGACGAAATTTAGTGACTCACATTCTATTGCTAGCCCGATTCCGGCATTGGTTACTAGTCACTTTTATCACTAGCAAACTAACTGTTTGTTGGTTCAAAGAGTATATTATGTTTGTTGCCAACACTAAGTTGTTTAGAAAATGCATAAAAAATAATTTTCGAACCATCTGAAAGTTTCTTATAATAAATATAAGTAAATAATTGATAGATGAAGAATAAAATTCTTTATCATAAGGCGTTGATAAATTTATAAATAATTTATTTTTCTTCAAACGTCAATAAACTTGACGTTTTTCTACTAATTTTTTGAAGTTAAAGTTCTACTTTTTCGTCAGAAGGCGGTTGCTTTTGGCAACGGAAGAAAAAGTATTTACTTTTTCTTCCGTTGCCAATAGCAGCGGAAGTAAAAGTATGACTGTGTTCTCATGACTAAATATATATTAAATAATACCAGAAAGTTATAAACATACTTTATTTATTTTAATAAAAATAAAGTACAGCAATGTGACTTAGGGTAAATGTACTTTTAGGGTAATAGCACTAGCATTCAAAAACTATGTTAATCCCTATAATAATAAATAAGTTAAATTTGTTTAAGGAGGTGCGTTTACCCATATTGGCCCTACATAACTATTTAAATACAACATTAAAAGTACAATTATTAATTGTAGCCCCAGAAAAATTAAGACTGCTTGTTACGATGGCCTGTTGGTTGGTTGTTTCGGTATTTTCTAGTCTTGAACTCTCAGTGAAACCACTTTCTGTCGAATTTATTGCAGTATTTAAATTATTAGTAATTGATTTATTATTTGGTTGTAAAATTTTTTTTGCAATATCTTTCTTATTGGTCATCGATTCGTCGATTTACCCTTCAGCTACAGTACTCGATTTCCACCCCCCGTGGCGCTTTAAACACGTAATGTCTGCCCCTGCATCTACAAGCAGTGTAGCTGAAGTTCTCCTTAGACAATGGCCGGTGTACTATATTGCACCTGGTAGTTTTAAAAACACTGCTGCTTCCTTAGGAACAGCACTTATTTTATGAATTCCCATTACCATGCGACAACACCGACCATTTACAAATTTTTAAAAAAATCTTTTCTCGCGCATACCTTCCGGGCGTAATGATGCATAGTTTTTATAAATGCTTAAATATTGCTCCCCAACAATAGTAAACGACCGCGGTTTCCTAGTTTTTTATTAGGAATTCTTATGTGAATCGCAGATCCTAAGTCTTGTATGTCATCAACGACCATTTTCACCATTTCTTCACATCGGCATGCACCCGATATTCCAATAACCAAAACAATCTAAAAATTATATATATTACCTTTATAAAAAATTTGTATACTTTGAGGTAATACCTAAATTTACCTTAATTCCCAAATATTGCTGATTAGGAGCTTCAGATAGAAATTTTTCAAACTGTTCCCTGGTGAATACTTTAGCTTTTTTGGGAATGTAACCTTCGTTTTGCTTTTTTAAAAAAGCTCGTAGCTTCAAATACTTGTTTATGTCTATTCCTTGTCTGATATTTAGCATTGATCTTAACATAGAATAATGTGACCACATTGTTGAACCTTTCATTTTTTGATTGCTCGCTAGTCTGACATTTTAATTTGAAGTAAATGTAGTTTTAAAAAATTCTATTTTTAAATGGATAAAAATTAAATAAAGTTACGCAATAATGAATGCTGACACTTGTCAAATCGAATGGCACGTCGCTATCAAACAATATAATAATAAATCCATAGTAACGCTAGCCCCTTCTCAAAACTTAAAATTTTTAAATAAAACAATTAAAACATTTTGTATCTTTGTGTTTTCATATTTAAACAACGTCTGAAGAAAAAAAAGTATGTTTTATTCCGAGTAAAAGCAACTTCTTATGACTCGTCCGTAATTGCCGGACTCACTTTGTTCGTCCGGCAAACCCACAGACTCGTCAGAAAAGTATCGCTTTTACTCCTAATAAAACAATATACTATTTTGTACAACTGTCAAAAAAAGATGACTTTTTTTGGTTACTATGGATGCACAAAACGTCTCTTTTTAACCGTAAAAAAATGATATTTTTTCACGGCAAGCTCAGCTGATTGATGTTTTCGTATAAAAATGCAAAAATTAATTTCCAAAACATTTTTTATAGAAAAATCTATTATTAAAGTGAATTAAATTAACAATTATTATTAGAATAGTAATTCCTTTATGTTTAGCATACTTTTAAGCATCGAATAGGTACTCCATAGTGTAGGTGGCTTTAATATTTTCGATTTTTCCTCCAAATAACAGAGCAAAACATTTTCTGATACGGTTTTTACTTTCATTATGTTGCACCATTCGCGAAACTGAGTGTACACTTTCTCATATATGATTCTTGATTTCGCGGGCAAAAGATTTGATATAACGATTTCTGCCGCATCCGTAATTTCGTGAGGTGTCTCACTATCACTTTCAGACATTTAAATGATACCAAACTTGATCAAACAACTATAAACTTTTAACACGAAAAACGATAGATTTGACAATCAGTTAAATTTAAACTATCGCAGGTTTTCATGGTAATGGGAACAGGTGTAAGAAATAATACCTTAAAAGCTATGAATTATGATTTTAGATTTTTTTTCTAAACACGACAAAAAATAGTTAACAACAAACAGTTGTACAAAAAATGTTGTTTGTATTTCGCGCGCAATAGTTGTTTTTATGGCACATTTAATTGCGGTCTCAGTAAAAATTTACAATCTCATGTGCCATTAAAAAAACAACTATTTTGCTCACTTAATACAAAAATAACTATTTCGAACCATCTGAAAGTTTCTTATAATAAATATAAGTAAATAATTGATGGATGAAAAATAAAATTTTTTATCATAAGGCGTTGATAAATTTATAAATAATTTATTTTAAGTTTAAAATTGGCCATGTAATGATTTCATATCAAAGCTATTTCGACATCGTCTTAGTATCGTAATAAACTTATTCGTTTATTAATTTTTTTAAAATTGATATTTAAATTAATCAATTGATTTATTCTGCTGCCGCATGGTATGGCCCAGTATAACCTTTAATAGATTATTTAGAACAAGATAAGACATTTTCTAAAAAATTCATGTGTGCTAACATAAAACTATTATGTAGAAGTAATTCCATATTCAGTTAAGTAAGTAATAGGAGGAAAAACTATTAATTAAATTATCAAACATTAAAAGCTATAATAATAGTATATTAATAATCAAGGTTTAAACAGCTACCATTATTGCCAAAGCGTCGAGTTTAACTCACGAGGAACGTAGCGACGAGGAATTTAAGACGCGAGGGCTATATTAGTCTAGCTGTCTAAACCATGATTAATATATTTTTTCCATTACTAACACATTTACAATTATAAAAATGTATATATTTAAAAGATTGCTATTATAACTTTTTTAAATCAAGTTAATAAACTCTCAATAATGGCCGTTTTATAGGTTAGTAGTGGAAAAATAATTTTTTCCACTAATAAAGAATGCCACCAATGACAAGATAATAAAATGCTGCAAAGGACCCCGTACAAAGCTTATGGGAAATGGCTTTCGGCTAATTTTTCTGAATTTTGATTATTTTCTAGATCTTGACGCCCTGATTAAAAGTGTCCATGACCGTAATCCAATCCTATGACTAGTTTTTGAGTTATGGCCTTTCTAAGTTGGCAATTTTCTAATTTGAGACTTTATGCATTGTTTGGAGTTTTCACTTGTTTCTTAACAACTATCAACTTTTTTATATTTTTTTATTGATGGAAAAGTAGGCCTTAAGTTTTCTTTCACTTATATAGAAATAAAATATGTACAGGATGTTAAATAATTTATAGGGGGATTAAATAAATACTACTATTAAAAAATTATGAAAATCCAAAAAAAAAAAAATTTACTCATTTTTTGAAATCAAACGGCTAGATTTTGTTTATATTTTAATATCTTGTAGCACCAAGCTGTGGATGAAAGAAAATGGATATAGGTTGACGTAGAATATATTGCCGGGTATTTTATTTTTTTTAAATAAAAATTGAAAATTCACCTTAAAACGTAAGAAACGAATCTTTTAATTATTATGCTAATCTGTAACAATTTTCTTTTAGAATTATTCTCTAACACATTCTTATCTAAGCTATGCAGGGTAAACCAGTTACAATGATTTACACAAGTGAAAATTTTTAAATATAGGAAAATTAAAAAATGTTATTGTTAAATTATAATTTTTTGTTTCGTAAAATACATTGTTTCTTTTACCTAATACGTTCAGATTATCTTAGAGTCATACCAAAATGTTTTATAATTTATAATAAAATAAAATATTTCCTATATTTCAAAATTTTCACTTGTGATCATTGTAACTGGTTTACCCTGCATATCTTAGATAGGAATGTGTTAGAGAATAATTATTGTAAAAAAAATTGTTACAGATTGCCCAGATTGGCATAATAATTAAATAAATCAATTAAAAGTCGTTTAGGTGAATTTTCAATTTTTTTTTGAAAAATAAAATACCGGGCAATATATTCTACGTTAACCTATATTCATTTTTTTTCATCCACAGCTTTGTGCTACAAGATATTAAAATATGAGCAAAATCTAGCGTTTGTTTTCAGAATTCAAAAAATGAGTAAATTTTTTTTTGGATTTTCAAAATTTTTTAATAGTAGTATTTATTTAATCCGCCTATAAATTATTCAACGTCCTGTACATATTTTATTTCTATACAGGGTGACAATTTGAAAACGAACAGCATTTAATATTGCCTCTGCCAATGATAGTATGAAAATTTGGCGAAACACGTCAATTCATTAATTCTACATAAACTGTATCATTTTTTTTTTCAAAAAATGGTGGCGATATCGAAGACGAAATGTAGAAATACATTCCAAATTTTTTTATTTATTTACATTTCGTCTTCGATATCGCCACTAGAAAAAATAAAATAATTACATTTAAAAAAAAAAAATGATACAGTTTATGTAGAATTTTATAAGGAACACAAAAATGGCAAAATAAATAGGGGTTGCCATTTAAAATTTTAGGGGTAGGTGTCCTGGGGGTTAGGGGGTTGAAAGTAACACAACAAATGTCTCAAAAAATATCCCCCTCGATATATCAATTGACGTGTTTCGCTAAATTTTCATACTATCATTGGTAGAGGCAATATTAAATGCTGTTCGTTTTCAAATTGTCACCCTGTATAAGTGAAAGAAAACGTATGGCCTACTTTTCCATCAATAAAAAATATAAAAAAATTGATAGTTTTTAAGAACCAAGTGAAAACTCCAGACAATGCATAAAATCTCAAAATAGGAAATTGCCAACTTTAAAAAACCATATCTCAAAAACTAGTCATAGGATTGGATTAGGGCCATGGACACTTTTAATCAGGACGTCAAGATATAGAAAATACTAAAAATTAGCCGAAAGTCATTTCCCATAAGCTTTGTGCGGGGTTCTTTCAAAGTAAAGGTAACTTGACTGAAAAAACAGAAGCAACCCTAAGAAGGTATGTTAACTTTAATTAATAATTTAATGTTGTAAATGTGTTAGTAGTGGAAAAAATAATATATTTACCACGGTTTAGACAACTATTGTTGCCCTCACGTCTTAAAATCGACGCTCAGTCAATAATAGTATCTGTCTAAACCGTGGATATACTATACCGGGTCCGCCAACGTGGCGGGGATGGAAGATTAAATCATTATCGAGGCGCTTATCAAAAATACTAAACCAGCATAAGGTATCGACTTAAAAGCGGCATATTTTAAGAATATTTTACATTATACAGGGTGGCTCAAAAAAGGGTGGCGGACTAAACTTGCATTTTTTTAAATGGAACACCCTATATATTATATTATTTTCTAATTCTCTATACAATTCCACGTATATTTTGTATAAAATGTCATATGTCTAAATTCAATTGTTTTTGAGTAATTGACGTTTAAAATATGGCATTTTTTGACTTTGACAGGCTGTAACATTGAAACGTTTCATCTTAGAGAAAAATGGTTTTCACCTCCCTATCTTAGTTTTTCATTCTCTATCCAAGGAAACCAACCTCCGATTTACCATGTTAAACCAAAAAAACGGTTTTAACGGTTTAACATAGTAAATCGGAAGTTGGTTTCCTTGGATAGAGAATAAAAAACTAAGATAGGGAGGTGAAAACCATTTTTCTCCAAGATGAACCGTTCCAATGTTAATGTCAAAGTCAAAAAATGCCATATTTTAAACGTCAATTACTCAAAAACAATTGAATTTAGACATATGACATTTTATACAAAATATACGTGGAATTGTATAGGGAATTAGAAAATAATATAATATATAGGGTGTTCCATTTAAAAAAATGCAAGTTTAGTCCGCCACCCTTTTTTGAGCCACCCTGTATAATGTAAAATATTTTTAAAATATGCCGCTTTTAAGTCGATACCTTATGCTGCTTTAGTAATTTTGATAAGTTTGTCGATAATGATTTAAATTTCCGTCCCCGCTTCGTTGGCGGACCCGGTATATAATATACTATTATATTATTATCAACATAAATTTAAGACAAAAAAATACAAATTGTAAAAAATACTCATGGCAAATGAGAACTTGGTGCAAGTGTTACACTATAATTTTACTACACATTTTTTTTAAATAGAACATCATCGCTGTCGTACATTTTTTGGTCGTTTTCCTTTACATCGATGGCGACTACGACCCAGTGATGACCGATTCGCCAAGACATATACAATGATTTCTAAACATGCTAGAAGCTATCCAACCACTGCGCGCTGCTACCAAACTTTAAAAAACTTTTGTACCTATCTTGGTGAATTAGTCGTCGCTACTGGGTCGTAGTCGCCAATAACGACTAGCGACAGTGAATAAAAACCTGCCTTTACTAAACAACGCTACGTTTTAAAATAAAAATATCAAATCCACATATTTGCTCCCGGCTCACCCGCAATGTGGCATAACGTGCCCTTTAAAGCAGTGTCGAAGTGAATCATTTTAAGTAGAGTTTTGGTTCATTTCCACATCGGAGCGTAAAAATTAAAACCAGTAGGAAATTATTGGTATTGTATATTTTATATTAAAATATATCCATTACTATGTAAGAATAGTTTCTAGTTCTAGTTAATTGTAATTGATAATGCTTGCGCTAATGTCAGCAAATAAAATCAGCAACAACAACGCTCTAGAATTTTTGGACTTGCTGCATTTGGTTTAAATTACGTTTCAACTGGTAAGTATATCCAGTTGAAAAATTGTGATTTAAAACAAATAATATAATAATATTAAGTAGCGTATTAGTTTTTATAAATTTCAGTTTAAAATATCAACAAAAAGCTTAGCATTACAAACTAGTACGTTACGAGGAAATATTATTAAAAAATCCTATTCTCTCCTCAGTTAAAACAGGTTAATTTATTAAACTGAGTCCAATAAAGTTACATTATAAGCGTTCTTGTTGTTGAGATAAAGAAAGTAGCCATACATTAGATTCCTGACCACCTTTAAGGCAGAATGCAAGACATCTTTAGCATGCTGCAATACAAATTTAATATAAAATAACCAATCTTCCATGCCAATTTCTTCTACCTCTGATCTGTGTCTTCAGCATAAATATCATATAACGTTAAATAATCATGAGGATTTTCCTCCATCTTCATAAATGTATACGGATCTGAAAGGAATGTAACTTTTTTTAAGAACGTGTATTTATAAAAAAAAATTTGCCTATTAAAGACACGTGATTAAAGCAGAGGCGATCCGTGGCTAACAAAACAGGTGAGGCTAAAAAGTTCTGGTTAGCATACAGTTAATACACTACGTCCTATAGGTATATCCAGTATGTTTACAAAGGGGCAATAAAGAACTTTTTTTAAGTGTAAAAAAAATATAGGTAATAAAAGTGAGGTCTAGTGCTGCATTCGCCATTTCGTTTTTTGATGAATATTATGTTACTTTTTCCTTTTATCCAAAAATCGGCCGAATACCGACATTTGAAGCATAGATACCTACAGTTTAAAGTTGAACAAGTTTGAATTTATAAAGTAATAAAAGCAGAAAAAGAAAAATGGAAAAATTTTCGTTATTTTCTTTTATTTACTCATTAATCAAAATTTCTTTAGTTTAAAACTGTAAGTAATTGCTACTTAAGGACGGGTATTTGGCTGCCTTTCGAATAAAGCGAAAATGATAGGAAATTATATTGATCAAAAAGTGAAATGGCGAATGCATCATTAGAATTTATTCTTAAATAAAACTAACAACAACGTTGTAATAATAATAAACAAATATATTAATTCTTAAGTAGATCTGGCAGCGGTGTCTATTTAAAATACAGTAATTTCTCCTTAACTTAAGTCAAAAGATCCAATTCAATCTTAAGCCTCTCCGTAAGCTAAAACATGCAGAAGAAGGAGGCTGGCAACGGCTATCCTCTGTCGAAAAAGCACCTACCCGTAAGAATTTCTGCGATGTTATTCGAATGCTACTCGGCATTTACACGACGCGACGCCGGGCGCAGTTGCCAAATTATCACATTGTTGCCACTAACTCATAAAATAATAATAAAAAAACAAATAATAGATGATAAAATTTATATTATTCGAAGTTTGTTAAGTGTTCCGTGAGGCTTAGCATCACCTGCCTCATACTACCGATCGCCACTGGATTAAAGAGAACACATTGCATGCATTCTACCTCAAAGGTTATATGGAAATAATTGTGGGCCGCATATATTTTGATATATTTTTATTTTATATAAAATGTTCCAACCAATAGTAAAGCGGCCATGATACAGTATGTGGAAAAATCCAAGAGGGATTAAGTTATCCGATATTACTTAAAGTTTAATTTATAGGTATTATTGGCGTCCTATATATTAAAACGATTTAAAGCGATGGACCGGTAATTACTGCGGTTACATGATACAACTACAAGATATATGACACCGTGCAGGGTTTCGTGACGTCACTTGTGCCTAAAAACCGCCATATTACAATATTCTCCGTTGTTTAAGTTCGGTATTATGTTCCGATAAGGCAAAAATGTTATTTTTTAGATGTAGTATTCGAAAAAATCGTCCATTTTCTCAAAGAGACCAAAGTAACAACATAAGTAGGAAGACAAAAATCACAAAGTCATGGTCTCAATCATGTTATAAAATCAACTAAGGTGACATGTTTCACTCTTTACGGAGCATCATCAGACTTAAAATTGTATAGAGGTGTGACCCACATTACATTTTTATACTATTTAACAGCCTACCTTCAAAAATTTCTACTAGGGTCCATGAACATCTTAGTTTAGTTAGTAAATACCAGAATACTGATATATCTAACACTAAGTCAGCTTTTGCAAATCATTTGTTGGATTCGGGACATCAATTTTCAACATCTGAAAACGTAAACATACTGCATGAATGTGATAAGAGCAAAAAGTTAGATTTACTAGAGAAACTTGAAATTACTAAGGCAAAAAAGAGCCCAGTCCTTAATTGCGTTAATGAAGTTTTCAACTTTGAACCTTACCTTATTTTTAATAACTTAAATTAAATAGTTGGATATTTTATAACCTGTTCTGGTTCTCTCGCCTAAATTGGTTTGGCAGATTGACAACAATATTGGGACTTCTTCGTTTATATATTTTGGCTTTTTCTACGCTTGGCCTTAGCTCGGTTCGTCGTATTCTCCTGTATGGTTGCTTCACTTTCCCTCCTACCCGCTTTTATAACTGTCGTTTTTTGTGTTAGTTTTAAGATTAATCGTAACATGTTTGTTTTGACATGGTACTCGTCTTGTTTTTAATGTGTTATTTCATTTATTGGTTTTAATGAAGGTAGGCTGTTAAATAGTATAAAAATGTAATGTGGGTCACACCTCTATACAATTTTAAGTCTGATGATGCTCCGTAAAGAGTGAAACATGTCACCTTAGTTGATTTTATTACATGATTGAGACCATGACTTTGTGATTTTTGTCTTCCTACTTATGTTTTAGATGTAGGATGTATTTTCGTATCAGAGAACTAAATACAAAATTACACGATGCAATACTTTTTAGAAAAAGAAAAATTAAAACAACAATAACCTAAAGTTTTCATGATCACAGTAATCAGTCTAAACTGTATGTTTCAAGATTTAAGTCACAGTAGAAATTCTAAGGCTAATATGATTTGAAATAAATTTACTAACAATTTCATATAAAATTGCCTTTTAATAACGTAAACTACGCTTTGCCGTATAATTCGGCGCGTTTAATTAAAAAATTCGTCACAATGTTGATATCATACCTTGTATAGCAGTAGAGTTTTGGACTTGCATTGTCTTTATTTGTTTAGAATCACTACGTTTCAACTGGTAAGTATCTCCAGTCGTCTTCAGGTGAATACCAGTATTCTTCTTCTTTTTTTCAGTATTCACCTGCAGACGACTGGAGATACTTACCAGTTGAAACCTAGTGATTCCAAACAAATATAGACAATGCAAGTCCAAAACTCTACTGCCGTTCAAGAAACGTCATTGTCTCCAACCTTTAAACATACCTTGTATCATGCTGCGATTATAACCTTGAATGTACTCTTTTTAAATTATTTCGTCACACACGGCATAAGAAACGCTTTAACCATAGCCTTCTCGATGAACGCCAAGACAAGGAAACCATTTATTCCAAGCTTATCCCTTTTCTACTCTTTAAACAATCGAGAACGGTATTATATCCACAGTCGCTACAACGCCAGGGGTAAAAAATTTGGAATATTTATAACCGGTCCATCATTTCAAATCGATATTAGTCTAAGATATATTTTTGCTTTTTTATTATTTGTTGGCTACTTATTTTCAGCATCAATACGAATTACAAAAAAGGATGACCCCAATGAAGTTTTACAATCGAAATTTAAGGGCGATATTTTTGAAGAAATGAAAAACTAGTATTTTCAAATATTAAAATTAATATTTTATATGAAATATACTTTTTTTTACATATTTTTAGATTTATTTTGAATACAAGGAAATTCTTTTCTATTTGCGATTTAAATTGACTGAAGCGCTCAGATATGTAACTTTTTACAACTAGTTATAAAAAAAGTTCATTCATTACCAGTAATTAAGTGAATGTTACATCGCTTGTTTAAAAATTTCGTACGTAACTCCGGTGTTGCGTCATTTGTACAGGGTAATCCTACCAGGACTGAACAGGGGCCTCTTTTTTTAGTTTCCCTGTATTTTTAATAAAACCAATATAGCCATCGTGGTTATGTTTGACCGTAGAATCTAAAATTGCCATTTTTTAATAGAACACTCTGTATATTTTTCATAAAAACCACCACTTTATTACGTACACGTAGTACTAGGGGTTTGTCACGTCACACAAAGATATTTTTTGCTAGAAAAGCCTCTAACGTGGCTTTAAAAACGGAAAAACATAACTCAAAACAAATTTAGACGCGCTCTCTGAACGACAACGAAGACAAACATAGAAAGAAGACAAACAAACGTTTTAATTGGTCGAAGCAAAATGTGACATAAGAAACGCCAAAACAGCGCCACCATCGGGTCTGGAGGGAACCACTGGACTATAGGCGGGACTTTCAAATATAACTATTTTAAAAATTTTGGCCGCCAAAATTTTAAAATGATATTTACAGCTTAAGAAACCATCAGGATCCTAGTATTTAATTTTTACTATACTTGGAAAATTAAATGAGGATTGTGAATAGTTTGTTGGTTGTAAATATCATTTTAAAATTATATGTGCAAAAATTTGGACAACCTTTCGGCTTTAGGCGGGACTTTCAAATATGGCAATTTTAAAAAATTTTGCACACAAAACCTTAAAATGATATTTAAGGCAATCAAATTATTCACAATAATCCTCTTATTTGATTTTTCAAGTAGAATAAAAATTAAATATTAGGATTTTCTGATTAGATTTTTAAGCTGTAAATATCATTTTAAAATGTTATTTATTAAAGTTGTACAATTAGAAATAAAACTTCAGAAATCAGCTTATAATTAATTTTATTGACAACTATGATGATACAGTGTAGTAACAGTATTAAAATAAAAATTCATTTTTTCTCCAGCACCAGGAAAACTAAAGCATACCTATTTAATATAATGGCATGACATGAATTCATGAATGGTTTTTCAAAAAAAACTAGGACCATAAAAAATACAAAATAATAACAATTTATGTTAAAATCATTAAGTCAAATATTAATAAACTAGAAGATAATAATAAAAGTTATTTGTCCTGCTTTTTATGGTATACGATGGTACATTTTTACGCCAAGATTATTATCCTAACCTCCTTGGAACAAGTATGGCCTTTTTTAGTGTTACTAAAATTAAAATAAAAAAGGTAGCATTAGATTACAGTTGTGTTTTGGTTTCATAGATCAAACCAGCACTAACAAACATTTCGTCGAAGATAAGGGTACAACATTTATCTAAGTCGTCCAATTTATCAGCTTGCTTCCCCATACTTCTCTGGTGAAAAAATCCATCTTTTATAGTGGCAAAAAAGTATTTAATAAGCACTTACCAGCTTACATTTATTCATGCAACATGCATAATCATCAAAAATTCACGTATAGGTACTTCTTGATGAAATAGCTAACCTGAAAGAATATAAAACAAAAAAATTAATGAATTACTTACTACAACACTCGACAGACTTAAAATTTTCTAATAGTCTAAATAATTGAATAGCAAAAAAATATATTTTGTAGGTATTTGTGTTACCTACAATTAATAAATATACTATAAATGATTTAGTTTCAATTCAACAAAAACTCCTTAAAGTAAAAATATGTTTGGAACATAATTATTTTTGCAACAAGTAGGTAAACTAATGTAATAAATAACGAATAAAAATAACTAAAGATTTACTTACCTGCAACAACAAGAAAACGGTCCTTTTGGTAAAAAGATTAGAAAATTAAAAATAATATTAGAATATCAAAAAAGCTTGGTCTGATTTTCAGCTATAAAGAAAAAAAGGGGCAATTCCATTTGTGCCATTGACATTGGCATTATAAATGTCAATGATTTGTGCTGGTGGTCAAGCTCAAAACAGGGAAGTTAGGTTGTAAAATAATTTAACAGCTCGTGCTATTCATGTCAAGTACCTATCTCTGTCTGCATCAAGTTATCTCCATTCGATATAAAAAGAGACAAATATAGTCAGACCAAGTTCGTCTACCGTAGCTCTCTTTGTAGAAATAACTACGTAGGTGTAATATTGACACATAACTGATGGGGATAAACGTAGGTCCTAACTTGAAAAAGTCTGGAGGTCTGACGTCACTCTAGCTTCGATCCCGCCCATAAGAAGTTTCACCGGGCTGCTGAACGACGTCTTTCGTTGTCAACAACACAAATGTCAACAAAAAACATCTCCTTTTGATTGATTGTTATAATGACTGGTGCGCGCGCAGTGCCTCCCCAAACATTTAACCGCCAGATACGGGACTGCAATTTAATTAAACCGCATTCACGACTTCTATACAGGGGTGTAAATTAAGTTGGGGAAGTTCCACAACACAATTATTTATTTTGCTTCAAAAACTGTAATTGTTATTGATCAGTATGTAATGTTTGATGCAAAGTTTATTTAACTACATCAGTTTTGCCAAAAACGACGTTTCTTATTTTTCTTAAGTTTGTAAACAGATGTACAAAAATAAAATATTAGGAAGCTTTCGTTGATATTTTAATTAATTAATATTGGATCAAAAAGAATAAATATTAATCGCTCGAAACATTTTATTCAACAAAAATATAGTTTACAAGTAGGCGATGCATTCGTTGCTAAGGATCATTACATTCATTTGATGTTTATTTAAATTCTGAAACAAAAGTCTGAAATAAGACCTAATTGATTAGACCGCATTGTAATCAACAATAAAAATTTTAAATAATGTTAACAATAGAGAAGAGATTGTTCTACTTTGTGTATTTAGTTTTTATTTCACTGTAAAAAAAATTAAAAGCAAGACAATATTATTAATACAAAATTCTTTTAACAAATCAGTTTGCTAAAACTATTTACTAGAATTATTCATAACGATTACATTTCTGTATGTCTGCTCTCCCGTTCTATACAAATTTCAGTTTGTTTTGAAACGTGTCCCACAGCGTTACTTATAAATTCTGGATTTATCTCATAGTCTGGTCAAATTAGACCAAAAAATGATAGTGAAGGTACATAAATTTACAACAAGCTGAAAATCAGTAAAAAATTTTAAAATTCAAATTTAAATAAAATTTGAAAGTTCCCAACATACCCGTGTATGGAAAAAATTTGACTCGAGGTCAAAGGTCAAAAAAATTACTTTTTCGCGACTTTTAGCAAAACGGTAAGTTTTATCATAAAAATACAAAAATTGTAGATCATAAAATTATCTATAAAAAATGTATTAACACTTTTTTTCCTACGAGCCATCGGTTCTGAGATATAACAATTCAAAAAGTTGTAATCGTCGAATCGAAAAAAAGTTATTCCTTATAAAGAGTTTTGCTTTTAAATTATTAATATTGGCTTAAGAATTTTTTTGTATATTACAACTCTAGAAATGTATATACGTGGCGTACTCATGCATATTATGACGATTACAACTTTTACAACTTTTTTAATCGTTACCTATATCTAAGAAACGGTGGCTCGTAGGAAAAAAAGTATGTATACATTTTTTATAGATAATTTTATGATCTACAATTTTTGTCTAAAGTATTTTTATGATAAAACTTACCGTTTTGCTAAAAATTGCGAAAAACTCATTTTTTTGGCCTTTGACCTCGAGTCAAATTTTTTCCATACACAGGAATGTTGGGAAACTTTCAAATTTTATTTATGATTGTATTTTGAAGATTTTCGCTGATTTTCAGCTTGTTGTAAATTTATGTATCTTCGAATGTGTAATTTGACCGGATCATCAGAAATACAGTGCTGGATGATATTCTCTAAATCAGTGGTTCCCAAACTGGGGGGCGCGCCCCCCTGGTGGGGAGAAAAGCAGCATGGGGACCATTTCTTGATTCCCAAAAGGGGGCGCCATAGAAAAAAGTTTGGGAACCCATACTCCAAATGGTCAATGTCTCTAAATGGTCTGTTTTTGTACACCTTATTTTTTAAGTATAAAAGCCGACACAGTAGCTAGAGCTTTGTGGAACATATCATATGTCGTTTTGGAACACCTAGAGAGCTAATTACAGATTGTGGAACTCAGTTTCTGAGTCAGTTATTTTGCCAAATTTGCTCTTTACTTGGAATTCGAAAATTAAAAACGACACCTTACCATCCTAGTGGAAACGCAGTTGTAGAAAGATTTCACAAATCAATAAAAACAATGATTGGACATTTTGTTAGCGACTACAATGATAGTTGGGATCTAGTATTACCATATTGTCTTATGGCGTACAGAAATTTACCACATGAAGGCACAAAAGAATCACCGTTCTATTTAATGTTTGGGCGTGACATGGAATTGCCGATTCATCTTAGTATACGAGAACAACAAGTGAAGTATGACATAGATGAAAATTACGTCAGTGAATTCGTAGCTAGAATGAATAGTGCGCATGATCTTGCCAAGAAAAACTTAGAAAAGAGTATCAAGCAACGCTGTGAAAAACATAATCAAAAGAAAACTAGAAAAGAATTTCAGTTAGGAGATCTTGTATATTTATATACTCCAGCTATACCAGGAAAGAAACTAGCATCTAAGTTTTATAACAAATGGATAGGACCGTATCGAATTATAGAAAGAAAAGGACCAGTTACATTTAAAATCAAGGAACCATCAAGTAAAAGGGAACAAATGAGTAGCCCATATGCATAACCCGCTATATGCCAAAAAAATTAAAATTGAGATATTGTCACCACTGTCTTCTAAAAGATCAAAGCTAACTACCTGAACGTATTTTGAGCTGCAAAACGCGCTACTACCTATTTAAAATTGAAGGGGAAAAGTGGGTACAGTTTCAAAAGCTGCTATATGCGCGAGGTGTACAGATGCAAAGTCGGCTAAACGTTTGAACACGTGCATAGTGCGTTATATTCCATAACGACTGCTAGGTATACTAGGAATACGGCTGCAAAACGAGTTAATTTTAGATTTCGCGGTATTTTAAGGTTGTTTGTTTTAACACGTCCTAATATTCTACCATTGCAGTCGCAGTTTTATTAGTCAGTTGTTTGTAGACAGCATTCGGTGGTGTTTGCGTTTAAGTTACCTATGTAAAAATGTCTGATAGCGAAGAAAATGTGCTTGAAACGGAGCCCACACGTTCAAGAAAAAGAAAAAGATGTGCTGAAACATGGAAGAGAAACATTGCGAAAAGAAAAAGGTAGGTACCTACGTAGATTTTGTAGCTGTTGAATGATTTTTTTCTCACGATATATGGGAATGTAAATGTGTACCTTTTTATTCTACAGTGTGTTTCAACTATTCCTCTGCTCATGGTGTGTTTTCTCGTTACAGGCAACTACCTACAGGGCTACCAAAGATGCCGAATTGCGTACATCAGGCATCTATTTTCCAGTGTAAAGAACTTTCAATGCAGGATGTGCGAAAAATACATCAAAAATATTATCAAGTTCCGGATTTAGAGTGGAAAAAGAATTACATATTACAACATGTTTACGTCAAAACCCCCAAAAAGATATGTGTTGCTGAAGGCCTGGAAAGAAGAAGAAATTTAAGCACCTGTTTTGTTCTTCCAAAACAAAGAGGTGGGGTTGTTGAAAATGTTAGAGTCTGTCGAGCTGCATTTCTAAGTATTCTTCAAGAAAATCGGGACAGAGTAAATAGATTGTGCCAAAAATATATGGAATCTGGTACGACACCTAAAGAAACAAGAGGAGGCGACCGCAAAAGTTTGAAGTATCAACCACGTCGAGAAGCGGTTAAGGAATTTATTAAAACATTCAGGCCTATTCAAAGTCATTATACTCGTGGCAAACATACGAAACGGCAATACTTACCAAGCGAGCTTAACACGAGAAAATTATGGACTTTATATAATGAAAAATACCAAGCTGAAGATCTTTCCGTGAAATATGAATACTTTAGGACCGTGTTCAACGAATGTTTTAATATAAGTTTTAACAGCCCATATTCCGATAAATGCTCCACCTGTTGCAGTTTTGAAAATAAAATTAACCTGGAGAAGGATAAGAATAAAAGAGATACACTGAAATTCAACTGGAAACATCACAAGAAGCGTGCAGATGCTTTCTACGAAAAACTTCGCCTAGAAGTTGAAAATTCATTAACTTTATGTTACGATTGTCAAAAGAATTTAGTCCTTTCAAAAGTTCCAGATCAGGCCGCATATTATTCCCGCCAGTTATATTTATATAACTTTACAATCTGTCAAGGCTCATCACTGTCTGCTCAAAACAAGGATAACACATTTAGCTATGTGTGGACCGAAAACGAATTTTCTAAAGGATGTAATCAAATTGCATCAGCCTTACACCATAGACTGTGCAACTCAAACTTAAATGATCTGTCAGTCATAAGATTGTTTTCCGATGGTTGCGGAGGACAGAACAAAAATAAGTCTTTATTAGGGATGTTGTGCTCTTGGCTAATATTTGAAGCACCTAAAAGTATCGAAAAAATTGAGATTTGGTTTCCAATTGTCGGGCATTCATATCTTCCAGCCGATCGGATATTTGGCAAATTAGAGAGAGAATTTAAGGTACGCAATGTTATCGAGGGCCCTCAAGACTACATTGATGTGATAAGCAAATATTCCTCTGTCACACACTTAGGAGAAATTAGTTGCCCTGTCAAAAACTGGAAATTGTACTCCGAAAACACAATCAAGCAGCCAGGACAATGGCACTTCAAATTTCAACAGGCCAAGAAAATCTCAATCACTCGAAGTAAATCCAACAAGACTGCATTACTAGAAGGAGGTATGTTCTATAATATTGATTCCTGTGAGCCTAAATCTATATGCAAGAGAGGAAAAAACTTCAATAATAACAGTATCACTGAAGTTGTTGACAAGGGAGTTGATATTAAACCAGCAAAGCTCAAAGATGTCAGAAAACTTATACTTTTACACTTTGGGGAAAACTGGACTGAGAATGAAAAGTTACAGTTCTACACCGACATCTTCTCTGCTTCGGAGGAAAATGATACAGCTGCTACTGCTGACAATAATGGTGATGAAGATGACAGCTCCACCAATAATAGTGACTTTGAACTCGGTGAAGATGACGCAGAATCTGTGACATAATGTTTAAAACAATAATTTTAAGATTGTATTTTTGTATTTTTGGATTTTTACTATAAATAATAATAAATCGTGCTTTAACTATTAATTTTCTTTAAATATTGCTTGGGTGATTGCAATATTAATATTAATATTAATATAATAATAATAATAATAATAATATTAATAATAATAATAATAATAACAATAATAATAAAAAAATAAAGCAACAATATAAGATCGTAATAATCGAAAATAGCGGGTTTTGCAAGTTATTAAAAGCCAATATGGCGGCCTTAATGATTTGCAAAACCTGTTATATACCTAATACGGTTGCAAAACACGCTATAAACAAAAAACAAACTTAAATAACTTAATTCTAATATCTAAAGGATTATAAGTGACTATTTTTTGGATTTATAATAATTATTTTCAATTTTTTCAATAAATTAAACAATTTCCATCTCTTATTTTTATTTAGTTATACGTTTTTTCTTAATACCCTAAATTCTGTTATGAATCACATAGCGGGTTTTGCATATAGGCTACTCAAATGGTACACTCTGATAGGTTAAAGCCATGCCGAGAAATTGGCCCTACCAAGGAAAAAGAAAATTTAAACAAAAATGTAAATTTAAATAAAAATGAACTGAAAAGAAAAGCGAAGATGAAACTAACAACGAACCAAATGACTTATTGGATGATGGAAAAAGGCAGGATGAAATTGATTATTTCATAGACCAGGGACGAGAAGGACAATCCTTAAATCAAGAAGAAGAAGAGGAAGAAGAAGAAGAAAAATAAGAAGAAGGAGAAGAAGAGGAAGAAGAAGAAGAGGAAATTGATGATGACGATGAGGAAAACGGAGATGAACAGTCTGAGGATTCTATATACGACTCAGCAGGTTCAGAGGAAAGAGAATTACCTGTAGTTAATATACGTACTCGTGAGGTCAGATTACCTAAGATTTGACGATTACGAATTATAATTAATAATTAGGAGCCACCTTAATTCTTAGAATAATTAGTCTAATATTGTGAATAGCGACATAAAAAGGGTAACTAACTCACTGTCGACTCAAACAAATTACGCCACCTTACGGCATGACTTGTTAAACGTTTCACGAATTAAATGGAGTTTGTTTGGACGAGACGATACAAAACTGTAAATAAAAAAAAAATTCATAAAAAGAACATCCAGCACCCTTAAAGCTCCTCACGACCCTTTATGCAGAGAAATGTAACGGAACAGTCGACAAGAAATAGGGACCCGACAAGTGCTGCTTAAACGGAAAAATTAGTAATCTCACTCGATACAGTAACGTACTTGATGAACTTTTAGGATTGCCATATGTTACACTAATAGGGCGGTTAATTTAACCCCTATTTTAAAACGTAATTAGGGTATACAGACTCAACAGGAAGGAATTGTAAAGTGTGAACGAGAAAACTTGTCAACGAGAAGTATAAACACATAGGGGGTATTAAACCTAAATAAATAGGGACTTTTATACAAGGGTTGAATTTTTACCGGAAAAATTGTCGCCCCTATACCTATTTAATGAACTCTGAAAAAAATAAATGGACATAAAGAAATCTAAGATGCGATGGTCTACGAAAAATAACACAAACATTTAACTAACATGTAGGGAGATGTTATTGCGAGTGTGACTAAACGAAGGGTTAGCTAAGGATAAGGTAACTCAAAATATATTTGGAGACATTAAATACTTGTGAAGAAAATGAGCCCCCTTTCTTTACCTCAGTATAAAAACAGAAAATTAAAAAGAGTCTGTTCAGTAAAAAGTTGTTCTTTGGTACGTGCGCGTGTGGAAGTAAAATAAAAAAAGCTCTAAATAAAAGACTTAAAATTAAAAATAAACAAAAGTGTACGACGTTCGTAGCGGGTAGAATAAGACTTATATAATTAAAAATCAATCAAAATTGTTAAGTTCGGTCAAAAATGGAGTGGATGATCCTCTGCCTTGCATATGTACGGATGATCGGTACTAATCGGCCGATGGTCAACACCATTTTAAGGATGATGTTGTACCACCTGCGAGACCTTCATGATCTTTTGGGGGGTAATCAACCCGGCCGTCCGGAAAATATCGCGTATAGGGCCATAGTCGCGGGTTGGTTTTCCCTTATACATCTGGAATACCAGATATTTCGAACGAACTGGGCAGTCCGGAAAATATCGCGTATAGGGCCATAGTCGCGGGTTGGTTTTCCCTTATACATCTGGAATACCAGATATTTCGAACGAACTGGGCAGTCGCCTACGGTGGACACTACAATCCCGCCGAATGTGACTGTCCAAATTGTCAGCCGCCACGTGACCACGAAAACTTGTTTCGACTGGCCGATTTTTGGAGGAGGATCCGAGAAGAGGAACTGCAGGGTTGTCCCTGTGAGGAATGCAGGCCACCGTTTGGGGGACCCCGGTCTCCTCAGTACCCTCCGGCTGGTCCGTACATCCCAGACCCAGGTCAGCCAGCCGCCGAAGTTGCGCCCCAGCCTAACGAAGCCCCAGTAGAGGTTGCCGCTGGCCCCTCTCCGAGGCCGGAACCAAGCCGCGGGCCTGACACCGTGCAAAGCACTCGCCCCTCTCCAAGACCAGGAACCAGTCGAGAACCAGACAGCACAAACCACTGTCCCTCACCAACCACTTTGCTGCCCTTAGAATCAAGTGCCGCCAGGACTGTAGACTGGGTACGGAGAACAATTCAAATCTGCAACCATCCTACGAAGGACGTACCTAGTCCTAGCCCGGGATACGAAGTAACTCAAATGAAGGGGTTATGGCTTACCCTAAAGCGACTAAGGCCATATACCCCAGAGAACCGCAAGGATAGTGATAGTGGAAGCGACAGCTTCGGTTAAAGTAGTAAGTTAGTAAAACGTAAAATTTTGAGTTATTTTATTCATGTTAGGTTAAAACCGTAATTTTAGCGTGGTGCTACCACTATTTTTGTAGTATAGTATATTTGACTAGAACGAAAGAAAAAGAAAATTAATTAAATGAGCCAAATTGGAATTAATTAAATAAGAAAAAATAAATAAAATTTTTAAATGATTGGAAAAAAAAATTCACAAGAGAAATTTTTTTTTTGCCAATTTAATTAATTTTCACGTATCATATATTAACCCTATAAACGAAAATATTGTTGTTTAACTTTAGCTTCAAAATTTTCACAATATAAAATTAAATTAAGGTTCTAACCAATTATTAGACTATTAGGACTCCTAGAGTAGTAACTATGATATAAAACATAAATTCCATACAAACATTCCATTAAAATTCATACGTAACTTGGAGTTATTAAATGCTATAAATTTTCTCCAGACTCCTTATAAAATAATTAACCTCGTTTTAAAGAAAAAATAATATACAAATAATAAGTCTACACATATTTTTTAATTCTTTTTTTAGCAAAAAAAAAACACGGGAGAGTAAGACTGAGAGAGGAAATTTATAGAAATATCAATATAAACAAATAATTATTAATAGGTATAGTTATTAAGACGTATTAAAGCAAATTTTGCAAATACCGAATATATCTAGTCCCTCATAGACACCTTTATTTATATAAGATAGGTAAAGTCTACACTTAAAAATTATTGCAAATTGTAAAATTAATATTGTAATTTTGGTCATTGCATCATTTTACAGTAGGTATATGGATACATTAATAAATTTTAAGAGAAATGGGTAAATTTTAAATTTCGTAAATCCATATACCTATAAAATGCATAGTTTCAAATCTAACCCTTTTAATATATAAACTTCGTATAAATATACGGTAGCACCACTAGATTTAGGAATGTAACGTAAACATAAGTAAAAAGGCCACATAACACAGAACACTTACTTTTTCGCAACGCCTTCCGTCTAGCCAGCTGGGATAGCACGTGACGCCTTCAATCTCATGTTTACTACCTAGGGTATAATGACCCACTAACCTATATTTAAACACTTAGGGTGGGTTGTTTATTTACTTAAAATACTTTCATTACGAAAGGTATTTTAATTCTTAAAGGGGGAAGTGGTATAGTGACTCGGAAAATTTCTTAAATAAAACTCAAATGCTTTTACGGAAAAGCATTGTCATAGAATTGTTGTTTAAAATACGGGAACTATGGAGGTTATTAGCAAATATTTATAAAAAAATTAATTGTGGATACATAAAAGTAGATCAAAACCTGTTAGTAAATTGTGACAAGTGATAAAATATTTTTACAAAATTTAATATGAAAAAGATTTAAAAGAAAAAAAAAATAAAATAAAAAAACAATTTTCAATTCAAAAGAATAAATTGTCTTATTTGATTCTTAAAATAAAATAAAATAATTTTTTTAATAAAAAAATTATAAAATAAATTAAAATAAAATTTAAAATGAATAAAAAATTATTCAAAGATTTCTGAAAAGTTTGTATAAACTAATTAAAAATTAAAAATAATTAATGATTAAGAAAATACTTTTATTTATGGATTAAATAAATTTAAAAAAAATATATTTAAAAATAAAATTGTCGAAGAGTCTGAGTAAGATTCCACAAAAGAAAACCCGAAAATTAACCTTAAAAAATTTTATCAAACAAAAACTCACTTGTCAAGTATATTTCAAACGTATCCAAAATATTTGCAAAATAAAATCAAAACAATAAAATAAAATGAACAAATTCATTTTATTTTATTCACCACACTGTATAAGAAATTTTCTATGTTCCGAACCGACTGTATTAGGGCGTGAAAGTATCTATACTGACCGTCCATCTCAGATCACATCACTGGGAAACCGTTCCCCCACCTTAAGTTTTCTTACGTGTATCACCCCAAAAAAGACTCGGAAATAGGACAGCTAAATTTAACTACATTAGGGGAGCTCCCCCTTTTTATTAGCATCGAATAACAAGAAATGACCACACGTCATCTTAAGAATGGGGTTAACACCTGCAAACTCCTGCTAGGGTGAAAATTTTCCCCCTGCATGATGAATGAGATTGATGGGTCACCCTATCGTATATTATTGCATCTTGACATTTTTATATCTGTTTGTAACCTCAATACGTCGGAACAAGGGATTATGACCCTTAATTAGCTATAAATAACCTTTTTTTTGTATCGTTTCACGGGAAATCAAGACAGTTAATAGGTCATAAAAATGTCACGTTCGCTGGCTAGGGGGAAATTGAAGGGGAGAAATTGATATAAAAAGGACTGACCACGCTTGGACAGTCAGTTAGATTTTTGAAGCCATCACGTTAGATTTTCGGAGCCATACCCCTTGGCTGAATACGGTCGCGATTTCGCAAGTAAAAGTTTGTCGGTCGTCTTGCTAAAAGTTTTGCAAGAGAATATTAAATCGGTTTTTAGTCGGAAAATCGGAGTTTTGGGGTCGAGCGACATTTTTGGATTTAAAAGTTTTATTGAAGAAAGAAGCAAGTGTTCTTGGCCATGTAACGGTTCAATTTTGTCAGTATCAATTTACTTCTTTGATAATTAATTAATTGATTAAACTTAAAAGTTACTTTTAAGGGCCGGTACTTTCGCACCTGGTTAAATCAATTTAATATGTGATTAACGATAACCAAACCATTTTCAGTACTTTCATATGCGATTATTAGTTAACCATTGTTAAAAGTGGGTGTGGCAACTATTAAATTTGACGACGAGATTCAGCACCGATCAACAGAAGTAACCAGTGTTTTCTAACCTATAATTAGTTATTTACGATTTGGCGGGGTAAACAATGAACTAATAATACGGAAGTTCATCATTGGTGGTAAAGCTTTTTGAATTTTTCTATTAATAAAATGGATCTAAATGAGCTGTTTGATATATTTGATGACGACGATGAGGGAGTCTTGGAGTATATAGAAAACTTAAGGACATACACTGTAAGAGAAAGGCCAGATCATTTTACTGCTTGGAATGAAGAGGAATTTTTTAGAAGATTTCGCCTCAGGAAAGATACTGTTAGAAATTTAGTTCTTGAAATTGAAGATAATCTGATACATAACACTGAGCAGTAAGTATGCGTAGATATATTTAACCTACCTTATATCTGCCAGAGAAATTAATTGACTTGGAAATCATGAGGGAAATAGGTAATGCACTATTTAGCAATGTTTATATTTTTAGATACCATGAGGTAGATCGAACTACACAGATTCTGTTAATAATTAGATTTTATGCAACAGGTCAGTTTTATGTTGCCACTGGTGATTTTGGAGGAATCCATAAAACCATCGCAGGCAGAATCATTAAACGAGTAACAAATGCAATATTAACCCTACGACCAAGGATAATATCATTTCCAAACAGTGAAGAAGACAAAACGAAAATTAAATCTGGCTTTTAGCGTTTGGCTAGATTGATGGAACACAGATTCCTATACAATCACGAGGTAAATGTTTTGTGGTTATAAAACTAAAAAATATTTAGATTGATTATTGTGAATTAAAAAAAAATTAAATATAATATCAAAATGCTGAAAAATAGCATTTGATAGTAATACAAAAATCGTAAGATATTAGGAGGTAACTTAACTAACATTAGCTGAATCTGATTGGTTTACGGTATTATAAAAAATATATTTTACATCCATAAGCCTACGTTACAGACAGTTTACCTATCTTACTGTCGCAAGTCAATCTGTCTGTGGGCTACAAATTCTACTTAAAAAAATGTATTACTTTGAAGTGAGATAACAGGCTTTTAAGTTACTCAAAATCTATACGGGTTAAGCATGGTGAAATTGTTTTAAAATTTAGATGTTATATAATCCCTTGTGATGTTAAAAAAAATAGATGAAAGGTAATTTTCTACTAATGTGTAGGTAATAAATCCTCATCTTAAAAAACACACTGTTTATTTTACTTTCTACTTTCAGGCGGTCCTAACGCAGAGACATTTAGGAATCGAAAAGGCTGGTTCTCACTTAACACTCAGGTGATTTGTGACAGCCGCAATTACATTTTGGATGTTGTCGCACGGTGGCCAGGTTCGTCGCATGATAGCCATATTTTCAGAAATTCATTGATTAAAGAAAGATTTGAAAATGGGGAATTTAATGAAAGTGTACTCTTAGGAGATAGCGCCTACCCATTAACCAATTATTTAATGACCCCACTTCCTAACCCTCGCACTGAAGCCGAACAACTTTATAATAGATCCGATATTTCTACAAGAACTATCATTAAGCGAACATTTGGAATATGGAAAAGGAGATTTGCTGTCTTGACAATGGGGTTAAGATGTAACACAGAGTTGGCCCAGAAAATCATAGTTGCTACAGCTATTTTGCATAACATTGCTGTTATCAATAGGGATGACTTGGAGGGTATTGAAGCAATATAGGATAATGAAAATATTGTTTTTCCTGAGCATAATCAAAATAATTTTAACAATCATATACTTCAAACATACATTAATTATTTCCAAACGCTGTTATAATATCTTTAGAAAACAATAAAATTTGTGTTACCTATCTAAAAAAAAATCTGTTTTGTTTTGAATAGGTACTTTATTCTAGCTAAAATATACATATAAAGCTAACTATTTTTTAAAATTTCTTCCAAATTATTGCAATTGCAATAACACTTAAATATATTGCATTATAGGCATCTGTTACTCATCTGGCACTTTTTAACATCTTTAGCACAAAAAGGCCTTGTTTATTATCCCCTGAAGATGATTAGTAAAACGCAAAACCAATGCAAAAAAGGTCAATTTAATATGAAATTAAAGGACAAATCATTTGACTTTTCTTGTTCGAACTACTACTGGGATCATAAACTATGTATTTTAAAGTTCCCATTTTTGTATAGTTTAGTATCGTTTCCTGTACAGGCTGTTTTGTAATAGAAAATAATATACTCATTTAAA
Organism: Polydrusus cervinus; assembly: GCA_935413205.1. Taxonomy (NCBI): domain Eukaryota; kingdom Metazoa; phylum Arthropoda; class Insecta; order Coleoptera; family Curculionidae; genus Polydrusus; species Polydrusus cervinus. The sequence goes on from OW284515.1 coordinate 25,239,948, forward strand.
TCTCCAATATCCTTAAATATTTGACTGCTTTTGCACAAAATTGATAAAAAATAGTGTTTTTTTAATGAAACACTGCATGTTTTTGCCTATTTCAATGAGAAACATACCGCTTCTTACATGAATATCCCCAGATCAATACATATTTCAATAGCTGATAGTATGTTGAAAAGGCCTTTTGATACTTTTATATTTATTTAAAATATCTAAAAACATCATCAGTCACGTTAAAGATTGTTAAAGAAAGTGCTTGTAGAAATGAAACTAAGAGAATAATTGTTAAATAACGTTTGTAGCATCCTAACTCCCGACCAACGGACCGTACTCAAGTATAGTTCCCAGCCGCGCCGCTAATACGCTCTCCCAGCGCCACCGGTACTTTCTCCGCATACCACCACCACTGGCCCTTCCGACTGACGCGCCAGCAGCCCTCCCGGACCAGATAAAAACCACGCTCAGCCCTAGAGTCGGCAGAGTTCGCCGCCGACTCTCAACCGCTCTTCTTGCTCTGCCTAGACTGCTTCCTACGGGGACTATCTAATATAGACGAGAAAAGCCAAGAGAGCCAGTAGTACCGAGTGCTTCCAACGAGGGACACTTAACGCTAACATCTACGCGACGTTTTACCTAATTAAGAATTGTATATATATTTTGTATAAACAGTAAAAATAAAAGCTTTGGCAACCACCGTATTGATCGTATTTCTTAACACGAGAAAACCTCCGTGTTACACGTTTTAAATTTCCAGAAAAAAAAATCTATGTATTTGACATAGGGAAGTGTAACTTTTGATTTAATTCACATTTTAATATGTCAATTTTTATTTTCTTTTCGGTTTCATTTAAAAGGTGAATTGATTCCTGCCTTCTTCTTTCATGTTTGATTGCTGCTAATTGTTCTTCCTTATATTTCAATTCAGTCTCCAATATTATTTTTTTTAATTGCCACTCTTCCTCCAATCTACTTTCTTCATTAATTTTTATACGAAGCTCTACCTCAAAGCATTTTTTTTGTGCCAATGCTAAGTTCGTTTTATTTTCAGACAAAACTTCAAAAGCATTTAAGGTATGTTTTTTATCTTCTGCGCATACAGTTCTCTTTCTCTTTTGTAAGTTCCAACCCGATTTTGGCTGAAAATGTTGACAAATTAACCAACTCATTTGTTCAAGCAAAAGAAATAGTCCGTCTTCAAATGTAAACCAAAAATGTCACAAGAAAGGGGGGAAGGGGTTGTATACACTTTTATGGTTAAACAAAGAAAATGGCTTTTTTGTATTAAGTGTATATTCAAGACATTTTTTGCAGTGCGCTTTCGGCCTAGGCCAGTGCTCCTGAAAGTGAGAAACCCAAGATTAAGTAAGTACTTAACTGATTTTAAAAATAAATTTTAAAAATTTTTGATATAGTTATTTTTACTAATTTCTTTACCAAAATGTAATTATTTTAATTTACGAAAATTCCTCTATATTTATTTAAAATAATTAAATTTTGGTAAAGAAATTAGTAAAAATAACTATATCAAAAAATATTAAAATTAATTTTTAAAATCAGTTACTTACTTAATCTTGGGTTTCTCACTTTCAGGAAGCACTGATTATGGCCTAGGCCGAAAGCGCTCTGCAAAAAAATTCTTTTGAATATACACTTAATACAAAAAAGCAATTTTCTTTGTTTAAAAATGTATCAGGTTTACACTGTGTTTTGAATTTTGACCCCCTTTCAGTGGCGGATCTAAAGGGGAAAAGCCCCTTTCTTAAACGTTTAAACATTTCTTTATTCCGCATTTCATTCAGTCTGTCAAATTTAAATAAATAAATAAATAAATAAATAAATAAATGTACCAAATTCTCCATTTTTATTTGTAAAAAATAAATTTTAGAAACAGTAACAATATCTGCTTATGCAATGTGGTTTTTATCCAGGAATATGTTAAGTAATAGTCAGTTTTCAGCTTATTTATAGAAAGGCTGTGTGCACGCAGCAATATAAGTGAAACAACTCTTGTGGCGGTGTATTTCGTGCAAATTTATTATAAAATCTTAGCAAAGCGCTTTCGGCTTTATTACTGCTATCTGAGAGAAAGTATCGAAGATTTAGTCGATGTTATATATTGTAAAATTTTTTATGCAACGTTATTATTAATATGAATAACTTAATAACGATGAATAAAATAATAACGTTGCATAAAAAATTTTACAAAACATAACATCGACTAAATCTTCGATACTTTCTTTCAGATAGCACTGATGATGGCGAAAGCCGAAAGGGCTTTGCTTAGATTTTATAATAAATTTGAACGAAATACACCACCACAAGAGTTGTTTCACTTCAGCTTATTTGGCGAATAAGCTCAACATTTACTTTTAGTGAATAACTGTCTTAGATCTATTCTAATTTAAGCAGTTTTAAATTCATTCAAAATTCTCAAAAGAATACCTTATTTAAAAAAAATATATTTAAAAAATACTTACTGTCAATTTGAGTGATTTATTTAAAATTATAAGCTAGTAAACAAAATTATTTAAAAAATGGGCTTAAGAGTGGAATTTGTCAAACTATGTAGGTAATAGTTTGGCCTTTAAGCTAAATCTAGTTTGTGAGACTTTGTTGATTGGCATTAATTACAGTTTTTTAGTGATTATGTATCACCAACTTTTTTCCAATATTTACCTTAGTATTATCCTCATTAAAGATGGCAAACACATCACCTAAAAATAAAGAAAATATTCCATTTAAATACAGATGTGTGTGTACTTTTCATTATGTATTAAGTTCTATTCAAAAAAAGATTTCACACAATTCAACCATCTTTATTGATCTATCAAATAAAAATTTAGAAGCTCCTGTATCCAACTATTATTGAAAAGTAGTGAAAATAAAAAAAAGTGCACACTAATGAATACTTCTCTCATTATGTAGGTACCTGATGTTTTGGAATTATAGGCACAATCATCATTAAAGTCCTCAATTATATCGAAAGTGGTTTCAGAGGTCACTGAATCAATGTTTTGGTCAACTGGAACAAGGACTTCGGAGACTGGGATGTTTTGCCTGACTACAAAACTGTTTCGATCCACTGATAAAGTATTTTGGGACAATAGGCTACAATCATTATCGCCTTGTGATGGCAGCCCCTCTATACTCAGCTGAAGTATTTCATAAAGTTGTTCTTCAAACCAAAGCAATGATTTTTCATCGGAAGGACCTCATCATCGTAGAAGGACCTTGCTGTAACATCTGGATTTACAGATACCATCTTATGGAATTTTAGCAGCAAACCTTTGCAATTTTGCCAGGCAGATACTCAGTTTAATTAGTATCGTAATATTTTTGGGAAAAACCTGGTTAAAAAATCACCTTCTGGGATTTTTGTAAGATGATGCCATATTCTGGAGTCACAGGCCCTCTTAACATCGATTGAGGGTCCTTGGAACCTGTCCTTGGAACTGATAGTTGTTCCTAAATCTTCGAGTCATTGGAACCTGTCTTTGGAACTAAGGGTTGTTCCTAAATCTTTGAGTCCTTGGAACCTGTCCTAGGAACCTGTCCTTGGAACCTATCAATGCGTTTTCTTAGGAATTGATGGAGGTTAAACAATTTATTTTTATCACCATATATCATTGCGTAGAGGCTCCGTACCAAGAGCACAAGTCCTCTATTAATTTATTTTTATTTTTATTGCTCTACAACATTGCCTGGTATAGTCATTTAAATTCTGGAGTTAAGTAATTTGGTATAATCGACAGTTAGTCGTCGACGCCATGAATTTGGCCAGGTATAGATTGCATAGTTTATAGTATAATAAACTTGTTTTGTATATTTCCGAGTTTTATTCAGCCGCTATATGTCGTCCCAGTAGTTTTTTTTATTTATTATCATTTTAGAGTTTGATCTTTTGCCTTTCGAATAGACAGTTGCCTGCGTTCGGGTAGAGGGAGTGCCAAGAATAACAAGGGGACTTCCAGCTTAAGTCTGTTGTCAAGCTAGTGGCGCCTAGAACCTTTTTCTTCGGAGTAGTCGGTGCATTGCGCGCTTCTTAAACCACCCACTCTGCGCGAGGGCATGTAACTGATCTTTAAGTTCATTTTGTCAGTAGTTTTTTTTTTCTAGGTTCAAGCGTTTATCTACTTTGGCGTTGGTATTCATCACAATACCAACCCCTTTTTAACATCTTATAAAATAAAAAAATAACCAAAAAGCGTGTCGCAGCCAGATATTAGTGGATTAACTGAACGTTGTAACTTATAAGGAAAATATGTTTTAGTATAAGACATACTTGAAAAATGGTGGCTCCTATAAAAATTTAACTCATCCTTATTTAATAAAACAAGTGTATGTGAAACCTGCATCAGTGTATTAATTTTGAACCAATTTTCCAAGCTAATAAAGTTAGTTAGTTAATAAGCAGCTTTGAGTTCTCTTTGTTTCGTCGGATCCTAGCTCTACTGATGAGTCATGATATGACGAAACGCGTCTAGGGATGGATCTGACGAAATAAAGAGAAATTCTTCTTCTGTAATAAAGTTAAGCTATTAGAAAAGTTTCCTCAACAAAATCTACAGGGTAGGAAATTATCAAAATAAAATAGGGTAATAATTAGTGGGAAGGTTGTTAGCAAAGAACACGGGAATCTTCCGGACCCAGCAAAATTACATCCTTATCACCGCCAATTGTCAAATAAATTATCAAGCCGCTCTGATATTACCAACAGAGAAATTGGTGGGTGTGATAGTAGTCACATGACTTATGTTAAAATCGATTTTTAGGTTATCGAACATGCAGACTCGATTCTCCAAAAAGTTTTTCGGGAACTCTGCCAATAACATATTTTTCCAATGTTCTGAACTTTTTGCCGGTCACTCAGAGCCTATTTTTTATTATAGGGGGTCCTAGGCCCGATACTCAATCCAGGGACCCTAATTATGGACGTCCATAATTTCAGGTGGGGAAAGTAAGCAGTAAAAAAAACGTGTCCGCGGTATGCGATGTCAAAAACTTCTATCAAAAACTACTTCTAAAAACCCCAGAATACAGGGGGCAACCCCCTTATTGACGCCCATGCCCCTCACAACTTCATAGTGTTTTTTTCATTAATAGTTAAAAATTGATTAAGGCAATAATAATTTATTATGCTTTAATGATAATATCACAAAGAAAAATTAGATGCTACAGAAACAATAATAATTAGTATTTACTAATAATACTGGAAAACAATCTTAAAAAAGGCATATTAACATAAAATAAAAAAAATTTTTAAAAAACTTCTCAAATAAATATGACATACAAAGAAGCCGCCATAGATCAAAGAACTAATCGGACTTTCCACCTCTTGCCTGCTAGACTAGGAAGCAGCACAATGCTTGTCGGGTCCTTTGATTCGTTCGCCTTTCTTTGGGCGGCTAATTTTAAAATTAATGTTTTTAAATTAGTTAACTAATATTGCATACATTTTAAAGTCGAATTTTTATTCTTGAATGAATTTAAATAGAATAAAAAATTCTCTCTCTCTATTTTTTCAGAAACTATAAAGAAGCCACCACCGAGGCGTGTGATTGAACGAATATTAGCAAGTGTACGTTGTTGACGGCTTCTTTATAGTTATCGCAAAAGAATAACATTCATATTTCTCAAGATACTCGTATAATTTAAATAATTTGTATTGCCAAATGGCTTAGATTTTTTAAAATACTTTTTTACAAAAAAAAATTTGCAGCATCTTTGCAAATGAAGGATTTTGCCTAAAACTATTTAAATAATTTTTATAGTGTCACTCAGACCGAGCGCGGAGCCCTTCTATGTGCGGGGCCCTAGGCCCGGGCTTATTGGAAAAATCGGCCCTGCGGTCACTGTAAAGAAATTAAAATTTTTACAGTTTTACAGAAGTAAAAAGTTTATTTTTATTTTATCTTCAATTAAAGGATCAACTTTTTGTTTCACAGAATCAAATTTTTTGCGTAGATCTTCGATATTTTTTTCATCAACATCTTCGGAATAATTAATAAATTCATTGCAATTTTCTTCCACAATAAGTCGTTGTTGACGATCCAATACTTTATTTAAATCATATAGGATATGTTGGCAATATTTTCTAGCTTTTCTTCGATATTCAATTAGTTTTTCAAAAAGTTCGTCCTCTTTTTTATACTTTTCGGCTTCTTTCAAACTACTCTTAATTTTTTTTTGGCTCAGCCGATGGTCATGCGTAGTGACAACAATTTTGTTTTTGTTGCCTTTTGAAATTTCAGTAAACTCCACTTCTAATATACCATCTTCATTTAATTTAAAAATTTTGTTAAACTTAACAGCACCTGATTTTCCTAAAGGTAAATTATCAACAGATACCGTTGCCAGTAGTGTGTTGTATTTGCAATTTTTCCTTTCCCCTTCATAAATATTGGAGTAACAACTTTTTTGGTTATTTCTAGAAGTACATGTTTCCATAACATCCGATCGGGCCGGAAGTGCACTGTGCTTTTGTATGGCTACTTGCATTAAGCCCCCATCTAAAGAACATCCCAATGTTAATGGTGTTATATCTATAACTTCATATTTTTCCAGTTCTTTCCAACATTGTTTCAACATCGCTGCTTGTACGGCTGCTCCAAGTGCTACAGCTTCATCTGGGTTCAAGTCTTGCTTAAGTTTTGAAGGACTAAAATATAATTCTAACATCTTGCATATTTGTGGAATTCTTGTAGTACCACCAACAAGTAAAACTTCATCAATATTGTTTTTTGTTAAGTCTAAATCATTTAAACATTGTGTAATTAAGTCTGCTGCCCTGGTAAATAAATCCTGACATAGTATCTCAAATTCATTTCGTGTTATTTTTAGAGGAATGCTTTCGTCTTCATTTCTTCCAAAATGATCAAGTTCGATAGAAGCTTCTTCCCAAACGGAAAGTTGAAGTTTTATTTTGATGCATGATTTTCTTACTCTACGTAAGTGTTCGTCAACCCTTTTGTCGCCCTTTTTCAAAATTTTATTTCTAGCATCCTGAGAAAAATAATCCAGTAACTTTTGGTCAAAATCCCTTCCACCTAAAAAGGAATCTCCTTCAATACCCTTAACTTTAAATTTTTCGTTGTCCACCTCAATTACAGATACGTCTAATGTGCCTCCTCCAAAATCAAATACCAATAAGGTAGTTTTTGTTTTTAATTTATCAATGCTATAATATATAGCCGCTGCTACAGGTTCACATACCAATTTTAATACTGTTAGTCCTAAAATAAAACAAAAAATAAAAATTTATAAACAAAAGTGTGTATTGCTAATACTAATCTAATTTCAGTTAAACTAATATCACATAGGCATAGGGAGCCAATAACAAAAATACTATACGAAGAGCTGGCAATATTTTAATTATGTCAGTTCAGCAAGATTCATATTTTACTGAGATTTTTTGGTTTTGAGGTCAAAAACATAAAGTAATGTCTGGCAAGACATCTTCCCAGGTTCCAAAGCCCTAGAAAGAAGCAGAAAGAAGGCCTAACTTAACGTAATCCTGACCTCTTCAAAGCGAATAAATCTTTCGCCCTAGACTTCAAAACCTGTGCTTGATAATAAAGGAACTAAGTTTCGGTATAGCATAATTAAAACTTGACTAGAAACACTTAACTTTTATTCGAAAGCCACAATAACGGCTTATGGCCATATTCCCCGTATATACAGAAGCTTAACTCCCGTTTTTCATATGCGTTAAGCTAGCTTAAAACATAAGCCAAACTTTCGCACCTACGGCGAATATGGCCATTAGTCTGTTGGGAAAGCGCCGACGTTGATGTATCTGGCTACCAGTACTGATGCGACAGCGCAGCATCTTCAAGACACGTGGAAATTATAGACCACTTAATTTTCTGGAAACCGTCCGCGGAAGGTAAAATTAATAGCACACCTCTCCCGGAAGTCACAAGCCTGCCTCCACGTGGCAAAGGGCGGAAACGATAAGTGGCAATTAAGGCGGCTGCACAATTGTCCGCAAACGAGAACGTGAACGAGAACGGAAACGAGAACTGAAATACTATTCAGATGCACAAACAACGGGAACGGGAACGGAAACAGTAGGGATGTTTGGCCTTTTCTGGGGATATTTATTTTTAAAACACTGTCAGCTGGGCTTTAACCGTACTTATTACGGATGAATTTTTGAATATTGAAATAGTATTAATAACTTTCGATATAATGGATGTTATTAGTGATGAAGAAATGTTGGACTTACATATGTATTTTCTTCTAATTATGTACTGTTACTACAATGCATGTACCTTACAATCAGAGAGAAGGTGTGTATAAACAAATATTTAATAATAATATTAATAATAATTAATTGTATATTTTTTTAGATGGTGGGTTAGACCTATATTTACAGAGAGAAAAGAAAAAGGAGCCTTTGCAAATTTATTTGGCTATATGAAAGAGAATGACCATGAAATGTTTTTCAAATATACCCGAATGCTCCCGGAACAATATGATAGAATTTTAGTGCTGGTTAAACCAAAATTATTAAAACGAAGCAGAAGGGAATCTCTCAGTCCAGAGCTAAGACTAGCTATGACTTTAAAATATTTGGCACATGGAGGATCCTTCCAAAATTTATCATGGGAGTTTAGGGTTGGACATTCTACGGTGTCAAAAGTTATTAAAGAAACATGTGAAGCTATATGGACAATACTGCAGCCAATCTATTTAAAGACCCCTACTAAAGATAATTGGCTTAGAATTAGTGAGGGATTTTTAAATCGTTGGAATTTTCCGCACACTCTTGGTGCGATTGATGGGAAGCATGTCCAAATTCAATGTCCGATAAATAGTGGATCAACTTATTATAACTATAAAAGCCATTTTAGTATGGTGTTGTTGGCATGCTGTGATGCTGACTACAAATTTACATGGGTAGATATTGGGGCTTATGGTTCAGAACATGATGCTGGAGTATTTAGAAGATCAAAAATGGGGACTGACCTAGAAAGTGGAAAAGTTAACCTTCCTGGAGCACAAAGGTTAACTGATAGTGAAATTAAAATGCCTTATTATTTTGTTGGAGATGAAGCCTTCCCATTAAAATCATATATAATGAGGCCTTATCCAGGCAAATATTTAGAGGAAGAAAAATTAATATTCAACTACAGGTATAGTTAATCAATTTAAAAATAGTATTCAATAAATACTTGTTTATGTTTACAGATTGTCACGTGCTAGAAGAGTTATCGAAAATACATTTGGAATTTTGGCTAGTAGGTGGAGAGTATATCGATCTCCCCTACTATGCTCAATAAACACAACTGAGGCAATAGTGAAAGCAACAATATGCTTACATAATTTCTTGAGAACGGAAATGTCACAATTATATATATACTCCTCCTACATTGATAGACACCATCACAGAAAGTGGTGATGTAATTCATGGTGAATGGAGACAAATTGTCAGAAATGATAATAACTTAACAACAGTGGGTAGAATGGGGTCCAATGTTTCTGCCAAACAAATAACCACTTTAAGAGATAATTTGGCCGAATACTTGGTATCAGATGCTGGAGCGGTAGCTTGGCAATTAAATTATGTAAGAAGAGGAAGGATCTAATTTAATTATATTTTAAAGTTTCTTTAAAGTTTATTTTGTTCTGTTTATTTTACACATTTAAAATAAAAATCAGTTTTTAAAACATATTTATTGTCAAGAATATAACAATTTTTTAACATCTTACATGTTTGTTCACTACCAAAACCTACTCATCATCCACATCGTCAACGTACTTGACTAGCAAGTCCATAATTTCTCTTTTAAATTTTAGTCGTTTTGCTGGTCTTAGTACCTGCATATCCTCTACAATTGATCTCATAAAGTTCATATCACCTTCGTTTTTTTGTTGGGGGGCAGTTTGATATCTTGACTCACATATTTTATTAAAACTGTCAATCGCTTTTGCCATTACTTCGTGCACTTTTGTTTTCTCCTGACGAAAGGATGGAGTGAACTGTTGTGACTGAGAAGTTCCTGGTCGAGTCAGAACTGAAGGTGTTGGTGAAAGAATTCCATCTGAGCCAACATCAAAAGTTTCCACCTCAAGCTCCCGATCAGACTCAGGATTTTCACCTAAATGAATTATTTCTTCAGCTGTTTCCTCCAAATCTTCTTCTATATTCTCAGTTATAGTAGTTTCTAATGAAGATGTTAATCTACAAAAATACGTTATTTTTAATATATAATGTATAACAAATATTAATAAATTGGAGGCGGATTACCCAAGTTAACGCCAATGTAGATAGAAAAAGAAAAACTAATATTAGACAAAGATATAAAGGTAAAAATAAATATATAAAGATATACAAATAAAATAAAATTGTTTCAAAATAAGAGCCCAATCGTTAAAACAGCTTTGAGTGTCACCAGTAGAATACCTTTTTTTTCTAGTCCACTTCTGCTTTTTGTTAATTTTTTTGTAATGTTCTGTAGTACTTGACGTAGGTAATTTGTTTTTTAAAAAAATTGAATAATTTATCTTGAAAACTGTGAATGTTGTAATAAAAATATTTTTTCACGTTTCCTACCGCAGTCGCCAGTGCCATGCCTCTATTAATGGTACTCACTTTCGTTTCCTCAAGAAGGGTCCTAGCCAGATCATCTGTTGAAAATACACAAATTCAACAGCCTTTTTAGACCCTCCTAGATCCAGACGGAGGCTTGTTATTATAGTCTCTGTATGCCCTAACAAATCGGTCTCTTAAATTATCCCATCGTTTTTTAACTGATGCAGCTACAATTTAAGGAAAAAAAATTATTAAAATCAATGTGTATGTTATTTTCTCATAAAAAACCCATACATACCATCAGATCTCAGATATTCTGCAATGGACATCCAGCTATTTTCTTTTAATTTGTCATCTTTAAAAGATTTTAGCGACCGATTGTAAAGGTGAGGACACTGTTCCACCAGGTTTATCAATTCTTCATCCATAATTACGCTTAATAACTTTTTAACAACAAAACGTATATCACCAAAGAAGGTTATGTTAAAAGAAAACGTTATGTTTGCAGCAAACATGTGGCTGCTTTCCTATTGGCTCGGCTATTAGCATCATATATCTGTGCTGTGATTGGCCCCGGGAATGCAACTATAACGGGAATGTTGAAACTTGGCCAACTTTCTAGTTCTCGTTCCCGGATATCTTCTCGTTCTCGTTACCGAAAATTGGTTAAGCATGGGAACCTTAAAATATGTGTATCTTAACTTTTTTCCCGTTCTCGTTCTCGTTCACGTTCTCGTTTCCGGACAATTGTGCAGCCGCCTTTAGTCGCGGGCACAGGGTTCGTTCTGTTGGCCGCGCGAGGCACGGACTGGGATCTGGCAGCCAGATCTCGGAATCTTCGCTGCGCAGCGGCTATTGTCCCGTGCAATAAGGCCACCACGGCCAAAGGCTTATCCCACCTTAGCCTCCCCCTTTTTTTCCCCCTATAATCTTCCACGATCCCCTTTGTTTTATTCTATTTGCAGGTTTGGAGCAGCCAAAGATGTCTGGCCGCAACCAAAAGGCAACCAACAACGACAAGAGCAATATCAAGCTGCCATTCAGGCCTTCGAGAGTCCAGGATCCAACTCAGACAACCCCCACAGCAAGGGGCTTCCAAGCAACCACCTTAAGCGTGGAACCAACACCTGTGAGGACTAACCCACCAGCGTCCGAGCAGAAAAAGAAGACTGTTACTTTTTCACAAGTAGTGTGTAACACCACTTCGCTTGTCCAAACCCAACAGGACAGACGATCACCACCAAATGGAGAAGGATGTCAAACACCCTCTGGCACGGGGCCCCGAAACTCCGGAAGCCCCTCCTTCCCCTGCACCGACTGCGATAAGACGTTTCCATCCAACGACAGATTGAAGACTTATCATTACCGGCGAGAGTGCAAGAGAGAGAGCCAGACAGTACGAGAGAAGACAAAATCCCAGCCAAGACTCATCTTCCAAGACACCGGACAGACCCGTAATGGAAGACATTGAAGTCATGGAAACCATGGCCGATATTGAAGCCAAGTCCGGAGGAAAACCTTTTATTGCCGAGATGACTAAGAAGACTGGGCTTACTCCTAACCAAGTACGCTACCGTAGGGAACAACCTATATACAAGGAGTATCTTTCTCTCTCTCTCTTATTATCCAGAAAACACAACCCACCACCAGAGGCTTGGAAGGAGCCAGCGACGACAACTCCTCAAACGAATGGGTAACACACAGACCCAGAGGCTGGACGGGAAGAGATTATGTTCGGGCGGTCCATCTCAAAAACGAACAACCTTCCCACCCAAGGCCACCCTAGCAACCCACTCAACCAAAGAGGCTGCAGAGGAGGCTGTCCTGTCCAGGAGTCCATTTGCCACATTTCTGTTGGTTATAACAACAAAAAAACTATATGTTTCAGTTCCTATAGTATAACTTTTTCCGAGTTTAAAATTTAACAATCAAACACAGAAAATCTTTATACTGGGTGGTACATCGTAGTTGGACACATAGGAAATTTTATGCAAGTTTTAGACTGTTCCAATATTTGCACCCCTGTTGACTTTAGAGCGGGGTTGTAGAGAGACTCTTTTAGGGTCTTTATGTGGCAAGTGCAGATGCGGAGTTTGAACAACCCGATATTAACTTATTTGAATAGGATTGTGATTTGTTATAAGAAGAAAAAGAATGGTTATATTTTTATAATTTCTGTTTTGGGATTTATTTTATAAATCAAAAATATTTGACATAAAAGCATAGTTATGTTTTGTTTTTTGGGTTATGTTATGAATCAAAATATAGACTATAGACGGTTTTGTTTAAAAATTACCTAATGTTATGTCTTTTTGTTCTTCATAAAAGTTTTCGAATAATGGTACTTTACTCTTGAGCCAAATTCATGAGAAACATCGTATACGACTGAAAAGATTTAACATCTAAAGGTTGCATTTGCGGTTTTAGACCGTGCAGAACTTTTTATAAGGAATAACTTTTTTTCGTAAAATTAAAATAAAACAATTTTCCATATGGTGTGAACTTAAGCAGACACACTGTATGTATAAACCTTTTTTTTTACCATAGTCCATAAATTTATCTTTCAAATACTGTTTTGGTTGTAAAGTTATGAGTTTTAAACATGACCCAAAATTAACTTTGAATTGTTGCACCTTACTTTTAACTCCGCGACCAATTTATTTGCAAAAAATTCCTCCATATGGAGAATATATAATTTACAGAGTAAAAAAATTTAGGTGAACGGTACAAATTTATTGAAAAAACTGGAAAATGGAAATGAAAGTTAAAAAAAAATTTAATTTTAAGAAAACTACAAATTTTTTTAAAGCGTTTCAAATAAATAATTCTAATTTTTTTCTCTAAATAATAAACTTTCTGAGAAATGTTTTAATTTTACACCTAGTTAGTAAATAGGTATTTATTAATATTAACAAAAACTTGATTTTTACTGGTTTGTATTTGTTTTCATTAATCTATTAAAGTCCCATTTAAGCTTGTCGAAATCTTAACTTATTAAGAATTATACATATTATAAAAAACATTTAAAAATATATTCAATGACGTTACTTAACAACTTCACTATAAACAAACATATAATACACTCAAGTTCAGTGATACGTCACTGAAAATAATTTCAAATTCATAGTATAGTATAAATTTGTTAAAAAAAAATAATTTTTTCTTTAAAATATATATTATTTTATACTATTTATAATTCATGAAAATTTATACAAATTTTTTTATCAATTATCGGTTTAATTTTTAGTTTTGCAGCTTTGAATTTATCATGAACGTCTGCAATTTTTAAATTTTGTGTATCGTTGGTATATTCCAAGAGATTATTACAGTATTCTTCTACACTGTTGCGTTGTTCAATATCTGTTATTTGGACCAAATCATATAGGATGTAATGGCAATATTTTCTGACTTTTCTTCGATATTTAATAAGTTCTTCAAAAATATCGTCTTCTTCTTGATTCTGCTGAGCTTCAGTAAGAATATTCCTAATCGTATTTTGGCTTATTCGATGTTCTTGCGTAGTAACAACTACCTTACTTTTATTACCTTTGGAAAGCTCAGTAGATTCAACCTCCAATATTCCATCTTCATTTAAACTGAAAGTCGTGTTAAATTCTATATCACCAGCTCTTGCTGGTGGCAAGTTATTTATAACTAAGGTTGCTAGTAGTACATTCAAATAACATTTTTTTCTTTCTCCTTCGTAAATAGCCTGTTCCAGGCTTTGTTGGTTATTTTTACTAGTTCTTGTATGAATAACATGAGATTTGACAGGAAGGATAGTATTTTTTTTAATAGCAACTTTCATCAAACCCCCGTTTAATCTAAAACCTAATGTCAGTGGTGTTATATCTGTTATTTTATATTTTTCCAATTCTGTACAGTCATTTTTAAGTATTGCTGCTTGCATAGCTGCACCTAATGCTACAGCCTCGTCTGGATTTAAATTTGTTTTCGGTATTTTGCCGTTAAAATATAGACTTAACATGTCTTTTATTTTAGGAATTCTCGTTGTTCCACCTACTAGTAACACTTCGTTAATATCAGCTGTTGTAATATCTAAATCATTTAAACATTGTGTAACCAAATGGGTCGCACGGGTAAATAAATCGTCACATATTGACTCAAATTTAGCTCGCGATATTGTCAAGTCAAGTGTTTCGTCATGATTTCTACCAAAATGATCTAAAGATACAGAAACCTCCTTTCGTATGGAGAGCATAAGTTTAAGTTTCGTGCATTGTTTTTGAACTCTGAGTAAATGTTCCTTATATCTTTTGTCTTCTTTATCGTAGATCGTATTAATAGCATCGTCAAAAAAACAATTTGATAACTTTTGATCAAAATCTCTTCCTCCTAAGAAGGAGTCACCTTCGACTCCTTTAACTTCAAACTTTTCTTTATCCATTTTAATTATCGATACGTCCAATGTGCCTCCACCAAAATCAAAGACTAGCATTAATGTGTTAGCTTTCAAATTATCCATGCTATAATAAATAGCAGCAGCAACAGGTTCACATATCAGTTTTAAAACTTGTAAACCTAAAAAGGGATATTATTAGTATCTTGCTTATAAAAATAAATATTTTTAAAAAACTATATTAATATGGCTGTTGGAGAAACAGTTAAAATTATCTTATGATGCCAACTGTACTTTTCATAAAATATAATTCTTTACTATGCAGTTAAATTTGAACATGTAAAATCATCTACCTAGAAAACTTTCTTTATGCAAATTTATCTCAAATCGGCAATATTCAAAGAACTACGCATAAATTATCTCCAGTCCTACCAATATACAAATGTTCAGAATAAATTTATCTTCATGGTTGCCAATATAACATATCAGCAGCCTATTGGTCCACGTCACAACCGGGACCACCCTTATCACAATGGTTCCTAGATAGCATCTCCCATCGACTAATTTAATTGGCTCTTGGCGGATTCTTCTAGGGGGTGTTGGTTGGGGCTTCTTGGTTTTACGTTACGTGGAGAAGTGCTTGCTAGTTATTCATGCAGAATAGTTCATTTTTTGTGCTCCTCGCCCTACACGGGACTTTCGTACGGGGAAACCAGTGCCTGCTGGTCTGTTATACTGAACAGTTCATATTCAATAATTTATATTTCTTCCGTCCCGCGAGAACGGGGTTTTAAGCGGCAATTGAGTGTTTGCCCGGTGACTTGTAGAACAGTCGGTGTCAATTCATGTTTCGTCCGTCCCAACAACGGAAAGTTTAAACGGATTTAGTGTTTGTTTTATTTACTTTGTAGTAAAGTTCAATCGTTTGTGCCCAAAAATAAAGGGACTTCTGACTTTGCTTCAAAGTTGCACTTTGGATTCAAATTCAGTCGCTCACCAAAAAGTGACATTTCGTTTAATGAAAGATTGCTATAGGTCCTAACGATACGTTAACTCAGTGCAAGTGAGAGTATGTGACTTTTAGTGTAATATAATCTGTACCAGTTACTACATCAAATAGATTTTGTGTTCACAGTAAGGTCTTCCTTCTTTTATTAGCCTGAAATGCATGAACCAGAAATACGGCCTTTGCAATCATCCCAACCAATTTCTTGTACGATGTCGAATAAAAGTCTAACCCATTCAGCACAATGACTAATCCAGAATTTTAACTTATACTTTGCCAGAGATCATGGTCGAGCCCCTACCTTGAATATGGAATATTGAGAAGATTTTAAAACCTGCCTAATTTTTGGAGAATTGACATCCACATACAGGGTGGAGATTTTAAATGGAACGCTGCTTATACCGGCTCTGGGAATAAGATTTCACCAAAATTCGAAAAGACGTCCTCAACGATTTTTTTTTTGCCCTCGCGTTTGTCATATAGAAAAAAAATGGGACCCAAAAAAGGGACGCAGCCCTAACCAACTTTTTTTTTTAATTAGAGGATACCACTAATGGCACCTTTTTGGGAAGCTTCTCAAAAGAGGGATTTGTCCATATATTTTTTTTATATCTGTTAAACCATGTGTCAGAAATTTAATAAAAACTAATTTAAGGAACTGTTACATTAACAATAACATTAAAACTGTAATGTCACTTGTTGCAAATAATACTAAGAATTGCAACAAGAATATTTTCAATATAATACTTTCAGGGATTTTTATGTTAGCTTTATATTCATAAAGAACATTATATTGTGCTTAGTGTTTCCCAATATTTAACAGTCAAAAAATAACCTGTCAATCAAGTCACACAATGACACGGCCTCACGCTTTCTTCTCGCCGCTAGCCTTACAGCTCCAAAGGGGGCTTAAAAAAACAGGGAAGAGATAAAAAATGTCAGAGGACTTGACACCTTGTCAAAGAAACACCTCGTCACTGGTGATTTCGTAGTCGCAAAAACACGGAAATGTCTCTGTTATTACCGCTAAAAGGAGCTTACAAAAAGGTTTATCTGTGTCTGGATCTCTACAAAGTAAGAGAAATACCGATCCACTGTCACAACAACCACACTTTATACTGGAAAAAACAGCCTTGATAAGTAAGATCGTTCCCGTTATATCCTGTATGGAAGCTTTTTCACTTCTTCTAAAGTTAACAACGGCTTTATAGGATTTTTGAGACTTTCGCTGTGAATTCGAATAACTATTTATTCGCACCCCGCAACGGATTCATTTGAACCGCATAATTATTTCACTCATTATTATCGCATTTGTTTGGATTAAGATTGTTATGTTGTTATTAGTTTTTTGTAATAAATGCGCCTTAGTTTAAAGACTTGCAACACAGGATTAAATTGAAATGGACTCGTTGTTCAACCTGCGTTTGTGAACATCTTAGGCCCAATTTCACAATCGATGGTCACTAAAAGTGTCTAATAAAATTTGGTTAACCAATAAAAGTAGCGTTTCACAATATCGGGTTTGGCAAATATTTCTTAGTTAACTATAAGATGTTTTTACTCAAGCTTGGAGTATGGGTTAATTGAGTAAACTACTGGTTTCGGAAAATATAACGTCATATAATGTCAAATCGTCATCCAAGATTATTTTTATAAATTAAAAATCTGAAAAATGAATGACTACAATATAAATGCGTCTTCCCTGAAGTCCCGCTAAAGTTGCTGTAACATTTAAGTCCCCAGCATATCTTCGGAGTGACCTCATGATGTGTTATTGTCTCCCAAAACAATATCTTGACAATCTAAACGCGCAGTCGGTACTGATAGATCTGAATCGTGAAGAATAGGTCTTATGGAGGCAAATTCGGATAGTCGATCTTAAGTTTTTCTCTTTTGGAATAACCTTCAGTCTTTGTAATGCAAAAATAGCAATCTTCAAAATAATTGGTGGGTTTTCGCCACAGCATTGGAACTGCAAAAGGCATACTTTTTCTATTTTCTTTCATTTCTAATTTACCGCACACTTTACACACACTATGTCGAGTGGCTGTTTCCACTCAAAAATACTTAAATTTAACACAGAAACACTGAAAACCAACAAATACATGACAGCTGTTTTCCAGGTACTGATAAACGTCAACAGATATGAAAGACGGGCGTCCCAAAAAGGGCTCAATAGAAAACACGTTGTGGACGCTCGAAGGAACCTGACGTCCTTGTCTAATTAACACAAAACGACAAAGGTAAATTATACTAATTTTCCGAATTCCTCGAGTGTTTTTCTGAAAAGTTGTTTACAACCATTGACGTAAAAGAAACATGGACCCGATATTTCTATTCCCTTTCTACATGTCAGCTTGACGCCAGTTATTTACGAAAATAAATAAACAAACTTCTACATGTAAAATCTTTATTTCTTTTTATTATCATTCTGTCTCTACTGTCATTTTAACAGCTGATAAATTTGACGTCTCGTTTGTGCAAAGTATACAATCGACGGACGTGACTCAAAAGTTCACAGACAAAATTTAGAAAAACAAACAGTTCCGTGATCCTCTAATAAAATTGCATTTACTTATTATGCGATTTCCACAAAAAATATGAATCATTTATTAATTAGTAGCAACTTTATATAAAAACGTGAGAAATAAAATTATTCAATTTGAGGCCCTAAACAATGTTTCGTTATTTCTATATGAAATAAAAAGGTCGTAAATAGAGGGATGGATATGGATACTTCTAATATGATAAAATAATTATTACCAAGAGTCGTAGTATTAGTACCAACAATGCTTAATCAAAAATATTTTAAATTTACCATTTACAGAACATGAAAAATTATTATGATAAATATATGATTCCATTCTAAAACTCAAATATTATAGCAGTTTTAGATAACAAAAAAACTAGCTGTGGCACCCTTTCCAAAGACAGAAAGGTAGATTTTAAGTCGATGTTGGTATAGGTATGATTTCAATTTCTGTATTATTTTTAAAGCATAAAATTAATTGATAAGCTTAAGCGCTATTTTTATAACTATTAGATAGCACCTACCCATATGATTTTCAAGTTGACTATATCCAGAAAAAACATGAAATTGGTAAGTATTTTACATACCTTGCTTAAATAAAATAAAAATGATAATTTGAAGACATAATTTATTTTTATAAATAACTGTTCATTTAAGTGTGCACATGGTTTAATAGTCGCTTTGGCTGTTATGCGTTTGCAGTATCGTTTAATATTTATTGGAAAAACGATTTTTCAAGTTTTTTAACCTTATATATCGACTATAATTATAATTTATAACTAAGAAAAAGCAAACATCAAAAATATTTATTTAAAACCCACTAATTCTATGTTTTCCTTTTATGGAGGATCACATATTCTCTCGTCAAAAACCAACAGTAATAATCACCCATCATGTCTGGATCCCATCGTTCTTGGTACCGAATTTTCATTGTCCCGATATCTTAATGGAACTTTTCACCCTGCTCATGGCTAACAGTGCCAAAATAATAAATGAGAATGGAGAAAGTGAATTTTTAATAACATTCGGCAACCAAGTTGTTTGTAGTTTGCAGCCACAACTTTGTTACCTACAAATTTTGACTTCCCGGTTGAACTTCACTCCTTTCCGGCCAAATGTTCGTCACATAATGTTCATTCACGGCATGACTATCCCACAAACAAAGAAAACAGCAATATAATTCTCCCTAAAGTCCCGCTAAAATTGCTATAACTTCTAAATCCCCACATATCTTCGAGCTACCTGATGATGTGTTATTATCTCCATTGTCTCCCAATCTTAACGTGCAGTCGGTACTGATAGATCCGAATCGTGAAGAATAGGTCTTACGGAGGAAGGCAAATTCGGGTAGTCCATCTTGAGGTTTTTTTTTTGAACTAACCTTCAGTCTTTGTCAAGCAAAAATAGCAACCTTCAAAATGAATGGTGGGTTTTCGCCACAGCATTGGAACTGCAATAGGCATACTTTTCTATTTTCTCTCATTTCTAATTTACCGCACACTTCACACACACAGTTGCTTTTCCACTCAAGAATATTTAAATTAAATACAGAAACACTAAAACCCAACAAATACATGACAGCTGTCAATCAGGTACTGATAAACGTCAAACAGATATGAATGACGGGCGTCCCCAAAAGGGCTCAACAGAAAACACGTTCTGAACGCTCGAACGCAACCTGACGTCCTTGTCTAACTAACACAAAACGACAAAGGTAAATTATACTAATTTTCCGAATTCTCCGAGTGTTTTTTCTAAAAAGTTGTTTACAATGGAGCTAATAATGGACATTATTTGTGCTTCAAAGACTGTGACCCAACTTCGTATCCCCCTTTGCTTTAATATCCTTGTTTACAACTTTGCACAAATATTTGTGCTTAAAAGACTGTGACCCAACTTCGTATCCCCCTTTGCTTTAATATCCTTGATAAGAACTTAAAACATATCGTTTTGTGGTTAAAACCAGTAAAAAAATTATAGAATAAGAAAAAATAAGGTTATATCTTTGGGAATCCAAATCACGTGATTCAATATGGCGGTTGGATGGCAAAAAGCATAAGGTTACCTGCAATGTTATTTTTATGGTCACGTGTACCAATTACAAAGCAATATTTGCCATCCAGCTGTCATTTTTGACACGTCGTTGGATTGCCTAATTTCTGTTTTTGGGTTATGTTATGAATCAAGAAAAATTGACATATCCAAAGTAAAAACTTGACATAATTATCACAGATGCCACATTTTTTAATACGCAAAATCTGATTTAAAAGATCAAGAAAATTAATTGGAAAGAGCCGTAAAAATTCTTTCTATTTCTATCGAGACGAATCGTCTTTCGGACATCGCGAATGTAGTTGAGTGATCTTACATAAATTAATAAAGCAGTATAATAATTAAATAAGAGCAGAAAGGAAAAACAGGAAATTTTTTTTTTATCCTTTCCATGGTTCCGCTGCTTGTTTCATAACAATGTATTTTAATCTAGTGCAACCATTCCTAATAATATTGCTAGTTTTTCTGAATAAGAATTGCTAATTACCATATAAAGAAAAGTTTTCGAGACAACAAGCTACTTGTTTGGGAAACGAGATACAGCAAATACATTTTTCATAGCTATCTCAGTTTTTAATATGCAGACATTTTTAATTTTGAAAGTATAAAATACTTTTTTATATATAAAAAGTTGTATTTCAGTGCAGTGGTTCATTAAAATTACCTGCAAGTTCAGCTGCTTTCTTGGTAGCTTTTCTCTGAGCATTACTAAAATGAGCTGGTACGGACACCACTGCTTCTGTAATTTCACTTCCCAGAAACTGTGAAGCAGATTTTTTCAAATATTTTAAAATTTCTGCGCTAACTTCTTCTGGTGTTTTATTAACTAGTTTGTTTTTCTGTTTTATCTCGATTTCAGCATTATCGTCTTTACCACGGACAATTTTGTAACTATAATAACCATTTTGTTTAAGACTTTGCACGTATACGTCGTCGTATTTTCTCCCCATTAACCTCTTAACATCTAAAAATAAAATGAAATTAAATATTTTCCTTTCATTTCATGAGATTCATCTCTCTTCAGTTCAGACGCGTTTCGTCATATTACGGTTCATAAGTAAAGCTAGGATCTGGTGAAAGACAGAAAGAACTATTTACTGCTTAAGCAGTCTTTGGAGAAAGTTATGGGCTAGATGGTGCTATATGCAAAATAAAATGAGCAAGAAAATCGTTACTGAACCGTAATTTCCAGTCGCTAAACTACTTTGCGACTGAAAAATCAATTGCTTAATTCAAAATCCATTTCATCGGCTGGAAATTACCGTTCAGAAACGATTTTCTTGCTGGGTTGGAACAATTTTTAATAATAATATTATTTTATTTTCAGCAGGATCTTGCACATAGCGACATCCAGCCGATAACTTTCTTCAAAAACTGCTAAAGCATGATTATTCTTCCTGTCTTTCACCGATTCCTAACTTTATCTATGAACCGTGAGTTAAGGGTTGTTTACTCGAAGGGTACTTTTTAAAAAGACCTTTTATTATAACCGCTTAACAATAATAATTATAATAATATAATTAATACAATTTTAAAACTAACTATCCTAATCTAAAAGTTGTCTATTTATATGTAATTTATTGCTGATTATGGTTTCTTAATTTGGGTTGCCCTCAATGTATTGCTGATGATAACTGCTTACTATGGCAGGTTCACCGAACCGTAATTCGTGATATGACGAAACGCGTCTAGGAATGGATCTCATGGGGTCCCGCTCAAAATGAGTACGATAATAAGTAGATATATTTTCTACAATTACTGGCTGGATGCACGTCACACCTCGCAAATACGCAACAGAAACAATTAATAAAGCAGGTCTGTTATTAGTTAAAGGGTGCTGTCAATTGATGTAAAATTCGTTTTGACAACCATTGTCACTTTGAAGAACTTTAATTTTACGTGTTAAAAGTGATTTAAAGTGAAAAATAATTTGTTGGTGCATATTTTTAAAACATTTTCAAATTTATTTCAATCCTGACAGAATTAAAAAGTATACGATTTAATTAACGACATGACCCAAACCAAAAATTTCGCCAGAAGCTGTGTCGTGTATACAGAGTAATTGTACGGATTTTATTATGAAATCAGTTAACATTTTGTCATATTAGTAACATTTTTTATTTTAACTAAACCTTTAGCAATCAAAAGGGTTTCTCTCCATCTAATTCCGATTATTATTTTATTTTTTATTATATTATACTATGGAAAAATTATAAGACGAAAAATGATAATGTAAAACTGCAATGTAGATAGACTAATTTAAAAAAAAATGTTTCATATGACATCTATAACGATACCATTTTCAGTATAGTAATAATTATGTTAGAAAACTTTTTTAAATTTTTTAAAGGTTGGCAATATAATAATATTAAACAAATGTTTTATTCTGTTGACGGCTGGCATCGCCTCTTGTGATCTTTACCTCCATGAGAAAACCAACATTTGGCACAGAGGAATAATAGCTCAATGCTTGTCGCTGATATTTGATAAAAAAAGAAAAATATCTACGCCACAGCGGAATTTTAGGTCGACCGTCCCACGTAACAGCAAATTAAATTCACCAGTGAAGACGGTAGTAAACAATTATCATGATATGAAACATGCTTTATTAGTCACATATGCTTGGTTGCATAGATCTATGAAATATGTTAATTGTTTAATACATTATTAATTCAATTAAAATACACAATTAATAACTTTAATGACACAGATCTATAAAATTTTATAAATAATAATTTGAAGCGAATAAATACAACTACCAAGTATATTTTTTTAATTATATTTTGTTAATAGTGCATTGGTTATAAACATTTATTGTAATTGCACTTGTGACTGTAGCGGCAACCTTAAAATTGGGCATCGTTTGCTTGTAATTAATATTTATTTGAGAATTCAATTACCCACTTTTGTTAAGGACTGGTTGGAAAATAGATTTTATATGCAGGTATTGTAACAGAACTAACCCAGGCCACTAGTTCTTAAGTAAAATTCGGATACACCTCCAAAACAATACCTAAAGAGTACTACCTGATAATTGTAACATTTATAATGGCTTCCTAAGTATCGTTAATCTAACATAATGGACAGTGGTCAAAAATCTAAAATGACTAAAAAGTAGACACCGCGACGTTTCAGTAGTGCCGTGACCAGGATGTGAAGTTTTCAAATTACACTAAGAAAAATCCGTAATAATAGCCAAATTAAGGTAAATAAAGCTAAGAAAAAAATGTAAACGGTTAACTTCGTATGGGCGATAGATTTTATTTTAAAGGGGGGAACCGCAAAGATATGTCTAACGGAAAGTATTCAGTCTTGCTAAACGCTACTAATATTGCAGATGGGACCAATCACGAAGTGGCGGATTGCGATAGACTGAAAATACACTTCGGGAAGCGCTAATGCAGTATACGTACAACGTAACCCAACAACATACGTAATCTCGGTAAGGGGATGGTTGCGATGCATAAAGAGCTCTTGGACAAATTAGAAGGTAAGTAGAAAGTTTAGCTGCTAATGCCATACCACTGGTAATCTCAATGCGAGCTAGCTGGATTCGTCTAGTGTAATATTTACCCGTGTCCTCGAGGTGCCTAAGTTTTATGACCACACGACACCCGTAAACACCCCATGAAGTTTCTCGGAAGACTGGAAACTTATTTCCGGAAAAGAAAATCGTCTGGAAGTCTTGGCGGAGTGTTTTGAAGAGGCCACAGAGAATTGGTACTTAATCTACAGGATCTCGTAAAACAACTACACCGACTTTAAGCAGTCTTTCTTACACTGCTTCTGGTCCGAGGTGAAGCAAGGAAAATTGCGTAAAAAGCTTGCGAACAGCCGATGGATCGAGGAGATTCGTAGAACAACTACACCGACTTTAAGCAGTCTTTCTTACACTGCTTCTGGTCCGAGGTGAAGCAAGGAAAATTGCGTGAAAAGCTTGCGAACAGCCGATGGACCGAGGAGATTACAATGGTCGACCATTTTTCTAGGTGCGTCGGTCTCGGCTCGCTAATAACGAACCCTCCATCCGAACACATCTTAGTCGCGCACTAGTGAAGCACTTTCCTGCGCATGTGCAGTCGCTGTGGTTGCTGCATAATAACAAATCGATCGTTGGGACAGTGGATTTTCTAAAACAGCAGGAAGCTGTTTTATCAGGACCAGCGCGGCCCTCTACTTCCGGTCAAGAGCGGAGGATCATCTGAGTCCCTTATCCCGTACCTAAGAGGGACAACGGACAGGAAGACTACTTTTTCAAGACAGAGAAGGTATAGACCAAACCAACCGCCTGCTGGTGTAAACAGGTTTATTAAGGCGTCGGAAGGCTCACACCAGTTAAACTAATTAGGCTGTCGGGTTCGACTGGAGGGTGGGTTGGTACGGCTATTACATTGTGGTTTATTATGTGCAGGATGGTCAACGGCTTGAAGAATTATAAAAAAAATGGGTGGGCAAGGGAAAGAGTTAAAAAGCAAGTTACAAGTCATTGCCGAACCAGTGGTTACCAGGGGAAAACTAACTCTGCGCCGGACTGGACTAGGTTACGGTTCTCATGTTCATCCGATGAATTCATTAAGCCAAGGAAGGCCTGGGTCCTTGCTTGAAATCTCTATAGGTGGCTTCCGATTACAATGGTGAAGAAAAATGACGGCGACGTACGGATAAGCTTGGATGCCCGTTGGATAAATAAACATTATGGTTGCCGACACCGAATCTCCACCCTCTATAGAGGAGATATTACAGAGGTTCCATTTTGCGCGCTTCTTGACCACAATAGACCTAACGGCGTCTTATTGGCAGATCCTGCTAACAACTGATAGCCAAAAATATACGGACTTAATTTTATTAATTGAAATTAATATTCATTATTTAGTACAATGACGGTACCCGAACCAAAATTGACTAAGGCTCGTAAATCATAATACTTGTCAAAACGGAAATAGTTAAGCTGTGTTCGATCCATAAAAATAGAGCTTTATTGTGTGTTAACGTACCGCTAAGTTTGAAATCTGAAAAATATATATTGATTGTTTATTTTCTATTAGAATAACTAATTGACAAAAGTTTGAAGTAGGAAATCGATACTTTCGAATTATATAAACAAGAGTCTAAAAAGTTAATGGCTTTTATGGACCTCATAAAAATACGAAGAACACTAGAAAAGTTTATATAACTGCGGAGATTTTAACATCAATAAAACTCTTGAGAAAAAAGATGGAACTATTGGACAAATAGACGGATAAAAAGGGATATAAATAGCATGTCTCCATTAAAAAAAGAATGCAAATAAAATTAAAAAATTACCCCCTCTACTACTTTAAAATAGGAGACGTAGTCGATGAAATTAGTCAAATCATAATAAAATCGCGGGTTAAAACCTTCTACAGTTAAAAAAAATTCAAATAGTAGTGAAAAAAAATATTTTTTAGTGCTCAAAAACTTTTAAAAAGAAGCAAAAAAACTTTAAAACTTTATCGGTTACAGTTTTTTTAATTGACGGTACGCGTGTGACTTTACGGATTTTTCCTAGTGACACGGAAAATAATAATTGTCATTTTCTGAAAATTTCGTGGCTCCGGTTATAAAAGACAAAAACATTTTTAATATAAAGTGCGGTTAAAGGACTCCAACAAAATCGTAATGACGTGGCTGATTACTTTCTTGGCATATGTGCGAATGATTGCCGATAAGCCAAGGCAAGACTATTTGTATCGCCAGACAATATATCACATATGGGATGTTCAGCGAAGTCTGGGGGACGATCCTGGACTTTCATTTAACTGGCCGATTCGCGCCCATATCGCAATCTGGAGAGAAGTTATACACATCGAGTATCAGCATTTCGTTGCGTAATGGGCAGCGTCGCAAAATCGGGAGTGGGACTTAAGACTATGCCAGTATGCCTTCTGTGTGCCTTCAGCCTTTGGAGATGTTAGTCAACCAGGAGTAATCTGGGTAAATAACGCTTGGCCCGGCATAAGAAATACCAACCCATGTTTTATACAGACGAGAAATTCTGCTTCAGCCACTCAAATCAATGAACCCATTCCGGGGCCAAGTAATTGTAATCCCTCAAGTTCTCTTACAGAGGATGAGAAGATTGTAGAAGCTTATTTGGATCCAAGAAACGAAATTAAACCAGAATCCATAAGCGCTGACGATTACGATGACCCCGCATTCTACTACCAATTTTCACCTGCATTTATTATCTTACCTGAGGAAAGGGCCCTTGAAAATAACGAGACAGGTCAGCACAGCACATTAATCACCAATACCACTACATGTACACGATATCAAAACCTACCAACATTAATCCCCATAGGTCAACCTCAACCAGAACTGTCAACGACCGACGAGACCACTGACCATCCTCGATATGGTGGAATAGATCCACGACAAATTTTCTTTAGTTCCTCTTCCTTGACTGGGCTCAGGTTACGCCTGAGAGCCCAACGCATGTTAGAAGATTTGGACCCCATCTGGAATTCAGTGCCAAGTGATAGTGAGGAAGATGAAAGTGAACCGAAAAAGGTAAAACCAAATAAATACAACAAAAACTGAAAAAAAAGGGATTTATATACCTTCTTATTGAGCTTAGATTTCAGGTGCTAGGAATTAGAATTATATTAATTAATAAAGAAAAATGTTTTAATTTAAACTAATTACTTTAAAAAGAGTAATTTTGTTCTGTTGATGTAGAATAAAAATAGTTTTTAGAATTTTTGTGGGTTGCCAACGGAAGACGTTAATAAGTTTTAGCATTAAGATATATCTTAATTTGGTTCAAAACAAATGATTTTAGTTGTTTTAAAACAATTCTTTAATTAAAGGTTAGGTATGTAGGTACTTTCATTTTAAGTAAAAACACTTACTAGATTAGTTATTGAAAAACATTTTAAGAACATTTTTTTAAAATAATTTTAATTTAGTTTTCATGCACCTCTAGTTTGTAGATTTAAAATTTGTTTAAGTATAAGCATTTTTTTTAAATATCTTAAGTCTAGAGGTTTTTTTTTTGAAATAAAAAATCGACATTTATTTTTAATGCAACTCATTACTTAAAAATTTGACCGTTTAAAACACTATCTAAAAAAGAACCGTGGTTAAAATATTAAACATCTATTCGCGACCTAGCGAATGCCGCGGTACGACCTTGTGAGTCAAGGAACCCGACAATTACCGGAGTATCGATTTCTAAAAAAATCAAAATCAAAATGGTAAATTAACACGAAAAATTCAATTCAAAAAAATATTTTGTTGACTAAATAAACAAAGATAATTTATTTTCAAAAAATTTAATATTTACGAAATAATGGCTTTAATTGAAACCTCACTTATAATTTAATCGGTTATCCAAATTCAGAAACAACAACAAGAACTGATACATGACTTCTAGAAAAACATCACAATTAAAATATTTTTTTATAAAATTAATTATATTTTATCTTATTTTCAACTATCTTAATTTTTTTTCTTCGGTTCACTTTTGACTGTTCACGACCGACCGCACGTTACTAATGACGATGACGAACCATTGAGAAGCTGTATCGATTTAAAAACAAAATAATGTTGCATTTAGCACCACAGTTTTGCACACCACCACTACTGCAAAATATCCGCAGGTGGCTTAAGAATTTCACACGTTACCAATAATTTGCTCACGACACTACAGTCATTTAAAAGCCGGCTTTTGTAGGAGCCTACTACACTGAAAGAAAATATCAACTTAGTATTAACCTCGAATTACTCGTTCTACGGAAATTATGTAAAAATATCATCTTTTCTTACAGTGTAGAACCTAATAAATTTATAGCTTGTCATGTCGAATAAAGAAAACATTTCACCCGGCACTACCATTTTCTGCGGTTCAGGTGGATTTTTGCGCTAAGCACCAGTGTCCGGTAGAGTACTTAAGCAATTGAAATTCAGCGGTAATGTTAGTCTTCAAGCCTTATAGTCTGTGTCTAAGTCTTGTCTCCGAAATTGTTGTCGCGTAAAAACTTAACTCGTCAAACGTTAGTCGCGGAATTTAGTAGAAAAAGTGGAAACGTCTAAGTGAAAAGTTGTCTGCCAAGTTAAATTGATTTAAGCACTGTCTTAGTTACGTTTTGATGGTGACGCATACGACTCTTTTATTTTACTTACTGACTGGGCTCGGTATTACGCGGTTACCAAAAAGTAAGTGTCGATATGTTCATTGTGAATTTTAAGATTTTACTGTACATGGTGGTTTCGAATTTTTACTTTACAATAAACTTGTTAAAAAGTGAACCGTCGTTTAATTTGACTTAGTTAAGCTCCCTAAAAAATTTACAGAAGACACAATTATTAACATATTACATTCAAGCATCTAGTACTGATAGATTTAGAATTGTTTGGTGTAACACACTGGTGCTGCGAACCTACAAAGTATAAATTGTACGTGCCTTCAGGAAAAGGTCGAAAATAAGTAAGTAAAATTTAGGCCATAAAAGGAAGGCGCTACAGTGGGCGCAGCCCTAACCAACTATTTTTTTTTAATTAGACGATACCACTTATGGCACTTTTTTGGAAAGCTTATCGAAAAAGAAATTGGTCCATATATTTTTTTATCAAACCATGTGTCAAAAATGTAATAAAAACTAATTTAAGAAACAATCACACTAACAATAAGTTTAAAACTGTAATGTCATTTCTTAGCATAGCAATTGTTGAAAATGTGCCCCATGAATCTTTTAGCACTTTTTTCCAAAACTTCAGGCGTGATTAAACGTATCTTTGTAACTGTAACTCTTCCAAATTTTTAGATCTGGTGAGATATACCCTTCCTTTTAAATTGCCTCATAAATAAAAATCTACACGTGTTCATAAATCCTCGCAATCCTATCCACATGACAAAAGCGAGGCCCATAAAAAATCTTTGAGGACGTATTTTTGGATCTTAGAGAAAACTTATTTCCAGAGCCGCTATAAGCAGCGCTTCATTTAAAATCCCCACTCTGTAATAGGATTGATATATCTTGTCTGATCTTACCGTAAAGCCCTCGTATATTAACATTAAATATTTAGAATACAGTCCACTGTCGCTATCTATCAAGAAGGAACTATAACTTCACACCCTAGTGATAAAGGTTAGCAACAGGGAAAAGACGAAGAGAAGCAAGAAGAGCAACGTCCCGCTACATACATTTCTGTTTCGCTTTTCAACATCTTACAATGTAATATTAAAAAATACGAATTACATATCATCAACACAAAGTTTGTTTTATCAACCAGGGAAACTCTCTCTCTGGTCCTTCGAGCCGGATGATTTTTCAGAAGAAAAACGAACAATCAATCGTAATTGTTAACTGGCAAGTCGAAACAAAAAGTGATCGGGAGTGTCAATCGAAAAATCGACCGTATTGATTATTGCAATAGAGGTGACTTTTGTGTGAAAATATTGTAATGGCTGAAACAATCGTTTAAAAACACGCTGAAACGCATCAGCCATATGTAGCACCATACTATGCAAAATTTATCATAGGTGCAACCTCCATTTTCAAGAAAGCAGTATACCAGGTCCGTCGTAATTCAATGCCTATTGATAAAGCGTCGATATCAGTAGTAACGATCGTTTTGGTAACAAAACTAGTCGAGCTACCAAATATTGGTAAATTTATTCATATCGAACAAAATAAAAACAAAACCTCGAAAAAAACAGTATATCGAAAATGACGTAGATCAACAATTTTCAGGACATATTGGTAGCCCTAGGTATTTTTGTTGTAACTTTTGTGAAGGAAATCTTCCAATTTTTGCTTGCGAAAAATTAAAATCACTTTTAGTGTCGTCTCGTATACAAGAAATAAATAAATTAAATATATATACTAATTATATTTCAGCCTCATCCTCGATTACAATAACATTTGTAGTTGCACTACTTTGCACATTTTGGTACAAACGTTTAAAGAGAAATGGACAACCTTGCTTCCTGTACTATTTGCTCTTGCTGCGTGTGATATTCAGTGCTTTATTTTGTACGTTAAGGTGCACACGCGAACGCGTCGTGAACTTTTCTGCGATAAAAATGCCGAAGAGAAAACGAGACAGTAAAGACGCGCTTCGCAAATTAAAAAAGTTGGAAAACCGACTCTGTTCGAGCTTTGAATCCAGTAAGTATATATTTCTTATTTTCTAGGCCTTAAAATTCAAGATTTGCCAGATTTACCAGAAAAGTATTCACCTTTCATGTTCTAGTTACTTCTATGCCAACCCCCGGGGTGTCATATGGACCCCACTACAGCTTTTAGATGCTTTCCTTCCTAAAAGCTGGGCATTTTCATTATTATGTTTCATCAAACAATGAGGCCTTAAGTCTGTACATATGTACAGATGGCTACTAATGGAGTGGCGATCATATGATTGCCAAAATTTGTACAGTTTGTAAGGTCACCTTTCACGTTCCACTTTTATGCCAACCCCCGGGGTGCCACATGGACCCCACTACAGCTTTTAGATGTTTTCCTTCCTAAACGCTGGGCATTTTCATTGTTATGTTTCATCAAACAATGAGGCCTTAAGTCTGTACACATGTACAGATGGCTACTAATGGGGGGGGGGGGGGGGGGCGATCATATGATTGCCAACATTTTCACAGTTTGTAAAGTCACCTTTTCGCGTTCCACTTTTATGCCAACCCCCGGGGTGCCTCATGTACCCCATTACAGCTTTTAGATGTTTTCCTTCCTAAACGCTGGGCATTTTCATTGTTATGTTTCATCAAACAATGAGGCCTTAAGTCTGTACACATGTACAGATGGCTACTAATGGGGGGGCGATCATATGATTGCCAAAATTTTTACAGTTGGGGATGCATGTTTCATATGTTTGGTACACCATCCAGTGATCCACAACTAAATACATAGCTTAGGATATCCTATAGCAGTTAAAATCAAGTGGATTCCGTGGAAATGGTTTCACAAAGGTGTATTCATTATTTTATTGTGTTATTCTTTCTCCTATCTTCACGAACGTTGTTCGTCAAACATTCCAGACTCACGTCATCGATTTCTCGGTTAGGTCATAAGCTTCAGATTGTATACTTTTCAGTGCCGATATCAATTTACAAATCTCAATGCATATCAGGGACACATATCCCCGTGGAATTGTACAAAACTAGTACAATATGGAATTTTTGGGAAGCTTAATCTAATTTTTCCTTTCAGGTACTGAAAGTAGTAATTTCGAATCTGATGTCGAGGTGTGCTCTGATGTAGAATGTAACGAGGAAATACAGGAACAGGGGCCGATCCTTACCCCTGTGACCCCCGAGTGTGACACCGCCCCATTACATTTGCTGGGGCTAAATTCCTTAGAAAATGTAAAGGAGGGTCCGCCCAGTCACGAGGAAATTGCAAAACTGTGGCGGGAATTACTATCTAAAGGTATTGAGCGTGATGAGAGAAGTCAGCTCTTGACCAAGTATCCCATTATTACAAATTGTAAACATTATTGGCACCAAAACTTAATGGTGAGATATTTGTTGCTTTGAATACTTCTCGGGAGGAGGTAACGATGAAATCAGATACTTTCCTAAGTAAATTACAAGACCATTTAGGTAGTGGATTAAGTGCCCTGGCAATACCCGTCAATAAATTATTTTCTAACCCATCCGATGAAACTAACCCCTTGCTTGCTAACTTGTTAGACGCAGGAAGGCTGTTGGTGGACATTCACCACACAATTTCCTTACATCGCAGATACTTAATATCACCTAACCTAAACCCTGCCTTAAGGAAGACTGTGGAAGAGTCTAAAATTGATTCATTATTATATGGGGAAGATTTCACACAACGACTGAAAGATCAACAAGACATTCAGCGTTCTAGCGTGCAGCTAAAAGTAGCTAAACCTTCTCACTCGAGTACCACGTTTAAGAAGAAAGCACCAGTCTCTTCTCAAACTAGATATGGACCAAAAAACTTCAGGCGACCTTCCCAAACATTCAAGATGAAGGGTTGGGAGGGGAGTCGAGAAGTCAGACAGCAAAAATACAGGTGCAAAAACCCGTCCAGCAACTTCAGATCCCCGCACAAGAGGCGCAATTAGAAGTAGGTGCAAAATATGCCGGTCGCATTAGATTTTTTATTACTAATTGAAACAGATACACTGATAATGTTATAGTTTTAAATTGGGTAGAAGGATATAAAATCCCCTTTCAAAGAACTCCCATAAATAGGAACCAAGTTTACCACAAAGTTGGTTCGATTACTGATAGAAAAATGTACTATCAGAGCATTGAGAATATGTTAAAAATTGGAGCAATTAAAAAATGTGGACACAACCAAGGGGAATTTATATCTTCCTATTTTTTAGTAAAGAAATCAGGCGGGCGCAGAGGTTTATATTAAACTTAAAAGCTCTTAATACCTTCCTAGATCCTCCAAATTTTAAACTAGAGGATTATAGATCTGTTTTAAAATTAGTATATAAGGATTGTTATATGACATCGATCGATTTACAAGATGCCTATTTTTTAATTTCAGTTCACGAAAGTTCTCGTAAATATCTGAGATTTATTTTCGAAGATCAAAGGTACGAGTTTTAATGCGTTCCGTTTGGTTTAAATACAGCTCCTTTTCTGTTCACGAAATTACTTCGACCTATTATTAAATATTTTCGAAAACAGGCATTAGATGCGTTGCTTATTTAGATGACATTCTAATTTTTGGGGATTCTCAAACAAGCTGTACTCTGAATGCTAGTAAGGTGTTAACAGTTTTGCAATCATTGGGTTTTTTAATTAATTATAATAAAAGCTTCCTTATACCAAAGAGAAAATGTAAATATTTGGGTTATATACAGGGTGTGTCAGTAAGGTGTCGGGCTTTGATAGCACCTAAATTATCAAAGATAAGGAAAAAAGTGTAATATAAAAGTTTAATGGTTTGCTAGGATGCATAACCTAAAAATATTTTAAAATCTACAGGGTGGTCCTAAAAAGTGGTACTGAATAATAAAAAAGAAAATTAAATGGGACACCCAGCATAATTTTCCAGAATATGATTCAATAGAATAAGGACTTTGCAACCATCTTAAAATTTTTGAACTAAAATGCAACGTTGCCAAGTAATTAATTTTTTTCCGAAATTTTAGTAATTTTAAGGGTATCGTAAAAAAATCATAGTAACCTGTGGATTACCCCTAGGCAGATTGCTTTGGAACAAAAAATAAATAATTTTCTTTGTCACAGCTGTCATTAAAAAATTATTTCGCTAAGATGTTGTTCTTTATAACTGTTTAAATTTTAGTTTCCTGAACTATAACGTTATCGAAACAGAAAAATAAGAATTTTTCAAGAGAAGAACTACTTGACATGATCTACGTTTTGGGCGAGAGCGAGAGAAATACATTTCTGGCTTCCAGAGTATACGCAGAAAAATATCCACTTAGAACTCATCCTGATCAAAAATCGTTTGAAAGGGTAAAGGAGAAATTTGAAAGATTACGAAAAACATGAAAGAACTAAGCCAGCTACCAACGATGAAAATAAATTTATGGTTATGTTAAGTTTAATTGAAGATCCCCACAAAAGTACGAGACAGCTTGGCAACAATTTTCCGTTCAGTGCGTCCTCAGCATCAAGGATTATCCGAAGTGAAAAATTGCATCCATATCACATACAATTATTACAAGAATTAAATGAGCAAGACTATGAAAGGAGAGTTGTTTTTGTCAGTGGTCGCAGGACATGATACAACATCAAGCGCAGTTTTTCGATTATGTAATGTTCATAACAATGGATTCGTAAACCGGCATAATTTTCATTACTACGGCACAAGTAATCCTTTTTTCACTAGAGAAGTTAGGAATCAACATAAATGGAGTATTAATGTGTAGGCTGGCATAATAGGTAATCATGTTATTGGGCCACATTTTTTTGAAGGAAATGTTACATGCCAGATTTACCTTGATTTTTTACAGAATGATTTACCTGAACTTTTAAATGTACTACCAGAATACATTCGCGAAACAATGTGGTTTCAACAGGATGGAGCACCACCTCATTACAGTATGCTCGTGAGAAATTTTTTAAATCAGCGATGTAGTGATCACTGGATTGGTAGAGCAGGTTAAATATCGTGGCCTGCAAGATCTCCCGATCTAAATAAGCTTGATTTTTTTATGGGGATATGTAAAGGAGAAAATGAATCAAACAGCTCCCACGATAAGAGAAAACATGCAAGCACAAATAAGGGAAGTTTTCAAACAATTACTCCGACTATGTTGAGAAATGTAAGCGAGTCTTTTAAAAAAAAGAACTCGCGCCTGCATTTTAAATTTAGGAGGTCATATTGAACACTTTTTATAGTATTTTTATAATGTCCCCGTTGTCTTTTGTCACCAAAATTTTGAGTCATCTAAATATTGTTAATTTTTTTTTTATTTAAATTTTTTGCCTCAATTTAGCTCCCTAGCCCCCCCCCCTCTAGGTGGGCCGATGTTTTGCCTACTTCTTGTTTTGTCAGTGTTCTTAAAAATAAATGTGTAGTTTCGTCCAACACAATCTTGACTAAAT
Source organism: Polydrusus cervinus (assembly GCA_935413205.1). Lineage (NCBI taxonomy): Eukaryota > Metazoa > Arthropoda > Insecta > Coleoptera > Curculionidae > Polydrusus > Polydrusus cervinus. The sequence goes on from OW284515.1 coordinate 25,274,963, forward strand.
TGTTTAATTGGTCTTTTCGTTTTTTACCCTGAGTTAAGACAAATCCTAAAATATTTCAAAAACTATGATATTTAGATATATGACATGTTTAATAAAAAAGTAAGGTTTTCGAAAGATACATCCTTTTGCCTAAAAAAATTAGGGGGATCCTATTTAAAAAAATTGAAATAAAGCATTTTTAAAACTGTCGAGTTGTCCAACTTATACCGAACGCTCTGTATAAGATATTTAAAAAACATTGTTATCGATCAATACATCGTACCTTAAAGTACCCACAATGTAAATTATATTTGCCTAGGGGTAATCCACAGGTTACTATGATTTTTTTACGATACCCTTAAAATTACTAAAATTTCGGAAAAAAATTAATTACTTGGCAACGTTGCATTTTAGTTTAAAAATTTTAAGATGGTTGCAAAGTCCTTATTCCATTGAATCATATTCTGGAAAATTATACTGGGTGTCCCATTTAATTTTCTTTTTTATTATTCAGTACCACTTTTTAGGACCACCCTGTAGATTTTAAAATATTTTTAGGTTATGCATCCTAACAAACCCTTTAACTTTTGTATTACACTTTTTTTCCTATCTTTGATAGTTTAGGTGCTATCAAAGCCCGACACCTTATTGACACACCCTGTATATAATTCAGATAATTTGACATTTTCATTAACACCAGAAAGGAAAGAAAATATTTTCCGCCTAATTAATAGTTTTTTAGGAAAATCGCAGTGTAAAATAAGAAGTTTTGCAAAGTTAGTAGGGACTTTTGTATCGGCCTGTCCGGCTATAAAATATGGCTGGGCGTACACAAAGTTACTGGAGAGACAAAGGTTTTTGGCTCTTAAGAAAAGCAAATACGACTATGATAAACTTATGTATATCTCGTCAGAGCTTAAACCTATTTTTAATTGGTGGAAAAATACAGTTTGGCAATCCGAAATGTATATTAAACAGGATAATTTTACACTGGAAATTTTTTCTGACGCGTCACAATCAGGTTGGGGAGGTTTTTGCAATAATCGAAAGATTCATGGTTTTTGGAATCCCGTAGAACAGTCGCTGCATATTAATATCTTGGAGCTTATAGCTGCCTTTAATGTTTTAAAATGTTTTGCAAAAAATCACAAAGATTGTAATATGCTTTTAAGGATATATAATAGTACTGCTATTTCTTATATAAATCGAATGGGCGGAGTTAAATATCAAAAACTAAAGGTAATCACCAGACAGATTTGGAGCTGGTGCGAGTCAAAAGGGATATATATTTTCGCCTCATATATTAACACAAGGAATAACAAATATTAATTATTATGAATTTTCAACTATTATACCTATTCTGTTTAAAGTGGTTGTTAATTTCTTTCTTTAGTAAAGTAACCACATACCTTATTGGCCAATACTAGTGTGGGTTGCGATAGATCGTCAGTAATCTTTAAACATCTACAAGTGTTATTGTAATCGAGGATGAGGCTGAAATATAATTAATAGATCAACTGACTTACCTGTAAGGAAGATTGATCACAATTATATTTCAGCCTCATCCGAAGATTACAAACCCACCCCCTTCCATCCCTACGATCTATCTAAATACAAAGGCAAGCACTGAAAATCACACGCAGCAAGAGCAAATAGTACAGGAAGCAAGGTTGTCCATTTCTCTTTAAACGTTTGTACCAAAATGTGCAAAGTAGTGCAACTACAAGTGTTATTGTAATCTTCGGATGAGGCTGAAATATAATTGTGATCAATCTTCCTTACAGGTAAGTCAGTTGATCTATTAATTGTCTCCGTAATAATCATGAGTTAGCACAGTGTAAAGCGCAAGGATGCAAAATATGTAAGCAGTTTCACAACACTTTATTGCACGTTGATAAATTTAATCAATACACACACAGTACATACAGTGGCGCACATAAAAATCAATATAACCGTCGCATTTAATCGGGTAATACGGAAGGTACTCAAATAATGCTAAAAGTAACAAAATAATAATAATAAGTCAAACGTTAATTTCAAGATCGGATTTAATAACAAACTCTAGTGAAAATCGTACAGAAAATCGAATCTCTCAAATAATGGCATCGATAGCAATTGTTTTAATTCAAGATTCTACTGGTAAATGGCATCAATGCAGATCTCTGTTAGATAGCGATAGTCAGCCAAATTTCATTACTAGCAAGTTACAACGTATTTTACAATTTTCTTCTTCAAACATAAGCGTACCGGTCATGGGCATAGGCAGTACAAATTTAAATATTAATCAGAAAATTGTAACGAGTGTGAAGTCAATTCATAATGATTTTAAAACGGATTTAACGTTTTTAGTACTAAATAAAAATCGCAGAAAACTTACCTAACTATTCATTTGATATCAATTTAATGAAGATTCCTAAGGGTATATAATATTTATTTATTTATATACTTGTTTTACTATTTTTAAGTAAATATAAAGGAGCCATGTTTTGTCATTTTATTGTACTTTTTTCCGAATTAAAAATGTATATTTGGTCATATTTTTACAAACAAATAGGTCGGATTTCTTAAATAAATATATTTTATTTTACTTTAATTTTCCATTAAGATATAGATATGATTAAAAATATTACACTTATAATTACAGTCGTTTTGAGTAAAACGAACATTCTGTTAATTTAGTACCAATTCTATGTAAATACTGCAGACTCTTGGAGAAACGTAGTTAAAATTATTTATGATGCCAAATATCCTTTTTAGAAAACACAATTCTTTGCGACGCAGTTAAATTTTAAATGTAAAATAACCGACCAAAACTTTCTCTACTCAAATTTAACCCAAGTCGGCAATACTAAAAGCACTCGTTTATGGTAAATTCTAAACAAATCACGAAAAAATTAACTTCACTGCTGCCAATATAAAATATTATGAATAAATTAAAATTTCCAACTACCAACCGAAAATATAAACAGCCTATTGGTCAACGTCACAAACAAGTTCCACCTTTAATCTAATGGCTCCCGAGGTACTTCTCGCCCATTGGAGGGAACTGCGGAAACAGGGTAGCTGTTTGGTTTTCGGCTCTTTAGTGCTTGTTCAACCATTATCTAGAACAGTCGATTTTTCCGCACTTAGACGGAAATTGCTTACGTGGAAGTTAGAGTGTTTGCCGTATTTCTTTAAGAAAAGTAAATTCAATTATCGCGCTAATGTAGTTCATATTTCTTCCGTGCCTGATAAAAAAAGGACTTTAAGCGGTCTTAGTGCTTTTCCGTATGTCTTAAACTTCAAGCAATATCGCTCTCAGAAAGTGGAGTACTTTACAGGAAGATGTCTATAAATTCCTAAGGATAGTGCAGTTTTGGATAGTCTAACGTCAATAATGTAATCTGTGCCATTTACAAAAGTCAAGATATGTTTTTTCACACTAAGGTCTTCGTCTTATTTGAACTAAAATACATGAACCAGCAAAACAACCTATAGACGAGACAGTCGGCGTCGCATACAGACTTTAGAAGTGTTTTATTTTCTTCCTGGTTAAAAGCTTATTTAAAAAATCTAAAATATTTTTTATTTTAAATTTAAACAAATGAATTACACTGCTTAATTTAAAAAAATGCTATGCGTTATCATAGATTTTAAACGAGGCCAGTCTGAAAGTGGACCCACGGTAACGTCACCGCCGTTTGACCTTCGGCTAACAAATCGAGCGAACTCAGCTATTCTCCCTAAGTTGAGAAAATATCGACATCGCAAATTAAATCGATCGAAGAACAAGAATGTAAAAATTTGTATAGCGAAACCGTAGACCGGGATAATAGCGGACATTTAATCGTAACCTTACCAATTCGTGATAACGTAGGCAAATTAGGTTATTCTGTTGATAATGCAATTAAACGATTGCATAGCATGGAATGAAAATTTACAAAAAACGAACAGTTTAAAAGACAATATGTTGACTTTATGACTAAGTATGTGTCCCTTGGACATATGTGAAAAATAAAATCGACCAAAGTGAATAGTTTATTACCTACCCCATCATGGTGTAATTAACGAATCGACCGAAACCACCAAATTGCGTGTCGTGTTCGATGAACCATGCAAATCGTCATCGGTTATATCACTTAACGACTTATTAAAGGTTGGTCCAACCATTCAATGCGATCTGATATCGATTCTTTTGCGCTTTAGACCAGCGGTTTTCAACCTGTGGTACATGTACCACTGGTGGTACATTTAATTATTTGCGGTCGTACGCAAAAACAGACCTAAAACGCAAAAGCCAGACCTAAAATCAGCACCAGATAACAAAAATTAAAAAAAAAGAAAAGAAATAAATATAAAAAACTAAAATATGGGAGCATTGGCAACCCTGTGTGAAATCTTTTAGAACTGCCCGCCGCGCCGGCAACACCGATTGGGCAATCGCGTAGCGGCGTATTCGCTTTTGCTTCAGTGTTTGTTTAACTTGATGAGTGACTTCACATGAGCCGCGCGCGCCTTGTCATTTTTATAGTAAAGTAATGGATAAACGGTTAAAGAGACCTGTAGAAGAGTGTTCTCTTCCAGGAACAAGTGATTTGCCATGTACTTCAAGCAATGTAACAAACGTGGATTTAAACTTAAATCGTAAAAAACAAAAAGTTACCAGACGATATGATTCAAATTATTTAAAAATGGGATTTTCATTTGTTGATGTTAACGAAGAACCACGCCCGCAATGTGTAATATGTTTTGAGATCTTTTCAAATCATTCGATGAAGCCGTCCTTGCTACAGCGCCATTTTAATTTGAAGCACAAAAATCTATCAGAAAAACCGCTAGATTTTTTTAAAAGGAAAGAAGTTGAACTTAAAGGTGGACAGAAGAAAATAGCTGCGTTTTCTACAAGCAACGAAAATGCTGTTAAGGCTGGTTTTTTGGCCAGTTTAAGAATAGCTAAGTGTGGAAAGCCCCATACAATTGGGGAAACGCTTATTTTACCAGCTGCCAAAGACATCGTAAATTGTGTTTTGGGGGAAAAGGCAGCCAAGCAATTGGATTTCGTTTCACTTTCTGATAATACAGTTAGTCGTAGAATACTTGTAATGGCCAATGATGTTAAAGAAGCCGTCATAGAACAAATAAAGTCCAGTATCTTTTTCGCTTTACAAATGGACGAAAGTACCGATGTAGCAAATTTTGCCCAGTTGATGGTTTATTGCCGGTTTTTGCACGGAAATGAAATAAAAGAAGAATTTTTATTTTGCGAATCCCTTCCTTCTACAACAACATCGGTCGAAATATTTAATAAAGTGAATGATTTTATTACCAAACATGGTTTGGATTGGCTGAAGTGCGTGGGTATATGTTCAGATGGTGCACGTGCAATGACAGGAAAACATGGGGGTGTTGTAACAAGAATTAAAGCAATAGCACCGGAATGTGTTTTTATTCACTGTAGCATACACAGACAAGCTTTAGCAGCTAAGGAAATGCCAGATGAATTAAGACAGATCTTGAACGACGCTATTAAAGTAGTTAATTTTATTAAGTCAAGAGCTTTGAATTCAAGACTCTTTCGGCTCTTGTGTTCCGAAATGGGAAGTAATCACGACAGTTTGCTTCTACATACAGAGGTTAGGTGGCTATCAAGAGGAAAAGTATTATCCCGATTATTTGAGCTTCGTTCCGAAGTTCAAATATTTCTAGCTAAACAAAATCATGAGCTGAAAGACAAGTTTACTGACGAAGTTTGGTTATGCCAACTTGCATATCTTAGTGATATATTTAGCAGACTTAACGATTTGAATCTAGGTTTGCAAGGCAAACATACAACTCGCTTTGTTATTATTGATAAAGTCAAATCGTTCATAAAGAAGCTTGAACTTGTGAAATCAAGTCTTGAAAATAGATATGTCCAACATTTTACAGCACTTGAAAGCTTCGTCATAGATAATGAAATTAATATCAGTTCTAAGGTACTGTTAAATTTCAAGATTCACCATGATAAATTAATCAAGCAGTTTAATGGGTACTTTACAGAAGATTATTCTGAATTTGAATGGATACGCAATCCCTTTTTTGTTGAGTCGCCGGTTCAGGGTTTATGTGCAACCGAACAAGAAAAACTGATTGATTTGTCGTGTGATGGTGAACTAAAATTAGAGTTTAAGCAGTGCGACCTCGGTGAATTTTGGGCAAGAAGGAATTCTGATTACCCTTCTCTTGCAAAACACGCTTTAAAATACTTAATACCCTTTTCAACGACATACATGTGTGAGAATGGATTTTCCGCGATGCTGTATATTAAGAATGTATACAGAAACAAACTTAATGTAGAACCTGATCTTCGGCTATATCTGAGTAACACAGAACCAGATATTAATAAATTATGTAAAAAAAGCCAAGCACAACCTTCTCACTAATGTTTGTCATTTTAAGTAAGTACCTCTAAGTATGAAACCTAAAAATGTAATAAAAAATATTTTTACTATTGTTCAATTTTATTTTATCCTTTGGTTAAAATTTCAGCATGGGTATTACAATTAATTAAATTACCTAGCTAGAAAGGTAGTATTTTAGTTAGGTGGTACCTAAAATTACAAAAAGTATTTTATGGTACATCACTCAAAAAGGTTGAAAACCGCTGCTTTAGACAATACAATGTTGTCATAACGGGAGATATAACAAAAATGTATCGTCAGGTCAAAAGCAGCATAATTTACTACGTATCGTGTGGCGATCTGACGAAAGCGATGAAATTGAATATTATCGCCTTAATTCCGTAACATATAGTTCTGCTTAGCACTACGTACTTATTCAGTGAAACGTAAGTTTAGGAACTAACGGTACGTAGCGCACAAATTAGAACTAATTTAGTGAAGTATTTCTTGTGTGTTTTTGTTCTCATTCATCTGTGATTCTGTTAAAAAATATAATAGTTTTATTTTGAGGAAGTAGTCCATTCTTAAAGTGGAGTTAATTTATAGGAATAAGTAAAAACATGAAGTCTTTCTCCACTGGTTTATTGAAGTAATAAAAATTTTTTTAAATTCTACATGTTTCGGGTGTAGTAACACCCATCATCAGGAATAAAATACAAAGAGAGAGCATTAGTAAATAAAGGAGCAAGATTAACTGGTAGTGAACATCGATGGAGCTCTATCGAGCCATGAGAGATAAAAATTAAGAACTGATGATTTAAAAAATTGGTATACTTAGAGCCTCGAGGCTAAATTTGGACACTGACCGTGGGCAAAAGGTAACAGTGACAAGAGGGCCCGTTAGGGCTGAGAAAAAAAAATATATAGGAAAAATGGAGACTCATGGGTCCAGAAATCTCATCCTGAAGAAAACATGGGGGGAGAAAAGAAAGTGGTATGGAAAGAAAAATTAATTATTTGGGGCTACCATGGAGCTTAATTGGATGTGCCAATTATATTGTATATTATATTAATCTTAAGTCAAAGTTGTAAAATAACGTGGTTAACCACGTGTGGACTAAGGTCTAACAAAGTAACTTCGGCTTTTTTCTTTCCAAGTTTTACTTAAACCTCAAAAAGTTTTTTAAAGTTTTATAAGCCATGCTGAAATTAAAACCCAGTCCTTTTTTTGGACTAGTTCCCCCAATTTTTTCAAAATTTTTATTTTACAACTTTGACTTAAGATTAATATAATATACAATATAATTGGCACATCCAATTAAGCTCCATGGTAGCCCCAAATAATTAATTTTTCTTTCCATACCACTTTCTTTTCTCCCCCCATGTTTTCTTCAGGATGAGATTTCTGGACCCATGAGTCTCCATTTTTCCTATATATTTTTTTTTCTCAGCCCTAACGGGCCCTCTTGTCACTGTTACCTTTTGCCCACGGTCAGTGTCCAAATTTAGCCTCGAGGCTCTAAGTATACCAATTTTTTAAATCATCAGTTCTTAATTTTTATCTCTCATGGCTCGATAGAGCTCCATCGATGTTCACTACCAGTTAATCTTGCTCCTTTATTTACTAATGCTCTCTCTTTGTATTTTATTCCTGATGATGGGTGTTACTACACCCGAAACATGTAGAATTTAAAAAAATTTTATTACTTCAATAAACCAGTGGAGAAAGACTTCATGTTTTTACTTATTCCTATAATAGTTTTAGCTATCATCATGGAAACCAGTAAAATTGAAGACTAAATGAGTCTCGGTAAGAAATTTTCAAGTTTTACAGAAGTCCAAAGAAATTTAAAGACCTATGAAACTTTGGTAAAACTAAAGTTTTGGATTCGTAACTCAAGAACTTTTATTGCCGTAAAACGGCTAGGGATTACACGGACCTGTAATGACAGTAAAAATGTTATGAAATACAATTTACTTGTATTCATGGTGGTTTAAAGTTTAAATGAAGAGAAACTGGCCAAAAGAGCATAAAGTAAGTAGATAGAAGACTGTATTCTGTTAACAATCTCTGCAAATATTATATATTGTATTGTCGGATATAGATTGGTATCCTTAAGAATGGATTACTAATCTAATACTTCACTGTAAAGTTAAGACCCTTAATGGGTGATAAATAGGTATAGTGGAAAAATAGTGAATAGAACAAAGATAAGAACATTTCTAGTTTCGTAGGAGGAGTCAGTAGACAAATGTTTATAAAAATAACTGTTTGTAATTGGTTGAAGAAAGGGTTCCATTTTAAATAGTACATTTAAGGAGCTTTTCTCCCAATGTTAATAAGACCTTACACAATTTGGAGAATCTGAATAATGATCTTTCTGCGACAGTCGTTTATTCTAATAAGCCATCATCTAGGAGAAAGGGGGAATTGGCTAAAAAAGACTGGCTTTTACCCCTAATTAACAACCCAAAATCCAACGAAGTAAAAGACCAAAATAGTCAGTCATTTTCAAAAAAAATCTGCATGCCTACAGATTCTGATAATGATGCATCACTGGACGTAAATGCAAATGGTGACGAAAGAAAAAAAGAATTTTTCGAGTCAGTGACTGAATATAACAAAATTTTGTATACATTTTTCAAGGAATCACCTGAAGGAATAGCCACTAGTTTGAAGACAATGATGGCAAGAATTGAAAAAAAGAATAAAACACCGGCAGCATTTTCTTCGGCAATGGCCACATTTGGTCTTGGTGAGTAATTTCCATGTATTATAAATATCTATAATAATTTTAGTTTTACATTCTTGTAAAGTTGTTAGTATTTTTTTCTCTATAACTTACATTAAGGGATACCGACATTATAAAAACATTCAAATTTCAATATTGCTATATATTACCAAAATTTTTAAGTACGTGTGTTAAATGTTAAAAAATATGTAAAATGTTTTTATTTAACTATTTTTACAGCAGCTGATCACAGAGGCAAAATAATTCCCGTTCAGAAAAGTGCTGCCGGGCGAAGAATAAAAAAACAATATCGAACCGTTTACACGCAAAATTTAAAAAATAAAAATAAACAAATTTAAAAAATAAACCTTCCTTCATAGTTAGTCCACCATTGTCTGGGTCACAAAAAAGGTCAAAATTAACCGATTTATGTAATAAAATAGTTTCGTATCTAATTGAATCTTCTACAAGTCAATTTTTATATATGCATATATTAAAAAGAATTGAGTGTTTATGGAGAAATGGAGATGAAGTTGCAGTGCAGCAAATTTCGACAGACGAAATTCTTGAGAACGAAAAGGAACATGTAGAGAATGTGGAGAATGTAGAACCAGTAAATGTAGTAGAAAATAATTATCAAATTAAAAAAAGAATGCGTCAACTGGGGTTAGTATACAACAGGTTTTACAATCCAAGTATAGATCAAGAACAAAAAAAATTAAATAATAGAAATTTTGCTATTTCAAAAAAAATTGTAGATTTTACTACAACATTGAAACAAATGAAAAATGTTAAAGATCCGGACAAAACACAATTACTATTACTAATGAAAACATAAAAACCATAGTGTCACTTGAAAACAGTGATAATTATACTGCTCTGCAAAAAATGGACTCAGATTCTGAACCAGAAGTGATACTTGTTCATGAAATTGTGGATAATTTAGATACAAATGATTTAAAAGTGAATACCATTAAAGAGATACAGAATAGTGTTGAATACTATGTTGGGACAAAAGGGATGAAAAGTGGTAACAACGGATTTAAATCCAGTTGTTGAGTAATATAAAAATACCAGTCAAGTTCAAAAAGCGTGGCCGACCTTTTGGAGCCGACACAACAGCAAAAGGGCAGTAAGGGGAACATATGATTCCATTATTGCTAAATATGTGGGAATTCTCTTTGTAAGATGGGTGGATAATAGTGTGGTTACTGCTGGATCAACTTTACATGGTGTGAACCCAATGACCAATGTAAGATATTCTCAAGCAGACAAGATGAGTTCAGTCCAAAGGCCTAACCTAATAGGCCAGTATAATAACTACATGGGCGGTACTGACCAGATGGATCAGAATATCGAAAAATACCGCATATCTATTAGTGGGAAAAAGTGGTGGTGGTATATTTTCACGTGGCTTATTGATGCAGCCATAAACAATGTATGGACTTTACGTAGAAGGGCGAAAAAAGAACATAGTGATTAACTTTCCTTCCGAAGGGAACTTGCACAAGGATATCTAAGTCGCTTGGTGTACCATCGAAAATTGGTGGAAGACCATCTACCTCAAAAACGTAAAAATCATTTTCCTTGCCCATACAGTCGGGAAGAAACGGCGACGGTATGCCGGAGGAGGATACAGTTTAAGTGTTCGTACCATGTGCTTTAACTGTGATGTTGGGATGTACATTGACTGTAACCTTATATTTCATACAAACACTATGTAAATATTGATCTTGGTTATATATTTCGTTTTTTTGTATTTGAATTTTTGATCATTAGGTAATTATTTTATTGCAGTTTTAATACTTTTTTGTGAATGTACGAAAAATCTGTTAATCTTAGTTAGATTAGGCCATCTGACGAATACACTGTGTGTCGAAACCATTTTAATGGTAATTTAAAAATAAAAATATATAGTGGAAATTATAACAGTTGTGTTACTTATTTCCATCAATGGTAATATTATGCTTCTTCTTTAACCTCAATAAATTTTCTTAATTTGTCCATAAAGGGAATATTCACCAAGTTCCTTATATCATATCTTTATTTTTTCAATTGATGGATGTTGCTACGTCCGAAACATGTAGAGGATAATCATTTGATTTCTTAATATACTAGTGCGAGTAGTTGTGTTTGTTCCGTACACGCATTTACCTATATTTTATTTATTTTTTTGGTTTTAATTCTTAAAAAGAATTTAAGTTTTAATTGAAATTCAATCCGCATCAGAATATTGTTTCGCGTTTTATTTCGGCCGTATTATACCGGTCTGGAATTGCCGGTATCGAGTGGTCAAATGTGCGCGATGGACACAGTCCATTTTCGCTCTTGTCATGGCGGTGTCGTACGACAAAATTTGAGTACTGCGCGCGTGCACGGTTTCCAAGTTTAGAAACCAGCAGTGATTTTCAACTGACGCCACAACCAGTTTGGTAAGTCTGGAACACTCTAGTCGTTTCGGCTTCTTTATTTCTGAATCATATTGTTGGTCCTTCGAGCCGGATTTATTTATATTAATTAATAGATTAATTAAAGTTCCATTCATTCATTCATTAACATATATCTAATATCCTCTTGCAAATTGTTTTTTTAAATCCATTTCCTCATGTTTCGCTCATGTGACGGTGGTGTCGTGCGACAAAATTGGAGTAGCGCGCGCGTGCACGCTTTCCAAGTTAAGAAACCAGAAGTGATTTTCAACCAGTTTGGGTAAGTATGGACCACTCTATACTTTATTTTTATGTTACCAAAAATATGATTGAGAAATAAAGAAGAAAAGCCGAAACGACTAGAGTGGTCCAGAGGGTTTCCAGAAAGCAGTAGGTAATAAAGATAACAATAAGAACGCAAACAGGACTCTTACGTACCATATACTAGATTGGTTCTTTCTTGTATCCCAAAATGATCGGCAAATTTACCAACAGATACGTCAGTACTATTAGGATCATAAAATACAATAGAAGGAGTTAAATGCTCTCCAAATTGATGGTTCCCAATCATTTTAGGTTCGCCATTTTTATACACTGCAACGCATGAAAATGTAGTACCCAAATCAATTCCAATAGCGAATGAAGAATCCGGCTAAAATATTTAAAAAATTTATGGTTAAAAATAAAACTTTAATCTTATATATTCACCATTGTTAGCTTAACAGTCTGTTGATGCAATAGTATCATAGTCAGCAAAAATAATGGCACTAAAAGAAAGTCTAATTACTAGGTTTAGCGTTAAACTTTTTCTTTAAAAAAATAACGGCCGTTTTTGCTTTTTTGTGCCCATAATGTACAGGGTGTCCATTCTGGGCATTATTATATTTAAATATAATAGAATAAAAATCACAAAAAAAGAATTTCTTTCCAGAGCATGAACCGCCTTTAAAAATGCCAAAAAAACGAAAGGCCAAGGACTGCAAAAAGGATTACAAAGAGGATGGCTAAGAAAATTAAGCAACGTGATTGGTTGTTATTCACATGTTTATTTTGATTTGAGCCAACCTCTTTCATATCCTAGAACGGCAGACATCTTTTGAAGTGGCAGACAAGTGACACTAATGACATAAGTGACTGATGCGATTTAAGGGATCCTAGTTTCATATCCCTGGCTTAGAGCAAAGATGGTAGAGGAACGCCTCAATGGCTTGGCTTTGATAAATATTCATAAAAACATTATCGTCGACGTTGATGAAGTTATAACCAGATTTGGAAATATTAAACAAAGAAAACTAGACTTCGTAATTTAGGAATCAATGCTTTTTTGCCCTAAAATGTTTATGTATATTTTTTATTATTTTATCTGATGTAGAATTTTTTTGTGTTTTTAATACTGGGTATCAAAAGTAAACAGACGATTATATACAGGGTTGTCCAGAAATCCGGAATAAAATTAATATAGCAGAGATTTGACTTTGCTAGAGTACGGCTGTTTGTACTGATTATTTTTGTTGTGACTATTTCGTTGAAGTTAAAAAAAAATGGAGGATATACATTTCAAGTAAGTATTTTTTGCTTATTTTTTTATCAAAAATATATATTTGTTGCGTATTGTCCTTCATAAATATATAAGATTTTATTCTGTATTTTGATTTTTGTATTAGCTATAGTGAGTTTTCCAATAACATGGATTTTTTCTCGGTGTTACCGTATGGTAACGCCAGGCCAATACGCTACAAAAAATTCCTTGATAGTCAATCGTGTTTTTGTTTCAGACGTGGTTTTACATTGCAACAAGCTCTAGATCTTGCCTACTCGGAAGATGTGGATGCAATTTACGTTGAGCCGCCTGACTGACTGATGAAGATTCAGGAGATAAGGATTCTGGAGGCACAATTCACCACCTTTCCGGTCGCCTACTAAGAGCTGCAGCTGAAGTAAAATTTGTACATAAGTATACAAGTGATGTGCCAGATTATTCTCACCTAAGTGTAGCAGCATCAAAACCCAAAAAATCTACCAAAAACTATAACTGGATTCACGGCGATTTACACAACTTGAATTTCGCAGGAATATCGCATTGATCTAAACTGCTGGACTATTTAAGCGGACCGAGGTAATTGTTAGGTGAACTTTGGAGTAAAATATTTTACGAACGAATAAATCTATCGATGCGCGGTTTGCAAAATTTAAAAGAGAATTTAATTCTTAATATGCACATTTTTTCCGATTGTCTTTTAGTTCTAACCTTTAACTGTCTACAGGGTTCCAAGAGAAGTATGTTTTTTTAACAAAGTTTCTAAGTACCGGATTTCCACAAAAATAATTTTAAATTATTTTGGATGGCATTTTCTTTATCTCCCATTTATAGAGAACAATATAAATTTTCAAATTTTTGATATCCCTCTTTGTTCAAGAAATTTCGATTTTTTTCTCAACCCCTGTAAATTTCAGGTATTTTTGTCATTAGGCCTTACAATGTTTTGTAAGAACGGGTTTTGGTAAGTGATTATAACTTCTTAGGACCACCTCTTTTGCAACGAGTACATTTTAATTTATTGCGTTTCGTCGTGACCAGTGGCGTACCCATAATCGGTTTTATTTTATTTTATTTTTCATTTTATATGCCTCTATTTCCACACATCGTGTGTTTCGTGCCAGGATAACGTTGCAGTATGTACCATGGTAACACCATTGTTAATTCAGGAGATGTCATTAAGTCACATAATTATTTTTAAAAATTACACGATTGTCCTGAACCATTGAGGTAGGATTATACAGAGACGCCATAACGTGGCTAAAAGTGACCACAGGTAGATATATTGAATCGACGTTTATGTCAAACAAATGTGACCTTTTGACGTTTTATGACGGGAGAGTGTTTTTTTAGTTTTTTGTGTTTTATATTGTTTTTCGAGTGATATTTATATTAACTATTTAAATACAATAATGGTTTCTTGTGCTCATCGTTCTTGCAATAGCAGGGATGCAGTCGACAAGAAAAAATCTACGGGAATAACATTTCATAAGTAAGTAAACAAAAAACAGGGTTGTATTTAAATAAGATGTATTTATAGATTCCTTAAAGCTTTAAGATTTTTTTACTTTACGCACCTTTTAGCCATTTTAAGAAACCTAAGTGGTAAATTTTAGCTTTTTCAAGGTTAAATTTTTCAAAAAAAAAAGTTAAAACTTAACTAGTACCTAAATAAATTTATTTTTAAGTCTTATTTAAGCATGGTTGTATAGTATTTAAATTGTACGTTTTCCTTTTAGATTTCCTAAAGATCCTGCGCGCCAGCAGATCTGGTTGCAGTTTATTAATCGGGGGGCTTGGAAACCAACAAAATATAGTGTTTTGTGCTCAAAGCATTTTTCTGAGATGTACATTGATCGAACCTCAAAATGTGTCGTTCGCTTAAAAGAGAATGCCATTCCTACCCTTAATCCCTCCCAGGTATATATAAAAATATATACCTATTGTATTTATACAACTTTAGTACTATTTTTTTAAATTTTATTGTTGTTTTGGTAAATTACAAGGTTTTAATAATTTTAATACGATAAGAATATTCTTGTTCTTATAATAAAATAGTATTTATATTATTTTTAAGTTTTTTTTTTTTAATTCCAGGAGCAAATGGATGACGAATTGACAGAACCACCAGCCAAGGTTAGGATATTGTCAAATATTTTGATTGTACCAGCAAAATGTAAAAATTTTGACCAAGATATAAGTATCCCTTCAACAAGTACTGCAGGTTTGGCTAAAGATATACTAGCAAGGCCATCAACTTGGCAAATAGGTGAACCTGTTTCTCCCAGGAAAAGAAAATTACTGAATAAACTAAAAACAACACAGCGTATAAGCAGGGAAAGAAAAACAAAGCTGATATATTTGAAACGAAAACTGATGCGAAGGGAAAAACGCATAACAAATATGAAAAAAATTCTTAATGAACTAAAAAAAAAGAAACTTTTACAAGATGAGCATTTAGACGTGCTTTCTAAACTTGGAGGGCCTCAAGAATTATTTATGAGGCAATGTAAAAAAGCATCCAGCAAAGCTCTACCAAAATACTACTCAGAAGAGATAAAAACGTTTGCATTGACACTTCATTATTACTCCCCCGTTGCCTACAATTATGTAAGAAAAACATTTAACGTATGTTTACCACATACACGAACGATAAGCCGGTGGTACCAAAGTATCGATGGAGAGCCTGGATTTACTAGCGAATCGTTTCAGGCTTTAAAGTTAAAGGCTTTCTATGAAAAAAAGAAAGTTATATGCAGCCTCATTATTGATGAGATGTCAATTAGACATAATGAGGAATGGGTTGCTCAAAAAGACAAGTGCTACGGGTATGTAGATATGGGAACAGGAGTCAAAGAAGTTACTCTTGCTAAAGATGCTTTCGTCTTTCTTTTAAACTGTGTAAACGGTTATTGGAAAATACCCGTTGGTTTTTTTCTTATTGCTGGTATAACAGCAGAGCAAAAAAAAAGGATTGGTGTTGCAGTGTTTGGAAAAGTGTAGTGAAATAGGAATTGAGGTGGTTAGCTTAACATGTGATGGTCCTCCAGTAAATTTAACCATGGCAAAACTTTTGGGTTGTAACTTGGACCATGAAAATTTAAAACCATTTTTTAAACATCCATCGATCATGTGGTTTTTTTTCTGGACCCATGCCACATGATAAAGTTAGTGAGAAACACTTTGGGTGAAAAGGGTTCCCTAGTGGATGAAAACAATGAATTAGTTTGTTGGCATTTTTTAAAAGAACTAAACAATTTACAAAGAAGTGAATCCTTCCACTTGGCCAATAAATTAAGGGATCAACATATTGCTTTTGGCAAACAAAAGATGAAGGTTAGGCTGGCAACTCAAGTCTTTAGTGAGAGTGTTGCAACCGCCTTATCATTTTGTAAAAATGAATTAAAAATGAAACAATTTGCTGGGGTTGATGCGACAGTGAGATTTATTTTAATTATGAACAATTTGTTCGATATTTTAAACTCTAGAAATTTAGCACAATGTCATTACAAAAAACCAATATCTGCAAAAAATTATGAAACTATTGATTTTTTTTTGAATTCTGCAGATAAATACATAAGCTGTTTAAAAACACACGTAGGTGGTCCTTTACTTTTAGATTCTCTGAGACATACAGGATTTTTAGGGTTAAAAATATGCATCTCTAGTCTTAAAGTATTATTTAAAAATTTAGTTACTAGGAATAGATTACAGTTTTTGCCACTTTATAAATTCTCCCAAGATCACATTGAGCTATTCTTTGGGTCCATTCGGTCCCAAGGAGGTTACAATAATAACCCCACTGCACGTCAGTTTCAATCAGCCTACAAAAAATTGCTTATTCATGTGGAATTGAGTCATAGTTTTCATGGAAATTGTGTCCCGTTAGAGCAACTCCACATTTTAAAATGTGACCCTGTACATCAAATAAATGTCACTTCAAGAGATTACAGGGCACTAGGAATGGAAGAACATTCTGACAGCGAGTTAAATGATATTATCAGAGATCATGATTATTTGCCAGACCCGCTGTCAGAATATTCAAAACATATTATTACCTATATAGCTGGATTTATCGTACATTCTTTAAAAAAAAAAATATTCTGTACAGAATGCATATCTGCTTTAACAAGTGACACGAGGGATATGTATCTATATTCTTTTATAGATAAGAAAAATAAAGGTGGACTACAATATCCCTCAACAGATGTTTTGGAGATATGTATTCTTGCGGAAAAAGTTTTGAAAAACATTGTTTTTTCTCAACAAATATCTGCAGCAGCTTTAGTTACCACAATATTAAAAAAGTTTGTAAATAAAAATATTTTTTTTAATTTAGTAGTTCATAGCTTTGATCAGTCGGCTTTGGACAGTCACCGAGTATTGCTAATCAAAGCTGTGGCAGAAAAGTACATAAATGTAAGGTTGTACCATTTCGCCAAACAAAAATCCAACAAATCAGAAAGTATTAGGCATCATAGTAATAAGATTGTTTTATTTAAGGGACAATAAATTTTTGTTTTTCAAGAATTTGTTTTATTTTTTGTGTGTAATAGCTGCACATTATCTTATTTTAGAATATAAAAAAAGGATTGTCAATAAAATTATAGTAATAAATATGTATACAGTGTTCGACAGTGACTTATATTAGATAAATCCTAAAATTTAGACAAACTGCACTTAAAAAGAAAATATGTGAGCTATTTAAATCAGTAGAAACCCTAGTCCCAAAGACTTTTATTTAAAACATATTTTTTTTTTATTCAAAAAGTTTTCGAAATAAAGCATATTGCGGGACTTTTGCTAGACACTGTATTTTAAAACAAAAAATGATATTTACCGAGATATTTACATTATATGATTATCTTATTATAAGCTTAATGCTAGCGTAATACATATAAATATAAATAGTCCGGACCTGGCGAGGCATCCATATTGCAACTACTATTAGCCACGCCTAGTGGTACCGTTTTCTCGACGCGAAATTAAATCTTATGGCGCCTCCTTATAATCCTACCTCAATGTCCTGAACCGAACGCGCAAATGTTTTAAGATTGCTGCTAATGAAGGCCTGGCAGTTGAGGCTGTAGCCAATATGTATAATGTTGGGAAGGCCACAATCATTCGGCTAAAAGAACGGTTTGCAACCACGGGCGACACGGCTTACAGACATGGAGGTCGCCGGAATAGAAAAATACCAATGCGAGCAGGGAGGAACCTCCTACGAAAAACTCGACGTAGACGGACCCTGAACTCTAGCGTCCTTAATGAAGATATGCGGCGACATACTGGTATTGTGGTTTCCGATAGGACATTGCGGAGGAGGCTAAACTACAATAACTTAAGGTATACTAAAAAAAAATACTGTAGAATGATTATTTTTACATCTTTCCTGTTTGTAGAGCCAGAAGGCGCACAAAATGTACGCGGCAAGCGTGGGCAGCTACGTATATAAGGTGGGGTGCAGAATGGCAAAATTGTATGTTTTGCGATGAGACAAGATTTAATCTGATCCATGATGAAAGGGTTCTTGTTTGGAGGCAACCAGGGGAAAGATACATTGAGGAAAATATGGCTCCTCAAGAAGCTTTTGGCGGAGGGGGTATTACCGTATGGGCAGGAGTAATGCACAATGGAAAAACGGATATTTTTATTTTGCAAAGAACCGTAAATTCCGAAATTTATATGAAAGAAATTTTAAGAAACACCGTGCTCCCGTTTGCGGAAAACTTTGGGCCCGGTTTTCTCTTCGTTGATGACAACGCAACGCCACACAGGGCACGGATTGTTCAAGAGTTTTTGGAGGAAAGCAATATTAATCAATTAAACTTGCCTTCAAAATCTCCCGATCTAAACATTATTGAGCATGTGTGGTCTTCTTTAAAGTTGCGTGTACGATCAAGGGAAAATGCACCTCAAACATTGGCAGAGCTTGCCGTAGCAATACAGGAGGAATGGGAAAACATACCACAACAACTTATCAATAACCTGGCCAGAAGTATGCCTTGGCGGTGCCAGGAGGTTCTTAACCTTCGGGGAGGAGCCACCCGGTATTAGTTTTCTCATAAGCCGTTTAATCAGTAGAGAGTTAAGGAAGACTAATCATGTAAGCATATCAGTACCTAATGAACATTATTTAAAATATCTTATTTGCTAATAATTAATTGTTCCGTTAATAATAAAAAGATTCGTTTTATAACTGTGTATTTTTTGGAAAAGTGTATCGGATAAATCTTGTTTCATTTTGCCTCCGCGTATTAAAATGTACTCGTTGCAAAAGAGGTGGTCCTAAGAAGTTATAGTCACTTACCAAAACCCGTTCTTACAAAACATTGTAAGGCCTAATGACAAAAATACCTGAAATTTACAGGGGTTGAAAAAAATCGAAATTTCATGAACAAAGAGGGATATCAAAAATTTGAGAATTTATTTTGTTCTCTACAAATAGGAGATAAAGAAAATGCCATCCAAAATAATTTAAAATTATTTTTGTGGAAATCCGGTACTTAGAAACTGTGGTAAAAAAAAACATACTTCTCTTTGAACCCTGTAGACAGCTAAAGGTTAGAAGTAAAAAAAATCGGAACAAATGTGCATATTAAGAATTAAATTCTCTTTTAAATTTTGCATACCGCGCATCGATAGCTTTATTTACCTAACAATTAGCTCGGTCGGCTTGAATTGTCCAGCAGTTTAGTTGTTCAAAATTGAATTATTTTTAAAGTTCCTACTTAATGAAGTTTTAAATGGTTTGTAATGATAGTAGGTGAGAAATACGGCCATAGTTTAGTCCTTTTTATAAATTGGTATTGAAAAAGATTGCATTTTTCACATCATCATCATTACAGACATTTTCAGTAAGGTAGAAAAGTAATAAAATCTTCTCTAACCGTTCGTTGACTTAAATTAGGTATGTTTTAAGCAACGGAGAAGCAATTGCCATCTTCTTCAACTTGTGGCATAACAAGTAAAACATAATTTTAGTGAAAGTTATTCAAATTAGTTACGATAGTTAGCGCCCAAAAAAAATCTTACCGAACTTTGGTCATCAGGGTCCAGACTCGAACTCATATCTGGTACCTAAAATTATAAAAAAATATTTTTATCAATGTAATGACCAACCGAAACTTTTTTTTTTAAATTTAAAACCCAAAACAAAATACGATTTGTTTTTTTTTTGTTTCAGAGCGATATTTTGTTGTAGCATTTGCTTATTGTTTGATGCAAGTCTACATTATTATACATTATAACTTAGGAATGAGGCTCTGTAAACTAATTTATTATAAAAAATAACCAGTATCCAATGTTGCCATTAGTAGTAATAACTCGCGAAAACAGTAACTTCTTTACTCAATAAAAAAAGATAGCGGCGCTTTGCAAAGAAGAATTTATTTGTAGCGGCTGTGGAACTAGTGAAAAATACGATTTCAGTAAAATATCCATTAAGTTTTTGCGTCTACTTGCGTTTCTACCTAATATTTGTTTTTTAGGCATTTCAACAAGTATTAAGCGAATTGATTTGTTTAAAGTTCTAAAGGAGCATGGCTACTCAAAGTACAGAAATGCTGAGTGCATGGCTTTTTTAAAAAGTTATGTGCTGCAACAAGTACGACAAACGAATTTGTCAGAAAATGACAATAAAGTACTTGATAGGACTCTGGATAGCTTTTCCAAAAGCGTTTTTAATAAGTGGAAAAAAGCGCAAAGGTTTTAATTTTTATATAGACTTTTTTTATAAGTACTCTACTATTTAAACTTTTTCTGCGTATAAATAATTCCCGAACATAGGCAATTTCATACATACTAATTTCATTTTTTATAGATCTAGAGGGAGGTTTGAAAAATCTAACAAAGACTGGCAAAATAAAATTATCATCAGATCTAGTTTGTCAAGACCATCAACCAGTGGAATAAACTCTATGGGTCGCCCTAAAGTACCATTTGAGGAGGCAAGTGTGCAAACCAAACGCAGACGAGTCCAAACGGATGTTTCAGAAAAAACTGAAGATGAACTGTGTTTAGCAGCCGAGATGAAGCTACGTGGTTCTGGAAAACGCGATGCGGCTGCAATGCTTGTCAAGGTTCGATATTCCCCCAAACAGGCCACAAGGCTAAAAAAAATTAGAATCTAGCACGTTTAATTTAAGAAATATATCATTTTCTGCAGATGAATCTCTTGCATTTTATGTAAGTTTTAAATTGACCCGTAGTCAGTATATTGGTTTAAGATATTTAATAGTTAAGAAAGGTCTTAAACATTTATTTCCAACATATGACAAAATTATCGACGCCAAAAAAAAATGCTATCCAAGTAATATTTCAGCAACCAATGTATCTGCGCAAGTTCCTGTGCAAGATCTACTGAATCACACAACATCTAGAATAATTGAAACACAACAAGAAGTTATTTTGAATTTTTCAAAAAACCTATTTGTGTCTGAAATACCGTTAAAAATGACATACAAGTGGGGTTCGGATGGAAGTGGCAGTCATAATAAGTATAAACAACAGTGTGAAGGTGATGATTCACATATTTTAACAACATCAGTTGTGCCGTTGCAACTTAATTATAAAAATCCAGCAACCAACAACACCACATTATTATGGCAAAATCCTAGAACTTCATCCACACGTTTTTGCAGACCTATAAAAATTGAATTTCTTAAGGAAACAGATGATGTCATTAAATCAGAATTTTCACTTGTGCAAAACCAAATTGATCAGTTAACACCAACAATAGTACGGAAAGAAAATAAAATATATATTATTTCCCATGAACTTCAAAAAACTATGGTTGATGGAAAGGTGTGTAATAGCTTAATGTCAGTTTCGTCTCAGAAATGCTTTATGTGTAAAGCAGGTCCAGCTCAGTTTAATGATTTAACCTATATTAAGTCATTACCCACTGATCCAAATGCCTTAAATCTAGGCTTATCTACACTTCACGCATATATTCGTATATTTGAGTTTCTCCTTCATATTGCTTATCGATTGGAATTAAAAGTGTGGAGAGTACCCCAAAACCTCAAAGAAGTTTTTAATCATACAAAACAAAGAATTATAAATAAATTTAGAGAGGAGACTGGCTTAGTAGATATGCCGAAAGTTGGATTTGGGAATACAAATGATGGCAACACTGCCCGAAAATTTTTTGACGATCCAGTATTGTCTTCTGACATTACTGGAGTAAATGAGAATGTAATTTACAGGTGTGGTATAATTTTAAAAACTTTAAATTGTAATTATAAAATAAATGCTTCTTGTTTTGGCCAATATGCTTACGAAACAGCTGAAATAATTGTTAAGTTGTATCCATGGTATCCAATGTCCCCTACAGTGCATAAAATATTAATGCACAGCGAGGAAGTAATAAACAATTTTTTACTTCCTATAGGTATGTTGGGAGAGGATGCGCAGGAAGCCCAACATAAAGATATAAGATATTTCCGCGAGCATAACACGAGAAAAATTTCGCGATACCATACAAATTTAGATTTATTTCATGCTCTGTTACTATCTTCAGATCCTTTAATATCTGACTTAAGAGTATTACCGCCCAAAAAAGAAAGTATTTTTAATCGGGACGTTTTAAATCTCTTAGAAACTCCGAAAAGCGAATGAATAATTAACACAAAAATATTAAAATTTACCTGTTTATCATTGAGATATGTTCAATCTTTTTTATGTTAAGGGGATTTTTGGATCCTCAATTTGATCATTTAATGTAGAAGTAGTTTATAAGGTTTAAGTACATATTTAGAAATAATGTAAGCTATTATTACACACAATAACAATAAAAAAAAGCAACATAAAAATTGTATTTTTTGCAAGAATCTTCTTACCTATGTCAACCTATCTTTACATAACAAATCTAACTTTTAATATTTCTATATCTTTATATATATGTATATAGAACATAAAAAGATAAAATGCAACCAATTTTATAAGAAACCAAGCATATGTTAATACTTCGAGACTTTGGAATCCTAGATTTGCGATTTCTATCACTGTGCGTCGCCCTCCCTGCAATTATTTTAAACAGAATCCAAAAATATTTTACTTAAACAACCAATAACGCAATGTATGTATGCAATCATTTAAAATAATATTTAAAACCAAACATAGCTTCAATGGTAAATGCTTTGACATTATAAAAAAATGTTACCCAAAGTAATATCAAGATTACGCAGTTTAAAAAGGATGTAATAAAATATCTAGTAAATACTACTGAAAACGAAAACATTGATCAAGACAATGAACCACCGGCAAAAAAGCGACGAATCCACTCTCTGAAACGAAAAGGTGGTGAAATTAAGCACAAATCAAGAAGATGTTGCAAGCGTTGCTACAAAAAAAATAACGAACTTCATGGTAGGATATATGCTACTAATCGTACACACAAAATAGACACCTACTGCGATGATTGCGAGCGAAAATCATTTTTATGTTTACCGTGTTTTAATGAAATACATCAAGAATAGTTCGAGTTAGCTTGATATTTTTTTAGTTTCTTACGTTTTTATTTTTTTATAGAGTACTTTGTAAGTTAGTTTTAGTTTTAATACATACTTTTTTATATTGAGTCGTTTTATTACCTAGTGGGACCACAGCCAACAGAAAAAAGTAATTTTAAAAACCATGCTTATTGGTTTCTTCTCCGAGGCCGTGCTGGTCCCCATGGGACCAGCGTGGCAGTCAACGTGTTAATAATACTTAAAAATAATAATAAATTAAAAAGAGTACGTAGTAAACGTTAATTCTGAATTTAAATATACTTTTAGGTGTTCTAAATTACAATGATTAAAACAACTCATGTCTTTGACAGCACTGTTTTTCGCGTCTGTTTGGAAAATTATACAAATAAATCTTGATTTTTGTTATAAACTGCTCGATTTAACTGCCCACATATGATTTTTTGGTTTGTAATAATTGAAACAAATCTAACAAGGAGATGTATTAAACCATTAAGGTCTTAACCGGATAAAATTCTTACAATATTTTTTATTATTTTCTAGTAAGAATATACCTCGTATATTGATTATATTAACATACATAGATCAACCGGTAATTAAGTTGTTAAGATTACGTCCTCTTTATTCCAATACAATATTCGCCTCGTGCCAAACCGCACCGGGTGTTAGTTAATTACGATTATCATCTTTAGAAACGTGTATAAATAGAAGCAGAAGCATTTATTTTCCTACCGTTCTCAAGCGTTAATAAAGACTACGTATACCGGTGAAAAACAAATAAAACTTTTGCTTTCTTGTGTGGTGTGTGTTATATTATTTGGTAAGTACAGATATTACTTGTTATATTATATCAGTGTATAATTATTTAAAAATTGTAGGTTATTCCAAAAAGTTTTAAATAGATTCAGTGAAGGTAGTGAAAGGGAAACAGAGACCGATTCAAATGAATGAATAAAAACTTTTACGTTTTTTCCTTTAAACCAGTAGAGTATTATTGTTCCATTTGTTCCTATTATAAATTTAAAACTCCTTATGTTATGTTATAAGTTATAACCCCAAAATATACTACATATAAAAAAATAACTGAAATTTTTTCAGTAAATATTTAAATGACCGTCATTTAAGTCATATGACCGTCATATAACAGTCATTGGTCACGAATTATAAATGACCGTCATTTTACATCACTGTCTAAGGACCTTAAACCATCAGGAGAACTGCTACGGGGAACAGGAGGAAGGAGTGGAGCTTATTAAAACATCGTTTAGAAACCGAATTGCTACCTACCGACTTTCTTCAAACCAGGACTCCACCAACGTATCCTTATTCCTAAAACATCTGCGGGAAAAGTTAGTAAAGTTGGTGGGTGCAATCCTTCAAAAATTTAACCAGCTAAAAGTTGGTCGCTTCCTCCTGCAGACGAACAAGTCGACTGAGGTTAAATCTTTCAATAGTAAATATCAGATGGTGAATGAAGTGACGGACTTGGAGAAGTTGTTTGAACAGTTTGCTACCATCCTGGATCAGAAGTACTCTGAGTTTTCGGAAAAGAATAGTGGTAAGTAATAATATAAGCGTTTAAAAAAATATTTTACTAAAATTTTTAAATTATAATACTTATCACTGTTTTTTATTGTTACAGGGTGGACTCTCCAACAACTTCTCCACTTAGAATTAGGGATTAATAAAAACAACCCTCTAAAGGCATCGTCTTACATACCGCTACCCAAGGAGACTAAGGCAAAGAAAGCAGTCTTAAACGTTCAAAATACGGATATGGAATGCTTCAAATGGTCGGTCTTGGCTTTTTTGCATTCAGTAGATCGAGCTCAAAACGCAAACAGAGTCGTGAACTATCTGCCTTTTGAGAACGAGCTTGCTTTTACAGGTATGGAATTTCCGATTAAACTTAGCGACATATCTAAATTTGAACGTCTCAATAATATTTCTATCAATGTATGTGGACTTGAAAGAAGCTATGATAATAGTAATAGTATATTACAGTACAAGTTTCATAAGAAGCGGTTTTAGCGCACGCGTCTATTTTAAAAAACGAGCCACGAAGTGGCGAGTTTTTTTATTGACACGTGCGCTAAAACGCCTTATGAAACTTGTGCTTTATACATTTTTTTCTATTTCACTTTTTATGATCAAGAAAAATGTACATTTATTTCCTAAAATAATCCCGCGAAAAATTTTAATATCTTAAGGTTGGTAACAAATTTAAATGTAGAAACATTTGAAAATCGCGGTTTAATTTTAGCTGCCATTTTATTAACAAGAATTAATAAAATCGACTCTCAATTCGATTTAAAAATTTACTCTAGGTACTTTCTTATTAATATATTAAATAATGGACAGTTTAACTCCTCCAGAATTAAGAGCAGTGGCAGAAACTACTTTAAACAGCCTTTTGCCAAAAAAGTCCAAGAAGGTATATGAAAAGGACTATGAAAATTTTCTAAAATGGTGTGAAGAAAAAGGCGTTACTAACCTTACAGAAAATTTTTTATTAGCATTTTTTGATGCGAAGAGTAAAATTAATAAGCCATCAACACTATGGTCCCTGTACTCCAAGTTACGGGCCTGTATAAATATTAATAAAAACATTGATATTTCAAGATATGCTAAACTTCAGGCATTTTTAAAAAGGCAATCAGAAGGTTACGAGCCTAAAAAATCAAAAATTTTGGAATATGAACATCTAAAAGCATTCCTAACTAAAGCGGATGACAATATTTATTTGGCTGTAAAAGTAAGTACCTATTTTGAAATAATATTTACACATCTACAAATCTAAAATATGAATGTTGTTAAATATACAATAAATAAAATAACCAGAAAAACACTACCTACCTACCTTATACTTATAAACTAATACTAAAATACTTATTAATTATGTACTTATATTTTATCTTTATTTAAGGTAGCACTAATTATGGGATATAATGGAGCATGCAGACGGGAAGAACTAACTAATATATTAATAGAAGACATTGAAATTAAAAATGATATTATTCTAGTAAAGATTCCCAAAACCAAAACAAATGTTCCGAGGCACTTTGTAATAGTCGAGAAGTTGTGGATGGACTTAATAAAAAAATATTTAAATTTAAGGCCTAAAAACACAACACATAAATGGTTTTTCCTTACTTTTCGCAATGGGTATTGCATAAATTCACCCAAAGGTTTAAATACTATGGGGAAAATTCCTAGTTTGATCGCTAAATACCTCAATTTCCCAAATCCAGAATGTTATACAGGGCATTGTTTTAGACGTTCCAGTATTTCTCACTTAGCTAATAATGGAAGTGACTTGGTGACTATTAAGAAACATGGAGGTTGGAAGTCCTCAGAAGGCTTTATTGACACGTCACTGCAAAGGAAAATAGAGCTAGCACAAATGCTTTCTGTATCGAGCCCTTTTTCAAACTCACCTATAGTAGCTTCTGGCTCTTCTATTGCTCCCACACCTTCAACAAGCCAATAGATTTCTAATGAAGGTCTGCTACAAAGACATACCTCTACAACAACCCATGAAGTAGAGAAAGTCATTGAACATGAAAATAATTGCGAGCAAAACATTGTTTCAAATCAAAATATGCCAGACATTAAGTTTAGTGCCCAAGACACTTCTACAGTTACTATAAATGTTTATACTAATTGTACTATTCAACAGAAGTAGAAATATATAGTTTTGATTATAGCAATATTTGTATTCTTCATCACAAAACACTAAACTCTAGATCTTGTTGTTTTAAAGTAAAATAATTGTCATATTTTTTAAGTAGAAGGTGACAGCCTTGAAATTTACAGATTTCTATGAATAGGGGTAACGTTTGTGAAAGGTGTTTTTATCCTTTACACCGAAGCCATGTGAATGGGAAGGTATTTCCAATATTTTATATTTCTAGGTTACATTTTCATTTACATGCCGCACACAAGATGGAGCGAACGAAGAGGTAAAAAGATGGAATTCAAACAAAGGCGGCTTTGAAAAACAAAATGTGATACCAACATCAAATAAAGAAAAAACGCGTATCGAAACAGCTTCATTACGATACGCATTTGCGCATCGTAATGAGCTTATTATGAACGTGAAATAGAAAAAAGTAGTATTGAGGTTGTAGGTCCCTTATACTTTACTAAATCTCGCAAAGAGAAACATGTAAATGTGTTATTAATCAGTGATAATTATGAAAATAGTCATTACTGTTTAATAAAAAACATGTCTCGACTGGTTTCAAGTCAATTATCTAAACATAAAGAAGCTAAATATTTATGTGATGGTTGTTTAACGTAGTTTTATTCAGAGCAAAAATTAAAAGCTCATCAAGAAAATGATTGCGGACAGGTTTCGGTTAAAGACAACTGATTTAAAAAAGAATAAATACGGAGAAGAGATCCCTGAGAATATTTTGAAATTTACAAATTTTGATAAGAAATTAAAGGTACCTTTTGTTGTTTATGCCGATTTCGAGACAATGCTTGAACCTATACCTACAGAGAAAAATGATTTGGACCCCGATACATCCGATACAATGAGGACACATAAACATTTACCCTACTCATTTGCTTACTACACTAAATGTGACTTTGATGACGTCTATTCAAAATATCAAAGTTATCGAGGTCAGGATGCTCATATACAAAATGGCATCCTGTCCAACCACCCTAGTGCTCTACACGGAAGACAAAGTCAACTTTCCACTTAAGTACGCCATGGTTGTAGTCAAGCAACTCTTTCAGTAAGTACATTCTAATATTTATTATTTATTTACAAGTCACAAATAAGTTAAATTACAACAATAATATAGCACCCCTTGTTGGGCTTTTTACAGTCCAAAAGGGCTTGTTTTGCCTATCAATTGACATTAATTAAATTCCCTTTAAATATCATTAAGGGTATCACTCATAAAAAACTGTACAAGTACGTTGCTGGTTGTTAAAGTAAAATATTTTACCGTAAAAACAACGACAAAATTAGCAGCTTAATCAAATGCATTTGATATATTTGTTTCCTGGCATTTTAGTCGGTTTGAAGCCGCAATTTAGCAACACTTAAATCTGGTATAATTTCCGATCTACTTGTCCTAGAAGTCTGAAATTTTTACTGTTTGTTTACACCAAAAAGTAACACATTGGTGACGGTCAAGTGTCAGTCAGTTTTTTTTTTTAATTTGAGTCTCGTTGGTTTCTTATATTGCTAACGTTATTTTTTTGTTGTTTCAGATATGGAGTGAAAGAAATCGTTGAAAAAGAAGACAACATTTTCATACACTTAACCTACTCCCCCAGGTCGCTTACATTAAAGCGAAAGTTTGGGAACCTTCCCGTTAGATACATGCGCACCAAGATAGATAACACAGAGGAGTTTAAGATCCTCGAAAAAGTCGTTAAAAGATATAAATTTAACCTTTTAGACGAGGAGGAACGACCAATGGTAACAGGACCATCTTCCTCGACTGGGACGAAACGCAAACTAACGATATACTATGTGTGGTCCCCAGATGAGGATGAGGACACATAGACACAGCAAAAACAGGATGTAGATAATGTATAAAATTGTTTCTATAATAAATGATTTAAAAAAATTTAATTCGTTTTTCTACAAAACTGTACTGTCCCTCAAATCTGGTTAGGTTCATCACATAAAACTTATTTTACAACCAAGTTTTAGTGTCAGAAATATTAATAAATGGAAATTATTAATTTTATTTTTGTTTTGTTTTACTCAAACATTTTCCTTATTTATTCTAAAATAAAGTTTATAATTTTACCCATGAGGCAAGGCTAGGCTTGGCTCATCAAATATTTTACCGTTTGAAGAAATATTTACACATTAGGCTAGGTTTGGCTCATCAGATAATTAAAATTAAACTGCGGCGAGTTTCGACTTATTATTAACATACAGTCGAGGGTCACGTGGTCTAGATGACGTCATCAAGACCTTTTTGGTCAATAACCACTGGTTATTGGTGACGACTTCTTGCAAAAGACATCGTTGAAAATTTCCTGGAAAAAAATTTTTCAGGATTTCTTCGGACACGATTTCAGCCGTTTCAGGATGTTGATGGCGCTTGCCAAAAAGGCATTATTTTGTCACGGTATATCGCCCTCCCTACTACTCATACTGATTCATTTTAATATCGATCGAAGGTAAGGAAGATACATCAACTGTATGGATACTTCATAGTAACGTTACCATAAGAAGTTGTTATACTGCTTATAATATAATACTTGGGTATGTCTGTAACTTAAATAAGCAGAGGGTGCTAATAAGGGATGTTACACAACGAACAGAAGAGAAGACATTTAACTGCCTCCATGAATAATTATACATGTTCTGAAATGATCAGTAGTGAACCAATAAACGAACTGATAACAACAAAGGAATGCAAATTTTCTAATGAAAAAACCGGCATGTTGCATCTTGTCGATCTTGCTAAGACTTTCGATACTGTTTTTGTGTTACCCGGTAAAGCATAAAACATATTTCTAATAAACATCCCATGTTATAATTTGAGCTTTGGCTCATACACATCTGAAGTAAGTATCGAAATACCAATTAACAATTATTAAATTGGATTATTATTTCATTTCATACGTGTACTCGTTTTCCAATTATTTACTTATCATCGTTTTACTTTATACAAGGTAAATTACTTAGTTAGAATATACATAACAATATGTAGTTTTATTTTGACCCAATAATATTAATATTCAAAAGACTTTTTGGTTGCTTTAATTTTTTTATTTAATTAATCTTACAATAAGATCTTGCAATTAATATAAACGGAATGGTTTTAACTTAATTATATTAACGATAGCATTTTTTTCTATGAAAGTCCTATGTATTTTTGATTAAAATATTTGGGTTTGTATATTTATTTGTGAATTTTCTAAAGCGAATAAGAAATTATAGAAATTAGAAACTTTTTTAAATTTTACAATAATTAAATTTTTTAGTATATTCATGAATACTCGCAATGCTACTCTCAGTAAACATAAAACTCATATTATACATATACACCTCCCGTCTTCTATAGCTTACTTATTAATTAGGTTAGGATTTTGATATTTTGCAGGCTTTATGTGTATCCTAGGGCGCATTTCAGGAAAATATTTTTGTTTATACAGGGTGTTCCAAAAAAGTGTGATGTCATTAGGATATATTTTTTTAGATTACATGCCATAAATATGTTTACTTATTTGGATGCATCTTATAGTTGCCTTCATACCCCCAAAATTTTAATGAAATCGGTTCAGTATTGTAGGCGAAAAAAAAATAAAAACTAATAAATATTAGTTTTGCACCACTGGTTTTAAAAATTAATAAAAAATAAAAATAATGCCTCGTTAATAAAATTATACATAGGTACTTAATAAATAAGGTCGAACAGTCTCGTTAATCAAGTTTTATTAATAAGAATTGTACAGGGTGTCCAAAGTTTAGTGTAAAACTTTGCAAACTTTAAATCAATTTATTTTTCTTATTTCAAATTGTAACCCCTGCATATTATTATGTCATTTGATGCAGAATTAAAAATCAAACATTTGTTCTAATTACAACCCTATCGCAATTTCTGACGCATCAAGACTTATTTGCAAAAAACTCATTTTATCAACTATTCCACCAGTCATTATTATAAATAAATATCGAAGATGGCTTTGCAAAACAATTTATTGGTATAAAAGTTTATTAAAACGACAAAAGCCCATTTTAACTTTAGTTTCTAATATTGCTAGATTATTATTAATTATTTAAGCTATATTATTTTTTGTGATGAAATACAACCAAGAAGAGCGCGTAGATATGATTTTCATATTAGGAGCATGCAAAAATAAATATTTTTTGTCACTTTACTAAACGTTAATACAAATAAATTGTTTTTCAAAGCCACCTTCGATATTTATTTATGATAATGACTGGTGGAATGTATGATAAAAGGAGTTTTCTGCAAATAAATTTTGATGCGTTAGAAATTGCGATAGGGTTGTAATTAGAACAAATGTTTAATTTTTTTAATCTGCACCGAATGACATAATAATATACAGGGGTTACAATTTGAAATAAGAAAAATAAATTGATTTAAAGTTTGCAAAGTTTGACACTAAACTTTGGACACCCTGTACAATTCGTATTAATCAAACTTGGTTAACGAGACTGTTCGACCTTATTTATTAAGTATCTTTGTAAAATTTTATTAACGAGGCATTATTTTTATTTTTTATTAATTTTTAAAACCAGTGGTGCAAAACTGATTTTTTTTTAGTTTTTATTTTTTTTTGCCTATAATACTAAATCGATTTCATTAAAATTTTGGGGAAATGTAGTCAACTATAAGGGGCATCCAAGTAAGTAAGAATATATATATATAGCATGTAATCTAAAAAAATATATCCTTACGACGTCACACGTTTTTGGAACACCCTGTATATACAAAAATATTTTCCTGAAATGCCCCCTAGGATACAGGTAAAGTTTGCAAAGTATCAAAATTCTAACTTAATTAATAAGTGAGCTATAGAAGACGGGAGGTGAGGTGCAGGACCCTGTATATATGTTACCGGCCAAACCCGATTTCATTAAATTCATTAAAAGTTGTTTGGGTCTGGTCGGGTTTGTTCGGGTTTGTTAGAATACGAACAAACCCGAGCAGGCCTAGGCAAATCTAGTTTATCCTGAAATCGGGTTAGGCCAAACTAGTTTATCCTAAAATCGGGTTTGCACAATACTACTTAGGTACCGTTTTAACATTATACAGTGTGTCCGTAGATGGGGTCCCCAAGGGGGAAAAAATCTTTATTATTAATTTTACGACCAAAAGTCATTCTTTCTGCCTGTTGAGAAAATGAATTTACGATAAAAAAATGTCAGATCAGATGTACAGGGTGTTAATACATAGGAAAATATGAAAATGCTTCAAGAGAGAAGTACCATTATTTATTATTTTTAAAAAAATTTTTATAAAACAAAGTTGTTTATAAACTAACCTAAAGTCTAAATTCGAATTTTTAAAATAAAATATTAATAATTATTGTTTTCATTTAATTAGTAGCATTTTACAAAAAAATCAATATAGCCGATTTTGTATACGTTCATGTTTATGTCAGAATTTTATTTACATTTGTCGGTATTCTATTTCTGTAAAGGCATTTTCGAAAATGTTAACCAAAGAAGAACGTATTTATTTAATACAATGTTACGGTATTGGAAATGTGTCTTATCAATACGCTATAGATGTTTTTCATGAAAAAAGGATTGCGAAAATTATTTTAAAAATTTAATGAAACTTGGTCGGTGATGATTGATGAATGTAAAGAAATCAAAGAAAAAATACGATGAAAATGACGCAGCTACATTATTCCCAGTAGGGTCAGTTTCACATAACCCGAAATTATCTTTAAGGAAGCGTGCACAAACAGTGGATTTAAGCAAAAGTGAATTACACACAATTTTTAGGGAAAACAAAATTATACAGTTTAAGCCAAAGATTCGGCATACACTTGAACCTGGAGATGAAGAGACATGTTTAGAGTTTTGTTTATGGATAGGTGGAAAGTTCCTGGAAAACCGAAGATTTCATAGATTTGTTTTTTTTACCGATGAATCTACATTTTGCACAAATGGGCACGTATCTTCACAAAATAGTCGTCATTGGGTTTACGAGAATCCTAATTATGTAATAAACAAACGAAGTCAACGTTACAAAAAAGTTAATGTATGGTATAGAATTTTTTTGGATTGGATCATTGGCCCATATTTTATAGAGGAAAATGTAAACCAACAAGTGTATTTGAACATTTTGGAAAATTTTGTCTTACACTGCAAAAAAAGCATGTATATTTCCTTAATAGATTATGTGAATTTACATAATTTATCATGTATATAATTTTTTACCTACATTATTATGTGAAAATAAATGAAGATGTGGTTTTACTGTTCAAGATATGTAAATATTTTTTTCCATAGTAAAATTCTATTTCAAAATGGAATTTCACAGTATATCTCACGCACTTGGAAAAAAGTACATTGTAAATGATTTAAATTTTCAATTTTACAGATTTTGTTATGTCAAATTTATAGATTTCATGTGTTAGTTCTTCAACAGGCCTGTTTATTTCAAACAAATTTAAAAAGTAAAGAAAAAGTCAGGCATGTTATGTTTTATAGAAAGTCAGATCTATTTAAAAACTTTAATTTTTTAAAATATACTCTGATCATTGAACCATTATTATTTTAAAAAAATGTATTTGACTAGGTTAATCTATCGTTTTCGTTACAAAAGGTAATATATTGAGTTTGCTGAATTTATCTATAGAGACATACATACATACATACAGATTTGATTACATAATATGATTCTTGTTTGGCTGGCAGTCTTGGAATAAATAAATCTCTTATTCAAAAGGATTGAAGCGATCCTTTTCCTATTTATTAAATTATTTCTTAAACGGACCCATTGAGCAATTATTATTTTGCCTTTATACCTAATATTATGTAAAATTCCGATAGAAATCATGTATTTGTACAAGAAATACTATGGAAAATTACAGAAGAAATCCCGTAACTATCACATGACATGACGCAACAGACAGGCACCGCCTGGGTCGCCATTACTAATAATTTATTAGTGGTGAAGTCGTGAACCGACACGTTTGTCTGTTACTGGCATTGCTTCAGTTTGTTTTATCTTGTGTCGGTATACAATATTTCTGCAAAAACGTAAGTATTTATAAAATAAATAATAAAATGTTTAAGTGTAAAATTTGTTCGTTTAAAGGTTGCACAGAAAGAAAATAGAATTTGCATCAATATTTGCATAGAAATTGGAATGGCGTTACATTTTCTTGTGTGCATCAGGGATGCAATGTAGTGTTAAATTCATATAATGGTTTTAAACATTAAACAGCATATATTTCGAAGTCACTCCAGCTAGCCAATAATAAAATTAAAGGTGAAAACTTTTTTTGGAAAGCTGCTATTATAAAAAAAAAGCGAATTATAAATAGGAAGTTTAATTTTATGTTTTTCAGTCTTCTCTTTTACATCCAGAAGTTCAGCCCATTTATTTTGTGTATTTTGAAAGGCAGCAAATTAACTTGGAAGAATATGAAACCTTCATCGAAGCACTAAAAATTTGTTTTCTCTATATTTTATGTTTAACTTACAATATCCCAAAGAAATATCTACCCTACTTGAATTAATTCAAAGAATGTATTTGAAAATCCACCCGGATGCGGGATCCAAGTCTAAAAAAGTAACACCAACTAAGAGAAAGGTATTTAACTTCATGAATAGATTTAAATACTTTTCTGACTAGAACTATGTATAATGACCATCTTGTTAGATCTGGTTCGCCGTCAACTGACTACACGAATTGGTAGCTATATAATGAGCACGTTAGGGTACCTACTAAAAATATGTGTGTACGTTTCTGCAAAAACTTCTGTATTTTTTAAAACCTATTATTTTTCTTTGTTTAAAACATTTTGAACTGGTTTTATTTTATTTTTTGGAATTGACACCATTATCAATGATTATTGTTTAAAAATCCTTGTTTTTGTTGCGTTATTACCTAAATTGTAAACCTAATATAATTTCCATTTTAAGGTTACAATGTGCTTTTACACTGTAGATATTTTATGAATAAAGACATTGTAAAAATACTTAATATATTTTGTCTTATTTTGTCGAAAATTACATAATATCACATGTATAAAATAATAGCTATAATGTAAAAATACATATTAAATATACATAATGTATTATTTTATCGGCCAGTACCGTAGGTGTAATTTTACCTATATTTTACATAATATATCATGTAGAATGATAATAGCTATAACGTGAAAATACATAATGTGGGAAACCTGACAACATCGGCGCCAATGAGTATGCTTCCCCACCGCACCATGCCTGGCGGAGAGGGGCACGACGGTGGAACGGCGAGCGAGGGGCAGGCAGTCACGGATCAATAGGCGTGAACGACGGTCGATCGTCAATCGATCACCAATATTAAGGCCCGGTACAGACACGCGTTTTTTTGCCGCGCGGTGCCGCGGCGGCACCGCTATTGCGGTCTGTGATACAACTGGTGCATGTTGCAATGCACACATGCCTCCGGCGACGTTGCGGTAACGCGCGTTCGTTTTGCGTGCATTTTGTGCCGCCACTCCCCACGGGAACGCAGCGGCGCCGCGTACGCAAAAGCGGCCCGTTAGTTCATTGTTGTAAGTAGAACGAAACAGACGTGCGGTGTTTTGTCGCCGAAATGGCCGGCAATTTAGAAGAAATTGATATTGAATTGTTCATCGGTGCAGTGCAGGAGCATCCTGCAATTTGGAATGTTGCACTGGAAGATTACCATGACCGTAATAAGAAGAGAAATGCATGGACAATAATTGGGCGTCAATTTCAAGAAGGATTTGCTGAGCTGGAGGACAAAGAAAAGAATTTAATATGTAAGTGCAATATTGTTATTTATTATTTATTACAAAAATGACAATATCTGTGAACAAATCCTTAGGTCAAATATATTGTAAGTAAAAGAACATTAAATAAAGTTTGTTTGCCATGAGACGCGGCCAACATCAGAAACAAAATAATCAGCCAAATTGTTTCTAGCTTGAGTATACTGAGTAGGTGGTCGTGAGGATCCGATGGTATCTGTCACATCAATAAACCCTGGTACACTTAATGCATCTTGCAAGTCGAACCCATCTCTATCTCTTACAAAATTATGAAGAGCACAACAAGTCTTTATTATAACTTTGGCAAAGTCCAAATTTGCATTGATAGCTTTATGGAAAATTTTCCATTTATTTGCCAGTATTCCAAATGTACTCTCTACATTCCTGCGGGCCCGAGACAATCTATAATTAAAAATCCTTTTCGTGTCTCCCAAAACTTTGCCACTGTAAGGTCTCATTATGTGTTTGGATAAGGAAAACGCTTCGTCGGCAACAAAGATGTAGGGCATGTTTGGACCAGCTGTTTGTGGAAGAGACTGAGCATTCGGAAGATTCAGTTCATTATTTTCGAGCCTCCTATAAAAGTCACTTCCTTCAAAGATAGTGCTGTCAGAGTCTTTTCCAAAAGCACCAACGTCAATGTAAATAAACTTATATTTTGCGTCAGCAATAGCTAGTAATACTATCAAATAATAATTCTTGTAGTTATAAAAAAGCGATCCACTCATCGCTGGTTTTCTAATTCTCACATGCTTGCCATCTATGGCACCCAAGCAATTTGGGAACTGAGTACGGTTTTGAAACCCTTCCGCAATTTCTTTCCACCGATCTTCTGTTAATTCCGGAAAAGTCTCTTCTTTTAAAGTAGCCCAAATCGCTCTGCAAACTCTTCTTAAAATGTATCCTATTGTTGAGTGTCCAACTCTATATGTTAGATGCAGGTCCACCTGATCCCATCCACTTCCCAAATACCTGTAAAAACCTTTTTTTTTAGTATACGAATAATATTATACAGTGTGCTGCTTAAGTATGAAATATATTCAATAATTAAGTTATTTATATTTTTCAGGCAAATCGGTCGGACAGGTCAAATTTTATTTTATCTTCCGCATATTTAGACATTTTCAGTAATGTACAGGGTGTCCTAATTTTATTTACGACAGGCACTACCATTTTTTTTATGAAACCACCTGTTTCGTTTGACATACTGGTGAATATATTCCATACTTTAGCAGCACACTGTTTAGTAGTTGCACAACATTATATTTTGTTTATTTTCAGGCAACACATTGATAAAGAAGTGGAAAAACATAAAAGACAATTTTATGAAAAGTGTAAAGAAGAAAACCAAATCCGGACAGGCTGCCGACTCAGGAAGACGGTACATATATGCTCGGCAATTATCGTTTTTGCAACAGGCCGGTGCCACAACAGACACTCAGTCCAGCGTAGCAGTCGACGACGCTGAAGAGACTCTGGAACACGAAGAAGCAACTCATGAAACCCTAACTAGACAAGCAGAGGTCCTGCGGCCTCCTCGTTATGAACCCCGCAGATCAAACAAGCGTAAACGTGATGTAGAGGCCCAACTGATAGAGTTTATGAAGGCTCCAATTCCGCCTACAACTGTAACTGCACCTCCAGAAATCAATCCGGATAGAAGTTTTTTTGAAAGCCTTCTTCCATCCGTGAGTGCTTTCACTGAAGACCAGAAGCTGGAGTTTCGTTGTGAAGTACTGAACACCATAAAGCGTTTAAGAATGTCTCAACAAACTACACAGTTTAACCCGCAATTTAATGTGCGTCAACAGGAAATGTACACTGGATATGCATCAACCATTTCTCCGCATCAACCACAGCCCCATCCACAAACAGCAGTAAACTTTTATCCCCTAACTCCATCCCACCAACATGTTCCTCGGCTAACAGAACTCCGAACAGTCTCCTTTCCGACACCTCATGTAGCATCTGCTACATTGCCTCAACCCTCTCCTACGTGGTCTCAAACCTCTACTACATTGTCTCAGCCCTCTACTAGTGGTCTAAATACACAACCAACCTCTCCATCATATAGTTCCGTAAGCCAGGACTTTGACCGTGAAGAAGAGAGTATTGATCTGTTCAGCGGCAGCGAGGTGGCTTAACAGAAATATATTGTGTTCTAGAATGTTTATTTCAATAAAATAGCTTAAATGGTTTATAATCTGGTCACTTTATTTTTGTCTGTTCCCAAGTAGCACCATATATTATCATTAACTGATTATATACCATCATGTTACCTTCATTTTTATTTATGCAGTAAAACTCGTTCTCATCAAAAACCAACACCGGTACAAAATTTACCAGTACGTAATAAAAGTGAAATTAAATGAATTTTTAAGAGCAATTATTGCAAATTAGTTACTATTTTTGGTCAGTATGGCTACTTTCTGGCCCGAATATGACACTTTCTGCTACTTGGGTTGATTTACAGGAATTATGGAATTAACTTTATAAAGTAAACTTACTTCAGAGTTATAGCCAACATTTCCACTGGAGGAATCGAGCGTCTCATTGGTGTATCTTGGGATTTGATCTTGTCGGTGATTCTCCTCGCAAGCTCATCAAATGACTTCACACTCATTCGGAACTCTTTAAAAAACTTATCTGAATTGTCTCTGAGATCAAAAAAAGAGGTAACAAATCTGCCTCTTGTGAGCCGTAACTCAGTATATGGATGCATCCAATAGCGTCTATTGATCTTCCTAATAAACATTTTGTATACAAGAAATGCAAAAATTACACGTTTTCTGCGGACAACTTCTATCTCCGACGACATAATGCGAACTGGCGTCATTTCGCCTCTGTGTGTGTATAATTTTGCCGCAGCCGCTGTGGTGCCGCCGCGGCACCGCGCGGCAAAAAAACGCGTGTCTGTACCGGGCCTAAGACACATTATTACTTTGCCGTTGTTGATTTTTCTAGTTAATATATTTTTGTGTCTATTTATCAGTCTGTGCGTTATTTTATAGTTCTTGTTATCATCGTTCGTGGTTAATTCCTATAAAATTGGGTGCTCAACCGGGATTGATTTCGCGAATAAAGAACTATTTTTAATAACGCCAATGACGGTTTTATCGCGTTTGCGATGTAAGGACTTGTAAAAGGTCATTGAAGTACTGTGACAGAAATTGTTTTGGGACGTAAAGTTTGAATAAAGACGAAACGAAAAGTGCAAGACGTGAAGACGAAATAAAAAGTGCAAGACGTGAAGACGAAACGAAAAGTGCAAGATGTAAAGACGATAAAAATGCTGTTTAAAGGTACCCACGGAATATTACAAAATACGCTGACGTAAGGTAGGTGCCTTAAAATAAGAATTAAAAGACTTTAGAAAAAGACTGTTTAATTGTCGTCGTATTAATTGTGAATAAAAGACAGTAAAGTTTTCAAAAACATTTTAAGACATTTAAAATAAAATAAGAGACTTAAAATTTGTGTCGTACCGACCAGTGCATAACACTGTTTGCTGGTTTGTTTTTTAAATAGTATATTTAAATTGTTATAAGATGTCTACGCTACAAGATATACATGCGCTACTTGTCATGTTTGGGCTCCTCATCCTGGAGCTAGTTTATGTTGCAATTGTATGTCAAAACAGAGATGCTCACAAGTAAGAGTTTCATCTATAAAAACAAAGAAGACAACATGACTACACGTCAAAAAGATTAAAAAGTTATTGTTTTAAAATCATTATGATGTATATTAAACTTGCTCTTATTCTAGTGCTAGTGGATGTCTCTACATCACTGATAGCCTATGACTGTGATGCTCAAAACAACAATTACAGTATAATAAGTCTCAAATATGTTGAGCAATGCAAAATAGATCGACCTACAACAATTACAAAAACTGTCAATATCCAGTTGCTTGAGATGTCAGACACGTTTAAGAGTACTGTAATGAACTGTCAAGTAGAGATAGAAAGGTTGGTGTTTAATTGTGGTATGCATAGTCACAACTCTATAACTAGCAATGGTTATGCATCATTCATATATAACCTCGGTAGAGATAGATGCCTTGAGGCACACAGAACAGGAACAACATCTCTTTATCTAAATCCTTCATTCCCCATTGTTTTTCACGATCTAAAGCCTGGTACAAGTCAAAGGAAAACAGTGACTTTTTCTGGAGTTATAAAAACAGATGGTTATTGCGAAGAATCTAATTATAACGATGCATTTGGATCATGGAATAATGTAATAGTCACAGGCAATATTAAGATAAGCCTTCAAGAATATGAGGCAGTCGTAGATTCTGATGATGACAGAATACATCTTCAATCAGGATTAAGATGTAAGTACTCTGTTGGGAGCTGTACAGACGTCGCTATGGGTGAAACTTTTTGGAAAAAGATTGACGATGATTTATGTCATACGCAGAGTTATAAAGTACTATACGAAGGGCCGTCTAGTGTTACATACGATATCAACAACACCCGGTTCGATTTAACAATGGAGAAATCAGTCGCATCAGTTGAGAATGGTGAATCTCTATTCAGCTTTAGAATGATCGAAAAATATCAACTATGTCATGTAGACGCTTATACTACAGACCATCCAAAATTGTTGTTCGTACGGAAACAAGAGTCAATGTTTTTTCATAAAAAGAGGATTCTTGCAGGATCTGAAATGGACTTATTCACATATATAAACTCGAAGTTCGTTTATATAGAAAGAAACATAAGGATCAATTTTGACGGATTATACCATAATATAAACAAACAAATATGCGACATCAATTATAAAACTTTAGAGACACATCTAGCCATTGCATCAATATCCCCAAGTGAATTTGCATATTTATATAACGGGGGTCCTGGTTTAACAGGAACAGTCCTAGGTGAGGTAATATACCTAACTCACTGTGCAGCTGTTATGGTCAATAGACGCAAGACATCCCTGTGTTACAAAGAGTTTCCGATCACATATAATAATGTTAGTATGTTCATGACACCAAAACATCATACTATAGTGAAACACGGTACAGAGATAACATGTACTTCAATAATGCCTCCAATGTATCAGCTAGAGGGGTACTGGTGGCAACTGGCAAATTCCCCTTATAAAAGCGAAGACCCTATATATCTGAACCCCCATAATACTAATAAATGGGTGTATAGATCTCCAGGTGACTTAGCTAACTCAGGTATATACTCCAGCGATGAGCTTGACCAGTTAAGAGAGCATATAATGTATGGAGATGAACGATCTGCTATGGAAAATATTGTAGTGAGATCTTTTATGGGCCAAAACCCTGATCTACAAGGTGGATCCATAAATAACATGCTAGATGAAGGAAGCCTTGAAAATCTTGGAAGTAAAATAACATCAAAGATATGGGGATGGTTCTCAATATTCGGTAACATAACATCTGGTTTAATAGGAATTTTCACTATTATTCAAGTTCTAAAATGGCTTGCAAGCACAATAATACATGGTAAAGCTTTATATGACGTATACGGATGGAGTATCCATATATTAGCTGCAGTTTGGGGTAGTCTTACGATGTGCTTACTACATAACGAATATAAAAAGTACAAGCCTGCAGGGCAAACTGATAATGATGATAAAATATTAAACAACGATAGTAAGAATGATGGAAAAACATTATTGGAGACTAAGATACAGATACCTCAGTGTCACGCAGATCAAAATAATATTCAACTGAACCCTCCTGCCCCATCTATATACAAATCCCTGAGAAGAGCTGAGATTGAAGTTGAGAGAAAATTCTCATAAATAAAGTGACTAATCAAATAGAGCGTATAAATTCCATTGTCATTTCAGTATTGACGAAATTATCCTTAAAAGACCCTACCAAATGGTATAAGAATATAGATGAAGTACAGAGAGTCATCAATGCAACCTATCAAAGAAGTGTGGACACTACACCGTTTGAGCTAATGTTTGGCGTAAAAATGAAAAATAAGAATGAAATAAAAGTTAGTAAGCTCATAGACGAAGAAATGCAACTACAGTTTAAAGAATTCAGAGAAGATTTAAGAGCCGCAGCTAAAAAATAGTTGCTAAAAGTACAAGAAGAAAACAAAAAGTCGTATAATTTAAGAAGGAAGAAGCCCATCACATATAACGTGAATGATCTTGTCGCTATTAAACGCACCCAACTTGGTGCGGGTCTAAAGTTGAAACCAAAATATCTTGGCCCATACAAAATAATCAAAGCTAAGAGCAACGATACTTACAATGTCCAAAAAGAAGGATTTCATGAAGGTGCTGTTACAACATCAACTTGCGCCGAATTCATGAAACCGTGGTGTCATAAGGACGATGAATCATCCGGGACGGATAATGAGCAGGAAGGCCGAATTGTGGGAAACCTGACAACATCGGCGCCAATGAGTATGCTTCCCCACCGCACCATGCCTGGCGG
Organism: Polydrusus cervinus; assembly: GCA_935413205.1. Lineage (NCBI taxonomy): Eukaryota > Metazoa > Arthropoda > Insecta > Coleoptera > Curculionidae > Polydrusus > Polydrusus cervinus. The sequence continues at coordinate 25,317,383 of OW284515.1, forward strand.
AGAGGGGCACGACGGTGGAACGGCGAGCGAGGGGCAGGCAGTCACGGATCAATAGGCGTGAACGACGGTCGATCGTCAATCGATCACCAATATTAAGACACATTATTACTTTGCCGTTGTTGATTTTTCTAGTTAATATATTTTCGTGTCTATTTAACAGTCTGTGCGTTATTTTATAGTTCTTGTTATTATCGTTCGTGGTTAATTCCTATAATAATAAATATAAATAATATATTATGTTATGGGTCAGTACCGTAGGTTTAATTTTACATAATATCACATGTAAAAAAATAATAGATATCATGTAGGAATACATAATAAATATACATAACGTGTTATGTAATGTAGTTTAATACAGAACGTTCTGTAATTTCACACGACTTAACGTAGGTTACACAGTTACCAACGTTATATTATGTGATTTTACAATGTGCCTTTTTGCAGTGTACCATTTCTTAATACTTTAGAGCCAGAAGTACGTAATAATATGTTTTGGCAACAAGCCACCTGACCTACTCATTGCATAGCCTTGGTCAGACAATGGTTAAATTAATTTTGGCGCAAGGTGGATAAAGAGGTTTGGCCCAAATCATTTTCCAGCCAGGTCGTCTGACCTTACATTATTAGACTTCTTTTTGTGGGGTGCCTTGACACAAAAGGTTTACTCACATAATATTCCACATGATAGGGAAATATTAAGAGAGCGTATAGAAGAAGCAACCTATGAACTGAATATGCCGCAAATTATTTGTAAAGTGTACGGTAAATTTATTAAATTAGCGGAAAAGTGTGTCGAGTTGGGAGGTAACTATGTTGAATAATTTTTAAAAATTCGAATTTTTATTTTAAAATTTGTATTTAAACTTTACGTTAGTTTATAAACAACTTTGTTTTATAAAATTTTTGTAAAAAATAATAAATAATGGTACTTCTTTCTTGAAGCATTTTCCTAATTTATTAACACCCTGTACATCTGATCTGACATGTTTTTTTTTCGTAAATTCATTTTCGCAACAAGCAGAACTTTTTATAAAGAATGATTTTTGGTCGTAAAATGAATAATAAAGATTAAAGACCCCATGCGCGGACACACTGTATACTTACTTACTTTATAATAATTAAATTCTATCAAACTTAAATTAATAAATATACTTTAAACATCGATATTTTAAACCTGAGATTACAAAGATGATAAAAATCGTGCACACCGTGTGTTTGCCCAAAGATTGAACATTACCATGTGTAACTTTTTGCGTTAACCGGTATTTATCTATTGTTAATTAGTGATTATTGTTTTTTAAATAAAGTAATATTTTAAATAAATACTGGAAATTCTTTAACTCAAGGACATTTAATGTAGATCGTTACTTCTAGATGTACAAATGGCAAATAATGCAATTGCTTAAAAGCAAGTTACTAAAGTGAAGTGCGATCCGTAATGATCATGTAGGGTATTGTGCAATCCACCAATATTTTTTAATGCAAGATAACAGAATAGTCGCGACCTGTATTGAGTGTCTGGGGTCGCCTGATTACTTTGTTAATTCACATTAGCTAATTAAAAATAAAACATACTAAAAACGGGCAAAATATGATCAAAAAACACACAAGTCACAATTTACAGTTTAAAGATTAAAAACCTTGACCGATGTAACTAATTCATTTAGAAATATCAATATTCAATATTTGGCAATATTATTTTATAAACTGAACACTCTGTGCACACCTCTAACTCTAATAGGTATTATTAACGTTTAAATCTAGCACATTACAACAAAATACTATACATTTAATAGTTATTTAGATTATATGTCCGGGACATGATTTGATGAAGAACAAATTTGGATATTTAGGAACTAGGCGAGGAAATGAATCAACAGTTAAATAATATTTCCAAAGGACGACGTTTTAACTGATGGTTACAAATGAATTTTTGTTTGTATAATTAAAACTATTGTATCCCTACTTGTAAAAAAATAAATAAATAGTGAAGTTTGTAATTATTTTTAACAAAACATAAATTTTAGAAATCGAGTTTATTTTACTTCCAAACCTAATATTTGATATTTTTTTGAAGATGGGTACTAAGTTAATTTGTTTAAAAACTTATTACTGGTAACAACGAATGAAGAAAATGTATAGACAATAAATACTCAATTGCCACTAGCAAAGACACACTTGTTAAATACATTGGAGATTGGACAGTCGACACAGACTAACACTGCACTTAACATGTTGGACCATCTTAAACAACTTCCAGTAGCATACTCGGAGGTCATTAAAATGTTAAAAGTAATCTGTACACTTCCAGTAACCACGGCTAGTGCTGAGAGGTTCTTCTCAGTAAAAAAAAAGAGTAAAAGACTCGCCGTCCCCCCCCCCCCCCTAGGGTGACCAGACGTCAGGATAAAGCCGGACATGTCCGGCTTTTTCGTTTAAATGAAAATGTCAGGCCGGCTTTTTGTCGTGTCCGGCTTTTTACCAATCAAGAATTCTAAATAAAAAAAAACACACATTTTATCGTTATTTCTTGTTTCAAATTTCCCAAGCTGGCAACGCCGCGTCGCCCCGCGTATATCGATACCACCTTGATCGATACCGATTGACACAACTAGAAACCACGCTCGTTCGTGTTCGTAGAATCGTTCTTAGTTGTTTTGGAAGCGCAAGCGAATAACATGTCTAAAAGAAAGTGTAAGTTTACCGAAAAATTGGCGGCAAAATACAAAATTTTTATAAAAGGTCGAAATGAAGAAGAAGCTAAATGTGTGTCTTGTGATTCGTTTGTTTCTGTTTGCAATAAAGGAGCAGCCGATTTGGAAAAACATATTTTTACTGAAAAACACAAGAAAAGCCTCCAAGCGTCATCGTCCTGCATGAAACTGGAAAACTTTTTTGTCCAAAAGAATAGTTCAGTTGATCTTAAAATCAAGGCTGCCGAAGGTACATTAGCATATCACACAGTTTCTCACCATCAGTCTTATAGATCGTTGGACTGTACTTCTTCTCTTCTTAAGAAGGTAGGTCAACAAAAAAATATAGGTATACAGAGGTTGTTTTAAAAATATAGTTATTAGTAAGTTTTTAGCAATAGATTTGTTTGTTTTAGATTATTCCGGATTCAGAAATAACTGCAAAGTTTGGATGCGGAAGAACCAAAACAGAAGCAATTGTTAATCATGTACTCTCGCCTCACGCACAAGAAACATTAATATCAAGCCTAAATTCTGTAAATTTCTATAGTATCGCTACAGATGCAAGTAATCATGGAGCTACTAAAATGTTTCCCATTGTGGTCCAGTACTTTCAATGGTCTGAGGGAATTCAAACAAAGTTATTGGAATTATCTTCCCTGTCAAATGAAACTGCTGCAGCCATATCAAAATATCTGATTACAACCATTCAAAAATTAAAAATTACTTCTAAGTGTATTGCATTTTCCGGTGACAATGCTAATGTTAACTTTGGAGGTCTCGCAAGGCAAGGACGGAAAAATGTTTTTAGCAACATAAAGCAAGACTTGAATTCAGATATAGTTGGTGTAGGTTGTCCAGCCCATATCCTTCATAATTGTATACAACATGGAGCTGATTCGCTGCAGTGCGATGTGGACTACATCATCTTCAAAATATTTAACTACTTTTCAATCTACACAGTTCGAACGGAAGCATTAAAAGAATTTTGCGATTTTGTCGAAATATCCTATCAACCACTTTTATATCATAGCAAAACAAGATGGCTATCCATGTTTCCGGCCATTGAACGCATTCTTAAGCTCTATCCGGCACTAAAATCCTACTTTCAATCTCAGCAAGACTGTCCAGCTATGTTAAGGAAATTTTTTGAGAGTGAATTTTCAGAAATGTATTTATGGTTGTTACATTCAACTATGCACATTTTCCATAGAAACGTTGCTTTAATTGAAAGAGAAAATATTTCCATTTTAGAAGTACAAGAAATTCTTGCATTAGTCCTCACTGCACTAAAAGAAAGGTTGTCCGAGCAATTCATACCATTAAAATTAAGAAGTCATTTAAATATCCTAAGTGAAAATGGATCAGAAAAAGAAGTTAATGATTTTAATGAACAAGTGTGGAAATTTTATTCTAAATGCATAGACTATTTAGAAAAATGGGCCGCTCCATTAGCAGAATATAAGTCATTTCAATGGATGCTTTTAAATGATACAAACTTTAAATTTAATGATATTTTACCCTCTATTGAATTTTTATTAAAAAAAGGGGTAGAAATTAATGACACAAAACTAATAGATGAAATTTTTTTGTTTAAAGATTTTTTGAAAAAAATGCAAAATGACCACTTTTTATCATTATCTTTAGATAAAAAGTGGTCTTACTATTTTAAGCAGTTAAAACAAATAGATTTATCAGCAGAATTGCTGAAAATTTGTGAATTCTACTTTGCTATTCCGGCACATAATGCTGCCGTTGAACGAATTTTTTCTTTAATCTCGGCGCAATGGACCAAAGAAAGGAACCGTTTTTCTATTGAGTCAATAAAAAGCATTATAATGTTAAAATTTAATTTGAAAATGTCGTGTGAGGAATATTATAATTATTTAATGGACAACCCCAACATTTTAAAAAAAATTGGTTCTTCCGATAAGTATAAGTAGGTAATATATATATACATATAAATAAGTAAAAAATTTTTTATTTATATTTAAATATATTTTTTGTCAGGCTTTTTTATTAAAAATCAGGCTTTTTTGTCCTGGTTGTCCTACTTTTAGGCAAATAAATCTGGTCACCCTACCCCCCCCCCCCCCCCCCAAGAGAAATTTGAAATGACGCCCCTGGATGTAACCACAGTTAGGTAAAATATCGACCTTTGAAATTATTGCAAAATTAAACTGCACAATTACTAGACTAAGTAAGGGAACAAAGCCAAGTTTGTAAACTGTAAGCAGGTTCTTTACAGGTATATTCGGTACAAACTTTATTTTTTCTCTAAAATATGTTTTTTATTTTTGAAAGATCAAGTCAAACTAATCATTTAAATTATTGCAATAAAGTAAATGTTGAAAACCTTTAAACAACAATACGAAAGTAGTTCTTAAGGCTTAATGAGGTAATGTAGGCTAGGCCGAATAGTATAATAGGTACTTTTTACATTACACACAGATCAGAACATTGCTGCAGTCCTGAGTGAGAAATATCCCCACACAGAGCTCATAGACCGAGCCGCAGTAATTTGACGAGTGCTGTGATATTTCAGGGCACACGTGAAATATATTTTATTTACGAAGATAAAAAAAAAATATTTAAATTAGATCATAAATTTAACGTCAACAGTTATTGACATTACAAATTCTAATTGAGTAACTTAATGAGCTCATTACATAATTAGTGCCGTGGTAAATTCTATTATGTAACTCAAAATGAATAAAGTAATAAGCCCTTATCCTGTAGGTTGTAACTAAAACAAATTACTTTTGATTTAAAAATTGAACCATTACAATGAAATAATTAGAAGTTACGGTAAGAAGCAACAACGTTGCCTTTCTGTCCACTTCAAAACATCTATAGGCAGTAAAATAGACCTTTTTAAATTTAATTTGATCCACGAAATCCTGCAATTCTTGATGTCTTTTTGTAAAAATATCTAAAGGTCTTTGAAGATGATGACAGAGACTAACTATTCTTTGGGCTTCTCCCATAGCATAGTCGCAGCACATTGTGGTCAGTACTGGAATATACTAAAAAAAAAATACATGACAATATTGCTTAAAATTTATTTTAAATTATAATGAACACAATTAAATTATAAGTACCAGGAGGGAGATTTAAAAAACAGGTGGGCAATCTGTATTCACACATCGTCAGCAAATCCGCAAAACCTAGTATAAGGCGTTTTTTTCCAAATTGACATTATTCGCTTAATCAAAAGCGCGTATACAGTTCGATCTAATAGTAGAATATCGCTTGACATACCCCCACTCCCTTTAAAAATGTAACCTAAAATCTAAGGCTGGATCCACATTGATCCGTGATACGCATCCGTTGTGTACCACATGATTAATATGAACCAATGAAATTTTAGGGAATAAAATCACGCACGTTTCAAGGTCGCCACGGATTGAAGTTGGTCAATTTCAACTTTTCATGCGTGATTGAGGTTAGGTTATTGTTGTGGGTTTGGTGGTGGACTGTCCTTTTTTCAAATATTTTTTACTTTCATTAAAAAGTTAAGACAAATGTCGAGCCAAGTCGCGTACCAATGTGCGTACTGCAAATTTTTCATAAACTCATTGCGAGGACTACATGGAACATATATGTTTCCGCGAAAAATTGAATAATATGCCCCAAAAAAAAAACTTTGCAATTGTGTTGTCTGGTGATCATAATATGTTGGAATTAGGTAAGATATCTTTATTTAATACGTATGTAGTAAATACTTAAGTTGTCGATAAATAATTTAGCTGGGTTTAGGGAGATTGCATGTAGAACATCAAAGTGAGGTTTTATTTTATGAACTTTTCACTTTTTATTCAGTTGAAGATCCAAGCTTTACTCAGTCAGCAGTAGTACCAACAGAAGCAAGTCTGGAGGACGAAATGTTAATTTCAATGGTACAAAGCAAACGAGCCCTTTGGGATCACAGACTTCCTGTAGTTCAAAGGTCACCGGCCAAAATAAAACAGCTGTGGGAGAGTATTGCTCAGGAATTGGGGGGTATGTTTAGTAATAATTAGAATAATGTTTTCCTCAAAAGCAAATCGCGAAAAGCTGAAGTTAAAGAAAAATTTAAAAAGTTGGTGTTTATACAGGATTTGAACCTGCGATCGCTGTATTGCTAGTACACTGACAAACTAGCAATGCAGAGGTCGCAGGTGCGAATCCTGCATGAACTGCAACTTTTTCAATTTTTCTTCAACTCCTCAATTTTCTTTCATTAAATTAGTTTCGGTGTCAACAAAAAACTTACTCCTTTAAAAATATTTTTCTTGTTGAACGAAAATTGTTAGCTCAGAAATGGAACTTTTCAACAAATAACTCAGAATATATATCTAGCAAAATTATGTTTTTTTAGGATGTTTGTCAGTTGAAATAATCAAAAAAAGATGGCGTCAATTAAGGGATGATTTCATGAGATCCCGTAAAAAAAGCAAAGCATATGTGTGGTTCCGGATTGGAGGATGTCCCACCAAAACCAGCATTCAAATTTTACGAGGTTATGAAATTTTTAGACAGCACAGTGGATAATACAAGGTTAGTAATTACTCTCTACGGTCGGGAGGTCATTGTCTCCGAAAAGAGTTTTTACCTGCAAAGGTAAATTAAACTATGTACCTATACATACATTGCCTTTCACACCTACCTAATGCCCAGTTGTATAGATTCAGGTTAATCGGCATTTCATTTTTAAAGGTTGTGGTTATCTAAAAATGTCCTGATTAACCCTCAGTATGTAATTGTTATGCCGAATTATAACTTATGATGAGCTCCAAACTTGGGGTTTAACCAACAGTTAATTTAACAGCCCAAAAAGCACAAGTTGAAAATAAGATATAGGTAGGTAATTAAAATGTTAAAAAATTACATTTTTCAGTTCAGTTCAAAATTCGCTATGAAGATACCAACTAGGTATCCGGTGTAACTGGGACGTATAAAACTGATATATTTTTATAATCCCTACATTAAGGTGGTACTTAATCTTACCTTAGCATTCAAATTGGGTGTAAAGTGACATCAAATTGTTGAAAACAAAAAGAACATAAAATGCAAAGAGTGTTTTCAACATTTTACAAACACAGGAAATATTAAATAATAAACCAATATCGATTAAAAAGCTGCAAAAATTTAAAAAAACAGCAAAAAATGTAAAATCAAATCTATATAGGTATCTAAAAAAATTGTAAAGTACTACTGACTTAAATTATTCTAACTTTTACAATTTTTTTACTACGTGTTTTAGCACAGTGTCCAATATCAATCTCACTCTTGAAGATACACCTTTATCAAGTCGATCAACACCAGATTTGTTATCACCAGCAACATCAACTACAAGCGAGACTGGACGTAAAAGAAAAGGTATGTTTAAAAAAGTGGCAAGTGTGAAACAATAACAAAAACATTTTTTTAATTTATTACTTACAACATCTATTAAATTCTTTATTAAAAAATTGAGCTAACAGTAGTATTGGACACTTGTAAAACTGTCTGAGTGATTTAGTGGAGACTTGTAAATATTTGCTAAAAACTTTAAGCTTTCACCTTAACAGATTTAGTGATTAAATTTTACTTAATATTTTTAGTAAACCCAACCAATGCCACAGAAATAGAAATCCAAAAGCAGCTTTTAAAATCGTTACAGGAGGACACAACAAAGAAATATGATGGGATTGATGGGTTTCTTATGTTACTAGGAGAGGGGTTTAGACGGCTCCCACGACGAAACCAAGCAAAAATGCAAATTAGATTCTTGGAAATGCTGGCAGATGAGGAAGAAAGCATTGAGCAATTACTTTAAAACGCCCATCTAGTGTGTTAAATTAAAAAAGTACTTTTGTCTAAAAATAAAACTTTTTAATTATATTTTTGTTTTAGTAGGTCTAGCCCACCTTCTTTAGGGTTCATCAAGCTGTGGATACTAACCGGACTTAAAAAAAGGAAAATAATTTTTAAACATCCTAATACAGTTTTCTACTAAGTATGTAGCTTATTTATTAAAATAATCTTCATAAAAAAACATTTATTAAAAATCACTATTAGCTGCTTTTTCCCATTGCCACTCTACCGCTCCAATACCTTCAAAAAAATCAGCAAACCTTTCTCTTATTCTACTTGCATTTCTGCTAAAAGCATTGCTTCCTGTTCTTCCTATATCTACAAGCCCTTCAGTAGTTTCATTCAAGTTATCTAAACGTGAATAATGTCGATCATTACTTGACATAGACAGTTCTTTTTTCATAATAAAGTTGTGAAGGCATGTTGTTGTGAACTATCTTTTGTGTGGTATTTAGTGATGCAATAATTGGTTTTGCAAAAATTCTCCACCTGCCCCTTAAAATACCAAATGCGCATTCCACAGTGCGCCTTGCTCTACTTAATCGGTAATTAAAAACTTTTTTTCTTAAATTTAAGTTTCCACTCCTTGGATAAGGTCTCATCATATATTCTTTTAATGCAAAAGCTTCATCACCAACCAACACATAGGGCAAGCTATCTGCAAAATTGCCAATGGGACAGGCAGGGGGAAAATCAAAAAGCTGGTTTTCAAGTGCTATGCCAATAGTGCTACTTTGAAACACACCACTATCGCTTTGTCTTCCGGCTGCTCCAATATCAACAAGCAAGAATCTCATGTTGGCATCTACCACTGCCATCAGTATCATACTATGTGAGTTTTTGTAATTATAATTGTGGGATCCACTGTTTGGTGGTGCCTGAAAAAATAAATATAGTAGGTAGGTAGGTTCAAGTAGCTTTTACTTAAAGTGCATACAAAAATTGAAAATTAAATAGTTTCTGTTAATTTCACTTTAGAATGTATATTTAAAAGCCAGTATATATTATAAATGGACAACAAGCCTGTGTGTTATAACAAAAAAATATATAATACCTGTATAACCACATGTTTTCCGTCCACTGCTCCAATGCAATGGGGGTAATTCCATTGCTTTTCAAAGTCCAAGGCAATGCATTCCCATCCCTCAGTATCAGGAATTTTCAGCTCTATTGGTGACAAGTGATCCCAGATTGCTTTACATACATCAAATATAATATTAGAAATTGCTTGTGGAGAGATTCGAAATGCATATGACAGCGAGACCATGCTATCACCAGATGCTAAATAACGCAAAGTAATTGCCAGTCTTATTTCAGATGGAATGAGAGCTCTAACAACATATAGCTTTGAAATTTGTTTTTCAATTTTTTCATGCAGCTCATTAAATAGAGTGTGGTTCATTCTAAAGTAATTAAAATATTTAATGGGGTCGCTCTCCTCCAACTCTCGAATAAGGGTATTTCCACAGCCATATTTTAGTCTGTTTTCCTCCAAAAAAATATTTCTTATCCACATTGCTCTTTTCTGTGAGTTATGTGCAATAAGCCTTTTGCTTTGCAGATGCATTATGTACGCTATTTTAATTTTTGTTCTTAAATTCCTTTGCTCCCAGGGAGGAGCTCTTACTAATTGTCTGGTTAAACACGAAATCAATAAAGTCCAATTAGTACCACTCATATTTTTAATAAAAATATTAAAATATTTTAAGGTTAGGTATCAAAAACGAAGGCGTATAAACGTATTAAACGGATTGACCTATGTGGATGACGAACTTTTCGGCTATTCTTGAAACGGACACGCACGTCCGTGATCACGGATCAATGTGGATCCAGCCTAAACCTTGTATCAGCGAAGCTCGTGTAGAAACACGTATCAGATTGTTTTTGTATAGGAGCAGACCACGTTGCTTCGCGCTCTTTAAAAAGTAGCTTGTTTTGTTTGTGTTTTAACGTGTTGGATGTGTAGTTGCAAGGTAAGTGATTATACATTTATTATAAATAACTATAAGAAAATACTTTTTATATGAAAAATAAGCATTTCAAAATATTATTTCTTATACGAGCTTTTGTCCTGTCATATGTCTCCTCATACGTGGTTTTGTCCATTTTGATACGGGTTCTTGCCCTATCACTAGATGTAAGTTGTTTCGTTTATAAATAACCTTGTTCGGTTGTTGGATTATTGCCAAATATCCTAATGAAAATGTACAAAAGGCGTTTTTTTGCAGATGTTATATCCTGTATAAACTAATATACCTATTTTCCATACTTTCTTTGTAACAAATTAATCTCTTGTCTAGTGTTATTTGACCTCATCTATCTAAATCATTTTAACCTCTTAATCTGTTTTCCAAAGTTTTCACTTTATAGTTTTGAATACCGATTATGTTTAAATTATTATTATCTTACATTTTTCTTGCGAATTTACGCACAAAGTCATAATGATAAGATTTACTATAAAAAGTCAAATAGGACACGACAAGATGACACTCTACATCCATTTTTCTGACACTAAAAGTTACCATAGTTCTTATTAAAACTACAATTGTATATTATACACTTTATTATCTTCGAATAAATATCACTTATGTCTATCAAAACATCTTCCAAGAAGTTTTATTCCATCTTGGAGACCAACCGCTCGGGTTTCCAACACAGATAGAAAATGGCATTAGCAAGAACTCTTTTACTTTTAAAATTGGCTTCCAGCAAAGAAGATACTGATAAAATAAGTCATGGCGTTATTTCTAAGGAAGGGCTTATTATTCTAGATGATCATAATTCTGTCCAGCGTGCAGAAAACCTTTGCAAAAATAGTAATTTATATTGTAATGAAAAAAGGGCGTTTTATCACATAATAATATAACAGAGAAAATCGACATTACGGAAATTGAAAACAGGGAAACCATAGAGAAAACATAAATAGGAAGACAAAAATCACAAAGTCATGGTCTCAATCATTTAATAAAAAACTAAGGTGACATGTTTCGCTCTCTACGGAGCATCATCAGACCTAAAATTGTATAGAGGTGTGACCCACATTACATTTTAATACTATTTAACAGCCTACCTTCATTAAAACCAATAAATGAAATAACACATTAAAAACATTTCATTTATTGGTTTTAATGAAGGTAGGCTGTTAAATAGTATTAAAATGTAATGTGGGTCACACCTCTATACAATTTTAGGTCTGATGATGCTCCGTAGAGAGCGAAACATGTCACCTTAGTTTTTTATTAAATGATTGAGACCATGACTTTGTGATTTTTGTCTTCCTATTTATGTTGTTACTTTGGTCTCTTTGAGAAAATGGACGATTTTTTCGACCATAGAGAAAGAAGAACGCGATTCCAATTATTTAAATAAAGAGGTTTGCGCAAAGTATATAACTGTTGATACAACAATACTAGAAGTAATAATTGAGGAAAGTTTCATAACACAATTAGAAAATGAAAATAAAGGTGAAGCTTGTGACACACCTGTTCAGGACCATTTCGAGGTCTCTTCAAATAATATTGCCATGGATATTGACCCTAATTATGAGACTAAAAGTGAATTGGAAGATCCAACTTCCGGCGAAGAGGAGGCGAAAAGTGACCACGATATTCCACAACCAAACGCATCTAGTCCGATAGAAGAACAAGAAGAAAATGTACAGAAATCTAAAAAAGGAAGGGGCTAACCATAGACAAACGAGCCTACGAAATAATTAATGGAAAATACAGCTATGACCAGAATGGAAAGTCAAGAAAATTGGGTGCAAGGTGTAGGTAATTCTGAAAGATGTGTGATCAACAAAAGACAATGCTCTGAGTTCGCTGAACAAGATAGAGAAGATATTTTTAATATCTTTTGGAAAAAAAATTACTTCATGGGTTAGTAGAAAGTCATTTGTTAGCACTTTGGTTGATGTGGTTCATAGCAAGAAGCACCTAGACCTCGTATCAGATTTATTGACAAATTTAGATTATCAAAACCACGTATGAGACAGGACATTATTATTTTAAATAATATATATTTTTTTGTTTATACAGGGTGTCTAGCAAAAATCGAAAACAAAATTCTCGACTAATTCCCGGTGGGTTTTTGAAAATTTCCCGGCTGGGTTTTCTTAAATTAACTACACTTTCGTTGTTAAATTTTAAAACATTTATTTGAAAAACACATGGCTTAAACACAACCAAATAACACTTTTTGAATTTTATGATTTCTTGTTCTATAGCTGCCAAATCTTTTTGTGATTGTTCGATAATTTTTTTCTTTTTAGTTTCCAGTTCTTCTGCTTGCTTTTGAAGCTTCATTTTTTCTGCTTTTTTCAAGTCGCTGTCAACCTCTTTTGCCGTTTTATCTTTTTGTGCTATGTTGTACCTTGAATAGGCATTTCTCATGGAAAGTATCATGGATTTTGTAATGTCCATAGGTTGAACTCCTCCAATTTTTTGTAGTGAATCGTACACTAATCTTTGACCTATAAGTGACTCTTCTTTTAAATTTTCCACCAAAATCTCCTTATTAACGGAAAATTCCCTTTCTGCTGTGGCATTTCCATGAGAAATTGTTAAAAGAAGATGCACCACGTTTTTTAAACTGTCATTTGTGAGGTTTCCATCCAAAAGTCATCTACTCTGTTACATCTGGAATAATTTTTCATTTTATTTATCATAGTCTGATCAGTAAGAATGTCTCTAAATGCTCTATCCGCTTCTTCCAATTTAGTCGCATTGCATCTGTTTGAATTTAACAAAATGTCAAATGCTTTGGACATTAGTTGCAAGGATTTTTTTGGATCTCTGCCAGTTTTATTGGGATTAAGGAAACTTATAGCTTCGGTTAATTTATATGCTAACGGACATTTTTCCAAAAGTTTGGAAAATGTATACATCATTTCTTTATCTTTAACTCCGACGCATTTCTTGATAGCCGCTCTAGTCCCATATCCTAGATCAATCTCTTTGACTTTTTTAAGGTTGCAATATAAACCATTCTTGTATTTTTTCGAATGCAGTTTATAGGAATAAATAGGTACCATCGCGTTTAATGAAAACTAGGACAATAAACTTAAATCTCATGGCCTATAAGGACAAATTAAAATTTCATGTCCTAGTTTTCATTTAACGCGATGGTACCTACTTCAAATTTTTAAGTTCGAAATTATCTGCTCATTCATAATTCCCGGCTTAAACTTGATTTTCCCGTCGAATCTCCGGTTTTTTCGGCTTTGTAAAATTCCCGTTTTCTCCCAGATTTCCCGGCTCCTAGACACCGTTTTATAAAATTATCAATTATCCAACAAACGCAAATATTTCCGACGATTAGTTTAAAACACCCACATTAAACTTTTTTTAAATGCTCTTATCTTCTTTTTTGCGGATTTAACGACGATATACAGAAGAAATAGCCATTATTAACAGAGTTTTAACATGTGCAGACTGGGGATATTTACTAAGCGCCATGGATTTGAGAATGTTCCTCAAGAGTTTTTTAGACAAGAGTGGCAGAAGTGTCTCTCAATTTAAGGAGAATTTCCCTGGAATTGACTGGGTAAATAGCTTGTTAAAGATTAACAAATACCCTGAAAAAGGATGCAACCATTCAAAATCTGTCACTTTGATCGTGAATTGTGAATCCGCCTTAGGTCATGTCACTTCTGCCATTTTACGTCATGTCTGAAAACTTGGACAGAAAATGGTTCCAAGGACAGTCCATGCTGCGAACAACCATGTTGCTCATTGGGGGACATGATATAATCGAACGTCATGTTGGATTGACATCTCAACCTTCAATCATTGGTTTGTTACTTGTTCCTTACCACATGCTAGGCGACTTAAGGGAATAATAATATAGGAATAAATAATGTCTGTGGAACTAGTCAACCTTTAGTAAGCAGATGTGTAACTGAAGCTATAAATGGTCTAAATCAACCTGTGAATTTTAACCGATTGGTTAAAGTTCACCAAAATATACTAAATAGAAAGCAAAGAATGTAAGTAGAAAATAAATTGATTGCTATAGCTGAGCTAGCTTTGTGTCTTCTTTTATACCTATTTTATTAGTTAACTAGATTTTCCTTAAAACGATTTCATAATTTGCTATATTTCTGCTAACTAAATTGTTTTTACCCACTAGATTTTATGGACATTATGAAATTCCTAGCATTGTGGGCATAATAAATTGTGAACAGGTTGCCATTTTTCCTCCTACAGCCAATAATGATTCTGACTCAATAATGACTCTGAGGAGATTTATATTAACAGAAAGAACTACCACTCAATAAATGTTTAGTTTGTTTATGGAGAGGAATGTGCTTTGTATAACGAATAACAAATAATCCTGTGTCATTGTTATTAAGCAAAACATGAAATGATAAGATTTAATAACTATTTTTTAATGTATGCGATGGAGTTTCAGGAACGCTTTGATTTTAATTGTTGGGTTGGGATTTTAGGGGACAACATTTTAGTCCCGACAAATTTTAATGGTATGCTTACAGGGGCGAAATGATTCCTCATGCAAGAAATCCAGTAGTTCTTGGATGAAACATAACAGGTCCAGTTAGTTGGCTGGCAAAGTTAAACAGATTTGTGCTTAATTTATAACATTATTTATTAAATTTTCAAATTTTTCCGATCTTCAAAACTATAGATTTTTTATGGGGTTTTATTAAAAATGAGGTCTATGATGCACCTTCTACCACACGAAATAAATTAGAGGATAAAATATTGGCAGCTCATAAAATTACACCACGGCCGGTAAAAAATGTCATAAGAGCAACAATAGAAAAAGTAAGACTTTTTTAGCAACAACTTTTAACATCTGGAACCATAAAGAACAATATAAGTAGTTATAATAGGGTAGTCATATCCCTCTAGACTCTAGTAGATTTAAAAACAATGAATATCAAAAATATCTCCTTTTGGTAACAAAAAGTTACATGGTAAATGGTTGTATTTAGAATGTCATATGGAGTCAAAATAAGGAAAAATATATCAAGTGTTCTATTTAAAATCGAAAGTCTGTTACTTCTGGTTAAACCGTAGGCTTCATAAAGTTAAGTTACAAATGCACTTTTATGTCAAGTACAAATCCTACAAATTTCGTTTCATTATTTTTAAAAGAAAAAAAGATATAGGGGCGAACCACCTTCTGTGAATACCCGGTATATCAGCGAGGAAAGTTCCAGCAAAAGTATTTATAGCTATCGTATCTATTGAATAACGATGACGATATATTTAGATCTAGTATGCAAATAATGACTATTCAACAAGATTACATGGTCAATTAACTTACCAGCATACTTATATTGAATAGCAAAATCATCAGATATTCTGTGTTGATAGGTCTTTCATCTCCAACTTTAGTAAGGGTTATCAAAAATATTCGTGTACAATGGTATAACGTCTGTAGTCCATGCATAATATAGATAAAGAAAATTGAGGAACCAAAAAGTTGGTTAATAATATGAACTATTCTAGCGGTATCTTGGTAAATATACCTGCATTTTCTTATTATGCCTATGGAATTGTAAAATTGGGCATTTTTACATGTTACCAACTTTCTGTTGATATCAAAAAATTTGCACTTCACTGCTGTGCTTAGATTCATTATAATATAAGCAATTAAAAAGTTGTAGCATAATGACAGATGTTGAAATAAGTCACTTACGATGTTTAAGTTGTTTGATAAAAGAAAAATATTTAGGGTAATAAGTGTAAATAAAAAGAAATTTCCTAAAATAAACTCCACTATGGCTTTCCTGAAAAAAAATCTTTCTCTTTGACATTCGGTGTTCAAATTTAAAAAGTTTTCCAAAATAGCAAACTTCTGAAACATTTCCTCCCACATTCTGTTTTTAGCATAGGAATTTACTAAAACTGTGAAAATGCTAAGATAGCCAGATAGAGATATGAAGGCTTCGAATGCAAAATACATGTACCCATAGGGATCATTTTTAATGTCAACATTATTGTATTGATTTACCCAGCCGTTGATAAGTAAACACACCAAGCCTACTTTAATTACAAGCGTGTAATAAAAACCAATTTCTGAAGGTCTCAGTTGTCTTCTAGTAAAATCATATCCCGGTATTAAACCAGCAAGATTAGAAATATAGACAAAAGGTCTAAAAAATAATATGGATCGCCTGCTATATTTAAACATTGTTGTAGGTCTGAAGAACAAACACCAATAACATAGTTTAACGATTTTAAAGGTGGCGCATGAGTGTTGTTATAGAGAATAATTAATTACTTACCCTTATTAGGACCACGTAATAAAATTAAAGTATCCCGCACTTCTCTGATGTAAATTAAGACTGTTAAATTTTCCATACGATGTACAAAATATTATTTTTTTTATATCATTATTTTAATCAAAAGTTTCCAACAATATCTACTTACTAGTTTTCAAGATACAATGTGCACAAACCACATTACAATTTTTTTTAGAGTGTACCATGTTATTTTTGTTCTGAAATTTTGCTCACCTTGTTTCAGATAGTCCAACTTTTTTTTTAATGTAGACGATTTAGTATTTTAAGGAAAAAAACTTAAGAAATTATGACACCCAACATGACCCAGGAAATTCAAATATTACACAGAATAACCATCATAATTGTTATTTTTAGGAACACAGTAAGAAGGTACCTGTATTTAAAACTGAAAATTTAATTTTATTAACAAAAATTTTTAATTATTTATTAATTATCGACGATGACTTGACATCAATCATATCTATTGATCATCGAGTGACAAAAAAGTATTACCACTCCCCCCCCCCCCCCCCCCATTTCTTTCGTAGCTCTTGAAGCACAAATGTCAAAAGTGTTAATAATAGGTCTTTAGAAGAATCTTACTTGGTTACGTTGGTTGATGTAATTGTGATAATCTCTAGTTTTTCGAAATTATAACTATTTTCCTTAAAATGTGATACATATTTTTAGGATCTTCGGGCTCGAAAGTGTTTGAAAATATGAAATTTATATATTATACATTGTCCTGCTAAAGGAAGCGATTTCGCGTTAATAAGACTGTTGTACAGGGCTATCCAACCGGTATACGCTAAATTCCTCGAATGCAATTCCTCGAAATCAGTTACTCGAAATCAATTGCTCGAAAACTAATTCCTCGATACGACAATTGCTCGAAATTACAAATTGCTCGAAAAAAAAATGACTGATTTTGAATTGCCGATGATAAATGCTGTACGAATCGAGTTACAACAAACCGTACATAGAGGATGTTTTTTCCATTTCTGCCAATGTATCTTCCGCCACATTCAGGGAAGCGGCTTATAACGGGAATATGAGCAGAATCCAGAAACAGCACTCACCTTAAAAATGCTTCCGGCCTTAGCGTTTGTCCCCACACAAGACGTGGTAAATGCTTTTGAACATCTCTGCGACCAAGACGTTTTTCCGCCAGAGTTACAAACTCTTATCGATTATTTCGAGGATACTTGGATCGGCCGGCCACAACGCAGGGGGCGTCAGCGTCGTCAACCACTTTTTGCTCATACAATGTGGAATTGCTATGACGGTGTTCAAGATGGACTGGAATTGCATTCGAGCAAATTACCTAGAATCATTTCTAAGCATGTGCATACACTACAACTTTTTCTATATAGTTTTAACTATTATACGCTTACAGTTTTTGATGTCACAAGTTTTTTTAAACCTAAAATTCATATTATAAATACAAAATATACAGGTATTTTCTTATTCAGTTATTTTAGAAAGATCTCACGTAAGTGTGTGATGGTGTGGGTGTGTGTGTGTGGTAGAGAAAGCGTGTCGTATTATTCGAACACTTGAAGAATATAAAAAGTGGATAAAAAATTTAAAAAAGACAATTTACATTATTGAAAGGACTATTTGTAATAAGGGGGAATGCATACAAAATTTTTCAAGGGTAGAATCTATAAAAAGTGGATAAAAAATTTAAAAAAGACAATTTACATTATTGAAAGGACTATTTGTAATAAGGGGGAATGCATACAAAATTTTTCAAGGGTAGAATCAAGTTTGGCAATTTTAAAACATTTTCAGGCTGTGTTAAAAAATTGTAAAAGAAGTAAATTTGGTAAATCTGGAGAATGTAAAACATTGGTAAAAAATTTAGTTTGGCAAGATGTGGTTTCAATCTTTAATGGTAGAATAAAAACTGGTATTATACCCAATTTTATCATTAAGGACCCAAAGATTTTCTTCCAAAGGGCATTCAGAAGTTTTTCAATTAAAATTTAAAAAGAATTAAAACAATCTTTACTTACAGTCAATGCAATTTTTTCTGCAAATTTTGTGGAACAACAAAATGCTGAAACTGATATTAAAACATTTTCCACGAAAAATGAAATAATTGACAATGCTACTAACTTAAAATCGTGGTATACAATTGTTAAAAGCAAATGCATGGTTATTGGTAATTACTGATCAAACTCCAGTAACAATTAAGTGTGAACATGTTGATCCAATATCATAAATAATTAATACCAACACTATTTTGACTTTATAACCGGGTTGTTAAGCATTTATTGGAAATACAAAAATTCAAGCCTCAAAGATGAAAGTTTCAGAATGGCATTATAATTATTCAAACACAATGCAAATACCTTTTAATTGTTGTTCAAATTTGCCAAACAACGCTCATAAAAACTTAGATTTAAAACCGCTGAAAATTGGCGAACTAAATCTAGATGATTTGGAAATTGCTAAACATGAATTAGATCAATATTCTAAAGATATCGATGACTTAATTAAGGAACCTTTAATAGAAAAATATACGTCTTGGTTCACTTATGTCTCTATAACTTTAATAATACTTTTTATAACTGTTTACGTTTTTCGAAAATATCAAAGACGTAAGCGAATGATTGGAATCAGTACCGATTCTCCAGATCCACCTTCTCCAAGAACTGGAATATCCTTATTGGGAAGACGAATTTCCAGAATGTTACAGCGAAGACGTCCTGTAGGGTAAAAATAAAGACATTATGGTAGAATTACCAAATCCATTATTTTACCTTTATTATTAAATTGTTTAATATTGTTGTTATAAGTTACTGCTTAACATTGAACGCCATAACAAGGTTAAGTCAGGGGTTATAGTCATTGTCAGACGTGATGTGGTAATCACTCTTAATACTAAAATAATAATATTCCTTCTAAACCAAAAGTTATTATCGTAGCTTAAGGTTAGTATGTAGTATAAATAAGACTGACTGTAATATAGTAAATTAGCTTCTATTAGGTTAGATAAGACTCAATTATAGTCAGATATAATGTAACTACAAGTAACAAATATACCCTTTTTATACCTTACCAGTAAAACAAGAATTTTACTTCATCGAACCTTACATGGCGATCCTACCAGTCCAACTACAGTACATGGATTTTCAGTTACTACTTTACATGCTTTCGTCTTGGTGAACTTCTTGAAAATCGCAATACAAGAAGTATCGATAAAACTTACGCATAGACAAATAATAATTGTAATTTCTTGTTATTGATTTTACGCTTGTTGCAGAAGATATTCTATCAAATTTTCTTGAGCTAAAATCTCAAGAGCTCAAATGGAATTTTATTATAAAACATGTTTCGTGTATTCCAAAAAAAAACGATGCTATAGTGAAAACAATGACAGACGATCTAAGACAATTGTTTACAAATTACCATAAAATCAAGTTCTTCGTCAGGTTTGTCAACATCTTTTTGTTTCCACCCTTAACATTTCTAGTAGGACAGTTAGAATCGACGTCAATAAGCTTTCTGATACAGGCACGGTAAAACCAGATTTGCGTGGTAAAAAAAGTCCCCCGTAAAAAACAACGTAAAAAAGTAATAAGAGAACATATAAAATCGATTTCTGTAGTTTCATCGCATTATTGTCAAAGCACTACCTAAAGAAAATATTTGACCTCCAACCTTTCGGAAAAACGGCTGTATGAAGACTATAAACTTTATTGCCAAGGTAGAAATGTCGTTCCCGAAAAATTTAGCTATTACAGAAATATTCTCACTACTGAATTTAACCTTGAATTTTATCGTCCAAAAAAAGCTCAGTGCGATTTGTGCACGAAATTCAATTCTTTGGGAGAACAAGAAAATGTTTCACTGCAAGAGGAGTACGATCTACATATTATTAGAAAACAAGAAGATAGGGACCATAAAAAAGATGACTAAGAACGATCCAAAGTAAATAACAGCTTCACTTCTTACACAATGGATATGGAAAAAATTCGCAACACAAATGAAAAAGGTGAAACTGCCAATTGACTTAAAATAAAATATCTACACTATAGAAAGGCAGATCCTACTCGAATTTTTTATAAAGAAAAACTTAGGCGGAACACCAGAAGCCACAACACTTTATTTTTTTTTTAATAAAACCTTATACTTGTAGTAATAAAAATTACTTTTTAAAAACAAAGTGTACAAAAAAAAATATTTAACTCCCGTTAGCATTGAAACTATGGGAAGCATTTTAAAAACCCACGACAAAGATCTAAACAAAACCAAACGGTAATAAACTAGGAACTTCTATGATCAGAATAATCAGAAAATAAATATTCATTGTAGAAATTTTAAATACAGATAAGACATCATCATTTTAAAACCTTTTGTTAGATATGGTAAAACAACAACAAGGTTCAGAAGAAAAATGGAAATTAAAACGCCTACATAAGTTCTTAAACGTATTAAAAAAAAAACAGAATGATAAAAAAAATAGAGTGTCAGAAGTAGTAGTAGTAGAAGTAGTAGTAGTCGAATCAGAACAAACCCAATAAAAGAGTCTATTGTTCTACTGGTATTGGATTGCTACTATAAGTGAAATTTAGAAGTAACAAATTAAGGAATAATTACATTTCCATTATTTCTCTAACACCTCATTTTACACATAAGGTATAACCGCTAGTGTGCAGTCTTAAAGCCCCCTACAGTAAAGATATCCGAAACTGCCTTAGTACTAACCAGACTAACCGGTCGCGAGAGGAATGATTACTACTGCTGTGTACGCAGCGGGACGTGGTATGACGTCAATTGTCATTATTTCATTAGTCATTTGGATGGATTAGTGTTTACTTGCTTTTTCTAGTAAGATTTGTTTTTAACTGCGTAATTTGTTATTATTGGCAATGGAGATAAAGTGTGTTTAACGAAAATTCTCTTGTGGAATCTGTGATATAACGTCCACCCGATTATCTAATTTATATGAACATCAAAGACTAATAATGGAGTGGAAGCTAAAAGTGAGAAGAAATCTTCTTGTTTTTAACTTTTTATTTAACTCGGAGATTATTTAGTTTTGGTTCACCAGTGCGAGTTGTATAAAGAAGAAAAACAGTTGGAAAGCCATAAACGTTTGTATAACAATAACAATATTTGGGATAGATTTCTACCCTTAATCGAGAGTCATGTAGTGGAAAATTTAAGGAGTATAGAATCTTGACTGTATCTGCAATTTTTATTGTGTGACCATTTGGTTACACAAATATGCCATCTTTAGAATTTTATCAGAACTAGCGTCGCTGAAGAATTTAAGTTTTTGCTTGAACTGATCGTTACTAGATGGCGTATATAATCATCTCTATATACCTTTTACTGCCTATTCGTATTGGGTGCTAAAGAAACGTGGATTATTTTTGTGTATCGTGTTTATCTACTGAAAATAATGGAGCCGCGATTCGTGTAAGTATTTTTTTTATATTATTTACCAAGTTATATGAATTATATATGGTAAACTTTATTGCTAAATAACTGATAAATATAATAAAATTTGTTCAAAATATTCTAACCTAAAAATATTTTTTTATGTAAAGAGAAAGTAGCGCGTTACCAAATGGTCACACTAGGCTAATATGATAGCTATTTTATTTTTTGGTTTCAGAAAAGGGTTTTCTCTCAAAGAAGCTTTGGATATAGCTTATATTGAAGAAGATGAGCGAATTGAGCAAAACGAACCAATAGATCTATTCATATGCCCACCTGACCCGAATGTTTTGACCGACGAAGATTCAGCCGACGAAGATGAAGGTGGATTAGTGGACAATTTGTCCAGAAGACAACTGTTAGCTGCTGCAGAGCTTTGTTTACCTCACAGCGAACGCTTGTCACCGATAGAAGACGCTGGTCATTTAGAAGAGGACCAAGTAATTGAAGGCGAAGAGAATACAGATATTAGAGATAGCGATTTTTTGAAAGCCTTGAAGGGAAAAAAATATACTAATAGGACATGGGTAGACGGTGATCTAATAAAAACCTCAAATTTTCAAAAAACGGATTATTCAAAGTTCAAGGATTTATCCCCGGTGGACTTATTCGAGCTTTTTTTCAATGATGACATAATATTCCATATTTTAGAAGAAACTAGAAAATATGCAATATTTCTCAATTGTCCTGACCCGAAGGTTACAATTGAAGAACTAAAATGTTTTCTAGGAATAATGATTGTGTCTGGATACAATTGTAACGAATAAACTGGTCATTCGTTACAGTTTAGTTTTAATCATTTAAAATTTATCTTTAATTTAAGTATTCATATCGCCATCTGTAGTTAATCTACAGAATGTGAATTATTATAATGTACATTTGGTATAAATAAACTAATACTGTCTTCACTTTATGTATCTAGTACCTTTATGTATTCACCTGTGTGAATTTATAAATATCTGTTACGCCATCTATGAACCAATCATAGTAGTTGGCACATTTAGCATATCGTTCGGTTTCATTATTGTAGGAAATTGTATTTAGTACTGGATTACAGTCATCTATGGTTTAGTTTTCTCCAAATCCGCGTTTGAGATTGTGCGCTGATCGTCTACCGGGTTGAAGGAGGGAAGTAATGCTGGTGAAAGTGACTTGGTGACCAGCGATGGGTGGGTAAGCATCTTCGGTGCTAATCTCCATTTTCTCTTTTAAAATGTAAATTCCGGTTGTAATTTTCTAACATTTCATTAATTCTACAAAAATGTTCACTCACTTATAAATTTATAATCTGCATTAACTTTTCTTTTTTTCTTTTAAATAATCTTATAAAAAGATGCTATCGTTTTCTCTTCAAGTTTTTCTGAAACACATGACCATTTCCTGCAAACCCCATTTTCTCTTTTTTAGATACAAGTACATGCTATAATTTCTAAACTTAAATCTTTCTCTCAGACATATTATCTAATTTAAAGGACTAAATTTTACTATTTTGGCAATAAATTTACCTAACCTAAAAATCACACTTTTGATCATGTCTTCGGGGTTTTAAATCTTCTCTTATTTTAGTCATCCTATGATATTAACTAATTATTTACGGTAAATTCAGTCCAGTTTGTCTTTATGTAATTCATGGAAAGTATATTTTTCTGAAAATCTTATTTCGTAATAAATTCCGGGAATTTAATTAATGGAGGTTTGCTTTGGACATTTATCTTTGGTTATCAATATATTCAATTACAATAATGATTT
This sequence comes from Polydrusus cervinus, assembly GCA_935413205.1. Lineage (NCBI taxonomy): Eukaryota > Metazoa > Arthropoda > Insecta > Coleoptera > Curculionidae > Polydrusus > Polydrusus cervinus. The sequence goes on from OW284515.1 coordinate 25,341,368, forward strand.
GTGAAGTAAAGTTTTTCTCTCATTAAATATCGTGATACAACGTTTCTTTCAAACTTAGAAGTCATATATTCTTATTTTGCCTGATTTATCTTATTATCTTAACTAAAATCTCTCTTTTTCTCTTTGTATCTATTTGTAAATTTTAAACTGCTTTTCCGACGCTTTTCTGGCTGTTTCTTTACGTTTTAGGATTTGTAGATGGGTGATTCTAGTTTTCTATCGTCCATTTAAGACAGTGGTAGCTTCCAGATTTCAGGAAAACAACAATCACTCATTTCATATATAGAAGCGTGGACAGAGAGTGTTGGAATTGGCCTACTCTAGTACATGATGCAGTTGGCTGTCAGATCTAAGGAAATATCAGGTAAGTCTTTCTTTGTTTCTATTTAATAGATGTCTCATTGAATTTTTCTGAAAGACTTACCTTGATTTTCTCTCGTATCATGTCTAGAGCCTGCCAATTTTAATATTATCTTATTTTCTATCTTTTTCTCTTAAAAGGAGATAGGCACAGGGGTGTAGCCTTACCCATTGCATAATGGTTACTTTGCGTGGTTGTTCCTTCAGAGCAAACTTATGTCTTTATCTTATCTTTTGTATCTTATCTTGGCTTAGACCAATCTATGCTTTTCGAACAACAAGGTTGTCGAAGAAGCTTTAATTTGCATTGAGCAAATTTTATGTTGTCTAAAATATCTTTAGACAACTTATCTTATCTTATCTTATCTTTGGCGTCTCAACAATAGAGTTGTTGGAGAAGCGCTAGCTTGTTTTCAGCAAGCCAAATGAATCTATCTTAAAAGTCGAGCGGTATATTGTAAATACTTTGCTTTGTACGTTAGGTAGATTCATAATGTTTTCTTTCTATTATTTTATTCATAGAGCCTATGATTTAAAAGGCTTATCTTATTCAGCAATATATAGTGCTATACTTAAGTAATTTATTTTTGTTTATCTAGCTATCTAGCAAATTCATTATCTTTTCCTCTAAAGTATCTTTAATAATGCATATAATTTAACTACCTGTTTTTCTGGCAAGTTATACATTACTTTTGAAATTATATTAAATTTTATCTTATGAAATTCATTCATTAAGAATTTTCATTTATCTACTTAGTCTGCAACTTCTAGCTATCAGCCAAAGAGTGCATAGGATTGCTAGAATTTGTATTTAGGCAATTTAATTTATTAATACAATTAATTTGCTATTCTCCATTTAAGACTTTACTACCTATGTAAGGAAGTAATACCATTTTCTCTATTATATATATTTTGGTAATATCCACTGGTGAAAGACTTTCATGTTTTAATTATCTAATTTTGTATTAGTCTTTAGAACTTGGGATTTATTACTTCTTAATTAATCCCAATTTTCCTTTCAAATCTAATTTCCTTTCTTAGACTTTCTATTTCATAGTGAGCCTAAGTGAATTTTGTGTAACTTTTTACTGAGTATCAGTTCTGCTTCACGGCACTGACTTTTGTATAATAATATCAATTTTTAATTAGCTTGATTTGAATATGATTTCTTCCTTGTAAAGAAATATTAACTCTAGTGGTCTAATTCCTTTTTTTTTCCTCCTGTTTCAAATACTTGAAAAACTGGGATCAAGATTCACTCAAAGCAGGATGTCATCCCTCTATAGGACTGTCACAAGGCCTTCAGTCTAAACCTAAGACCTGGATTGCAGAGATTCACTGTCCATCACGTAACTTGGATACACAAAGTTCCATTGGAATCTACTCAGGTGAAGAGGACTGAAACCTTGGACTCAACATGAGGATGAACATCAGTTGAGTATCCCAACAATACAGGAGAATTTGTAAAGACCAGAGTAATATTTATATATCAACTTTTCAATTCTATGTTAAAATTCTCAAGCTTTTGACAACATCAACCTTAATTCAGTGTTTTACACTGACATACTTACCATTGTAAATTCACATATTCTCAAATTTACTTCAATAAATTTTAGATTGTTTTTAATATTAGATTTTTCATTTCTGCAGGAGACGAGAGTGTAGAATGACTTATTTGTTTGTCATGATATACTCTCTGGCGCCCTTAAATAAATATTAGCTAAAGGAAAGAACAGAAATTGAACTCACTTCAAAGTCTCAAATTTAGCTCGGCTAGTTAAACAAAATATCACTGTTTATTGTTACAAATTGGCGCACCAACGTGGTTTTTTATGTGGTGTACATAAAATAAAGTGCTTTCAGTTTTTTCCTAAGCTATACTCCTGCTAGAAATTTTTTGTAAAAAACTGATGCTCAGGTTTTCTTAGTCTTTGGTCTCTACAGAATTTCTTTCACTACTATTATCTTAAATTTTGTCAATTTTTCTATCTCTTTATTATCGATTATCATTGAGAGATACCTCATTATTACTATATCTTATATCTACTTCTCTGAAACTTTATTATCGATTTATCTCATTATCTTATGGTATATTTTTATTAATTTTAAAGTTTGTTTATGACCTTTCCTTCTACCTCGGGTAATAAACGCGACAGTACATCTCAATTTGTGTAGTAACGGATGGAGAACATTACATTTGTTCTGAAATATCTAATTATCTAATCATTCATACCTATATCTAATATAACCAGGTTGTTCTGATATATACCTGTCTTAAAAAGTTAATTAGACAAAATTAACTCATTATTTTGGTGGTATCGTTATCTTGCACCCTACACCTTTTTTTTTTGTATTTAACGATACTATGGGTTAGTGGTGGGCTCTCTCTCTCTAGCTCTCTCTCTCTCTCTCTCTCTCTTAAAGTAAAGAGAATGTCTTTATATATCTCTCTCTCTTGTTGTCTCTCTCAAGTTGTTTGTAACTTAAAGAAAAAATATCTATATTTCTCCTGTGCATTATCTATATATAAAAAAAATGTACTATTTTTAATTTCTTGACATAAATATTATCTCGCTCTATCTTTCGCCATATCTATAATAGATATCTATCTCTTTTCTAAGCTTTTCTTTTGGAATGTTGATCAACATTTTAGTTTTTAAGTTTTTCTCAAAACTCAATCAATAGGAGAGAGGGGTACTTTGATGTTTTTCTTTTCAATCATTCTGTGTAACATTCAATCCAGAGTGCTTTCACACACAACATCTGTGTAAATTTTCCGCAAAATTAGGTAGTTGTATTTAATTTTCCTAATTTATGCAAAATTTCTTTCTTGATTTCTAATCAATACTAAACAATTGTCTTTATATAACTTTGGTCTTGGTTATCAATAAGTTTATTGATTTATCTTTACTTCCTGGATTAGATTGGGCTTGGGAGTGCACTCTTTGAGTGACCTAATGATTCACAGGATGTAAAGATTGGAAATCAATGAAATTTTATCTTTTATTTTTTTTTGGATTTTTGATTTCTTCATAGGCAATGAAACCTTAGCTTTAATGGTTCTGCTTATTTGCAATAAACTTAGAACAGCACATTTCCTTTTGTGATCTATTGAAATAAGCCTATTTTACTTTTTACCTCATTGCTTCTCTGTATAGTAATTTTTACTCACTTATTTGCAATAGACTTAGATCAGCACACTTCTTTTTGTGATCTATTGAAATAAGCCTCTCCTTATCTCATAGCTTCTCTGTATATAGGGATTTTATTTAAACTAACATTTAATATTGGAATCACTAATAATTGGTGTTAGAATCTCTAAATTTATTTTTTTCTCTAAATTTTGGTAGATACCTTTTTTTGCTGGGTTGTCAGCACACCAACCTTACCGGGTTGCTTTAAAAAGTTTGTTTTTTTGGAAAAGTTTTTCAACTTCGGTTTTCAAAACTTTTCTTACCGGGTTCGTGGGGTTTGTAACGAATAAACTGGTCATTCGTTACAGTTTAGTTTTAATCATTTAAAATTTATCTTGAATTTAAGTATTCATATCGCCATCTGTAGTTAATCTACAGAATGTGAATTATTATAATGTACATTTGGTATAAATAAACTAATACTGTCTTCACTTTATGTATCTAGTACCTTTATGTATTCACCTGTGTGAATTTATAAATATCTGTTACGCCATCTATGAACCAATCATAGTAGTTGGCACATTTAGCATATTGTTCGGTTTCATTATTGTAGGAAATTGTATTTAGTACTGGATTACAGTCATCTATGGTTTAGTTTTCTCCAAATCCGCGTTTGAGATTGTGCGCTGATCGTCTACCGGGTTGAAGGAGGGAAGTAATGCTGGTGAAAGTGACTTGGTGACCAGCGATGGGTGGGTAAGCATCTTCGGTGCTAATCTCCATTTTCTCTTTTAAAATGTAAATTCCGGTTGTAATTTTCTAACATTTCATTAATTCTACAAAAATGTTCACTCACTTATAAATTTATAATCTGCATTAACTTTTCTTTTTTTCTTTTAAATAATCTTATAAAAAGATGCTATCGTTTTCTCTTCAAGTTTTTCTGAAACACATGACCATTTCCTGCAAACCCCATTTTCTCTTTTTTAGATACAAGTACATGCTATAATTTCTAAACTTAAATCTTTCTCTCAGACATATTATCTAATTTAAAGGACTAAATTTTACTATTTTGGCAATAAATTTACCTAACCTAAAAATCACACTTTTGATCATGTCTTCGGGGTTTTAAATCTTCTCTTATTTTAGTCATCCTATGATATTAACTAATTATTTACGGTAAATTCAGTCCAGTTTGTCTTTATGTAATTCATGGAAAGTATATTTTTCTGAAAATCTTATTTCGTAATAAATTCCGGGAATTTAATTAATGGAGGTTTGCTTTGGACATTTATCTTTGGTTATCAATATATTCAATTACAATAATGATTTGTGAAGTAAAGTTTTTCTCTCATTAAATATCGTGATACAACGTTTCTTTCAAACTTAGAAGTCATATATTCTTATTTTGCCTGATTTATCTTATTATCTTAACTAAAATCTCTCTTTTTCTCTTTGTATCTATTTGTAAATTTTAAACTGCTTTTCCGACGCTTTTCTGGCTGTTTCTTTACGTTTTAGGATTTGTAGATGGGTGATTCTAGTTTTCTATCGTCCATTTAAGACAGTGGTAGCTTCCAGATTTCAGGAAAACAACAATCACTCATTTCATATATAGAAGCGTGGACAGAGAGTGTTGGAATTGGCCTACTCTAGTACATGATGCAGTTGGCTGTCAGATCTAAGGAAATATCAGGTAAGTCTTTCTTTGTTTCTATTTAATAGATGTCTCATTGAATTTTTCTGAAAGACTTACCTTGATTTTCTCTCGTATCATGTCTAGAGCCTGCCAATTTTAATATTATCTTATTTTCTATCTTTTTCCCTTAAAAGGAGATGGGCACAGGGGTGTAGCCTTACCCATTGCATAATGGTTACTTTGCGTGGTTGTTCCTTCAGAGCAAACTTATGTCTTTATCTTATCTTTTGTATCTTATCTTGGCTTAGACCAATCTATGCTTTTCGAACAACAAGGTTGTCGAAGAAGCTTTAATTTGCATTGAGCAAATTTTATGTTGTCTAAAATATCTTTAGACAACTTATCTTATCTTATCTTTGGCGTCTCAACAATAGAGTTGTTGGAGAAGCGCTAGCTTGTTTTCAGCAAGCCAAATGAATCTATCTTAAAAGTCGAGCGGTATATTGTAAATACTTTGCTTTGTACGTTAGGTAGATTCATAATGTTTTCTTTCTATTATTTTATTCATAGAGCCTATGATTTAAAAGGCTTATCTTATTCAGCAATATATAGTGCTATACTTAAGTAATTTATTTTTGTTTATCTAGCTATCTAGCAAATTCATTATCTTTTCCTCTAAAGTATCTTTAATAATGCATATAATTTAACTACCTGTTTTTCTGGCAAGTTATACATTACTTTTGAAATTATATTAAATTTTATCTTATGAAATTCATTCATTAAGAATTTTCATTTATCTACTTAGTCTGCAACTTCTAGCTATCAGCCAAAGAGTGCATAGGATTGCTAGAATTTGTATTTAGGCAATTTAATTTATTAATACAATTAATTTGCTATTCTCCATTTAAGACTTTACTACCTATGTAAGGAAGTAATACCATTTTCTCTATTATATATATTTTGGTAATATCCACTGGTGAAAGACTTTCATGTTTTAATTATCTAATTTTATATTAGTCTTTAGAACTTGGGATTTATTACTTCTTAATTAATCCCAATTTTCCTTTCAAATCTAATTTCCTTTCTTAGACTTTCTATTTCATAGTGAGCCTAAGTGAATTTTGTGTAACTTTTTACTGAGTATCAGTTCTGCTTCACGGCACTGACTTTTGTATAATAATATCAATTTTTAATTAGCTTGATTTGAATATGATTTCTTCCTTGTAAAGAAATATTAACTCTAGTGGTCTAATTCCTTTTTTTTTCCTCCTGTTTCAAATACTTGAAAAACTGGGATCAAGATTCACTCAAAGCAGGATGTCATCCCTCTATAGGACTGTCACAAGGCCTTCAGTCTAAACCTAAGACCTGGATTGCAGAGATTCACTGTCCATCACGTAACTTGGATACACAAAGTTCCATTGGAATCTACTCAGGTGAAGAGGACTGAAACCTTGGACTCAACATGAGGATGAACATCAGTTGAGTATCCCAACAATACAGGAGAATTTGTAAAGACCAGAGTAATATTTATATATCAACTTTTCAATTCTATGTTAAAATTCTCAAGCTTTTGACAACATCAACCTTAATTCAGTGTTTTACACTGACATACTTACCATTGTAAATTCACATATTCTCAAATTTACTTCAATAAATTTTAGATTGTTTTTAATATTAGATTTTTCATTTCTGCAGGAGACGAGAGTGTAGAATGACTTATTTGTTTGTCATGATATACTCTCTGGCGCCCTTAAATAAATATTAGCTAAAGGAAAGAACAGAAATCGAACTCACTTCAAAGTCTCAAATTTAGCTCGGCTAGTTAAACAAAATATCACTGTTTATTCTTCCTGGTAAAAGATTCTTTTGGGACACTGGAAAAGATATGTGCAATGAAATGGTGAAAGAAGCAATTCGCCGAGATAGATTTATACAAATAATGCGGTTTCTACACTGCGCAGACAACTCCAAATTAGATCCTACAGATAAAATGTGGAAACTAAGACCCCCTCATTACCAAACTACAAAGTTCTTTTTTAAATATTATCAGCCCACCGAAAATATGAATTATGACGAATCTATGGTAAAGTACTATGGCCGCCACCATTGCAAGCAATTCATACGCGGTAAACCGATAAGGTTCGGATATAAGGTATGGAGCCTAAATTCCGAAAACAGCTACCTAATAAACTTTGACATATATCAGGGAAAAAGCCCACACTCAAACGATGCCTACGAAGCTGCATTTGGTAAAGCCGCTGCCCCCCTAGTTTGTATGTTAGACAGTTTACCCCAAAAAAATATTTCTTACCAAATTTACATAGATACCCTTTTTACTAGTTTTAATTTGTTAATTTATTTAAAAGAAAAAGGATATGGTGTGACAGGAACAATTAGGGAAAATAGAGTGCCCAAGGACGTTCCCCTTCCTGATAAAAAAAAGTATGTCAAAAGAATCTAGGGGACATATAGTTTCCAGAATTGACAAAGAGGATGGTATTATGTTAACTAGGTGGATGGACAACGCTCTGGTCACGATGACATCAACCGCCTATGGAGTAAATCCTATTCAGAATGTCAAAAGATATTCACAGGCTGAAAAGAAGATTATTCAAGTTCCGCGTCCACATGTCGTAGGAAAATATAATACGTATATGGGCGGTACTGATCGAATGGACGAAGACTTGTCCAGATATCGAATAGGCATTCGCAGTAAAAAGTGGTACTGGCCTATACTCACTTGGTTGATTGACGCAGCTATTCATAATGCTTGGATCCTTTATAAGTCTTCTGGAAGGCCAATAACTAATTTAAATTTCCGACGCGAAATTGCTACTTGTTATCTGAATAAATATAAAACTCCGCCCATAAGACCTGGTAGACCATCGGCAAGCCAAAGTAGCATCTCCCTGAATCGAGTATCCGACGATATCAGATATGATGAAAGGAACCTTTTAGTAGAACCCGTACCAAATAAAAAGCGTAGACGGTGCGCGGGTGAGGGATGTTCTTCAGTTGGGCGTACGCAATGTCAGAAATGTGGCGTTGGCCTTTGTATTGAATGCTTTTCAATATTTCACAAAAAATAGGTAAATCATCACAAGAACCTAGTGTGACCATATGGTCACATGTTGTAATTTCTGTTTTTTAATATAAAATTTTAAAATTATATACCATAAGTGTTTTTTGTACCCCAATGACTCCCTGATTGAAATAACTTTCATTAGAAACGAAAAAAAAAAAATTCCGGCTTTGATGGGTTAAGGAATGCATACTCTTTTTCTTTAAGAATAGGTCGTTTTTTGTAGATAGTGAAGCACAAAAAATATATACAACAAGAAATCTAGATTATACATATCCAAGGCATAAATTAGCCCTGACTGAAAAGGGTGCATACTATCAGTGTATAAGACTTTTTTACCAATTAACATAAAAGTATTAGATAACTTAAAACACCTAAAGAAAAAGCTTTTTAATTTACTGGTGGAAATAGAGCCCTACGATGTGGATAAATACTATAGATGTCTTGGTCATGGATAAGATCTTGTTTAGTCTAGGTTGTAGGATAGAAAATATATTTTACTAAGCCTGTAGACATACTACTTGCAGTTTTTTTTTGGATCTTTAAAATTAACACTATTTAATTGTATTTACTCTTAAATAAAAATAATTTATTTTTATTATTATGATTATTAATATTATTACTATACACTATGCAAAACAGTTTTGGAACTTAGTCCATCATATACATCATTGCATTCGTATTACGTTACGTGCAAAATATACACAATATGACCAACAGTCCAAAGGATTTTGTATATATTAGAACAACAGGTAATTTGAGACCGAGACGACCAATACTAATACATTACAAACAGTTTATTGTAGTGACTGTCAAATGGCAATAAGAAGTTCCATTCCTGTAGTGAACCACTTCTATAGACTGTGCTAGAAAAAAGAAGTAGATAGATAGATGTTGACTCTGACAAGAAATAAACATAATGTATATTATGTATAAGTATATTTAACTACGAAAAAATATTTATTAAAATAAAAATAATAATTTAAAAAAATATAACGCCCTCAAACAACAGCAACATGTTCTTGATATAAAGGTTTACGATAATTGGATAAAAAACTTGTCTGGAGTGGAAATTCCTATTTATTCCTATGTATATTTTGAAATTTCTGGGTTTGGGGACGAAATTTAGCTTGTCCCTGACTAATAACGATATTTCTATAAAAAGAATATTAGCGGATTTGGAGAACATAATCAAACAGTTTCCTAATGACTCGGAAAAAAACATTTTAAGAGCCACATTCACTAAGATGCTTACCAATACCTTAAGTAAACCTACTAAGGATCGCTTTTACAACATATAGTTAATTTAAAGATTATTTTGCAGTTTAAACCAGTGATTATTCTTTAGTTTATCCTTTACTTCAAAATTTTTGGTTTAAAATATTTTGTTATCTTTTATGTTTAACGATAGCGATAATTACCGAAGAATTTAACAGAAATACCAGCAATGCAAGAACCACTAAAACAATTAGGGATAAATACAGAAACATAAAAAAAAAATTACTGAAGAGCGGATAGAATTATTAATGACTGGTGGGGGGACTCCTAAAAAAATAATACTTACAGGCACAAACCATGATATAAAGAAAATGTGTGGTATACAAATAACTGGACTTGAAAATAATTATGATTCCGATTACGTGGAGTGTGGTCCACATGATACCCAAGAGACAAGCGAACACACCAGTGTAGGTATGCAATGTTTAATTTTTAAATTAATATTAATGAAATTCATATTAATTTGTAAAAATTATTATGTAAGCATAATTCTAGTTGTTAAAAATGGGGAAACTCAAAGTCAAAAGTCTCCCCATTTTTAAAAATTAAATAAAGTCTCTTTGAGAAATGGACTACTTCTTTGAATAATTCTAGTTGCTTGCTATTATAGTTGGATATACTAAATTTGTAATTAATTTCTTTTGTAGTAACAATTGAGAGCTGCGATAACATGAAATCTCATGGCAGTACTTTGCTTTGTGTGTGACCGACGTGAGGCACATAACCTTAAGAGTTTAAGTATAAGTTACGATACAAAAGCAAGTGATTTTAATAGTTTTATTTGTGAAAACCCCGATTGTAACAATTCTTTTACATTTAATATAAATATCAGTGATGGACGCCGACACAAAGATGATGTGACTAGTGTACAACTTTTTTTACAGGAATGCTCAAAAAGTGAATTCAATCCTGTTGCATTTTGTAAATTTCAAGGCGAAATGTGTTCGCCGAATAGTTTAGAAGAGAAGGACTTTTGTATTATTTTAATCACATAAATGTAGATAAACAAGTTGAAACGGTTTTGAAGCAATATTATAACTATAGACGGTACTCATGGGCTTAAATCTTACAATTTTAAGATGACAACACTTATGGTAAGTAACGAATTTGGCGAGGGTTTTCCAGCTGATTTCATGTATTCAAACCGTAAGGATACATACATTTATCATTTATAAGATGTATTTCTGTGAAATTAAGGAGAAGTTTAAAGAAATAAATGCAATAGTATTTATAAGTGATATCGCACCTGCCTTTTACAATGCTTGGTGCAGAGTTATGAGACCAGTTCAATATCAGCTTTTATGTGCATGGCATGACAATATGTCTACAAATCTTTGAAGTATATACAATCCTACTGGATGAAAATAATTTTTAAACTGAATTGAAGAAATTTATTAACAACTTAAACAATCCCTCACTTGAGGAATTCAAAATTTATTTTTTAAATAATTATGTTCGTAAGAAAATACAGTGGGCTTATGCTTACAAAACAAAATTGAATATCAATATATCAATACAAACATGCATCCAGAAAGTATGCATAGAACATTAAAACACTTCTATTTTGATGGTAAGAAAATTAAGCGACTTGACAAAAGTATCAACATGATATTAACATAAAGACAACAAACCATATCACTAAAATACATTCAAGACATCGAGCAGCTTTAAGTACTACCCACTATCGCTTAGAAGCTGATATCATTGATGGAGGAGTTATAAGAAATTTAGAAACTGACGAAAGTTACACTGTAAAAATATAATCGGAGCTAGAATTTGGCCCAATAAAATGTACCTTCTGTCATATTTGCATACATTCTTGTAGCTGTAGTTGTATAGATTTTACTATACGAGCAACCTTATGCAAACATATTCATTTTTATATGCTTAACAGAAAAACTGGGGCGAATTTGCCTCAGTTTAATCACGATATGCAAGTGAAAAATGATATTGATAGTATAAACAATATCGAGCCTGTTAATCAATTAACAATAAAAAATTACTTACTTTAACAGATGATATTGAAGCAAATGCACTAAAGCTTGCATTCAAAATAAAAACAGAAATTTATTCTTATGAGCAAATCAATGTAATATCTAAGCATATGACAATTGGATCGTTACCAGATGTCGAATTACCTACAAAAAAATGCAAGCAAGATGAAAATACTGTTGCAGAACCTTCCAATAAAAATATTGCAAAACAAGTAGGATTCTTTTCAAGAAATAAGAAAAATAATAAAAATGAACAAGCTTTAAGAAAACCCAACTATAAGGAAAGCTTAGCCTTAAAAGGATATATTAATAAACATTCTTAGTAGTAGAAGAGCCTACCATTTTACTATGTTCTTGAAACTTATTTCATGCAATGAAGCACAAATTTAGTATTAATAATTTCATTTTATAAATTCATGCAAGTTTCATTATTTTACAAAATTGAGACACTATAAAATTAATAAATTTTTTATCAAATACTACATTTGCATAATTTTTCTTTTATTAGTAGGTATTGTAAGGTTTTTACTTTGGCGGAAGGGTGTGTTGTCTGCGCATGTACAAATTTTATGCCCCCTTTGACGCTTTAACTTTTGACTTGAGCGCCACCCTTTGGTTTTACAAAGGTGTAGCAAAGGGACTTCTGACGGTTGCCTGGGCAGTTGCCGGAGGGGACCTAGGATTATTCTGCGTAATTTTACCCTTAAATGGGGTTGGAACGATTGTCTAGTCAGTGTTTTAAGTAAAACACCTCGTTGTTGAGTAGCCGTTTATTCATAGAATTATATTGCGGTCTTACTTGCTTATTAAGGTAAGTTTATTCAACGGATTTAATTACGCAGCCTGGCTGTCGAGGTCGTATGTCGTATTATTCTTTTAAACAAAACGTTCTGTATGCTGATTAAGAGTTAACCTAAAATAGTGCTTTATAATATAATTTAAAGTTACTTCGTTACAGTATGCAGAATTTTCCAATTGAATCGTAGTTTTGGGATTTTTAGTTTTACAATAAACATACGTAAAAACATAACCTAACAAAGAAAACAAACAGCTGACAAGATTAAGTGTGGTATGATTTTTAGCCGCTCCTTTTTAATTTAGTATTGTAAGTTGCGTTTATATCAAAAAAAAGGAACTAATTCAGAATTTCTTTAAAAAAAATTCTGATTTAAGTTTAATAATGCAAGTTGTTCTCGTGTGTTTTTTACGGTGGTGGCAATATCACTAATTTTTGAATTAACAAATATAATATAATTTTTTTTTAATGAAACACTCTATATGTTGATATACCATATTTTTAAGTAATTTATACTCTATAAAAGCTTATATAATATTTATGAAAGTTCATCATTTTTCTTAACATTCGTCGTGGACCCAAATTTGTAAATTAACCAGATTATCAATGCTGATCAGTGCTTGAATAGCACTAGCATACCTCGGGCGTTGAAGTTTGTAATTTATTCACCTGACATGTTGCTGCAAATAGTTTTCATTCTGTCCATTCATTACTGGTATGTATTAAACTTATTTTTTTATTAGTGTATCGTTTTATAAAAAAAAATTTTCAAACTAATTTATATCTGACCTTTAAACAGTAATAATACTGATAACAAGGCCTGAACCTAAAATATACAATAGGTAATAGGTTACGTTTTAAGGTAATATAATGTTAATTAATATACAATATATAATTAACATTATGTATAGTAAACAGTAGGTAAGTGAGTCCATTAGTTCGAATTCAAATACGTTTTCAGTTCGTGACATAATCTTTTAATTCTAATGAGCGATGTAACTTTATGTGGTATGGTATTATATGTTTGAATGCTTCTATATATTGGTGAATCCTGAGCTTTTTTTGTTCTTGCAAAATCAGTACGATAATTTAATTTGTGTCTTATGATATATTGATGACATTCGTTTGCTTGTTTTACTTCAGAGTTTATTTTGATATTTTTTGTTTATATGTTATATATTAGTTTAGTTTGTTGTAAAGTTCTCAATTTGTTTATGTTTAGTATTCTTGTTTGGTTATCAAAGAAATCGTCCATATTTCTCAAAGAGACCGGATATAGATTTAAAGGAAAAAAGGAAAGACAACAAAGTCTCGGTCTCAGCAAATATAATTGTTTTAGGTCTGATGATGCCCGAAAGGGTGAAACACGTGTAACCACACAATTATATTTGCTGAGACCGAGACTTTGTTGTCTTTCCTTTTTTCCTTTAATTCTTGTTTGGTTGTAGATGGTTACTAAAGAAGTATAATAGTTCATGTTGTACAATGCCTTGTTTTGTGATCGTTGATATTTGTCAAGCAGGTATTGTCCGGTATTTCCCCACATGGAATTACGTACCTTAAGTGTGGTTCAGTGAAACCGCTATACAACATAGTTCTGGTTTTATTATATAAAAAACTTGAACACCTTCTTTCAACACCAATAATTGGGGCTATTTTTGATAGTACACTATTTTTATGCTTCGACCAGGTCAATCCATCGTCTATTATAAGTCCTAAGTAATTATAGTGGGTAACATTTTTTAATTTCACATTTTTTAAGTATAAAATTAAGACACCACCCGGCTTATTTTTTTGTTTAAAAGTCATATGTTTTTTCAGCAATGAGAGTAAGTTTATTTATACACAGCCATTTATAATAGATCTGCAAGTTTTGATTTATTTTTGATTCTTAATTATTTATATCATTATCTTAATAAACAAGCGCAGTGTCATCAGCAAACATGAAATACCTAGCTTTAAGTCCAGCATGTTTTAGATTATGTACGTATAGTAAGTATAATAAGAGACCCAGTATAGATCCTTGAGGTACTCCAACATTTACCGTGGCAGTAGAGCTAACCCGTCCATTTATAGTTGTATAGTGCTGTCTGTTTTTTAAGTAAGATTGCATCAGGTTGTAAGCAACTCCTTTTATTCCCATTTTATGTAGTTTTTCCAGTAGCATTTCTATGTCCACAGTGTCAAAAGCCTTCTTCAAATCAATATATACTACAGTTACATATTTATTTAGATCCAACTGAGATGTAATATATTCCAGCAAATCCACCGTCGCACCTAGTGCACCACTCTGTTTCTGCAAAATTAATTTTACGCTCAAAAGTTACTTTTTTTGGCTTATTAAAAAATTTGGGTCAATGCCGATTTTTTCTAAATTATTAAATATTTGAAATAGGTACTTACAACCAAAATTAAAATTTTTTAAAGGGCATTCACAATGTTTTTAAAAAATGTATTACATCAATTTTTTACGTTTTTAGTAAATAATTCTAAAATTAGAAAATATATTTACCCATAGTCGCATTTATTTCGTTATTTTATTTTCTTTACTTACTATTATTTTCGAACAAACCCAGAGATATAAAAATAATAATATGAAAGGAACTGTTTCACAAAACCATATTTTTTCAGCATTGCAGATGAACTCCCACTCGCGGTTAGAGCCAATACAGCAGAAGCCGAGAGGGCGATGTGTGACAAAACATCTGTGGCCTTAAGCTTCTTGGAGGCATGGGTGTAATCAACGTCAAGTTCCAGCTGGTGGCAATTCACATATACCGGAAGTAGCACTGAAACCCCCACTATTACAAACATGGTACGTCATAAAAATATGATAATTTAATTCCTTCCGGAAAATGCAAAATTTATGTTATTTGGTCTACTGGAAAACACACGGGCATGTCGCAACCAAGTAGTCATTGTGAATGTTAGCAGAAAACGATGGCTCGCATGGTGCGAGCAAAGAAAACAAAAAGGTAGAACTGTGCCAACGGTTTATCTTGATTCACAGCAAGGGGGTAAAAATTATACATATTTAGAAAATTGGCCAGAGAACAAAATGTCTCCCATTTTTACACTGGAAAGCCAAATGGTTCAGCACAAATATAATTTATTTTTGATGGAACACTCTATATGTTAATATACCATATTTTTAAGTAATTTATGCTCTATAAAAGCTTATATAATATTTATGAAAGTTCATCATTTTTCTTAACATTCAGATGGTCGTGGACCCAAATTGGTAAATTATCCAGATTATCAATGCTGATCAGTGCTTGAATAGCACTAGCACACCTCGGGCGTTGAAGTTTGTAATTTATTCACCTGACATGTTGCTGCAAATAGTTTTCGTTCTGTCCATTTATTACTGGTAAGTATTAAACTTATTTTTTTATTAGTGTATCGTTTTATAAAAAAAAATATTTATTTCTGACCTTTAAACAGTAATAATACTGATAACATAAACCTAAAATATTTACAATAGGTAATAGGTTACGTTTTAAGGTAATTTAATATTAATATACAATACATAATTAACAGTATGTATAGTAAACAGTAGGTAAGTGAGTCCATTAGTTCGAATTCAAATACGTTTTCAGTTCGTGACATAATCTATTAATTCTATTGAGCGATGTAACTTCATGTGGTATGGTATATATTGTCGGATATGGTTTGGTACCCTTAAGGATGAATTAATCGGTTCATACTTTGCTGTGGTGCTAAGACGCTTAATAGGTGTTGAGTCTGCTGATAAGAATAGGTGTAGTGAAAAGATAGTGTGTAGAACAAGGACAAGGACATTCCTAGTTTTGTAGGAGGAGTTTGTAGACGAAAGTAGATAAACATAATTGTTTGAATTGGTTGGGATAAAGGGTTCCATTTTGAATAATCCATCCAGGGAAATCCCCTCTTTTAATAAATTGCTGACATAGCAAAAAAGGAACCCCTTCTCCCATCTGGTGAGGGTTACAAAACATTATAAAAACTCAAACAGACACTTACTCAGGGGAGTTGTTTAACATTTTCAAGTGTAAGGGTAACCTCTGCCCATTTGGACATTCAAGTAAAAATGTAGAAACATAATCTCAGATCAGAGCAGTTTCCATCCAGTGAGTAAGTGATCTTGATAATGTTCATTTAAATTGTTTAATTGTTTATTTTTATTTTGGCCTGAGTTGGCTGTAAAGCGGGAGTTGTTTTTCTTGAACTTAGAATAAATGGCCTCGTATGTGAGTTTTAACTCTTCTTTACAGAAAACTCTTTAAATTTACTAAATTAAGAACTTTATTTTTATTTCTAAAGAACTTCTATGTTATTCATTATAATGTAATCGTCAATCGCTTTGCTTCGCTTAAATAAAACTATTAAAAATCTTTGGTGTTTTGGTAACTAAATAGGGCACAACAAATTAAATAAATTAAAACGTAATTTCAAATCATCTAAGCTACACGTTCCCGTCGCCTATCATTTTGATACGCGACAATATGTTTGAATGCTTCTATATATTGGTGAATCCTGAGCCTTTTTTGTTCTTGCAAAATCAGTACGATAATTTAATTTGTGTCTTATGTTATATTGATGGAATTCGTTTGCTTGTTTTAGTTCAGAGTTTATTTTGATATTTTTTGTTTTCATGTTATAGGGGAAATGTACCTAAAATGGGATACTCGGATAAAACATGAAATATTTGTTTTAACTAGTACCGTAAAACGGGGTTACTTTGGCACCGGGGGTAACGTTGGCACATGAGTTATTTGCTTTGTTTTTTTTTTCTTTCTTTTTTTTCCGCGGATTTTCAGGTTCCTTTCCTTGTTACAGGTCTAAACTGCTAGAAAAATGCCGCGCCACTACAATAAGAAAATTGGGGGCCGTACATACGGTAATTACACCCCCCAGCAATTAGAACAAGCTTTAGCAGCCATACGAGGGGGGATGTCCCAAGCCCAGGCGAGTCGCCGATTCAAAATCTCCCGTGGAACCCTTCGGAATAAGTTGTTTGGTAGGCACACCAAGACAGTAGGTCATCCGATAGTATTTACCCAAGAGGAAGAGCAGGTATTGAAACACACTCTGACGACGGTCAGCAATTGGGGCATTCCCCTAACAAAGGTGGATATACGTGAAGTATTACACAAATATCTCGAAAAACAAGGACGCAAGGTGAAAGAATTTCTTAACAATACACCTGGACCCGATTTTGTTCAGCATTTCATATTACGAAATTATTCAAGTGTCCGCTTAGCTTCAAATATAAAACGTGCTCGTGCAGCTGTAGGATCACAAGAACTTAATGAGTTTTTCACAAATATTGAAGCAGTTTTAAGAGATGCAAATCCTGCCTTGGTTATTAATTATGACGAGACTAACATCCAGGACGATCCCGGTACCATTTAACGTCCTACCAGAAATACAAATGACAAAAAATCAACTGATCGATGCTCTAGTTGCTATGCAGACTGGTCCAAATATGCAGGCCCAGATTGGATTGCCTGTGCACAATGCAATCGTTGGGTTTGTGGTATTTGTAATGAGGGCAGCACGGATCCCTATTACACCTGCTCAAATTGCGAGGAAATGGATTTTGACAGTGACGACTCCATTAAAGATAGACATTATAATCCATCAGAATAATTATCTATTTAGTTATTAAACATGCAGATATTGTTTTCCACAGGGTCAGAATTTATTTTTCGTTTTCTTCAATATCTGCATGTTGTCAGAGTTTATTTTTAATTTTTTCTGTATATTTGCATGTTGTTGTAGGCAATGGTTTATTATTTTTAAATAAAAAGGTTCATTTTTATACAAAAGCGTTGTTTTAATAAAGCTAAATGATGATGTTTAAAAAAAAAACTGTCAAAATCCAATTTAAAATTTAAAACGGTGCCAAAAAAGACTTTTAGAGCAGTCTACTTTTGCATTTTAAGCGAAAAACATATCCTGCCAAAGTTACCCCAAACGTTTGCCTACTGTGGCAGCCTCTAAACAAATTTTTATCTAAGTTACTTCTCAATATTTTTCATTCAAATTTTCAGTATTTACAGCCTTATTGATGTTTGTTACAATGAGATTGTTTCTTGTGGATTATTGGCGAAAGTTTTAGATTTATTGTCAAAAATGTCCCAAAATCTGCCAAAGTAACCCCGTTTTACGGTAGTCAGTGCGCTCTATCCAAATATTGCTGAACGCGAAGCCGCCGCTTGTTTATACAGGTGGCAATTTTCAGTCGCCAGTTTTCAAGTGTTAATCACGAGTAAGGTACGTTCGTTTGTTTATCTTATATTTCTCACAAAAATTGTACTATACGATCGTAAGAATTGCATGCTAAGATGTTTATAAAATGTCGTAGTGTTTTTTTTTGTATGTAGCTGATTCATATTTAAATAGAATTTATGTAGTTTTACGGCAATATTAGTTTGTAGGGGTATGTAAAAAATTGTTTATTTCTTTGTAACCATGTTGCTAAAACGGGAAACAACAGCGTTTTCTAAAATGGAATATCCCGTTTTATCTACACAGTATTTGCATTAAGATTTTATATAAGTATATTTTTTTTAGATACTTAAAATGCCTCCAAAGCCGAAATATCTGGGAAAGACTAATCGTCAAGCATGGTCGGAGGAACAAATGTCTGCGGCTATAGCACTTATAGAGTCGGGGCAGTGTGGTTATATAAAAGCGGCAAAAGATTGTGGAGTACCCAAATCTACATTAGAAAGGCGAGTAAAAGGGAAAAATAAAATAAAATAGGGTAGTCTGAGAGGTCTAGGAAGCAGGTTGATCACATTTCCACCGGAATTGAAACAAGAGCTTGTAACATATGTGAAAAATATGGAATCGATGTTGTTTGGACTTACCGCAACGTCAGTTAGACAACTAGCATTTGGGTTGGCCGAAAAAAATAACCTACCTTATTTTTTTAATAAAGATAATAAGGCAGCAGGATGGGCTTGGTTAAGATCTTTTATGCAGAGAAACAATTTTTTACTCAGGGTACTCGAGGCTACCTCAGCAGCACGGGCAACTGCTTTTAACAAGAATAGTGTTAACAATTTCGAAGAATTCGGAATTGGTGCTCCACCGGAAACATTAATTGCATGTGAACCTTCAGGATGGATGAATATTTCGCTGTTTGAAAAGTGGTTTGACCATTTTATTAAATATTCTCATGCATCTAAGGATAATCTAACCTTGCTAGTATTAGATGGTCACAAGTCACACACATCCAGAATCTTGGAGTGATAATCAAAGCTCGAGAAAATGGAGTTACGATTATATGTATTCCGCCACACTGCACACCTAGAATGCAACCCTTAGATGTGTGCTTCATGGATCCCCTTTCAACGTTCTATAGTCAAGAGCAAAATACCTACCTTAGAAATAATCCAGGCAGAGTTATAACTATTTACAATGTGGCTGAGCTTTTTGGTAAAGGGTATCTCAAAGCTGCGACACCTCTTAATGCAATGAGTGCTTTTAAAAAGACGGGGATATTTCCTACAGATCGCCATGTTTTTACAGAAGAAATGTTTGCAGCAGCCTTGCCAACTGATATTCCCCTGCCAGCAGCATCAACACAAATTATTGAAACACCGGAAATAACTGCAAGTAGTGAAGTTACGCCACAAGCCGAAAACAATTCAAACTTACAGAATTCTGAAAGGCCGCAGCAAGAACGATTTGAAAGAACACCTTCTCCACAACCTTTCACAAC
Organism: Polydrusus cervinus; assembly: GCA_935413205.1. NCBI lineage: Eukaryota > Metazoa > Arthropoda > Insecta > Coleoptera > Curculionidae > Polydrusus > Polydrusus cervinus. Next base: position 25,361,368 of record OW284515.1, read on the forward strand.
AGACATCTCAAAGCACTTCTTCACTACAACTTCCCATGTCAGATATACAACAAATACCTCGAGATACATATATCAGTCCAGAAGCTTTGAGGCCATACCCAAAAGTTACTTCCAAGAAAAGCGATGCCCAAAGAAAACGAAAGACCGGAAAAGCAGCCATACTCACCTCCACTCCTTATAAAAAAGAATTATCCGAAAGTGAACAGAAAAAAAGAATCTGGGAAGCTGGACGGATAAAAAAAATTTAAACCAACCAACCAAATCCATTGAAGGAAAATACGCATCCAAAAAAGGGAAAGCAAAAGGAAAGAGCGTAAAGGTTAAATTTATTGACAATGATGAATCCAGTGAACAAGAGTCTGATCCGGAATGTTTTTATTGTGGAAACAGTTACTCTTCAAGCAAGAAGGGGGATGGATGGATCAAATGCAACCAGTGCCTCAGAAGGGTTCATGAAGCATGTGCGGGAGCAGAAGATGATACAGATTATTTCTTATGTGACAAATGACAATATTAAGTTTTAAACGTGTTAACTAATTTAACTATATAATCCTCTTGTGTTCTTCATATTTTAAAATATTTCCGGTTAAGAATATTTCATGTCTTATTGCTCTTTAGATAGAACTAAAATTTCGCTGCCTAAATACGTATCCTGTTTTAGAATTACCCAAAATCCCATTTTATCAACATGTGTGGATAAAGTGGGAAACATGCAACATTTAAAAATATATATGTATATTTACAAAATTGGTTAGTTCCTGAATCCAGATATTCCTTATTATGATACTAAAATGATAATTCAGCATTTATGTATGAGTGAAAATTAAAAAATATTCCCAAATATTTTTTTTGAGCAGTTGTACCTTAAGTATCCCATTTTAGGCACACTTCCCCTATGTTAGTTTGTTTGTTGTATAGTTCTCAATTTGTTTATGTTTAGTATTCTTGTTTGGTTGTAGATGGTTACTAAAGAAGTATAATAGTTCATGTTGTACAATGCCTTGATAGCCTTGTTTTGTGATCGTTGTAATTTGTCAAGCAGATATTGTCCGGTATTTCCCCAACATGGAATTACGTACCTTAAGTGTGGTTTAGTGAAACCGCTATACAACATAGTTCTGGTTTTATTATATAAAAAACTTGAACACCTGAGGAGCAAAAATTCAAAAGGAATAATATCCAAAACTTCTTATTAATAGAAACAGATGGCGGCACATTGTTAAAATACGCACCTTTATAGCCCATCATTAGTATTAGTCCAAAATGATTTTTATCCCATGTAAAACTGCAGTCAAAATACAACTATTAAATCAAAAAGATTATTATGCTCAGAATTATATTTTCAAATGGGATATTATTTACGTTTGGCTGAAATGGGTTTTTATCCTATTCTCAGATGCAGTTTAAATATAGAAAGTCGTTCAAAAAGAATATTATCCGTACACATGTTGTTTTACTTGTGTTAGTACTTTGTTTACAAGTTGCTTTAGCTATCGTGGTGCATATAAATTGTTATTTTTGTTGATAACAATGGATACCGAAGGAGTTTTAATAAGTGAATGCAATGAGGGCAGTAGAAAGAGGAAGCAGAATATAAGTAAAAGGAAAAAAGCTAAACATTTAAGGTAAGTTATAAAATTGTTTTAAAGTGAGGTTAGGGCGCTATAAAGGTGTTCTTTTTTAAATATCAAGTTCATTTTACAAATATTGAAAATTTTGAGAGACCATGCAAACATAATGGACCTACTTAGAATTGCATGCAAATTTCTGAATAGGATATTATCGCAGCAAGAAAACGCGTGTTGCAGACACCTGATAAAGTAAAACAAGATCGAAAACTGTCGTATTTTTGTAAAGTTAAAGCTACCAGAAGACGACTTGAAAAATATAAACAAAACTGTAGCATGTATACGGTGAATGGTTCTAGTTACAAAGTTTGTCAGAAAATGCTTATAAAATCCTTTGGTATTTCTTTAAAGAGGCTACATACCATTACTCGAAATATAATGCATGGAAAGGATATTCAGGAAAATAGAGGAGGAGACCACCGATCGGCTAAAACCTTGGAACAAAAAAACAAGGTAATTGAATGGATTGGAAGCTTAAAAGGTAAAGAAAGTCATTATAACAGAATGAAATCAAAAAGACTCTATTTACCGGCAAATCTTAATATCACACGGCTTTGGAAACTGTACAATTCATCTGCAACTGAATGTTTCAAGGTTAAACACAGTTTTTTTTACAAGATCTTTCGCAATAATTTTAATATAGGGTTTGGAAGCCCTGCTTCAGATGTGTGTAGCTTCTGTTTTCGAAAAAAACAGGAGCTAAAATATTCCGAGGGTGACAAAAAAATAAGCATTATGGCCGAACTACGCATTCACAGATTGAGGGCCAAACAGTTTAATATTTAAATAAAACAAGAAGAGCAGTATTCCCAAGTTTTTTGCTTTGACCTTCAACAAGTACAAAATCTTCCTAAATTACCTATAGGTGAAGCTTATTATTTAAGACAGCTTTCATTTTATAATTTTTGCATTACTGATTATGAAACCCATCATCCACTTTTTTATACATGGAACGAAACTCAGGCTGGAAGAGGAGCCAATGAAATAGCTTCTGCCTTAATTAACTTCCTTGGTTGCAATGTTTTGCCAGACTACAAGGTCCTAAGATTATTTGCGGATGGTTGCGCTGGGCAGAACAAGAATTCGTATGTGATGTACTCATTGGCAGTTTGGTTATCGAATGCAGCTCCTACTTCACTTCAAGAAATAAGAATTACTTTTCCAGTTAGAGGCCACTCATTTTTACCAGCAGATAGGGTGTTCGGACAAGTAGAAAAAAGATTAAGGACCTTTGAAGTTATACTTAATGATAAAGAGTACTTAAAAATTTATAATGAATTTGCCACCGTTAAGATCCTTGGAGAAGACTGGTATATTGATGACTATAAGGCGTTGGACAAACATTTAAACAAGTTTGTTGGAATAAAAGACATGAAGCGAATCATTTTCAAAAAGGATAATAAAGGCTTGGTAAAAATAAAAATGGAACCTAACTATAGGCATGATGATTTATCAAAAAAGTTGACATCAATTACAAAAAAAGGGAAAAATTTAGCAGCCATCAAAACGAACAAAAGGGAATTAAAGAATGTTATAAAAGACGAGAAAATAAAAAATCTAAAAACACTTTTATTACTTTATTATGCAAATTGGCAACAAGATGAGAACCTATCATTTTTTAAGGGGTTTTTAGAAAATAAGGTACAAGATCAGGCCGCATTACAACCTGAAAAAGATGAAGATTGCGACTGTACCGAAGATGATGGTGGTTTGGTTATATAAGTAATTGTACATTTTTCGACATATTACTTCTTTGTGTTTTTAATTTGTAATATATTTAATAAAATACCGTTTTGTAAACAAACTTTGATTCCCAAAAATTACACTGTAATTTTAATTGGAATAAAATCCCACTGACTTATTTCAAATAAATTTTTATCCATATGTTGGGTTCAAAAAGATTTTTATCCATTTTTTTTCTTTAATAACTCCTTTGAAACTAAGGATTTTTTTCTGTGTAAATACTATTTTCCGTTAAGGGCCCCGGTATATAAGTTTATAAAAAAAAAAAATACTGCACGCTTTCCTCTTTTAGTTAACACAAATCTTTAATTATCTCAAAATTGTAAAAACGGATATTATTCCATTTGAATTTTTGCTCCTCACCTTCTTTCAACACCAATAATTGGGACTATTTTTGATAGTACACTATTTTTATGCTTCGACCAGGTCAATCCATCGTCTATTATAAGTCCTAAGTATTTATAGTGGGTAACATTTTTTAATTTTACATTTTTTAAGTATAAAATTAAGACACCACCCGGCTTATTTTTTTGTTTAAAAGTCATATGTTTTTTCAGCATTTAGAGTAAGTTTATTTTTACACAACCATTTATAACAGCTCTGCAGGTTTTGACTTATTTTTGATTCTAAATTATTTATATCACTATCTTAATAAACAAGCGCAGTGTCATCAGCAAACATGAAATACCTTGCTTTAAATCCAGCATGTTTTAGATTATGTACATATAGTAAGTATAATAAGATACCCAGTATAGATCCTTGAGGTACTCCAACATTTACCATGGCAGTAGAGCTTACCCGTCCATTTATATTTGTATAGTGCTGTCTGTTTTTTAAGATTGCATCAGGTTATAAGCAACTCCTCTTATTCCCATTTTATGTAGTTTTTCCAGTAGCATTTCTATGTCCACAGTGTCAAAAGCCTTCACAGTTACACATTTATTTAGATCCAACTGAGATGCAAATCTACCGTCGCACCTAGTGCACCACTCTGTTTCTGGAAACCGTACTGATATGGATCAAAATTAATTTTACGCCCAAAAATTACTTTTTTTGGCTAATTAAAAAATTTGGGTCAATACCGATTTCTTCTAAATTATTAAATATTTGAAATAGGTACTTACAACCAAAATTAAAAAAATTTTAAAGGGAATTCACAATGTTTTAAAAAAATGTATTACATCAATTTTTTACGTTTTTGGTAAATATTCCTAAAATTAGAAAATATATTTACCCATAGTCGCCTTTATTTCGTTATTTTATTTTCTTTACTTACTATTATTTTCGAACAAACCCAGAGACATAAAAATAATATGAAAGGAGCTGTTTCGCAAAACCATATTTTTTCAGCATTGCAGATGAACTCCCACTCGCGGTTAGAGCCAATACAGCAGAAACCGAGAGGGCGATGTGTGACAAAACATCTGTGGCCTTAAGCTTCTTGGAGGCATGGGTGTAATCAACGTCAAGTTCCAGCTGGTGGCAATTCACATATACCGGAAGTAGCACTGAAACCCCCACTATTACAAAACGGAAAATGCCAAATTTATGTCAATTGGTCTACTGGAAAGCACACGGGCATCTCGCTACCAAGTAGTCATTGTGAATGTTAGCAGAAAACGATGGCTAGCATGGTGCGAGCAAAGAAAACAAAAAGGTAGAACTGTGCCAACGGCGTATCTTAATTCACAACAAGGGGGTAAAAATTATACATATTTAGAAAATTGGCCAGAGAACAAAATGTCTCCCATTTTTACACTAGAAAGCCAAATGGTTCAGGTTTAATTTTTTGTTCTTCTTTGCAGTGGTGTGGCTGCAAAATTTAACTCTTTTGATATGTGATTTTTGAAATGAACAATTCAAAATATTAAAATAGATTTTAAAAAATGCTTTCCCTTATGTAGTAACCTAACCCTATTGAAATAATATTTTATACTAAAGTCGCTATTTGCGATTATTAATATTTCGACGATTAAGAAAATATACCTCGTATCTCAATTTTTACTGAAAATGAGTTTTTTACTTTAAAGCGACATTACACTCTAATATTGAACAGTTCCCAATAGGTCGTACGTCCAATATTTATACAAATATTTAAAAGCGACCTCAAAGAATACTTCGTATCACGACAAATAACAGAATTACTCGTATCTCCATAACCTTCAGCAAGTTAAAGAGATACGTGCTATTTTGGCGGAAAATGGTTGTGCGTGGAGAGATATATGAGTTATTTTGTCAGTCAGTCTGAATCTAACAGTTATGTGAGTCGACTCGTTTGCGATTGTTTTTATTTAAGTTTTCAAGTTACAAAGTGACAAAGATGGACCAAGACCAAGAAAAGGATGAAATGTTTGATGATGACGAAATTATGGAGGCTTTTAGAAAAAATTAATATGGAGTAAAACGACAAGGTACGGGTTTATTTCCAAAATATTAAAATATTAATGTAGATTAGAAGTAGGCTAATAAACAAATAGAATGACATTGTGTATTAAAACAACAATTAGATACTTATTTCTAGGAAAAACACCCCATAGAAAGAGTTGAAAAAAATTCAACAATTAATCGGAAAACCTCAAGTGACGAGTTTATGGCTTGTAGTGTAAATGCCAAAGGACTGATGCAGCAAGGTATTGGCAGTTTTCTCTTTGAATCTATATGACTAATTTTTTAAAAAATAATATTCTTGTCATAATAGATGTTTTATTTTTTCAAGTTATTTAAAACAGAAGAGTGTTATTATTTTTTGCCCACTGTGATATTTGTCATTTTTATGTATGTTCTTCGAAAATAGTTTACATGGCTTAAAATATGAACAAAATCAATTGTTTGTTTCTAGATCAATCACACGAGAGCTCAAAATATTCCAATCCATTGTACAACCTTAATTGTACACAAAATATTTTATTAATATATGGCATTTAAGCTAAATTATCAGGTTTTGCAACAGAAGTGTATAACACAACTATTTCTAAAGATTTCATCATGTCAAATCTAAACGTTTTACATAATTACATTGATACTCATGAACAAATAAAATTGTAAGAAAAACTTTCTACAATAATCACTGTCTAAATGTATTTTTATCCGGTCTAAAATAACCCTTAGGATGGATAATAAGAGCAATGAAACCAAATGACCTCGCTACCGCACGTCAATACATGGTAACTAAAAATATTAGGCATATTCAAAAAACACCCAATCATTTCCAAAATATAACAAATTTTCAAAATAATGGTAAACAAAATTCTAACTATATTCACAAATCCCAAATGCAGAATAATCCACAACATTTTAGTACTAGACCCCAATTTCCCAGTCAACCCATACATTTTAATCCAAGAGCTGTAGCACCCCAAAGATTTTTTACTAACAAACAAGTTTTCGGAAAACCGCCAAACACGTGGAAACCGCAAGGTTCATATAACAAATACCCGAAACCGGTACCAATGAGCGGTGTATCACACGGCACAAGCCTTGCAAGACAAAACAAAGCCCCCACTAATATCTTTAAAAATCAACGCCCCAATCCTAATATTATTGTAGCTCTATAATTTAGAACCCGTTGACGACAATCAACAATGCGAAAATTGTTGCTATCCTGAACAAGACTCTGAATATTTCACCGAAAACGAATCTCTAGCTAATGAGAATTATTCCACGCAAGACGATATAAATGAGCAAAATTTTCAGATAGTCGAAACACCCCCAATAGATTTATAGAACTACATTCAATTTATGACAAAAAAGACCTACCCTACATAACTATATCTAATCCTTCATTAAAATTACTAATTGACACAGGCGCTACAAAATCATTTCTTAACCCCGAAATTGCAGAAAACTACTTTCCTGAATTCATAAAAAATGAACCATTTACCATCTCATCAATATTTCAAACAACAAACCGTAATTCAAGTGCAGAAATGTCCGCATTTTCAGAATTCAACACAATTTCAATTCAATTTCATCACTTATTTGACGGTTTAATAGGCTATGAAACATTAAAATCACTAAATATTCAAATCGATATTCCAAATTCTGTAATTTAAACACCTAATATGCAAATAACACTAGAACATTATGAATCAAAACAAAAATTACTATTTTACGCACAAATTAGCCCACTTACAATAGAAAGCCTTAAAATACCCGTTAACATTATACAAGGTATTATTATAATACCAACAACAAAATTAGCTAACGAGTGTTTAATTAGAGAAGGTTTAACTACTGTAAATAACAATTACGCATCAATAGAAATCCAAAATAATGCTAATTGCATACAAGAAATATCTCTTTTCGAACCTATTAATGTAAACCCCATTAATATTAATGACTTTGAAATGTATAACTATCAAATTAGTAAAGATAATTATCCTAAAAATAAAAACGACCTTGACATAACAAAATTAATAAGAACTAATCATATGAACGCGGAAGAAAACTTTTATATTGAAAATCTCTGCAGAAACTATTCAGACATTTTTCATAAAGAAAATTCACAACTGACTTTTACTAATACCATTAAACACCAAATAAAAACAACAGACGAAATACCTGTTTATACTAAAACCTATAGATACCCTTTGTCCATAAACCAGAGGTAGAAAAACAAATAAATAGCATGCTTGAATAAGGCATTATTCGTCCAAGCAATTCTCCTTGGTCTTCACCCATTTAGATTGTGCCAAAGAAAGCCGACGCTTCAGGCAAGAAAAAATGGCGAATTGTTGTAGACTATAGAAAAGTTAATGAAAAAACAATAGACGACAGATATCTAATCCCAAATATATCTGATATTTTAGGCAAGCTAGGCCGATTTCAATATTTTTCCACACTTGACCTCGCGAGCGGATTTCATCAAATTGAAATGCATCCCGAAGATATTGCATAAACGGCATTTAACGTAGAAAACGGTCATTATGAATATCTTAGAATGCCATTCGGTTTTAAAAACACCGGCGACATTTCAAAAAGTCGTAGATAACGTTTTGAAAGAATTACAAAATGAAATTTGTTTTGTATACATAGACGATATTATCATGGTTTCAACATCTCTTCAAGAATATCTTACAAATATAAAATTAGTTTTTCAAAAACTACGCGAAGCAAATCTAAAAATTCAATTAGACAAATCAGAATTTTTGCGAAAAGTTATTTTAAATTTTCCAATTCTCAAAACTAGGAAAGAAATCAGAGGATTTCTAGGCCTTGTAGGATACTATCGTAGATTTATAAATAACTTTGTCCAGATAACTAAACCTTTTACTAAGTGTTTAAAGAAAGACGCAAAAATAGACATTAATGACCCCCTTTGTCAGAAAACAATTCAAGATTGTAAAAACCTTTTAACTAACGACCCTATACTTCAATACCCTGATTTTACAAAATAATTTATTTTAACTAGTGACGCAAGCAATTATGCAATAGGCGCGGTATTTTCGCAAGGTACAATAGGCCAAGATAAACCTATAGCATATGCATTGAGAAAGACCTACTAGCAATAGTATGGGCAACAAAATATTTTCGCCCTTATCTTTTTGGCAGAAAATTTAAAATTTGCACTGACCACAAATCATTACAATGGCTTATGTCCCTTAAAGAACCCAATTCACGTCTTGTGCGTTGGCGACTAAAACTTGAATAATTCGATTATCAAATTATTTATAAAAAAGGCATGGTTGAAATAGAAACATTGGTGGTGACCAATGAAAACACAGACAAAATATTTAGTCAAGAAGAATTTAATTTATGCATTACATACCCTAAAGATGGAGGTAAATGTATATTATGTGAAAATACAGCAATATTTGAAGAAAACAGACATGATGCAAACCGGGGTCAAAAGCGAGCAGCAGAAAAAATGCTTACAAATACACGAAAAAACTTCCGCCAATAAAAAAAGGTTCTTGCGTTCTTTTACCTATTGATAAAATTGATAGAGGTCCTTCTGACATGCAAAATTTGATGTGACGGATTACAAAAATGGGGTTTATCAAGTCGGATGTGTAGCTGGTGGAATCAAATCATGGTTCAATCGTCCTGATCTAATGGAAACCAAAGAGGCATTTCTTCAAGTAGATGACGTTCCTGAAAAGTGTGTATCAGTACGAGAAGCTGTGCAGTCGCTTTCACTTTCAGGAGATCAAGGGTATTTTAAGTGTTCATGTAAACCAGCGAAAACACAATGTTTGTCAAACAGATTTTTATATCTATATTTTTGTATCTAGCTATTATTTTGTTTTGTTCCTACTTGTTCGTTCTATGAATTTATTACCTTTTTCATGCACTACTGGCAACACTGTCCTAATTACAATGGTTGACTACCGGCAAACAGGGTAACTTAAATCATTTAGTGAATTACAGCGTTTAACTGAAATGATTTCGTCATTACAGGGAATCCCTGAAATTTTTAGGCAAACGATGTACCAAATGTAGAGTTACGCTGTTTGCTGGCAATACATGAAATGGCTAGGCATTTCAGGGAATGACGGATTTCACTAATTGACGCCGACATATAGATAGTAAAAAAGGAAAATTGGATAAACCGCCTTTGTGTTAGAAACAAATCTAACAATTTAAGGAATATCAACTAATAATGGTAAAAACCTAAAATAAAATTTCAAGGTAAGAAAATAGGATATTATATTAATATTGTCGGATATGGATTGGTACCCTTAAGGATTGTTTACACATTTCATACTGCGCTGTGGTACTAAGACTCTTAATATGTGTTTAGTCTGATGATAAGAATAGGTGTAGTGGAAAGATAGTGTATCGAACAAAGACAAGGACATTTCTAGTGTTGTAGGAAGAGTTTGTAGACGAAAGTTGATAAACATAGTTGTTTGAATTGGTTGGGAGAAAGGGTTCCATTTTAAATAGTCCATCCAGAGAAATCCCCTCTTTTAATATATTGCTGACATAGCAAAAAGGGACCCCTTCTTCCATCTGGTAAGGGTTGCAAAACTTTATAAAAAGCTCGAAGGAGCACTTACTCGGAGAGTTGAAAAAAGTATTTAAGTATTAGGGTATCCTCTGTCCAACAAAGTCTAAATCAGCTTTCTAGCAATGAAGAGTACTGCCCCAGAACCAGTATACTTTACTCCGATTGTGTAAGTGTTCTTTATATTTAATTGTTTATTTATATAAAATTGCATTCTTCTCATTTTGGTCAGAGTTGTCTATTAAGAAGAAATTGTGTCTTTAAACTTGCTGGAATAACACCTTCCTAAAGTTTGTAAAAAGGGACAGTTTTTCTCTTTATTAGAGAACTATCTACATTCACTATTTGATAATCCTATGTCGACAAATTCTATTTTATTCGCATTGTTGTTATCTGTCATCGCTTTGCTATTCATTAAATAAATCTCTTAAAAAATGTTTCAGTAATCAGTTACCGCATAAGGACACATTAAATAATAAATAATTATTAATAAAATAATTAAAACATAAATCAAAACCATCTAAGCTACACAACCCAGTCGCTTATCATTTTAATACGCGATATTATGTTAATATTAATTTGTCATATTTTTTTAGCTTCTAACGTTTAATATGCAGAGGTGATTTTTACGAAAAAAGTAACCGAAAAAAATAATAACATCCTGTAGCTCAAAAATGAAGAGCTTTAGGACATATGTTAACTTTAACTTTTCTTCTTAAAATCACTGTAATAACCTACCCTTGATATTGCTATTTTACCCTTATTTTAAACCTATTTTTCCTGTTGTTAATCATTTACTTGTTATTCATATATTTGCTAGACCTTATTATCTTAATTATGATTGACCTTTTTTTTGCAATTTCTTAATTATTAAAAATCTAAACATATTAAACTTATTTTTCTTTGGTTGATTACGGATCACGCTTACATTAAAATTATCTTTATTACTTTTGTAAATTATTTCTTTATCCTAATTAAATACGTCAATCACTATTAATATAAAAAGGCAAGACCGTGCCAATATAGTTGGCACTCAAAAATCATTCTTTCACTTTAACTTTTCTCTTACTTATTTAAATCAAACTACCAAGTTTTTGTAAAACTTTCTTTATTTCTTTTCAATCAATCTTTTAAATAAAAACATTAAAAGTTTGCTGTTTTTGCTGTTTCTTCGTTTCGTCGCACCACCAACCACCAATGCGTGATAAAACTATTGCTAACTGGAAAAATTTAAAGACCTTTTATTACAATTATATTCGGATCGTAAACATGATACTCAACTTATGGAAGAATTAAATACTATTAGACAAAGTTCTAATGAAAATGTCTTAAGTTTTTATAATCGCATTGATAAAATACGTACAAGACTCCTGAATACCGTTAGTTTTCAAAATCGTACCGAAATTGAAGGACGATCACAAATGATTAAAGAACTTTCTCTCCAAAGGTTTATTTTACATTCTAATGCCGATATTTCTAGATTTCTTCGTAGTAAAGAACCAAAAACTGTATATTTAGCATTAAATGTTGCCCTTGAAGAGAAGCGCGCTTTATCAATACCTAAAATGAGTAATACCGTTAAATTTTGCCAGTTTTGCAAAACTAAAGGTCATTTCATTAAAGACCGTTATAAAAACGTAATTCTACAAAAAATGTTCTATTAAATAAACCTCAATTGTCTTCTGAGCCATTTTATAATCAACCTAGTACTTCTACTTTCCGACCTGATCATACCTCTAATAATAATAATAATAATAATAGAAACGAAAATTCTTCTTATAATAATAAATGTTGCAACTATTGTAAGAAAAAGGGACACGAACTATCAGAATGCTATAAAAGAAAAAGAGTCAATGATAAAAAATTTAATTCAAACAATGTCCGTTTAGTACAAAATAACGATAATTTAAACTTGAAAAATTCTCAGGAAGACGTCGTTTCCTGGGAATGGGCTTAAATACAATCGACGTTTTTAATCACATCTATATTAATAATACAAATGATCAAAATCCTTATTTGGAATATAATTGTAATGGTTATTTTTTTAAATTTCTAGTAGACACAGGTGCCTCGGTATCTGTAATCTATTATAAAAATACTAATAAAGTTACTTATTTCTGTCGTAATATAAATCGACAAGATAAAATTATTTTAAATGGCTTTAATCCTAATGCACCCTTAAAATCTGTAGGCAGTTGCACAACAAATCTCGAATTTGAAAATCTATTATTACCAATAAAATTTTATATTGTTGTCCATGATAAAACTATGTTTTTTGACGGAATAATTGGAAACGATTTCTTATCAACATATGGAGCAATAATTAATTTTAATCAATTTGAACTCAAATTAACAATTTGGACTTTAACCGGCAGCATTTTATACTTATCCCCTATGTTACTTATAAGTTTGAACATTCTGTATTGATTGCACCATGTTGTTATTTTGATTTTATTAACATTTTCATTGTACCTTCCCATTTCCTAAAGTAAATATTTTGGGCTCCTACATTCTGCCTACTTATTTTGGGCTATGTAATCAGATATCTTTTGTAAACCTTGACTGAGCTTTGAAATTTTAAGGGATCCTATATTCTCTCTGTGATATTCAAATTTTATACAACCTACTTTTCTTTGTTTTAGCCTTCAGCTTAACTATTTTTTCTCTGTGTTCTCACCTAACTTCAGACATGTGAACTGTCACCAAATTTATCTTTTTGGAAACGTGGTGGCGATCGCGCCTAATTTTATTTAATCCATAAGGTTTTTTTGAAAAAAGTTCATTTTATTCTACAAAATGCTAAATAAACATAGCAAAATCTACTTTTTCCAATTTTTTTTATTCTTAACTGTCAATCGACATGTGGTAAGTTTTCACAATATTTGTCCATTCGATGTAACCTAAAAGAAATCTCTCTTTTTCAGGTATTCATCTGACGAACCTTGTCAGAACTGCCACTTTAAACATTAACCCTCCAATTCTAACATAATTTAATAACTTCATCTTCCTCACACTTCAGTTTTCTGTTATGACCAGCCTTCAATTTCAATTTCTGGATTAATTATTTTCCAACCATTCTTCTCAGACAGAGATGTTATATTTTTTATTCTGCATATAAACTTTTACAGTGCCATGAGCCTGAATCCCATATACTTTTATTGTTACAATACCACGTGTGTATTGTTTTCTCACAGTTCTATTTACTGAACTTACAATTTTGATGCTCCGTTAAGGTGATATCTATTAGTTTCTTCTTTTTTCATTCATTCTCCTGAAGATGAATGCTTCTGCATTCCAAACATGTAGAGATAAAAAGTTTCTCTGAACATACGAGATTCTTTAACATAATAGTGGAGGAAGACTTTGTGTTCTTATTTCTTTCCTTCTGAATTTCCACTCCACTTTAAGTATGGACTATTTATTTAAGTTCAAATTTAATTGTTTATCATCTCCAATAAAAATATCTCACAACAAAACTGCTAATCAAATCACTTATGGCTGATGGCACGTATCTTTTAAATCCTAGGTCAGAAACTGTTATCGAAAACGAAGTCATAAATAACGTTTGTGAAGGAATTATACCTGAAATAAATACACCCGAAGGTCTCTATTTAGCTAAAGCATTAGTTCCAGTTTTTAAAGGTAAAGCTCTTACCACTATAATAAATACAACAAATAAATCTTTTCGAGTCAAAAAATTACGTCTTAATTTAGATCCATTTATCGAAGCCGATTCAAATATTTTCTTTAATTCTACATCAAAAGTTTTTACAGCCGAATGACTCAGCGTGTTACATGAAAATTTGCGTTTAGACCATTTAAACTTAGAAGAAAAACATTCTGTCTTAAACATTTGTGAATTATACAATGATATTTTTTATTTACCCAACGATCAATTAACCTGTACTAATCTTTTAAAACATCACATAAAAGTAACTGATCCAACACCTATTACTGCTAAAATATATCGATTTCCCGAAGTCCGTGAATCTGTTTCCCCTTATAGTCCACTCTGGATTGTTCCTAAGAAATCAGACGCTTCAGGCGTGCGCAAATGGCGCATTGTAGTCGATTACAGAAAACTTAATGACGTCACTGTATTCGAAGCATTTCCCTTGCCTAATATTGAGGATATACTAGATCAACTAGGGCACTCCAAATATTTCACGACCTCGCCGCAGGCTTTCACCAGATTCAAATGGCAAACGATGATATCGAAAAAACTGCATTTTCTACCCCTTCCGGTCATTATGAATTCCTCTGCGTACCTTACGGATTACGCAATGCCCCATCTAGCTTTCAACGTTTAATCAACGCCGCTTTAACCGGACTACAAGGTCTCCAATGTTTTGTTTATCTTGACAACATCATAATCTTTGCAAGTTCTATCGAAGAACATACAAAAAAATTACGTAATATATTTGACAGACTACGCATAAATCAATTATTATTACAACCAGACAAATGCGAATTTATGAAAACCGAAGTAGCATATTTAGGTCATGTAATAAGTGAGAACGGTGTATCTCCAAATCCCGATAAAATTACTGCTATTCAAAATTATAAAAAACCAGAAAACCAAAAACAAATAAAACAATTTCTTGGTCTCATAGGCTATTATCGCCGCTTTATTGAAGATTTTGCAAAAATCTCTAAACCTCTTACGTCACTTTTAAAAAAAGATACCCCTTATCTTTGGACAGATGAACATCAAAGTTCTTTCGAATACTTCGAGAACGCCTTATCAACCAGTCCAATTTTACAGTTTCCGGATTTTACACAACCTTTTGTTTTAACCACAGATGCTTCTAATTATGCAATTGGTGCAATTTTGTCCCAAGGTGAAATCGGTAACAATTTATCTCATATGCTTCACGTACCCTTAATAAGGCCGAAAGCAACTATTCAGTCACCGAAAAAGAACTTCTTGCCATTGTATGGGCAGTCAAACACTTTCGCCCCTATTTATACGGAAGAAAATTTTTAATTTTAACCGTCCTTTAAGGGTCATTTTCACGAAATTGTTCCATTTACAGTCCCTGATCAATATTATCACATTCTAAGAACAAAATATATATTTCTATTTATTAAAAATAAAGAAAACAACTACTTTGATAAAAATACGTAGCTCTTTGGCAATATTTTTTTCATTTTATGTAAAATTTTTAATTAACAGTACGTGAGACCTCACGTTTGTTAGTTGTCCCCAGGTCGACTTTCTAAGCTTTTAGCCCAATTTTCTAGCTTTGAATAAGAATTATCTAAAATCTAAAAATATGTTATAAAGAAGAAATTTAAAAGTCTTAATATATGCTATCGGTAATTTTTATAAAACGTATTTATAACTTAAAAAATTCAAAATTATACGTGTCCCCAAGTCTAAGTCTCACTTTTTTTAACGGCCCATTTAATATTGATAAAAAATCATAGAGGGCACGAAAGGAGCAAATAACATCACAGCGCGGCGTCGGGGATTAGTTAGTGTTCGGTCTTCTTTTAGGACGGTTCGTTGACCTTGAGTTACCGAGATTTCTAGTAACGAAGACAAAAAGTACATTGTCGTCAAGCGTACCGTGTCACTTCAGTTAATAGTAAAAACAAAGGTAAGAAATCGCATTTATGTATATGAATTATTATTTTAATTACTTAATATGTGCATGGATTTATATGAGTAAAAGCTAGCAATTTTAAGAATGTTGAAGTGCTTTTTGCGGGATATTGGCATAAAATCTTCACCTCCGTTAATATCATTCCCGTTAATGATAATATTAACGGAGGTCATAAGGATTAACGGAAGTGAAATTATTATTTAATAATATACTAATATAATTATTTATAGTCATGGCAAGAATGAAATATCAAAGCACTGATAAAAAAAGAAAAATTCAAAATGAAAAATCCCGAGAATGCATGAAAAAGCTGAGAGAAAAAATCAAAAATAACCCGGTTTTACATGAGGAGCAAAAACAGAGGGAAAGGGAGAGGTATAAGGCTAGGAAAGAAGCCAATAAAATTAAATTAATAAACGATCATAATGAGAGGGAAAAAAGAACGGTAAGAAGAAACTGGAGGGAACGAAGTAAAAGGTACTATCATGCGAGAAAACAAAGAGAGAAGATGCTTGAAGCAGTTCAAGAATTTACTCCTCCTGGTACTCCTATTTTTGACCACTGTTCAAATTGAGCCTATTATATCTCGACAGTTAATAAAAGGCAAGCAGATACAAAGAAGAAATCGAGATATAATGAACAATAAAATTAAGATATTAAGGGAAAAACTCCGAAAGGCAGAAAGAAAGGTAGAAAAATATAAAAAGAAGTTATTTAGAAATAAGGAAAATATGCCTAACACCCCTAAGAAGAAAGTAAAGGAAATACTTAAGGGTCAACAAGTAACCCCGGAAGTGAAAAAACATTTACTTTTGGGTGTTGTTTTAAAGGATCAGATTCAAACTAATTATAGAGAACAACAAACCTCTGTCGATAAAAGAAATTTTGTGCGTTGCATATCTGGAAAGATTGTCAAGAAGTATAGATTAAAGAGCGCATTGAGCACATTCACTTCAAAAAGAATATTTCCAAAACACAGTCCGAAACAAATAGTAAACAAAAGAAAAACATTTGCTTGCCGAATAAGGAAAACAGTTGAAGATTTTTTTGAACATGATAAGGTAAGCCGTATGTGTCCAGGGAAAAAAGACACAGTAACTTATAAAAAGATTAAAAAGCAAAAGCGCTATCTTAATGATACCATTAGGAATATTTACGATGAATTTAAAACTAATTTTCCACACATTAAAATAAGTTATTCCACGTTCAGTAAATTTCGTCCTTTTTGGGTTCTCTTTCCTAATGCAAGATCACGAGAAACGTGTTTGTGCGCGCGCCATGAAAATATTGCTCTTCTGACAAGTAAATTGAAGGCCATGAAAATTGTTAATTTTGATACATCCACCGGTTTGCTAAAAGAATTATGTTGTGATGACTTAAAAGAAGTTTGCCTAGATAGAGTATGTAAAATATGCCAGGAGAAACAAATCACCGTTTTAGATTTTAACAAAGACGAACTTGGAACATTTCAAAAGTGGACAACGAAGAAGGTAGAAGTGGTAGTAAAAGGCGAAAAAAAACTTTGCCAAAAAACTGTCAAGGAAACTATAGAATGTAAAAATGAAGACATCCTTTTGCAATTGCAAACACAAATTCCCACTTTTCTCGTTCATACCAGGAACATAATTCACCAGTATCGTGCAATAGATGAAATTAAAAGGAACCTTGCATCAGATGAAGTATTAGTGCATATCGATTTTTCTGAAAATTACACCTGTAAATATGGCCAGGAAATCCAATCGGCTCATTTTGGCGGATCGAAGCCCCAAGTCAGTATACATACTGTCATTGTCTATTATGTAAATGCCAACGGCACTGCATCTATTTTGTCATTATGCACGTTATCAGAAAATCTCAGACATGACCCTGTAGCAATAGTTGCACATTTGGAACCAATTGCAAATGAAATTCACAAAGTAGTATCAGCTTTAAGAATTGTACATATTTTGAGTGATGGTCCAAGCACGCAATATAGGAATAAAAAAATGTTTTACCTTATTGCAACTTACCTATCTAAAATAATGAAGGTAGATATTTTACGTTGGCATTTCAGTGAGTCAGGCCATGGAAAAGAAGCACCTGATGGAATTGGTGGGTGTCTAAAGAGAACAGCGGATAATTTGGTAGGACAGGGAAAAGATATTTCAAATTTTAAAGTTCTCGTCGAGCAACTAACTAAGAATTGTAAAGGAATCAAATGTATCCCCATCAATAGCTCAAGTATATTTGAGAAAGATAAACTATTGCCAGATAATATTAAACCGTTCAAAGGCACAATGGCTATTCATGAAATAATTTGGAAGAAAGAAGACGAAGGAGTCCTTGAGGCACGAAAACTTACCTGTTTACAATGCGATGTTAAGGAAAAATGCCACCACTTCGAACTGGGTTACGTCAATTTAACCCTCAATAAACACAACTCAGGCCCATGTAATGAAAGTATCCTTTTACACCTAATACATTTATTAACTTTTATAATGCTAAATAAATGAGTACACATACACACACGCCATGGTTGGTACAGCAGAATCTAATATTTGCTGTGCCTACTTTACGGCATTAATTTAATTTTTGGTGATTTATTCTCAATAAGGGTTTCATTGAAGGGTGAAAAATATTACGCTTTTAATTAAGTGCAGAAATTTATTATTATTTTCCTTAGTTTTGTCATAGCTCCCACAAACAGATACGTGCGCTGTGATGAAGCAGAAGCAGGCCCTTCCAATATGTTTAAACATAAATTACGATATTCAGATGTCTACTCTGATTCAGAAGATGATAATTTGCCTTTATCGTCATGGCAAGAAAAACCAAATGTAGAAAACACTAATAATTGCGGAAACAATTTAGTTATTAATGTTAATGATTTTGTTGTAGTTAAGCTATGTAGTAAGAAGTGGTTTAAACATTTCGTTGGTATAGTTTTAGAAGTTTATTCAGATGATGAAATAAGTGTAAAATTTATGCAAAAATGTGGATTTAATAAATTTATCTTCCCCGAGAAAGATGATATTTCCTCAATATTACACAATGAAATTGTATTAGCCCTAAGTGAACCCACCATTAATAAGAATAGTCAATATTCTTTTAATAACTTGCCCAATCTCAGATGTTTCTCCTAAATTATTTTTAGTAGTATTTTTAAGAAAATCCCGATTGTTATCATTTTTTACGTGTTCACTTCCAATATTACTATTACTTATTTAGCATTTTGTAAAAAAATATAACCCCTATATAGAGTTAAATAAATTTGTTTACTGAAAATTCGTTTGATTACACAGTTTCTCACCTCCGTTTATAATATCTCACCTCCGTTAACTGTGCTTTTGGTTATCATGGTTTTTTTCAGAAAAAAAGGCAGTTCAAGGTTGACCCGTTTTAGCATCTTATTATCTGATACAATCAAACATGCCTCTGCAAATTTCGTGCAAGAAATATGCAAAAAAAAATTTTTTAATTTCAATTGCAAAATCCACAATCTCATGAAAATGACCCTTAACCTGGCTTTTCAATTGTAAAGATCCTAACAGTCGCCTTATCAGATGGCGTTTAAAACTCGAAGAATATTCCTATGAAATTAAATATAAACCCGGTAGAGTAAATTCCAATGTAGACGCTTTGTCTAGAAATCCTATTAATATAATTAAAACTTGTTTCCCAATTAATACTGAAAAATACGCAGATTTTATAAAATATCATTACGAAAACCAAAACATTCCTATAATTGAAACAATAAAAGATAATATTTTTTCGACATTTCTTAACGCTATTATCTATTCAAAAGATTTCGACGAAAATAACCCGTGTTAGGAAAATTTATCTTCTTTATTTGACCTCAATAAAATTAATCAATCCGAAATCAATTTATACGACATTATACCGTTAAGTAACATTTTTATTAATATCAAAATTAAACCATTTTGACAAAATTACATATAATGATTTATTTTATTCTTTGCAAAATTTAAGAACTATTTTATTAAAAAACAAAATGACTCAGATTTATCTTAAAAACCCCATAGAAAATAATAACAATTTAAAACAAGATATGTTAAATGAACTTATCGAATTTTTTTTTTCAAATCAAATTAAAGTAAACAAGCCTAGATTCCAACCTTCTAATCATGATGAAATTTTAAAAATATTTAAAGAAAATCATGAATCTTCCTTATCTGGTCATTCAGGTTTCCTCCGGACGTATCGCCGTATTAAAGAAAACTACAAATGGTCTAATATAAAACATGACATAAAACAGCTTATAAAAAATTGTAAATCATGTCAAATTAATAAACTATCCCATCGTAATGCTAAAGCCCCTATGGAAATAACAACTACTAGTGAACGACCGTTTCAACGGCTAGCTCTTGACATAGTAGGTCCATTACCCATTACCGAAAATGAAAATCGCTTTATTCTAACCATGCAAGATGACTTAACAAAATTTTCCTATGCAGTACCATTACCTAATCATGAATCAAAAACTATTGCCGATCAATTATTAAAATTTATTTGCTTATTTGGTATCTCCGAAACTATCCTATCCGATCAAGGCACAGATTTTACATCTAACATTATCAAAGATTTAAATAAACTTTTTAAAATCAAACATATCCTATCAAGTCCATATCACCCACAAACCAATGGTGTACTAGAAAGATCACACCTAACCTTAAAAGAATATCTTAAACATTATATTAACTCACAACAAAACGATTGGGACGAGTACGTACCTTTAGCTGTGTTTACATATAACACACATTTTCATAAAACAACTAACTTCACCCCTTTTGAACTTACTTTTGGACATAAAGCTCATTTACCTAGCTCATTAACCTCTAAACCAGGATTTAGATATTCCTATGATGATTATTATTCACACCTGAAATTAAAATTAAATCAAAGTTTTGAAATAGCTGTGCTGTTTCTTCGTTTCGTCGCACCACCAACCAACCCTTACCGCTCGGGGTCACGACATCACCCAAGGATTCACAACCTTAAGTATCGGCACTCAATTAAAAAAAAACCTGTATATTTTTTTATATATTAATAGGTAAAGAAGAAATGGACAGTATAATCGAACCAACATCATGCAACAGCTCCAGCCACATGACTTTAACACATTTAACACTTAAACCGGAACAGCTAATTTTAAACGAAAAACAAAACCCATTCTTAATCTGTTAAATCATATTTCAACATTATTTCCTGAGCATTTACGTTACATCACTAAAGAGTTTGTAGTATATCTGCTAAATCGAACCAAAAATTATTCAAAAGTTAATTTAAATATTCCTATTATGGTAAGAACAAGTTTTGGAATTTCGCTAAGAATACAAAACATGTTTTATGCTATTGAAGACAGTATTTCAGTGCCAAATAATAGAGATGTTAATTTATACGAACAATTTATAATGTACGGTTGGTGGGATTATTGTAGAAAGTTTAATATCTTTAATAATATAACTTTAAATATAAGAATTAGTAGAGAGTTTTAAAATTAAAGGCCTAAGAAAAAATTATTAGCTCATTTTTATAATATAAATATAATGTTTATAATGATACGGAATCAGATAATATCATACCGTCGTTATCCGATAAATGTTTATAAAACTAAAGAAATAAGTTTGGGAAAATGACTCCCTCGTGTGCAGGCTAAATCCGGAAAGCCGTACCGAGTGATTCATTTGCCTTTCAAAGCGGGTTTTTAGAGTCATTTTGTATCGGGTATATTTTCGCGGATTTTACGTATAAATTGTTACATGTCACATGGGAAATATCTGAAATAAAATAATTTCTGACGACAAGTACTAGTGAAAAGATTTAAAGGTTTTTCTTTTGTGAAGGTTTATTATTGACGGAAGGAAACGTCAGAGAGATAATAGAATTGGGATTCTTTCTTTGTAGCCAGAGGTGGCTGGGGATAAAGGAAACGTTGTAATTTCAAGCTAGTAATTAGGGGGGAAGAAGTGGGAATTATTTTGCCGGGATGTGAGTAAGGTGATGGTAGGATGTAACAATTTATGGCGGCGTCGCTTATTTGTTAGAGTCACGGGCAGTAAGTACAATATTAAATATTTAGTTAGATAAGTATTATTGCCATATATGATGTCGTGTTGATTTTCTTTTGAATCTTTATATTTAGAGAGTGTCTATTTTGTTGGCTTTATATATATAAAGTATTTGTTCGTATTTAGAGTTTGAATAAACTCGTTATTTGAAATCGTTGTTTTATTTGGTTGTATTATGGAAGGCAGAGGAGTCAATGCGTGGGAGGGAGTCCGTGCCCTCGGTTCAACTAGCGGCCCTGGGCCGCGAGGTTCTGCCGATGGTATTGGGGTAGATGGTATTAAAGATCATTATAAGATATGTGAGTCAAGTCGTTTGGTTAGTCGTACTGTGCGACGGCGCCTTCAGCGCCGTCGTCAGGAGGAACGGCGGCGTGCCGCCGCCCTCCCAGTCAAAGATCAAGGGGAAAATAAAGTCAACTTTACGCAGGAGGGGGAGGTTCAATATAGAAATATTTTAAATTTGGTTCAAGGGAAATTCTTATCATCAGGGTTTAGTCATTCGCCTGTGGCGCGGCCGGCCGGGCCAATAGGAATAAATCAAGGTCAGAGTCAGACTCAAGGAACAATTTCCTGTAGGAATCCGTCGAGTCCGGCCCGGCCGATGTTCAGGGGCAAAGTAAGGGGGATAGTTCAAAATATGGGAAAAGTGGTTTTTTATGTAAATTATCAAGGGAGGATGTAAGTGAATGTCCGGCTTGTGTTGATCAAGATGTTTGGGGGCAGATAAAGGGGAATATAGAGAACCAACCCCCCCTGCTGAGTATTGAGGATCGGGCCGTTATGAGGCGAAATCGTATTCGGGATATAGTAAGTGCTATTGGTCAGTCGTCAGAGTGTGAGCCGTCTGATGTTGACGTGCGGGATCCAGTGCCTACTTGTAGGCTTTATAAGATAGAAAAACGCCAACCTACGGCATCCAGCCTTCATAAACCGACCCTGAGAGCCGAGAAAACAGAGTACCGAGGTGTCATGGCGTTACCCCGGGAACATGGCGCCCAACTAATGGGGCAACCCATTACAGGAGGTAATGGAAAAACCCGGAGAATGCCGGAGAACTCAGAAGGGGGTGTCGTAGGAAAAACACTGGAAACCAAGGAGGAGGAAACGCAAACGGAAACCAAGTGGATATACTACCAGGACGTAGAAGTCATTTCATGGGTTATGAACACGTATCAAAATCGACCAGAAAACCAAATAAAAATGGGGCCAGGAATGGGTGACGTATTACGATTGGTTGGTAAAGTAATATTTAATCAAAAACAGAAAGATAAGGAAACAGAACAATATTTACAAAATAACACAGCAGAAATGACGGCAAGCCATGTTTGTGGCATTTGGTTCGTGCAAAGCCAAGATAACCAGCAGGCACTGAAAATCTGGGTACCAAAAGAGACACGGGAAAATGTGTTACAGGCAATGCATGGACCAAGACACTTAATAGCCGGCGACATGATCATGCTAACAAATACATTTTTTACATGGGACGGAATGGGCCAGAGTATTATCAATTATGTAAATCAATGCGACACATGCCTTAATATAATAAATATGTTTCACGGGCACCAAGTGCTGGAAGCCATACCAGCACTTGGCCCGATCGAGATCGTATTAATGGGAATAATAGAAGATTTGCCGGTTACCCGACATGATCGCTACAGCGCGGTCATCTGGTTGTATGATAGCTACAGCGGCTGGGTCGAGTGCAGGGCAGTAACCACTATAAGTAAAAATAAAGTTCTGGATTTTATAATACAAGACGTACTTAGCCGCTGGGGCAAACCCAAGATAATGGTTTTACAAGAACAATTAGTAAAATACAAAGAAGAGATCAGTAACATCGTTCCATGGACCCAACTGTGTACGCCGGAGGAAGCAGTAAATATAACCAGGTGGACCAAATTGGTAGAATTAGAAGAGAAACTCAGAACAGAAAAAAGAAATTGGCCAAACGCATTGAATATGTACCTGATGGAAGTTCGGGACCAAGAAAACCCGGAATTGGAAGCAACACCTTTCCAATTAATGATGGAGTACCCGAGACATAAGAATGTATTCTACAGGGTATAATACGAGTGACCAATAGTACTGAAAATAAGGGATTTTTTGTTTTATTTATGAAATAATGTATGGGATTTAAGTAATTTTAAGGAAAATAAGGCTGTAATCAAAGTGTGGTATTAAGATATTGTAAGACTGATAGTCATAATGTAAACTATGGGATTAAAAAATCAATGTGATCTAAAGTACAATTTTAAGAGGTTAAGTATATAGTTTATGGTTATATGGTTATATGAGGTGTGGATTTATGAGGTCAAGGATTATCTGATTCCGTTATTTTTATCGATTTTCACTTGGGTATCATTTGCAATGATCCCCAAGTTTAATCTAGGGGGGGAAGTGATACGGAATCAGATAATATCATACCGTCGTTATCCGATAAATGTTTATAAAACTAAAGAAATAAGTTTGGGAAAATGACTCCCTCGTGTGCAGGCTAAATCCGGAAAGCCGTACCGAGTGATTCATTTGCCTTTCAAAGCGGGTTTTTAGAGTCATTTTGTATCGGGTATATTTTCGCGGATTTTACGTATAAATTGTTACATGTCACATGGGAAATATCTGAAATAAAATAATTTCTGACGACAAGTACTAGTGAAAAGATTTAAAGGTTTTTCTTTTGTGAAGGTTTATTATTGACGGAAGGAAACGTCAGAGAGATAATAGAATTGGGATTCTTTCTTTGTAGCCAGAGGTGGCTGGGGATAAAGGAAACGTTGTAATTTCAAGCTAGTAATTAGGGGGGAAGAAGTGGGAATTATTTTGCCGGGATGTGAGTAAGGTGATGGTAGGATGTAACAATTTATGGCGGCGTCGCTTATTTGTTAGAGTCACGGGCAGTAAGTACAATATTAAATATTTAGTTAGATAAGTATTATTGCCATATATGATGTCGTGTTGATTTTCTTTTGAATCTTTATATTTAGAGAGTGTCTATTTTGTTGGCTTTATATATATAAAGTATTTGTTCGTATTTAGAGTTTGAATAAACTCGTTATTTGAAATCGTTGTTTTATTTGGTTGTATTATGGAAGGCAGAGGAGTCAATGCGTGGGAGGGAGTCCGTGCCCTCGGTTCAACTAGCGGCCCTGGGCCGCGAGGTTCTGCCGATGGTATTGGGGTAGATGGTATTAAAGATCATTATAAGATATGTGAGTCAAGTCGTTTGGTTAGTCGTACTGTGCGACGGCGCCTTCAGCGCCGTCGTCAGGAGGAACGGCGGCGTGCCGCCGCCCTCCCAGTCAAAGATCAAGGGGAAAATAAAGTCAACTTTACGCAGGAGGGGGAGGTTCAATATAGAAATATTTTAAATTTGGTTCAAGGGAAATTCTTATCATCAGGGTTTAGTCATTCGCCTGTGGCGCGGCCGGCCGGGCCAATAGGAATAAATCAAGGTCAGAGTCAGACTCAAGGAACAATTTCCTGTAGGAATCCGTCGAGTCCGGCCCGGCCGATGTTCAGGGGCAAAGTAAGGGGGATAGTTCAAAATATGGGAAAAGTGGTTTTTTATGTAAATTATCAAGGGAGGATGTAAGTGAATGTCCGGCTTGTGTTGATCAAGATGTTTGGGGGCAGATAAAGGGGAATATAGAGAACCAACCCCCCCTGCTGAGTATTGAGGATCGGGCCGTTATGAGGCGAAATCGTATTCGGGATATAGTAAGTGCTATTGGTCAGTCGTCAGAGTGTGAGCCGTCTGATGTTGACGTGCGGGATCCAGTGCCTACTTGTAGGCTTTATAAGATAGAAAAACGCCAACCTACGGCATCCAGCCTTCATAAACCGACCCTGAGAGCCGAGAAAACAGAGTACCGAGGTGTCATGGCGTTACCCCGGGAACATGGCGCCCAACTAATGGGGCAACCCATTACAGGAGGTAATGGAAAAACCCGGAGAATGCCGGAGAACTCAGAAGGGGGTGTCGTAGGAAAAACACTGGAAACCAAGGAGGAGGAAACGCAAACGGAAACCAAGTGGATATACTACCAGGACGTAGAAGTCATTTCATGGGTTATGAACACGTATCAAAATCGACCAGAAAACCAAATAAAAATGGGGCCAGGAATGGGTGACGTATTACGATTGGTTGGTAAAGTAATATTTAATCAAAAACAGAAAGATAAGGAAACAGAACAATATTTACAAAATAACACAGCAGAAATGACGGCAAGCCATGTTTGTGGCATTTGGTTCGTGCAAAGCCAAGATAACCAGCAGGCACTGAAAATCTGGGTACCAAAAGAGACACGGGAAAATGTGTTACAGGCAATGCATGGACCAAGACACTTAATAGCCGGCGACATGATCATGCTAACAAATACATTTTTTACATGGGACGGAATGGGCCAGAGTATTATCAATTATGTAAATCAATGCGACACATGCCTTAATATAATAAATATGTTTCACGGGCACCAAGTGCTGGAAGCCATACCAGCACTTGGCCCGATCGAGATCGTATTAATGGGAATAATAGAAGATTTGCCGGTTACCCGACATGATCGCTACAGCGCGGTCATCTGGTTGTATGATAGCTACAGCGGCTGGGTCGAGTGCAGGGCAGTAACCACTATAAGTAAAAATAAAGTTCTGGATTTTATAATACAAGACGTACTTAGCCGCTGGGGCAAACCCAAGATAATGGTTTTACAAGAACAATTAGTAAAATACAAAGAAGAGATCAGTAACATCGTTCCATGGACCCAACTGTGTACGCCGGAGGAAGCAGTAAATATAACCAGGTGGACCAAATTGGTAGAATTAGAAGAGAAACTCAGAACAGAAAAAAGAAATTGGCCAAACGCATTGAATATGTACCTGATGGAAGTTCGGGACCAAGAAAACCCGGAATTGGAAGCAACACCTTTCCAATTAATGATGGAGTACCCGAGACATAAGAATGTATTCTACAGGGTATAATACGAGTGACCAATAGTACTGAAAATAAGGGATTTTTTGTTTTATTTATGAAATAATGTATGGGATTTAAGTAATTTTAAGGAAAATAAGGCTGTAATCAAAGTGTGGTATTAAGATATTGTAAGACTGATAGTCATAATGTAAACTATGGGATTAAAAAATCAATGTGATCTAAAGTACAATTTTAAGAGGTTAAGTATATAGTTTATGGTTATATGGTTATATGAGGTGTGGATTTATGAGGTCAAGGATTATCTGATTCCGTTATTTTTATCGATTTTCACTTGGGTATCATTTGCAATGATCCCCAAGTTTAATCTAGGGGGGGAAGTGATACGGAATCAGATAATATCATACCGTCGTTATCCGATAAATGTTTATAAAACTAAAGAAATAAGTTTGGGAAAATGACTCCCTCGTGTGCAGGCTAAATCCGGAAAGCCGTACCGAGTGATTCATTTGCCTTTCAAAGCGGGTTTTTAGAGTCATTTTGTATCGGGTATATTTTCGCGGATTTTACGTATAAATTGTTAATGTCACATGGGAAATATCTGAAATAAAATAATTTCTGACGACAAGTACTAGTGAAAAGATTTAAAGGTTTTTCTTTTGTGAAGGTTTATTATTGACGGAAGGAAACGTCAGAGAGATAATAGAATTGGGATTCTTTCTTTGTAGCCAGAGGTGGTTGGGGATAAAGGAAACGTTGTAATTTCAAGCTAGTAATTAGGGGGGAAGAAGTGGGAATTATTTTGCCGGGATGTGAGTAAGGTGATGGTAGGATGTAACAATTTATGGCGGCGTCGCTTATTTGTTAGAGTCACGGGCAGTAAGTACAATATTAAATATTTAGTTAGATAAGTATTATTGCCATATATGATGTCGTGTTGATTTTCTTTTGAATCTTTATATTTAGAGAGTGTCTATTTTGTTGGCTTTATATATATAAAGTATTTGTTCGTATTTAGAGTTTGAATAAACTCGTTATTTGAAATCGTTGTTTTATTTGGTTGTATTATGGAAGGCAGAGGAGTCAATGCGTGGGAGGGAGTCCGTGCCCTCGGTTCAACTAGCGGCCCTGGGCCGCGAGGTTCTGCCGATGGTATTGGGGTAGATGGTATTAAAGATCATTATAAGATATGTGAGTCAAGTCGTTTGGTTAGTCGTACTGTGCGACGGCGCCTTCAGCGCCGTCGTCAGGAGGAACGGCGGCGTGCCGCCGCCCTCCCAGTCAAAGATCAAGGGGAAAATAAAGTCAACTTTACGCAGGAGGGGGAGGTTCAATATAGAAATATTTTAAATTTGGTTCAAGGGAAATTCTTATCATCAGGGTTTAGTCATTCGCCTGTAGCGCGGCCGGCCGGGCCAATAGGAATAAATCAAGGTCAGAGTCAGACTCAAGGAACAATTTCCTGTAGGAATCCGTCGAGTCCGGCCCGGCCGATGTTCAGGGGCAAAGTAAGGGGGATAGTTCAAAATATGGGAAAAGTGGTTTTTTATGTAAATTATCAAGGGAGGATGTAAGTGAATGTCCGGCTTGTGTTGATCAAGATGTTTGGGGGCAGATAAAGGGGAATATAGAGAACCAACCCCCCCTGCTGAGTATTGAGGATCGGGCCGTTATGAGGCGAAATCGTATTCGGGATATAGTAAGTGCTATTGGTCAGTCGTCAGAGTGTGAGCCGTCTGATGTTGACGTGCGGGATCCAGTGCCTACTTGTAGGATTTATAAGATAGAAAAACGCCAACCTACGGCATCCAGCCTTCATAAACCGACCCTGAGAGCCGAGAAAACAGAGTACCGAGGTGTCATGGCGTTACCCCGGGAACAATAAATGTACACTAACTTTTTTAAATAATTGTTGTAGAATATTAGTTTCTAGGGTACATACTGTTAGGTTATAAAAATTAAAATATTAAGAACACTGTTCTTATACCATAAAATAAATATCTTCCCCAGTTATAAAATTTAACTGCCTTCGACGTGGGATTTTTATTGGTTTATGGTAGGTCGGGTTTTCCCATGAACAGAGGGTCAGTCATAATAGGTAGGTACAAGAAGCAGTGACAAAAATTCACCCAAATGGTTGAGAGTGCAACTTATTCCTTCGCCAAACACGGTCGATTTTTATTTTTTAAGAAAAGAGCGCAGCATTCGGTTTCACCCTGTACTACGGGTTTATTCTTTACTTTAATTATTTTAAATAATTGTTTATTTTAAATAATAATATAGGGAAAAATGTCAATGATCTCAAATTATCCCCCAGAAGTAGAAAACGTTCAGCATCTTCATCTAGTAGCGATTCCTCTACCCCAAAAAGGACTTGCAGTAGGTCCAGCTGTTCATTAAGTGGCACATCATCTTCATCATCCTCTGAAAATGAACTTTTTGGCTCTGATGACAGCGTTAAGGATCCTTCCTATCAGGAGTCATCAACGGATGATGAACCATCAGGCGAAGAAAAAACGAAAAAAAGAAAGGTAATAGATAAGTCTTAACACAGAGAAAAAAGGTAAAAAAAGAAGTAGAAATCCTTAGACTTGGCAAAAAAATTTGAACAAGAGATTAAGAAATAGTGGCGAGAGTTACATCAGCTTAAGTACTGGAAAAAATAAAAATGGTAACCAGAAAAAAGTAAAAAACCAACGCCCCCAAAAAGCGCTACAACCCCCTTGCGGACAAAAGTGCAAATTAAAATGTTTTGAAAAAGTTGTGGACGAAAAGCGTTTACAAATTATCAATGAGTATTGGGTCCTGAAAGATATAGAGAAACAGAGACAGTATATTTCTTCGAATATGCAAACGGTCAACCCTAGATATAAGTACAGTAATGTTGCTTTTCTCAGAAAGCCCAATAACGCATATTACTTTATTATAGATGACAAGATTTTTTTATGGCAGCTTTGACTATCAATAACAGAGTCATTCAGACCGTTATAAAAAAGCAGACGTTTTGTGAAAGTGGTAAAATTATCGAAGTTGATAAGCGAGGTAAGCACACATCATTACCAGGTAGATGAAGCAATCAAAAATCAAGTAAGGGAGGACATAAAATTTATACGTCGAATAGATAGTCATTATTGTAGGGCAAGTACTTCCAAAGAATATATTGAGGGAAGTAAAACCCTTGCAGACTTGCATCGTGATTATTTAAAAATATGCGAAGAGAAAAAGTCACCTACTGCCAATTATCACATTTATTGAAAGATCTTTGAAGAAGAATTTAATATAGCATTTTATGTTCCGAAGAAAGATCAGTGCGAGCTCTGCTTGCAATTTAAGAATTGCACTGAAGAGAACAATCAAAGTTTTATAGAGAAGTATGAAAGGCACATAACAGAAAAAGACTTAAGTCGTATGGAAAAAGAACATGACACCAAAAATAGTAAAGAAGCTACTAAAGTAATCGTTTTTGATCTTCAGGCGGTTCTTCCGTGTCCAGTTGGAGAGGCTTCATCTTTCTTTTATGTATCGAAATTAAACGTATTGAACTTTACCTTATATGACATCAAAAGTCACCAGAGAACTTGTTTCTTATGGCATGAGGGTGAGGCCCAAAGAGGTGCAAATGAAATAGGTACTTGCATTTATAAATACTTAGAAAGTATAAGAGATGCACATCAGGAGGGCGAGTTAAACATTATATTTTTTTCAGATAATTGTGCTGGCCAAAATAAGAACAAATTTGTAATAGCACTTTATATGTATGCTGTTTTCAACTTAAGCATAACTTCGATCACGCACAAATTTGTTATCACCGGTCACAGTCAGAATGAAGGCAACAGTGTCCATGCGACTAATGAAAAAGCAGTAAAAAAGTACAAAAGATCAAGTCCAATTTACATTCCTGATCATTATGCAAGTATCATCAGATCAGCAAGAGAACAGGATCCCCATATAAAGTAAACGAAATTTGTTTTAAAGATATTTTCGATTTAAAAAAGTTAACGTCAGATGCGTTCCTCAACATTTCTAAGAATGTTAAATTTTCTGAAATAAGGGTAGTAAAAGTAGAGAAAGATTATCCAATTATACTATGTTGTATAAAACTTCCTTTGAACAACCAGAATTTTACCAGGCGGGAATTGTAAGTTCAAGAAAAAATATTGACTTTCACAAAATTGAGTTAAACAATGCCTAAATTAAGAAACTGATGCGGAATCAGACAATAAGTCACTGTCCGATAATTTTTTATAAAACCCAAGATGTTAAAATATAAAATTCGACTTCCCCGGATGCAGGCTTGTTTTTCAAAGCCGTGCCGGTTTCAATTATTTCGGGCATTCAAAATTAGTTTCAATTTCAAATCCGGTAAAAATATGTGAATTGCGTTCTAAGCTGACGGGTTAAAAAACGTGTTATGGGAATCAGTGGGTATTAGCGAAATTAAAAACGCAGTAAGTAAATGGGATTTATTCTTATAGTCTTGTCTTTCATTGGGAATAAAAAGGGGGCCAGATATTTTGATTTTAGAGAGTTTTGGGGATTCCAGTAGCCACGTGGTATTTAGAGAAAAATACAAGGGAGGCTCAAGGGGAGTCAGTGAATTTAGTGATTGAAGTATTGAGGGCCTGAAAGAGATAGATTTTTAAGGGAAAGGGGGGACTGGGGAATATCCCATAGTTTTTAAAGTAAATTATAGTGAAGTTGGATTTAAATATAAAAAGGGGTGATAATAGGAAAGACACGTCAGCTTAGCATGTACGCGAGGGGAAATCAAGGGTTTGTTTTCATTTAAAAGATTTAAAGCACAAAAGGATTTAAAGTTAAGATTTAGTATCTTCTTGTAAAATAATACACGGCTTTGTTTATATATTCCTTATAGTATTATTAGTAATAAATACTTGTTATTTGTCGATTTCGTTCTGACAATAAAAATTGTCGTTTATTATTCGTTTTGGTTTTAATTAAAGTAATGGAGAGGAAATATTCATTAGTTGAAGGGGAGGTCCACCCCATCGGCGGAACAAGCGGCCAGGGGCCGCGACGTTCTGCCGATGAGGTTGGGGAAGAATAAAGGGAAAGTTATGGAGTTCTGGGTTATGGAGAAGTCGGACTGTGCGGCGACGCCTTCTCCAGGACCGGCGCGCGCACCTCGGGAGATTAAGAGGGATGAATCTAAGGGACCTTTTATGGGGATATCATGCAGGTTATCAGGGAAGGATTTAAGCCAATGTGAGGCATGTAGTACAGGGGAGTTATTGGGATTTAATACAGGGCTTGAGGTTAAGTCGCCCTTTCTGACTCTTGAAGATCGGGCTAAAGCGCGGCGTGAGCGCATTTGTAAAATTGGCCTACCTAAGAACCCTGATGAAGACCAGGAGGAAGAAACGTATGATCCTGTTCCAACTTGTGCGCTGTTCACTGTTAAACACCCAAGACCGACACTGCAAAGTAGAAAGCCGACCCTGAGATACACGGAAGCAGAGTCCCGGGTTCCTAGGGTGTTACCCCGGGAACAAAACCAGGAATAAGAGAGGCCAAAAGAAAGGCTTGCTTTCTTTAGTTGAAAAGAAGAAGTGCGTTTCAATGTACTATTTAGATTTTTACAACAATTTATAATTTTCTTAAATTAGGTAACCCCTACAAATTTTGACATTATTTTTTTTTGGAGTTTGTTTATTCTTCCTAAAGGTGCGGCGGTGTTTAGATTAGAATGTTTATGTAATTTATTTAATACTTTTTTTTATTTTTAAAATCTACTTATACTTTTAGATCATCTGTTTTTTTGAGCATGTCTGTATTTTTTAAATTAATTTATAAAATATATTCTAATCAAGTAAGAAAAATAAACTTTAAAAAAGCCTAACAGACCTAACATAGTCGTTTGTTAAAGAGTTAACAGCTATACTATTGCTATTGTAACTATTTTTAAATAAACCTTTACTTTTAGTTCAAAACAGTTATATGTTTTTTTATAAAAAAAATCGACCAACTTAGAAAAAAAAACAAGATAACCCGTTAATTAAGACAACTTTCATGCTACTACTTAAAAAAATCAATAATTAATTTTATTAATAAATACATAAATACCCTTTATATTCACTAAAAAAAATCTTAAACCGCTTCTCCTGTAAAAACACCTTTTTTAAGTTGTAACCCTTTTGCTCCGAACGATCGATATGTTAATGTTCCTGTTACCAAAATAAAGAGTTTTCACTACCCCATAACCTATGGAGATACAAGTATTCGCAACGAAGTAGTTGCTGGTCCTTCACTATCGAAGAATGCTGTTGGGCAATCCCAAACAATTTGCTTTTAGTCAAGTTAGTCCATTTAATCCGGCGGCAATTGGAAGCGTAACACCATTAAGCAATATTTCAATACCAAATTCATTAAAAAATTTAGCATTTTTAGTTTTAGTAAAACAAAGATTATTAACTGTTCCGATTAACTTTGAAACTGAACCGGTTCTTCAAGAGGATGCAAGAAAATATAAATTGACTTTGTACCAATGCTAGGACTGTTCTGTATGCACCTATTATCTAAACACTGGTGGCTATAAGATTTTAGAAATATTGTGATTCCAGTTTTTGTGATTCAAAAGTGTGAAAGACAACGAAAACATAAATATTGTCATCAGCATGTTCAATTCTATGAGCTGTTGGAAGTGTGCTGAAAGCTGCCTGTTTTATACAAATTAAATGTTCTATTACAATCATCTCCCCCCTGCAACTATCACTATAACTTTGCGGACCCAATTTGATGAACCTGTGACGTCCCAGATGAATTGTTGTACATGTAACCGTAATTTACGCAATTAGCATATTATTATGCTTTATTATTTTATAAAACATAAAAAATTATTTTGAAATAGTTTTATATTTTATTTACATTAGAGTAAAAATATCTTCATCAGATGTCTCGTCATTGTTTAATGAGCCACAATTTTGGTCGAGAAAGCTGGAGAGATAAAAAAATAATTATATGTTATAAAGCGCTCTCTTGCAGCTGCAACTTTCAATATGGAATTATAGGCGCTGATAACAGAAAAGTAAATTTACTGTTTTTGGGTCACAAATAAATAAGATCTAAAAACTTTAAAAGAAGGCAGCAGATAATTTAAATCTTCTTTTTTGTTTTATGCTTGTTGTGTTGTTGTCATACACGGAGAAAATGGATCCTTTAAAAACTCCAATATTAAATTGAAAATTTATATTGTTTCGCCTTTTAATAATGCATATGCTTAAATCAGAAAGATTATGCACGCTTAAAATTTGATTTGTGAGGAAATGAACAACCATTTTACAAGTATAGGTCAAAAATTAGCTGACAAGATTTCCCTAAAAGAAAGAATGCCAGAAGAAATAAATTCAAAATCCATGTTTTTAGATGACGATAGTAGTAGGGAGGGCGGGTTCCTATTACAAAATAGTGCCCTTTTGGCAAGCGCCATCGACATCCTGAAATTCCTGAAATCCATGCCGAAGATTTTCTGAAAAAATTTTTTTTCAGGATATCTTTGAATGGCTTAAGCTCACGACCAGTGGTTGTTGACCGGTCTTGATGACGTCACACCACGTGACCACCACGTGACTAATTTCACCTCGTCTAACTTAATTTCTTAAAATAATAATTGTATGAGCCTGACCTATTTATATTGTTAAAGTTTGGGCGTCGTCATGTAGATGAGCTTGGCCTCATAAGTATGTGCAAGTAAAATAAAACAAAAATAAAATAATTTCAATTTATTAATATTTGTACAAATGAAAACTGTAAAATATTTGACGAGGCAAGCCTAGCCTTGTTTTAATTTATTAATATTTCTACATAATAAAACTGTAAAATATTTGACGAGCCAAGCCTAGCCTGGCCTCATGGGTAAATAAACTTTATTTTGTCTTAGGAAAATGTTTGGGTAAAATAAAATAAATAATTTCAATTTATTAATATTTCTGACTAAATATATAAACTTTATTTTCGAATAAATAAGAAAAATGTTTGGGTAAAATAAAACAAAAATAAAATAAATAATTTCAATTTATTTAAATTTCTCTGCCACTAAAACTTGGTGGTAAAATAAGTTTTATGTGATGAGCCTAACCACCAGATTTGAGGGACAGTACAGTTTTGTAGAAAAACAAATTAAAATATTTTAATTATTTATTTTAAACATATTATACATCATTTACATTATCTACATCCTGTTTTTGTGTCGTTTGTGTGTCCTCATTCTCCTCCTCCTCATCTGCAGAGGACCACACATCTTCGATTGTTAGTTTGCGTTTTGTCCCACCAACACCACCAGTAGCGGAAGATGAGCCTCCTGCTATCAGCATTGGTCTTTGGGGATCTTCCTCCTCATCCAGCAGGTTAAATTTGTAACGTTTAACCACTTTTTCGAGTATCTTAAACTCCTCCGTATTATCAATCTTGGTTCGCATGTACCTAACGGGAAGATTGCCAAACTTGCGCTTTAATGTAAGCGACCTGGGGGAGTATGTCAAGTGTATAAAAATTTTGTCCTCTTTCAAAGCAATTTTCCTAACTCCATATCTGAAACAATAAAAAAATAACATTAGAAATGTAGGAAACCTAAATAAAAATTTAAAAAAAGACCTGATTAACACTTGACCATTACCATGGTGTTATTAATTTGTTGTAAAAATAACATTAGAGAAATAAATTGTGAAAATTTCAGCCTTCTAGGACATGTGTGTCTTGTTTTTGGTAAAAAAAAATAAAGTTTAACTTTAGAGAAACACCCTGTACAAATGTCAGAGTGATAACTTGTTTGCAGTATAGGTAAATATTTGAAACAACACAAAATAACGTTAGAAATATAAAAAAAAAACCAAAGATACTTTCAAGTTTAAAAAAAAGCAAGACCTGACTGACACTTGACCATTACCATGGTGTTATTAATTTGGTGTGAAAATAACATTAGAGAAATAAATTGTGAAAATTTCAGCCCTCTAGGACAAGTAGATCCGAACTTATAACAAGTTTAAATTTAAAAAAACAAGACCTGACTGACACTTGACCGTTACCATGGTGTTATTAATTTGGTGTAAAAAATAAAGTTTAACCTTAGAGAAATAAATTGTGAAAATGTTAGACTCCTAGGACAAGTCGATCCGAAATTATATTGAGTTTAAGTTATGCTAAATTGCGACTTCAAACCGAATAAATACCAGGAAACCAGTATATCAAATGCACGTTATTGAGCTGCTAATTTTGTCGTGATTTTTACGGTAAAATTATTTTATTTTAAATGAGCAAAAAAAGTACTTTTACTGTTTTTTATGACTGATACAGGGTATGATATTTAAAGGGAAATTAATTAAGCGGTGGTGGTAGACAAAAAAACAACCCCTAATTGACTGTGAAATGCCCAATAAGGGGTGTTATACTTATTGTTGTAAATTGTTGAACTTATTTGTGACTTGTAAATAAATAATATTAGAATGTACTTACTGAAAGAGTTGCTTCACTACAACCATGGCGTACTTGAGTGGAAAGTTTACTTTGTCCTCCATGTAGAGCACTAGGGTGGTTGGTGTAGATGCCATTTTATAATTTCTTTTTGATTCAGATTAAGGATTGTACTGAATTGGTGTTGCATGTAGTATAAATACATTTTCTAAAGAAAATCTTTGCAATGTGGATAACCTCTTGACCTGTGAGAACTGCATCGTGGTTCTTAAAATATGTAGAGATATGCAATTGAATTCCATCATATGGTTAAATGTAAGGATTTCGTTGCATATGTATAAGGTGCCTTATTTCGTTTAATATTTTGCAAAGTTTGCAAACGTGATACATTTTTTTTGTGTTTCAATTGTAATAAATACCCGATTGAGAGCTATCGGGAATTAGATTCAAAGTTAAATTCTGCTTTAATTCTTGGGTAAGTTGATATTGTATTTGTATTTAATTTTAGAATAAGTGTGTTAGATGTAAGTAAAAATCGCGACGACCACTGTAACGTGTATGTGAGAAAACACGACATGTGGAAGTTTAACCGTTCTGAAGTGTAGATTTAGGTAAAAATCGCGACGACCACTGTAACGTGTACCTATAATAGGGGTAAAACACGACATGTGGAAGTTTAACCGTTCTGAAGTGTAGATTTAAGTAAAAATCGCGACGACCACTGTAACGTGTATGTGAGAAAACACGACATGTGAAGGTTTAACCGTTCTGAAATGTAGATTTAACACTTTACTACGGACACGGAGTCTGAGGTCGAGAAAATTTATTTTTTCGAGTTTGGGAGTCTGACAGACTCTGTGTTTGTATTTGTGTAACAAATACTGACTTGTTATTCTAATCCATTACGGCTAATACACATATGCAAATATTGTTATTTATGGGCCATAACTTAAAAAGAAAAACGGCGTTGCCTAAAATGCAGGAAACCTATTTACCTGCAGTGCTCTCGAAAATGCTGTATAAATTGTTGTTATGGTTGAGAATAATAGGTATAAAAGAGGTATTTTAATTACCTGCAGATTTTTTTACTACTTGCGTTTAGAATTTGGTTTTATTTTTTTTAAACTTTGTGTTATCAGTAGGTTTAAAGTTTTTTATTGCCCATTCTTTTTTGTTATTTTTAAAAGAAGTAAAGTATAGGAATTAGTACTGTGTTTGGAAAATCTTACAAACACAGGATTTTGTGTATTGTTCATTTATGTAACTTTTTTAAATATTTAACATATATGCTGTAATACAGGTTGAGAACACATTATTCATTAGAACCGGTCTGAAATTTTAAATTGAGGAAAAAAATTACACGCTGTTCTGAAAGTGTTTAATTTTTAATATTTTTCAACCAATAAAGACAGTTATTATTTTTGTAGGAACGAATTAGAAAAACTCGAAAGATGGGCGACAATATTAAGCAGCAACAACCAGACGACAAACAGCAACGAACTGATGATGCCCAACAACAACCAGACCAAGCAAAGGATGCGGCCAAAGACAACTCACAAGTCTATAACAGGGAGGAGTCGGAATCTTCAATAACGGAAGACGAGGCTGATGCTTCAGCAACGGAAGACGAGGCTGATGATGAAGATTCTGATTATGAATTTGTAGGGGGCATGTGGTTGTCAAGTAAGGGCACAATCAATACTTTAAAAAAAATTGTAAATAAAGATTGTGCTGAAAAAAAAATGTTTTTTCTCTTCTCCACTCTCCACCTAATATTAGTGTCATACGTTTACTCTCAAGAGCTTGTTTAAACTTTTTTTTTTACCTAAAAGTAATATGACTGATAGTTGACACACGATATCAATACTGTTTTGATATAAAACTTTACCACGCTATATAATTAATTCTTTGACCTAATTTTATTTATACTCATCACATGTGTAATATTATTAACTAAACTTGTATTAATAACTTTTATTGACAAGTCTGAGTAAATACTCAATGCAATGGTTCATTCCTTCTCTTCTAATACTCAATATAATCAACACCAATCAATCTAATGTGTTTCACAATTTATTGTTTTAATATGTAATACATTATATCAAATCTTATTATTTAATTTCCATTTCAAGATAACTATTTTTGTGTGCTATGTATAACAATCAAAGAAACGTTTTCTCTTCATTGTAACATAATAAAATAAAACTTAAAAAA
The DNA here is from genome assembly GCA_935413205.1 of Polydrusus cervinus. Lineage (NCBI taxonomy): Eukaryota > Metazoa > Arthropoda > Insecta > Coleoptera > Curculionidae > Polydrusus > Polydrusus cervinus. The sequence goes on from OW284515.1 coordinate 25,399,932, forward strand.
CATTATCAAAAATGATAACGGTAAATAAATAATGTATTAATGTGTTATCATAATTGTTATTTAGTTAATAATTAATTAATTAATTGCAAATTGGTAATTTCCTTTTGCTATAATGATGAATACAAATTATAGAGTGTATCAAATAAATAAACACAATTTACGTTGAAGGTAGCTGTTATTTCATAACTTTTAATTTCTATTCTTTTTCATTAAAATATATAAAAGTAGATGGATAAATGTCTTTCTCCATTATCTAATTGAGCTTCTCTAAGTGAACACGATAAACATACAGACATTAAGATGGTGTGTACAGATTTTTTAGATTGTGGTAATGATGGTCAGAACCTAATGTTAACTAAAATTAAGCAAATCAACATTAAAAACAATTTGCAATGTGGAAATCATATGTATGAGAATTTACTTTGTGCTAGAGAAAATGTATTATTATTAAGAAATTGGTATATAAATAAATCTACCTAAAAATATATATTTAAGATCATTTTATTTAGGTCCCTATATTATTTATTAATATTGCTACTGTTTAAAGCCTATGTCACTTGAATAACATGTAACATTATTTCGTTTATGTGTATGTCTCTTATCTCATTATCAGCCTAATGTGTAAATATTTCTTAAAACGGTAAAATAATAAGTTGATGTTTGGTTCAAATAAAACAAAAATAAAATTAATAATTTCAATTTATTAATATTTCTAAACTACTAACACAGTATAATTTAATTGTTATCCATCTGCTCAGGACCATTATCCTCATCTTCGCTTGATAGTAGAAACACCTCCTCCACAGTTAATTTGCGTTTCACCCCAGCTACAAATTGGTTTGAGCTATTGTTGTCCATCGTCGTTGCAGTCGTCGTCGTCCTTTACACCATTAGATACATCTCTTCTTCTTTATCGTTATTTTTTGAATTCTGAGCTTTTAGGCATTAATAATGCATGGTTTTGTACAATAGTTCCTGTATCGTAAGGACATCTATGATGGGTGTCTTTACATACATCCAGAACGCAGGCATGCTTTCCGGGCAAGTGGAACCCGTGTTTGTAATATTCATCGGTAAGTTAAGTAGCAGTTTAGCTAAAAATATAAATTGTTTGTTCAATATTCGACAAGTTTTAAATGATATTTTATATATATTTGAAGTGTAGGTACATACAGGGAGTTACAAGAAAATATACTTTTTTAGTACTTTTAAAAAACTTTTTTAGTACATATTAGGGCAAAGTGGATTTCTCAGCACTCTCTATAATAGTAAATCTTTCTCTTTAATAAAATGTCACCAAAGAGTTGTTCGGAATAACATGAAAAATCAAAGTAACACAAATTATAGGGTAAGGTCCCGTACCTTGGACCATCCTGTACCTTGGACCGGTTGAATATTTATAACCCGATTAACCGTAAAAATTCGCCTATTGGATGTAAACGCACCTTTATTAAACATATTTCGACCTGATCATTTGAAATGTCAGTTAAAAATAAATGGCGATAGTGCTGAAAATAGTTTGCAAAAGTAAGTATTTTTCTTTTACTAATTGCTTCACATAATTTTTTATCAAATTTAATCACAAAATCAATTTATTGGAGTACATAGCTACTTGAGTTAGAAACATCCTTGCAGCAACATCCTTGTGTATTTTTAAAAAGTTTAGAATATGTTGTTAGGTTAGGAAAAATATTTTTCTTTTTGGTGTCGGGGTGTGTACCTTGGGTCAGTCAAGGTATTTGTACCGTACACTATCTCTGAGACTCAAGTCATAAAAAATATTTTTTAAACTTATAATTGGCATTATGTTTTACGTAATTTCTCATTTTTTAGATGCCACGAAGCAAAGAAGGCAAGAAACGTACCAAGCCGTTGTTGGAAAACTTGGAGAATGCTAAAAAAGCTGTCTTAAACGGGGCTTCTACCCGTTCTGCTGCAAAACAATTTCATGTTTCTAGAACTACCTTTAAGAGATTTATAGTAAAAGAAACTGGGGAGGAAGAAACCTACAAGTCCTTTGAAAATTGTGCTACTAAAAAGGTCTTTGGAGAACAAGAAGGGGATTTATGTAAAAATTTGATCAAAGCATCAAAAATGCATTATGGGCTGCATAGAAACCAGTTAAGAATTTGCTGTTGCAAATCACAAACAAACTCCAGCTTCTTGGGAAAAAATCAGAAGGCCGGAAAACACTGGTTTAGATCTTTTATGTGCAGACACTCTGACCTTAGTCTTCGAAAGCCTGAACCTACAAGTTATCCAGAGCTACTAGCTTTAACAGACATAATGTTCAAATATTATTTAACAAACTAAAGGAAATTATGGAAAATATAAGTTTAATGCCGGAAGCATATACAACATGAATGAAACTGCCAACACAAATTATGATAATGCTCTGTGGGTTCCAGGTCCTGAAGAATTATCCAGAAAAATTACTCCAGATTCAAATTTTTTAATTTTTTTTTGGTAAATGATCTTTCATAAAAACACCACGAAAATAGGGAATTTTTAGTTTTTTTATATAAAATTCAATGTCTAATTTGGTTAATGCGTTTGTGGGTAAGACTATTGGTAGCTTCTTAACTTGGTACGTGGACCGACAAAAAGACCCAAACCAGTTTTGTATAGTCGTAAATTCCCCATTGCTATTACCTCGATTGTTTTATTGTGGCGTTGGCTCTCATTAAGTTGTTGTTTTGCAGCTCTTGCATCATTAACAGCTTTTGCAATTCCTGCAGCTCCTCCACTTAGGACTCCAAGTGCACTTAGACCGGCAAATATAGGTATCAGAGGTAAGATGCCGCCGGGTTTTGGAATTTGAATTACCCTTTGTGGTGATTTAATATTCCCCGTTCTATTTTTAACAGTTTTTAGAGCTATATTAACAGCACTATCAAGGGTCTTGGGTTGTTGTTTTAATAGATCGTTTTTAATTTTTTTAGTAATAGACTGGAAACTTGACAACTTTTGTTTACATTTTTTGTTACATTTGGTTTTTCTTTTCTGTTGATATTTTTTAATGTTACGAGTTTTTTTCTTTATATTTTTTGCACGTCGATTTGCTGCCATAATATGACTGGTCTTTTAGAACGTTGCATATATACTAACAGTTTATATCTAAGATATCATTTATATAGCGATAATTACTTTTTATATCTTTTAGTTAAAAAATCATCATTATTATCATCATCATCATGTTTTCGTTTCACTGCAACTGTTACCGGTTGATCAATTTTTAGTAATTTATTGTTTATGTAATTATCGTTGATATCAGAGTTATTTTTACGTTTTCTCGACTGTTTGTCAGTTTGCTGAGATGAGTTTGATGAGTCTTGGTAGAGTTTCTTTTCTAAAATTTTTCTTTTCTTACTAATAAAATTATTATTACTATCATCATTACTGTGGTCTAATTTTATTTTTTTTATAGGTGTCATTTTAGAGGAATTGGCTAATATGTTTTGTCTAATTTTCTTTTCATGATAATTTTCAATATCGAGGGCTAAACTACAGTAACTCGTAAGTCGCATTTTTTTGGTTTTTGAATTTTTGTTGTTTTCCTATAAAATACTATACAAGGTACCTGTTGGCATAAGTAATAAGTAAAAATTGCCGATTTGAATTATTTAAACGCGATAGCTCGTATGTGCTAGTATGTGCCAGAGGCAGCCATTGCCGTTAAGTGATTATTGCGGGTGTCTATATAAATGGTAAGTAATGATAATTTACACTAAATTGATTCTTATAAATAATCTGATATATTAGTATTTTGTCCCTAGACAATATTTTTCACTATAAATAATGTGAAGCTCTGTTTATAAACTAGCATTCTAAATAAATTATTCGCGTTGTTAGTTACGAGGAACTGTTGTTTTGTTTCAGATGGTAAATACTGTTATTACGAGGTGCTGCTGCTCATTTCTCTAGGTTACAAGTAACAAACTAGGTGAGTAAGTTTTATTTAAAATGAGTATTAACAGAATATAAATTTAATGCAGTCTTTTAGCCTAAATATAAAATTTTAACTTTTTCATTGGTATTTTTGCCCCAATTTTTTAATTAATATTTGATCATATCCTCTTTCATATCCCTGCTAAGGAAGTGTTACTGTTCTAAATTTGTTTCTAGGCTTTGCCAAAATTTTGCCAAGTATTTATATTTCTATTTCATATTAATAATTATCGTCCAACTATTTTTTTTTAATTTCCCAAACTTTTTTTTTGTTACAGATCACAACGATTTTTCGTTAAGAAAGCCTTATTTTCACATCAGAATGTCTTCTAGAACAGCTAAAATTTTAAATCTTGCCCAAGGAAAGTTTATTGAAAATCAGCATAAAGAATTTTTTTTCTGATATAGATACCCATGTTGAAATTACGAATGTGTCTAGTGTAGACGAGATAAATTTATCTGGTAATTTTTTATTAGATGAGGCTCTAACGCCAGAAAATATTGCGGACATTATTAATAATGCAGAATTAGTTTTCACTGATTACAATACAGATAATAAGACAGAAAAAGACAAAAAAATTCAAGAAGAAAGTACAAACTGTAGGTCTAAATGCTTCACTGTTATACCTGAAGGAAACTACTCAATGAAAGTTTCAACTGATGGCCAGCCATTATTTGATTATGTATTGGACAATGAGCCAAACTGCATAAAGAAAAACAATGCCATTGAAAAAGAAAATATAGCTATAGATCCTGACTACACACCATGTGAAGTAGAAGACTCAGATAGCGATTTGGACGGCAGTAACCAAAATGGACACTCTACAGAAGAACATAAAACTGCGTTACATTTTAAAAAGAGCGACCACAGCACGGAAGGACAAATAAAAGAAATTACAAATAAACCCGAATTAAAAAAGAAAGTAAAGGGTATTAACAAACGTGATATTAATCAAAAACTTCGGCTTACTGGAAACAACTATTTGGGATTTAGGAAACCTGCTAAACAAAATAACTCTTTTCACGACACTATGAGAAGTGAAAGAGCTTTGGGAGTGCGTTGCAAATGCATAAAGAAAAAAGTTAAAACTAATCAAAAAAGAAAATGCTATTTGTTACCAGAACAAAAAAGAAGAGACATTTTTCAGAAATTTTGGTCAAACATGTCTTGGGATCAAAGAAAAGTTTTGGTTGCCCAGTGTGTCGTGGGTGTTCCAACAAAACGCCCAAAAGTTACCGATGACAACAAGTCTAGACGTAGCACTACCCTGCAGTACTCTTTAAGAATGAAAAATGAAAAAATACCAGTATGCAAACAAATGTTTCTCCATACAACTGGTTTAAGAGAATGGTCAGTAAGAAACTGGTGCCTTCAAAGCGCTGACGGTTTAGTGGAAAGTAACGCTGTAATTCGAGATAAAAAAGAGCCAATTAGAAATTACCATGAAGAAGACACAACTTTTCTAAAAAACTTTTTACTTTCTTTGAACAAGCTTCCTTCGCACTACTGCAGAAAAGATACCGATATGCTATATTTGGAACAACAATTTCAATCATTTGCAGAATTACACAGAGAGTACTCAAAAAAATGTCAAGAAAATAGCAAGATACCTCAGTCAATTACTTCTCTCCATAAAGTAGCCAATGAGATGAAACTTTCATTATTTCATCCCCGGAAGGATCTTTGCGATACTTGTTTCAAATATAAGAACAATAACTTGTCAGAGGAGGAATATAGTGCGCACATATTAAAAAAGAAAGCGGCTAGAGATGAAAAACAAAGTGACAAAGAAAATGCTATTGAAGGAAAATGCCACGTTATAACTATGGACGTTCAAGCAGTTAAACTGTCTCCAACTTTGGCTGCTAGCTCGTTGTATTATAGAACAAAATTGTGTAACCATAACTTTACTATTTACAATTTACAGAATAAAGATGCAACTTGTTATTGGTATGATGAGACAAATGCAGATGGACAAGCAGCGACGTACGCGTCATTTTTAGTAGACTATCTTGAAGAAAATTTCTTACAACAAGGAAATAAACTTCCTATTATTATATACTCGGATGGATGTACAGCACAGAATAGAAATGCCACTATGGCCAATGCTTTAATCTACCTCTCCGAGAAATATGAGATAGTAATATATCAAAAAATTTTAGAGAAAGGTCACACTCAAATGGAGTGTGACTCCGTTCACGCTACCATCGAGCGTGCATTGAAAAATAAAGAAATATATTTGCCGAGTGATTACTATCGTATAACCAAAGAAGCAAGACTGAAAAATCCCTATAAAGTTGAGACTAAACCTTATCAGTTCTTCAGAAACTTTGGACATAAGCCACTATTAAAGTATAAATCCAATAGACCACCAGATGGATTAAAGGTTACTGATATACGTGTTCTGAAATATGAAAATGGTAAAATATTTTGCAAGATTCATTATCATGATGATTTTCAAACCTTATCAACAAGACCAGCCAAAATTGATCTTGGAAGTGCAAACTTTCCACAGTTGTATTCATCGCGTTTGTCTATTACAAAAAGAAAGTACTTGGATCTTCAGGAAATTAAGAAAGTTATTCCCCAAGATTGCTGGCCTTTCTATGACCTTCTACCTTTTAAATAACTATTTAATATTAAATTTACTTAGTTTATATTTTTTTACAGTAAAAAGTTTATTTTAGATCAGTTAGATATAAAAGTAAAATGGTATTCTAGTTTCTGTTGCAATATTGTAATCCAGTTTTGAGTCATAAATAATTTTAATTTAATTATTTTTTATAGTTATTTAGTAAACTTTTACTTTGTGTTTACAATTTTACATAGATTTTTTGAAACTTTGTTTTTGAAAAGGTAATAAAAAATATGTTCTCTGATATAAATATTATTTTGTCTGATTTTACCGATTCTTCTTTGAAAGTTTTACATTATCTTAATAGGTAATACCTCGTATGTGGCGTAATAAAAATAACAGGACCTCGTATTTTACAAAATAAACTAATAAAAGCTATTTTACCAAATTTTGTTATTAAGATAATGATCAACAAGTCGTATTGTTGCTAAATATAAAATTATCTTTCTAGAATTATACATTTTTATTGTTTAATTTAGTTTTTTGTACCTCCTGTAAAATTGGCAATTTAAGACTTACGAGGTACTGTACTTTAGCCCTCGATATGCTCTTTTGCTTCAGGTGTTTATCTCTTTTTTGGTCCTTTATTGTTATTTTTACTGTTTGTAGTTGTCATTTTTTCTACTAAGGTTTCCATTTTTTTAATGCAATTTTGCATTACGTTTATACTTTTCTGCATTGTTTTTGAACTTTGATTCATGATATTTAACTGTTGTCTCTTACTTAAAGACTAATTTATTTTAGGGAGAAATTTTAATGTATTAGTTTTATTGACATAAATACTACTACTACCCATACCCAGCTTAATTTTACCATGCATAGCAGCTGAAACACCTGCAGCCATTAATTTCTCCTTCCAAAGGGTTTCTGATGCACTAACTCTATCCAGTGCACGTTTTAATAGAATCTTATCAGCTTGATGACGATCCGATAGTTCTTTTGATTTGGAATACGCTATATCGTGATCCATGCAAGCATTATCCAACGGATTAATCCCTTGATCACCACGTTCTAATCGTTGTTGTAATTTTGTTCCAGGACCACAAAAGTTATAACCAGGTAAATGTAGTTCAATTGGAAGTTTATTGATCATCGAGTTTAAAAGACCTTCCCCTTGATACTCGTCATGATTTACGTAATATCTCATTTTATATACTATAACAGAGAGCAATTAACATACACTAACTATATATTTCAAAGTTATAACTATTTGTTATTTGATTTAAAATGAAGAAGATAAATAGGAAGACAAAAATCACAAAGTCATGGTCTCAATCATGTAATAAAAAACAACTAAGGTGACATGTTTCGCTCTTTACGGAGCATCATCAGACCTTCATTAACACGTTAACCGCCACCTGAACAGCCGGCTGTCAATTAGCATGGTTCTTATAGCGCCGAACGAAATATACGGCGTATTACAAAAATGTACTAGTGTTTTTTTGTATACTCCAATCTAGTGTCACCACATTAACAAATTCATAACATATTTTTGATTGGTAGATCGAATAAGGTAATATTTTGAATTGTTAGCCGGCTGTACAGGTGGCGTACAAGTAAAGTTAGCATTTAGAATTTGCAATTTGTACAGCCGGCGGACATGCATTATCCCCCCTACAATGCGTAAACCGCGTGGGATGTAAAGGCGCGAAATCGAGATTACCGTTTGTTTAGTTTGTTTGTGGTCGAGTTAGCATGCGGTCCAGTAGTTTTACAAGTAATAAGATTGTTTAGTTTGTTTTATTGTAGCTTTTGTTACTACATAGTAGTATTCTTAGTAACTTTTCTACCATATTACCATATTCTGAGGTAAATAAGCGATTTTTTGAGTTTATCACTCGATTAAACGACCTTTTTTTAGTAATTTCAATGAACATGGATTCGCAAAAGAGACCATTGAGTGACAAACAATTATTGGAAGAAGCTGAAAATATTTTTCTTGAGTCAAAAAGCAGCGAAGTCGACGAGGATTTTGATAGTGATGATAGCGTCAGAGATCCGGACTTTCAGGACCTTTCTTCCAGCTCTTCAGAAGATACTTCTTTCGAAGAAGAGTTGAGTGATGATGTTCCTAATAATAATCCCGAAAATACCTTGACAGTAATATCTGAGTGGAAAGAAGTAACTGGAAATAATCAGGAAATCTTTACTTTTATGGGAAATGAAGGTCTAAACCCAAACTTAGCTATAACAATCAGTTTGACAGAATTAAATGCTTATTCCCTGTTCGTAACGGAAGATTTGCTAGAAACAATGGTTATAGAAACGAATCGAAATGCACAACAGGTAATAACAAAATTAGGTAGATTAAAGTCCAAAAGCCGACTTTCACTTTGGAAACCAGTGACTGTACCGGAAATGAGAAAATTTCTCGGTATTGTGCTTTATATGGGTTTAGTACGTTACCCGAATATTGAGGCTTACTGGAGTACACATCCCATATATAAGAATAACCTCGTTCCAAAAATAATGCCAAGAAACAGATTTCAATCTCTACTACGCTTTTGGCATTTTTCAAATAATGAAGATATGGAAGCGGAAGATAATCGTCTTCATAAAATCGAGCCATTAATTTGTCACTTTAATTTGAGATATAAAGAGGTAATGCAGCCGGGAAAAGTGATTGCAGTTGATGAAAGCATGGTTCCCTTTCGTGGCCGACTTAAATTTAGACAGTATATTCCTGGAAAACGTCATAAATATGGCATAAAGCTTTTTAAGATGTGCGATCAAAAAGGATATACTTACTCATTTTCTGTTTATCAAGGTAAGGGGGCAGATCCGGAAGTATCTCTACCAACAAGTACGGTGATGGATCTGTGCAACAACTATTTGGATGAAGGAAGAGTTGCCGTAAACGATAACTTCTATACTAGCATCCCTCTTGCAAAGCAACTTTTACATCGAAAAACTCACTCACTTGGGACCATAAGAAAAAACAGAAAAGGCCTACCTAAAGAAGTTGTGTCAGCAAAACTAAAAATTGGGGAAATAATAGGTAGAGAAAATGAGGACGGAATCGTGGTCTCCAAATGGAAAGACAAAAGAGATGTGTTAATGCTCTCTACCTATCACACTTTGGACGTGGTAAACACGGGAAAACTCAACAGAAAGCGCGAAGGAGTACAGAAACCTCAATGTATTATAGATTATAATGCCGGAAAAGCGGGAATTGACTTGTCCGATCAATTGGCAGCATATTCTTCTCCTGTCCGAAAATCAGTACGATGGTACCACAAAGTTGCCATCGAATTATTGATGGGGACATCGGTAGTAAATGCGTTAATTGTATACAAAGCGGTGCATCCAACGTCAAAAATGTCTGTTACAAAATTTCGGGAATCTTTGGTGGAGTCACTTTTGGAAATTTCATGTGAAAGCGAACTCTCACAACAGGAAAAAAAGCGAAAAAAAATACAACACGAAATGAAAGAGACTGAAGAGAAATGCAAAAGGAACAGAAAAGTTAGAAAAAGATGTACATACTGTTACAAGAAACTTTCTTCGCAGCAAAATTGGAAAGTAGCAGCAAACTCAGCGAAAAGAGTATCTACTTATTGCGACACCTGTCTTGAAAAACCTTTTATTTGTATTCAATGCTTTCCTGATCATTTTTGAGTTTTTGTAATGGTTTTTATGTACCAAATAATAAATAAAATGTTGTTTCCTTTATGATACATTTTTTTTCACATTCGCATGATCCGATTGCCAAACCAATTGTGCACATGATTTCTTGTACGCCGAACAATACTTTTATACGAGGAATTGGACGTAGCCTGGAACGCCGGCGTACAATTTAGGTTTAAACACAGCTCTCCACTTGTACGCCGGCGACTCAGGTGGCATGAAAATTATATAGCCAGTTGGCCGCCGGCTGTACAGGATGTCAACTTTACAATTCCTAAAAATTCTATGCGGCGGTTAACGTGTTAAAACCAATAAATTAAATAACACATTAAAAAAAGTTTTAAGATTAATCGTAACCTGTTTGTTTCGACATGGTACAAACTGTATGATTAGTTTACTTGAACACCCTAATGGGTTGAAGTTTGCAAACGTCTATATTTTTTCAAAATCTTTGTATCAACCTAAATATGTGTATTTGGAAAAATTATTAAAACCTATTAAAGGTATGGGATATTATGCTTTTAGTAGTGGAGAAATGCCCCCATCAGAAGCAAAACCCAACTCTGTTTTTATCTTCGATGACGTGGCATGCGACAAGCAAGATGTTATACGAGAATATTTCAGCATGGGTCGACATAACAATATTGACTGTTTTTATCTCTGTCAGACATATGCTAAAATTCCAAAACATTTAATAAGAGATAATGCTAATGTTTTAATTCTTTTTAAACAGGATGATTTAAATTTACGTCATGTATATGCAGATCATGTTGGTACAGATATGTCGTATGAAAATTTTAAAGACATCTGTTCATACTGTTGAAAAGAACCATTTGGATTCTTATCAATTTTCAAGGGCAATGACTTGAATGATGGTAGATACCGATACTGTTTTGATAATTATATATGTCTAAATTAAGCTGTAAGTATTATTAATAGTGGTAAAAACAAAGTGATAACAACTACTCATACATTATGATTCCCCCTAAGAAACCTGCTATAACTAAAAGAGATGTTAAGAAAAGACTTATTAGTAAGAGAAAAGATATAAAGAATAAATTAAACCTTCTTAAGCATGGTCAAGTAGTCCATGAAAATCTATTTTAACCTATAACAAAACATCTACATCAAATTTACAGTTGGAAAAAGAGGAATTAATAAAACACGAACGTTCTGATGATGATAACAATACGACTGATGAAGAGGAAGATACTATGTTTGATAATGGTGATGATGTCAAATCAATAGCATCTGAACCAGTTGCATCAACTACTCCACCTATAGATTTTACACCAATGGGAACTACTAGACAAACACCTATGACAGCACCACGTATGAAAAGGAAATTATTTACTTCAGCGAGTAAAAAACCACCTTATGATTTGAGAAAATTAATAGTTAAAGGACTCGAGGAAAATCTACAGCAAGAAGAAATAGAAAAACAAAAACTCTATGAACGTGAACTAAACAAAACTATACAGAAAAAATCTTATTCAGATTATTATGAGCAATATGATACTCTTCCCTTAAAATAATATTTAAAACAAACACTGTAAAAAAACACTTTGATTCCAGTAATATGAAGTTTAGAAAAATTATTGAACCTTTAATGAAACAAACTCCAATGGAGCCAGATGACACAGAACATAAACAAGGTCAGGGACTCCTTATGGAAGTTTCTAATAATCCGCCTGATTATGTCTATTGGGATAATCCAAATGAGCTGGTTGAACGTTTCAAATTATTACTTGCCTCGCAGACTGCAGGCAATACAGGTCATACAAACGAAATAAATTCAATAATTGAACTACGTGAGGCAAATATAATTGAATAATTATTAATTAACAATCAAATTTTTAAAAAAAACGACAAATTTTATTACTGATATAAAAAAACATATAGTTGAGGAAATACACAAACCTGCAAGAATTGATTTTAAGAGACGTCTGTTAAAAGTTCAATATTCAGATGTTCTGCAGTAACTAAAACACATGGCCCACGTCATTAAGGGTGCTCTTTATGTAAACCAGATGTGACGATTCTTTAGGTCACAGCTTTGGTCCCTTTTACGGGAATATGCATGGTTCAGTCCTTATTAAGATTTCATTGTATCCGTACATGTAAATTCGTTCCATTCTTTTTATTATTAAATAATTTCTTTCTTTACCACAAACTATTCGTGTTTAATTGCTAGTACTCCACTAGTCACTATACCCTGCAACCTCGCGGTTTTGCAACAGGTTATGGGCCCAGGGATCGTAAATATATAGTCATTAGATAATTAGTAATTTTTTTTCTCGCGTTAGTTTCGGTAGTGTATAAAGTTAAGATTTGGTTCTTTCGTCGTCTGTATAAAAAATAATATGGCGTCAAACGAAAGTGTAAATATGAGAATGAACGTGGAAAAACTTAAAGGCCGCGAAAATTATAGTGATTGAAAGTTCCAGATAAGTGCGCTCTTAAAATTGAACGGGCTTTGGAACTATATCACTGAGGAGTGGGACTCTACCGTAGATGCCGCTACAAAAACGCGTCGCGGTGAGAAGGCGCTATCAAAAATAATCCTTTCTCTCGACAAATCTACATATCCCCACGTGACGCAAGCAAAAACAGCTAGCGAAGCTTGGAAGTCGCTTGAAAAAGATTTTGAGGATAAAGGCCTTTACCGACGTCTGGGACTCTTGAGGAGTCTGTGTTCTATTAGGCTGCAAAATTTTAGCACTATGGAAGACTACGTAAACGAGGTCATGGCGCTATCCCAGAAATTATCGTCGATCGGCAAACCCATTAATGATGAGTTTCTAGGCGTTATCCTGCTTCAATGACTTACCGTTGACTACGACCCGGTGGTGATGGCGCTGGAAAACTCAGGTGTCGACATTACATCGGATTTTGTCAAGACTAAGCTTCTGCAGGATCGCAAATGGCAGAATAATAAAAATAGTTCTGACCACTGTGCGCTTGCTATGAAAAAAGGCAAAAAACCTCTATGATGTTGGGGCTGCAAACAAAAAGGCCACTATAGAAATCAGTGTCCTAGAGGTAACCAGAGTAATCCTAATACCGCATCCCATAATAACAGATCCAACCAAAATCAAGGGAAATGTAATGCTCAGATTGCGGGAGCGCTAAGTGTCAGGAGTGAACATGAGGCTGCTTGGTACGTGGATAGTGGTGCGTCTTTTTACATGACAGGAAACAAAAATATTTTTGTGGATCTCACTGACGAAGATGCCGGACAAGAGATATTTGTTGCAAATGACGCTGTTATGACTGTCGGTGGTACTGGCAACACAGTTGCTCGTCTAAAACCAGGTGGAGAGGAACAAACTATTTCAAAAGTTAAGTATGTTCCAGATCTCTCTGTAGATGATAAGAACTGTACTATTAAGGAAGAACCAAAAGCTACTTCAACTGATATCGGTGACAGAAACTGGATATCGTGACAGAATGGAGATTTTAAAAAATGGCTTGGCATCTGGAATTATGTATAGTGTAAATAAAAAAACCAGACTACTGCGAAAGCTGCATCAGAGGCAAGCAGGCCAGAAAGCCATTTCCTTATAAAAAGGATATGGAAGTAGTACCGAACAAGCTTGATTTCATCCACTCCGATTTAGTTGGGCCAATGGAAGTGGAGTCATGGAGCGGGAAGAGGTACTTGTTTACATTAATCGATGACAACACTAGAAAAATTTTCTGCTACTTCTTAAAAAATAAGAGTGAAGTTCCAGAAATCTTCGAATCATTCTGCTTAATGGTAAAATAAAAATTAAAGTTCTGAGAAGCGACAATGGGGGAGAATACTGTAATGAACGGTTGCGAAAGTTCCTAAAAAATCGTGGAATCAAACACGAGTTAACCGTTCCTTACGCCCCGGAGCAGAATGGAGTTGCCGAACGATATAATCGTACCATCATGGAAAAAGTACAGTCAATGCTTATTGATGCGGAGAGTCCAAAACAAATGTGGGCAGAGGCGGCAAATACAGCAATTTACCTTCTGAACCGTTCTCCAACAAAAAAGATACGTGGGAAGACGCCAGAAGAAAAATGGTCTGGTAAAAAGGTTGATCTAAAACATCTTAGAATTTTTGGATGCCGCGCTTTTGTTCACGTACCCGATGCCAAACGTAAAAAGTCTGACGATAAAAGCAAGGAATACATCTTTGTCGGATAGTCCGAATCAAGCAATGGATACAGGCTATTGGATCCAAGAAATCATAATCTTAAAATAGCCAGGGACGTTGTGTTCTTAGAAGATAAGCTTGCAGTTGTCTCGTCCGACGTCACCACTACTTCAAGGGAGGCTGCTACCTTACAGGTGTTACCTGAAATGGAAGATGTTGACGGCGATGCTCCGCCGGAAAATCCACATGTTCCAGAGGAAACCCCTGAGGCATTTCCACAGCCTGCTGAAGCTGAAGTGTTAAGTGAAAGTGAAAATAGTCTGAGTGATGAGAGTAAGAATGAGCAACGTGAACCCAGGTATCCTAGACGTGTACATAAACAACCGAACAGGTATGGTGACATTATAAATTATGATTCAGATTTTGCCATGTTGACTGCGTCAGATAATTTAGAGCCACTGACCATTTCCGAAGCATTGTCGGGAGCGAGAAGCTCTGAATGGCGAAAAGCTATAAAAAATGAGCTTGAGGCATTCATGACTAAGAATGCTTAGGAATTGGTTGACAAACCTAGCAATAGGAATATCGTCAAAAATAAGTGGGTTTTTAAAATTAAAAAAGAATAATAAAGGGGACATCGTAAAATATAAAGCCAATCTGGTAGCGAAAGGGTTTACTCAAAAATATGGAGTAGACTACTCGGAAACGTTTTCTCCAGTAATTCGATTTAGTAATTTAAGACTTTTGTTGGCAATGACAGCTTAATTAAATTTAGACGCAGATCATTTAAATGTCGAGACTGCTTTCTTAAATGGTGACATCGATGAGGAAATTTTTATGAGTCAACCAGAAGGTTTTATTGAGCCCGGGTCAGAAAATAAAGTGTGCTTACTAAAAAAAGCTGTTTACGGTTTAAAGCAATCAGCCAAATTGTGGTATGAAAAAGCCCACAATGTATTAGAGAATTTAAATTTTGTACAGTCAAAAATAGAACCTTGCATATTTTTTAAAAATTTAAATGTTTCTCTTGTAATTATTGCACTTTATATTGACGATTTTTTTGTTTTTTATAATGACCATCAAGAGGCAAAACATTTAAAATCTGAGTTGAATAAATATTTCCACATCAAAGATCTCGGACCCATATCAAATATTCTTAGTATAAGGGTTGAAAGAGATCGTTTTAAAGGTGAACTAAAAATTAGCCAAGAACAATATATTGAAAAGGTTCTGGAAAGATTTGAAATGTCAAACTGTAATCCAGTAGGTACTCCATTAGAGCAGAACCAAAAATTTTCTGCTTCAAATGGCGATTTTTTCGATGTTCCCTATCAACAATTAATTGGGTCAATAATGTATCTGTCAGTTTGCACAAGGCCAGATATTTCTTTCTCTGTCTCTTTTCTTAGCCAATTCAATAACACTCATACTAAAAGGGTACTTAAATACTTAAAGGGGACAAAAGAAATGGGTATTACTTTTAAAGTCAGGTAGACCTATTGCTGGGTTTGTGGATGCAGACTGGGCCAACAATGAAAGCAATCGAAAATCATTTTATGGTTATATTTTTATGTTGGCAAATGGCCCGGTGTCTTGGGAATGTCAAAAACAAAAGACAATTGCTTTAAGTTCAACAGAAGCTGAATATATCGGTATTTGCGAAGCTACCAAAGAATCATTGTATATAAAATCTCTGTGTCTTGAAATATTTAGTAATAATGATTCTTGTTCTTTTCTCAATGTAAATAAACCGATAGCTATTTTTAATGATAACCAGAGTGCGATAAAACTGTCAGAAAATCAAGTTTTTCACAAACGCACTAAACACATTCATGTTAAATATCACTTTATTCGAGATAAAATAAAAGAAAATGATATTGTACTTTTTTATATGCCGACAATAGAAATGGTCGCAGATATGTTGCAACCCAAATCTTTGGGTTGCAAGAAACGTAAGTTTATATGCGATAAATTAAATTTAAGATAAGAGAGTTAAAAAATCTGTTACCATATATATTTTTAGATAAAGATAAGTGTTCTTGAAATATGATTATTTAGTAGATATATAAATAAGTTTTTTTTGTGTGTGGTTTTCAAAGGTAGGTTATTTTAGTTTCTTTATAAAAAAGAACACCTTTAATATTGAGGGAGAATGTTAAAAGTTCAATATTCAGATGTTCTGCAGTAACTAAAACACATGGCCCACGTCATTAAGGGTGCTCTTTATGTAAACCAGATGTGACGATTCTTTAGGTCATAGCTTTGGTCCCTTTTACGGGAATATGCATGGTTCAGTCCTTATTAAGATTTCATTGTATCCGTACATGTAAATTCGTTCCATTCTTTTTATTATTAAATAATTTCTTTCTTTACCACAAACTATTCGTGTTTAATTGCTAGTACTCCACTAGTCTCTATACCCTGCAACCTTTATTTTATCAAAATTATCAATAAATTATCAATATTTCACCTTATAAAAATAATCCAGACTTAGAGACGCTGTTGTGTGTGTTTACAAAATTAATGATATTGGTAAAATTTCCAAAGGGGAATGTTGATTAAATTTGACTTTTATTTTATGCATTAGCTTTTATGCATGTCTTACAAATAAAATTATATTATCTTATAGCATCACCCCATTTGCTCCTTATAAAAATTTAGCAAACGTTTACAAACATTAGATTGGTTGAAGTATATATATCATAAAATTTTGTATTATTACAATTCAAAATAAATCTAAAAACAAGTTCCTATTTTTACGGTGTTTACAAGTGTAACATGGCAGATATACCATCAACAATCCTAATAAAGACTCTGGATTCAATAAATTTCCCCATGGATATGGCCCTAGTGGTTATGAAGGAACTCTTCAGGTAAGAGGTTTTTTTAATAAAGTAAATTTGGTAGTAACTCTTTTATTATTGATTATATTTTTAAACTAGTAAGCTTTCTAACCATGTTATTGTAAACACATTTAGATTTGATACCTGTTTAAAGAAAATTTTCAGTTTTTAATAAAAAACGGTTTAAAAGTTAAAATAAGTTAGTAAGAATTTTTTTCTTGTTGTTTTAGATATCAAGTAAAAGAAATAACTTTAAGGGGTGGTCGAATTTTCATCCGCCTCGGGTACTACCCCCGAAAAAATGCTCTAGCAAAAAAAGTTGATAATTTACCAATCCATTATGTGGTAACCAAAATGGAGGATGAAAAAGAAGTTAGTTTATTTGAAACTGCCCTAAAAATATACAGTTTTAACCTGAAGGATGAAGAGGATGAGTTGGGGGCAATCCAGGGTGGACCACCAGCCAAAAAAATAAAACCTTCTACATCATCATCGCCTACCAACCAGGTTAAGAGTATTTTATCATTTGATGGAGGAGGAGGAAAACGATCAAGAAAGTCAACGTTTTATTTTAAATTTAAAAAAGTAATTATTTGTTTTGAATTTTATGAGTGGTTTTTCAATATTTAAATTTTTATTCAAAAACAAAAAAATAGGAAAACGATTTGTATAATAATGAATATATATAATTTTAACAATATCAATGCTGTAACAAACTTTTTTCTTTTTATTTTTACAGGCAATGGAAATATATAGAAAAACATGTGTTACCCCGGATCTATTATCTAATGGTATTTGGGCACCACCAAAACTATTTGAACTAAGTGCCAACACAATAAGTTTAATTATAAAAAATAAAAAAAATATAGAAAAATTAGAACTCCCAAATGATTGCAAAAGATTGGTTTTCATGCAGTATTGTAAAAATGGACGGCAGTAGAGTTTTGGACTTGCATTGTAGTAATTCTAAACAAATAAAGACAATGCAAGTCCAAAACTCTACTGCCGTTCAAGAAACGTCATTGTCTCCAACCTTTAAACAGACATTGTAAAAATGGGTTTAAATAGTACTAGTGTCAATTATTATTTTTTAAATAAAACACAGGTATATTTAGAAAATGGTTTTTTATTTTCCTATTTTTTTATAAAACATTATCTTTAGCTATCCAACTTCTATGTTTCGTATTAAATCCTAACCATTTTACGAACACTCTAGTACCCTTACGTTTTAACACTTTTTCAACTAAATATGCATCAGGATATTTTACTTTTTGTAATTGTTGTTCATAAAAGCATCCCTTAATATCCTGATTATTTACATCTTGTAGCAAATAAGTGGTAGGATTTGTTAATTGAACTTTTTTAATAATAAAAATTTTAGTTGATCAATTAGACTGGTATTTTTTATCAAAAACACCACGTATTTTAAAAATTCTTATATGATCACCAATTTTAAATTTTGGTTTATATGCTAACTTAATATGGTTATAAACAGTTTGAAGTAAATGTTTTTCATGTTTTTTAGTAACCTCGGAAGGTTTCATACCAATAGTTCTATGTTTTTTATTATTATATTTATGAACAATATCAGGTAACAAATCATACCACTTGTATGAACCAATAACATTTAATTCTTTCCAAAGCATACTCTTAAGTGTTCTAATTACACGCCCAACAATAGAAGCCTTTTTTTCACTAAAACTATAATAATGTTTAATTTTATATTTTTTTAAAAGTTGTTGGTGCTCCTTTGAGAGAAACTCGGAACCTTGATCTGATTGAAGGAGTTTCGGTGGAGTTGATCCTCTAAGAACTTGTTCCATTGCAGCAGCTACTTCTTTTCCAGTTTTTGTTTTAAGTGGATAAGCCCAGAGATATTTAGAAAAACAATTTATAGCTACCAAAATATATCTATAACCATTATTTTCTTTTGCATAGGGACCAATTTCACAAAGATCAACTTAATAAAGATCATTAAGACCTTTAAGTATTACATGACGTTGTTGCAAAACCGCGAGGTTGCAGGGTATAGTGACTAGTGGAGTACTAGCAATTAAACACGAATAGTTTGTGGTAAAGAAAGAAATTATTTAATAATAAAAAGAATGGAACGAATTTACATGTACGGATACAATGAAATCTTAATAAGGACTGAACCATGCATATTCCCGTAAAAGGGACCAAAGCTGTGACCTAAAGAATCGTCACATCTGGTTTACATAAAGAACATCCTTAATGACGTGGGCCATGTGTTTTAGTTACTGCAGAACATCTGAATATTGAACTTTTAACATTCTCCCTCAATATTAAAGGTGTTTTTTTTTATAAAGAAACTAAAGTAACCTACCTTTGAAAAACACACACAAAAAAAACTATTGTTTTTATTTTTTCAAGCACTGACTGACGCAGAACTTCAGGAGGCCATAGATAATATAAACTTGGATTAATCGGACTTGGATGGAAATATTTCCAGCGATGACGATGGATGGGATGAATGGAATAGCCCCACCGATACTGAAGTTTTTGCAACCTTTCACGATGAAACACTGGTTGGAAATGACGAAGAAGGTGGTGACGGTACTTTAGAGGGTGACGCTGACGACATTAGCAGTTCAGATGATGACTTGCCGTTAATAAATTTGATTCCAAAAGTCAAGAAAAGAAAATGGAAGAGAACAAATTTTGAACCGCAACTTGAAAAGTATATTCCTTGTGTTGATGATCCTTTGATACCTGAAAATATTCCACAGCCTATTCACTACTTTACTAAATATTTAGATGATTCTTTTTTTTCAATCCATGGCCATGCACACCAACATAAAAGAAGTGAACAAAACTGGAAAATTTTTGGACACCAGTAAAGAAGAATTAAAAACTTTTTTTGCGTGTTGCATGTTGATTGGTATTTATAACTTACCCAGAATTCGAATGTTTTGGAGGTCGGATACCCGGGTACCAATAGTTTCAGATAATTTATCCAGAAATCGCTTTTTCGCTCTTCGAACTCGGCTAAAACTTGTGGACGATTATTCTGTATCTAAAGAAGCTAGAGAAATTGATAGATTTTGGAAAATTAGACCTATGTTAAATAAAATCCAGATAGGTTGCCTACCAAATGAAAGGACTCAAAACGTGTCTATCGATGAGCAGATAATTCCCTTTCATAGAAAAGTATTAATGAGACAATTTGTAAGAGGAAAACCTAACCCTGTAGGATTAAAGAACTTTGTCGTGGCCAGTCCTACTGGGATTCCCCTTGACTTTCATATGTATGAAGGAAAAGGCAGATCTACTGAATCTAGCCTAGTACATACACTAAAAAAATTGGATGTTAGCGGCAGGGTAGTTTTAAAACTTACAGACAGTTTACCAATAGGAGTATCTATTTTTGTCGATAGATACTTCACGTCAGAGAGATTGGTTGATACACTACTTTCTCGAAAGATATATGTAACTGGTACACTCATGAAAATGAGAATACCAAAAACAAATCTGCAGTTTACTACAGACAAACATTTAAAAAAATCTGGAAGGGGTTTTCATGACATGCTGGTTACCGAAAATAACAAAATAGCTGTTATCAAATGGTTCGATTCTAAACCCATTCATTTGGCTTCGGCAGAATTTGGAACAGAACCAGGTGGACAATGCAAGCGTTGGTCAGTACAGGATAAAAAATACATAGGGATCAATCGTCCATCAGTGGTTAAAAACTACAATGAAAAAATGGGTGGTGTGGACTTGCTGGACAGGGGTAGGTTAAAATATCCTATGAGCAGTAGAACGAATAAATGGACAATCCGATGTATCTACGCTTTCATTGATTTTAGCGCAGCAGCTAGTTGGCTAAAATATAAAGAACAGTGCTAAGTTGCAGAAATTTCCAAGAAATCCATTAAAGACTACCTGGCATTTAAGTTCTCGCTTGCTAAATCTCTTTTGTATTCGATAGAAAAAGATTCGTCTACCTCAGAGGAGAGTGACGTTGATAATGAGCCCAGCAGAAAAAGAAGAAAAAATACACCAATTCCTGACAAACGCCTACGAAAGAGGGAAGCTAAACATCTCCCTGAATACCTTAGTGGGATCCAAAAATCTAGATCAAAATGCAGATATCCCGGATGCAGAAGCCTAACTATTTGCAAGTGTATTGCATGTAACGTGTTTTTATGCTGTAGTCTTCAAAGAAATTGTTTTTCTGCCGTGCACCAATAAATGTTAATTAAAATTTTTGTAAAAAATTGTTTTATTGTCACAGTTCGAACCCAAAGTATCCTCAGTGATACCACAATTTTTTCAGAACATACCCATCCAAAAAAAATTTCAATCATTTTTTAGCATTTTGTATCCCTCTAAGATTATTTATTTCTCTTGGCATCAAAATATTCCCAGCAATTCTGTCTTGAGCCCGAAGAGGTTATAACCAATTTTACCATTAAGGACCCAAAGATTTTTTCCCAAAAAGCATTCAGAAGTTTTTCAATTAAAATTAAAAAAGAATTAAAACAATCTTTACTTAAAGTCAATGCAATTTTTTCTGCAAATTTTGTGAAATCACAAAATGCTGAAACTGCTATTAAAACATTTTTCACGAAAAATGAAATAATTGACAATGCTACTAACTTAAAATCGTGGTATGGAAAAAATATTCAAAATAGAATCCTAACAAAATTGGAGGAATTTCAAGAAAGGGATAGTGGATGGGCTTTGTATCAGATTATTTATTTAAAAATTAACATTAATAGTTACAACCCCATAAGTGTTGGTATTTCAACTTACGTAGACCTACCGTCTTTTATTAAAAGAGCTAAAGCTGTCATTAATATTAAAAACAATGATAAATACTGTTTCTTATGGTCAATAGTGTCTGCCTTATATCCTGCTCCCCCAAACAAAAATTCTAGCGCCATCAATTTTCCTATAACTTTAAAACAAATACCTAAATTTGAAAAACTAAATTTTATTTCTATTAACATCTACACCATGGAAAAAAGGACATTATTTCCCATTAGTAAAAATGATGTTGAAATCGGTGATTTAAATTTTAATGATGAATATAAAAATGTTTTAGATAGCAAATATTTTCATTTTGCTTATACAAAAAATTTGTCAAGATTAGTAAACAAGCAAATTGGCAATATTAATAATAAATCATGGTTATGTGAACGTTGTTTAAATCATTTTCAATCTGAAGTAAATTTAGCTAAACACACTATCGATTGTAAAAAATTAAATAAAACTAAAGTAACAATGCCTAGTCAAAATGAGAGATTTTTAAAGTTTAAAAATTTTAAAAATAAAGAAGAAGTACCATTTGTAATTTATGCAGACCTTGAATGCATATTAAAAAAATATGATGATGTAGTACATGTAAATTTAAACACTAAAAAACTGCAAGAACATATTCCTTGTAGTAGTGCCTTTTATCTTAAATGTTCCTATAATGATACTTTATCAAAATTTGTTAGTTAAACCGGTCAAAATTGTATATCATGGTTTATAAACAATCTTAAACAGATAGCTAATGAAATTGATAACATTTTTAGTAACCCTGTCTCTATGCCACCCTTAACTACTAGTGAAAAAAAACAAATTAAACAAGCAACACATTGTCATATATGTTGTTGTAAATTTAAGGAAAATGATGACAAAGTTATTGATCATTGTCATTTGACCGGAAAGATAAGAGGAATGGCTCATAATAGTTGCAACTTAAATTTTACCGACTCACACCACATACCAGTAGTTTTCCATAATTTATCTGGCTATGATAGTCACTTTCTAATTAAAGCCTTAAGTACTGAAATAAAAGAAAAAATAACTTTATTACCAATCAATAAAGAAAGATACATATCATTTACTAAGTATGTAGAAAATACATGCATTTCTTTTCGCTTTATTGACTTTTCGATTTATGTCTTCTAGTTTAGAAAAATTAGCATCATATTTACCAGATGATGATAAAAAAATAACTAAAAAAAATTATGAAAATATTAAACTGATGTTATTTAACTTGCTGATATTTTTGAAAAATGTCGAGCAACGTGTAAGGCTACATATCAACTAGACTGTTTACATTACGTAACAACCCCTTCGTTGGCCCTTGATGCATTTTTAATTATGACCAATACTACGCTTGAATTGTTGACTGATCCAGATATGTTCATGTTTATAGAACGAGGTATACGAGGTGGAGTTTTACAATGCTCTAACAGATATGGTAAAGCAAACAATAAATACATGGGAGAACAATAAAACACTAATGAACCCATTTCATATTTAATGTATTTCGATGTAAATAACCTTTATGGGGCTGCGATGTTTGTTCCTTTACCACAATCAGATTTTGTTTGGGTTAACGATTTTTATCAGGAAAATATATATTTTAAATATTCCAGATGATGGTCACATTGGATATATTTTTGAAGTGGACCTTTACTATCCAAAAGAAATTTATGAATTACATAACGATTTACCTATCTGTCCTGAACGTTGTCTACCACCAATTTCAAAGTCTAAAATACCAAAATTATTAACAACTCTATTCAATAAGGAAAAGTACATTATACATTACAGAAACCTAAAACAGGCTCTTCAATTTTGTTTAAAAATTATAAAGATTCATAGAACTCTTAAAATTAAACAGTCGGCATACTATAAAAAATTTATTGATTTAAATACGGAATTAAGGAAAAAAAGTAATAACGAACATGATAAAAATTTCTATAAATTATTAAATAATGCAAATTTTGGTAAAGCAATGGAGAATGTTCGTAAATATAAAGACGTTAAACTGGTAACTAAATAGTCTGGTAGATATGGAGCCAACTATTATATTTCAAACCCAAATTTCCACAGTCTTACCATATTTGATAATGATATGGTTGTAATAGAAATGTCCAAAATAAATGTAACATTTAATAAACCGATATACGCTGGATTTTCAATTTTAGATATAATGTCGGATATGGATTTGCACCCTTAAGGATGAATAAATCAATTCATACTTTGCTGTGGTGCTAAGACACTTAATAGGTGTTGAGTCTGCTGATAAGAATAGGTGTAGTGGAAAAATAGTGTGTAGAAGAAAGATAAGGACATTCCTAGTTTGGTAGGAGGAGTTTGTAGATGAAATTTGATACACATAATTGTTTGTATTGGTTGGGATAAAGGGTTCCATTTTGAATAGTCCATCCAGGGGAAAATCCCCTCTTTAATAAATTGCTGACATAGCAAAAAGGAACCCCTTCTTCCATCTGGTAAGGGTTGCAAAACTTATAAAAAACTCGGAGAAACACTTACTCGGGGAGTTGAAAAAGTATTCAAGTGTAAGGGTAACCTCTGCCCAAATAACTACTTAAAGTTTAAAACAGTTTTCAAGCCATGAAGAGTACTGCCCCAGAACCAGTTTACTTTGCTTCGATTGCGTAAGTGTTCCTTACATTTAATTATTAAATTGTATTCTTCTTATTTTGGTCAAAGTTGTCTATTAAGAACAAATTGTTTCTTTAAACTTACTAGAATAACACCTTTCTAAAGTAAGTCAAAAAGAGACAGTTTCTCTTCTTATTCTAGAGAACTATCTAAATTTACCATTTTATAATCTTTAACGTAACATTGTATTTTATTCACATTATGATTATTGTCTGTCATCGCTTTGCTATTCATTAAATAAATGTCTTAAAAACTCCTTAGTGTTTCAGTGATTCGATAGCGCATAAGGGCACAAATAATAAATAATTAAAACATAGATCAAAACCATCTAAGCTACACAACCCAGTCGCCTGTCATTTTAAGACGCGACATTTGGTGGAGGTGCCGGGTATAAAGTCTTAAAAACACGAGGAAATAATATAATAATTCAAAAATGCCATAAATATTATAATTTATTTTGATCACATTGCTATACCGTGTAATAGCAATTTTTTATTTAAAGCAAATTGTCGCAAAAAACACCGCGTCGAGACTAAGACTGAAATCCTATTTCATTTAGCAGTACCCGTTGAAGATAATAATTATTGTCCATTTCAGCAGGTTCGATATCTTAATATTGTGATACGGAATATTAATTGAAAGAGACAGGATATTCATTAAGGTAAGGGATAAGTAACTAAATACAGGCAACTGCTTTCGCTTGCAGTTATATGTATGCCAAATTTATGCTTTCATAATAAATTTTGTGTTTATTTTTAGATTGACGTTTTCCATTGTAAACGTACAAGTGGAAGCCACGAAATTTATAGCGTGGATGAATATTTATTATTCACAAATAAGACCGAAACTTTTACTGATTTTACCATTGGACGATCTTTATGAACGACTTTTTGAGGATGAAATAATACCGACAGAGCGAAAATTAGAAACAGCCTTTAGGGATCTAAAAAATGTTTTACCACCTCGTATATTAACACAAATAGAAGCAGATCAATACTACATGTGAGCTTCTCGTCTTAATTTAGGTCCACAGTGCTAAAAACTATGGGCATTGTCTTATACTTTATTGAAAATAAACAAAAGATATCCACAATTAGTTTCTACGCCGAAACACATTTTCGATGTTGAAGTCCATAATTTAATAAATTCTCCGGATAATTTGGCTCTAGTCAATACCTTAATGACAGAACCTAGTACATCTGAGGCAAATACCGCAAGTACAAAAAATTAAATGTTTTGGGGGTTATAATAACAAATACCTAATATGCTTTTAGTCGATAGAATTTTTTATAATCATATACTAAATACGGCTTACAACGTCACTAGTAATTTAGTTTATTTAACACATAACAAATCAGAAATTGAATGATAGAGATGTAAAACAAATTAAAGACAATGCAAGTCCAAAATTATTCTATCATTCAAGAAACATCATTGTCTCCAACCTTCAAACAGACACTAAAATCAGAAATTATTAACTACATATGACTACGGACTAATATTCATAAACATCATAAATCAGGAAAGGTAATAATAATATACTAATATTTTTGTTTTTTGAGGTATTTATTACTATTGCAAGCTTTTGAAATCAATACCAATAAAAATCATACCAGGAGCGTATCTAAGAAAACTACCTGAAGTTACCACGTATGAAGCATCAATACCACTCATCTTTGAGGCAGCTAATCATCTAAATGGTTTGCACAGTCAAATTTTGCTACCAATCACGGACTCTCAATGTCTAACACAAAATTGTGAAGTTTATAGAAAATTAGATGAATTGAGAATGGCTTTTACCCAAGCAATACAATCCATGGACCCAAACATGACAAATCTTCATCAAACAGATAACATGGTACGTATTAAACCAAGAAAAGAACGTTCATTAGATTTTATAGGAGAAGCTATAAATTAGTGTTGTGGCCTTGTCACAAAACGAAAATTCGAAAGTCTAGCATAAGACGACACAAATTTAAAAAATAACATTTTTAAAATATACGAGACTATACAGTCTGACTACAATTTTGTTCAAAATTACAAAAATATCACTGATCAGGAATCCTCAAATTTCTTACTTATACAAGAAAAAGTGCATAATTTACAAAATTTTATTAAAACTGAGTCCCAAGAGACCGGTTATTTAGCAACTCAAATTTATGGTAATTTTTTAAAAATGTTTGAACTTTTATCAGTATTTAAAAAACATGACCTTATAGCTTCTTGCAGATATCACCACATTAAACTCTCAACTGTTTCGCCGACATATTTGAAAAAATAATTACTTCAACTTCAGTCGGAAATTGAAAAGTACCAATACACTTTAGCTATTCCAATTTCAAAATTGTCAAACTACTATCAATTGCCTATAACTGATTGCATTATAAGTCAAAAATTAACGTTTCTTACGATTAAAGTACCAATTCGAAAAACACATATTTCTTGGACACTTTTTGAATTAGTTCCAATTCCATTTGCTTGGAAAAACGAAACGTGCATTTTCCTACAACAAAACCATTTTTTTGCAGTCGCACAAAATTTAACCTCAAGGGATAATAACATAATTCATGTAAGAGCAGTTACTGGCATTATGTTACACCAGTGTAAACCTTACGAAAATCAATTATGTTATTTGCCTACCTTTCTAGCCGATACATCTTATGGTTCAGAATGTGCAAAAAATATGTTAGGACGGACAACAAAAGAACTATCACAAATATGTCCTACACGATGCCATCACTCTAATTTAAGTCATATCTCAAATTGAAGACGATACATACGTCATAACCCACCCCAAGTCAACAACAAACATTATTTGCCCTTTAAACACACACATGATACCAGATACAATATTAAAACAACCCGGAGCAATTGAAGTAAAAGTTCCATGCAATTGTCGATTAAGCATAAAAAATATTATCTATATAGATACAAAGTTTCCCTGTCGAGAAACAACGCCGTTACAGTCATATATACATATATTACCGACTACTTGGTCGAAATTAGAATTATTTTTAGTAACATTTAGTAAAGATTTTGTTTCACAGCCCGTATTTACGGATATAAACGAATGCCTTAATGCTAACTGGTCATTGTCTGTTCCACATTTAAATTTGTCAACATCAAATGACGTACATATAATAAAGAAAGAATTATTTGATTTAAAAAATACTTCCGGACATTTTTCTTATTTACATAATAATACGCTAATGATAATATGGAATATTGTTTTATCACTTGTATTAGTTTATTTACTCTGGAGATTGAATTTAATTAGATATTTCCCTTATTTTGAACCGGTTCACGCACAAGGAGTTTTGCGTGATGATCATATTTTTGTTGCATTATTGAGATGCATTATTTCATTGTTACTTGGATTATTAGTAATTATGATTTATAAGATTTGTCACCGCGAGAGAAATAATACGCGTAATGTAGACATGTCAGAAATATTAGGTAAGAAGGGCATAGTGTCTCTCCCTTCTGGAAAAAATGTCAATGTTTTATTAGACTTACAGGAAAGTCAGGAAGACGAAACTAAGGTTTAAAGAGTTATGTTCCCTTTACTACAAATATTTAAAAAGTAAATATTTTTAAAAATTAGTTTCGCCACGTATACGTGTTTAAGGATCCCAAATATTTAAATGTTCAACGTGTAAAATGTCACACGTGTATTTTTTATATTTTATTTTTATTGTATGAATATATTTTACTATGGCATAGCCATTTGCTTTAAAAACTGCTTAATTTGCTTTATATGTAACAGGTCATATATATAACTTTTTATAAACTTGGTACTTATCAAGAATTATTTATAACTTAAAAGTTTTGTAACCCAATTTTAATTATAACAGAAACAATGTTTTAGTATTTCTTGATAGACCAGTATCACGGTACAACTATTGTCAGTACGATAGTCAAACTCCTTCCGTTCATACTTGTCAAATTTAAAAACTCATACTGCACTATTTGTTTCACGTATATACTACATCTGAAGACCTATGCACTACAACACCTGGAAGACCATCCACTCCACCACAGCTGTAAGTTACCGAACCATCCACCATAACTGGGCGAATTGCAGTAACCCAAAAATCATTATGAGGGATGCCTCTCCTAAAGCTACTGTGCTAGTTATCCGTACAACCCTACAAGTCTTGTATCCTCCATCCCATGGAACTTCAAGTAAATCTATTACAAATTGGTCGCCGTGGTCGTTGACCCTGGAGGAGGGGGTAATGCCGGATATGGATTGGCACCCTTAAGGATGAATAAATCAGTTCATACTTTGCTGTGGTGCTAAGACACTTAATAGGTGTTGAGTCTGCTGATAAGAATAGGTGTAGTGGAAAAATAGTGTGTAGGACAAAGATAAGGACATTCCTAGTTTGGTAGGAGGAGTTTGTAGATGAAATTTGATACACATAATTGTTTGTATTGGTTGGGATAAAGGGTTCCATTTTGAATAGTCCATCCAGGGGAAAATCCCCCCTTTAATAAATTGCTGACATAGCAAAAAGGAACCCCTTCTTCCATCTGGTAAGGGTTGCAAAACTTATAAAAAACTCGGAGAAACACTTACTCGGGGAGTTGAAAAAGTATTCAAGTGTAAGGGTAACCTCTGCCCAAATAACTACTTAAAGTTTAAAACAGTTTTCAAGCCATGAAGAGTACTGCCCCAGAACCAGTTTACTTTGCTTCGATTGCGTAAGTGTTCCTTACATTTAATTATTAAATTGTATTCTTCTTATTTTGGTCAAAGTTGTCTATTAAGAACAAATTGTTTCTTTAAACTTACTAGAATAACACCTTTCTAAAGTAAGTCAAAAAGAGACAGTTTCTCTTTTTATTCTAGAGAACTATCTAAATTTACCATTTTATAATCTTTAATGTAACATTGTATTTTATTCACATTATGATTATTGTCTGTCATCGCTTTGCTATTCATTAAATAAATGTCTTAAAAACTCCTTAGTGTTTCAGTGATTCGATAGCGCACCATAAGGGCACAACTAATAAATAATTAAAACATAGATCAAAACCATCTAAGCTACACAACCCAGTCGCCTGTCATTTTAAGACGCGACAATATCAAAAACTATAGTTTACGATTTTCATTACAACTATATTAAGAACAAATTTGGTGAAAATGCAAAATTATTGTATACCGATAATGATTCATTGATTTATCACTTTTTTGTTGAGGATATCTATAAACATATAAGGAAAATGGTTGTAAGTTTGACACCTCTGACTATGCACCTTATAATGTTTATAATATACCTTTAAAAAATAAGAAGGTAATTGGTTTAATGAAAGATGAAAATAATGGCAAAATTATGACTGAATTTATTGGACTAAGATCTAAAATGTACACATATAAGGTTCTAAATAATTATCAGGAACAGGAATATAAAAAAGCTAAAGGTATTAAATCAACCGCACTAAAATCAATTACTTTTGAAGACTACTATCAATGTCTTTTTAACAATCAAAATACTTATTGTTCACAGAAACTTATTAAATCGTTTTACCATAATGTTTACACTATTGACCAACAAAAAATAGCTTTAAGTCTAACAGACGATAAACGTATTATAAATTATTTATTTACTGATACAGTACCTTGGGGCTATGAAAAAATTTCATAATTTTTTCTTATTTTAGAATGTCAATTCCTACCACTATTGTGATGGAACACAGTTGTGTCATAAATGTAAACAGTTCTTTTGCTTTTGTAAAAAATCAATAAATAAGCATACCTTTATTGATAAATTGTATTCATCAATATCAGCTAACAATTTATATTGTAAAGAAAAAATGCCGAACAGTTCAGATTTTAATAAATAAAAAATTGCTTTACTTTTACTTAATATGTACCTATAGATTTAAATTGTATTTCTCAATTCTTGTATTGACATTATTGTATGTAGTTTATAAAAAGAAGTTTAAATAAATCAATGAATATTATTTTTCATTATTATTTAATTTGTGTTTTTCTTACCTTTCATTCCCTTCCTCCTTAGACTAATTACTGTAGAAGAAAAAAACAACAA
Organism: Polydrusus cervinus; assembly: GCA_935413205.1. Taxonomy (NCBI): domain Eukaryota; kingdom Metazoa; phylum Arthropoda; class Insecta; order Coleoptera; family Curculionidae; genus Polydrusus; species Polydrusus cervinus. The sequence continues at coordinate 25,430,605 of OW284515.1, forward strand.
TAGATTGTACATGTTTAGGGATCTAATCATTGTAAAATTATAAAGATATGTATTGAATAAACAACACGTAAAATAGTTTAGCTTGTTTGATTTTAACACACACAAGTGTTATCAGTATCAATATTATAAATAGAAACATTTTCACCCGAAGCTGACCTCTTAGTTTAACACACACGTGTTATCAGTATCAATATTATAAATAGAAAAATTTTGACCCGAAGCTGACCTCTTAGAGATAAATTTTAATTCGGCCAGCCTTAATAAATTACTTCTTCTTCCAACTAGCTATTACGTCACCTGTATATATAATACATTGATCTCTTTGACCAACGTCTACACCTACTGGTGAACTGCGTCATTGCCGATATTACCTATTCACCTAAGAACTACTCTTGTAGAATTACGTCACTTCTTTGCCATGAAGAAAGTCCATCCATCTAACACACATATTTATATACCTAAGGCTCTTTTGGTCAACAGCCACTGGTAAATTGCGTCATTGTCAACCAATTCTTTGGCTAAAAAATATTTCTTGCAGAATTACGTCACTTCTTCGGCAAAGAAGTCATCCTGCTTAGAGATGTTGATGGCACAGGCCATCCGAAGCACCAATCTGCTCAGAACCCCGGCAGTTATACTACTCCTACAAAAGATATTGCCATTACATCAATGAGTATATAATATCGACGTAACAAATATGACTGCATTTTCCGAGAGGTAATATAGTTATATCCTAGCTACGTAACGACAAGGTTTCCTGATGCGGACATTATGCAGTGTTATCTCATGAGTTTTGAATAAGTTATCTACATAAGAATGTTACATAACTCGTAAAAGTATTTGTTGCGGACAATGCAATTCTTCTTTTTTTTATTCTTATTTTTAATCAAATTTTGTAAATATCTTATTAATTTTAAATCGCCCCGTACATAAATATTTTTAGATCCGGTTGTACAATAAGAACTTAAGTACGAGTTTAGTTGAGCTCTACTTAAAGTTGAACTCGGTTCAAAAAGGTATTTCTATTGTATAATCAATTCCTAACCACAGGTGCGCACAGGTAGGATCAATCAACTTTATTAGTTGTCAAAGTTTGGGGTATTTACAATTATTTGCAGATACTTTTTCCATGTCTTCTAATACAAAACTATCTACAAATTTTACCTTTAAAAAAGAATGTTTGCTATTAACTTTGGTTAGGGAGTTTTAAAGTATTTTGGAAAATAAAAAAACAGATAGGGGACTCATCTAAAAGAACAAAATATGAGTATGATGCTTTGTGTTCGAAAGTGAGCCATTGGGCAGGGGCCGAGGCTAATTTGGAAACTGAAAAATAAAAAAAAATTGAAGAGGAGCATGCTACCAAACTAGAATTATTGAGAAAAAAAATCAAATCGAGATTGAGCTGATGAAAAAGGAGTCCAATGCTAGAATAAAAAGAACAGAAACGCAGATGAAAGTAAATGTGAAAGGCATAACAGAGCGACACATTTTAATGCAAAAACGTCAAAATAAAGATTACATTATTTAAACAAGTCAGGTATATTAATGTGTACATTGCCTTAGGTTTTTGTGATAATAAAGATGGTTGTTAAATTATTATTTTTTTTATATTAAACCAGGGCTGGCAGAAACCCGGGTTTTTCTCTTAGTTAGGTGGGCTTTTGGGTATTTCCTCTGGGTTTTGTGTTTTTGGTGGGTTTTTGTGTTTTTGTTTAATTACGTCATTTTTGACGTTTGTTTGTAACCTAACCTAAAAATTTTATAATTTTTGTGGCTAGTCTGGACTCTGGACAAACAATGGGTTAGTTTTATTAATGTTATTGGCAGGTAAGTTATTATTTTTAACAAACTCGCTACAATTTTACATTCGTTGTTGGTGTTGGGCGAGGTTAGTTTATGCTAACGATAAAACCACCACTCTTGTAACTGTATTAAATTTTGCCGTTTATCGTAGGTCATATTTGCATTAAAGTTGAGAGAAATTTCGTATTATACTGCTGCTATGGAAGTGGAAGAACAAGAACTGCAAGGAGAAGTAATAATGGACCCTGACCTTCAAGAAGTTGAAGAAGTTCCATACTCTAGTGAAGTAAATTGGGCACTCGTAGAGCCTGCCTCTGCTGTTTTTGTAGACACTACAAATACTATGAACTCGACTATGAATATTGAAAGTGAAAATCAGAAGGAAAGAAATGAAAATAATAAAAAGGACCAAAGTAAACGCGAAGCTGTGTATTACGGAGGCGGTCGCCATAAAGCTAAAGAGTGGCAGTATGTGATTAAACTACCAAATAATAAGTACCGTTGCAAATTTTGCAAAGAATTAAGACTCATTTAAAAAAATGTTCTCTACTCAAGCTATGCAAAAACAGAACCTACAGATCTCGCTACAGATAAAGCCCAAGAAACTGAAACACAAGCAAGCCTAAAAACCTTGACTGAGGATTCAAAAAAAAACGGCAAGCCACTTAAGCCAGGTATACCTGATAAACCTGTAAAGAGATTATATGAAGAATGTGAAGATACCACCTCTTCTCCTTTAGGTTCTGTAGGAGGTAACTAGGACATACTTATTTATTATTTGTTATTTTGCTTATTTATTGTTTTTTTTAGGTTCGAGTTCGAGTTGGAAAAGGCAAAAAACTTTGGATGCTGTGATTGTAAAAACATCTATCGAACAAAAAAATGCAATAGATTTAAAAATAGCAGAATTTTTTTATGCTTGTAATGTGCCTTTTGTTGCTGCGGAACATTCTGCATTTTTAGACATGGTAAAAGCATTAAGACCCGGGTATAAACCTCCCAGTCGTAAACAGCTTTCAGGTAATTTATTGGACGAGGTTCATGATATATTCGACAAAAAAATCGCTGAAATAATAACGGTAGTTATTTCAGCGATTTGCTTGACGGCTATTCGAGCTGCAAAAATGACCCTATTATTGCATCAAGTATGCATACTGGTAAAAGTTCCTTTCTTTTATCCGACAAAGATTGCTGTGATGACCAAAAACTGCCGAATATCATTTAGAAGTGGCGAAGGAAAACATTAAGATGTGTAAAGAAAAGTTTAACAAAAACGTATTTGCAATAGTTACTGATAATGAAAATAAGATGAAAAGTTTTCGGAACAAAATATCTAGTGAATATCCTGAAATCCCTACATATGGATGCAATTCCCACTATTTAAATATTCTGGAGCAACATGTTTCACCACAAACAGTTCTTAAACATGTGGTTTAAATCCAGAAGTATATGCGTAACCACCATAAAGCTTGTCGCGCACTTACCCGGCACAGCACGGCACGGCACGTCCCGTCAAAATACGAATAGAATTAAATCCATGCAAATAAATGAACCATCGCCCATTAGTCCGGCACGGCACGGTCCAGCCCGAATTTTGACGGAAAGGATTGCCGGTCCCCGATCCTCACCGGTAAACAACGGTACGTGCTATGCTGTGCTGGTCGAGTGAGCGTGTCACCGGCCGGCGCCGACCAGTATAATCTTGAGACGCATCCTATTGGTTTTGTAATTATTTCGGCACTTGTTCAGAGTTTAGTTTAGCAAAATGGACGAGGAGAAATTAATTTGCTTGGTTCAAAAATATAAAGAAATTTATGACTTGAGTGACGGTGCCTACCATAATCAACAGCAAAAGGACAACGTATGGGAGGAAATTGCAGGAGAATTAAATAGACCCAGTAAGTATTTATACATAATTTATTTTGCATTTTTTTATACAGTATGTTCCAGGATCAATGTAAACAGTAATATAACCTTAAATATTTCTTTTGCCTTTTCTTACTATTAATGTTTGCCATGGCACCGAACCGGTCACAGAGTTAAAATACCTTTTAAATTTTTTTCTAACCTCCAATGCAAGCGTAGTTGAAGATCCGTCTATTCCTGATATCTCCCTTAATCCTTGTGAGGCTTGATTATCTTCATCCCCTTCCGTCCAGTGGCATGTATCATTTCGAAGAAAATTATGTAAACAACATGTAGCAAAAATAACCTTGTCCATATTTTCAGGGATAATTTGTAGGCGTCTCTGGTAAATGCGAAATCTCTTTGTCAAAATTCCGAAAGCGTTTTCGGAAACTCGCCTAGCTCTACTATGTCTATAATTATATATTTTAATTTCCTCGTTATTCAGTATTGCGCTTCCTGGATAAGGACGCATTAAATGTTTGCTCAAAGGAAAAGCCTCATCTCCAACGAAGACGTGAGGCATGATTTCGTCAGTGCCAGGAAGAGGTTTATCTTGAGGCAAATGAAGAGTATTTTTAAACAGCTTCTTTCCGATTGCCGAATTTGCAAATATTCCCCCATCACTATTTCTTCCATAGGCACCTACATCAATGGCGGTAAATTTACAATAATCATCTACAAATGCAAGTAAAACAATACTAAAAGTTTTTTTGTAGTTATAATATAGGGAACCACTATTGGGGGGTTTGTCAGTAACTACGTGCTTCCCATCGATGGCAGCAACGCAATTTGGAAAATTCCATATTCTTTTAAAATCCTGTTCGTTTTTTATCCATGTTTCTTTTGAAGGAGAAGGTATTACCAATGGTCCCAAATTTTTCCATATGGCCTCACAAGTTTTATAAACGATGTAACGAACTGTTGTTTCTCCAAGTCGGTAGCTAAACGCAATTGTTCGAAAGGTATCTCCCGTAGCAAAAAATCTAAAACAAAATTTAGATCGTTAATGACAATGTTAACATTTATTATTTTTTTTCTTTTATTTTAGTCTCTGAATGCAAAAAAAGATGGAGTACGTTGAGAGATAGCTATCGAAAATCTATTAAGGCTCAGGAAACTAGAAGTGGCGAAGCGGCAACAAAAAAAGAGTTGGCGCTATGACAAACAAATGTCGTTTTTGCGACCTTTCTTGGCAGATAGACAGCAAATCAGTAGTGTTACTCATTCTGATTCATCGGAAACTGAAACGCAGCAGCCGGAAGAAAACAGTCATATAGATGATGTTGCCAGTCCCGTTAGCATTCTAAGCCCTTCGGCGTCTAGACCGTGCAGTTCCGCTTCAAACAAATCAGACATGGCAGCACAAAAAAGAACTTACATTCAAAAAAAGCAAAATACACTATCATCAGCGCAAGTACTTCAAGATTATTTGACTGAAAAAAGCACCCGAAGAAAGTCTACTTGTAAAACACAAAAATCTTTAGACCCGATAACAAAATTTTTTGATTGCATGGCCGAAACAACAAAAACATTTCCTCCAGAGCTACAAATTGAAGTTAAGGGAAAAATATTTGCAATAGTTAGTGATGCAGAAATAAAAAATATGAATTTTAGCCCGATAACTTTACCTAACAGTCAACAAGCTAATTTTGCTCATCAGCACTCTCAGTCTACCCACTTTCAGCAACAAAATCAGGTCACTATACCACAACCACTGTTTCAGCAACAGCAACATCAGTTGCCATATTCGCAGCTCCAAACACATCACCCGTCAGTCATACCATACACGCTCTCTTCACAAACACACGAACACGTAGCTTCACCATATCCGCTATATTCTCAACAACGAACACCAGCCTCTACTCATATTCCACCACCTTCAATTGATTATCTTCTTCTTAGGACGCCGTCTCCCTACGAAGGTTGGCGATCCAACTGGCTATAATGGTGCGTGAAACCGCGCCTCTGAAAATCTCTATGGATGTCCGTCCGAACCATCGGCGCAGATCCTTCAGCCATGAGTTCTGTCGTCTGCCCACAGATCGTTTACCCTCTATCTTTCCTTCGATGATGAGTCGGAGAAACTCGTACCGCTCCCCTCTCATAACATGCCCGATGTACTGGAGCTTTCGTTCTTTGATGGTTGTCAACAGTTCTCTGCCTTTACCTATTCTCCTTAGCACTTTCTCGTTGGTTATCCTATCCACCCAGGATATACGCAGTATACGGCGATACAAGTACATCTCGAAGGCGTCTATGCGGCTCTCCATCGACTGGCAGAATGTCCAGCTCTCGGAGCCATAGAGTAGCACTGGGAAGATGTAACATCGCAATATACGTATGCGGAGCTGCAGATCTAGGTCTCCACTTGTGAAGAGGTTTTTCATGGAGATGAAAGTCCTTCTGGCCTGCTCTATTCTTGATCTGATTTCCATTTTAGGGTCACTGTTCTCGTTGACGAGGGCTCCAAGATATTTAATGGACTGCACTTGTTCTACGACCTGGTTGTTTATTTGAAGAATTGTCTGTCTTGGTGCCTTGGAGAACACAACCAGCTTGGTCTTGGCAACGTTTATGTGTAGACCATACTGTGTGCTATATTCAACGATAAGATCCATTATATTCTGGAGATGCGGGAGGCTGTCGGCAACCACGACCGTGTCGTCGGCGAATCGTATATTATTAATAAGGGTGCCGTTGATTTTAACGCCCTCTTTCGCATTCCCCAGTGCCTCTCGGAACACTGCCTCCGAGTATATATTAAAGAGGAGAGGAGACAGGACACACCCCTGTCTAACACCCCTTCTAATTTCTGTTTCTTCGGATGTTATGCCCTCTATCCTAATCTCTGCAGTTTGATGCCAGTACAGCTGTGTAATGATGTTTAGATCTCCCGCATCGACTCCGGTGTGTTTTAGGATCTCAATGAACTTCTGGTGCGAGACACAGTCGAAAGCTTTTCTGTAGTCAATAAAGCAGGCGTAGATATCGACGTTCATGTCTCTGCATCGCTGTGTGAGAACGTTCAGAGAGAAGAGAGCCTCGCGCGTGCCCACTCCGTTCTTAAATCCGAATTGTGTTTCCCCAGCCTGTTCCTCACATCTGGCGTATATGCGAGTGTGTACGATGCGGAGAAACACCTTGAGGGCGACGAAGATTTTATTTTCAACAATAATGATAATGACATTGCAGGTGTCTAAAGTGATATTTCGTATTATATATTTTATAGACCAAATACCTAATACTTTTTAGTCATTATCAAAGAATGTTTTTTATTTTATGTTTAAAAAAAAATGAGTGTTATTTTTGTAGTTTGAAGCGTAACATTTACTTTAATAACTATTAAAAAAGCAAAAATAATTTCCTATTACTTACCTTAATGCTACAGCAAGCCTTTCTTCTTTTGATATTGCTCTTCGGAATGAAGTATTTTGAAATGTTAATTCAGACCCTAGAATATCAAGGAGTTCTGAAAACTTAGTAGGCGACATTCTAAAATATTAAAAAAATTTCGTCTCGTCTTCTCTAAGGTCGTTAAATAGATGATGGAACTCTCCAAGATTTGCCCTCTTCTGGTTAATAGGATGAACCCACATGCTTTTCCTTTTCTTTTTATTTTCTTCTTCTGCAAACAATGCGGCCACTACCATAACTTCTTCATCATCAGAACTGCTGCTGACATACATGATGAGATTGTCACTGCTAGATGTAAACTAAAAAATGTTCATTCACAGCACGCGGCCGGCGGCCTGCCGATGCCGGTTGCCGCCGGAAAAGTAAGCGATGATAACATCCGTTGCCGTCAGGCGATGGACAGCACCGGGCCGTGCTGTGCTGGACAAGTGCGCGACAACCTTAAACCGCATGGATTATTAAAGAAAAAAGGTGGACTTACACCGCAAATTCCAAATGATACGCGATGGAACTCACAACTAGACTGCGTACGGACATTTAACACAAATTATTTATTATACAGAGATATAGTTAAAGAACATCCTGAAATTATAGATGACGAAATTATTAGGAAAATTAACGACATGAACTTATACAAAAATACGCTTGATTTAGAAGTGCAACTAAACATTATTGGATCTGCTCTTGATAAAGTCCAGTCTGATGAGCTGACACTTTCAGAAACAGTTGACACTTGGCTCACTTTGTAAAACGACAAAAGTCTAGAGCCACATAAAGAAATTATTACCAAAAAACTAGAAGAGGCGCTGCAACCTTTTCACTTCCTTTGTTACCTTACTGATCCAAAATTTCTTAATAGTAATAAAACACTGGGGAAAAAATATGAAGAACAAGCAGAAAAGTGGCTGCTTGAAAATCATGAGGAGTTTCTGCAGCCATATTTACTTTTTCGAATTAAAGATGATGAGCTTTATTCTTCAACAATGTTTACTGAAACTATTTTAAAACATATGCCAGGTCATAAATGGTGGTGTATTACACATTCAAAATGTTTGGCACAAAAAAAGCAGGAGTCCTTGATAAAAACAGAATTTTTTTCCCAGCTTCATAGTTGCCCTGCTGCCTTAGAAAGGATTTTTAGTAGTTTTGGGTTTGTCTGGTCCAAGCTCAGAAATAGTTTAAATCCAGACCGAGTTCAAAAACTAGTTAAAATAATGAAGTACTTTCATTATATAAATAAAAAATAAGTACTTTTTGTTAACAAATATTTACGAATTTGTTGTTTTCATTCATTAAACAATAGAAGTTGTTATTTTTTATGTTAATAAAATATGTAAGTTCCTAGTATTTTAGTTTGCTAAATAAAAATCATAAAAAGTATAATTTGTTTACCTATTTTTTAATTTTAATTCTAAGTTTTATAGATGGGTTTTTGCTTTTGGGTTTTTGCTACAAAAACCCACTGGGTTTTTCAAGTGGGCTTTTGGGTTTTGCCAGCACTGTATTAAACTCAAAATCGTATCTATTTTTACAACTACCCTTCTACTAAAAAAAAAATAAAAAATATCAAAATTCATTTGTTGGCAATCTGGGTTAGATTAAAGTATTGAGAACGTCTTCGAGCGTGTTCTATAGCTCCTAGTACATCCATAAAATCTTCATCATCCGATTCGTCTGATAAATCCAGAAAGTGTCAACCTCATCATTCGCATTCACATTTGACACCACTACGAAGACGAGTCAATTCAGGCTGGGAACCTGAGGAAGCTTCAAAAAAATCTTTAGGGTGATTTAGACCTATTTCTTAGGCAAACCAAGAAAAAGAACTGGCGGACATGTAAAGTAAGCTATTCGGCCTCGGCACACGGGAATTGAGGCACCTTACTTTCCAGTTTACAGAAAAAAATACAATTGCTCCCGACTTTAATGCCACCAAAGGTCTCGCAGGGCAGGATTGGATTTATAAGTTTTTAAACAGAAAGAAAAATATTCCTCTAAGGTTGCCAGAATATACGTCGATAGATAGAGCTTTTAATAAATATAATGTGGATTTATTCTTTGCCCTTCTAAGAGAAATACTTGAAAAACATAAATTCACACCCAGTAGAAATTTTAAATGCGACAAAATAGGTGTTTCTACAGTACCAAATAAGCCATCCAGAATATTTTCCATGAAAGGAAAAATACAAGTGGGTAATCTATCTTCGGCTAAAAGAGGCACCTTAACTACAGCAGAAATTTGCTTCAATGCTGTTAGGTTCTACGTTCCTCCACTGCTAATTTTTCCGCGAGTAAGAAAATGCCCAACCCTAGAGCAAGGACTTCCTCCAGAATCTATAGTTCAATATCATCAGTCTGGGTGGATGCAAAGTGACATACTTTCTGAGGTTTGGTTTGATCATTTCTTGAAGTAAGTATACTAAACACACCGAGACTGACGGTGTTACTAATTTTTGACGGGCATGCAACCCATACAAAAAATTTAAAAATATAGTCCGTCTAGAAAGTATCCGGAATTTTATGTTTTTCCAAATTTTAATATATTTCCTTTTTGTAACATTCGAAGGCAAGAGCAATGCATCAAGTAGGTTGTGCCGATAGTAGGCTATGGCTAAAATCGCATGACAACACGATCTGTAAAATATTGTTGATTGTAAACAGGTTTAAGATTTGTGAAATAATGTCGCAAGTAGAAAAAAGAAAGAAGGTGGAATTTTTGTATAGAAAAGGTGTTCGAGACGTTAAAAAATTAGTGCAATTGACTGAACTCGGAAAAAGTGCAGTATATGAGACAATAAAGAGGATAAAAAATGGTGCAGATATGAGGCATAGACCAGTTTCGGGAAGACCGCGTAAGATTCGTGGAAACAATTTAAACGCTTTAGTAAACTTAGGACGGCAAAATCCACGTCTAGGGTTTCGAAAATTGGCTAATAGATAATTATGTGATGGTCACTTTCGCTATCAACCCATTAAGGAACCCATTACACTTTCTTATCACGACCTATTTAAACTCAAGACGAGGAGCAACCGTCGATTATTACGACATAGACTTTTTAGTTGTTAGTTATTCTTTTGCTTTTGTAAACGCATCACGCGTATTTACTGAAAGTTGTATTTTTAAATAAAAGTAAATTTTTTAAAAACACGTTGTTATAAACGAGAATTATAACTAGCGCAGTCGGTAGGATTTCGGAAGTTTCTTTCATCGCGAAAAAACTTCAGTTTCAACTGTTAATCCGAAGAACCTTCAGCAAGTGTCCAAAAAGTTTCTATCGCAGAAAACTACAAGAGGCCATTGTGCAGCGAGAAATAAAGATAACAATATTAATGTAAGTGTCGCTTATTCCTATTTTTATCCTGTCTATGTCCGAACATCCCTCCCCATCTAATTCTATCGCAGAAAATAGTGGTGAGCTAGTCTTAGAACTTTCAAATATTCTTTTAAATTTAAATTTAAATAACGAGGAAATAAGCACGCAAAAACATTTTAAAAATAAAAATAATTGTAAAACATTATTAAGTAAGAATTTAGTGTTAAAAAATAATTCTTGTAAAGAAATGGCTCCTCCAGCATTCGATACAAAATTATTCAATATTGTTCCACAATTCGATGGAAACCCTTTTGAATTAGCAGCGTATTTAGATACTGCAAGTATGTTAATAAATACGTACTGGGACGTTAACCCAGCTAACCTTAATTGCACACAAAATATTTTGTTAATATATGGCATTTATGCTAAATTGTCAGGTTTTGCAAAAGAAGTTTATAGCACAACTATTTCCAAAGATTGGGCATCAGTAAAAAACGCTTTAATCGCACATTTTGGCGACCATCGCGATGAAAGTGGTCTACTTTCTGATTTATGCTCACTTAAACAAAATCATAACGAACCACCACTTTATTTTTTGCAACGAATCATGTCAAATTTAAATGCTTTACATAATTACATCGATACTCACGAACAAGTAGAGGCAAATAAAATTGTAAGAAAAACTTTCTACAATAATCACTGTCTAAATGTATTTTTATCCGGTCTAAAAGAACCCTTAGGATCGATAATAAGAGCAATGAAACCAAATGACCTCGCTACTGCACGTCAATACATAGTAACAGAAAATAATATTAGGCATATTCAAAAAACACCCAATCATTTCCAAAATAATACAAATTTTCAAAATAACGTTAAACAAAATCCTAATTATATTCACAAACCCCAAATGCAGAATAATTCACAACATTTCAATACTAGACCCCAATTTCCCAGTTAACCCATACATATTAATCCAAGACCTGTAGCACCCCAAAGATTTTTTACTAACAAACAAGTTTTCGGAAAACCGCAAAACGCGTGGAAACCGCAAGGTTCACACAATAATTACCCGAAACCAGTACTAATGAGCGGTGTATCACACGGTACAAGTTTTGCAAGACAAAACAAAGCCCCCACTAATATCTTTAAAAATCAACGCCCTAATCCTAATATTATTGTTGAAGAACTCTATAATTTAGAACCTGTCGACGACAGTCAACAATACGAAAATTATTACTATCCCGAACAAGACTCTGAATATTTCACAGAAAACGAATCTCTAGCTAATGAAAATTATTGTACGCAAGACGATACAAATGAGCAAAATTTTCAAATAGTCGAAACACCCCCGATAGATTTATAGAACTACATTCAATTTATGACAAAAAAGACCTACCCTATATAACTATCTCTAATCCACCATTAAAATTACTAATTGACACAGGCGCTACAAAATCATTCCTTAATCCCGAAATTGCAGAAAATTATTTTCCTGAATACATAAAAAATGAACCATTTACCATCTCATCAATATTTCAAACAACAAACCGTAATTCATGTGCAGAAATCCCCGCATTTTTAGAATTCAACACAGAAAAACAAATAAAATTTTACTTATTTAAATTTCATCACTTCTTTGACGGTCTAATAGGCTATGAAACATTAAAATCATTAAATATTCAAATCGATATTCCAAATTCCGTAATTAAAACACCTAATACGCAAATCACACTAGAACATTATGAATCAAAACAAAAATTATTATTTTACGCACAAATTAGTCCATTTACAATAGAAAGCCTTAAAATACCCGTTAACATTAAACAAGGTAATATTATAATACCAACAACAAAATTAGCTAACGATTGTTTAATTAGAGAAGGTCTAACTACCGTAAATAACAATTACGCATCGATAGAAATCCAAAATAATGCTAATTGCATACAAGAAATATCTCTTTTCGAACCTATTGTAAACCCCATTAATATTAATGACTTCGAAATTTATAATTATCAAATTAATAAAAATAATTATAAAAAAAATAATAAAGACGACATTGACATAACAAAATTAATAAGAACCAATCATATGAACGCGGAAGAAAAATTTTATATTGAAAATCTTTGCAGAAATTATTCAGACATTTTTCATAAAGAAAATTCGCAACTGATTTTTACTAATACCATTAAACACCAAATAAAAACAACAGACGAAATACCTGTTTATACTAAAACCTATAGATACCCTTTTGTCTATAAACCAGAGGTAGAAAAACAAATAAATAGCATGCTTGAACAAGGCATTATTGGCGCAAGCAATTCTCCTTGGTCTTCACCCATTTGGATTGTGCCAAAGAAAGCAGACGCTTCAGGCAAGAAAAAATGGCGAATTGTTGTAGACTATAGAAAAGTTAATGAAAAAACAATAGACGACAGATATCCAATCCCCAATATATCTGATATTTTAGACAAGCTAGGCCGATCTCAATATTTTTCCACTCTTGACCTCGCGAGCGGATTTCATCAAATTGAAATGCATCCCGAAGATATTGCAAAAACGGCATTCAATGTAGAAAACGGTCATTACGAATATCTTAGAATGCCATTTGGTTTCAAAAACGCACCGGCAACATTTCAAAGAGTTGTAGATAATGTTCTAAAAGAATTACAAAATAAAATATGTTTTGTATACATAGACGATATTATCATTTTTTCAACATCTCTTCAAGAGCACCTTACAAACCTAAAATTAGTCTTTCAAAAATTACGCGAAGCAAATCTAAAAATTCAATTAGACAAATCAGAATTTTTGCGAAAAGAAGTTGCTTTTCTTGGTCATATCATAACAGCAGACGGTATAAAACCAAACCCCGACAAAATTAAAGCTATTTTAAATTTTCCAATTCCTAAAACTAGAAAAGAAATCAAAGGATTTCTAGGCCTTGTGGGATACTATCGTAAATTTATAAATAACTTTGCTCAGATAACTAAACCTTTTACTAAGTGCTTGAAGAAAGACGCAAAGATAGACATTAATGACCCCACTTATCAGAAAACATTTCAAGATTGTAAAAACCTTTTAACTAATGACCCTATACTTCAGTATCCTGATTTTACAAAAGAATTTATTTTAACCATACATTTAAGTTTGGAAATACAATCACATTAACAATTTGCGACAGCTTTTCAAAATTCGGTCAAGCTTATGTTTTACCTAGCTTATCAGCCCTACATGTCTACCAAGGTCTTTTACAATTTATAGCTAACTATAAAGTCCCTGAAAATATTACATCAGATGATGGCAGTGAATTTACTACCAACGTAATTAAAGACTTTGCGAAATTATATAATATAAATTGGCATTATACACTACCTGATAACCCAAATAGTAACTCGATCGTAGAAAGATTTCATTTAACCTTAATAGAACATTTGAGAATATTAACAATAACAAAACCAAAATTAACCCCTCAAGAAAAACTTTTATATGCAATAACAGGTTACAATAACGCTATTCATTCTAGTACCAAATTTAAACCAATTGATTTATTATTAGGTCACTTAGACACTAAAACGCCCATAGATATTAATAAAGAATCTCAGCTAGCTAACCAACTTGTAAACGAACACAAGGAAACAATGAAAAATATTTATACAAATTTAAATAATAATATGCATGAAAAGAAAACTTCAATAACAAATAAATTAAATAAAGAAAGAATAGATCCACCTGATATAGAACCAGGTACAATCGCTTTTAAAAATGCACCAAAAAGGCAAGCAAAAACAGAAGCATTATATAAACCTACCCATATAATAAAAAGCACAAATATCACATTAACAACGCATTAATAACACAAAAGCATTATATAAACCTACCCATATAATAAAAAGCACAAATATCACATTAACAACACCTCAAAATACATATCATAAAAAATCATTTAAAAAACCACGCAAACTAAATAAAACCTCAATTTTGCAGGATTGTCCTGACTCTCCAAGCAGTAGAAATGAAAATTAAAATTCAAGATCTTAAAGAAAACCCCGGAATCTTACCTTTTAAATTAGGAACATCAAAAATAAAAATAGCATCCCATACCTTCCTGTACTACATTAATATCCCACCTATTATTCATCAACAAATTTCTATAATCACCTAGATTATGAAATTACTATAGTTAATAGTAAGATACGCCTTCTTGAATTAACAAAAAGAAGTAAAAGAGGCCTCGTAAACCCATTAGGTTCAATGATAAAATTCATTACCGGTAACCTCGATCAAGATGACGCTATAGAATTACACCGTAATTTAGAAACATTAGAAAATAATCAAAACAAAATTATTAAAAGGACAAATACACAACTTTCTGTAACGAAACAATTAATGATTCACATTAACACGACCATGTCGCTAATTATTCGCAATCAACAAACAATAAATCAGAAAGTAGCAGAATTACAAGACGCTGTAAATGAAACAACTTTTGGATTTATCCATTACCTAGAAATAAAAGATGTTTTAAATCAATTAAAATTAAATGTTGACTCATTACTACATTTTGTAACTGAAATAGAAAATGCCATAACTTTTGCAAAATTAGGAATAGCACACCCATCAATTATTTCTCTAGAAAATTTACACAAAATTCATTCAGAACTTAAACAATTGTACAATAAAGATCAACTATTATTCAATAAAGAAGAGAATTTACATACATACTATAATGTTATAAAAGCAAACGCTTATTTTATCTCAGATAAAATATTATTCACATTAAACTTTCCTTTGGTAAATTCAAAACTCTTTGACTATTATCGCTTATTTTCTGTTCCTACAAAAAATAAAACCACCTTATTACCACCTTCTTCCTATCTATCCATAAGCGACACAGAATATCAATATCACGAAGATGAATGTGCAGAATTAGAAAATACCCACCTGTGCGAAGGAAAAACATTGCAACCTATCCAGGAAGCAGATTGCATCACTTCCTTGCTATCCGTACAAAGAGAACCAAGAAATTGTCAATACGTACCTGTAAAAATAAACAAAATCGTGTTAGAAGAAATCAATGAAGGACATTACATAGGAATCTTCCCTAATAAAGAAAAACTGCAAACAAACTGCGAACAAACGAATATAGTGTCATTACAGGGCACTTACCTATTCACAGTACCACCAAGCTGTTCACTACAAACAACGCATTATAATTATACAAACAAAAAAGATGTACTCACTGGAAACCCACTTGTATTGGAAGATATTAAACTAACAAATATATCCATTAAACCAGTACAAAAATTGGTTATTGAAAAAGTATCTCTAAACAAACTTCATGAACTTCAATTACAAACAATCCAAGAAGAACCATTAGAAGAAATCGGCGTCCACCACATCTCAACATGGACATCGACAATAATTGCAATTTTACTAACTATCATTATTTTAGCTCTTCTTTTTAAGAAAAAAAGAAAACACTTCCAATTACTACTTAAGAAAAGGAATAATCAATGCCAACCCCAGGAATTGTACCCTTTAGACGAAACTCAAGTCCTACCCCCTTAAGTTTCATTTGGTGATGGAGGAATTATGTGATGGTCACTTTCGCTATCAACCCATTAAGGAACCCATTACACTTTCTTATCACGACCTATTTAAACTCAAGACGAGGAGCAACCGTCGATTATTACGACATAGACTTTTTAGTTGTTAGTTATTCTTTTGCTTTTGTAAACGCATCACGCGTATTTACTGAAAGTTGTATTTTTAAATAAAAGTAAATTTTTTAAAAACACGTTGTTATAAACGAGAATTATAACTAGATTTGGAAATACACGAAGAATAAAAGTGTGTCCAGAAACTGTTCGCATGTCACTGAAAAGACAAGGCTACATAGCAAGAAAACCAAAAAAAAATCCGGCAATGACACCTCTACAAAGGCAAAGAAGAATAGATTTTTGTCAACGTTTTCGAGAAGATAATTTTAGGAATGTTTTTATATCTGAGGAAAGTTGTTTTCAGCTTGGTTCAAATCAACTAAAAATACTATCAAGAGAAAATGTTACCGTTCAAATTTCCAAATTTCCCACTAAAATAATGGTGTGGGGAGCAATATCTCAGCGTGGTGCTACCCCTCTTTGTATAGTTGATAGCACCGTTAATAGTGCAAAGTATTGTGACATTCTAAATGGTTTCCTTCTTGAAACGGCTCATGCTTTATATCCAGACCGGTGGCGTTTTCAGCAGGATAATGCAACATGCCACACTTCTGCCTATACTCAAGCTTGGATGCATGATCACCAATTGGCAACAATTCCATGGCCAGCAGCTTCACCAGATCTTAGTCCTATTGAAAACATATGGGGACTAATGAAGATTGAAGTGGAACGAGCAGCGCCACGAAATAAACCAGATTTGATTCGGTCGGTTTTACAGGCCTGGACCACCATCACCGAACATTATGGCGGTGACCTAGTTGCGGGTGTACCTGCACGTTTAGTTAAGTGTTTGGAGTTAAACGGAGGTTGTATAAGTAAATGAGAAGAATTATTTGTTGTAATTTTATGATTCAAGCAATAAAAATATATACTGAAAAATTATAATTGTGTTTTCTTTTTTCCGGATACTTTCTAGACGGACTATAGTTGAAAAGGTAAGAAAGGTAGATGTCGCCTTTGTTTCATCGTAATACCCACTATGAACAAGAATCGAAGAAATGGCTTATTAAAACGATAACTTAATATCAAGTAGGGGAACCTTTTGGCAACGCCTTTAAACGGGCTGCAACTGCACGAAAAGCTATTAGTGGCTTTAAAGCGACTGGAATTTATCCTTACAACCCCGCTGTATTTCCAGAAGATATATTTGAACCAGCAAAGACTACAGACAGAGTACCAGAGGAAGAACGCCCAAAATCTCCACAACAGTTTGTACCCGATGAAAATTGGCTTGCTGAAATAAATCAGTCACCAGTTAACGGTCCTGGCTGGAATTACCCAACGAGTGTGGATAATGCCGGTCTTTACATACATAAGTATATTTTTCTAAATATAAGTTAAGTTTGATTTTGTTTTATTTAAAATAAATGCGTGGATTTGTAAGTTAAGTGATTTGCTTTCAATTTGATATAATTTTGAAATCCTTAAAGTAAACAATAACCATGCTATCAATTATTCTTTGCAGGGCCATCATTTCCCACTCTACCTACACGTGATCACAAAAATGATTGGTGGCACGTAACGGGCGTATGTGTCAATGCTTTTTGCCCATAGCTGTTATATTGAATTGCGTGGTTTGGATTCCTTAATAATTGTATCTGCCAAAGATTGTTTATTTAAAGACAATCCAACAAACACAAACTTTTTGAAACGCCTAAGAAGTTATGCACGAAAAAGCAACTTTTGGTATTTTGGACATCACTCTATCTAACACTTTATAGGGGACAAACTTGTTAGGTTTGGTTATAAGGACTCGATGATACTGGATAGGTAGGTAGGCACTGCTACAGTTTTGACACAATTCCGACGTTTGTCAATGACTAAAAGGAAGCTGTTCCGCCTTTCGGAATACAAATTAGGAACTATTGAATGTTGGTTCGAAATCATCGAATCAAGAAATATTCTTGACATTTCTGAACAAACTAAAAGTTAATGAAAACCTTTAAATAACCACGAATCGGAGCTTCTAGAACACTGCGTCCATTAATTTGGATAAAAAAGGAAAGGTCATGGATATTTTGATGTGATAAAAAATCCTTCTGCTATTTGCGAAATGCAAGGATAGAAATATTACTATATCGACAAGTGTCGATTCAGTAGAGACACTATCTCAAGTAAAGCGTTACTTTGTCAACTATTAGTTCTACCTAGTCAAGAACTTACGACTAGCGAATATTTGTTTCAATTTTATAAATACTCAATAGCAAAATAACCATATAATTTTGGTGTCAACTTCGTTTGTCCCTGCCTGTTTTTGACCGTTTATACATCATCATCTAGTCTATAAAAGTCTTACAGGAATTAGAATACCTTTATTCTGTAAATACCTTAGCTTAATAAAATTTGTTTGTGATTTTGAGACACCAAGCTAACATTGTACATAAATTTAAACAGAATGAATTTAACGGAGAGTTTTTGATTTGCTGTTTGCTCCTACATGAATAGCAATGAAAATAAATCTGCATAAATCACCAAGTGGTAACGATGTTCTTAAAAACCAACAAGATAAGATATCCCACACTTGGACTTCCAAACATTTTATTGTTAAAGATTGTATATTGATAATTAATAACGTTGTAATTGTAAATGTTTGTGCTGCAATACAACGTCTGTATAAAAATAACTAACTCATCAAAATTTGCATTGTAATGTATCTTGACTGTGTTACCTTGAAGAAAATTAAGCTACTTAATTGCATATATGCTTGCTGGTGCCATTTCATTATTAGAATATTTCTCCCAGAAAATATGCTCAATATTTATAAATTTCTTTCATCATCGGAAGCTCAATCCTTGTTCGTGCAGGTTTGTTAATTTGAAATTTATTGGATTTCAGGTCTTTATCATGACAAGTACTTCACTGACATTTACATCTTGATTGGACTCTCATTATTCTTTCAACATTTGGATCGAAATGGACTTTTGAACATTATCTCCAAAATTTTTCTGCATAAATATTATAAACTGGCCATTTTTAACAGTGTAACGGTATTGTCCATATTTGTACTATCACAGGCCTTGGCAATTTATTATCTTACTAATGAACTTCTGAGCATTTTTATCTGTCGAAAATAAATATCAAAACGGCATCTCGAAGTCGATCAAGGTACTCGATCCCCCTGCCGCTTCGAGACATCGCTGATACTTTTATTTGCAGTCCTTCTAAAATAAAGTTATTGCCAGACAGTCTAAATCAATCAGTGACTTCTTAGATCTTTAATCGGAAAGACTTCACAGCTGGTGTACAGAAAAATCGGGAGTCACAAATATTGTCTTCAATTGTGTTAGTCCATAATCATTACCATAGTTAATATCATATATGACCCATCTCTTAGTATCTGAAAACAGGCATAGAGCAAATGATAACCTACACAATATACACAACCTTGTAATGTTAAAGATTATATTTGTATTACCTTGATTAACCAAAAACATTAGACCAAATACAACCACAAATCATCTGGATTTATACCTTATCATCATATTGCAAATGCTTCTTCTGTCCTTGAAGAAGCATAATAAAAAACGAAGGTACTTAAATTTTTATTTACAAACATTTTTCAGTCATATAAAATATATTTTTAATAATTTAAATACCTCTTACGCCTATCAAATGTGATCAATTGTGAAAAGGGCCTAAAAAAATTTAATTTATATTCAAATGCGACTGTGATCACCTGTAATGCTCTTTTTATTTTTGATTAGTTGCTATGGACATAGATACGTCATAGATAAGGGAATCAATTCATTTTTATAACACATATAAGACAAATCATTTTCCACTGCAAAAATAAAACGAATTACAAGTTTAATGATAGTAGCTTGCAAATTGTTAAGGCCTTTTTACATTAGATGCAATATCAAGAAAAATTGCCTGAAAGCATGCGCTTTGAAGACGTTTTAATCAGCTGATGCAAGTTTTCCCATTTAAACCGTACATCAGCTAATTAAAAAGTAGTTAAAGCGCATAATTTCAGACAATTTTTCTTGAAATTGCACCTAATGTAAAAAGGCCTTTATGCTAAATACCAAGCGCATTTTTTATACAGTGTGCTCACAAGTCAACCTCTTCAACTCCAATTATTTAACTTCTGTCAGAAAAGGTTTGTAATAAACATAACATAAGGTATAAATAAGATTTAAACCTCCATTTTAAAAAAATATAACAAAGAAGGCAGTAAATCGCAATTCGCATCAAATCGCATTTAATGTAACCATTTTCTTAAAACTTATACCCTGGAAAATTAAACCTCGGCAATTTGCAACAACAATTATTATTCTTTATGCATAAAAGAAACTTCCAATAACTAACGATAAAAAGAAGCAGAGTAAGTAAAACATCGGACCCTTCCTCCACTTCACTTGGTGATAAAAGGAGATGGAATAATGAGACCCTATAGACTGTAGAGTTCGACGCTGCTTCTTAAGTACGAAATACGGCTGAGTTTAGAAAGTATAAATTAGGTCAGACCACATAAACCCTAGGTTCGCTATGACAGACCATTCGGGATCTTAATTGTTTGGCGAAATGTGCGGAATAAAAAACACCAGAAGCTATTTCTGGGGCAATAAACTGGTACACAGAAAAGGCTCAAAAACCAAAGAGGGTACTGAAGCGGGGATACACGAAGTCAGACCGGAAAAAACGTATTTTTTCCTCTGGGAAGTCCCTCACAGTGTTCCA
Source organism: Polydrusus cervinus (assembly GCA_935413205.1). Classification (NCBI taxonomy): domain Eukaryota; kingdom Metazoa; phylum Arthropoda; class Insecta; order Coleoptera; family Curculionidae; genus Polydrusus; species Polydrusus cervinus. The sequence continues at coordinate 25,451,450 of OW284515.1, forward strand.
AGCAGAAATCCACGCCATCTTACAATGTGTGTATGAAAACAACTCTAGAACTTATTTCAAGTGAATCGGCATATACTTTGACAGTCAATCAGACTGCAGGGCGCTAATGTACAATAAGGTAACAGCAAGACTGGTATGGGAATTTCTAGGGAAATTGGTGGGTCTGGCAAAAGACAATAAAACAACACTTCAGTCGGTACCAGGACATGAAGGTATTAGATGTAAGAAAAGGCTTGGAAAACACAGAACCGGCACTCGGAGTCCAAAGATGCACAGCAGGAGTGCCTTAAAGCGATGGATCAGGAGTGAACACAAAATCTATTAGAATAACAGACAGGGATTATACCACCGTAAATATTTCATTGGGGTGTCCACCATTGGCGGCTCCTCGAAGGAGGCAAGGGAGCCTCCTCAGTTATTCTTGCGCTTTCTTGGTTTATTACTTAAATAATAACTTTTAATTTACAGCAAGCAAATATGTAATATGTTTTCATTCGGCTTCTTAATTTACTTCCTTATTTGCTATTTTTCCACTATTTATTTTTTTCCTTAAATCTGACAATAGTGCATGAGGCTGATGGCTGTTAAGTCTCCATGGTTTTTCCTAAAAGCCACATTCATATTTTTTTTTTTTATGATAAAACACCTGCACTGTAGGAAAAATCCTTTAAGGCGCTCTGGGAGCGGTGCGAGTGCGAAAAAAGCGATTAACGTTGGTCTTGAAACGTTGAAGATTGTATTCATTAGGAAACACGACCTCAGGAAGATCGTTCCACAAAGATGACGTTCTCCAGATGAAAGAATTCTTGAACAATGAAGTTCGAGGAGTACTAAGCTCAACAGCATATGGATGAGCAGCAGTAGTTCGCCGTGTATTTCTGTTTTGCATTGCTCTAGGTGGAATCAAGTGGGCAATGTCAGTCGAACACCTGCCATGGAAATATCTGTAAAAGAGAGCCAAATCACCAACCTGTCTTCGATGCTCCAGGCTATCGAGGGTCTTGGTCAGCTCGGAGTCGCCGATCAGACGAACGGCTCTCCTTTGAATGGAATCCAGTAGCCAAAGGGTGTGCTTGGGTGCAGAGCTCCAGACATGAGAGCAATATTCTAATGATGGTCGAATCTGGGCTTTGTAGAGTGTCAAAAGTTGATGAGGTGTGTACAACCTTTTGGTGCGGAAAAGTACACCAAGTTTCTGTGCAGCTGTCTTGGCAATTGCGGCAACGTGATCATGCCAAGACATATTACCTCCCAGATTGATCCCCAGCAAATTGATAGACGGTGCCAGGGGAATTGCGTGTCCTGCCATGACTATATCCGGTTCTGCAATGTTAACCTTTTTGGAGAAGACTGCTGCCTGGGGTTTCTTAGCATTAAATTCGACTTGGTTACTGTCACCCCAAGCCAAAATTTCTTCCAGGTCATTGTTGAGGCGCAATACTTCATGCTGCCTGCGAAGATGTGCGTCGGAAGCGGATGTTTGGGGAGTCAAGATAAAAGATGAGACAAGTGTGCTGTCATCAGCAAAGCTATAAATTGGATTTTGGGTTTTTACTAGAAGGTCGTTAATATACAGTAAAAAGAGGGTAGGCGACAATATGGACCCTTGAGGAACACCGGCATTGATGGTGAAGGTGTCTGAGAGAAACCCGTCAATCGCCACTTGCAGAGAACGGTTCTTAAGGAAGCTGGTTAACCATAAACAAAATCCATTAGGCATACCGTAGGATCGCAATTTACTTAGAAGCCCATCATGCCAAACACGATCAAAAGCCCTAGAGATGTCCAGTGCAACATCATCATCATTCATATGCTCTTATAAACACGAAATTGCGAGAGGGAAAAAGTAGTTTTAAACATTTTAACCACAATAAGTGGCAACGTCTACTAGCAAGCAGCCTCTGACCAATCACAAGTGTGATCTCTCCTACGTGCGAATAGATCACCTGTTTTTCAATGCCTGCTAACTGGTCTCGCGTGTCGTGAACGAATTTAGCGCGATTTGTTAGATTTAATTTTAGAGTTTTAACGGTTTCGTCGGGTTTGTGAAGTGGGCATCGCATCGATTGGATATTTTATTTAGTGATACTTTGGATAATATAATTTAAAAATGAGTGTCACCGGCTTTAATTTAGACTGTTATTTGTGGGATATTTTTTAGAAAATCAAAGTTAAATTTTTGTCAAATTTTGGGCATGGCTTCGAAAATATTTCGCCTGCGGCGCTTTCCTGCTTACTGCAATTGCTTTCGATTATAGCCTCCCCATTAAAATCACCCACGATCACGCCGCCACTGGTGTCCACCCGAGTTTAACGAAACATGCTTTAGATAATTAGGAATCAGCTAAGAACCACTACAGGAATTCTGTAAGGGGACACCGCATGCAACTGTACAATAGAGACCTTAGCTGCAGACTATGCGGACCAGAACGACAACAAGGAAATAACCTCAAGTGTGCATGAAAACCTGTATTTTGTTGATTAAGTTTCAAAAACATTTTTTAGAACTAGTAAAAACCATTAAACGAGTGTTATCTTAAGCGGGACTGGAGGAAATAGTTTCATCAAATTCGTTTTTTCAGGGAATTTATTTCTTTTCACACAACCCGTATATTCAAATGAGACAGAGCACATCAGTAGCGAAACCACGAACAATCGCTTTCAAGTCGGATCGACAAGGAGAAGTCGACGACTCTCTTGTCGAAGCGATCTAAAATTCGTACCACAGTCAATCGCTTTACCGAAATCGTCATCTATTCGGGTGTTTCCGCTCTGTCGATAAAGACTTATAATCCATTCTAAAAACATTCCCTATGTTTCCTAGGTTATGATTAAAGGCCAATAATTTACAGAAAAAAAGAAGAATAAAATAGGTTATATTTTTGTTTGTTTTCGTGCGTTTATGGTCGTTTTTAAATATTTGGAGAGTTTCAATCGTTTATTATTTTGTGAGTTATTATAGTTTATTAATCAAAATGTTACCAGTAAATATTTTAATGGACCGCGAGAGACGTAGGTTACGTCTACGACGTTTTAATTTGCAGAGGATGCGAATGTGGGACTCATTTAATCCTTTTACTGTGGACGACGTGGAATTTAGACGAAGATACCGACTGACTAAGCCGCAGGCACAAATGCTGGTGGATATGCTATTGCCCCACATGAGGAATATTCCGCGAAGAGGTGCATTGTCCCCACGGACAAGAATATTTGCGGCACTGCAATTTTTCGCTACTGGCAGTTACCAGAGGCTCATGGGGCACAGCGTAGATATTTCAGTACAAAGCCAACATTCGATGTCAAACTGCATTAATGAAATGTCTTCCATCATAACAAATAATTTGGGTCAGAGATTTATTCATCATACCAATATTTCTACTTACCGTGTGTGAAAGAATGGCAAAAAATTTTGCCGAAAAAAACAAAATAAACAAACCCAAACAAAACTAATTTTGAGGTTAGATTACTCATCGACAAGCTTTAGCGGGATTCACTTGTCAGTCGCTTTGTGGCGATTGGATTAAATCGATATATTTCCGTAAAACGATTGTCGGTGGTAGCGATTTTGTAGATTAACCTTGAGTCAGGGTGAGACGAAGAGAGACGTAAGGGGAAATTGTCGACAAACTGTCGATTACGAGTGTCTGTGGTTCCACTGCAGGCCTTTCTCCAGTTGTCATTGAATATATGGCGTGTGTGTGGTAATGAAACAAAATTCCTGTTTCTTGCAACGATTTTCATGAAACTTGTTTCTCCGGTGTTATGATTTAAGGGATGTGAACTCACAAATTTACCACAAGGCGATCACTTTAATGATAAGTAAAATTTTAAACTAAGTGCACGTAGATTGTAAAAATAAAGTTTTTATTGCCTTCAAACAGTATTATCCATCGCATTTAATTCCAATGAAGAGTGAATACCATTTTTTTTTTATATAATAACCATTTTACAAAGCTTTTACCAATCTATAGAGTAGTTAATACATACGGTACATATCCCACTAGAGGGCTGTAAAGTATTTATTATGTAAGCATTTTTAAGGGGGGGAACATTTTAGAAATAGTAGTAAGCGGAGAAAAGAAAAATAAATCAAATAACGTTAGTTATACTGTAACCGATTTTTTATTACAATGGATCTTGATATCCCAATGTCCACTACCGACCCAGTGACTAAGGCGATTCACTGCAAGTAGCCAATAAGTTTTTAAAACTTAGTTATTCAAATTTTGACACTGCTCGTAATTATCTATACTTAAACATATGTTAACGTTTTTGTTCCATCCGGTTATACTGGAAGTAAAGATACTTTTTATACCATATAATGCGCTTGTCCTGTTTATACTAGATATGTTAAGAACCTTATACAGGGTTGCCCAGAAGTCCGGAATAAAATTAATATAGCCTTAACCTGTAACTTTTTGGGAAAACGCTCGGACACGTCAACTTAGTTTTATAAATGCTCGCATTTTGACGTTATTCGTTTGTTTTTTTATAGACATTTGCTAAAGATATGACGACATCGATCTTTTTTTTAAATGGAAACATACAGCTTGTGATACATCATTTGAAAGCTAACATCTTGTACAGTATGCTCATAAATTTTGGCGCGATTCTGTCAAGCTATTTCAAAATGGCGACTGTTAAAGTTTTTAAAAATCTCTATTTAAATAAGCGGAAATCATAAATCATTGATGTTTTTTTTACCTTTCAAGAGATCTTCATTGTTTCACGTTCTGGTATTTTGTAACATTTCTTACCTTGAAAGGTAAAAAAACATCAATGATTTATCATTTCCGCTTATTTAAATAGAGATTTTGTCGCTATATTAATTTTATTCCAGACTTCTGGGCAACCCTGTATAAAAACTAAAATTGTAATAACGCACATACTATCTCTTTAAAAAATTTATGTTGAACTGAACTTACAGTGTAACCAGAAGTTACAAAACCGTTAAAAATATACTTTTTTAAAGTTCTTTACGTCCAGTGATAAAATTTCAATTAAATAAGTCTATTTGTTTCCTGTATCTTCTGCTGGGCCATTGTGAATCACCCTGTATGTGTATTACAAAAGAAAACCATAGTAACGCTAACCAAAATAGCAATGGTTTTATCAATATTAGCAAGATGGTTTTTCATAAGCACCTCTTACGTTAATAATATGTACAGAAAGTTTTATTTTACTCATACTCTACCAAAACATTAAAATAAATAAACAGTCACTATTAGTCCAGCTCGCTACTCTCAATTAAACGCCTCGACGTCGATGCCTGCGTCCCCTGGGAATTATCTTCGTCACTATCATCATCTAGTCCCCCTGGAAAAATAATTGAAAACAATTTTTTTTAAAGTGATATGTCAGGTTGCAATGAATTTTAAAAACCATCCATACCAGCGTGAAACGCGGTCTCGTTTCCTGGCTTGTCTAATTGAAAATTTAATACAAAAATTTTTCTAAGCGGTTCACGAGAACTTCTTATTTGGCGGATGAAAAAATTTATGAAAATTTATTTTAAAGTTTAAATTATATGTGCCACAAATTCGTGTGCGTACACAGGGATCTCGAAAAAGGTAAGAGATAAGAAGGTGGGTAAATTGAGGCAAAGTTGCATATTTTGGAGCTTAATAATTTGGTGAAAGAAAATTGCAAATATTCGGAATACCTTCGGAGATATTCGCATAAAACCGAAATTTCGAGTTTTGGTTTTTAATTTTTTGCGCCTTCATTTTTAACTTGAGAAAAAAACAAAAAACACTTTCTCATAACCGTTATTTATGTTCTACAAGATGGCGTTATTAGTTTTAAAATTTAACGTTTCGTTCTTTAGATACCAACCTCAAGTCAATTTTTTTAAATACGGACCTGGAATTTTAAAAACAGTTTTAGGGACTACCACGCTTTAGAAAATTAGTACAATTTAAAGGTTTTCAAAATTTTTACGTTTGGTCATCAAATATCACATCATTAATACTTCAAATTATTCTTTCTTTACTATTACGGCCCTGGCAATTATTTTTAGGATAACTTAAATCAAAATTACATTTTATTACAGGAAGTTATGGTGTTTAGGGTTTATTTGTTTTATTAAGATACACACAATACAAGTAAGCAAGTTTTTATGGTATGAGAAGTAATTATTCTATTTTTTATTAATATTTTATTTATTTTATTATTAATCTTGAGTCCTATGGTTTTAGACCTAGACCGAAATACTGTAAAATAGAAAAAAATTAAGGCTCCCAAGTGAAAAAAAGGTAACTGGAGTGTTAGTCTAGTTATGTTACTGTGATGCGCTTATGGTTGTTTCAAAAACAATTTCAATTTTTATTACTGTTTATACGATCTGATGATGCCAGTTTCAGGCGAAACATGTAACAAAAATAAACAGACAGAAAAAAATCTTCCCATTAAATACAAATACATAATGTTTACTTACCCAAAAAACTCTCTATAAGATTTCCAAAAAGTCCACCAGATTTTTTCTCTTCGGGCGGCTTGACGCCAAAAAATATTTGTCCTATTTTATCCAGATACTGTATGTAACAAGGATCTCTTCGTATTGAGTTTTGATATTGTTCACATAGGACGGCAAATGATTGTAATTTTTTACTACAATAAAAATTAAGGGTATACTTATTCTGAAGTACATTTTCTACATTTAACTTTGGTACTATTAACCAAGAAAAACATTTCAAAAATAGTTGCACGTATTCGGCTGGGATAGACTAAAAATTTACTTTACATACTATTCTGTTATGAGGACAATATAATCAGCAAGACATATTATATCAACATGCTAAAATTTAGTAAGATTTTACCCATTTTTTATAGTTATTTATGTATCAAGGGTACTAAGTAGATGATTATACCCTGAGGGTGACATTGTTACAAATCCGAGGTCCTCTGACCCGAGGGTATATACCGGGTCCGCCAACGTGGCGGGGATGGAAGATTAAATCAATATCGAGGAGCTTATCAAAAATACTAAACCAGCATAAGGTATCGACTTAAAAGCGGCATATATTAAAAATATTTTACATTATACAGGGTGGCTCAAAAAAGTGTGGCGGACTCAACTTGCATTTTTTTAAATGGAACACCCTATATATTATATTATTTTCTAATTCCCTATACAATTCCACGTATATTTTGTATAAAATGTCATATGTCTAAATTCAATTGTTTTTGAGTAATTGGCGTTTAAAATATGGCATTTTTTGACTTTGACAGGCTGTAACATTGGAACGGTTCATCTTAGAGAAAAATGGTTTTCACCTCCCTATCTTAGTTTTTCATTCTCTATCCAAGGAAACCAACCTCCGATTTACTATGTTAAACCGTTAAAACCGTTTTTTTGGTTTAACAGGGTAAATCGGAGGTTGGTTGCCTTGAATAGAGAATGAAAAACTAAGATAGGGAGGTGAAAACCATTTTTCTCTAAGATGAACCGTTCCAATGTTACAGCTTGTCAAAGTCAAAAAATGCCATTTTTTTAACGTCAATTACTCAAAAACAATTGAATTTAGACATATGACATTTTATACAAAATATACGTGGAATTGTATAGGGAATTAGAAAATAATATAATATATAGGGTGTTCCATTTAAAAAAATGCAAGTTTAGTCCGCCACACTTTTTTGAGCCACCCTGTATAATGTAAAATATTTTTAAAATATGCCGCTTTTAAGTCGATACCTTATGCTGGTTTAGTATTTTTGATAAGCTCCTCGATAATGATTTAATCTTCCATCCCCGCCACGTTGGCGGGCCCGGTATCTATTACTATTAGTACCCGTGGTACATACAAACTTTTATGTCATACCAGTTCGTTTTAAATAATAAATATTTTTTTTTAATTTAATTTGATTAGTTCTATGTAAATACAGTACAATCGCGGTAATATGAATATGCACTATGAACGACTCCGTAATATGAACATAATATTTTTTGCATTGACCTTTCTGTAGTATGAATAACACTGTTCATACTACAGATTGGTCAATGTAAAAGGAAAATCAAAATGCCTTTCTTCAGTTTGCTCAATTAAGGGAAAAAGCAGAAACATTTTGCTATAAAAGATTAGTTAAGTATCTTAGGTTAGGTTATTGTATTAATACACACTATGTAGTATGCTAGGTATAATAATAGTTGTTACATATGTATAATATATATGTATTTTTTGTAAACTTCGCTAATATAAACGTTCCGTTAATATGAACTCCTTCGAATTTTTTGTGTTCACGTTACCGAGATTGTACTGTACCGGGTGGTCAACTAAGAATGACCGCCGGCCATATTTCAGAAACTAGTAATCGTACAGCATCCGGGTAAACTTTCTTATGACAAAAGTGTCCAAGAGAAAATGCTAAAAATTATTTCTAAGTTCCGCATTTTACCGCAAGAGGGCGTAATTGAAAAGTAAATTTTAAAATTTTACATATCTCCGAAAATTCCACATTAAGGTATATCTTTGATAACACCATTAAAAAACTTGGACAATTATTCATCATTTTGGTCTGAGGCTCATTGGCGTACCGACTTTAATAAGAGAGGGGGAAGCTGTTGAAAAAGTAGTATAGTAAAATCGCTGTAACTTTCAAACTGCTTATCCGATTTTAGCAAACTAAAGACTGTTTGGAAGAGAAATGTATGCACTTTCACCAATCGTATTTAGTTGTCCATAATAGTTCTAAAAAAAATGCTAGGGGGCGCAATTTGCAATAATAACACATTTTTTGATTTATAAGCCACAGATATATTTTTTAGAAAAAAAGTGGTACGACACTGATATTTTCTCATGCGGATATTATTTTGGATTAGCCTCGTCAATTCTGCATAAAAATGGTCTCTTGCGTTTTTCTCTTCAGGCACACCGTTCTTAATTAAAATAATTTAATTAAATTAGCTTCATGCATGCCAATTAAGTGAAGGTGGTCATTTCCACCAATTTTTATAAAACAAAATTTTGCATTATCAATGTTAATAATAATAGTAGAGCTAATTTAATTTAATTATTTTAATTAAGAACTGTGTGCCTGAGGAGAAAAACGCAAGAGACCATTTTTATGCAGAATTGACCAGGCTAATCAGAAATAATATCCACATGGAAAAATATCAGTGGCGTCCCACTCGCTTCTTCATTTAAAGTTTTAAAAATTATTCTATTGGCAATAACGCTGAAATGAACGGAGATATCGAGCTGCGGTTTTAATATTTTTTTAGCAAATTTCATCTACTTTTCGATTATCGAATAAAATCAAGAAATGTGTTATTATTGCAAATTGCGCTCTCTAGCATTTTTTTTTGAGAACTATTATGGACAACTAAATACGATTGGTGAAATTGCATACATTTCTCTTCCAAGCAAAACTTTAGTTTGCTAAAATCGGATAAGTCGTTTAAAAGTTACAGCGATTTTACTGATTACACTTCAACAGCCCGGATGCTGTGCGATTACTAGTTTTTGAGATATGGCCGGCGGTCATTCTTAGTTGACCACAAGGTACAACCAAATAATATATAAACGTAAATTTATATTTTGTTAATAAAGAATAACTTAATCGAAAACTGTTTTTTGCGTTTTAATGCCCGCACGGGCATCTAAGGTATAAAAACACAATAATGTACTGGTAAGACATAAAATAACTTTTGTAAATAATAATAATAAATAAAATAGCTTCGTGTTTCGTGCGATCGTTAGATTGAGAATGAAAATCGTTGAATCTGGCGACTAATCAGTAGTTCTAGTAACACCGCAAAAGATAAACTTACAAAGAGGCTCAGAAAATACATTCATTGATCCAGATGGATCAGGGAGTGGCGTAGCCAGAATTTTAGTTCGGGGGGGCCCAAATGGGTAGGGAAAGCGACGAACCAGCACGGCGGGCAAATCGCCGAAGGCGAAAATTTTTTGTGTGCCACGCCCAAAAAACCCTTTTTTTGGACAATAAAAAAAAATTCAAAATAAAAAAATACATACATTTAAAAAAAACTTGTAGCGAGTTATACAAATTACAAATACACTAATACAGGTAATATAAAAAAGATAATATATACTTAAACTTAAACAAAAACATCTTCATGAAATAAGCATAATTGAGCAAAAAAATATTAAAAATAAGGTATATTTTTTATTTATTAAAAAAACAAAAATTAACCATAAACTAAAAGCACAACATATTTTTTGCCCTTAAACTAAACCGTAATTCGTCGCCTTTTTTGACAAAATATATTGATTATTTCATATATAAATGTGAATTTTTTGATGAATACTTATTAAAGCTAAACTTGTTGTACGCTCTTCGCCTGAATGGTTTCTCAGATATGTTTTTAAACTTTTTAAAGTGGAAAAACTTCTTTCTGCTGAAGCTGTAGTTACTGGGAGGATGATTTGTTATTTTATTTGGCGCGTTATTGATAGCGTTGCCCGCAAAGATTTTTTATGTTGCCCAATTATATTTTATATCTTCTTTTTTTGGGGGATTTCGGGTCTGTTCGCCACTGATCAGGGGTGAACACAAAATCCACTGGAACAACAGATAGGGATTACATCATAGTAAATACTTCATTGGGAATCCAGACCTGAGCCTAACGAAACAGCTGCTTCAAACAGGAATCAGCTGAGAACCATTACTATAATTCTGACAGGACACATGGCTGTCAAGAATCATCTGCACAGAATGCAACTGTACAATGGAGACCTTAACTGCAGATTGTGCGGACAAGCTAGGAAAACAGTACAGCACATAGTCTGCCATTGCGAGTCATTAGATCGGAAGAGGCAACGAATAATCGGGCAACTAGAATTGCAACCACAGGACATCCTGACCCTCTCCCCAGTGGACATGCACAAACTGGTGCAAGGGACCGGGATCACCGAGTGGGTGTGCATAATCAAACAGGGTGAGCACAATGGGCCAAACCTGGCCTAAGTGCATCCGGCGTATGGACGGGCCCTCGGAAAAAAAAGTAAGAAAAGGAAAAATGGAAGATACAAAATATAAAAAAATATTATTTGTTCTTAAATATTTTTGTAATGTGTTTTATTTGCTAAGACTGTCGAGTAAGTTACATTTTACAAGGACAACGCCCGGCTTTGATAACAAAGCTTAATATGTGTTTTGCAACGCAATAGATTATAGTTCAGGATATTAGTGCTGAATATGATAAGTTCAATTATGGTGAAAAAGCCCATTGTTATCGACATTTTTCCAGGCCGGAAGTAAATGAACAAGCAACTCTATATCCAACATACTTTTTTTTTAATGAAATACTTTATATATATTATATTATTTTCTAATTCCCTATAAGATTCCAAGTATATTTTGTATAAAATGTCTTATGTCTAAATTCAATTATTATTGAGATATTAACGTTAAAAATATGGCATTTTAGACTTTGACAGGGTCTAACATTGAAACGGTTGATCTTAGAAAAAAAAATGGTTTTTGCCTCCATATTTTTATGCTTGGAAAATACGTTAAATGGAAAACTAATTCATAGATATTCCTAATTTTTTGGCCAGCTAGGTCGCCTGATTTAACCCCGTTAGATGTTTTTTAAGGGGTTACTTAAAACAACAGGTATTCTAACAAGGGCTGTTTACAAACGTCGAACATTTAGACAGAACTATTACGGAAACAATTCAGGGTGTAACTCCGGATATAATGTATAAAGAAAATTTTTTTCTTCGAATGGAAACCTGGATTGAAAGAGAAAGTGGGTAGGTACGTTTTTTTTTTGTAATAATGTTAAGAACTTATTACGTAATTATTACAAAACTGGTACTGTATTAAGGTTAAGAATTGTAAAATAATATATTTTGTTATGTATCAATTATTTTAATGCATTATCAAAATACTGCAACACAGAGATTGAGTAACGTAAAGGTTATCAAAAGTTTAATGAATAAAAAGATAACTGTTTATTAGGAAATAGTTTACAATTTTAAATAATATATTAATTTAATTAAAAGAGAGGGTACTAGTTGTTAAATAAACATAAATGTACCTAATTTTTTACATTATCACACAATACTTTTAATTTTACATAATTATTCGAAAAACCTACAGATTAACCGAACATCCGAAAAGTTAACTGGGATTTAATTTTTTTAAGTAGAAAATAAAAATTGAATTGAATACGAACGTGACAGTCTAAATGCTAATATCTCAAAAACAATTCAGATGAGAAATTTGACCTGATATATTAAATACGTTTAGAATTTCGAGGAATCATATTCATTCACAATAAATTGAATTCAACAGGTGATGCTGCGGACACCAGCATTGATTGGAATTGTCAACGTGTGATTTGTGTATTAGATTTTTTTACGAGTAATAATTTTTTACCTAGGTAATTATTATGAGTTACACAATAGAAGAAAGAGTCATTATGATAAAATTGTACTATGCGGGGAAAAGCTTAAGTATTATATCTGATATGTTTTCCGTTTATTTCCCTGATATACCCATTCCTACCAAGTCGGCAATACAAAAAGTTATTACTACATTTGAGGCGTAAGGCACTGTAATAAAGAACTGCAAATGCACAGCACAGAATCATGACATGGCATGAAGACAACAATGATAGAGATCTTAATATTTTTTTTCCACTTCGAAGAAAATAAAAATATCAGAACTCTCGGGCATTAAGCACCGGTTCCCGCAGATCACCGAAGTTAAGCTGTGTCGAGCGCGGTTAGTACTTGGGCGGGTGACCGCTTGGGAACACGGCGTGCTCTTGCCTCAGGGAAGAGTGTAAAATAAATCGACACCTAGCCATCTTATTCACGCCGGACAGGCCGGATGAGATCGGATATCTCGTAGGATGAAGGTGCCGTTTTACCTTCCCCAGTCGGTAGACCACATTTTTGTGGTCGATGACCGGTTCAAGATGGCCTCCGTAGTCGGCGAACCGTAAAAAAAAACTCTCGGGCAAGGGGTAGAAAAACATCACACCACAATATCATTTATATAAGTATCAAAACCAGCAAGAATTGCTAGAAGGGGATGAAGAGCGAAGATCACTTTTTTGTTTTCAATTGATGGAGCGAGCTAACATGTTTTTACAAAATATTTGCTTCTCAGACGAATACACGTTTACATTAAATGAGCCGAATATACAAAATTATCGGTACTGGAACCTACAAAATTAACATCGTCGTGTATGCACTCGAACCCAATACCCTCAGAAAGTAAATGTTTGGGCAAAAATTTTGGGACATTACATCAATGAACCACCGGAAATCTTACGGGTCCAACATATTTAGATCTTTTTTAAAATCAAATTGGACTCGCACTGGAGGAAATCGCTGATAAAAATCAGGAGATTTGGTTCCAAATGGATGGTTGCCCGGCCCACAATTTGCTTGTGGTACGCGAATATCTACATAATGTCTTTAATAGGCACATTGTCGGTCCAAACTCAACAATTAATTGGCCAGCTGGGTCTCCTAACCTCTCACCACACTCTCACCATTTTTGGTAAAAAGGACACAAATATAGGCTTACAGCTTTAAGATAATTTTCAGTGTTTCTCCCAAAAGTTCTAACGAATCCTCGTCATGAATCACCCTGTACACAGGGTGATTCCTAAGTTGATACATACTTCTCTTTTAGCTGTGTAAAGAAGGCATTAAAATAAACATCATTTTCAAATACATTTTTCAAAAAGCTTAAAAATAGGCGAGATACAGAAGTAAAAAATCTAAGTGGGGGCCTGGTCATCAAAACGTAGCCTGCTATACCTTATGTTGTTTGTCTTATCTCTTATTAGTCATGCAATTTACTTGTCGGTGGTGAGTTATTTGGCAATACGCTACGGTGTGTTTTTCTGAAGCAAGTTAATGTTCAATTGGTGACACGTGAAAATGGTAAAATTTGAAAACAATGAACTAGTAGATATAGTGCTAATTTACAGTGAGTGTCGTCAAAGTACGGCTGCTGCTTCGAGATTATACGAAGAACGCTTTCCCTTGCGGGCTCATCCTAAACCCAGAAGTTTTCTTAATGTTATTCAACGGGCAAGTTAGGCAGAACCGTATTTGACCCATAGTGTAATAAATGAATGTAAGTACCTTATTTTTGAAAAAAGGTATTTGAAAATGTTGTTTATTTTAATACCTTCCATACACAGCTAAAAAAGAAGTATCAACTTAGGAATCATCCTGTATATTAATTTTTTTACTATTTCACTTACCTTTCCACAGCTTGTAACAAAAACCATATAAAATTCAACAGAGGTAACAAATATGGCGGTCCAGTCTTTTTTATCCTGGGATGATTTTCCGTATAAATGGTGAACGTCTGACTGGCCGTCATTTTGTTCCTTAAACACAAAAACTGTAACACAGCCTGCGCTATAAATAGGTCCGCTTCACATTTAAATCCTTTCGTCGATTGAAATTCGATTAAAAGTTTCGCACAACTTTTACCATCTTGCGAATGGATGTAGTGGTGACGCGCTTGCGCGTAATTCTGTTCTTCCCAGTAGATTTTTGCTATACACTGAAAAGAAAGAAATACAAATTAGTCCAATATGGCTAATAAAAAAAACTTGAAAGGCTGCAAAATGTTTTGCAGACCCTATACGATCATTCGGACTGACATAACAGTCTTAAACGGTATCAATACTTCGTCAAAGTAAATGACGAATGCGCTACTAGCCCGAACTCTTAACAAAAGAATAGTATATTATTAACCAACGTTTAAACAGCAATAATAGTATAGCCCCCCTTAAATCGAAATTGGCCCCCCTAGATTAATTGGTGTTTTTACATTTGTTAGTCATTTATTGGCCTACGTGACAAATAATAATTCGTCGAGAAAAAATGTGAAGATTAAGAGTGAGGTCTAGTTACCCATTCGTCATTTCGTTTTTTGATGAATATTTTGTCACTTTTTCCTTTATCCAAAAATCGGCCAAATACCGACATTTGAAGCATAATTACCTACAATTTAAAGTTAAACAACTTTGAATTTATAAAGTAATAAAAGCAGGAAAAGAATAATGGACAATTTCAAAAATTTTCGTTTTTTGCTTTTATTAATTCATTAATCAAAACTTCTTTAGTTTAAAACTGTAGGTAATATACAAATATACATAATACAACTTTTTGCACACCTTTTGAGCCACCCTGTATACGGAAAAATATTTTTCTGAAATACACCCTGTGATACAGTATAAGTCTGCATATGAATAAAGTTCCTAACTTAATTCGTATAGGAGCTATAGAAGCCTGACGCTTTATTGCAGGACCTTGTATAACGTTAGATGTTTTCCTTCGTAAGGCATAATCTTTTGATATGAGAACAGTATTTAATATTTTCTATGGTATTAATCAGTGAGAAAATAGTTATGAAATTGAAGTTATCGTATTATTATTTTATTTTTATAGTTTGGCCATTTCAAGGTCCACGAAATATTGTGTAAAATATGACAAATAAAATAATCTTTACAAGCGTTCCATACCAGCGTGAAACGCAGTATCGTTTCCTGGCTTGTCTATTTAAAAATTTAACAGAAAAATTGTCCTAAGGGGTTTTAATTTTTTTTTTAAGTTTTAATTATATAGGTTCAACTTATATCATACGCCATGCAGAACATAAAAATAGAAATATTACGGCTATTCATGTTAATTCCTAATTTTCCATTAAAATTACAAACGATGCCCCGATATTATTTTCAAAATCTCCAATGACGTGGACGTGCCTCAATTCTCGTGAAATTTGTTTATACCGGGTGTTGCATCGTCGAGCGGGACATAGGAAATCCCATGTAATTTTAAATGGGGTCAATTATTGGCTTCTCTAATTATTTTAGAGAAAAATTCTATTTAGGTTTATTAAAGAGCACTAAAACCCACATTCAAAAAAATAACTTTAGATATTTTTGATGAGCCCGTTTACGGGTTATCGCCGATTTCTTTTTAACTATTTCTCCTTTTTATGGCCCCGTATTTGCGGGCACCAGTCAAGGTAAAAGATGACTGTCAAATAAAGTTGTCATTTTGAAATGCGTGCTTTATTGTTATAAAAACTTGTACTTCGAAAATATTAAAGGTGTATTTATGAGTACAAATTAATATGATTAAAACTAAAATAAAGTATCCAATTACAAGGTTAATTATGACATTTTACATGTTTCAATATATTACTAATTAATAGGTAGGTACTATTAAATTGTTACAACTTTAGGATTTAAGAAGATGTTCAAATATTCCTCTATTGACTGCTAGACAATAACCGAGGCGATCATAAAATTCTCTTCTTACATTCGCTAGTTGGTAAACTGAAATTCTATTGTATTCGGCAGAAATAGCATTTTTTAACTCGTCTAGATTTGGATATTTTTTTATCTTTGTATATCCTGTTTTTTAAATGGCCCTAGAGAAAGAAATCATTTGGCGATAAATCAGGAGACCTGGCTGGCCAATTTACTGTATGATTTAAGCCAATAACATTTCCATTAAAAGCACGGTTTAAATATTCCCGGACAGCCAGGGTACTATGTGCCGGCCAGCCATCCATTTGGTACCAAACTTCCTGATTTTCCCTGGCGGCATCATGTAAAGTAGGTAAAACATGATCTTCAAGTAGTTCCAAAAAATATTCTGCATTTAAATTTCGTGTAAGAAATAATGGCCCGATAATATTTTCTCCGAAAATCCCAGGCCAAACATTAACTTTTTGTGGATATTGCGTCCTTGTTTCGACAAACCTGTGTTGGTTTTCTTTGTTCCAATATCGATAATTTTGAACATTGGGTTCATTGTTTAAGGTAAATGTGCTTTCGTCAGTGAAACAAATGTTTTTAAAAAATTCCCTATCCATGTTTGCTCTTTCAATCATACCAAAACAAAACTCCTGTCGTCGTATTTCGTCCCTATCTCTTAGCTCTTGGTGCTTTTCATATTTGTATGAATAATATTTATGTCGTTTCAAAGCTCGTAACGCTGTGGTGTGATCTAATCCTATGTCATCCTCAAGTTTCCTTGTGCTGATCTTTCCATCATTTTCTTCCACGCACAATAAAACTTGCAAGTCCCTATCATTTCTTGCATCTCTTCTTTGTTCCTGCCTTTGCAAGTCCCTATCATTTCTTGCATCTCTTCTTTGTTCCTGCCGTTCTTCACATCTGCAGTTATTTATTACAGTACCTTTTGTCTCAAATTTCTTGATAGTCCTTTCGACTGTAGATTTTGCAGGTATCGGTCTATTCGGATACTGAGCAGCAAACATGTCTGACACATTTTGATAACTATTTCCTTGATAATACCATTTAATCATCAATATTTTTTCTTCAGAAGTGTAATTCATGGCTAATATTTTCGATGTACGAGTTTTTATAACAATAAAGCACACATTTCAAAATGACAACTTTATTTGACAGTCATCTTTTACTTTGACTGGTGCCCGCAAATACAGGGCCATAAAAAGGAGAAATAGTTAAAAAGAAATCGGCGATAACCCGTAAACAGGCTCATCAAAAATATCTAAAGTTATTCTTTTGAATGTGGGTTTTAGTGCTCTTTAATAAACCTAAATAGAATTTTTCTCTAAAATAATTAGGGAAGCCAATAATTGACCCCATTTAAAATTACATGGGATTTCCTATGTCCCTCTCGACGATGCAACACCCGGTATAATATTTTGTGTATAAAAAAGAAATTTTATGCCATCGCCAGACGCAGATACAGTATGCACGCTGTGTGTAGTCTATATGACCAAATGGCCTAATAAAACTAAATATTCCCAAAAATGAATAGTATACAGTGTGTTACAAATTCGACATACCAGCATTGGAATCTCGGAATCTAGGAGTTAGAAAAACGGTTAAATGGGGGCAAAGTGGTGCAATTCGGTGCTGATTATAATTCCGCTTTAAAAGTTTTCATATTCCGAATACTTCCGATTTTATTCGAAAAAAACTGAAATTTTGTAAAATCATTTTTATTTTTTCCTGAGCTCATTTGACTAGCTATTTAAAAATAAATGACACTTTGTCATTGTCACTTTTTCCCCTCTACAAAATGACGTTACTAAACTAAAGATCCGCCGTTTCGTCTCCGAGAGGCCATCACCAACTTTACTTTTTTAAATACGGACCTAGATTTTTTTTAACCGATTTTTAAACCCTCCTACCCTCAAAATGCAATGGCGATATTACTCTCTCATAATGTTGAATTGTCCTTGCTTATTTTTTTAAATTCATATTTTTTAAAATTGCATTTGGTAGGATAAGGAGAAGATCTGTTAAAAGGGCTGTCGCCAAAATTGGAAGAAAAATCGATCGTTTTATTGAGCAAAAAGGTAATCTCTTTGAACATTTAGAAAATTAGGATTTATAATTAGTAAATTTAGATCTATTAGAAAATTCTTATAAAATAAATTATATTACTTATGTATGAATGTTTTAAATAAAATAAAGTTTTTAATTAATATTGTGATTCGTTGCCAGGACCGGACTGACAAGAAGTGTAAAAAATATTAATTTAAAAAAATAAGCAAGGATAATTCATCATTATAAAAAAGTAATATCGCCATTACATTTTGAGGGTAGGAGGGTTTAAAAATCAGTTTAAAAAAATCCAGGTCCGTATTCAAAAAAGTTAAGTTGGTGATGGCCGCTCGAAGACGAAACGGCGGATCTTTAGTTTAGTAACGTCATATTGTAGAGGAGAAAAAGTGGCGATGACAAAGTGTAATTTATTTTTAAATAACTAATCGAATGGGCCCAGGAAAAAATAAAAACGATTTTGCAAAATTTCGGTTTTTTTCGAATAAAATCGGCATGATAATAATAATAATATTAATAAAACTATATACCAGACGTTAAGACATTTTAAATGCTGTTGGAAAAGGAGCCAGTGTGCATTTTACAGCAAATAAAAAAATATATTCATAAGATTAAAACAAAAAAAACTTTATTAGGACTCTAAGGTAGTTTAAATGCGTTGTTCAAAATTACATTTTTTCCAATTAGTTTTTAGGGCACCTACATACTGTTATAAAAATTACAAATTAAAATATTAAGAACCCTGTCATACCATAAACATAAAATAAATATTCTCCTTAATAATAAAATTTAACTGCCTTCCGTATGGGATGTTTATTTGTTTATGGTAGGTTGGAATTCCCTAAGACCAGAGGGTTAATTATAAAGTAGGTACAAAAAGGAGGAACAAAATTTCATAAAAACGGTTGAGAGTGCAACTTTTTCCTTGGCCAAAGACGGTCGGTTTTTTAACTTTTCAAGAAAAGCACACAGCTTTTCGGTTGTCACTTGTCACCCTGTACTACGGGTTAGATTTTTTGTGTGTACTCACTGTACAATTTAAACCATTAGTTTTCCTTTGTCGCCCTGTACTACGGGTTAGATTTTGTATACTCACTGTACAATTAAAGCCGTTAATTTTCCTTTCGGTCATTTTCGGTAGATACTTTTGTTACCTAACTCAATAATATAATAATAATAATATAGTCAGTTTTAATTTATTTAACATACTGTGTCAATTACCATTTTTCCATTTACCGTCGCATTGTTGAAATTTCGTAAATATATGTTCCTGTTACCAAAAATAAAGTGTTTTTCACCACCTCAAGACCTATGGAGATATAATTATTTATTCGCAACGAAGTAGTTGCTGGTCCTTCAATATCGAAGAAATTTCCTGTTGGGCAATCCCCAACATGCGTCTTGTATAAGAGCTACCGTAAAAATTCTACCAAAAAATAATTTATAATTTAACAAAATTATTTTGTTATTTTTATAAAAAGAAACTTTTTCATTTTCTTATTTTTCAAAGTTTTCACCAAAGTAAATTATTATAACTGGATAACTCTACAATTCTACTAATGTTTTAAAAATAATTACTGTAAAAAAATGTTACAGCTTGAATAACAAACGAATGAATCAATTATATAACATAGAAAGAAATCGTTTATTACGTTGTCAGGTGAATTTTAATTTTAATTTTTTTTTTGAGAAATAAAATACCAGGCAATATGCTCTACATTAACCTATGCCCACTTATTTTTCTATTTAGCTTGGTCCTACAAGCTATTAAAATAAGAACAATATCTAGCCGTTTGTTTCCGAAATTCAAAAATAGGTAATAATTTTTTTTTTGGATTTTTATAATTTTTAAATACCTATTATTAATTATTTATTCCGCCTATAAATTATAATACCTATTATCCTGTATATAGTTTATTTACATATATAAGTAAAAGAAAACCTAAGGCCTAATTTTCTACCAATAAAAAAAAATAAAAAAAATAATCGTTTTT
Organism: Polydrusus cervinus; assembly: GCA_935413205.1. Classification (NCBI taxonomy): domain Eukaryota; kingdom Metazoa; phylum Arthropoda; class Insecta; order Coleoptera; family Curculionidae; genus Polydrusus; species Polydrusus cervinus. The sequence continues at coordinate 25,471,742 of OW284515.1, forward strand.
AAGAAACAAGTGAAAATTTCGGATAATGCAGCAAATCTCAAAGTACGAAGTTGCCAACTTTAAAAGTCTATTACTGAAAAACTATTCATAGGATTGGATTATGACCATGGACACTTTTAATTAGGACGTCAAGATCTACAAAAGCAAAATATTCAGAAATATTTGCTGAAAGCCATTTCCCAAAATTTTGTGAGCGAGTCCTTTTTTATGGCACTTATAATTAGGAAACCTAACAATCATTGTATAAATTTTAGCATAAACATTTGCACTATTCACTTTAAACCTCAAAAATACTCAAATGTTTTGTAAAACCAGTACTTACATCGAGAATCCATATTCACTAATATTTCGAAATGCAAAATGATAAGCATTTCAATAGAAAATAATCGTCGACGTGCACAACTTTTATCTCAGCTACAGTAAAGTACAATTCGAGCTTCGAACTAAAGTAATACTGCAGACTGCAGTCACTGCACTGGTGTTCCTTGTTCCTTCACAAGTTGCTTGGTCCCTGTTCTGGCGTACGAGTAACATAACATGATACCAAGTAAAAAGAAATCCAGATAAAAGAATAGGCAGCTTTTGCAACAACGCTAAATAAATCTTTAAACGTTTCTTAGGTTTCGTTCGGGGTGTCAAAGTTTTACTTCATTGACGTTTCAGTTTATTACTACTTAAAATTCTTAGAACCAACTTTTTTTTAGAAAAACAACAAAAGTGAAAAGTTAGTAAAAATACAAAATTCAGAAAAAAATATAAAAATAACTTACATGACATTGGCTGACATGATTTTCTCCCAATAAGAGTCACCCTTATAGCTTAATACTTAATTTACTAATTAGGTAACTTTGATTATGAGGAAATAATGTCTGGAATATCATTTATGTCAGTCAAAGTGCCTGGTTAGTTAATAAATGTTTAAAATCTTTATGCTTCAAAGCATCAATTCTTCACGCACAGATTGTTTGCATATTGCAATCGCAAATATTTACCATAAAATTATATCGAAATGTTTCCAAATCCCTTAGAAATTTAAAGGATTTTTTGCTTACGGCTCTGTCCTGAGCTGTCGATAAGTGTAAAGGAAAGGAATTTGCGGCTACGAGTATGAGATATGCCGACAAGCTCGCCGACATAGAGGGAGTTCATTGCTTTTGCGAGTGGTTCAATATTCAATCACAAAATTAAAGAGCGGGGCCTAATTCTAGAAATCGAGGAACAGCGTTCTCATCACATATATACACTATATTTCCAATACAAGCAGCCGCACGAAGCAAGATACCCATAGTGCGATTCAAAATAACCTGAACTTGGGCCCGTGGCGCTTGCGCAGTAGGGAAAAAATTAGGCAACCGACATGATATCTAACAGATCGTAAACAGAACCGGCTCGCCGTTGTTTGTATTCTTATTCGTCGCCATCTCTTGTTTCGTTCGTTCATGTGTGGTTATAATTTCCAAGTTTTGGGTGTTAATATTTATAAAACTTTACTTTAGACATTTTTTTTTGTTAGTTTGTAAGTTGTTAGTCGTTTCCATCTTTATTACGTTGTATTCTTTCGGATGTTCCGTGTGTGATTGTGGATATTATTTTTAAGTTTTGGGTGCGAATTTAGGTATAAAACTTAACCAGACATTTTGTTATTGTTAGCGACTTGTGTCTCAAGATGGGTAGAAAAAAGTTCATGATCCTTTTTTGCACGAATCGCGGTTCAATGCCAGAAATAAGGTATTTCAGGTATGTAAAATATTGGTTACTTGGTTTTATTTGACCATAAACTGTACACACCCGAAATAACGGGTGAATTTAAATAAAAGCTGGTAAAAATATTTTGAAAGTCGGTCCTGTCAAATGTTTACATCAAGAAGCAAATTTCCGAGCTGAGCAAACTCAACGGACCCTGATCATCTGCCTACAGTAGCAATGTAGTGTATATGTGGTTCTCATGAGATAAATGGGCAGAGTTGGTGTGAAAACTTTAAAATCGTATTCTTGAAGTAGGGTGATCGATTCTATCACCAAATAGCGGGATGTGTCTATCACCTGTCATTTATATATCCTTATTTTTTTCTATTTAATTATTTGAAGTAGATATAACGTTTGATTAGGTGAACAATTTAGTTCTATTATTTGAATTATTGTAATATGAAACAGGTTTTTACAAAATTGTTTGTGTGGATTCCGAGAAAATCGCATTTGAAATATCGTTTAGCAGGATTTTGTTGGTTGGCAAAATGTCCCCATTATCGCCATGTTTTGACGGGAGCCAATTTTAGAGTTTCGTTGGCGCTTAGTTTTAAAGGCTCTATTTTGCCAAATTTTCACAGTAAAGTGCTTTGCATTTTAATTTTAAGCGACCGAAATATTATAAATAAGTTTTATTCCAGAAAAAGTGCGCTCTTTATATAGTAGCCATTACTTATATTTTATGAAAGAATACACAAAATATCAGTTGGTCATATTTGTTAGCGATCTAATAGGTTTATCCATGCAGAAGTCTAATAAAGATATTTTTAAAACTTCCCGAAATTTTAGGTGCAGCGTAAGTAACAGATATACGTAAAGTTCGTTACTTATAATGTGCAGAAGTCATATACTGACGTCCTTACAACCCTTATTTGATTTAGTTAGTCAGATTGACGTAAGTCTCCAACGTCAGGTTGAAAAATATAACGTCGGTACGACGTAAAAAATGCTAGTTGGATATCCAAATGATAATGAAGGTGTAGGTATAATTTAGTATTACAATTTAAACTTGTTTAACGCGGTAAATGTATCTAGGCGTATTTTTTATTTAGATTTTATCTTTTTTCTAACTTTAGTTTATTTTGGCGCCAAAGCGCATGATATTTAGCCGAATATTTTTGCCGAATATTCGCCGAATATATCAGCTCTACGTGTCGAATAACGAATATTCGGTCTTTGACCAAAAGTGGCCGCCTTAAGAATTTTGATATTCGAAAATGTTCGTTAAAATATGTCTATTTTTAATTTGTGGGAACGGGATGTTATTCCTAAGAAAAGTTCAACAATATTTCTCAAGGCAACTGTGAAAAATATATTTTGGCTAACTCGACGTTTAAAACTGCCCCCAAAAAAAACATTTCGCCTCTCCGGCCCCTGAAGTCTGGCTACGCCACTGATTGATCCGACTAATGATTTTATTTTTGCTGATTATATTATTTTTAATATAGTGGACAATTTACACACGGCATTTACGGATTAGTGCTGCAAACCAGTGGGCGACTGCAGCGCGATCTAGATCAGAATCTACAAAACCGTAGAGATGTGTAGAAAAGCGAAAAATGTTTCCTATACTGGTTAAGGAGCCGTTCCGTGCTTGATTTATTTAGATTATTTATATTTCTATGTTTTCACATTAGATGGCTATCTTTTGCATCGAGTTGATTCTTACTGATAGCGTTACTGGGTTTTCATCACATTTTTATTCTTAAAAATGTCTTGAAAAAATAGTCTCGCTGTACTGGAAGTTGCTTACGGGTTATGGCTATCTGATGAGTTCTAACAAGAACGAAACAGCCCGTCATTGTCTACCTGTGCCCCAGGGAACCCATTACCTTTGACGTCCCTGTCAATGTTGCCGATCTGTTACAATTGTAACAGATCTGTTACGCTGTTAGTTACGCGGGTTACGCCTTTAAGCAATCTGTTACGTTTTCTTGAGGTGTGATTTTTTTTGGGTAGGAGGAGAAAGGACCTCTCTTTATGGTATTTTAGTCGTCACTTTTGTTCGGGTTCGCTGTTTGCGTATACTGTGTAGGGGTATGTTAGCTCGGGCTTATTCGAGTTCGCCCTTTGCGCATGTTGTGTAGGGGTGCTGACCTTTTTTTTTAGTCAACAAGTCACTTTGGATTGGAAGAAGAGATATTCTATAATGCTGTTACTATTTTAATCAATCTGTTACGGTTTTTAAGCTAATTTGTTACGATTCAAAAAAAAATTGTGGCAACACTGGCCCCTGTGTACTTTAATGCAAAAGATAGACGCACTACTCTGTCCGCTTGCCCCTAAGCTTCTTTTTATAAAGTATTTTTAATAATCTTTGGACTTGCGTTAGTGGTGTGTAGGAGGGGGTGTAGTGTTGCTTAAGACATGCTTAAAATTAAAATAAAAAAACAACAGTCCAGTGTGTGTGAATGTGCAGTGAAAATGAAAATTGTGTGCAATAGCTAAAAACATCATTTGATTTAAAAATATTTGAAGTTAAACTAAATGTAATTAAATGATATTTATCTTTTCTATTATGTTAAGGTTAAAAATCAAAGGACTGACAAAAAATAGTCTGGTAAGTAATTTAATAATATAGAAAAAAAATGTAGGCGGAACGTAATCTTTTGCAAGTACACAGGGACCCCAAAGGTAACGGGTTCCCTGGGGCACAGGTAGACAATGACAGGCTGTTTCGTCCTTGTTAGGACTCATCAGAAAGCCAATTCCGAATACAGCGAAAATAAGCTTTTAAGATATTTTTAAGAATAAATATATGATGAAAGCCTAGTATTGCCATCTGTAGGAATCAACTCATTCAAAGTATACAGGGTGTTACAAATTCGACATACCAGCATTGGAATCTCGGAAACCATAAGAGTTAGAGAAACAATTAAATGGGGGCAAAGTTGTGTAATTCGGTGTTGATTATAATGCCGCTTTAAAAGTTTTCAAATTCCGAATACTTTGTCATTGCCACTTTTTCTTCTCTACAAAATGACGCTACTAAACTAAAGATCCACCGTTTCGTCTCCGAGCGGCCATCAACAACTTTACTTTTTTATATACGGACCTGGATTTTTTTTAGCCCCCATTTAACCGTTTCTCTAACTCTTATGGATTCCGATATTCCAATGCTGGTATGTCGAATTTGTAACACCCTGTATAGCCATCAGACGTAAAAATATAGAACTAAACACAAAAAACTCACCCAGTATAGGAAACGTTTTTGCGCATCACTACACATTTCTACGGATTTGTAGACACATACATAGATCGCGCTAATCCGTAATACATGCCGTGTAAAAAATAAAGTAGTAGAGTTTAGTGTTCATATAAATAAAATAAACTTTATTTCTATTTTATTTATACGGACACTAAACTCTACTACTTTAATTTAATAATATTTTATGTATATGTATTTAATATTATTTCTGTACAGCTGCTTGTAAACTAAAATGAGTCAAGTTTGACAATTCAATATTATTTTATTTTCATAGTTACAACACAAATATTTTATGGCATCCTTTATTTGTGAACAAAATAAATAATCATGTAGGGTTGGGAACAGAAAGCCCTATCTTCCCAACCCTACATGATCATGTCCCTTCTGGAGAGTAGATACGACTTCGTTAAAAAATAAATAATGTTTATTTCAAAATTTGATTAATTTTCGATTTTCGGAAAAATAGTATGTATACCTCGAAGTAAAAGCCACACTCCCGGACTCGGCTTGCGCCTCGACTTTCAATCTTTACGGTCGTCCGGGAATGCTAAGCTTTTTCTACTTAGTATACAATGTACTATTTCTTTCAGCCGACTAAAAATGTTCTTTCAGGATCCAGCAGTTTATTATAATTTTCGTTTAAAGTATCGATTAGCGTAGTTGCAAAAGCTGTCTAATATACATGGTCAGAGGTCAGCTAAACGACGACGTCGTTATTAGAAATTAGATGTTTTTTTGATTGTCTATAGTTTATGGCGGGCCACATTAGGGAAACTAAATTTATCGATTACAATTATTACTGTCGAGCTGGAAATGTTGATTTTAAACTCTATCGTTCAAATCTCCGGATATTAGACCCTTAGATTTTTATTTATGATGCGATTTTAAAAAAAAAAGGGTATGTCACCAGACCTAGAAATCTGGAAGAGTTGAAGGCAAGGATTCCGGCAGAGATCACATATATACATACACTATATTGCTAATACCATAATTCAATGATGACACCACTGTAAGCAGATGATCAGGGGCCGTTGAGTTTGCGAAGCTCGGAAATTTGCTTCTTGATGTAAACATTTGACAGGACCGACTTTCAAAATATTTTTACAATATTTTATTTAAATTCACCCGTTAGTTCGGGTGTGTACAGTTTATGGTCAAATAAAACTAAGTAACCAATATTTTACATACCTGAAATACCTTATTCCTGGTATTGAACCGCGATTCGTGCAAAAAAGGATCATGCGCTTTTTTCTACCCATCTTGAGACACAAGTCGCTAACAATACAAAATGTCTGGTAAAGTTATATACCTAAATTCGCACCCAAAACTTAAAAATAATATCCACAATCACACACGGAACATCCGAAAAAATACAACGTAAAAAAAGATGGAAACGACTAACAACTTACAAAGTAACAAAAAAAAATGTCTAGAGTAAAGTTTTATAAATATTAACAACCAAAACTTGGAAATCATATCCACACACGAACGAACGAAAGAAAAGATGGCGACGAATAAGAATACAAACAACGGCGGTTGTCTATTTTTTTCCCTACTGCGCAAGCGCCACGGGCCCAAGTTCAGGTTATTTTGAATCGCACGATGGGTATCTTGCTTCGTGCGGCTGCTTGTATTGGCAATATACAGGGTGACAATTTGAAAACGAACGGCATTTAATATTGCCTCTACCAATGATAGCATGAAAATTTGGCGAAACACGTCAATTGATATATCGAGGGGGATATTTTTTAAAACATTTGTTGTCGTGTTACTTTCAACCCCCTAACCCCCAGGGCACCTACCCCTAAAATTTTAAATGGCAACCCCTATTTATTTTGCCATTTTTGTGTTCCTTATAAAATTCTACATAAACTGTATCATTTTTTTTGTTTTCAAAAAATGTAATTATTTTATTTTTTCTAGTGGCGATATCGAAGACGAAATGTAAATAAATAAAGGAATTTGGAATGTATTTCTACATTTCGTCTTCGATATCGCCACTAGAAAAAATAAAATAATTACATTTAAAAAAAAAAAAAATTATACAGTTTATGTAGAATTTTATAAGGAACACAAAAATGGCAAAATAGATAGGGGTTGCCCTTTAAAATTTTAGGGGTAGGTGCCCTGGGGGTTGAAAGTAACACGACAACAAATGTCTTAAAAAATGTCCCCCTCGATATATCAATTGACGTGTTTCGCCAAATTTTCATACTATCATTGGTAGAGGCAATATTAAATGCTGTTCGTTTTCAAATTGTCAACCTGTATGTATATATGTGGCAGAGATACATTTAATTACGCCAGAAGTTTTGGAAAGAGTAAAGGAAGAGTTCTACTATCGGTTTGATGTGTTATAATGATGTAAAATTCATAAACTTTGTTTAGTAGTAAAGGGAATTGAAAGACCTTTAAAATAAGGTATCACTCGACCCCCCTTTCCATTTAAGATTTTAGGGGTGGTGCCACCCCCGCCTAGGGGGCTGGACGTGTTAACGTGATTTTTTGCCAATTTTGTGTCCCCCTCGAAAACAAAATCGACGGGTCTGAGCGTTTTTCCAAAAAAGAACTGAGTTGTCAGTAAATGTCTCTTTTTCGTTTTCGATGCGCCACCCTGTATAATATTAATTTATGGTGGTAATGTCACTTATTTTTTACGGAAGACAGAAATGTAAATAAGAATAATATATTTGTGGCCCTTACTTTAGTTTCATCACAGTGATGAATATAAGCTTACTGATTTATCTTTTCTATTCAATCTTTAATACTACTCTTACTGACATTAATCGATCATCTTTAAATAAATCTATGTATAATGTACAGGGTATCAAAAAGTCTTAAAAAACTAAGACAGAGAGGTGAAAACCATTTTCCTCTAAGATGCGCCATTCCAATGTTACAGCCTGTCAAAGTCTGAAAATGCTAAATTTTGAACACGAAAGACCTGAAACACACATTTTATACAAAATATATGACTGGAATTTTATGGAAAATTAGAAAATAATATATTACCTATATAGTGTTTCATTAATAAAAAGTATATTTAATATACCCTGACTATTTTGGACACTCTAAATTAAATTGTAGATTTAATGCCTCCTTATAACTCTAAAGTTAAGTAGTTTAAATGCTATGGAATCCTGCGTTGAAAGCGGGCCACCCTGTATAATATAGTTTAAAACACTAGAATAAAATTATAATTCTATTTATTATTATAGTCAAAATATGCATTAATGGTATAATAAACTTTTTCCAATAATACATTTTTAATTGCTTTTTAAATATTTTAAAATCTGATATTTTTATAATATAAACTAGAAGATAATTCTCTTAAATTAAAAAACTATAAATTTATTTACAAGACTTATAATAGGCAAACATAATCTTGTCTTGTATTCAGGGTTGATAAAAATCATGATTTTTAAAAAAAATCAGAAATCGATTTTTTTTTAAATCATGATTTTTTAAAAAAATTTACCAGCTTTTACAAATGATATTATTATTTTTAAATATTTCTAACTGCTTATATTTTGTTTTGTTAAGTAAAAAAATATTTTTAGGCAGGAATGGTACAGATACGAAGCAAAACTGGAGAAGTTTGAACTTTTAACATTTTTAACTTTTTGCAAGTTTACGCCTTTGTCAAAACTTGTAATAACTGGCAGAAAACGCCCTGTTATATAAATGATACGCACTTATTTCAGTTTTGTCAGCAATATTTTTGCTTTGGGGGTTAATCTATCAAAACATGTGGCGTCATGACAAGCCAGGGCAGAAAGGAATTTAGTGTTTGTCAGCATTTTACAAAAAAGAAAGTGGTGGGCAAACTAGGTTGTTATGTAAAAAGTGTGGTAAAGAATTGCTCTGCAAACCGGAAAAAGTGAAACTGGTGATATTAGCAGTGGTCTTGAAACTCTTCATAGCGATTGTAAGTCACAGCCTGGAACTAGCCAGAGTGAAATTATAGAGTTGGCCAAGAAACAGAGAAGTGATATTTGTGAAAAGGGAAGTGTAGGTGGACGTGAAAATAGTCGAAGTAGAGGTCATTTGGATTTGGATTGGAAAGCAGCTCAACTAGTATTTCTATTTAAGCATAATAACACTTAGGTTCTTTTATATATATTTTTTTTGTATTAAAAAAGTTTTTTTGCTTTTAATTTGTTTTAAGTTTTATTATTGTAATAACCAGCTGTTCTTTTCAATTATTATAATAAATAACACCACATAAAAATGCGCCTGGGTTTTATTTTTTGTATGAACAAATACATTTTAAGTGTTAAAATCTTAAAAACCTTTTTTTAATATTACCTAATCATGATTTTAAAAAAAAATCATACTGATTAAAATTATGATTTTTATCAATTGATTTTAATCATCTCAACCCTGCTTGTATTATAAGTAGGTAAACCCACATTATTTTTTTTTATGTATCATCAAACTTTTTTATTTTTACTAAATCTTCAATAATTATTTCAATTAATTCAAGACAATATTTATTATGCCATAATATTGTTGTATCATCTGCAAAGATATTAAATTTACCATTTATAAAAATAATGAAAAATGATATGATACTTTTGGTGAGTTAAGTGTGTATCTGTGGAGAATGTCTAGAGTTTCATTTTGTAGATAAAAACTTTATTACGAGGTTAATGGTGTCTGAACTTGTTTTTTAAAATATACTGAAAATTTTTCACATACCTGATGCAATAAAGGACTTCCTTGTGTGGTTCCCTGTGCAGACCATTTAACTGCTTGAGCCAGCAATGTGTCCCTTTCAGTTGTATTATTTGTTCCTATCTTTGCGAATATTGTGGACAACTTAGGTGACCATATATCACAGCTTTTTTCTTCTGATTTATTAAGAACATCTATTAGCAGAAATCCCAGGTCAGCACCTGATGTTTTCTATAACAGTTATTTAAAAATTAAAAATAGTACTGATGAATGTTTGTACAAGTTTTCTCTAATAAACTTTTTTTTATCAAAAAAACAATGAAAGGTAAAGTATACTATAATTTTTAACAATAACTACCTAATCTAGTCAGATGCACAACTGCTAAAATGAGATCAATGTGATTTTTACTATTTACTGGTTCGCTTGCAAGCATGGTGATTAATTGCTGGTATGGATGTATTTGGACCTATAATAGTTCTGGGCCGCAGAAAGATAAACTTTTTTAAAACAATTTAGTCCTAAAAGGTGTATCGAGGTTTGGTGATTCATATGAAATTATAAATAAAAACAATACGCCCAATGTAGTATTTTATATGCATAATTATGTATTTTAATAAGTAGGATAGAAATGATGCTTGTCTACCTCAACTATAACACAATCATTCGCCAAAAAGGGTTAGTCTTAATTCACTATTTTCATTTATAATCAAAAGTGATAAAGATCTATTTAGTACTGTAAAACATCAAAATCTTACCTGTTCAGCATCTAAAAATAATATCGAACCCTGATAGAGCATGTCTTTCAAATCCTTGTACTTTTTTTGTGCTAAATACCTAAAAAAGTTGAGGTTAAGTCAGGAATATTCTAGCATTTGTAAGTTATTTCGCATCATAATTTAAAAAAAATACCTAAAATATAAAGTTCGATACATCTGATGAGCCTCGTAATATTCTCCATTTTTTACCGAACTTTCCAGCTTTTCTAAAACTCTGGAAACACCACGACACCCAGAAGCAGCCATATTTATTTATGGTTTTTCGCAACAACACGGCCTTTTCGTTTTAGAAAAATGTCAAGTGTCATTTGTAAACCACTGACAAACAACACAGACGAATGACAGGTCGTCGCTGTCAATAAACCAAAAAACTTGTCTCATCTTTTAGTTTTAAAGTGGCGTCTTCTCCATAAGAGAACTCGCCAGCACGTTAAGGAGGACCACGATTGAGTCTGGTCTAAATCATATCAAAGTCGCCGACTCCGCACATGGGCTTCCGATGGATGAAGCGAGGGGAGCCGCACTTGTCTTCTTCTGGATGGGCAAAAAATTATTAGCTCTTACAAGTTGTCTTCGTTGCGTAGAAGAATACCCTTTTGTGATTCTAGTAAAGAAGTCACGTTCAGGTGTATGCGTCTGTTAATTATGAAATAGTTAAAAGAGTGCTTGAATTTCAAAAGCTTATTTTTTCATCAAAATGCAATCAATTCGTTCCATTTTCAGTTTATTGAGTAGGTAGGTTGTCTCTTGGATCACTAAGTACAACATGTGGGCTTTAGCCCGAGGTCACATGGGGCGCAATCGGCGTAAATATGACAGCGCAAGTGAGACGTGATTGATCGAAAGTCAGCTGATTGACAGAATCAATGTCAATCAGCTGACTTTCGACCAATCACGTCTTACTTACGCTATCATATATAAAGCCGTTTGCGTTTCATGAGAACTCGGGCTCCATTTATGTCTTCTTTATAAAGGGTGATGGGTAAAATCGAGTAAAATATCCAGCTGTGTAAAATCTGCTGGTCAAAACTATCGATAGTGAATATCGATAGTTTTATAAAAACTATCGCTATTGTACTATCGATAGTTTTGACTTTACTATCGATAGTAAGGTAGCACTCAGTTGAAGATTTTTGAGGGACATTAATAGTAGTTTTGGGGCAATGAATGAACTTTGATGGCGGCGACTATTTTTTATAAAGTAACTTTTAATTGGAGGACAAAAAAATGTTACCGAGAAAAAAGGTTTCCTTAAAAAAACGGCGGGGACCAAAAACTATCGATAGTTCTATCAATATTTTAATAGTTTTTCGTTTTTCCTATCGATATTTCGAACCCTACCCACTATCGACATCGATGTTCACCAGTAATACATAATTTTAAAATATTATGAAATAAAACACTCGTACGAGTGAAAATTACAAACAACAAGAAAGTGTTTTATTTCATAATATTATTATGGATTTTCATCAAGTAAAGGCCGAAACAATTCGATAATTTTAAAAGTTACTATTATTTTACTATAATCTCTTTTAAACAAGGTCATGTTTGTTGAATTTGGTTAGGGCGAACTGAAGTTACGAGTATTAATTTCAAAAGAGGTCCCCCCTCAAAACATATTTAAAGCAAAGTTATACCGTATATTCCAAAGAATAAAACACTAAATTTATGATATTTTCGATATTCGATAAAAAAAATAATTTTCAGCCGATTTTATTAATTTTTTTAATTTCATAACGATAATAGGGAATTATTGAAAAGATTATTTTTACGTCAGTACTGATGACGGAATGCCCTATTTTAATAAGGTTTTAACATTATTTCTCTAAAAAATAAAGACTTATTGGAACGCTTTCCTCTTTACGACAGCGTTATTTTTAACCTAAAAAGTGTATTTTATTTTTGTGTTGTGAATTCTGTTTGGCACCTTTGTTAAGTGATTGTATTTAAAAAATTAACCGACGCAAAATATAAACTTTACTAATTTGCAGGTTAAAATGCAACCATTTGTTTTCTGAGGTTCGGTTTGCCGAATAAGGGAAATAAGAAAACGTTATTTTACTTACGTTAACTAGTCGTAAATAGGGGAAGGCAGTATTTTATTATGGTTCCCATATTAAATTTTGTTTAGTGCGCATGCTTAGCTGTTATTTTAAGAACGACCATAATAAGGCCTTTACCTTATAGCGTTTTCAATAATTCCCTAGTAACAATTAACGGTTCGTGAGATATGTTAGGGACCATTCTTTATGTGGCCACCCGGTACTTAGCGGCTAGAGGTAGAAAGTATCGATAGTGGCAACGCGGCTTTTTATTTATTTAAGAAATCTAGTGGTGGAGAACTATCGAAAGTGGGTAGGGTTCGATATATCGATAGTAAAAATATATATCTATCGACTGACTATCCATATATCGATAATTTATGGTCTCATGAAAAGGCACTTTTAGAAGAAAAAACATCTTTTTTTTGTCAAATGTCAAGATGACTTCAAAAAATATTAAAAAATTTTGCCCTCCCACCAAAAAGAAAAAAAAGGCGCCTATCGTTAAGATATCATGCCTTAGAATTACTGTTCCTTGCCCTTAAAATCTTTTACAACTGAGTACTACCTTACTATCGATAGTAAACTCAAAACTATCGATAGTTCGATAGTGATAGTTTTATAACACAACACTATTGAAGCTATCGATAGGTCTCATCACTAAAGAAATCATTTTTGAACGGATATGTGGTGGCAGGAACACAATTTTTTTAGAATTCACTGTTTACTGTTTAGAATTTAACAACGATGTTTTGTTGACATCGATACTTGCTGTCAATGGTAACATCGATGTATCGAGTCGATGTCCCAACACTAGCTAGATTTCTGTGCAGTGTTGCCGATCTGTTACGTTTTTAAAGGATCTGTTATGCTGTTACGCCTTTAAGCAATCTGTTACGTTTGCTTGAGCTTTAATTTTTTTTGGGTAGGAGGAGAAAGGACCTCTTTTTGTGGTTTGTTAGTCATAACTTTTGTTCGGGTTCGTCCTTTGCGTATGTTGTGTAGAGATAGAGACTTCTTTTTTTTTTTTTAGGAATTTTTCAGCTAATCTGTTACGTCAAAAAAATTTTGTGGCAACACTGAATCTGTTACGTTTCGAGTTCTGTCGTGGTCGTTTCCATGAGCTGTGATTTTGGGTAGGACAGAGGACACTTTTGTTTTCTAGTCCCTTTACTTTTGTTCGGGTTCGCCCTTTGCGTAGCTGGGAACCTTTTTTTTTTTAGAAGTCACTTTGAATTGGAGATGAGCAGAACAGATATAAATATATGCTGTTACTATTTTAGTTAATCTGTTACGATTGAAAAAATGGTCGTGGCAACACTGCACTGCTCTATGGTATTTTGTGTGTTTGAATTGTGACATCAATAATATTGAAATAGTTTCAGATTCTAACGATTTTCTCTGTTCTGGCTTAATTCTGTTACATAAATACGTAAGTTTTATACAGTTATGTATTTTGTGTTCATTAAAACATTAACTTAACACATAGCTGCATTGAGTAGTCAACGTGGAGTCTCCGAAACAAGACATTCAAATAATTTTCAGCCTCACAACTCAACTCACAGACAAAGAATTATATAGGATAACTACTCATCTATAGCTACACCACGCCAAAATTGATGATATTTTCTGGAATGATATATTATAAATTTGTACGGCGTGTTTAGTCGGAAACACTGTTCCTTAAAGTGAAAATTTCAATTTTAAACGCATATTTTTGTATTTAATTGTTTTACAATTTTAAAAGAAAAACCAGTAAGAGAGCAATAGAGTGATCATTTCTGCCCCATTCAGTGGCGTAGCCAGAAAATATGCTCGGGGGAGGCTGAATGGGCGTAAGTAGGACTTTTTTTTCTGGAGAAAGGGACAATACACATATTTATGTCATGATATTGTACTTAGTAAAGAAGGCGAAAAGCGCCGCAGGCGAAAAATTTTCGGTGCCACTCCCACAATTCGTTTAAAATTCACCTAACTACTAACAAATTTCATCAAAATTATTAAAATTTGTTTTTGTAAATTTTTTTTTTTAAATTCCCTGGCTGGCTCTTTATTAAAAAAAACATTTTTTATATTTGTGAAAAATATGAATATTGGTGTCGATCCAAAACTTTAACATAAGATGATAATGACTCTAACTGGCTAGACGGAAACAGAACTGATCTAAGTAGCAATTTTTAAATATTGAGATAATGGACAATATAGGTTAATTTCAATTAAAATTACAACTTAAACAGATTTTAAACTTGAGGTATTGCATTGGATAATAAATCACATATAAAATGTTTTATTATATAAAAAACCTAAAATATGTGCTTTGGTTTATTAAAAAAAAAAAGTTTTTCCACTTGGATCACTTCTGAGTTAACAAAAAAATTAAAAGTTATGTTTTAAAAAATCCCAACTGAAATAAAAAGCTGTAAATAATAATATATAGGAATATATTTCTCAAATAACAATAAACATTAAGTTTAAAAGTAAATAGAACTAAAAAAAATATTTTCTTGCATTCCTAATACCTCATCAAATTATTAATCATTTTCTTCCTCTTCATCTCCCAATAAATTTGGAAGAATATTGTTATCTTCTTGGGCATCACCTCTACGGTTAAGATGAGGCAAATTTAGGTAAAACTGATGATAAATTGGAGGTACATATTTAAGCATCTTTTTGAGGTCTTGCATTTTAACATGAGTAATCGATTTTGAATTGTTCCCTTCGGATGGATTAAAATACGATAATGTTTCGAAAAATGATTTATCGTTGGACTTGTTTAACTCCAAACTATCGTAATTGTCGGAGTAATCGCTATTAAAGTACATTTTGCTATCACCTTTAACAAATTTAATTTTTTTCATTTTAGAAATTAGCACACGATTTCCGTTACTACTTTGTCCAGCTTTAGCCATGTTTTTAGAGAGATCTTTACAGTCAATGAATTTTCCAACCATATTAATAACAGTATATGGATTTTTTTTTCGACAATGCTCTACAAGTGATATCCATTGTTCTGGAGTATAATTAAATTCCTTCTTCTTTTGCGCTTTTGTGATATCAGAAAAATCAGAATCGTTTGGGAGAAATGAGTGTCCGCTTACCAAATAACATACTATTATTTCAGATAAATTTGGGAAGACATTTACTACAAACATCATGAAGTAGAACATATTCCAATTTCTGTTTTGTCCAGAGCACGAATCACTAAAAGTATATAGAGTTTTTATGTTTGCAGGTATAACATTTTGTAAGTTATAATAAAGGCAAGATATGACTTCTTGGGATCCTCTACCTCCAGTGGTCTCATACCACATATTCATTGTTATTACTTCGCCAACTGATAAATAAAGATGGATTCCAAAATTGAAAGTCTGCAGTTGCCTTAGATAGTAAACTTCTCCAGTTTGTACCAGTGGAGTTGGAAGGGTACGTTGTAAATCGAAAGTCATCAAACATGAAGTACTGTTATTTGCGAGGGAAATTTGTTTGTAGCTATTTAATAAATCTCTAGCTTTAGCGGCCAGAAGGTGATGATCGTTTTGTTCTTGTTTAATCTGCAATAGTCTTACAGCATCAATTTCATTTTGAATTTGCACACGAAAAATATCACAGGACTTACATGTATCCTTTTTTGGGATGTAAAAATATAACTTGTATGTGCGGAATATTGACTCGTAGAAACTTTTTTTTGCTGGAATATTACCAATTTCTTGACATTTCTCTTTGTAAAGTACATAAAGTTTTTGCAAATTTAAGTTGGGTGCTAGATATTGGCGAGAAGAAGTTCGATCCCCATAATGACTCATGTAGCGCGGGAAACTTTCTATGTGATGTTTAATAAAGTTCTTTACTTCATCTTTAATCTTATTGCCTGAAGGTCCTTGGCCCCTATTATCTGGTAGTGGCATTGAAGTATCCGGGTGTCTCTTTTTGTTTAAGGCGTAATCCAATCTTTTGTTGGATATCTGAATTACTTTCAGGAAAAATGATTTGCAAACCTGAGACTGGTTGAGAGAAAAAGTTCGGCTATGTTGTTTATGGCTTGGTGTCTGGTTTCTTCTTTTCTTTGGTCGTTTCGGAGCTGTTATCTTTACAGTTGTGCAAATCCAAGCTGTTTGACCATTCCAGTCTAATGCATAAAATTGCGAATGAATGATATTTTGTAATTCTGGTAAAACTTTGTCGCTGCATTTCTTTCGGCAATTACACAAAACCGGCGTGAAGGTTTTACGTGGAACACGGTTTCCTCTGTAATTAACATATTCTTCACCTCGATTCCTGTTCCTTTTTATCACGTTCCTAGCCCATGTGCTCTCATCACGTCGTTTACGTTTTAAAATTTCGTTTGTTTTACCCATATTTTGAATCACAGCTTCCTCAATTTCTTCTCGCTCAGGTTCAACAATTTCACCATCTCCTACATCGTCATTTTCGGAAGCATTGGAATCAGAAGATTCCAGTGAATGATCACTGGGACGATATGAATCGCCACTGTCAGCGTACGGATCTGACTGAGGTGACCCGGCCTCTGACAATGGATAAGATCGTGTTTTTTCGGCGGAGGAATGCTCAGTGGAGATATAGTTATGCGCTTGCCTAGTAGAACCATTTTCAGCATTGTCATTACAAACTTCTTCAGCTGTAAAATAAGTTATTTTTACTTAAAGGACCAAATACAAATTACAATGAAAAGTGGTTAGAGTAAAATAGGCAAAATTTTTAATAAATTGTACTTCTTGACTCTATAGTTTTATTTTCAAGCAAATATTGCTCGATAACTGGGATAACATTTTTTTGTGTATATACAACTTTTTAATGTATTTTGTGCCTGGCCCTTTACTAACTGCCAAATTATTTAAAATAGTTCTTCATTCAGATAACTAAAAAACTATTTATTTTATTATTTTATTATCAATTTTATTGTGCAACTGTAAAAATGCTTAAACAGAACTAATCCAACTGACATTGTATGCTCCATTTAACATAAAAAATGTGTCCAGTTTAATCTAAGTCGAAAGCTGAAGTGATCCAAGTTGCCATTTTTTGGCTCTAACTATTTTACAATCTTAAATTTTGACTTCATTGACCAGAACAAAAGTGATCTAAATGATTCTAAAATAAAAATATTTTAACATTATAGAAGTTTTTTGATGTTTGAAAGGGAGGTATGTGTAATATTATATGAATATTAATATTTTTATTGGTATTTTTATTATTAATTCAATGCTTAAACGTAACAGTTTAAAAAGTACTTAAATAAACTTACCGGCAAATGTTATGATGGTATCGTCATTTTGTTCATTGCTTGGTCGTTGTTTAATCTGTAATGCCGCTTGGAGAATTTTTTGACTCCGAGAAAGAGGCATTTTTACTGAGTACACTACACAAGAATCAATAAAATATTGCAAACAAAAACACCAACGGCTACTTACAGCTGATCAGCGTATGATTCACAGAACATGATCGCTTTATTTAAGCACGGCCTTGAGGCATCCGTCGCGAAATCTATAAAGTAGTGCGTTCAAAAAATCACTTTAATATTAGAAAGAATGCGTTCAGAAATAAAGTCATGCTGTCTTCTACTTGTTTTAGTTATTGGCCCGAAAAATAATGCTTATTATAATAGACTATTTCACTAATATAACACGGAATATTTTTATTTTTCAATAAAATAATAATAAAATGAATCCAACTGACAGCATTGTCATATAGATCATTTATGCACTAACAATCTTAAATAATTGAAGTGATCCAAGTAACGAAAATCTTTGGATCATTTCTGCACTATACATTTAAAACTATTAAAGTAATTCAAGTAACGACCCGTGAACTGGATCAGTTCTGCAATACATTTTTAATTAAAACATGGAAATACAGAAGTGATTTAAATAGAATTGCATAAAGCATACGAGCTAAGTCATTTGGATCTATTCTGCATTAGGTGAAATGCTGTTTTTAAAGTTCAAAAATACCATTATCTTTATTTGAGAAAAAATGTCTTTTGGATCATTTCTGTTCCAGGCTAGCCAACTAGCGTTTTTCCGGCTCGGGTTTTGATAATTAAAAATAAAGTAGATCTAAGAACAGTTTTTGGTGCAAATTCTTAAGTTTTGAAATGCTCCTTCGTAAGTGCCGTTTTGTATATTCATAACAAAGCATTCTCGTTTCTTCCCGCACTATTTTTTTAATTATAAATCATCACACTTCTTCAATAAAAAATGTTTCAATTAAAATTTTTACTTAAATTTTTTCTTTAAAAATAAATACCTATTTGGTTTTTGTTTTGGCTGTAAAAATATTTTATTGCATTGGGTTATATTTTTAATGATTTAAAATAGCTCTAAAGAAGGGAAAACAGACAAGTATATAATAGAAAATACTATAAAATATTACTCTTTTTACTCGTTTTCCTATAAAATTGCATCATAAATCAATAACTAAAACGATATGCGTCCGAAACCTTAATCTCTATATAAAACAGGACTCTTAGAAGGAAACGTTTAAATACTGAACATTTTCTACAAGACCTTTGTAATCTAGACCAAGAATACATTATTTAAAAATTTTAATTAAGAGTCCAAGCGTGAGACGAAAAATTTGGTTGCAATTCGACTTTTAGACCCCGAGCTCCTAGGCTTGGGGAGAAGGGGGGGGGGCATACGCCAGTGGCCCCATTTTCCCTAATTTTTAGCTATTTTAAATCAAAAATGCAATATGCTACATCCAATAAAATACTTTTACATAGTGGGCTGTCCTGTGACAGTAGAAAAACAAATTAATATCCAACCTTCTTTAATGCTAGGATTCACAATTATTTCTAAAAATACAAATTTGAAGTGAAAACTTTATTGAAAAACACTTAAAATAACGAGTTTTTTGCTTTTTTAATGAAAAAAGGTAAAATCTGATCATCTAAAATAAAAAATAGTCATCGAGAAGAAATCTACTTTATTAGGCAATCCAATGATGTTGCAAAAATATTGCTTTGTAATTATTTATAACTTGTACATTTATTGCACTTATTATGTACCTACAATATGTAGGTGTAGGTATTCTATAGCTTTGTCAACAAATACTTTGTATTTTAAAGACAATAAAGCAAGTTTTGAATTTGAATAATTGGTACATGTGACCATTAAAATAACATTGCTGGTGGCATTTAATGGGTGGCTGACATTACCCAGATGTTAACCAAAAAGGGATGCAACAAGCCGTTTGGCTGCAGTGTATGGCAATATGTGGCAACATGCCAACTCTTCTACAAACAACAACATGTCTATTTACAATCATTCAAAATTTGGTAACCAGAATCCTCACTTCCCAACTAAAACCTTGCATAATCGATCAACAATTTGGTTTTGTTTGAATTGTTCTATAGATCTAAATCTGCTCACTTATACACACTCTATGGTGCTCTTCTTGAGGAAGGCAACTTGGTCCACTATATATAGCAACTTTTCCAAAACCTTCGATAGAGTGAATCATACTCTATTAAAACTGCAGAGGCTTGGAATGATGGGCCCTCTTTGGGCCTGGATCAGAAGCTACTTCTGATTGACTTTAAAGCATTTTAGACAATTCGTATATTATGAAATTAATAATAATATGAACTTATGATCAACTAAATGTATATTATGACTTGTGTGAGTAATTTAAACACCAAATAAAGATTTGATGATACTTGATTGATCAATCTCTCTCAAAAGGCCGCAATTCAATCATCTGGAATATAATATAGGGGTAACATTTGGCTCTCTAACCCGAAGAATAATTGTTTTGTTTTTGACATATGAGCCCCTTTATCTACTGAAAGTTATTGTTCATTGATACTTGGTCCCCCTACCCTTTTTGGTGTTATAATTTGGAGATCCCAAAAACAGATAGTTGTTTTTTTTTTAATTTATAGTAGTCATGGTGAAGAGAATTGCTCTCTTTACTTGTTCTTCCTTTAAAATTGTATTACAAACAAGTAAATACGAAGATATGCGTCCGATACATAACCTCTACAAAACGGCACTTCAAGAAGAAATATTTGAAAAACTAAGCGTTTCTGAGAAAAAGAGTTTTCAGATTCGTAATCTTCATCCCAAAATATTCCCTCTCTAAAGAAATGACCTGCTGCTCTCTATATGAAAGCGAAGAGTCACTGACAGTAATTTTTGACACTGAGTATTGAGAGGTTCATTATAGTTATTTATGTATCAAGGATACTAAGTAGATGATTATGCCCTGAGGGTGACATTGTTACAAAGCCAAGGGCCTCTGGCCCGAGGGTTCGTAAGTCGTAAGATGGTATTTATTTATTAGCACCCGTGGTACATACACATTTTATGTCATACCAGTTCGTTTTAAATAATAAATATTTTTTTAAATTTAATTTGATTTACCAATTTTTTATTACCCTGTTTTTGGTTTCATTATGCCCGCACGGGCATAAAGTAATCAATTAATGTAGGTAGTATCTAAGGTATAAAAACACCCAAGGCAGTAAAGTGATTCTTTATCGGACGAGTCTGAAATTACGAGATGAGCGAGCGAGGCGAATAACAGGCGAGTCGATAAAGACACTTTACTGACGTGGTGCATACAAAATTTTATCGCCAACCGTTCATCACCGTAAGGCAGACCGCTCTAAGAAATTAGATGTTTTTCCCCACGTTAAATTAATAGAAAAATCGAGCTGTAGACCTATTTTAGAATCGGGTCTGCGTAAAATATTTAATAGTTCTTGCCTTATATTTGGTCAAAATGTAAAGTAGAAGTTTCATATTACCTATTCCATCCCATATTCAAGCTCGAAAGGTTAAAATAGCTTTACAATTCGGCGACAAAAAACCCATTTTAGCCTAAATTTGACACATCAAAAAATTTTGCCCGACCACGTGCGTATTCCCCCTCAAAAAATTTGACCTACTATAAGAAATGACAGGGTAATACTTTACCTACCGCAAATGCAGTTAAAGTATTTTATTTTACAATAAAATAAAGTGTTCGTTTACTGCCGAAAATCACTCTGATAATGTACGGCTTTACTGTCGGTTGGCGACAACATATATTATGAAAAAACTTTGTACTGCCCCAAGTTGTCCAAAGTTTTATATACATGTAAAAAATCATTGTTTTATGTTCAATATATTAATTCTAGTGATCTATTCAATGTTTCTTTGAAAGTTCTATCATCTAATACTTATCGAAAAGTTAAAGGAATATAATTATCAATAATACTCTCAAATATTAGTGATTTTTTTGTGAGAGCTGATTTTGATATAGGAAGAGGAGGTATGTCTTTTTTGTTTCGCATAATTTTTTTTTTTTTGTTAGTATAATTTAGTTAATAAGTATTGCTGGGTCGAGTGTAAAAGCGCTGCTCACTGTCTCGACAGATGAGTGCGAACTCTGCCCTTGTTGGAAAAATGTATGTGTTGTTGTAATTGCAATGATTTATCGTATTTTACTAATTTTTCAACAATAAAAACAATTATTATTATTATTATTATTACAGCTGTCGTTAGGATAATGCTTATATTTTTTATAAGACAAACTGTTTCTAGGATAAAAATGCCAATTACAGTTTAAAAAATGTCTCTGACAAATAAAGGTTTGCAATGGGAACGTAACACCACACAAATATCCTAAAGTCCTCTTTTGTAAAACTAATATTGAGCCCAACGTGTCAGTCGATCAAAGTTACTAAGGTGAGCGTCACTAACGCTATCCCCTCCCTCGGCATACGGTTGGCTATTTTTCAATCGCGTTCAGGCCGTGCCCTGCATTTTATAGCCAAAAGATATGCCCGATTGGAATTCACTAAATCTTTTAACATTTCCTTATTGTAATCCCCTGCCGCTACTCAGGGCCTATTTTTGGTTATATGGGGCCTTAAGCATGGGCTATTTTATTATTTACATTTTTTAAATAATAAGAAAGAAAGAAGACACCGTCGTCGTGGCGTGTGATTGAACTATTGAAATATATAATTTAAAATAGTTTTTATGTCATACTACATTATTGTGTTTTTATACCTTAGATACCATCTACATAATGGATTACTTTATGCCCGCAAAGTACACATGGCCCGCGCGGGCCTTAAGACGCAAAATGTCGCAGGGAACAATAAAAAATTGGTAATCAAATTAAATTTTAAAAACTAATATATATATATATACCCTCGGGCCAGAGGCCCTCGGCTTTGTAACAATGTCACCCTCGGGGCATAATCATCTACTTGGTACCCTTGATAAATAAATAACTATTTTTTGTATTATAAGGCGACAAACGTGTGCCGCGACATGTCAGGATTTTTTACTATTGTTTTTTGTTTTTGCATACGGTAATAAATAAATCTATCGATTAGCTTAGAATTTATAAAATACTTTCTACATTAAAAAAAAGTTTAGCAGCATCTCAGTTTTCGGAATGAAGTATTTTGTCTTAAACTATTTGAATAAGAGTATAGGGACCCCAGACTCGGGCCTATTGGGAAAATAGGCCCTACCGCTACTAGCGTAAAAGTTCAACTGCCGCTTAGACTGCTGCTACTATCTTTTTAATCAAATTTCCTAAAGGGGCGTAAAAGTAGTTAATTTTCTTTCAGGTTATCTACCAATATGTCAGAGCTGCAGTTATTACCGGATCACATACTTCAAAAACAAATCTGCACAAATTGTTTTCAGTACCTTTCTGTACTACCAGTTAATCAGAACAAGAAAGGGGACATTTATTGTGGGCGATGCGAAGACGATTTTAACAACAGCGTGACTCATATACCAGAACCAGTGTTGTGCTTAGAACTTGATCATAGCTCCATGTTTAATGAAGTCGCCAAGAACTATTTGTTTAAATGCGTTAATCATTTTGAAGGATGTAAGAAACTGTTGGATGTAAGTAGTTCCGAGCAACACGAGGCACAATGCTGGTACCAACCACACGAATGTTTCTTCTGTTCCTTTCAAGGGAATTGGTGTCAAATTTTGCAACATTCTTTACAAAGACATTCCGGTAACGTAACTAAAAGTGGCTTAATTCAGTTTGACGTTGGCTGCAAATTTTCACAACAAATGCTCTATATAGTAAAAAACAACGTTTTCTTTTTAACCCTAGAAATTACGGAAGATAATTTTAGCTTAATTATTTCTCCAGAGGTCGTAGACGATTTAATAATAAATCAGTTTACTCTTAAGTTTTTTATGCCTTCGGACCCCGGTAATGAGGATTTTCTGTTTACCGATTACAGCCTTTTTGATATAAATTCTATAAACTACTTTAAAAAATCCTCCAAAGAGTTTATTACACGCTTCGGACGAAAAACAAGAATTTCCTGCCAAATACTTTTAAAACAGGTTGAATTGTCTCAAAAAGAAATGGAACTGGAGAAGAGATTTATTGACTTAAACGTTCGGGAAAACGATCTATTACAACGCGAACAGTTAATTGAAGACGGTGAAAAGGAACTTACGGAACGACGTGAGTCAGTGCAATCTCTGACCAGTTTAATAAAAAAATTGGTATCTACCTTTCTAACCTGTGTTAAGTGTAAAAAAATTGTTGATGACGCTGTATTTTGTACACAAAACCATTGTTACTGCTCAGATTGTCTTTCCAATACGTGTCAGATTTGCAACAAAACTTGTGAGTTTACCAAAGTCATTGAGCTTAATAAGATTGTAGTTACTTGCGATTGGCCAAATTGTACAGAATCTCTAAAATTGGGAAATTATTTAAATCATAAAAGAAACTGTTCATGGAGACCTTACAAGTGTCCGCTAACACAGTGTCTTAAAATTGTTTATTCAAGCCAAGAACTTGTTAACCACTGGCATTGCCGTATGCCTACATTAATTTCCGATGAAGTTATTGAATATGATAAGTACAGCGAATACGAATTTTATTGGCTTGTGGATAAAAATTTATTCCATGTTGTAATTCAGTATACAGCAACTAATTTGTTAGTTGTGGTTGAAGAGATAATGGTTTTGCCACATAATTATAAGTTTAAACTTGAAGGATACTGTTCTCAATATAAAAAATGGGAAGAAAAAGTAAGTTCCAATTTTTGTGAAAAATATATTGTTTCTTCGAATTCTGTTTCTACAAATGGATACAAATACAACAAAATTAGGATATCTGTTATTAAGCAATAAATAAGTTTGCTGGCCATGTCTTTAATAAAGTTGATCTTCTTGTTCCTTGTGCACAACATAACATGTATCAGTGATCCTTTCGAATTTTCTATGCATTACTTCAAATGTAAAACCAGCTTATACTAATTTTATTGTCACTTGGCGGTAAATGCATGTATTAATATCGGGCAAAAGGCAAAGTTTCATTTAACGTTTTGTTGTAATTTAGTTTTAGAGTTTTTTTTTACAACACATTTTTTCAGTAAATTAGTTTTAGCATGAGTAAACGTCTATTCTCACTATGATCTTGCTCGGCATCAATCATCCAAATTTTATTTTTCATTATCCAAAAATTACGTTTTCCATCAACGGTTTTCATCACACACGCATATTATCTGCTTACTACCTGTGGATACACCTGGCGTATACCTATGCCAAGCCCATGCCTTGCTACTTGAACAGTTTTAAGTATCTTGACAATAATTTATTTCACATTATTACAATAGTAACTAAAAACCACTCTGGTTATGGTGATCTTAATAATGTCGGGTTGCGTAAAGATTTTTAACAATAATTAATTAACCAACAAGTTTAACTGAGGTATAAATGACATTGGTTTTGGCTCTTCAAAGCTATTTACAATATGTAAGAACTTAAATCTTGTTATACTATGACGCGTTATATCGACCTGTATTTTCTGATTACCTTTATAATTATCTTGTACCTACAGACCGCTTAAAGTGTCTAGCATTCCTTTTTTTTTAATATATAATAATATTTTATATTAATATAACAAAACACTGCTGATATTAGATAGGTACTTAACTCTTTAGACAAATTTAAATTTAACAACAGTACTTTATATGCAGATTATTTACCCATACAATTTTAAAGTTAAAGACTAAGATGTGACTTTTAGTTATGAAATAGTATGAAATCAACAAGTTCATGTAGCCAGGAAACTATGATCTAGGATCAGTTACTATATCAGCTAATATATAGGTAGACGATGGTAAATAGATTTAAGATTACTTTCAGGATTCGGATTAGTATCTTTGTTATTGGATTACCTTGATGATTGTTTCGGTTATGTCTTTATTTTCAACTAAATAGGATAATATGATATGCTTACTGAAATAACGTAATCGAGTGTGATAATAGTTATATGTATAAATAATAGTGTCTAGATATTTCTATGCTACATATTACGTTCAGAGCTGTTGCAAGTAGCGTAATTATTGTTGCTCTGTACTTAAACTTAAAGTGATTATTATTAATACATTTAGGCATTAGCGACATTTTGCCCACCAACCAAATCCCGCTAAACGATATTTCAAAGGCAAATTTCTCTGAAACCCCAAAACAATTTGTTAAAAACCTGTTTCATATTGAACGGCAAGTATCATTTTTTCTAACGAAGCAAAATTCGGAGTTTGAGGGTCAGCGGTGGCCGAGATTTTAGCGTCTGAAAAATCGATTAGCGGGATTTTGTTGGTGGGCAAAAACTGGCTATAACTTACTTTACGTTAAGTACTCAGCATCCCAGTTTTAATTACTTTTTAGTGTCGGTCTATCGGGATTTAAATAATACACATTTTAAGTTGTTTTATTAAGATTTATAAGTTGTTTGTTACCTAAACCTTTTGTTTATTTTACAGTTTAACATTTTATATTACTTTCATTACTTTTATTATTTATATATTAAGAGTGCTCTGGGAGCGAACTGTAACGTCTCATAGCCGTGTAGTGAGATTACTCGATTTCGATAATCGAACACGCAAATCTCGGGTAGAGCACTCTCAGAGACGAGAGTCTGTGGAGCAGACGGAAAGGATCACCGAAAGAAGCCGAACTCCGGTGCCGATCGATCGAATCGAAAGAAAACCGTTTGACATAACTTATTGGCGCGAACAAACCGTAAAATTTGGTATTAAAGACGGTGGCCTCGAGGCAGATCTCATGGTGTGTGGGCCACTTTTAACGGATTTAGAGTAACCAGATTTATAAATCGAACGTATATTACTCCGAGTGAGAACAATTGATTTGGAAAACCGAACACGCAAATCTCGGTGAAAGCACTCTCAGAGCAGTGGCGGCGCCAGGATTTTTGGGATGGGAGGGCACAAATGGGCTCGGTAATTTTTGAGTGGGCATAACCCAAAATAAAAGTGACTTCTAAAAAAAAAAAAAGGTCGCGCCTCCCGACGCTCTAGAACGCTATAGGCAGCAACAAACAAAACCTCCCTCTTGTTCTGTGTGTCAAAACAAAAAGATCATCGTTCTCTTCAAAATACCATACAACCACTCATCAAAACTTTTATAGCCAAGTCCCTTACAAAACCGGATCCATCAATTTTGGGGGGGCACCAGGGTGGGCACTTATGTTTCTGGGGTGGGCCAGTGCCCACCCTGCCCCCCCCCCTGGCGCTGCCGCTGTCTCAGAGTGCCAGAGAGCAGTAAACCGAAAACGCTATTAGAAATCACTCCCGCCAAAATTATTTTTTTTAAACTTCTTTTTACGACCTTCGTCATGTACCGATGCAGGTTGTTTCCACTCTTAGACAAGGAACTAAGTTGTCACTAGTTTAGTAATATGTAAAATGTACTTATTTTAGAATCTCTACAGCAGTATTATTATAATCATCAACCTAATCTAGTTAAAAACAATTTGTATTATATTTTCTAAAATAAATGCTGGAAATATGTAATAATAATAATAATAAACGTCTTTTATTTAATATAAGCATACATATAAAGAGCGAAGTTTAGCACTATATAGCTATATAGCTATGGCTATTCTTACACTTAACTCTATGTATGTGGTTTTAAATTAATGTAGTTTAAAATAAGTAAGTGTTTTCGTTTTAGGGGTGGAAGAGATTTTTTTTGTGTCATAGGTAGTGTTTTTGTTTGTCTATTGGGTTTATTAAAAAATTAAAGAGTTATGGTAATCACCAGTAATTTGTACACGAATAATGCATTTTCTTATCTTTTGGATCAAATTATTTTCTAGTTTTTACGATACTAGTTTCACACCGGGAATGTTTATTGATACTAATCTGATATTTGTTTTGTAAATCGCGAGACCGCCTTTTTTTATATTAACGATATTTTGTAACATTTAAAAAAACAGTTATTCTAGGACTTGGAAAATTGGACTGAAACTGGATTGTCGATAGTTCTTAAGTTGTACTTATCTTTATAGATGAACGACTAGTAACTACAAAGATTGGTGATTGTCAGATTTAAGTTACATTTTGCGATACAAGTAAGTCTCTCACCTTTAAAAGGTGTGATCAATCGGGACACGCGGGGAAATGGATGAAACGGAGGAGATACTATACTTATAAAATGCTTCCGCCACAGTTCAAGGGTGGCTTAATTTCTTACACACTTCAAACTGACGTGCCATTTTATTACAATATATTTCATTGAAAAACATTTCAAATAAAGTCACAAAATATAAAAGTTCACTTAAATAATGCATGCTGAAAACTGAATGCGTCTGACAAATGAAACGGTTAGAAATTGTGTCTCATTCACACTTTTAAAATACAGAAGGCTATGGCTTTTAACACCATATCGGACCTATTATACCTCTGTGGTTTAACGAACGCGATGTATACACCCTACTATTCTTTTGTGATTGCGATCAAAATCACAAACGATAAAAAGGTTTTCATCAAAATTTTGCCAAGTGAAGTAAAGTCCAAATAATGTTTATAATTAAGAGATTCATGGATAGATGGCGATAGAAGTAACAAATTATACAAAACCCGGGTTCGCCATTGTTGCGTGTCGGCTGCTTTTGTGACCGTGCCTTGAATATTTTTGAAAAATTTGGATGTGTATGAAGTTTCCGAGAAGAAATCGTAGGTGTGTTTTCATGATTGAGTTGTGCGGCCTAAAATATAATAACTGAATGTTTTGGAAATGTGTTTATCTTTGTATGGTTCAGTGGTGTTTAGTTTTTAAACATCGATTTCAGTTTAATGGCTTACCCACAATACGTACTTTTAATTTTTCTTCCACGACATGTGTGTTGATTTTATTTAGATGATTTTATTAGGTCTCTTTATAATTTTTATATAAAATCTTATTTTTAAATGGTAACTAGTTTAAAAAAAGGTTCTCCTTTCAATTTACCAGTTTAAATAGTTTTATCATTGCTATTTATTGAGGTAAGGTATTGTTTTGAATGTTTTTAGTACTTTCTACTCACTAGTTTTATAAACAGTTATCTTGAAAAATTACATTGCAATTTCATGATGAGGTATAATAACAGTTACTGATTAATTAATTATTTAAAAGACCCAAATTTGAAATACAAATTGATATAAGATTGGTAGAAACCTAACAAGAAGCAATATTAAATTTTAATTGTCCTAGTGTTAAAACTTTTCAGTATGTAACATAATATTATCTTGTGAATTGAGAAAAATATGTTTCAAAGTAGTTACAAAATAAACTGTTATAGGGCTATCCAAGTCCTTTTGTTTTTGTTAAATGTTCGGAGATTATGGAGATATCAATAAGAGTTCCTGAAATATGAAAGTTGTAGGGAATTTTGTTGTTGTTTTAGAATGAGTAGATGCTTTAAAAAAATGTAACATCAGGATAGGTAGGTAGTTAAGTATTGAAGTAAAATAAAATCAAATCATAGTGAAGTTAAAACACAAAACTTCAAAATGTAGAGGCCTAACCTTTTTGTCCATGTTTAAATTATCTTATGTTTAAAAAAATATAATTGTCACATGCTATTAATTAGGTTAATAGTGGTTATCAATGTGCCATTAAAATTACCCCTAAACACTGATTTTTGTTGCTTTTTAATTACCTTTATTTGATTTATCATGGAATCAAAACTCACTAAAGTTAATTAAACGTACCTTATACTTATAACATATATATAAAACATTTTACTCATGGTAGTAAAACCTGTACATTTTTGTGCTTATAATTGTATCTCTTAGGTGTGCTAGATCCATCTCCTGATAAATTTACCAACAAGATAATTGTCTCAACAGTGATTTCCATAGAAATTATCTGGCTGGTAAAGTTACCAATAGATGGATATGGCGGGCCTTAAGCATTATCTAACTGACAAATTATAACCATAAATATATTTACACTTAGTTTTGACCAACTCTAAGTATTAAGTTGATAAATACCATGATGGAGGAATTTGGGCAATGTGTCTTTAAATTTAGAAGAGGATTTTTTGTTAAATGTATGCTTCGTGGTATGCACACATGAAAGTTAATAATCTTTAAATCTTTTATTTTAACCAAGTAATACTTGGACTTTTATAATCAAACGCTTGATCAAAAGTACATAACTGAAATTGGCACATTAAAATAAAAAAGTTTACTTCATTTAAGCTATAAATATTTCAAAAATAACTGAATTTAGTATCTACTTTAAATATATTTAAAGGTATCTATAAGTAATTTGGAGTGATGGACCAATAATTACTGCGGGTATACCTTTGATACCATATTAGAAATGATGCCTAAATTAGAAATTTTTATTGATCACATTATTAATTCTAAAGTAGTTTTTGGGCCATGGAATAATGAGTAATAAACCTACACAATCATAAAGTTTAAAAATATTTTTTTGTCCTGGAATGCTTGACTGTGAAAACAATCACTTCTTTAACTGTAATCTTTACATTTTTTCTTGAAAATTCAATCTAGTTTCCTATTATAATATCATAGTTATAAGTACTATATGATTTAAGTTAAAATCAGAAAAAAAAACTGTTGTTATTACAAATAACTCTGAAGCAAAGGAAGATATTGAACTGCGGTTTTTACGTTTTTTCTTGCAAATTTAATCTACTTTCCGATTATGACATCCTAATTAGGTATACCATATGCATATGGTTTAAGTTTTTGGTATAAAATTTAAAAAACTGTTATTATTGCAAATTGCGACTTCTAACAATTTTATTAGGAAGTATTGTGTACTAATAACTTCCCCCACTGTTATCAAGCTCGGTACGCCAATGGCAAGAGTACATCCAGGCCACGGTTTCGTTATGAAACCTAAACCAGCTAATTAAAGGTGTTTTACGTCAGGCGCGTGGGCGCTAACCCTATTCTAAAATTGTTGTGTTAGGGCCGAAATTATTTTTTTTTTAAATTGGATTTTGATAATGGAAAATATTGTATCATTATCAGTGCCGTCGCCGTTGAAAAAAGAATTTGAAGTATACTTATAGTTATAATAATATATTTATTATTTACACAAAAAGAAAGGTAAATTACATAATGTTTTTGATAAACCATTTTTTCCATAGTTATTTAGGCATGCTTACCACCTGGTTGGGAAACAAACATTACCACTAGAAATATAGTAGAGGGTGAGGATAAATTTTCCATCATAAAATTAAAGTTTTTTATTAAATGCGCCAACAAGGAACAGTTTGGTAGGTAGATGGTTAATAGAGTTTGAAAATTTGACAAATGCATCGAATAGGTACCATCAATTGTACATTGAAGATGGTGTACAAGTCAAATTCAAACAAATAAAGTAATATGATTGCCTTTTTATTTATCATTTTTGGCTAGCCATCTTTCTTTAAGAAATAATCTACCGTTTCCGCCTCCTGAATAAAGAACACCAGATCCGCAAAATAAATTTAAATAACTCGCCAAATAAACTCGTCCCTCAGGCTTTTAATTGGCCGGTTTAAGTTACATAACGCAATCGCGGCCTGGATGTACTCTTGCACGCCAATGAGAATTGGATCAAAATGATGCAGATTTTTCTTAAGCTTTCTAATGATGTTATGTAAAGTAGTATAGGAATGTGGAAGTTTGAGCGAAATTTAAAATTTTAATATTTAATTTGCAATTTTGCCCAATTGCGGCGAAATGCCGAACTTAGAAATTATTTCCAGGATTTTCTCATGGCCACTTTAATAATGATTTTTTTCCCTGAGTTTCTATACTTACTTAGTAGTTTCGGATATATGGCCGGTGGCCTACAATAATGAAACACCCTGTATATTGTTAATAACAGATTAACAAAAGCTGCACCCAAAGTTTCTTTTACCAATTATTTAACCAAAGACAATAAAATAAAAATCTAGGTATTGCCTGTAAGTAATGCTTAACATCCATATTAATTCTGTTTGTTCAAGATTTCTAGAGTATCAGAAGGTGCTTGACTCTGCTGGTGTGTGCCTGGTGACTTTTTACGATCCCGTGTAATCCCTTTGTTGCTATGCTCTGCTGGTGTATGGTCATTCTGTACATATGGGAAGATTATTTGCACTTCAGCGTCGGGCGGTGAGAATTCTGCCAGGGGCGCTTATGGTTAAGACGCTAACAACCATTTCCTCCCGGGGCATATATAAATATTTACTACAAGCAAAAAGCTCAGCTAACTACCAACCAAATGGTGACAGATATGATTATAACGCGTTAGGTAGAGATGATCAATATTTTAATTTTTTGCGATTGAGAAAATCATGGAAAGCGACGCTGCGCTAGACGCTCCGATCTTTTTAATAAGCTCCTGTTTTCTTCAAGAAACTTGGAGATTAACACTTTTAAATCAGTTGTAAAATATTTTCTAATGACTCACGCATTAACTACTTTGAAAACTGCATTCGTTGCGACTGGACGTTTGGTAACAATTCTTGAACTAAGCTTTGAGAGTACATGTGCACATTAGACAGGCCACATTTCAGGATTCTATTCCAGGGTTCATAGGGCACACCGATAGGGGTTTGTGAGTATTTATTAGAATTTGCTCCACTTCTACTTTTTGTGCGGTACAAGGTTAGGTTAGGTTAGGTAAGAGTGGCAGACCCTTGGTTCTGACCAAACAGTCTCACGTAGTCCTGATTAGGTCCGTTGTGATACCACACGTGTTCCGTAGAACCCACCTTCATCAGATCACTGATGGTTTATGCGACGTAACCGCGGAAGGATTTTAACAACTCATTCAAACCAGCCACTACTGTTCAGAAATCTGCTCAGCCGTCCAAGTTGTAAGTTGCTTAGTTCCTCCAGGCTATCGAAAGATGATTCACCCAGAGTAGTGAACCTCCTTCTTGCGAGGCCAGGGCATTTCTCACGTCTTTTCGACTGTGTCTCAATAGCTCTGCGGTTCTCTTTTTATCGAATGTGGGCCACAGTTGCCTGGATGTACTAAAGGTTGTCAACCCTGTCCATCTGTTCTGTGCAAGCTGCTTGGCTGTGTAGTCAATCTCCTCTTTGACCAATCCCAGTGGTTTGTTCACTGTATTGTCTGCTAGATCAGCTGGCATGCCTGCGCCCTCTCTTGCGAGCGCATCGGCAGCCTCGTTGCCATCTATTTTGGAGTGTCCAGGAACCCAGCACAGAATAACCCGATGTTGGTTGCCAAGTGTGCATAGATTGTTGCGGCATCGCTTTACGAGCTTTGATTTAACGCTGCTGGAACAGATTGCCTTAATCGCCGCCTGACTATCACTGAAGATGGTGATTGACGAGGCTACTCCCAAGCCAAGGTGTTCTTGCAGGATATTGACCGCCTTCTCTACTGCCAGTACTTCCGCTTGAAAAATACTACAATAGTTGGGGAGTCTATACGATTTCTGTATTTGTAAACTTTCGGAAAAGACCCCGGCTCCCACACCAACGTCCATTTTTGAACCGTCTGTGAAGATTGCGTAATCTGTTTTCGTTATATTCTGATTGCCTTCCCACTCTTCCCTACTCGGAATGAGTATAGAATACCTTCTATCGAAGCATGTTATTGGGACAGAGTAATCAGTCGGGTCTCGTAGATTATTCCCCGGGTATATCTTTAGTATACTGCTGTGCCCGTAGTTGGTGTCCTTCCAGAATTTCGACTCTCAGTCGCAGGGCACTTTTTGCAGCTATACTTTTTCCATAGATATCCAAGGGGGGTATATATAACATGACCTCTAGCGCCGCTGTCGGGGTTGACTTAAGGGCTCCGGTTATTCCTAAACAAGCTGCCCTTTGTATCTTTGTTATTGACTTAGTGTGCACTGCTTTTTCCAAAGCGGTCCACCAAACCAGGACCCCGTATATTAATATAGGTCTTATAATAGCCGTATAGATCCAGTGTACTATGTGGGGTTTTAGTCCCCATTTTTTTCCAATTGCTTTTTTGCAGGCATATAATGCTACCGACGCTTTTTTAACTCGTTCTTGCAAGTTTATGCCCCAGTTTAGCTTGGAGTCAAGTACCAATCCTAAATACTTTGCTTTTTCCTTAAGCACTAAAGCATTATTGTCGAGTACTGGGAGTCTGAAGTTCTCGATCACCCTTCTGCGTGTGAATAGAACTACCTCCGTTTTTTCGGGGTTGATTTTTAACCCGCATTTCATGGCCCACTGTGTGGTACAAACTTTGAGCCTTATGCACTGCTATCTCTAATCAAACCTTGGCGAAACTGGTGACTATGTCTGGAAATTCTGGTTGAACATCCTGAATGGCTGCCGTGTTAAATAAACCCAGTGACACAACCCTTCTATCATTTCCAAAGTAACTTTCGATCATAAAATCTCTTTGTGTAGCAGTAATTATTTTTCTTTTGCTTTCAAAGTATTAAATTATATTATCAAAACTTCAAATTGTCTTGGATTATTTTTATTTCCTGTTCCAACATACCAAACTCGTAACCGCTTCCTGCTGCATGTCCTCTACTGCCGTACATGGTATTTGTTGCACAGTGCAATAAATAGGGTCTCAACCACGGTAAACAAATCTTATCATAACGTAGACTTAATTGGTGGATCCTTAAGCAACTTCTCTGCTAGGAGATCATTGTTGTATATAGCTTGAAATAAATAAATTGAATTTTCTTAAAAATAAACACTTTAGAACGACTGTTCTATTTTTCAGTCACCTTTACCCGTTACCTAGGTTAACTCTCAAGAGTTATAATTTTAAGACGCATGATCGATTTCATGGCATACTTCGAGGACGCTTTTTTTTAAATCTCCACCATCTATCAATGATTTTTTGCTCGTTAGTAAGTATTTTGCTTATCATTTAGGCATACCGAATTTGAATAATATATCTAATTATATCCAAGGCCCATCTCCAGTTAGCGAGGGGGGGGGGGGGGGCTTAATGCAAGAAACGTCGTTGTCTCCCACCTTCAAACAGACAATGATATATTATATACGAAGTCAGTGTAAACGGCATAAAAACTAAAACTCTACTTATTGCCCAGTATACAAGGTATGATATCAACAGGGTGCGCAGTGGATCGTGACGTCACAGTGTGATGAATTTTTGAATTGAATTATACGGCAAAGAGTCGTTTCCGTTATTAAAAGGCAATTTTATATGAAATTTTTAATAAATTTATTTCAAATTATTAGCGTTAGAATTTCTACTGTGACTTAGATCTTGAAACATACATTTTAGATTGATTACTGTGATCATGAAAAATTTAGGTTATGGTTATTTTCATTTTTCTTTTTCTAGAAATTATTGCATCGTGTAATTTTATATTTAGTTCTCTGATACAAATATACATTCTATATCTAAAAAATAACATTTTTGTCTTATCGGAACATAATACCGAACTAAAACAACGCAGAATATCGCAATATGGCGGTTTTGAAGCCCAAGGTGACGTCACGAAAACCTGCGCGATATCATAGTTGTATCATGCTTATTGCCTAGTTTTCCTTTAAAAAACATAGGCGTGCAACACGACGATGAAAATGTAAAAATAATTTTTCATAATATCTACCTAAAAAATCATATTAATGCTCCTAAGTTGGACAATGTATAAAAGGAATTTCGGCAGGAACCACTCAAAGGGGCTAGTCTTGTAATCCCGCCCTCATTTTGTTATAACAGACTCATCAAGTCCACGTAGACTTTCGACAAGGAGCCGTCAATAAAGATTATGATTTTTATTGAATGAATGATAGAAGAGTTTTGGACTTGCATCGTTTTTCTTTGTTTTACATCACAACGTTTCAACTGGTTAGTATCTCCAGTCGTCTTCAGGTGAATAAGTAAAGTAACTATAGCTCTATTTATACTAGCTAGATGCGCTGGAGCATAACTGAGATGGGTGCAGTCATGGGTTTAGTTCGTGTGTGGTATTTTAAGTTTACATCTACTTAACAAAGGTTTCCAGATATTTCTTATATCTAATGAGGGCTTACTAAAACAATCTGTGTTCTGGTATATGGTAGCAGCTTCCTTGAATTTCCTCCTCCAATGTGGTTCTTTATGCAGGATTTGATCTTCTGTCCACTTGATGTGATGACCGTGTCCAGGCATGGTCAGCTGCACCTGATTTTTCGGTTTCTCCTTTAAGCGTGTTGTTTCTATGTTCCTTGATCCTAGTTTTAAGTGGCCTTAGAGTCTCACCAATGTCGGAAGATCGGCCACATTCGCAGGGCATCTGGAAGACACAATTTTTCCTGTCTTTTTGACTTGTTGGTTTCTTCTTTGTCAGGTGGCTTTTTAAAATGTCTTTTGAGCTAAAAACCGTATTGATGTTGTATCGTTGTCCTAGTCTTTTAATTCTCTCAGATACTCTTTTGACATACGGAATGTTGATTGTGACTATTTGCTTTATTTAGTATTCACCTGAAGACGACTGGAGATACTTACCAGTTGGAAAGTTGTGATGTAAAACAAATAAAGACATTGAAAGTCCAAAACTCGTCTGTCATTCAAGAAACATCATTGTCTCCACCCTTTAAACAGACACAAGTTTTATTATACTAGTGATATAATGAGCTCATTACGTAACTCGGTTTAATTTAAAAAACAGCAATTTTTTTACAATTTATTTATTATAAATATTTAAAGCAAAATTAATACCGTCAGCCAGTGTCATTTTTTTGTGTAAGGTCACTGCATAGGTAATATGAAACCATTTTGAGTACATAAGAAAACCAAAAATCTGGATCTTAGACAAAATATTGTATATCACACTTACGGTAAAGTTTATTACAGCACTCATGTGGTCACCACGACCTCGTCAATATTCCCCACTCGTTACTGTAATGAAGCTCGCCGTACTAGTAAAATACCTATTATTAAATAATTATGTTTTATATCTACTAATTAAGTTGATCCAATAATCTATCGTTTTTTGTTCACAAAGAGGCGGCTTACTTTATCATCGTTTACCAATAAAAACTAGGTCAAATAATTTTAAATTTCATCTCATAGTCTAGCATAGGGGCGCTCAACTGTACCCACACGATACTTGCCCACACCAAACTTTCTCGCCCCAACTACCCGGTAGCGTTTTTTACAAAAACACAACAAACCCGACAAAACCTACTAAACCCTAACAAACCCGAACAAAACTGCAGGTAACCGAATACACCCAAACGGCGCGCTCAACTGTACCCACACGATACGAACCCGAACGATACATGCCCACACCAAACTTTCTCGCCTCAACTAGCCGGTAGCGTTTTTCACAAAAATACAACAAACCCGACAAAACCTACTAAAATCTAACAAACCCGAACAAAACTTGACTTAGATGATATTTTTGTGATAGGCTAGGAGAGAGGATTTTGATTTTTTTTGCCAAACGATTGTACATGTGACATACATTTTATAATTTTAATAAGGACAGCATTTGTCTAAACAATTCGCTCCCAAACACTGAGTCCCCATGGAGCGCAATGGGCGTAAATATGACAGGATAAGTCGGGCGTGATGAGTCGAAAATTAGGTGATTGAAAAAATAATGTCAATCAGCTGGCTTTTGACCATTCACGTCTGACCCTCGCTGTCATATTTACGCCCGTTGCGCCCTATAGGAACTGTGTCTAAGATTAAAAATACTGAAAATTAGGTTCTTTAAAAAAAATTGTTATTGTCCATTTTTTATTGACTTATGAAAACAATACATAGCAAAGCTATTTTTTAAAACAACTTTTTCGAAATTTCCAATAAAGAAACGTTTCTGCTTCCATACGTC
The DNA here is from genome assembly GCA_935413205.1 of Polydrusus cervinus. Lineage (NCBI taxonomy): Eukaryota > Metazoa > Arthropoda > Insecta > Coleoptera > Curculionidae > Polydrusus > Polydrusus cervinus. The sequence continues at coordinate 25,509,254 of OW284515.1, forward strand.
CCATTCTAATATATTGTTGTTTTTTTAATTTTAGGCATTAATTAGCAAGAGGAGATAGTAGCGTGTAACTACCTTATTGTTTCCATATGTGAGAAGTTATGAATCCAGATTGATATTGACTGTTGATATGGGGTATCTAGAATAACTTCCTAGCGTGTTAAAAATAAATTACTTAAGATGTCTGGAGGAGGACCTCCCCACCAACCTCATAATAGGCACGTCCCTCCCACCAATTCGGCGTGGAATCATTTACAAGTAAGTTATTTAGGTTTCCGTCATCTGACATTCATACAATCGCTTAATTTTATTCCCGTACATGGTTATTGAGTAGATCAACAAGGGTCAATAAGGATAATGGTAAACACTGTTATTTTTGGATTTAAAGTTGCTGCTAAATAAAATGAACGTCATTCTTCGCGACCCTTACTCTTACGATAGCCGTCTCGATTTGTAAAGAGTGTGTGTGCGACAGAATTCCTAGCTATTTGTCGGCATTGCCAGATGCAGGTGCGGTGTTTGTCAGTTCATGACGAGACATCAAGACTTGGCAAGAACATCTGAAAATCAACTACGGTGTTGGTTTGCTTTGCGGCTATACAGGGTGTTACTTAATGATGTATACTTTTTTTAATGGGTGATTTCTGGATCAATTTTAAGTAGAAAAATATTTCGTCGAAAAGTTCAATAAGAACAGATGTGACAGTGACACATATCTGCTTTTTTGAATGACCAGTTCTTTCGATGTCCAAAGTAAAGCATCCAGGTTTGTATTTAAAAAAATTAATAATGGGTCCAAAACATCCAATTTATTTTATAAGTTTTTAAAATAAAGTAAGAAAAAATGTTTAAGAAAATCCAAATTTGGCTTTATCCCAGATATCTCCAGAAGTACTAGGAATTTCCTTCCGAGACTCCAATGTTCACCCTTATATTTGGACTACCCTGTATAATGAAAATGCACTATAAACTAATCTCACTACTCAAAAGTTCATTTTTATATAATTTGATCGAATCTATTTATCTAAGAAACTGCTCTTATTTCCATGGCTCCTAAACCCTTACTAAATTCTAAACTCCGTGAATAAATATGGCGGTTAATTTTTAAGTAAAATTTTGCCCCTTTTATGGTTAATTTAAAATTAAATTTTTCAGGTTCCCAGCTATTTTCCGCGACAACCCCAGCTCGCCCATATGCAAGCCGAGCATCCTTTATTGCATCAGCCAACTTGGCATACTCCCACAACAAACGAGGCGATGAAAATGATGCCTCACACGCACATGCTCAATGAAATGTTTAAAAACGAATCTCTGTTTCCTAGAGATTGTGTTGACCTAAGTCTTACTCGAAACGGTAAGTTTTTACTTATTGCCAGTGTTGTGACGACAGGATTGCCTATACAAGAGCAACAAAAAAGTTTGTAACAATAACTTTTTATTGGAGTCACGTCCACGAATATAGTATTCTTGTTTTTATTTCTGTTTTCTATAAAAAACACCAGCAAAAGTATAACAAAGAAAAAGATGTTCCCGTACGAAAAATTTAAAGAGTCAATGTGGACTACAAGAAAACCCACTCTTATAAACATTATATTGGCCTTTCGAGTCCATTTTACACCATTCATTTTTTTTTATGATAAAACACCTGCACTGTAGGAAAAATCCTTTAAGGCGCTCTGGGAGCGGTGCGAGTGCGAAAAAAGTGATTAACGTTGGTCTTGAAACGTTGAAGATTGTATTCATTGGGAAACACGACCTCAGGAAGATCATTCCACAAAGATGACGTTCTCCAGATGAAAGAATTCTTGAACAATGAAGTTCGAGGAGTACTAAGCTGAACAACATATGGATGAGCGGCAGTGGTTCGCCGTGTATTTCTGTTTTGCATTGCTCTAGGTGGAATCAAGTGGGCAATGTCAGTCGAACACCTGCCATGGAAATATCTGTAAAAGAGAGCCAAATCACCAACCTGTCTTCGATGCTCCAGGCTATCGAGGGTCTTGGTCAGCTCGGGGTCACCGATCAGACGAACGGCTCTCCTTTGAATGGAATCCAGTAGCCGAAGGGTGTGCTTGGGTGCAGAGCTCCAGACATGAGAGCAATATTCTAATGATGGTCGAATCTGGGCTTTGTAGAGTGTCAAAAGTTGATGAGGTGTGTACAACCTTTTGGTGCGGAAAGGTACACCAAGTTTCTGTGCAGCTGCCTTGGCAATTGCGGCAACGTGATCATGCCAAGACATATTACCTCCCAAATTGACCCCAGCAAATTGATAGACGGTGCCAGGGGAATTGCGTGTCCTGCCATGACTATATCCGGTTCTGCAATGTTAACCTTTTTGAAGAAGATTGCTGCGTGGGTTTTCTTAGCATTAAATTCGACTTGGTTACTGTCACCCCAAGCCAAGATTTCTTCCAGGTCATTGTTGAGGGCAATACTTCATGCTGCCTGCGAAGATGTGCGTCGGCAGCGGATGTTTGGGGAGTCAAGGTAAAAGATGAGACAAGTGTGCTGTCATCAGCAAAGCTATAAATTGGATTTTGGGTTTTCACTAGAAGGTCGTTAATATACAGTAAAAAGAGGGTAGGCGACAATATGGACCCTTGAGGAACACCGGCATTGATGGTGAAGGTGTCTGAGAGAAACCCGTCAATCGCCACTTGCAGTGAACGGTTCTTAAGGAAGCTGGTTAACCATAAACAAAATCCATTAGGCATACCGTAGGATCGCAATTTACTTCGAAGCCCATCGTGCCAAACACGATCAAAAGCCCTAGAGATGTCCAGTGTAACAGCCCGGGATTCTCCATGATGTTCGATGGTGTTGCTCCAAAGATGGGTGACATATGCCAGAAGGTCACCTGTTGATCTGGACTTACGAAAACCGTATTGATGGTCGCTGATAATGTTAAGCCCTTCCAGATACTTTAGGCGTTGTTGGTTAATAGCTTTCTCCATTACTTTTGAAATTACTGAAAGCAATGCGACGGGTCGGTAGTTGCTTGGCAGGGTCTTTTTACCTTTCTTTGGAATGGGCTGGACACGCGCCGACTTCCAGCAGGATGGAAATATTCCTTTTTTGTAGGATAAGTTGAAAAGTCTACAAAATACTGGTGTAAGTTCATCGGCGCATGTCTTGAGAACAATGATAGGAATTTCGTCTGGACCAGAAGCTTTATTGACGCCGAGTCCTTTAAGAATCCGTTTAACAAGACGCTGACTGAACACGATTTCAGACATTTGCGATTGAACTGAGGGAATGTTGGGTGGTGGTTTTCCCTGAAAGTCTACAGTGGAATGCGAGGAAAACAGTTCAGCAAGTAGGTTTGCTTTATCCCCGGCTGTGGTTGCTATTGTTATTCATAAACATAATTTTGGTTCGTAATGGTAACTTTAGGGCATAGGCATGATATTTAAATTAAAGGATATCATGAGCCCGTTTATAAGTTTTTGTAGAGCATAAAATATAATTTTATTGACTAATACGCGACCTTGAACACGCTACTTTTTAAAATTGGGCAAAAGAACATCTATGATTTAAACCGAGGTCCACTTTAAATGAAAGAAATTTCAAGAATGGTCATTTTATAATGTGGAATTGATAGCAAAGTTCGAGTTAAAAGCGATTTACGTGGTTATAACTTAATATAATATAACATAAGTTATAGCCAGGTTGATTAATCTTAAATTGAACTTTGCTGCCAATCCTACATTATAAATTAACCGTTTCAGACATTTCTACCATTGTAGAATTATTCTTAGGTTTAAGAGGACTTTAGAAAATTGAGCCTCATAGACAGACCCGAACAAACCCGAACAGACCCGAACAATCCCAAACAAACCTTAACAGGCCCGAATATGGGTTTACTCTTTGTAGGCTTTGCAGTCTAATATTCAGAGGTTCCAAAGATATCATGATTAAACAAGGTTTCAATTTGTTTCAAACTGCAGTAATGCCTGAACATGTACTCTTTACACATTTTTTCTTCTAGGCAACCCCAATGGCGAACTTCCTACAGCACCAACAGCCATCAGTCTTAGTGTAAGGGATGCAAGCAAAATCAACAGCCTCTCGCCTAGCATGCTGGACATCCAAGCTATGGAGCTGACTAAGTGTGCCACGCCCAACCTGAAATCCGCAATCAGCCCGGGCGCGATGAGATCCACGTCCATGAGTCCTGGATTAAAATCGGCCAGCCCGGGATTGATAAGTTCCAGTCCTAGCCTAAAGTCTCTAAGCCCAGGTAGGTTAAATGAGCGAATTTAATTATTTATTTTAAAATGTCTGATATTAGGGAGGTATTTGGATAAATCAAAAGTGATTTTATTCTATACTATCATATTGGGTATGTAGTGAAATATTTTCATTTTGATAACCGCTCTTCGCGAATCACCCTGTATAGCAAAAATATTATAGTTCCTTGCTACTAACATTTAACACTTGGGACCATTCCTAGGTAATTATACAGATTTGGTAATAATCAAGCAAATAATAATAGTACCTAATAAAGATTAATTTGTAGAGATGTGACGAATAGTGGTTTTGCCGAATAGCCGAATACCGAATATTCAGCCACATTGAAACCGAATATTCGGCCATACCGAATAATACAGTTTTGATTGATCTGAACGCGTAGCCGCCAAGATTTACTCGAGTTTTGCGGGTTACGACCTGTATTGGCACGTGTCGACGGTCGTGCCGTGCAAGCCTATTTAGTGTAAGGTACTCTGTTGCTAAGGGTGGTTGATGTTATAGATTATTATCGATTTATAATATTTATATTAATAAAATGAACCAAAACAAAAAGTCAAAAGTTTGGATCTTCTTTAAAGATACCGAGGACGATAAAAAAGTCCAGTGTACATTGTGTAATGTTTTAATTTCAAGGGGGGCAAAGGAAAAGGAGCTACGACCACTTATAAATCATATTAATGGTGGGTAAAATAAATCGGCTTGCCTAATTAGGTATTATTGTAGTTTGGATTAGAATAATTCTCGCATTTTTTTTTTATTGTTTTCCACATTATGGAGGGGTTAAAGCAAGAACGAAACAGGCACGTACCAAGGTCGTAGATATGTATTTTTCATGAGGGGGGGTAAAAGAGCGGGAAAAAATAGCGCCGCAGGCAAAAATTGGGTGCTACGTCCTTTTTTCAATGATGTTGCCTGATTTTCAAGTAAAAAAATATAAAATACACAAGGTCCTCAAGAAAATCACAAAAGAATTGATTAAGTAAAAAATTTTACATTCAACTTCAACAAACTTCTGTACATTTGTTGTACCCTTTTCCTAGCAGCAGCAGCGATGATGACAATATAAACATAAACTTAACTGCATCGTCTGAAACAAACACTAATCAATCACACGCCACTTTCTTGGAATGTTATAAGGAAATAGCATCGACTAGTGCTCTCTACAACCCCCCTAAAAAAATAGGATCGCAGTTGAGTTAGATGCTTACTTGTCAAAAGAAATACTGCACAAAGACCACTGCCCGTTTGCATGGTGGAAAAATACTCCCTCAAATTTTCAAAAATGAGCCAGATGGCAAAGGTTTATTTATCAGCTCCTGCAAGTACTGTTTACAGTGAACGCTTGTTCTCCGAAGCTGGAAATGTTTCTGAGAAAAAGATGAGTCGTTTATTACCTGAGAGAGCTGAGAGCTTGGTGTTTTTGCACCATAATCTACCACTTATTAACTATAAGTATTAATTATTTTTAAGTTTGTACAGATTTTTTTTGCAGTTATGTTTTTATAAATACGTACCTATTGCAATTTTTATTTGAAAATAAAAAATCATTAAAATCAGCCTTTTCCCATTTTATCGCAACCTTAAAAAAAATGCAAATATTCGGGGTCTTTAACCGAATATTCGGCCGAATAGTCAAAAAGTGGCCGAATAGGCCTAATACCGAATAAATATTCGGCTTCGGTCCCATCTCTATTAATTTGTGCCAAAAAAACTTTAAAAATATAAAATATAAAATTAACTTAATTATAATAGAATTACATAACTAAATAACGATCGGTGACAGTCATCAAGAAGGAGGCGACATCACGTGACTAAAAGTGACCCTACCTGCGCCATATTGATCTGACACTTATGTCATTCGAATAATCAGCTGTTCGATCTATCATAATCGAGGTGGTTTTAGATTTTATGAGAAGTTTTTCAATTTTTTTGTAAAACTATTGCTACTGTATGATAGATATTCATAATTTCTTGTGCCGTGCGCAGTTGTTCCAACAGAAATGCTGTGGATAAGAAGAAAACAAACGGCGAAAATTACGTTTCATAGGTTAGTATAAATAAAGGGCAGGTCCGTATTTATAAACTTTGGGTGCTAATTGTTTTCTATGGTTTGTTTATTTGCAATTTTCTTTAAATTAATAAATAACAAAAAAATGTAAATACAATACATCTACAATTAAGTTAAAGTAGCTTTGGACTTTTTAGGACTAGCCTCTTAACCATTTGTTTATTGATAGATACAGGTCATTATTTTCAATGTGCGAAATAAACACAACGTGTATGTTGGGTTCTACAAAGATGTTTAACCAGAATTAACCAACCAGCAACATTGACTGACATAAATGACATTGGCAAGCATTATTTACTTACAATCGAATATGCAATATTAAGAAATTAAAAATTTAGACAACCGAGCCACTATGCCACTACTCGTCTGACAAGTCACATGGTTCATAAAAAAGTGTAACAAAAATTTTTAATTTATGCTGCTTTCGCATGTAAGTCAAATTTTATGGGTTAAAGTTTATTTATTAAAACATTTACAACTTCTAAATAAAATCATTTCTCATTCCATTGTGCACCTTTGCAATGTTACAATCCTATATTCTCAATTTTTTCTGTCGCCAATCAAATTAATGAACACAAACTGGTTTCACCAAAATTTTTCTAGCTACAAACGTGTGTACCTACATATTTATAATATTGTTATCCCTTATTTCCATTACAAAACTGTTTATTGCTTAATGAAATTATTTTATTCTAGTTGACCCAAGCATTTCTAGAATTTTTCAAAATAAATTTATGAATCGGCCATATTGATGTAACCCTTAGCACCGCCCCCTGGTATCGTTTTTCGCAGACGAAATTAAATGGTAATAGCGCTGTTTATTCAATATCGATAGTGACAGTAAAAGGTAGGAATTGGATTCGAAATTAATCTCTTCCAATTTCCAATCGGACGGAGAAAATATGTTTTAAATGATTTTTCATTTTTTATATCAGATTGTATATTATTAAACTATTATATTTAAAAGAAGATTTATATTTTTTAGCAGGAATTGTTTTATTAATAAAGACAAGCTTTAATTTTTACAACAATTTAAAATGATACAAAAGTTTAAGTTTATAATAAGCCATTTTTACTATACAGGGTGGGGACTTCAACTGGAACAAATTCCTGTATAAGGTGAAATATAACCCAACTTAATTTTTTTAAATCTAAAGATACCACTTATGATACCTTTTTGCAAAGCTCTTTTCTGCTTTCGGCCTACTTGAATGCATCCACAAAGGCATTGATTCTAATCATTACACATTAGCTCTTTTCTTTGATTTAACTCGAGCTTTCGACTGATGCTGCCTTTTTGCTAAGAAAACTGCATGCGTTGGGCAGTGTTGCTCGGTGGCTAAATTATTTTCTTTCTAATCGCCGAATAAGAGTCAAAGTTCAAAATTCCTATTCCGATCAATTTAATGTTAATTATGGTGTACCCCAAGGGGGCGTAATATCGCCTTTGCTCTTTGCACTTTTCATAAATGATCTTGAAAAATATCTCATATCGAAGGGTATGCCTGCCAAACTAATTTTATATGCGGATGATGCAACTGTGATTATATCTGCTGGAACATTGGATCAATTGATTGCAATCGCGAAGCATATTTTGATTAGATTTTCATTATGGTAGTATTTTGATTCTTAGTGCAGTAATGTTTGTAAAAAAACACTTCCAAATTTCCCAATACCTCAACAATTCATAATCGTTATACTAGAAACTCTGATAAAATTTACATTTCTGGCTACAAAACATCCTCTTATCGAAAAAGTCCATATTGTGTCTGCAGCTCTCTTTATAATGCGCTCCCGGAAACTGTCAGAAGCATTACTCAATTCTGAAGGTTCAAGAACAAAGTAAAGTGCTACCTTCTTGACAAAATTTTTTATGATATTCGGGAATACCATGATATTATCACATGAAACTTAAAATAACTTTTTTTTTTCTTACTTTGACAATGTCACTATTTACTTTGTAAATGTATATGCAATGAATAAATAAATAAATAAGAGGAAATTAAATATCCTATTGTTCTTCATTTTAATTTAGTTTTATTTTTTATTGTAAAAAAATTAAGTTGGATTAGGTTCACCCCTTTAAGAGGGTTGAAAAAACAAACTTTTGTTATAAGTATAAAGCCCACAAAAAATTTTTAATCGACGTGTTTTTGCATTTACAAATAAAATTCTATATGAATCAACTTTTACCTTGAGCCACGCCTGTGCTCTCTTGAAAAAAAAATGAACTACGAACTGCCAATAGGAATAATTTTTTTTATAGATCGTTGTATGTTTTTTTTTATTTTAAGGGCGAAAATCCCTAAGTCCGGGACCTAAATCATCCAGTCCCGGATTAAACATGGCTATGGGAATCCTGGCCAACGCGACTGCTACAGTCTCAAGTTCGGATTTTGGAAAAATTCAAAAAAGGAGTAACGTAAGGGTGGATTCTATTTTGGAAAGGCTAAATCCACTTCCGGAAAAGGTGAGGTAAAAATATTCGGTGTCCTTATATCAATTTTATATTTTTAATTAAGTCAATATCACCTTTTATTTTGTCCTTAAAGGTCGAGACACAATAAGAAATAGCTAATGGGAAATAAAAATTGTAATATAAATCTTCTTCCTGTTGCTTAAAGCTTAATTATATCGCGGTTGATTTGTTTCTATGTATCAAAACTAAGTTTCATTGCTTATCGCCCAATACTTATTTTTTAATTCTGTCTCGGCCTTACGGGATGGGTAATAAATATTTTATTTGCCACCACAAGTTAATTTTACGCACGCGTTTATTTAAGCATTCATGTCTAACAGGGTTTTTCCACTATTAACCTATAAAACGGCCACTAGGCAAACCAACGATATGTCAAAAATGGCGGCTGGATGGCAAATATGCTTTGTAATTGGTATACATAACCATAAAAATAACAGTGTTGGTGGCATTTAACGGGTGACTCAATGCTTTTTGCCATCCAACCACCATATTTAATCACTTGGTTTAGACTCCTTAATTATTGACCGATTGTTAACCTTATAAATCGATTTTCTTTACCTTACACTTATTATTGACCATGGTTAATAATGAAAACAATCTGTCGCTACGCTCCTCGTGATTATAATAATAACTGTCTAAACCTTGGTTAATAATATACTATTACCCTATTTAGAAGAGGTACATAATTATAATTAAGTATAGCATAATAATAATAATTAAATTGAAAAATGTTTTTGCCGGCGTACAGACACGTTATAATTGTCTTTGAAGGAACATTGTTTTGTTTGTTATTGATGAACATTTTTTTATATTACGGCGTGCTCGAAGGTATATACTAGTTTTGTCGTTTCAGATTTTTTCTCGACATAACGAATTTTATCTTCTCTAGCAGAATACAGCACATTTCGTTGATATTTTAAAACATTTTTTTAAGACTATGCCGTATCAAGAACCGAAACAGGAACAGCCGTCAACAACAACCTCATCTACCGAGAAATCTCAAACGGAACGGCCTTCATCTCAAAGCCAAAGTGTCATTGTTCAGGCAGCGAGCAGCTACGACGAAAACAGTAATTCTAGCGGAATTACCAATGTAAGTCACTGTTGTATTTTAAAATCTGGTATTAATTTTTTATCCTTGAGTTTCAAATTTCTATTAGTATTTTCAAGAAATAATATGGGAGAGGTATATTTAACTACCCCACTAGTAACGTTTCTTTTTAGTGGGCGCGCTCATTTTTTTTCGCTTTCTTTAGAGCGGTTCACGCAAAGCCGTTCACTTGAATGATACCGCCATCTCTATTCCCGCTGACTGAGTAGCTGCTTATATGTAACAATGTTGCAGCGGTTCATTATTAAATAATATGGTTTAATCAATTTTCTTGGCAAATTTTCCAGGTCCCAACCCCAACAAATCCAAAAGAGGATGACTCAGGCTCGATGCACAGTAATGAAGATAGTTTGGATAGCACAAAATCTAGAAGAAAGAGAAAACCCAGCAAGACGATGCGGGTAACAAAAGAGGAGGAAATAAAAAGCGAAACTGATAAGGTAAGCAATTTTAGCTTACCTTTCTTAGCAGAAATGGAAAATTAAAACACTTATGGAGCCAGCAACTATACATTACTAAAGTTTTAACCCCCAAGCCTTGAAGTTCTTGTAAGTAATATGGAACTTAAGAACAAACAGTAGTCGATAAGTCATCACGAACAAATAGTGCATTTCCACCACATCGCGCATATTGTACCTGTATCGGGCGATGGAAAATAAATGTATTTTTATATACAAAATGTTATAAAAACTAGTTTCACGATAATTAAGTGGCGCGGAGTCGGAGGAGATTTTTAAGAACATGTTCGAGGCATCGTTTGTAACTTTATGGAAAATAAGAAATTACCATGACTAGCCGCAATATTTCTATTTTTATCTTCTGCATGGTGGATGATATAATTTGAACCTAAATAATTGAAACTTTAAAATACTTTTTTTTTTAAATAAGGGATTAACATAATATATTTTTTTTAAATAAGGTAATATCCGCCAAACTAGAAGTTCTTGTGAACCCCTTAGTAAAATTTGTGTATTCAATTTTCAATTGGACACGTCAGGAAATGATGCCGCGTTTCACGCTGGTATGGAAGGCTCCTTAATATATAATTGTTAGGTTAATATCTGTTACAAATTTTTTTTTAACATTTTTCCGCCATATGACTGTTTTACAAGGTCAGGCCAAAGTTGCAGCAAAATAAATTTGGGTTAAAACTGTAGAAATGCATAGTAGGCGTCTGTCGCAACCTTATTTTCTTTTCTATTTAACGCAAAGGGATTAAAAGACCCCGCACAAAGCTTAATAGGAAATGGCTTTTGGCTAATTTTTTTGAATTTTTAGTATTTTCTAGATCTTGTCCTGATTAAAAGTGTCCATGGCCGTAATCCAATCCTATGACTAGTTTTTGAGTTATGGCCTTTTAAAGTTGGCAACTTCTTACTTTGAGATTTTATGCATTGTCTGGAGTTTTTACTTGTTTCTTAAAAACCAACTTTTTTATTTTTTTTTTATTGGTGAAAAAGTAGGTCTTAAGTTTTCTTTCACTAATATAGAAATAAAATATGTACAGGATGTTGAATAATTTATAGGTGGAAAAAATAAATAATAATATAAAAAATTATGAATATCAAAAAAAAATTTACTCATACATATTTTGAATTTTGAAAACAAACGGCTAGATTTTGTTCATATTTTAATATCTTGTAGTACCAAGCTATGGATGATAAAAAAAATGTATATAGATTGACGTAGAATACATTGCCGCGAATTTTATTTTTCAAAAAAAAAATTGAAATTCACCTGAAAATGTAATAAACGACTTTTAATTGGTTCATTGAATTATTATGCCAATCTGTAATAATTTTCTTTTACAATAATTATTCTCTAACACATTCTTATCTTAGATATACAGGGTGAACCAGTTACAATGATTTACACAAGTAAAAACTCTTAAAAATAGGAAAGTTGAAAAAAAAATTTTTCATCAAATATGACAAAATATTATTGTTAAATTATAAAATATTTTTTTTCGTAAAATACCTTGGCTCTTGTACATGATACGTATAGATTATCTTAGAGTCAAGGTATTTTACGAAAAACATATTTTATAATTATTTAACAATAATATTTTGTCATTTGATAAAAAAAAAACATTTTTTAATTTTCCTATTTTTAAGAGTTTTCACTTGTGTAAATCATTTTAACTGGTTCACCCTGTATATCTAAGATAATAATGTGTTACAAATTGGCATAATAATTAAATGAATCAATTAAAAGTCGTTTATTACATTTTCAGGTGAATTTTCAATTTTTTTTTAAATAAAATTCCCGCCAATATATTCTACGTCAACCTATATCCATTTTTTTTCATCCATAGCTTGGTACAAGTTATTAAAATATCAACAAAATCTAGCCGTTTGTTTTCAAAATTCAAAAAAAGAGTAACATTTTTTTAAAATTTTCATAGTTTTTTAATATTATTATTTATTTAATATACCTATAAATTATTAATCCTGTACATATTTCATTTTTATATAAGTGAAAGAAAACTTAAAGCCTACTTTTTCATCAAAAAAAAAAATAAAAAAGTTGATAGTTTTTAAGAAACAAGTGAATACTCCATAAAATATCAAAGTAAGAAGTTGCCAACTTTAAAAAGCCATAACTCAAAAACTAGTCATGTAATTGGATTACGGCCATGGACACATTTAATCAGGACGTCAAGATCTAGAAAATACTAAAAATTCAGAAAAATTAGCCGAAAGCCATTTTCCATAAGCTTTGTCCGGGGTCTTTTACTAGTTATAGTTAAAAACCGAAAAACTGGCAACATTTTTATTTTACTTAAGCATTAATTGTGTTACACTAACAAAATTGTATTTGCTAGGTCTTTTCGGAAGTAAGCTCGACAAACCAACAAAACCACAGGGAACCTGCAGATAGCAAGATTTTACCCGTTCCCACCCACTCGGATCCTGCTGTCATCGCGACAATTCTAGAAGGCAGCAGCAAACTGCCCGAGAGTCGTCCATCTTCCGAGGAACTGGACACGATCATCCCCGCAAAGACGCGACGGAAAGCGTCGAGCGAATCCGAAACTATCGACAACATCGCCGCGATGGTGCAGGAAGGGCTGAAGGAGAAAGAAAAGAGGCTGGAGGGGGGCGTGGAAATAAAGAAAGACGACGATATCAGAGTGAGTAGCTGCGTATATCTTGGAGAAATTATGTTCTTTCCCTGTACTTTTAAGTCGAATTTCACAAAGCTATTTGAAAGTGTCCCACTGGGCAACGCTGTAGAAATTTTGAAATTTCTTTGCATATTTTTAATTAGCTAAAAAAATCTACCTTCATTAATCAACTGCAGCATTTTTTTTGATCAAGCCCCCGTATCTTTAAACTCGATGGCATTTCACTATTAAAATGCCTATTTATTTTTTTTCAAGTCTGTTCAAAGCGCCCAGGAAGAAATTATACCCAATGATGAAATGGTAAGGATATGTTAGTGTTGTTGTTTTAAACGACTTTAAAAAAGGATGAGGTTCGTAATTCGACCCGTTTTCGACTGGTTTAACAGATTTTAATAATTTTTTTGCATGTGGTAGAGTTGGTGAGGTGGCTCATAGTATGGAATTACAAAAAAAATAAGTATCAAAGGTAAAAATAAATCATTGTTTGAGAAAATTCCTGTAACAAAGAGTCAAACATCACTCTGTACTCTATGACAACAGTATCAGCTGTTGATCTGTGGTTTTCAAAGTCCGAAACGCTGAGTTTTATCATAAATTGTTTAGTAATGTGTTTTTTGTAGTTAATTCGCCAACAGTATTATTTTTGGTAAAAATGTTTCGACGTAGTATGATTTAATTTAAAGGGATTGAAATATGTATCCTTAGAGCGACAAAGGGATGTAAAAACTGTTAAAAATGGGATGAAGTAAAACGCACAACGTGGTTGCTTCGTTCTGCACTAAAGACTGAGAACTTTATTTATTGACATGAAGTTAGTCACATTCAGTTTTAACAACATATTATATATATGAATAACAGGTGGCGCTACTATTGATATTTTATGTACTCAAAAAATAACACTCCCACTAGAACAAAAATAGGAAATAAGTAGCGACAGCTTTAAAAGAAAAATTAACATTTCAAACTTAAATTACATACTTTCAAACTTTGTTATACCTAAAGCATTTAAGAATTTAAAGTGCTTCTGAGAACATAAGCTTTTAGTTAATAAATCAGCAGGCATATCAACTGTCTGTAAATACTTTAGATCAATTTTCCTATCGGCTACTGCTTCCCTGACAAAATGGTGACGAACATCTATATGTTTCGATCGTTTATGGAAAATTGGGTTTACAGCCAGTTTTTGAGCGCTCTGATTATCATTAAACAATACAATAGGTTCAAAAACACATATTATCTCTTTAAACAAACTTTGCAGATACATAGCCTCTTTTGAAGCATCAGAGAGAGCCATGTACTCTGCCTCCGTACTACTCAATGCCACAGTTTTCTGTTTTCTACTTTCCCATGAAATAACTGAATTTGAGAGAACAAAACAGAATCCTGTGTACGATTTTCTATCTGTATGATCACCAGCCCAATCGGCATCAGCATAGCCTAATATATCAACATTTCCTTTATAAAATTTTAAACCATACGACTTTGTACCTTGCAGGTATTTCAAAACTCGTTTAGCTTGTTTCCAATGCATTTCATTAAAACAATTATTAAATTGACTGAGATAGCTTACGGAATAACTTATATCCGGCCTCGTCAAAACGGATAAATACATTAGGCTGCCGATGAGTTGTTGATAAGGAAATTTATTATTACATACACTTTCCTTTTCCAAATTCACACCAACTTCCATTGGTGTAGCAACCTGCTTACAATCACCCATATTATATTTTACTAATATTTGGTCAATATATTGCTCTTGATCCAGAAAAATTGCATTTCTGTTTTTATCCATTCTAATCCTCATACCTAAACATTGCTTGATTTCTCCCAAATCCTTAATTTTAAACTTTAATGCCAATTCTTGTCTTAAAAATTCAATTTCTCGATTAGAATTAGAAAAGATAAAGAAATCATCAACATACAATGCAATTATTGTCATGAAACCATCCTCATGTTTTAAAAACAAACACGGTTCAAATTCTGATTTTTGATAATTTAAATCGTTTAGAACAAGTTCAACCTTTTTATACCACACGCGTGAGGATTGTTTCAATCCATATATAGCCTTTTTAAGCTTCAAAACCTTATTATTTACATCCTGGTTCACACAAAAACCTTCTGGCATTTTCATGAAAACATTCTCCTCAAGATGGCCATTTAAAAAGGCTGTAGTCACATCCAAATGTATTATTTTAAAATCAAATTGTACTGAAAGTGCAAATAATAATCTAAGAGTTGAATGTCTGACTACTGGAGAGAATGTTTCATCAAAATCTATGCCTTGTTTTTGTGTGAAGCCCTTCGCAACCAATCTGGCCTTATAAGTCACATTATTTTCACTGTCAAACTTACGTTTGAATACCCACTTGCACTGAACAACACTACCACTATCTGGAAAGTCCACAATTTCCCACGCTTCATTTTCATCAAATGATTCCAGCTCCCTTTTAATAGCTTCAATCCACTTGGCTTTGTCAGATCTGGATATAGCTTCCTCGAATGTATCTGGATCAGAGTCTGAATTTTTAAAGCATAAATAGCTAACATAATCATTTAACTTTTTAGGCTTTGGCACTCTCTCAGATCTTCTTATAGTTTCTGGAACTTCTGGCTCTATTTCTGGCTCATAATTTTCCGAATCACTGTTTATATCATTGGAACTTTCTGTCACATCATTGACACTTTGATAATCTTCAGAGTCTCCCACTGAAACCGTGTCTTCTGTATACTCAGAGATTTTCAATGTCACTGGCTCAGTTTCTAGCCCTTTTTCTGGCTCTGATTCCATGATTATTACATCTCGACTCATAGAAAAAGATTTTTTAATTGGATCATAAACCTTGTAACCTTTTGTAGTGTCACTATATCCAATTAAAATCTGCTTCTCTGCCTTCTTGTCCCATTTTCTTCGCTTCTCCTTTGGCACGTGCACCATTACAACACTGCCAAAAATTCTGAGATTGCTGACATCTGGCTTATTACCAGTCCAAAGCTCAAGGGGTGTTTTCTCTAAGGCTGAAGCAATACTTCGATTTCTTAAATAGACAGCAGTATGAACTGCTTCTGCCCAAAATTGTTTTGGAAGCTTTGCATCGAAAAGCAAACACTTGGCCTTTTCGACTATTGTTCTATTAAGCCTTTCACACATTCCATTTTGCTCTGGCGTATAAGCATTGGTTCTCTGATGAATAATGCCATTCTTTGATAAGAATCGTTCCATGTCTGTATTGCAAAATTCACCGCCATTGTCTGATCTTAGGATTTTAATTTTTCGCCCTATTTGGTTTTCAACCAAGGTCATAAAATTTTTGAAACATTCAAAAACTTCATCCTTTGTCTTAAGAAAATATACAAATCCCATGCGACTGAAATCATCTTCAAATAGTAAAAAATATTTGGACCCACCTAATGAATTAACCTCCATTGGGCCACAAACGTCAGTATGGACTAGATCTAATAATGCCTTTGCCCTTGAATTACTGTTCTTAAAAGATTTTCTGGTTTGTTTTGCTTCGCAACATATTTCACAGGCTTGGTTTAAAGATTTAAGTCTTTCTGAGTAATCAAGTCCATGCACTAACTCATTGCTTTTCATTTGGTTTAAATAGACATCATTTAAATGTCCAAAGCGTCTATGCCAGACATTTTTGGTATTTACTGTTAAACCTGCAAACTTGCCTTCCAACAAACCATCTTTTATCTGCTTTAATCTGTACACTCCTTGTATCAAATCTGCTTCTGCGACCAGCTCGCCTTTTTTATTGAATATCTTGCATCCTTTTGTTTCAAAACTTACATTGTTTCCATTTTCAATTAGCTTACTAACTGATAATAAATTAGTTGTTAATGATGGCACACATTGAACATTTTTAACAGGAATAACATAGCTAGTATTGTCAATTTTGGTCTTGATTTCAACATCACCACAGCCTTTTACTGGCACTACAGTCTCATTCGCGACCATAATTTCTTGAATACTTGAAGAACACTCGTTTTTTATCCAATGTTCGTTGGCTGTTAAATGTACACTTGCGCCCGAATCAATATACCAATCAGATTTATTAAAGTCTCCACTGAGAAAAACGGCACTAAAAGCATTTGTACTTGCATTCTTGCGTTGTGACTTTTTAAAATCTTCAAATTTCTTTTTCAAGATTGGGCATTTGTTTTTAAAGTGTCCTTTTTGTTGACAGTTAAAACATGTGATCTCTGTCAAATCTTTCTGCTGCCTGTCAGAATTCTTGTTAGTGCTGCCACCTTTTGTTCCGGTTTGAAAATGCGGCTTGACCGCAAAAGCGCCGCTTCTGGTACCATTGTTGCCATCGCTTGACATGTCAATTAGCTTCGTCTTGATCGCATCTGTAGTTACGGCAATACCGCTGTGTTCTATGGCCATAATCATGGGACCGAACTTTTCTGGCAATCCCGCCAAAAGGAGTGACCCCACCCATTCATCACTTATATCGAAGCCACTTCGCTGTAATTTCTGAGACACTTCAATTACTTGATTTACATAACTCTGCATGGATTCGCAATTCTCTAACCTTAAAGATATCAGCGTACGCAGTAAACCAATTTTTCTCGTGAAACCTTTTTCAGCGTAAAGATTTTTTAACTTGTCCCATAAATCCTTAGCGGAGGTTGCATCACGTACGTGTACATACAGAGAAGGGTCGATTGATAATACCAACTTTGCTTGCGATCTTGCTAATTTCGATGGGTCCGATTCTGTGCCTTCCAAGCATTTAGAAAATCCATCCAACACGAACACGTTCTCTACTGCGAAAGCCCACTCGTCGTAATTTTCCCGACCGGCTAGCTTTGGAACGGTTGCTAAATAGTTTACGGACATCTTCTCAACTTTTTTTTTTAACACTCACGATAAACACGACTTCACCCAAAAAAGAACTTTTTGCCACAAGCCACAACTGGGACTGGGCCCATAACCTGTTAAAAATGGGATGAAGTAAAACGCACAACGTGGTTGCTTCGTTCTGCACTAAAGACTGAGAACTTTATTTATTGACATGAAGTTAGTCACATTCAGTTTTAACAACATATTATATATATGAATAACAGGTGGCGCTACTATTGATATTTTATGTACTCAAAAAATAACAAAAACTAGATGAAATCGGCTTGTAAATTTGTCTTCAATTACAAACCATTTTCATCTAAACTGCTGGCCATTTGCTTTCGAGCAAGAAAAATTTCGCCTAGCTTTAAAAGTTAATATTTTCTGAACCAGATATGATATCGACCTCAGGTTTTTAATGGTTTATAGATATATCCCTTGGGAAACAATTCAAGCTCATGATATTCTTAAACTGTCAGAAAATTTTATATACGGGGTGTTAAAGAAGACAATGACTTTTGCTCAAATTTCAATAGCATGTAACTTTCACTATCATATTTTAAAATTTTATCACTGTACATCAATTGAATCACTGGTTCATAGCAAAGAAAGTGATTAGTCAAATTTTTGATATCTGCTATATTTTAAGATATACCGATTTTTTTGAAAAACCTTGCTTTTTTAATTTTTTTGGTAGCTATAGATCCCACTGTGCGTTGTATCGTGCAAACTTTGCAAGTGATTGTTATACCTTATGAAAGACTTATTAAACTGTATAATATACTTGTAGAAAAAATAAGGAAAACACTTTCCTAATCTAGGGGCGAGTCGTAGCCTCCGACAGAATATCAAGATGGCAATGGGCGAGTACTTACCAATACAAAACAATCGTGAAAAATTGTGAGATACTCATAAATCATAGACATTATTTATAAGTGATTATAGGTACGCCACATCATTTAGGTACAATTGTTGTTACTGAACATAAATGAGCTTTTCATAAGGTATAATAATCACTCGCAAAGTTTGCACGATACAACGCACAGTGGGATCTATTGCTACCAAAACAAGCAACATTTTCCAAAAAAATCGATATCTCTTAAAATATAGCAGATATCCAAAATTTGACAGACCACTTTCTTTGCTATGAACCAGTGATTCAATTAACGTATAGTGATAAATATTTAAAATATTATTGTGAAAGTTACTTGTTATTGAAATTGTAACAAAAATCATCGTCTCCTGTAACACCCTGTATATAAATTTTTTTGATAGTTTAAGAAAATCCAACATTGGCAATTGTTTCCTAAGAGATAAATCTATTAACCATTAAAAACCGGAGGTCGATATCAGAAAATATTCACCTTTAAAGTTAGGCGAATTTTTTTTTGTTCGAAAGCAAATGGCCAGCAGTTTAGTTTTTTACCCCCTTTCGTCACTCTAAGGTTCCTTTTATTGACCGAACTCTCCCTGTTTGCCCTCAGAACTTGGTAGTATGTTTCCCCTTTTATTTCTAAGGAAGTTTTTCTTTAACAAATTAATAAAAAGCTCTATTAGAGTGTCACCCACAATTTCCTATTATTAGTTATTCCAACACAAGTTATTTTTCTCCTGAAGATGAAATACGTTAGATATATGTAGAGTACATTGATAATTTTTCATTAAAGATATCTTAGAGAAAGTTGAGTTAAAGTATTATGTCTTCCCATTTAACTTGCCACTTTACTTCAAGTATGGACGATTTCTTCAAATTAAATATGAGAATATTGAAACAGTCCATATTTTTCACAATTTAATTCTTCCAGATTTTTCAGTTTTTCGATTAAATACAATTCAGACAATAATTCAATTGTTTGCTACATGTTCTGCCCTGCCGATTACATTTTCGAAGACGTGTTTAAGATTTCCGTTAGTTTCTGATAGGGTTTTAAATATGGAATGCACTATGCGCTGACGTGCTAAGGCTCTTAATCGGCTTTTTGAATTAAAAAATTCTAATTGATATCCTGTCGTTTATTTTCAAGCCTACTGAATCTAAAACTGAAGAGCCAAAAAAGGAATCGTTAACATTGGTAAGAATTATTAACAATAATTTTTTTTTTACATAATATGATTAAAAGTACTATACCGGGTGACATAAAAAGTATTTACAATAAAAATGGTGTGTTTGTATTTAAAATTTAAAAGTGAACCTCACTTCAGGTTAAACCGGAAGTGGTTTTTAAGGATTATTTCAAGTGTTATGGAAAACATTGAGGAGTATAGTAGTTTGTACAACAAGAGTGGATATGATGACACGAGAAAGTAAATTGAGCATAACGCCGTAGGCGGGGTGCGATATGGCCAATCCAGTCAAGTTGAACAGAATATTTTTTTTACGACCAAACTTATGAACCTTGTGTTAAAAAAATTTTTAAAACTGTAGGCTGTCGGACTTGAGCTCACGACCATTGGTTTTGTCGTTTCGGCCAAACGATCATGTTAGAAACTATGGTAAAACCAACTCAATAATAATGCTACATGAAATTAATTTTCTATGCACATTCAACAGGTTGCGTACGCAATATGCATGAATGATATATGTTTTGTTATGTTTCACAAATTAATAACATATTGTACATATACATATAAGTTATAAAATTTAGTGTCTTAAAAAAGAATAATACAATAAACTGTGATTGGTCAGTGCTTTATAAATACGCCACAGAGAAATCTAATTTTTATAACAATGTTGTCAACTAATGGGAATTTTCCGGATTCGTGAGAAATAAAGATCCAGAGCACAGAAGAATGATAGGTCGGCGCTGTCTCTAAAGGAAAAGGGGAAATTTTGGCGCACATTCTTATATTCGTAGGATATTCTTAAGGATTACTCGTGGTTGTGATCTGCTAAAAAATACTTTTTCGGTATTGTGTGCATTCGTGGAATATTTCTTGAAAAATGGGAATTTTATTTTTTTAAATTGCAACACTGTAGCAATGGCAGTAATGAATATGAAATTTTTCCGTACAATTAACTGGAAAAGCCTACTTTTCTTAGCACTTAAGTGTAAAGGAAACAGCAAATGTCCATGTGGGAGTAGAAAATATACGTTTTGTATCATCCGGTATAAAATACATTTTAAATAACTTAATCCATTTTTCACTTTTTTTAAAAAGAATATGTAATTTTTGCTATTTGCTGATTTAAAATATAGAAAATCGATTGATTTAGACCAGCCGTTTTAATGTCAATGTCAATCTCATCATTTTTTCAATTATTGATGACACAATAATTAGCAATTTCTTTAAAGTCTGCTTTATCGGATCAGCAAAGTCCAAACAATGACTATACATTGCAGGTAAGAAAAATATTTTTGTGTGTGTGTGTGTGTGTGATGTTCACGGGGATATTGGCTAAACAGTAAAAATACCATTGAAGTCTGTAAATAATTTTTATTATGAATAAAACATCTTGAGATCATTGATTGTAAACGTACGAGTTCGGCGTAAAAAACTACGAAGTTACCTATTTCAGTTTGATTTATATTGTTACAAACTGACTGCGTTCAGAATGTTTAAAACCTATTTTTAATTTGATGTACATTCATTGACAGAAATATTTTTTATTGGTTTAACATCAGCTGTTAAATGATTATTCTTAACTGCCTGTAAATAGAAAATGGTATCTACAGTTTTAGCAAGTTTAAGCTTTCATTGGGATGTCGGAAACTATAACAGATACGAATAAGTTCAAATATTGGCAAAGTTGCACAAGTTTTTGCTTAATCAAATGTCTATCAAAAATTGAGGAAATTCCTAGTACTTCTGAAAAACAGTAAAATTTCGAAAATTTGTTTTTGTTTCCTGAAATTATGAAATAAATTGCACTTTTCCATCGCCACGTTTTCTTCTTTATAAAATGGCATCAATTTTTAAATGCGACGTTCGATATTTTTGGGCCCACTGTCAACTTCATATTTTTAAATATGGACCTACCAGTGGCGGCTGGTACACAAGCGCTGCAGAGCTCCCAAAAAAAATAGTAATCTGACTAAAATATGTTCTATTACCAAAAACCAAATATAATGCCTGGTATTCGCGGTTCGCGTTGTAAATGATAAAAAACTGCAAGCTACGCAAGTAAAGTCGACCAGTGGAACAACCTACCGGATCACACGATCGCTGAGTTATTATTTATCTGGGCCACATGAACGTGCTCTTCGAGCTCCTTGAAACACCCGCGCGGTACTCCGCTTCCTCCATGTCCGTCTAAAAAACAACACCCTGATTTAAGTGGAGAGTTATCTGCATTTAGTCCAGTGCGGTATCGGGTATTGTCGGTTGTTTGTATTGATTTTTACGCGACTTTCTAGTTTACGACAAGTTCAAAAACAATAATAATATAGGGCGGGCATTTCTGTGTGAATGCCCTGACCGCGCAAGAAGAAGGTTCACTGCTCTGGGTGAACCATTCTTCGATAGCCTGGAGGAACTAAGCAACTTACAACTTGGACGACTGAGCAGGTTTCTGAATAGTAGTGGCTGGTTTGAATAAGTTTTTAAAATCCTTCTGCGGTGTACGCAGCACTAACCATCAAAGATCTGATGAAGGTGGGTTCTACGGAACACGTGTGGTATCACAACGAACCTAATAGGACTACGTGAGACTGTTTGGTCTGAACCAAAGGTCTGCCACTCTTACCTAACCTAACCTAGGGCGGGCATATGATTCTGTTTTTGTATTTTGCTGATAATTGTTAAGTGGTCTTTAATTTAATTAATGTAAAGAGATTTTTAAACATTTATATGAAGACAAGATAGAATTAAAAAGGAAAAGGTAGACCATTACCGGATATTATTATTGAAAAAATGTAGTGTAAATAGAGGAAAAATTTAAACACGCAAATTTAATAGAGACATTTATTTACAAATTTAATGAATTTGTGGATGTAACAAAAATAATCCTTTACGCTGTTTTCCCTGCTTACTTTTTGGGGGCGAGAAAGCTTGGAAGGAAATAGGGGTCACCGATCTAGAGCACTAGAGTTTAAAGATAAAAAAACACAAAAACTCTAAAAGCCATCTTCATAATTGTTAATAAAAGTTAATCTCCGAAATAGACGATTTTAATAACAAAGCGATTACAAAATTTGCGAACAGGAACGTAGGATAGACTTAATTTATAAAAATTAGGTAAGTTTTTTTGCAGAACACCTTAAAATTTTTACCAGGAGCCTGGATATTTTACTGCAGATTTCGTAAGAGCTAGTCATTCTAAACTTAGATTTCACACTTGTTGTACTACCCCTACACAAACTTCGCAAAAGCCGAAGCCCGACAGATTCGAACTACCCTACAGACGCCAAAAGCCGAAGCCCGACAAACCCGAACTACCCCTACACAAGCTACGCCAAAGGCGAAGCCCGACAAACCCGAACTACCCCTACTCAAGCTACGCAAAAGGCGAACCTCTCTACCTACTCACTGCCATCATACTAAAAAAAATATATTTTATAAAACAAAAATATAATCAAACAATATAACTTGACACAACTTTATTACCATAGCCAATAAACAATTAAAAAAAACTACTTGGAGAATTAGATTATTAATATTAGCGAATAACCAAAATTCTGATTTTACCATATTGAATATGAAGGTAGATATAGGTATGTTTGACAATGTAATTTTTCGCCAAAACGTTCAATAACATAACGAGTGTGATACATCTCTGTTTTTAGAATGACAAGCTCTTCCGAGATACGAAGTAAAACATCCATTTCCATATTTAAATAAATGAAGTTGATAAGGGGCTCAAAATATAGAGACGTCGGATTCACTGACTGACTGAAACGCCATTTTATAGGGGGAAAACGGCAATAAAAAAGTGAAATTTAATTCATAAATTCTCTTTGAATAAAGTTAGGAAAAATTAAATTACATTTTCAAAATTTCGTTATTTGCCAGAATTTTATACTTGAAATTTCCTCCAAAAGACATTTAGTTAAGCACCAAATGGTGCAAATTTACCTCAATTTAAACTTGTTTGTATCTTTTGTAATTTCCGCGATGCCAATGGCCACTTTCGAATTTGAGGCACCCTGTACAATAACATTATAGTATAAAAAAAAACAATAAAAAAGAAACAGATATAAATATTTTTTTAATTATTATTTCAAGTCTGTACCAAGGGATACAGTTGACGGACTTGAAACTAAAACACAAGAGGAGACTTTGACGGTAAGAAAATTAAGTCCTTTCACTCCGCTACGTTTTTTTTTAATTAGTGTTAAAGATATATTTTCCTGCAATATATAATATGCTTCATCCTGGAAATCTACTACAAGCATTGTGTTAACCAGTTGTTTAAGTAAATAATCGGATAACTTTACCCAACCCCGTATGCATTTTACCGTTCGTACACTTCTTGTACACCTTGAAATTGGTGGCATGATATGTCAAAATTTGACAGTATTTAAATATTTAAAATTAACCATTTTAAATTTATTCCAGACGAGTCAGCCAGTTATGAGTGTTACAAAACCAGTTACAGTAAGTGTTATCAAAACCAAGGAAAACCTGGAAGAAACCTTATCCAGCTCCAGTGATGTACAAACTGATGATACCAGTGCTTTAGCCAGTGCGCCACCACTTGAAAAACCTTTGACACCACCATTAATTACACCTGCACACAAGAAAGCGTCGATTACGCACTTTGTTGAGGTAAAATATTAGGAATAAAGGTGGATTTATAGTCGCCGTAACGTAAGCCGTAAGACTTAAGCAGTAGTCCGTAAACGTAAGAATTAAGCCGCAACAAGAAACCCTTTTATAGATCAAATTAGTTAAGAAGTAACAGAACAAATAGTTGGGTTATAATTTAATGTTTTGCTTTTGGTTAAAAACTCTTGTTTCAAAATAGGAGCTGTTGTGTCTCAAAGTCGGTCTTTTTTACAAAGTTTCGTACGAGAAAATTAAATTTTAAAACTCAAAACAACTGTAAATCAAAAGAAAATGCCTGTCAGTTCATTGCGGTTATGTTCGAGTATGACCGATCCCGGCCGAAGCCGTAAGACGTAACGTAAGGAATGAAAATAAACCATTTCCTTACTGCTTACGGTTTGGGCTTAATTCTTACTGCTTAAGTTTTTTGAACTATAAATGAATGTGTTACTAATCATATGTTTATTTTTCTTACGGCATACGTTACTTCTTACGGCTTACGTTACGGCGACTATAAATCCACCTTAACTGTTTCATGAATTTATTTCAATTTTTTTTGTTCGGTTTTTTCTTACCTTGGAAAGGCCCTAAAGATGCTGATAAAGTTAGCTTCATATCATTAAAGTCCAAGTCAAAATATCCTTTATTGCTTAAAGAATAACAAATCTCGTAAACAAAGGTAGATTTGAAGAACGATTTTAACACTCCTAAAATTAAAAATAACTAGCGGATATTTGTATTACATTTGTCTTTATAGTTTAGAATTAAGTGTCTTGTTATGGCACACACAGGTGCCTTATAAAGGTTTAAATACCTACATAAGACATTTGAACGGCAGTAGAGTTTTGGACTTGCATTGTCTTTATTTGTTTTGAATCACTACGTTTCAAATGGTAAGCATCTTCAGGTGAATCCTGATCATGATAATCACCTGAAGACGACTGGAGATGCTTACCAGTTGAAACGTAGTGATTCAAAACAAATAAAGACAATGCAAGTCCAAAACTCTACTGCCGTTCAAGAAACGTCATTGTTAAAAAAAACTTTTTTACAGGTCGAAAATAAGTTGGAAGAAATGTTTGCTGGCATTGTAGAAGATCATGTTGATGCATCGACAACCAGTACAGCTTTAGAAGCGCTCAAAAATGACTCAACTTTAGGTTTAGCAGATGACAGGTAAAATATGTAGACCGCGTTGCAGAAACCTTAGCCTTTCTACAGTTTAAGTCTTAAGAACCGAATCGTTTAACACTGTTTATTATACAGTGTTTCCATATACGACTGATGGTCAATCCTGATGCGACCGGGCCATTATTTAACTTAGCTCATTCACATGTATACTTATCAGTCGATCAATGAAAAACGCCCCTGCTTCAGACAAGTCCGTATGGGTCGCATACTTACAGATGCTGATGCATGTCAACATCAGAGTGTTATAATGTAAAACAAACTGAATCAGTTTAACTACACATCGGGACAAACCATCAGTCGTGTCAGGTTCTTATAGTTTTGTATAATTTCTAGCCGATTCCGCACATATTCTTTAAAGGTTCTGCTAAAAAAATTAATATTTTTATGTCAGTTTTCTTTTTTGTTAAAAACACGAAAACCATTTACCTGATATGATTCAAACTGATACATTATTAAAGCACTTTTTAAGAGGAATGGTTTAGCAGTAACATAATTTCTAGATCGTATTTTCAGTAACTTCACTTTTCTTATGGTAACCATCTTAGATTTTTACATAAAATATGCAATAGGCCAATAAAAGTTTCATATAATTTTTTCCTACGACCACCTATGAAAATGAGAAAAAAAGCACCGTTAATTTGGCTAGAAAGCGCCGTATATCACACGCGTTTTAAAAAAAATATTTCAACACTAGTGTTGAAATACAAGGCACACTATTTAATTTAAACATATGGTGTCAATTTAACAGACCACCGATATTTATTAAAAGTGATACATTTTAGAAAGCAGTAATTGTCAAATGTTTAATTTATTTATCATGTATTTGTTGAGTGATTCAGAATTAGAGTGTGAAAATACGCCATCTGAAATTATAAAAAATGTTAATTTTTAGGTTAAGCTAGGAGGCTCTGCCTCAACTTCGCCTTTGGTAATTTTTTTTTTACAATAAAGTATTATTATTATTAATATACTGGAAAACCTATTACCAGACAAAACAAATCGCGCTGAAGAGAGTGTCATGTATTAAACAACAAATCTTTATCGGTCGATAGCGTAGAGAATAGAGCTCTAGCCTACAGATCGCAAGGTCACAGGTTCAAGTCCCATCAGGAGTATTTGACTTTTTTTATAAAAACATTAAATAATTTATAGAATTATTTTGAATTGAAATCTTCCTTGTTGGGTGGATTTTTTAAATTTATGTTTAATGCATCTTTCCTTGATTATAGTTCTTTCCATGATATATAAAATATGAATAAATGAAAAAGTTAAACTACAAATAAAGGAAAAGCCTATTGACAAACTATGAAACCAGATATTAACTGGAACATAATCCTAAGTATGCTAATTTCAACACAAGTGTTGAAATGTTTTTCATAAATCAAAGACTTTTAATAATTCTTTGTGGTCGTAGGAAAAATAGTGTACATTACTCGTGTCAAAGGGATTAATCTAATACTCGGAAAATTATCTCCTCATTTGACATGTATCACTTTCATCACTTGTTATGTAATATCCTAGTTACATCAACTTCGGTGTTGACATTCGTTCGGTTTTACCCGAATATACGGAATTTTAGCACACGAAAAGGCATTCGGTTGGTGAACCCAGCAATGTTGTGATCGATTTGTTTTTACATTCGTTTCGCGATGATTTTCGTGGTTTCACTATGGAAAATGACAAATAGCATGCAAGACATTTTAAAAAGTAATTTCTCCAGAAAACAGTGGATGCAGTAGTGAAACTTGGAATGCACTATTCTGCTTTCCATGCTTATTGTTTTATTTTGAAGTTATGGATAAAAAAACATGGACAAAGCTATTTGAAATATTTATATCAAAAACCAGTAAACGCGTGTGTGGTCACTAACGTTTAACACCAATGGACCGTTTTTATATTTGGAAAAATCTTCAATACAGTTTTAAAAAAATTATCTATAGCCATCAGTATAAGTATTAATATATAAATTAAATATTGAAGTTGGTACTGCCTAACTTAATCTACGAGATAAAGCTGAAATGTCTCGAAAATTATATAATACTATGGTATATATGGTTTCCTAAAATATTGTTTATTATGATGACTTAGTAGCACAACTACATTTGAAGGTTAAGTGAAAGGGTAATCTTAAATCGTAATTGTCTTTGAGTCAGGTATTATAATTCCGATCGCAATTTGAGTTTAGCAAATACATATAATCTTGCCTTGATTTTTTTTAACGGGGATAAAACTATACAGGACATTAATCACAAAATGGTATGTGTTAAGTGTAAATCTGCACTTTCATACTACATAAGGTTGGTTCCCACAGAAAATCAGGCCAGGTTAGTGACAGTTTTCAAACCAACGTTAATGCGCATGTCTACTTCTAAGTGATTCCGAACAGTTATAAACTAATAGCTGACAGATGATGATCGTGGATCGCGACTAACTTCTAACACGTTGCCGTTAGCATTACAAGCTAACATAACCTATTTTTTTCAAACTTAATTTACAAAATTTATTTCTTGATATTTTTAATGTGACTGGCAATAATAATTATGGAGAAATCGGATAAATATGACATTTCGTCCAACTCAACGCTATTGCGGAAATAGTTATTAAGTGGTATCCGAATTGTACTCGGTAGATTTTCCTAATCGACCCATTCCAGGTAAGAAAAATAATTTAAAAATTTGAATCCAAAGGGACCTTGCTAAGTAAATGCCGATGCAAAACTGTAAATAATAGGGCCCAAGAGAGGGATAATGATAGTGACCTAACATTACAGCTTCAGGTCGAAAAAAATAAAGGCATAGCTAGTACCAGGACGCTAGAAAAACCGTAGGCAAACATCACAGTACTGCATTACGAATTTTACAGAAGCACAAATATAATTCATACAAGGACAAGAAATACCAAGAATTGCTGGAAGGTGATGAAACTTTTGTTTTGAAGTGATGGAACGCTGTAATAATGACGGAGACTTTTTAAGAAATAAATGATTTCCGATGATTCTTGCTTTACGTTAAACCATGAACCAAATGTTCAGAACTTCAGGTATTTAGGTTAAGAAATCGACAATCGTTTAATCGCTAGACTATACTCTCAGAAAATTAATGTTTGGACGGGGATTTTTAGACACTACATAATTGGGCCTTTTTTTCTGGATCAAATTTTAACATATGCAAGTTTTCTGAATCTGTTTCAAAATCAAATCGAAGTAGCATTGGAAGCTGTCGCTGGTAAAAATCAAGAGGTCTGGATTCAGATAAACGGCTGTCCAGCCCACAATTCCATCGTAATAAGGCACTATCTTCTTGACGCTTTCCAAGGAAATCTGATTGGATCAGACTAGGTGATAGGCTGGCCGGCCAGGTATCCTGATCTTTCTCCAAGCGACTTTTTCCTATGGGGCATATAACAGATAAAAATTTATAAAGATGTTCGGCACGAAAAACTGGAACAACTGAAGAACTCAATTCCAACAGTTTTTGATAGAATTTGCCATACCAACTGGCCAATATAAGAAGGGAGTTTTATAATTGTTTAGGATATTGTTTGGCGGCTAACGGAGACTTGTTTGAGCATCTTCTTAAACATCTCTTAAAATAATACATACCACCGTAAATATTATTGATTTGGTTTAAATATTGTAACTAATTTATCATTATTTTTTTGGTTATTTATTGTGTAAAATAAAAAAAATTAGTCTGTTAATTTTTTTACTAAAAGTTTATTAAGCTGGTGGCCGTTTATAAACTCGGAAGTTCTCATCGGCGCGTGCGCTGACGTTGACGCTAGAAGTTAACGGTTTATAAACTTTGCTGACATTCACGTTGGCGCTGGCAGCCGTTCGACTTGAACCAGCTTAAACTTTTCGGCACTGGCGTTCGTTCGTTACTATTTGTATCACATCAAGTTGACAGCTGTTAAAACAAGTTCAAATAAAAAATTTGGTCGGATTCATATCATATTATTTGTAAAGTGCAATAAAAAATAATCTTAACGTATTTCACGAAAGGTAAGGTTATCTTTATTCCTTAATAAACAACGCCAACGGTTAGATTTTAAATATTCCGGCCTTTCGGAAATTTCATTATTTAAATTTGTCGAAATTCTCCGACGAGAAATTTATACCTCTAGTTGCTCGTCGATATGATAAACGAACGACATTTAGATTTATTTTTGTCCTCTGAAACATTAAACGAACGGGCGCGGAGTAATCTGAAAAATCTGGTAAAACCGAACACGCTTATTAATTGATTAGATAATTTTATTCACAACCTGTCCCTATAACCCTAACATTGACATAAAATTACTTTGACAAATTTTTAATTATTTATTTGCTGATGTACTGACGTTAATCTGTTAGGTCCGTATTTCCTAGTTTACCATTTTAAAAATATTTTGTTAAATAACTCTTAAAATACTAGGAAAATACACTTTATATTGGACTGGAATTGTATTCTATAAAAAATTTAAGGACTTTTTGGGCTAAAACAAATACGGGAGCGAACATTTGACCACCTCGAAATTTACATGGAAAATCCCATGTTTCTTGTTTGGACGCACCACCCGGTAGAATACAAAGCATTTTTTTTGTTTTAAAGTGAGTTTCCCATTTTTGAATGACAGAAAATAGAAATTATATTTAAAATCCATAAAGCAAGAACCAATAATACGTACTGCGTACGCTCGGGACAATTTACTTGCAAATAATCCGCAACCTCCTTTGACAACTATCAGAGAAATTTGTTGAACAATGAACTACCTGTTTTCGAACGTTCATAAATTCTTGTAGGAACGTTTTTTTCTGATTGCGCAGAATCCTGATGGTCAGAGACTGTTTCTGGTTGCTGTGGGAACGAACCTTTAGAAAGGTAATTTTTACCCGACAACACATTCACAATACTTAAAAAAGGGAAAACACAAACGGCCTGTTTAGAAATAATCGTTAATCAAGACCAGACGGCAGACTGACTACAATGGTCTAACTGACCAGATTGATCACACAACTTTGCTCTTCTAATGGATGGATTTCAATGTAATGAACTGGTTTATTTTAACAAAGGAGAGAAAATTGAAGTTGATTTTTTTCCCGATAAGCCAATCCACAGCGGTTTCGGATTTCTGGGATTGTAAAGGGTGTTTCTAATAAGACTATGTGGGGAAAGCATCTACAATACCAGACTTACTCGCCTCGCCACAACCCATATTCAATAGTTTGTTTTTACAGCCTGTTAAAATTGGATGATTCAGTAACATCTACTAGTCAAGAAATTACATCTAGCCCAGAAATTACTAACAGCCAAGAGGTTACGACTAGTCAGGAGGTAGTATCTCCTAAAGACACGACATCGCCATCGAGCGAGGTTAAAACGGAGGAGAAAAAACAATTTGTAAAAAAGACCCGAAGAAGTAGACCTCCTTCGAGAAGGGACAGCGATCAGGATGGAGAGACCCCAATAAAAAAGAAAAGGTAAGCATTTTTTGAGCTTAATATGTAATCAAAAAATAATACACTCCTGTTATTTCTTTGTAGTTTTTTTTAAATTTTTTGAGCGGTATTTTATAGAAACCTTATTGTCGCACTCCACATGAATCAATTAACCGGTTACCGAGGAACGAGAAACGCGACTAAAATATCAGGAGTGATTAGTAACAATATTACGCGATTACGTGTCCTACCTATTAACTCTGACTATTGCAAAGCAATGAACAGAGTCGCGTTGGTTCAAAGACCAGCTAAACGGCAACACAACACGCCACATATTTATACTATTCAAGGGATACTTTGTCACGTCATGTAAAGCTAGGGTTTTCTAGAATTGTCGGTTGCGGATACTGGATACCTATACCATCATAGCGAGGAGGAAACAAAGTATTTCCATATCTTTGCACCATCAAGTCCACCAAACTAGCCTGGGATCTCAAACCTTCCTCTTGCAATGCGAAAGCACTTCCGCTGCGCAGAATATCAACCTAGCAAGAATACATAAATTAATAAAGACAAATATTGGGCAAAAAGGATATCAAAATGAAGTATTGTCTTTTGTCAAAGGCTACATCATGAAATACTGCTGTAGAAGTATGGGATAAGAGGAACTGCCTTGAAGTGGTTTCGCTTGTATTTAATAGGTCGAGTGCAAACAGTCACCTTTTAAAATAATAGCTCTAGTGAGCTTAGCACTGACACGGGTGTTCCACGGGGTTCAGTCTTGGACCCCCCTATCTTTAACGTTTATATTAATGAGCCTCATTTGCCAATATCTGGAAAATTCACTATTTTCGCTGAAGACACCACCATTCTTTGGCAGTAATGACTTGGACAGGATGAGAAAGCTATTATCCTTTAATATAGCAAAGACAAATGTGTTAAATTTTAAATTTGTTATAGAGGATTTTTATAGAAGATAAAAAGATTTCAGTGCTCTCTGTGAATACATTTTTAGAATTATCAATAGACAACTCTCTGAAATTTGAAACTCATTTTATTTTGTGTAATAAAATTTCTTCAAACTGTTATGCTCTACAGGTAATATTAAATAACTTGAATTTCACTGTGGCAAAAAGCTCTTAATATGCTCTAATAGAGTCCTTTCTTCGTTATGGAATCTGTTTTTTGGGATCATGTTCTCAATATTTATTTAACACGGTATTTGTCTGGCAAAAGAGAGCAGTAAGATACATGTGTAGTGCTAAAATTAGGGATTCTTGTGCCTCACTATTTACAAGGCATGCAATATTATTGACTTTTTACTCTATCTTTATTTTAGAGACTGCCTGTCTTATTTATAAAAAATATAAAAATGAGCTGTTGTTGCTCTGTCATTATAATACGCGGCAATCTATTCTTTTAAGTTTATACCTATACCTCATTCAGACCAAATTAGAAAATCTTTTATGTATGGTGGTTAGAAAATATGCAATTAACTTCCGCTCTCTTTAAGAAGACAACAAGATTTTAAACTCTTTCGTGATGGGCATAATGTTTGTTTTTCCACTTTTATAGACCTTTTGTTTTTTTATTGTTGGTGTTTTTTAGGACTTTTAGATGTATTATTGTAAGCATATTAGATATTAGCAAACTTTGTCTTGGACATTTATATACATTATTTGGATAATAATGATTTGCTAAATTTATTGTTTTTGTTGTAGACTTAGTAGCAAAGCAAAGGGTACCAGCTTGACTGGGACGAAAAAGCCTCCCCGATCACCAGCTGCTACTACCTCAAAATCTCCCAAAAAAGCTCCAACTCCTGTTACCTCAAGTAAAACGCCAACCAAAATGACTAGTATCGAAGTTGTCAAGGTAAGTAAGTAAACCTTAATGATAAGTCATCATCCACTTTTTAAAGAATGTCCGTTCCAAATTATATAGTTAGTTGATACGTTCACTGCAATAAAGCCTTTTGCTATTAAGAACCAGTAACTCTCCCAGATCAGTAAACATTGCTTTATTGGATTGTAAATTTTATCAGTGATAACTTTTTTTTTTAATAAATGAAAATAAATATTATCTACATGGTCGTTCACCCAAAACTGATCAAGGGCCTATTTTTTGAGTTTCCCTGTTTAACCATGGATTCTAAAATTTCAATTTATAAAGCAGCTTAGCTAAAACTACAATGTAAAGTTTTTGTTTTTTCAATAGAACACCCTGTTTATTTTTATGACACGTATTTCTTTCCTGTTTTCAAAATATATAGTTTGTTTATATTTACTCAAACAACAAAAACCTCATAATAGTGATGCATCAAAATAACGTAGGCTATATTGGTTTAAATTAAAATACAGTGAAACTCAAAAAAGAGGTTCCTGTTCAGTTCTGGTTGGATGACCCAGTACAATCTTGTTCAAATAGAAGCAATAATTTCCAAAATAATAGCTAATTTTTATTCTACAAGTAACGTCTTTTTTTTTCTAGGATATATATGCTTACGATTCAGGAAGTAATGCCAGTTCAAGTAAGTCCCGGGGACCGTTTGTACAAATTAGAGGACCCAGGGATTCCCCGTTATCTGTTAGCGTGGTAAACACACCACTCACAGGAGACGAGGATGGCGAGAGAAAACCACTGAAAAGCAAAAAATTCCATGATGATAGTGAATACAGGTAGGTACTGACTATAGTATATACAGGGTGCTACAGATTCGTGTGCGTACAAGGGGATCTCGAAAACGGTAAGAGATATGAAGATGGTTAAATTGGGGCAAAGTTGCGTTTTTGGGGTTTAATAATTTAGTGAAAAAAATTGTAAATATTCCGAATAGGTACCTTCGCAGATATCCGAAAAAACAGAAATTTTTACTTTTGGTTTTTAATTTTTTGCGCCTTTATTTTAGACTTAGGAAAGAAACAAAAAACACTTTCCTTAGCCGTTTTTTATGTTCTTCAATATGGCGTTATTATTTTTCAAATTTGACGTTTCGTTCTTTAGATACCAACCTTAATTCATTTTTTTTTAATACGGACCTGGAATTTTTAAAACAGTTTTAAGGACTTCTAAGCTTTGGAAATTTAATACAATTTAAAGGTTTTTAAAATGTTTAACTTTTTGTCATCAAATAACAAATAGTATTTCAAATTATCCTCTCTTTACTATTACGGCCCTGGCAATTATTTTTTGGATTACTTAAATATTAAAATTACATTACAGGAAGTTATGGTGTTTAGGCCGTTTATTTTTTCAAAAAGATTTATCGTCACAATACTCTAGGAAGTAAGAAAGTTTTTACGGCAGGAGAAGTAATTTTATTTTTAATTAGTATTTTATATATTTAGACCTAGACCATAATACAGTAAAACAGAGAAAAATAATACTCCCGAGTGAAAAAAAGGCAACTGGAGTGTTAGTCTAGTTATGTCACTATAATAATGCGCGTTTATTTCAAAAAGAATTTCAAATTTTTTTACTGTTTATTCGATCTGATGATGCTAGTTTAAGGCGAAACATGAAACAAAACCAAAGAGACAGAAAAATATTTGAGAGACTTTGGGTCTCTTTTCCTACAAAATATCAAATATCAGGTCACTTTGTGTAAAAGTGAACGGATTTTTCGAATCAGAAATCTTTTGTTTTTTTTAGTTTGGCTCTAAATGTTCAGGACCGTAATGAAAGGAAAAAGATAATTTGAAAAATGTGTTATTAGATGACAAAACGTTAAAACTTTAAAAATTTGTACATTGTATTATATTTCTAAAGCTTATAAATACCTAAAACTATATTTAAAATTCCAGGTTCGTATTTAAAAAAATTTACTTGAGGTTGGTATCTAAAGAACGAAACTTCGAATTTGGAAACTAATAACGCCATCTCGTAGAACATGAAAAACGGCTATAAAAAAGTGTTTTTATTTTTTTCCCAAGTGAAAAATGAAAGCGCAAAAGATTAAAAACCAAAAATTAATATTTCGGTTTTTTTCGGTTATCTCCGAAAGCAATCGGAATAATTATATTTTTTTTTAACCAAATTATTAAGCCCTAAAATACGTAACTTTGCCTCAATTTAACCATGTTCGTATCTCTTACCGTTTTCGAGATCCCCTTGTACGCACACGAATTTGTAGCACCCTGTATAGTAATTTTTTGATCTAAAATTTACACATGGCATTAATTCCTCATCTGTCATGGTTTTAAATTGACATTTAACGACATTATCTATCCTGTTCTATGAGTATATTTCCGAAAGATGGGACATACGATGAAATCTGGATGAGAACAGCACTTGAAAGTTAAATAATATCCAAATACCAGGGTGATTTGCATCAGATCATGAAAACGAGTAAAGTTATCTTTATTTAAATTGGTAATAGGCATAATTACCTTTAATCTTTTAAAATATGATATTTTGACATCTGTAGCACTACCGGTAGTTTGTGTCAACTTTGGTATTTTAAATAGAACACACTGTATATTTTAGCATTTTTAGATTCCATGTAAAAATCTAAGTTAATTTTGATGATAATAATAATCTATACTTATCTCTCACCGGTTTTGATATGAAAATTATAAAATTATTTTTTTATGTAAAAAGTAATATTTTTTACTGGCCAGGTAACGACTTTTTTTGAGTGTGATGTGAACGTGATGGTCAAGGAGTTCGCTTTAATATTCCGAACTTTTTTTTTGTCGCCTTTACACCATTTTTTAGCAAGTCAATTTCCGAACCTATAACATAAATAACTATTGTATAGTATTTTTTACTTATTTTTTTTTCTTAAAAACTGTAATATGAATTATTATATTTCGTAATTTTTAGGCATAAAGTACGTTCCAAAGGTTTGCATTGTAGCACTCTTAGTAACAAATATGATGCTGAACGAAAAGACACTAGTTGGATCTGTGCATTTTGTAAGAGGGGGCCCCATGCAAGTGAACTTACAGGTAAAAACTTAATTTTTTTTAGAAATTTAAAAAAATTTGATTAAAGGTTGACTGGGTTATAGTTTCCCGAAAAAGAACTTTTAAAATGGGCTTCTCTTAAAATTTAATTACGACGAGCCCACTATACTCCTCTATAATATTAATGGAGAGAAGTAGTTGTGGATAATGTTGGTAAAGCATTGGTAAAAACTGGCATTTTACCGTGGCGACCCGGGTTCGATTCCCGGAGTGGGCATATGAACAATAAAAAAGTATGTCCGAAATTCAGTGGATTTAAGAATGCAGATATCACTAGTGATTCCTAATAACGGAACCGAGAAGAGAGTCATGGACTGGACTTCTTGGAGGTAAAAAGGATATCTAGTGCATACACATGGTTCGGATTCCACGTTAAGCTGTAGGTCCCGTCTGACTGACATTACCCAGACGATAGGGGATACAATGGGCCTTATATAGGCCTAAGTATACTGGCTCTTCCGCCAACACCGGAAAAAAAATTGGTAAACGATGCATAAAAGGTTAGCAAAGTGGGTGGATAATAGAGACCTAAATTAGCTCGGTCTTGTAAGAGAGGAAGAAAGGTGTATAATGGGGATAAGCGTGCAAAGAAAACACCTACGGATATACCACAAGGTATAGTGTAGTGTAAATTATGACATTGTAAGTGAGTGACAAAAATAATTAATTAAAGTACCGGTTGTTCAGATTATCTGCTAATCTGTCGCCGAGAGATAAATGATTTCGTTTTAGCCAATCACAATTATTGTGAAACATAATAAAGTTACTGAACATTTGCTTACTCCGTGGACTACGTTGCCGTAGTTACCTTGAAATATATTACTAGAATTATTGTATTCATTATCATTAAAATTATTTTAAATATCTAATATAAATAAAAGCAACAAGAAAACCTATTAATCCGACTTTGTGAAATAGACGTGCCAGAAAAAAAAACAAAAGTACTTAAGGTTTAGTAATAAATGCGTTTTTTGGTGTTTACTTTACAAAACCTAATTTATTCTACCCATAAAAATATAAAATTTGACATCGTCAAAAGTGTGTAATGCTAATCTTTAGGTTCAATTTTTAAAGAAAAAAGAACGAACCTTCTTCTAGCATAGAAAATGCGAAAGTTAAAAGGCGGACACCAATACACCCCTTAAAAAATATAGTTACTTGATTACAATATTCATATTTCCAGGTCCTAGTGTTATAAGTGAAGTACCACCATCTGGCGACCTATTTGGACCTTATGTTATTACAGCAAATTGTCCCGAATTTGAAAAGAGGTTGGATGATCCTTATGATAGGTAAGTTTTTCGTTCTTCGTTTTTCGAGATATAGTATTATTTTGTTTACGAGTAATTATATAGAAATCAATCACTACGCTCATATGAAGCCACATTTAAAAACTCGTTGCACAGTATTGTCACTTCCTATTTGATTGATTTTGTATTTTTCTACTATACGACCTGCACGGGCCGAGTATTCATCTCTGGTTTTAACGCGGCCCGGCCCGACTAATTAATAAAGGTTCGGATTTTCGGGCCCTAACAATTTTTTCCGGGCTGGCCGGATCTGCTGGGCCTGCCGGACTTTTGTGGTCAGCCGGTCTTTTGGGTCGGCCTTGGTTTGCTTGTGTTTTTTTTTAATTTCATTTATAAAATCATTTTCAAGCGAGGTCTACCGGGCTATTCGATTTTGGTTGACGGACCGGGCCGCGTCACAAAATTCCAGCTCGGGTCGAATCATAAAATTAAATTAGCTCTACTATTATTATTAACATTGATAATGCAAAATTTTGTTTTATAAAAATTGGTGGAAATGACCACCTTCACTTAATAGGCATGCATGAAGCTAATTTAATTTAATTATTTTAATTAAGAACGGCGTGCCTGAGGAGAAAAACGCAAGAGACCATTTTTATGCAGAATTGACCAGTTTAATCAGAAATAATATCCACATGGAAAAATGTCAGTGGCGTACCACTTTTTTTATAAAAAATATATAATCGCTTAGTTTTAAAAATTATTCTATTGGCGATAACGCTGAAACGAACAGAGATATCGAGTTGCGGTTTTAATATTTTTTCTAGCAAATTTCATCTACTTTTCGATTATGGTATCATAATTATACCGTTGATTTATTTTTTCGGAGTAAAATCAAAAAATGTATTATTATTTCAAATTGCGCCCTCTAGCATTTTTTTTCAGAACTATTATGGACAACTAAATACGATTGGTGAAAGTGCATACATTTCTCTTCCAAACAGTCTTTAGTTTGCTAAAATCGGATAAGTCGTTTAAAAGTTACAGCGATTTAACTGATTACACTTTCAACAGCTTCTCCCCTCTTATTAAAGTCGGTGCGCCAATGAGCATAAGACCAAAATGATGCATAATTGTCCAAGCTTTTTAATGGTGTTATTAAAGATATACCTTAATGTGGAATTTTCGGAGACATGTAAAATTTTAAAATTTACTTTTCAATTACGCCCTCTTGCGGCAAAATGCGGAACCTAAAAATAATTTCCAGCATTTTCTCTTGGGCACTTTTGTCATAAAAAAATTTACCCGGATGCTGTACGATTACTAGTTTCTGAGATATGGCCGGCGGTCATTCTTAGTGGACCACCCGGTACATCTGTATAATGTAGCGCTTTTATTTTAATTTGTCCCACTTTTAAAAGCTTAAAAAATACTTATTTTTGAGCTAAATGGTCGAATAAAAAAAGATATTTTTGGGTTTTGTGGAAAGTTTTATTCTGTTCAGTCAAAAATTTGATAGACTACCAAATGTAAAAATTTTTGACATAATTAACTTTTTTATATATGGTACACCATTGTATACATCAATACATCATTAAATATTTGATGAAGACAATACACTAATGTCGGGTTGCATAAAGAATTTCAATAATAATTAACTAACCAGTAAGTTTGACTGTGACATACATGAACATTGGCAGAAATAATTTTACCACAATTAGCTGAGGTTAGCTTAACTTTTAATTTACTAATTAGGCACTTTTGATTGTGAGTTCATAATGCCTGTCAATGTCACAGTCAAACTTGCTAGTTAGTTAATAAGTCATGATATCATTTCGTGACATTATTTATTTTATTAGTTGTTTTTTAATCAGGTCTCTTAGAAAAAATTAATAGTTTCTTACGAAATACACGTTTTTAAAATAATATCGATATTTTCAGGCAATTTAAAAGCAAAAAAATTGGTAAAGTCCTCGATGAAACAGCCTCTACATCAAGTAAGTCCAGTAAAAAAGCAAAACGAAAATCAGAATCCTTAGCAGATCCAGCGGACATATGCTTGGGCATAACAGATACAGGAAACAACACGTATGAAGTGTGGGCGCATGAGGACTGTCTTGTATGGAGCCCTGGTATATACCTAGTGGGACCAAAAATAGCAGGTTTAGAAGAAGCAGTGTGGACTTGTTCGAACATGCCGTGTTCGGGTTGCGGTTTAAAGGGGGCTAACATTTCCTGTATCAAGAGGGGCTGCCTCCGTGCAGCGCATCTGTGCTGTGCGCGAAAAATCTATTGGCAGTTCGATGACGCTAACTTTAAGGCTTATTGCCCTACGCACTCACATTAGTGATCAAGTCATATTCTGGCCAAAGATCAGTTTCTTTAGTAAAGCCGAAGAAAAATTGCTTAAAGGTTCATAGTGCATTGGTCGCGTAAGTCACAATTTAAATTTGTTTAAGGCCGTGTCTCAGTAACACGGGTTGTTCAACGAAAATTTCTCTACCGGCGTGGTTTCGCTGACGCAATCGGTTGCCGCGGCTGACGACGGTTTTTGGGCGTAGCTACGATGCACGGTGAACGCATATACAGTGTGTCCAAAAAAGTATGCAACATATGTAAAAGTTTTTTATTACCGATTTCTCAGAAAATTTTATTCTTGATAAAAGTTGGTGCATGCCTTGAAACTATAAATGCATATTTCACATTTCACCTGCGGCTAATAGTAAGGGAGCAAATGCCATTTTTTCGAAATTGCATTAAGAGTAAAGTACCTTAGTTATTAGAAATACAGCAAAATTTTAAATGGAAATGTTATTGCAAATTAAAAACATAGCCCAAATACGAAATTTAAGTTACGTCTCAATTTTTATTTTTTTTTCTAATCTCTAATTTCCTCTAAACGGTACGCCTCTGGTCGATTTTTCGTTTACGCAATTTTAATATATTTACCAAATAACTTAAACGTGGGTTTATAATAAAAATGCATTAAGTAGTTGCAAACTTTTAAAAACTTTTCAATGAACCGGGTCGGTTTAGATATAAGCGTGTTGCACGCCTACTTAAACACATTTTAGCCAACTTCTGTTCGAAACTAAATTATAATAAAATTCAACCCTTTTCATAGTACTGGAAATAACTACTAATTTTTTTGTCATTTTCACCCAGTACGCTAAAGTCCAAAAACCTACTTTAAAAAAATGCATATAAAATTAGAGATTAGAAAAAAAAATAAAAATTGAGACGTAACTTAAATTTCGTATTTGGGCTATGTTTTTAATTTGCAATAACACTTCCATATAAAATTTTGCTGTATTTCTAATAACTAAGGTACTTTACTCTTAATGCAATTTCGAAAAAAATGACATTTGCTCCCTTACTATTAGCCGCGGGTGAAATGTGAAATATGCATTTATAGTTTCAAGGCATGCACCAACTTTTATCAGGAATAAAATTTTCTGAGAAATCGGTAATAAACAATTTTTCCATATGTTGCATACTTTTTTGGACACACTGTATATACAAATTGCATTTTAATGCAATTTGTATATATCCAGTACAGATCTACCGATTGCCATCGCCAGCCGCGGCGAACGACTATGCGAGCGAAACCACATCTTAGGATTAAAGTTATAGAGAATGTAACGCTTTAAATGTTGTGACAGCGCCAACTTGGGGGAATAATTCAAAGACTCCCTTGATTAACTTAAAACAGAAAAATGGACGCGAACAAAAAGTACAATTTTATAGTACACTTAATACTAGGTCTATCTTTTTTTTAAATTCTGTATTGTGAAATACAATTTTCGTGATTTTAATATTTTATTAGGTACAACACACAAAAATAACCTTACTGTAAGTAACTTAATTTAAATTTAAAAAGAAATTAATAAGACAAGAAAAGGGTTTCAAAATATTGTGAAAGATGATTGTTGTGTCCTTAATGTCCTTAATTCTAGTGGTATAATTAAACTAAACTCTATTAAGTGTAGTAGTAAGTAACTCAGTTAAATCTCCGTTGCAATTATTTTTATCATTTTATTACCAAAATGGATAATATATTGTTTAACATTACGATATAACAATTGCTCTTAAATTACCATAGAAGAGCCCTATTTTTCAATGATAAATAAAAACAAGAGTGACTGTATGTAATGTTATTATGTATAAGGCAACTGCATAAACAAATTAAGAGTGAAGTCTAGTGATGCATTCGTTATTTAATTTTTTTATCAATATTTCTTATCCTTTTCGCTTTTTTCAAAAAGGGGCCAAATAACCGTCCTTGAGTAGATCGTTTTGAACTAAAGAAATTTTGATTAATGAATTAATAAAAGAAGTTATATGAAATTTGTCAATTTTTCTGCTTTTATTACTTTATAAATTCAAACTTGTTTAACTTTAAATTGTAGGTAATTATACTTCAAATATGGGTATTCGGCCGATTTTTGGATAAGAGGAAAAAGTAATGAAATATTGATAAAAAAACGAAATGGCGAATGCATCACTAGACCTCACTCTTAATAGAAATATACAATGACATGAACATGCATCGGACAGGACCATAATATTAGGGTTGTAATTAAACACCACGAAGATATATAATGGCAGTATTAAAAGAAAAATTTATTTGGAAAAATAAACCCTTATGCTGGTAACATCAGTTTATAGTTTTTATCCTTCTCTTCATCCATATTAGAGATATGTTTTCAACTGTTTTACATATTTTTTTTTAAAGCAATGCTAACCAGTGATCGTGAAAAAAAAAGGTGAAGTCAGCAACCCCAGTATTTAACTAACATTTACTCCAGCGCAGTTCTAAAATTAGCTGGAGTGAATTAAACCTTCAGCAGAGCTGTTGTGTAAATAAGTACCGCTTATATGTACAGGGTGAGT
This sequence comes from Polydrusus cervinus, assembly GCA_935413205.1. Classification (NCBI taxonomy): domain Eukaryota; kingdom Metazoa; phylum Arthropoda; class Insecta; order Coleoptera; family Curculionidae; genus Polydrusus; species Polydrusus cervinus. The sequence continues at coordinate 25,551,570 of OW284515.1, forward strand.
CAACGACAGAGTAAAGTTTATTTTCTCCTTTATCTTAAGAATTAGATAAAAATTCGAATTACAAAAGTTGTAGAGATTATTAAGGTGCATTTTCAGACTTTGACAGGCTGTAAAATTGGAACGGTTCATTAGAGAAAAATTGTTTTCACCTTCTTCATTTTTTATTCTCTATCTTAAATTTACAACTTCTGGTTTAACATGTTAAGTCCTAAGCTGGTCTCTTTGGATAGAGAATAAAAAACTAAAATACGGAGGTGAAAATCATTTTTCTCTAAGATGAACCGTTCCAATGTTACAGCCTATATCAACGTCTGAAAATCCATATTTTAAACGTCAATATCTCAAAAACTATCGAATTTAGACATATGACATTTACAAAATAGGCGTAGAATTTTGTGGGGAATTACAATAATATAGTAATAATCTTGATAGAACTCGCGAGATCCTGGCCCAATCACGTGATATGAATGACATGCTGGTTAATTTTAGTGTGTTATGTTGGCATGACTTGACGTAAATTACAGGATTGGACTTAGAAATTACAAATTTTTAATATGTAAAATGTATGTTTAAACAATAATATTCTTTAAGCCACTAATAGCTATTGTTTTCATGCTAAACAAGATTACAATAAGATGAAGGTAAAAAGTTGCAAAACAGATTAGAAAATGACAGCTTCTTTTATTCGCCTATATCCCTTGTGTTATTTCCTCGCTTGGAAATAGGTAATTATAACAGAGATAGTAGATATGCTTACTGGTGGTAAATAGAAAAAGTCGTGTAAGCTATTTAAGTAAAACATACAATAGAAATGTTTGTTTGCTTTATTTATATAAAAATTATTAACTAATGTGTTGTTATATAATATATCTAATATAGGCTTATTTCGGGGGATACTTTGTGGTGCTAAGCCCCTAAATCTAGCACCCTCAAAAAAACACAATCTATTGACAAGAGAAAGGTTGAAATGTTAATTTTAAAAAACAATTTAACATACCACAATAATAAGATAGGAACTTCAGAATTTGTTGAATACCGAAACTTTTAGTTGTACGAAATTGAAAACTAATAATCGCTAAAGGTGAATTATTATTTTACAGCCCCTACAAATCTGTACGTCAATAAGTTAACTACAATTTTTAGCAATAAAAAAATGTTTCCTAAGATCACACGAAACCACACTAAAATTCAAAACAATCAATTTAGAAATACCGAAAATATAAGCTTGTTTCCATTATAAGTGGGACATTCATAATAATTGCAAAATATTTTTTTTATTTTAAAGATTTAAGGTTAATAATTGTCTTGCATTTTTTTTTAGTTGAAATCGATTTAAAAAAAATAAATACTGAAAAATAAAATAAAATAAAAAAAAGTTTTGTTCGAAACCTCGACCCTTAATTCCAAAGTGGAGAGCCTATACCCCTACGCCAAAAAGACGCTTTCTAAAAAGCAGGTTCAAATGCGTTATATGACTAAGTGCAAGAAATTATTGTAAAAATAAATTGAAACTGTTTAAAAATACCTTCTCAGCAATGGCATCAGCTGCGGTACTAGGCAAACAATAGTTATGATCCATAATTAATTGTTAGTCTAAAACAGAATATCATACGTTTATGAATCAAACATTGGCTGAATACGTCTCTGTCAAAATCTGGGGAAATTTTGAAAGTCCTAATCAGTCGGCCGAGGTTATATATCTTAATGTCAAATGTCAAAAAACGAGTTCTCTCGTGAATATTTCTTTACATCATATAGGGTGTTCCATTTGAAAAGCTCAAGTTATATTCCCCACGTTTTTTTGGGCCACCACATATACTCCAGCATAATTTTAAAATGTGCACCTCAATGACCTCTACAACTTTTGTATTTCGAATTTTTATCTAACTCTTAAAATAAAGGAGAAAATGAGCTTTACACTTTCGTTGACTCACCCTGTACTTAAGAAACCAGTAATACTTATATTGCACCAATTTAAGTACAATAATTAAGTACCAAGTATTTGTACTGAAGTTTTTGCATTTTAAACATTTGGTTTTGAATATCATTAGTTTGCAAAATTATTTTTTTTAATGCGTAGGTACTTTTAAGTGCTTAAGTATTTTTATAATTATTTTTTTAGCAAAATTTAAGTAGTACTTGGGCCTATACTCAAAAAAGTGCCAGTACCGTAATTTTTTCCCTGTCCATAAACTAAAGTACTTCATGTACTTAAATACTAATATGAAAACTAAATTTGCTACTATATTTTTTTTGAACATATGATTCGATTTGAATGATTTTTTTTTGCGTTAGTTCTCAATAGACAATTAAATAAAGTGGCTTGTTAATTTTCATTTATTAAAGCAAGCAGATATAAAGGTATAAAAATGAATGCGATAATAAAATAAAAACATGTTGAGCTCTCCTAATAAAGTGAACCAAAAATGAGAATGTCAGGGAAAGATGGAGCTACAGTCTAATTTCAACTGTAACCCGGTCAGTGTTGCCAGATTTGAAACTTTTCCTTCAATGTGAATAGTTTTCGGTTAACTTTTGGGATCGTGAACGGTTCTACTCAGATTAATATTACGATACACCTACAACGGTATGCCAATAAGCAAGTTGAAATTTGCACATCACTGCGCATCTCGTCACGAGCGAGGATGCGAGCACCTTTTGACGCGACTAACTGTTCTAACTTGACACAAAAAGTGGGCAAATTTTCACTATTTAAAAAAGTAGCCGAGATGAATTAAGCCAGTATATCGTTTATAATAGTATTATTTTCTTGATCAGTAATAAAACGATAATTTTCTTGCACCTAATTAGCACGTGTCGTCACATGTGGGAGAGAGAGATAAATAATTTATGCGCGTTAGCATAGGTATCGTGATTATTATGAAGTCTCTTTGAAAATAGTAAAGAAGTCACAGAAATATTGGCCTTTCCCAAGTAGGGACGTTTTTTTTTGGAGGTCAGTTTTGATCTGAAGAGAAATTTTGGGCAAGTCTTTTTTAGTCAAGTGGGCAAGTGGATTTTTTTTTGTATTCTTTGATCAGAAACAGATTTGAAGGGTTTTGAAACACTTGTGAAGGGTTTCTGTAAAAAAAATCTGTCAACACTGCCCTCGGTATAAAACGAACGTTTAACTATGACTATGTCAAGGAACCAACCTAAACTAAAAAAAAATCATTCAAATCAAATCATAAGTTAATTTTTTTAACTTTAGGCAATATAATACAATGTGTTCTTATAGAAAATCAATTAAAATACAAATTTGTATGTCGTTAAATGCTAAAGAAACTGATATTTGGCCCTTTACGTTTATATTGTGATGATTTTTAATTATTAAGGTAACATTATGAGTTTTATGATTTTTGTAATTATTCGTAGACTATTTTAAAACTGTAGACGATGGAAAAGTGCGGCGGATGTTGATTATTTTATTAATTATTGATTTATATTATTTTGGATGACATTGTAAATATTTTTAATATAAACGCTATACATACACGGCTTAAAAATATTATTTTAGTTATTACTTATTAGAATAGAGTTGAGATTTTAACAAATACTAGAAACATACTGCTTTAACTATTACTTCATGTGAATTTTTTTTTGTATAAAAACGTTTTCAGTGTGATATTAAATAAAAAGTAACGATCGTCTTACGAAATTTACCAGTCTATGCAATAGAAAAGTAGCCTACTCACGTTCAGTCAGCCGGCCGGCCGGGATATGCCGGAGAGATAATAGCCGGCCGGCCGATTGCGCTACACACACACACACACACAGTTGAATGACGGGTCAGGGCCGGCCGGCGATTGTTAAAACTGAACGTGTATAGTTGTTTTCCGGCCGGTATTGGACTGCAGGCCTACTTTTTTTCAGACGAAAATATTGTTATTAAAAATGGCTGAAAGAACTTAAGGGTGACGCATTCGCCATTTCGTTACTTCTTCCTTTTATCCAAAAATCGACCAAATACCCATATTTGAAGCATAATTACCTACAATTTGAAGGTAAACAAGTTTGAATTTATAAAGCAATAAAAGCAGAAAAAGAAAAATGGACAAATTTTGGTATTTTATTTTTATTAATTCATTAATCAAAATTTCTTTAGTTCAAAACTGTGTGATTGCTTCTCAAGGACGGGTATTTGGCCCATTTTTGAATAAAACGAAAAGGATCAGAAATATTGATCAAAAAATGAAATGACGAATACATCACTAGACTTCTCTCTTAAAAAGGTTAAAATATCAAAGGTTTTATTGATTTGTACTGCAAACGCAAATGTCTGTGGAAAATAAAATACTATATGTGCTTTTGTGAACCAAGGGTTATGAAGAATTGCTTTTACTGTAGAAAACGGTAGATTTTGAGGTTACTGTAGAATTTGTGGAATACAAGATACATAATACGAGAAGTGCATTCAGAAAGGAACTTAAAATGGTTAAAATATCAAAAAGAAGCAGAATTTAATAAATACTTGAAACAGTAATTATCATTCACCCAAGAAAGTTTTTTAAATTACTTGCACTCGATTGTCCGAGTTCTCCTATAAGCTCCATGTAGGAGAAAGTGTAATCACTCTTTCATCCAATTCTTGTGACTTTTTGAACTGACGATAAAAAACTGTGCGCGTGGAAAATGGAGGCCGTAATCGAATCCGGCCCAGAACTGCCGGCCATTATCAGTGAACAAAACTAAAGGTGTAATGTGACTATCGATAACGGCTGACTGGCGGGCGGACGGACTGACGGCCGGTCGACTGAATATGAGTAGACTCCTTGAGTATTTGCATTAAAATTTTCGAGGATTCAAAATTATATGATTTTATTTCATACTGTAATAGTTATATGGTTGTTTACGTTATTACGTTATTACTTTTAGCCTTGTTAGGCCCGTATTATCCATCTCCTGGTAACTTTACCAAGATAATTTCCAAAGAAAAATTGTCGGAACAATTGTTTCTTTCCATAGAAATTATCTGGCTGGTAAAGTTACCATGAGATGGATAACATAGGCCTAAATAAACTATTACAGTATCAGGGGCTCCATACTTGAAACCTATTTTTTGTTTTTCAAAAATATTTTGTCCTAACCTAATCGTGAATTTGGTCCAATTTAAGTGTTATAACTGGCTGGATATGTCTTACCGAGGATTATATTTTTTGGACTAGGTAATATTTTTTATCATTAATTTTGGCTTAAACTAATAGAGTTTTCGATTTACTGGTTAAGATCATAGTGCCTAAGGGCACTCTGAGAGTGCTCTCCCTGAGATTTGCGTGTTCGATTATCAAAATCGAGTAATCTCACTACAAAGCTATGAGTTTTTAGGCAGAGCTATGATATCTCAGTCTCGGAGTCCTCTCAGAGTGGTAATCGAAAACGCTATAAATAATTAAATTAAATCGTCTAATGGCGGTTGTCACCGAATCCGAAAAATCTTCGTTTTGCAAAAAGGTCGTTTTTTTGATCAAGGTTTACAGAGTTAGTGAAAATTATGCGAATGTGACTGTAAAAAGTTCACCTTTTAATTAGGCGAGTTTCATGTATTGAGTCCCAGGGAGATGCCTTTTCAATCAAGTCTAATATAAAAGACTTGTTAAAAACGCTATTTCTGAAACAACATTCTTACGAATGTTTTAATAAAACTTTGACCAAGGACTGAGTTAATAAAAACAATTTAAATGTGTCGCCAAAAAGTGAACTTTGTTAGTCAGGTTTCAAATTTCGATCTTCAGAATTGAGAGAATTGAAACTTGCATTAAGGGTGTGTTATCACTTGCTTAGGCCCAATTTTATAAAGCCAATTTAAACCGAGGTCCAGTTTAAACTGAAAAAAATGTCAAAAATGGTCATTTTATAATCTTTTGATTGAATTCAAAGTTCGAGTAAAGCGTGATCAACTCAAGGGCGGACACAGATGGGGAGTTCGTTTCCACCGCATCGCGCGTGTTGTACTTGTGTCAGGCAATGGCAATAAATTCTTGTTTTATATATAAAAACTACTTCCACGAGAATTAATTGGCGCGGCGTCAGTGGAGATTTTGAAGATAAGATCGGGGCATCGTTTGTAATTTTAATGGAAGATAAGGAATTAACATGAATAGCCGCAATATTTTTATTTTTATGTTCTGCATGGCGAATGATATAGTTTAAACCTATATGTGGTGCTACAAATTAGTGTGCGTACATGGGGATCTCGAAAACGGTAAGAGATACGAAGATGGTTAAATTGAGGCAAAGTTGCGTATTTTGGGGCTTAATAATTTGGTAAAAGAACATTCTAAATATTCCGAATATCTTCGGAGATATCCGAAAAACCCGAAATTTGTGGTTTTGGTTTTGAATTTTTTGTGCCTTCATTTTTGCCTTGGGAAGAAAACAAAAAACCCTTTCCCATAGCCGTTCTTTATGTTCTACAAGATGGCGTTATTAGTTTTCAAATTCGACATTTCGTTTTTTAGATACCAACCTCAAGTAAATTTTTTTAAATACGGACCTGGAATTTTAAAAACATTTTTAGGGACTTTCTACCCTTTGGAAATTTAATACAATTTAAATATTTTTAAAATTTTAACGTTTTGTCATCAAATATCACATCATTAGTATTTCAAATTATTCTTTCTTTACTATTACGGCCCTGGCAATTATTTTTAGGATAACTTAAATATTAAAACTACATTACAGGAAGTTATGGTGTTTAGACCGTTTTATTTCAATAAGAGTAACAATACTCTAGAAAGTAAGTCTCTAAGGTTTGAGAAGTAATTCTATTTTTTATTAGTATATTATTTATTTTATTAACATAACATCTTAAGTCCTATGGTTTTTGCCTTAAACCTAGACCAAAATACTGTTATACAGAAAAAAATTAATGCTCCCGAGTAAAGAAAAGGTAACTGGAGTGTAAGTCTAGTTATGTTACTGTGATGCTTTTATGGTTGTTTCAAAAATAATTTCAAATTTATTTTTACTGTTTATACGGTCTGGTTATGCCAGTTTCTGGCGAAACATGTAACGAAGATAAACAGATATTTAGAGGTCGAGACTTTTGGTCTTTTCGCTTACAAAATATCAGGCCTTTTTGAGTAAAAATGGAAAGATTTTTCAAATCAGAAATCTTTTTTTTTTTTGATTTGGCTCTAAATGTTCAGGACCGTAATAACATAAAAAGATAACTAGAAAAAAAATTGCTATTAGATGACAAAACGTTAAAATTTCGATAACTTCAAATTGTAATAAATTTGTAAAGCTTAAAGTCCCTAAAACTGTATTTAAAAAAATTGACTTGAGGTTGGTATTTAAAGAACGAAACGTTGAATTTGAAAACTAATAACGCCATCTTGTAGACCATAAAAGATGACTATAAAAGAGTATTTTTTGTTTTTTTCCCAAAAATAAAGGCGCAAAAAATTAATATTAATTAATTAAATTAATAAAATTTCGGTTTTTTTCAGATATCTCCGAAAGAACTCGGAATATTTACAATTTTCTTTCGTCAAATTAATAAGCTCCAAAATATGCAACTTTGCCTTAATTTAACCATCCTCGTATCTCTTACCGTTTTCGAGATCCTCTTGTACGCACACGAATTTGTAGCACCCTGTAAAATTGAAACTTTAAAATAAATTTTTAATTTTTTTTTGACAAAAAATAAGGTATCATCCGGCAAACTAAAAGTTCCTGTTAACCCCTTAGTAACATTTTTGTGTTAAATTTTCAATTAGACAAGCCAGGAAACGATACAGTGTTTCACGCTGGTATGGAAGGTTCTTAAGTTATGACCAGGTAAATCACCCTTAACTCGAACATTGCTTTCAATCCCATATTATAAAATGACCATTTATAACATTTCGACTTAACTGGACCTTTATTAAATCGCCTTTATAAAATTGGGCATTAAATTCAGATATGTTAGTTACAATATGTATTTCTGTTTAAAATTTAGGTACCATCAGTCTAGTCTGGAGTTTTCCTTCTTTGGAGATAAGGAAAAAATCCAAATTATCTGAATTTCTAAATTTTTCTATTAATCCAGAAATTGTCCAGGGGGTCAGAAAACAATTTTGCCAAATTTTATTTCAAAACAAATTTAATGTTTATTCCCTGTAAGTAATAGATTCTCCCTAAGGGTCTGCTAGAAAAATTATCGCACACTTTCTTAAGTGACTCTTGTAATGCATGAGAGCGACGTAAAAAAAGATAATCGGCTGAATAGAACATGTGTCCAACAAATGAGGAGCAACCTTTCAAAAGGCGTTAAGGCCTATAGAGAACAAATGACACTAACGCTTTTTGAAAGTCTGCTCCTCAAATATGGTATTGCCTGAATGGCATTTAGTCGTGACACCAAAAAAATGCAATACATTTATGCCGATTTATACCGGATGATTCACTATAAGCCTTATATAGAACCATTATATTCTTGAAACGATTGTATTTCTGGATTTTGCTCAAGATTCTAAACATATAACAGGTCATACGTTTAAACTGAATAATTCTTGAGATAGAGCATTTGAAAAATTACACGTATAACCGGTATATTTTGTCTATATTAGCTCAAACCGTTTTTAAGATATGAGCGATCAAATTTAAAAAAAAAACGATTCTAGTTTAATACGTCTAGAATGCCTTGGACAACAAAAGCACCATATGGTTAACAGGTTTAAATTTAACCTTGCCCGATTTGACAGGGGTTTAAAATGACAAATATAAAAACAAGTTAAGCCTGACTGCAAGTTCTATAATAAAGGGTGTCCCAAAATAAACACAAATTTATTTTTGAAATCTTGATATTCTATTATGATTACAACGAACCCAGCACGATTGTGTGAAACATAATATTAGACAAATGCCCATTGCCGCTTTGCTGGTACATCCTTGCTCTTTTGAAGAAATTATTGACAACATTGTCACAGACATTTTTTTGCTGGATAACTGGACCCCAGAGAAAGAAGTTTCAGGGTGGTATATAACAAGTTCTTGGTGGCCAATTTTGGCCGGATACGTTGAAATTCAAATCTATATACCCACTGGGGTGCGGCGCATTTGGTTTTAGACGTCCTTACTCAACTTTTTAGACTAAGACTCTTGAAGGGGTTTGTACTGTTAAGTTAGTAATCAGATAAGAGGGGATAAATGCCACCAATAGCTTTGTTCGCGGTAAGGATTCTGAACCGATTCGCAACTATGCGCGGTTCAGATAATTCGAATGTGGAGTTAAAGAATTTAGTGATCCACGCACGCCATTTGTACTTCGCATGCGAATAGTCTCGAATCGGTAAATAATCCTTACCGCGAACAAAGCTATTATCAAATTATTCAGAGTTAATTTGATTTCTTGCCATATATTCAAAAGATGCCGAAATAAAATTTGAATGCTTACTGGAGGGTTGGAGGAGGTTCAATCATAGGATGTCCTACCTATACGCCATATTATTAGTTTTTTCCTTGCCTTTTATAATCTTTGGAGGGTTACCTGTTTATAATCTTTGGAGAGTGACCTGTTTATAATTACTTTAATACAGAAAAATTACATTCACTATCTCTTAGGGTACGTTAAAGAACTGAGTTGAAATTATAATGCGATTGGTCAACAGCATTCAATGATTTTAAACCGCCCTAAGTGTTGTGTGAAATTATTTTTGACTGTTCTGTTAATGTAGTTCATGACATACATTAATATTCCAATAAAACGCCTAATAACGGTTGTTTGTCAACCTCTAATAAGCCTTTAAATATGGTGTATTGACGAAAATATTAACAGTAACGTTTACAATTTACGTTGATTAATTCTTTATACGAAATGTAGATATGAGATTTCAATTCGACGCTTAAATATAGTATACCAAACACCAGTTATTAAGTCTACCAGCAAGTTGTTGCATGGACCGACATCTAGTGCCGTTGTTAGACACTCCTAAAGCAACTCCAACAAAGTTATAGAGACAAGTAAAGATGTCGAGAGCAAAATTACCTGTAAAAACATTCGTGACTATTACAAGTTCCGCTAGGCAGCGCTAACCCATAGGCTTCGGCTTAAAGTTTCGAAAGTTATTGTTTACGAATGAAACTTAAAACGTTTTTTTTTATTTCAAGTAAAATATAAACATTAACCAACATTGAACGGTTAGTGTATAGTGTTCAGGACTGAACAGGGACCTAGTTTTTGTTGTTTCCCTGTATTTTTATTAAAACCAATATAGCCATCTTTATGTTTGACAATAGAATTTAAAATTGCCATTTAAAAGGCTATATATTTTTGGAATCAGGAAAGAAAGACCTTTCATTAAAATAAAAAATATGCAGGGTATTCCGTTGAAAAAACAACAACTTTACGCCACACTTCCTTTGTTGTCCATCCGTAGACGCGTTTCGCCATATCATGGCTCAAACAAGATGGCTATATTGGTTTTAATAAAAAAAAATGTAGGGAAACTAAAAAAAATAGGTCCCTGTTCAGTGGGATGACCCTGTACATAAAATATCTTATTCAATTAAATAATAATAATAATGAAAGATTGCGTCAGAAACATTGTGCCAAAAACAACAAATTATTATATTTAATAAAATGAATTTGTAAAAATTTTAATATAATTAAATAACCATTGGTGGCAGTAACATACCAGTTGGCACAAAAAGGTAGAATTTTGATTAGCCATCCAAAAATTTTATTTAAAAAAATATTTTTTAGTTTTTCTATTTTAAGGTATTTTGTGGTCGTCAGTATCACTTTATGTCAGAAAAAACACCGTTTATGTGGTCTTTCTGCAGGAAATCTAATAATGTATCAACTTTTATTAGCAACATACAATAAAATTGAACAAAAAATTTGCATGAAGGAACTGAGTAAGGGCGAAGTTTAGCCAAACACTTATACAAATGTAGAAATAGCAACATTATTAATAATAAAACACCGACATGTGCAGTTTTTGTACAGGATGATAGTTGTATCATCCAAAATGTCAGAAATTAATATAAAATGTTCGATTTTGTGACAGGCGCAGAATATAGAAAAGCTGAAATTTATTGCGATAATTTTGTTGACACATACTCACATTATTGACTTTGGTTATGTACAACTTTTTATTTGAGAATACATATAGGTAGTATTTTGTAGTTTCGAACTAGTTATAATTCTTTTTGTACTATAACATCACTTTTATACCATACCAACTTTAGGTTCTATAAAAATAAAGTATTTGTATGATTAAATTATCAGTAGTTTAAAACAATTAGGTATTGAAACAAAAAAATACGCTTAAAAAATCTCTAAAGTTTTGTAAAAATAATATAGAAACTTTCCATTTTTAATGTATTGTTTAAGTGTAACTAGAAATAATATTAATTAGACGTAAAAGTGTGTATACTTACTATATTAGGTACCTAATAAGTATGTAAATAGGTAAATTATGTTTGGGTCAAAACTGTTTATTAAATAAATATAAATTCACAACATGCCTGTCTTTTTTTAATGTAAAACTCATTTTATTACTAGAATTATGAGTTTATGTGTTGCAGCTAACGTTAGTGTTTAGTGCACAATTAAACATTCCATAGGATAATTTAATTATTGCTAGTTATTTGTCTCTAAAACCAATATATTTTGCCCACCTGCTAATAACTATACTTCCTTCAGCAGAACAATTCTATAGTAGTACAAATTCTATTTATATACCAAAATACAATAAGTATCAATTAAAATAAAATAGCTACGACTGATTTCCATTAGACTGGTTGGGATTGTAACCAATTCGGTTGTAAATCTCCTGCTTGCTTTTAGGTCCAGTTTCAAAAGATGGTAAGTCAGAAAGGCTCTTCTGCAGCTTATCATGCTTTACCTTAAAATAAAGTTTGTTGAGGGTCTATTTACAATATACTTTGTTATTTAAAATTGCAGTTATTTAACTATGTTTTCTGTTAATGTATTAAATTGGTTCGTTTATTTCGGCACCTTACAGGATATACTATTTACCAAAGTAATTAACCCCAATTACAAAACTATAAATTATTTTTTAATCCTAAGTTAACAATGTATGTATACATTAGCCTGAACATATCAACCTTAGTTTGTATTCTGTTATAAAAAGTGGCGAGTTTATATGAGCGTTACTTATGGCTATTGTGGACAGATAAAACGTGTGTAGGTGCTGTTTGTTATGAGTTTAAAAAGTAGGTTAATTCTGGATAAAGAGTTATCGTTTTCAACCATACTATGTACAACTTTATATAGATATTTATAATTCGTTACTCGTCGCTGTTCAAATCTCAGGTACGATATACTTTTCACAAAGCCATGTTACTAGGATTCACCACTAAATTCGCAAAAATGGCAGAAGACCTGTATTCAAATAATTACCCTAACTATTATGCTATGCTGCTTATAATTACCTTCCGCCGGTGCTGTTCGTACTCGATTATGTCGTCTAACTTGAGTTCGATTGCAGTTGGGGGTCTTCGAAGCATTTTTGTAATTTAAGAGACTCTCAATCCAACACGCTACACTTTAAATAATAAATTATATTAAAATTACTTAAATACAATGAAATATAGATAGTTTCCACACATTTAGCAGTTTCCAAAATAAATTTGAAATTGATTTAAATCTGATGGTTTTGTTTATATTTATATATAGGCACAGAGGAATGATGGGTCGACGTCGCTATTTATAGGTTATACCACAAAGAAATGATTGGATAACACTGTCGCTCACAGAAGAAAAAGGGTACAAAAAAAGGGAAAATCGTGTCGCTATTTTGATCCGTGTTCTCGACTGTTACTGCGTGCGGTTAATACAAATCTGTCCCCTCGGTCTACCCATTGGTGGAGTTTTGCGTTCGTTTAATAGATCTATGATCTCGGATAATTCTGCATTTTGTCACTACTACACTCTAACATGGAATCGGTAAACGCTACGCTCTCGTTTAGCTCAAATATCACGTGACATTAAATCTGCATCTACAGTATTGAAAGCAGTGTAGGCTGTGAGTGTAGGTAAACGGACGCCTGCAGGCTTTTTGTTTCAGTGGGAAAAAATCAAAAACTTTTCATATGTTATAATTATTGTATTTCATATAACATATGTGTAATATACTTGCAGTTTACGGTGCTATGTGGGTGTATTTAAAAAAATTATATTAGGGTATTCGGCCTTATTGTGTAGAAAAGAACAAGGTAGAATTATAACAATCAGGAGGGGGGGGGGGGGCTGACCCCTCTCACCGGCTATTCTAGTTCATTTCGGTGAACTAGTTCAATAGTTTTCGTTCACAATGACCAGCGTTACTGATTTGCCAGAAGTTGCTGACAGTCGCCAGGACCTGGAATACAGTGAATACACTCTATTCCTGGTCCTGCCAGAAATGATATAAATGGCCGTTTCGCATGTACGATTTGTCACAACTAAATCAGAAGCTGACCTTCCCTCTTGCTAAGGAAACCGATTTTCATCTCATCAGATATTTTTGACTGTGCAACATTTTTCTTGCGCGTACGAACAAACAACTTAGATCAGGTCAGAAACTTATTTTAACTTAAGGTATAGCGACAGCGACGATTTACTGCTCTCAGGCACTCCGAGAGTGCTCTTCCCGAGATTTGCGTGTTCGATTATCGAAATCGCGTACTCTCACTACATGGCTATGACGTCTCAGAGCGCTCTCGGAGTACTCTCAGAATGGTAATCAAAAACGCAATAAGTCTATAACTTTTTAAAATTTAAGCAGTATAATCGGGATAAGTTTATCTGAACCAGTCGTTCATAAATTGAACTTTTATAAACAAGTGATCTAGACCAAGGGTTCCCAAAGTTTCTTCTATGGCGCCCCCTTTTATAATCAAGAAATGGTCGCGCCTCCCTCCCCCTCCATTATACAGATACAAGTTGTATTAATTTTGCAGTTTTTCAGAGCTCTCGTGCCACCTCTAATGCTGCTTAGCGCCCTCCCAGTTTGGGAACCCCTGATCTAGACACACAAGTATGACAGAATTTCTTCAATTCTCGAAGCTCATAAAGTCCGGCAACAGCGTCGACCTATTCCTCTGTGATTCTAGAATAGGCACAGAGAAATGATTGGTTTTCTGGGTACACTATCCTGAACTTAGAACGTCTATTAAAAACATATCCCAATAATAAAAATCTTCCTAGAGTATCACAAACCTTTTCTAGAAACAATTAAAAACACGTCGGGAAAGCTGGAAGTTTAAAAACGTTAGGCGAGAAGGGATGTACATTATTTTACCGAGTGAGTCAACGATTGCGCGGAGTAATTTTATGCCTTGAAGATAAAAATTTGCCGACAATAAGCTTTTGTGTTAAGGTATGGTTGTATGTAAAGTAGGGTGTCAAAAAGGTACCTAGGTACATTTTTTTAAATGGGACACCCTATATATTGTAATATTTTCTGATTCCTCACAAAATTCTACGCTTATTTTGTAAATATCATTCAATAGTTTTTGAGATATTGACGTTTAAAATATGGCATTTTTTGACTTTGACAGGCTGTAACACAGAACTCGAACAAAGAGAAAAGTTATTAACGTGTTAAATGATAGATGCCGCTGTGACTTTTAAATGACGTTGCTAACGCCAAAGTGTAGTGGATTTGAACTAACGTAGGCGGAAGGGGGGTAGGGGAAGCCACCATATGTTTTTATTTTTTTGAAGGTCAAAATTAATATTTTGAAATTTAAAATTTGTAGTAAATATTTTTATTAATTACGTTTTTGTTACTAATAAATACAATTTCCACTGCACGATTTGTAACAACAACGCATTTTTAATAAAAATATTTACTACAAATTTAAATTTCAAAATATTAATTTACCTTGATGACAAATATATTTGGTTTATCTTTAGTAAAACAATCAATAATACAACTTTTTTATTGCATAAAATCATTTAATTTATATAAAATAAAGTCTTGAAGGATTCCTTAACCCATACAAAAGCAGAGGCCAAGGCTTAACCCTCCTTAAAAGTGTTCTCAAACTACTACATACCACCCTCTACAAACACCGGCAGCATAAATAATCTTATTAAGAAAATAAATAACTGAGATCACACATCTTCTATGTACACAAATAAGTTTAGGGTCATAATCATATATCGAGATCCAGTACGAGTAGAGATCAATAAATCAGGTCGAGGTCTTATTACAGTGAAGGTCAGTATCGGTGAAGGGCATCATCAAGTTCAGGTCTAAATCCAGTGGCAGTTGGTTAACATCATGTTCATCAAAATTCTGAAGGATTTATCATGAAACAAGAGAACAGCGACAAAAATCTTATATTGGCAAATTATTTCTCTTACGACTAGTTATCACACATATCAAATACAAAGACAAAAAAGGGGCAAAGAAAGAACAATTTAAGTAACTTTAAGATTTTATTGTTTATTTTGCTTTTACTAAAACTTTTGTATATTTAAAGTTAAAGTGACCAGAACTTAATTAACTTGGTTAATTCACTTAAATTCTTGTAAACCCTTAAATAGACAGTCAACTTGATAATATCAGTAGTTATATCTTATATCATGTTGCAAAGCAAAAATTAGGTAATGTACTACCTACCCGGAATATGTTCGATAACATCGAGCCTTTATTTTTAAACAACCTCGATAAGAAAACTGACTTGAAGTTTTTATTAAAAAATATTATTTTGTGAAAATAGAGACGTTTTTTAAATCGCTTAATCAACAAATACATACCAAGATACTTAAATTATTTCTGGCAGAAAAGTAAAAAATTGTTTAAAAATTTAGGGTCATCGACCTTTGCCGCTATAAAATAGTTTGAACTCTGTTTTCAGATTTTTTTCTTAAATATATTAATATAACATCTTACCCAGACATGCAATAAGACTTTCTTTTGCATTTTAAAATCACGATCTTGAGATATTTGCGATAAAAACATAAATAATTTCTAAACAAAGAGCCATGTCATGAAAAACACCTTCAAAGCCGAACACAAGGAAAAACATCAACGGTTGGTTTTAAAAAATGGAGCAACGTGATTGGTCGAAAGATGACAGCAATAGTAGTGGAAGACAAGTGACACTTGATGCGCCTTTTCCTATCCAAGTTTCATACCCCTGGGCTGTAACATTGGAACGGTTCATCTTAGAGAAAAATGGTTTCCACCTCCCTATCTTAAATTTGTATTATCTCTCTAAATGTTACAACTTCCGGTTTGCCATGTTAAACCAAAAACCCGGTTTTAACGGTTTACCATGTTAAACCAAAAAATCGGTTTTAACGGGTTAACATGTTAAACCAGAAGTTGTAACTTTTAGATAGAGAATAAAAAATTTAGATACGGATCATTTTTCTATAAGATGAACCGTTCCAATGTTACGGCCTATCAAAGTCTGAAAATCCATATTTTAAACGTCAATATCTCAAAAACTATTGAATTTAGACATACGATATTTACAAAATAAGCGTAGAATTTTGTGAGGAATCAGAAAATAATACAATATATAGGGTGTCCCATGTAAAAAAATTTAGGTACCTACTTTTTGAGCGCACCCTGTATAATTCAAAATATTTTTAAAATGTGCCTGATATCCAACCATACCTTAACACAAAAGCTTATTGTCGACAAATTTTATCTTAAATAAAATTACTCCGCGCAATCGTTGACTCACCCGGTACATGATCCTATTAACCGCGCAATTATTTTATTAGCGAGTCGTGCGACCGAGTATATTGTTATCTTTGTTAAATAGAAAAGAACAGATTAGAAACAGAACACTCGATGGTTGGAGCGTGTCGGCTGTCCCGCGTTGCCCATTGGCCGGTTTTATTGTGACGTCGGTCGGTAAATTCTTTGGCGTGTTTATATTAGAGGACGTATTTTGTTTAATTACTTGCTCAGTAGATAATTGAAGAATTTAAAAACTGAAACCGTAGAAAATTTACGAGTCCAAACCAAAATTTAATAAAAAAGCCCTTGGGCACAGTGCGATGCTCTAGTAAATCGCGCCAAGTTTTAATCGTAGATTGGATTATAGCTATTGTTTTTATTATGGTTTTCGATTTTTTGAGGTAGGTTTACATTTTTGTCTTAACTTAGAATAGGTAATCACGGGTCACTGACCTAAATAATTATAGTTTCAAATAAAAACGAACACTCTTGTTTCGTCACTATATTTTCCCTCGTTGTCGTATCAGGATTTATGGGTTTAAATATAATGTATCAATTCCATAACACCCTTTATATTACGAATTGTTGTTAATTGGGATCGTTTCAACGACACTAATGTTGGATAGCACAAAATTTTTTAACAATAAACAATTCACTAGGCAACTATGTCTGTGACATAAAGGACGTTAGCGAAATTATTTCATCACAATCAAGCTAAATTATTGACCAGGCAACTTTGATTGTGAGTAAATGAAGCCTGTCAATGTCATTAATGTCACAATCCAAGTAGTCTGGTTAGATATTGATTGTGTAAAATGTTTGTGCAACTCAACGTTGTTCTTAGCAAATAACAAAATACGAGAATGCAAAGTCAGTTAGAAATTTTTATTTGTCTTGTACCTTTTTTTACATTTTTTTGCTAGAAAAAAAATGTACCGAATAATAGGTTAATATTAACATTTTAGATACTTAAGGATAATGATAATAGAGTGGTTCAAGCCACTGGAAGTGATAATACAAATTTATTTAACTAATTTCTTTGAGATTATGGTGCATGGGGTACAAGCAATAAAAATAAGGAAAATAAATATGATTTACAATATATGTTTGCAGATACGCCATACATATATAACAAATCCAATGGTTTAAACCAATCTGTACAAAAATAATGTTGGTACACATTCAGCTACCTTACTTACATAGTATCATTATTATTTTAATATTTTTATAAAAAATCTTATTTCTTCACAAAACTAAAATACGATCTATACACAAAATACACAAAAATCAGTCTAGATATGTACAAAGTTTTTCCACTGATTACAAATATTATTTATAGTCTTGGATAGTTATCAATTAAAGGATATCATCTCGTTTATACAATTTTTCTTGCATCTTTCTTTTCATAAAATCGTTGCGTATAACTATATTTCTATTCAAAACAATTCATAGCAAATTACAATAATTTCAGTGCACGATACACATACACACGGTATGTCTCCAAATACGTTTTAATGGTTGCCTAATTTCATCATGCCAGGTAATGCATCAGGTCGCATATCTCGCGGCCGATGCAATGCGCCCTCATGTTCAAATTTCGGCGAGCGGAATGGCATACCGTGTTGCAGTGGTGATAAATACTAAGATGATTGCACAGTAATTACATGAATATCAAAATCCCTAAATAATTTGTAACAATATTACCTAAAAACCCAAAATTAAATAATTAAAAATATTCTTGATTAGTCACCTAAAATACAAAGACAAATCTTGCTTGTATAAGGAATTGAAATAATTTTGAGCTCATTTCAATTTACTTTCACCTCTCAATGATAATATTGGAAAATGCTTCATTACTAGCGTAATCACGGTACCCCTCTAATATGTTGGGGACCATTCAAGTATTAGTTCAAAGGTTCCCCATATTTGCTACCAAGGGAAAAAGGGGAAGAAAGTCATGTAAGATTTAAAAAAACTAATGTTCCAAAACAAAAAGCGTTTTACATGAGAATTTCTTGTTAAATAACACTGATGTTACAGAGAGGCCCAATGTCATATACTACTTTGAGAACAGTGTTGTCCAAAATCAACATAATTCTTAAGTTATGCTTAATCGGGCTCTTATCCCATTTAGTAAACCATTAGATAACAAATATATTTTTAAAACAAAAAATTACACCTGAATCTCAACAAGCCTGGCTTTAATAATGTAAATATATTCTCAGAAATTTCGTTCGTATATTTCAAGGGGAGATTCTACTTATAAAAAAAGTTATTTCATCAAAAATATTCGCCTAAACTATTAGTCCAATAATTTGTTTGCAAGAATACCCGTTTTGTGTAAGAAAAACCTCATAACTTTTGAGTAAAATATAAAAAATGTGTCATCAGAAATTAGCTTTTAATATTAATTCATGTGCTAGGACGCACACTGATACCTCAAAGTCTTTGGATGTCACCTTTCAACGGCCATAAAGAACGGATTTCCGGACACCCGATGTAGTGGAGAAAACAAGAACCGTGTCCACAACATTTTTTTAAATTTAAGAATGATTTGTCATTGTTCTAATTATTGGTTCCTTAATACCAAACAATGCTTCTAATATTGCAAAAATATAAATCACATGTATTTAATATAACAATAGATTTCAAATAACAACAAAGATTGAATAACAGTAATTAAACTAGCAAATAACTGAAAAAAAGTCACAACCAATGAGTTAAAAAACGAATCATGTAAAGTCAACAAAATTTAAACCTAATTCTACTGGTATGTATCACCACTGCTTCTCCGTAGAATTTTATAATTTATTATTTAAAATAAAACATCACAAATAAGAGTTACTGTGAAAACTTTGACAAATAAACTGCCATTTAAGTGTTCCAAAGTTTTAGGAATTAATAATAACTCTGAATTACTCTAGGAAATTAGTCTAATATAAGCTTGGACTGCTCTCGTATTTTATCAAGTTCGCAAGATCTTAAAGTATACACAACCATAATTCAATGTTAAATGTCTGCGAAATTGTTAACCCATGATACAAAATGATATTTAGAATAAGTAAACCTAGAAACGGATCATTCTTCTCGTGGTTACGAAAAAGAACTTTCACTCACCACATGACATCACGTCTCTGAATATCATGTATTAAATTGTTTGTATCATGTCGTTAACCCTTAAAAAATAACGACATTAAAGGTGGCAACAGCGCGTGCCTGTGTAACTACACAAAATAGAAAAACGATCTCAGGATACAATTTTAGTCCCCTGGTATATTATAACCAGTGCCGGTGCGGCATACCTTATACTACTAGACATTTATTGTCACGTTAAACACAATGTTTTACATATTTAAAACACAATATTTTAACAAAGTAGTATATTATTAACCAAGATTTAGACAGCAATCATTATTGCCCAAGCGTCTAGTCCCCATCACGAGGAGCGTAGCGACGAGGGATAAAGACGCTAGGGCTATAATAGTATAGCTGTCTAAACCATGGTTAATATAATTTTTGACACATTGACAAGATACTTATTTTTACAATATTAATATTTATAAACAAAATTTAAGTAGTATATATTTAAAATACTGCTTCTGTAACTTTTTCAATCATGTTACCTGTGCTTTGGAATTTGCAAGATAATTTGTTTTGTGTTGTCATGTGGCTTTGTTAATGTCAAATTGATAGCAACAAATTGATATTAGGTTAGGTTATGATTGTTGAATTCATTGATATCAAGGTGTATATTTTTTTCAAAAATTATTGAAGTGACAAAGTCGGTCTCTAATTAATATATGGTGACATTACTTATTTTAAGTTTTATTACAAAATTTAAAAGGTGACTTCACTTCCGGTTAAACCTGGCTTAAACCGGAAGTGTGTTTGAAGGTTTGAATTGGTCGAAAAATGATAATTTACACACTTATTAACTTCTCAAATTTTTAAGTCTTTACTTTTAAAATTACGGCAAAAATTTCTTGTGTCACTTGCTATATTTTAAGTTAAAATATTGTGTTTAAGCGACAAAAAGTGTCTAATAGTCTAAGGTACGCCGTGCTGACAATTCGATTTTGTTCCAATCTCTGAATATAAGAAACTATTTACACCAATGCACTAAACTTTTATATTATTAAAATAAATTCGGTAAAATTCAAATATCTCAATCTCCATCTAGTTTACCACGAAACCCCAAGGACAATAATTAGTTCTGTATACGTTGTTTAGCAATAGCAGTCAAAATTTTCATCAGTAACTATTCAAATCTAGGTCGGCATATTACTTCGCGCACCTAGATAATTTTCACTATATTCTATTAAACTTGTGACGCTCCTAAGTAGTGTTTATATGTAGTAAAAAATTTATTTTATAGGTTTGATGGAGAGTAAAGTTTACTTAAAAACTATCAGTAACTGACAAGAAAGGACCCTTCACAAAGAGTATAGGAAAAGGCTTGTGGCTAATTTTCCTGAATTTTTAATATTATGTAGATATTGACATCCTGATTAAGAGTCCATGGCCGTAATTCAATCCTATGAATAGTTTTTGAGTTATGGCCTTTTAAAGTTGGCAACTTCGTACTTTAAGGTTTTCTGCATTGTCTGGAGTTTTCACTTGTTTCTTAAAAACTATCAACTTTTTTATTTTTCTTTATTGGTGGAAAAGAAGACCTTAAGTTTTCTATCACTTATATAGAAATAAAATGTGTACAGGATGTTGAATAATTTTAAGACGGATTAAATAACTAATAATATTTAAGAATTATGAAAATCCAAAAAAAAATTATTACCAATTTTTTGAATTTTGAAAATAAACGGCTAGATTTTGTTCATATTTTAATACTTGTAGTACCAAGCTATAGAGGAAAATAAATGGGCATAGGTTGTAGAGTATATCGCCTGGTAGTTAATTTCTTTAAAAAAATTAAAATTCACTTGAAAACGCTATAAACGACTTTAATTTCTATGTTATAATTATTTTTAAACATCATCTTAACGAAACGCGTCTAGGGATGGATCTGAAGAAATGAAATTCTTCTTCTGCATTCTAATCTTAGATATACAGGGTGATTCAGTTATATTACACAAGTAAAAACTTTTAAAAATAGGAAAATTAAAAAAGTACCAAGAGACAAAATATTATTGTTAAATTATAAAATATAGTTTTGGTAGAAGTCTTACTTTGGCTGTTATAGAAGATGCATGTAAACTACCTTCGGGTTTTAATAAATTATCATTTTTGTCCGTTTGTAAAATTAAAAAATAATATTTACCAAACATTAAGACATTTTAAATGCTTTTAGAAAAAGAGCCAATATGACCTTAACAGTAAATTATAAAAATGTATTCATGAGATTAAAACAAAAAAAAAATTATTTTATTATGACTCGAAGGTAGTTTTAATGCGTCTTGTATAAAAGCTACGGTAAAAATTCTACCAACAAATAATTTATAATTTACCAATAATATTTTGTCATTTGATAAAAAAAAAACGTTTTTAATTTTCTTATTTTTGAAAGTTTTTACTAAAGTAAATTATTATAACTAGATAACTTCCTTCTGCGGTGTACGCCGCACTAATCATCAAATGAACTACGGAACACGTGTGGTATCACAACGGACCTAATAGGACTACGCGAGACTGTTTGGTCAGAACCAAAGGTCTGCCACGCTAACCTAACCTATAATCCTGGAAATCTACGAATGTGTTAAAAATAATTATTATAAAAAAAAATGTTAGTTTGAAAAATAAATCAATGAATCAATTATAACATCGTTTATTACGTTGTGAGGTTAATTTTAATTTTCTTTTGAGAAATAAAATAGCAGGCAATATACTCTACATCAAGCTATGCCCATTTATTTTTCTATATAGCTTGGTACTACAAGATATTAAAATATGAACCATATCTAGCCGTTTGTTTTCGAAATTCAAAAAATGGGTAATCATTTTTTTTTCGGATTTTCATAATTTTTAAATGTTATTAATTATTTAATCCGCCTAGAAATTATTCAACATTCTGTATACATTTTATTTACATATAAGTGAAAGAAAACCTAAGGCCTAATTTTTCATCAATAAAAATGTTAATCGTTTTTAAGAAGCAAGGGAAAACTTTAGACAATGCAGAAAAAGCCATAACTTAAAAACTAGTCATAGGATTGGATTACGGCCATGGACACTTTTAATCAGGACGTCAAGATTTAGGAAATACTAAAAATTCAGAGAAATTTGTCGAAAGCCATTTCCCATAAGCTTTGTCAGGGGTCCTTTAACCCTCATATGTTGTTGTCTGTTTAAAGGTTAGAGAGTTTGGGTTTTGAACTCACATTGTCTTTATTTGTTTTGAATTAAAACGTTTCAACTGGTAAGCATCTCCAGTCGTCTTCAGGTGATGCTTACCAGTTGAAACGTTGTGATTCAAAACAAATAAAGACACTGCAAGTCCAAAACTTTACTGCCTCATATGTTGAGTTGCACAAATAATTTTAATAATAAATAACTAACAGTAGCTTTGACATTGACCGAAATACTTTTCTCACAATCATATTGGCCCGGTTACTTAATTTTTAATTAACTAATCAAGCAGTTTCGATTGTGAGTTTATAATGCCTGTTAATGTCATTTATGTCACAGTCAAACTTGCTGGTTAGTTAATTATGGTTAAAAATTGTGCAACCCAACATTATTCACTAAATTCAGTAACCAAACCATGTTTGTAGACGTACGTTTTATTATAATGTTTTAGGATTAATTTGCTTTGTAACCGACTTTCTAGTGGGATGTGGTGGGGGAAAATAGATTAAGTGAAGTTATAATGATTCTCGAATAATCTTAAATATAAGAAAATCCTCAAAAATTAATTTAAGGTACAACACTCAGCTGTTAGTATTTGTCATTTTGAACCCCCTGGTGATCAAACTACTCTTTAATAAATTCGGTTGTGTGTGAAGATTTGAAAAACGTAAGTAGGAAGTGTAAACGGCAGTGTATAACGATAAGTACAGTCCGGATATTAGGTAGTGAAAACAGAGTTGGCATGAGGACCAATTAAAAATATTATCTATTACTATTATTAAAAAGACAAACACAACGTTTTAACTGGTAAGTATCTCAAGTCGTCTTCAGATGATTACTAAATAAGTAAAGTAACTACAGCTCTATTTATACTAGCTAGATGCACTGGAGCATTAGTGAGATGGGTGCAGTCATGCGTTTAGTTCGTGTGCGGTATTTTAAGTTTACGTCTACTTAACTTGGGCTATCCCGTATATTTCAACATAATTTTAAAATGTGCACCTTAATGATCTTCACAACTTTTTTTTTATCTCATTCTTAAGATAAAGGAAAAAATGAACTTTACTCTATCGCTGACTCACCCTGTAAGTATAGACACGTCCCGACCAAAAATAAAGCAAGAAATGTGTGACAGGAGCAAAAAAATTTACACACAACCACAGTGTTTAATTAAAACTAAAATGACTCTCCTTGGCTCCTTTGCTGCTCTTTGAAGAATTAGATTGCCGCGACGCACTCACAGCATCGATGGAAATAAATTTCTAGAATATGTTACTCCAAACGCGTTTAGTGATTAAACCACCCATTTTATGTTTGATTATTGTTCGCATTTTATAATTTATACGTTAGAGTCATCTACTCATATTAAATACTAAAGATAATAATAAATTTTATCAATAAGTCCTTATGCCGACTCTGGTTTAAAGGTGTTTTACTACCTGATATCCGGACTCTAATATTAAGCATTCTACCGCAATTACAAAATGGCAGTGAAATTTGTTAAACAACCTTTTTTAACGACACCACTGCTAGAATTAAAATAACCTGTTTTTTTATACAGGATTTTAAATTGCTAAACTCTGCCATATAAACATCCCTCCTATTATAATAGTTATCTTAACCCAAGTAATAGCTGCTTTTCACTTTCTATAGGCCGAAATCATATATCCCACCATAGAATATTAGTTTTAAATATTATTGTACGAGTATTAGAAGATAGACAAGTTTAGAAGAGTTGACATTATGCCCATATATTATCCTCTAGACATTGTTGAAACTACCCAGTTGACAATGGCAAATACATTTTGATGACATAGCTATGTATTATTAAAACTGAACTGAAAGGCAAACAACAAAATTATAGCATCATAGTTAAAATCTTAATGACAACAAAGTATTGTTCATAGGAACGCAGGCTGCTAAAACTTTCCTCCTACCTACTATACTACTGTCTGGACAGGTGGTTTAAATACCTATTTCATTTTTAACGGGGTATACTATATATTTATAAGCAGAGAAATAAAATCAATGTTAACGTTATACCAAATATATGAGGGGGTATTGTTAATTGTAAACCCTATTTGATATTATTTAACTGTATCATGTTGACTGATCATCCTACCTTTTAGGTACAATGTTGACGAAAGACTGCCCTAAACTGAAAAAATCAACTCTTTTTATGGTTTTCGGCATTGTTTTCTGTACGTTTAACGTAACGTTTTGTTTTAACTTAAAGAAATAAAATTACTTTACAGGCAATAACATGACTGTACATGGAAAACAAAATGAAGTGACCAAGAATGTCTTAAACTTAAAAAATTTGTTGTTGTTTGCTGTTGGTCAATTTTGGCCCACTGCCGTAAACCATAAAAGTTAAGAATACGATATTTAGCATGTTTCGACCATTTTAAAATGGTACTATGTACAACAATTTAACGATGTACGTCGAAATAAAATGTAAGCAATTGATTTTTTTCTAAAATTTACGTGTCAATTTTAATTTTATGTTACTTGACACCTTTTTCCATTAAGTAAAATCAATTGCTTAGATTTTATTTATAAACCGTTTAGTCAAAATACTAACACTTTAAGAAACCCAGAAACATTCGATTCTTCGTTGAAGATAATAATTTGTTTATTTCAACTTAAACCTGTCTTTAATAGTTACTGAGTAACCCTCAAAAATACTTGGCCTAATATTTCAGGCGTCTCAAAGTAAAATTCATCTTAACTATCATAAGTGATTTGTGAATGCAGGAAAAAAACCATAAATGGTAAAATTTAAGAAATTTATTGAACAAATAACGATGCGTCTTGTTTAATTGGTACAATAACACAATATCTTCTGAGTTACATAATTTAAACAAAAATACCATTTTCGCGGTCTTCATTACGGGTTGTACCTCAAGAATACCCACATTTATTACTACTTCTACTAGTCTTTGCATTTCCTCAATGAGAAATGGTTTTTTTCCAAGAGACAAAAAAATATTTTGTAAAGCCCCCTTCTCCCCAGTTATGAAAATTTCTAAATTTTTCTAAGGCGGGTTTAAAATTTTTTTTATCTCCAAAGAAGGACAACTAGCCAGACAGTTTAATGGTGGTCAATTTAAATTTTATATTTTAAACTAATGTTTAATGCCTCAAGGGCAGCATACCCTAATGTAAGTATCTAAAAATATACAATTTAATGTTTGGGTTTACAACATGATAATATTAGGATTTTAATAACAATTTGAGTTTAAAAACATGAAAGATTTAAACAATATCACCGGCAACTGTGAAAATACCGGCTAAAAACAAGTAATTATTTATATATATATATATATATCAATATATATAAATTGTTTGTTTATAAACACTACCCAGGGCAGTCACATTGCACTATCAAATTCCTTAAAGCACTGTCCAATGTCTACTATTTGTTCGCTCACAATTCTCGCTCCCCGGATTCACTTCCGGTGCCATTCTCATTTTTTCAGCCGTCCCGGCGGGTCCTTGGATGAACTGCCCCGTCTAGGCGCGCCGACCTGCTGCTGCGTCGGGGCTGCAGGGGGCGCCATGGCCACTCCGGAGGCGCTTCCAAAATAAACAAACAAAACGCACATAGGTTTTGTTGAACCGATGCATGACACATTGACGTGGTACGAGTGGTGGTGGTGAAGATTAGTGAGTGGTGGTAGAGATGATGGGTGGTGGTGCGTACGAGAACGATGAGTGGTAATGGACGACGACGGACGGCGCGGGAAAAAAAAAGAAAGAACACAGAAAGGGTTAGTTAAGTCTTCAATTGAAACTGACATAAAAGCAATACAACAAAGGTGAATAGCGACGAACGTCTGATAGAACTTTTTATGACAACAAATAACGATATTTTGTTAAACTTCCATGTAATCTACCGTCCCTGCGACATTAGCCAGTTTTTGTCAACCAACAAAATCCCGCTATTCGATATTTCAGACCCTAAAATCTCGGCAACCGCTGACTCCTGAAACCCGATTTTTGTTTTGTTAGAAAGAATGATAATTGCCGCTCAATATGAAACAGGTTTTTACCAAACAGTTTTTGTAGTTTCAGAGAAATTTGCATTTGAAATATAGTTTAGCGGGTTTTTGTTGGTTGACAAAAACCCGTTAAATGAGATTTTAGACTTTGGACTTTTTTTGGCCACACGGATTAATTTTCGTGATATTGGCATTTAAAAAATTACACTTTAACAGATTTTAATTTTTTAAGGGGACACCTCAATCTAAAATAAATTAATATTTACATTTTATTTCTAGCAAACCTCGCAGCTTCTGGTTTAACCGAAAGTCTGTAAAAGTTTACTTCAAAGTGAGTCGTAAGGTTGGTTGTATGTGTAGGTGAGATATTTGTTGCGTAACTTCCAAAGCGCAGTTCAATGAAAGTAAATTCACATCAGCATACTCGTTGGTGAGCGAAATCGTTATTAATTTGCAGGGTACACTAGTATGCCGAGTGGTGTATCGTGGGTGGAAACATAGGAAATCCCATGCGAGTTTTAGACTGTCCTAATATTTGCTTCCCTGTTGACTTTAGAGCGGGGTTGTAGGTAGATTTTTTTAGGTCCTCTGTCTGGTGAGTGCACATGCGGAGTTTAAACAATTTTGGACAACCCGATCTTAACTTATTTGAATAGGATTTCGGTTGGGTTTGCATTGGAATTCAACAGGTGATGCTCCGGACGCCAGCATTGATTGGACTGGTCAACCTATGATTTGTGATTGTCAAATGTAATTTGCAAACGGTAGACTTTTTAAAAACCTTAAACAGATACATTTTACACTGGATTTAACTAATGTTTTCAAATAAAACATTATTTTCAAAACGGATCTTTTAATAGAAAATGAATTATTTTACTTACAATAAAACCTATTAAATAGTATTAAAATCATCAAGAATTGCTAAAGAGGGTGTTTAAAAATAAACAATTATTTATAAAAAAAACCTAATAATTTCATTTTGAGAAAACTGTACCATCGTTTGTTAATTTTTAACTAAATTTTCAAATAAACCGCCATTTTCTAATAAACATAACCTAAACAATCGTAAAATTCTATAGGAACATTAGCCAGTTGGTACTGGGTAATTCATTCAGATTGCATTAAAATTGAATTTTTTAACTGCTGCAAGTTTTCAAACTTAACACTTTTATAAAGAACATTTTTTAAATGCCACCAGAGGAAGAATCCGTTTGGTGAGAAGTAAGGAGACCTAGCTGGCCAATTAATTGTTGGGTTTGGACCAACAACGTCCCTAAAGGCATTATTTAGATATTACCGTACCACAAGCGAATTGTGGGCCGGGTAACCATCCATTTGAAACCAAATGTCCTGATTTTCATCATTTGACAATAACAAATCACAGGTTGACAAGTTCAATCAATGCTGGTGTATGAAGCAACACCTGTTGAATTCCAATGAAACCCCAACCGCAAATAATTGAAATAAGTTAAAATCGGGTTGTCCAAAATTGTTCAAACTTCGCATGTGCACTCACCACACAGAGACCCTAAAAAAGTCTACTTACAACCCCGCTCTTAAGTCAACAGGAGAGCAAATATTTGGAGAGTCTAAAACTTGCATGGGATTTCCTGTTTCCAACCACGATGCACCGGTATTTTGTATAAATTGATGTAATAGTATATTACATAACAAGTGATGAAAGTGATACTTTTCAAACGAGGAAATATTTAGCACGAGGCGTCAGCCGAGTGCGAAAATTCTCCGAGTTTTAGAATAATCACTTTCATACGAGTAATGTACACTATTTTTCCTACGGCCACAAAGAATTATTAAAAAAACCTTTGATTTGTGAAAAGAATATTTCAACTCTAGAGTGGAAATACAAGGCACACTATTAATTTAAACATATGATGCCAATTTAACGGACCACCCCTATTTATTAAAAAGAACAAATTTTAGAAAGTAGTTAAGTGTTTAACTTATTTATCATGTATTTTTCGAGTGATTTCGAATTAGAGTGTGAAAATACGCCATCTGAAATTATAAAAAATATTAATAATATACTGAAAAATCTATTACCATTCAAAACAAGCCGCGCTGAAGAAAATGTCATATATTATATTAACAAAGAATTTTTATTGGTAACCATAGCGTAGTGACTAGGGCTATGGTCCACAGATCAAAAGGTCACAGGTTCAAATTCCATCAGGAGTATTTGACTTTTTTTTATAAAAACATTAAATAATTTATAGAATTAGGTATTTTGAATTGAAATCTTCCTTGTTGTATGAAAAAATGCATCCAACAAGGAAGATTTCAATGCAAAATACCTAATTCTATAAATTGTTTAATGTTTTTATAAAAAAAAGTCAAATACACCTGATGGGATTTGAACCTGTGACCTTTCGATCTGTAGGCCATAGCTGTAGTCTCTACGCTATGGCAACACATAAAAATTTTATGTTTAATATATGATATTTTCTTTAGCGGGGCTTGTTTCGACTGGTAATAGATTTTCTAGTATATTCTTAACTTTTTTATAATTTCAGATGGCGTACTTTCACACTCTAATTCGAAATCAATGGACAAATACATGATAAATAAGTTAAATACTAAACTGCTTACTAAAATTTATTCTTTTTAATAAATAGGTGTGGTCTGTCAAATTGGCACCATAATGTTTAAATTAAATAGTGTGCCTTGTATTTCCACTCTAGAGTTGAAATATTTTCATTCAACACGCGTGTGATATTCGGCGCTTTCGAGCCAAGTTAACCGTGTTTTTTTTCTCATTTTCATAGGTGGTCGTAGGAAAACAAAATAACATCATCGCTCATTAGCAAGCATGTGCATGCTACGCAAAACGAGATACATCTATTTTCTTTCAAACGTACGCAATAAGCATGGTTTACACCAACTGAGAATCTTGGTATGGTTCCGTACAGTGTAACCGGAAGCAATAGAAAAACGAAAAAAAAATTGGGTAAGGAAGGCATATTCAAAAAAACAGAAACATGCAATGTTTGAAACAATATTGTTAAGTTTTCTCCAAAGTTCTAACAGACACCCGTCGTGAATAAATCCGTATCAAACAACTTCTTAATGCATCGACATTGTTAATTATTATAATAAGGGGAAAAATATGAAAACACTTTGTTGTTATGGCAACTGTAGGTTCTAAAAACATAAAAGAACGATCCAAAATACAATGAGTATTAAAATAATTCCATTTTCAGTTGTCAAAGTACCACATTGAAGATTTCAGTTACTACAGCAGATGACAATAAAAAATTTATAATCACTATAATCCATTTATTTTTCATATTATGAATATAACTTCAGATTATGGATATGTAACTTAAGGGAATGGATATCCCGTTTTACTATTAATTTTTAAAAACATATCTGTAATTTATTTTTAAAATATTGTTTTTTTACTATCTAATTTTGTTAAAAGTTTCTGCATAGATAGCAAAATAGCCGTATACGAGAAAGTAATAGCGGCAAAGCTATGCACAAAAGTGCAGCGTACAGTAAGTCAAGGAATAAATGAGTTTTATTCAGATGAGTCCATATTTTGCCAGTGAAATTTTGAATCGTGAGAACTACAAGCTTCCGGCTGATATCGATACGTCTTTGCAAATCCCTATTTTAATGTACCGTCATTACCCCCCTCCATTCTCCCCTTCTTATATGAATAGGGATTAACTTGTCTTGTCAAGGTTATTTAAATATGATTCAATATGGGACGGGTTACCATTCTTTAAGGCCGCTTTACAGTTTGCAACTTTTCTTTCACGCAAGTTGTCTTGCAGCAATTCGTATTGTGGCAATAAAAATTTCACTTTGCTTTACAGCGTGCAATGACTTGCCAAGGTCGTAGGTGATGTACCACTTGCCAACCTTTTAAAATAAAAATACATTCGGTTAGGACTTACCGGCGCTTTTTTTGTGCATTCATTTTAACATAATCATTACAGGACACGAAAGCAAATCAACAAAAATAAAACGTACCCACTATAGGTTAGAAATAACATAAGCAAATGTCAGGGATTCATATTTAGGTTAGTGTCTCATAAATCATCAAAAAATCTCCAGAATTGCGCTTGTAACTGCAATAAAAAAAGGGTCGAAAATATATTTCTTGAAAGCAATACAAATTGCGCCGGCTGATCACTAGCCTCGTTTTGAGCATACTCGCAGGCAATCTTTTCTTGCGTGAGAGAAAAATTGCAAACTGTAAAGCGGCCTTTATAAAGAAAGTAACGTTGAAAGACTTAAAAAAATTTAGTTTTTATTACAAGCTGCCTAAAACCATCCTTATTTTTTAAATAAATAAATGCCTTTGGAATAAGCGATTCAAAGTTACTATTTTAGTTATTATTCAAAATTTAAAAAACAATGTGAATATTTAAACGTTACAAAGGCTCCCTTTCTACATTTTCTCGTAAATGATTATTACAAGCAGAAATTGTTAACAAGAATTTTTGTTGAAAAACTAAGGTCCCTTGTATGTAATTTAATGAACTATGACCCAAAACTTATGAATTGATTAAATGAATTAATAGATAAATAACTCACTTGGCTTGTTTCGACGTACTTAAGTCCGATGTAGATGCGTTAGGAGCACCTTGTCCTGCTCTTAATCTCATGGAAACTCTTCTTTCATGACTATCATACATTCTAGGAGAATCTATAATAAAAAACGACAGTTCTGATGCAAAACATACGAATTACACTCTAATATTGAAATCAATTGATGCATGAAAGAGATCATAAATGCCATGTGTTTAACATTGCCGATTATAGAAAGAAAAACTAGCAGTAAGCGAACAAGCTAAATTTTTTTTTCTATATTATTATTATTACAAACAGTAACACCCGTATTCACTAAGGTCTACTAGATCCATCACTTTGTAACTTTACCAACAAGATAATTTCCAAAGAAACCATTGTTGAGATAATTGTTTCCATAGAAATTATCTGGCTGGTAAAGTTACCAGAATATTGATCTAGGGGACCTTAAGGTCCGCTAGATCCATCTCTTTGTAACTTTACCGACAAGATAATTTTTAAAGAACCCATTGTTGAGACAATTGCTTCCATAGAAATTATCTGGCTGGTAAAGTTACCAGAATATTGATCTAAGGGACCTTAAGGTCCGCTAGATCCATCTCTTTGTAACTTTACCGACAAGATAATTTCCAAAGAAACCATTGATGTTTTTACATTTATTTTTACTTCTTATTCACTTTATATGTTTCAATGTAATTTTGAAATAAAGATTAATTAAATAAATATAAATTAAGCAATTTTACCATTTAAAATATAGATTAAATAACCGGTACAAGAAGTTTCTATTGCGCCTGCATAGCATATAAGTATTAGTTGTTTATTATTTGACCATTTGTCTAAGCCGAACAAACAAAGTTGTTTTATTTGACCAAGTAAGTCAAATTATCTCAGTCAAATTTCCTCCCCCCTTACCTACGCTATATCCGATTTATGTGTCAACTGTCAACTCGCAAAATGGTGGTCTTATTTCCAATTCAGTCAAAACACTTCTTCCAGTTAGCTTAACTAAGACTAGTGGCCAACAAATTCGAAAAGTAGAAGTTATATTTGGTATTTCCAATAACTCTAACAAGACCTTGTTATACTTACTACTCGTTATAACGTCATCCAGCGGATTGGGGGCAGGCGCATCGTGAGCACGTCTCCCCCTTTGCGGCTGCTGTTGCTGCGGTGGAGCGGCGGAAGCGTCCGCAGTGGTTCCCCCTGTCGCACCGGCCGCATGCGATCCGTATCTGACACCCGCTCGGCCAGTGTTCTCTTCGCAATGGCTTCCTCGAGAACCACCTAAAAATTGGAAGCTTGTAGTTTAACGTGAATTGGAACCATTGGAATTTTGGTTATTAATAAAGCTTGAAGGATGAGTGAATTATGAACATTTTACGGAATTTATAATGACTTATAAATACTCTTTCTAAATTTTTGGTTGTAAGTTTTGATAAACATGACATGAATTGAATAATGTAAAATTAAAAAGTGAACTTACCAAACTTGAGCATGTTCCAGTCAAATACATAATCATATGTAAAACCTTGTCTATGAAACAAAGTCCTAAATAACTGTCTTAGATAACTATAATCGGGTCGTTCCTCGAACCTCAATTGTCTGCAGTAATTTAGATATGTCGGAAACTCTGCAGGATAGCCCTAAAAACAATACGGATTATGTAAAATCAATCTTCCATTATCATGAAGAATCTTTTTCAACCAATTGGTAAAAATATATTCTTTTTGCAACCAATTACTTACTAGAACGGAAGTAGAGTTTTGGACTTGCATTGTCTTTATTGGTTTTGAATCACTACGTTTCAACTGGTAAGTATCTCCAGTCATCTTAGTATCTCCAGTCGTCTTCAGGTGAATACAGCATTCACCTTAAGACGACTGGAGATACTTACCAGTTGAAACGTAGTGATTTAAAACCAATAAAGACAATGCAAGTCCAAAACTCTACTGCTGTTCAAGAAACGTCAGTCTCCAACCAATTACTAACTAGTTGGGCACCTTAAGACGTTCTGAAGATTTCCATTAGTTATTTATTTCAAAGCATCAACAGCAAAAGGCCAATTACAGCCACTCAATTTAAATAGTCAAGCAACAATACTAAGTCATAAAAAAACAATAACAATTAAAAAAAAGTATGTACATATAACACAGAAATTATAAAATACGATATATACAACAATAAAATTAGTTTATAAGTAATTTATCCTGTATAAGTTTTTTAAAGCTTCTCAGATTAACAAGGTCGATATCAATATCAGAAGCATGCAAATTAAATAAATGGCATATTCTATACAGGGGCGAACTTCTGTAAAGATTCGTTCGCGGAAAGGTCGGATAAAAAATGTTACGATTTCTAGAATTAACAAGAAACTGTTCAATAATATCAGGACAGTCAATATCACCCTTAAGGATTTTAAACAATGTACACAAGAAGATTCTTATCCTTCTGTTGCTTAAAGATAATATATTAAAAATTCCCAAAAGATACTCATTATCACAACACTGAAGAGGATAAATCCCAAACTTTCTGTAATGCATGCATTTTAAGAACTTTCTCTGCACGCCCTCAATCATCTATATATCCAAAGGTTATACTGAGGAGACCAAATTATGCTGCCATATTCCAAAATTGGTATCACCAAGGTGTCAAACAAATAAAGGCTGACATCAACATTGAAGTCTTTAGTACTTCTTACAACTAATTCTGCAATTCTTTGGTCACTCTCAATTCTAGAAATTATATGACTGGAAAAAGATAAGGTAGTATCAAATATAGATCCTTCTGCTTATCAACCCTCTTCAGTTCAGCATCATTCAATGTATAATCATGGACAACAATATTTTCATTAAGTGTAAACGACATACAGGCACACTTAATTACATTTAAGTTAAAACCATTAACATTACACCAGCTAGCAACATCACAGATATCCTACTGAAGTGTCTCACAATCATTCCTCGAATTAATTTTAAGAAAAATCCTAAAATCATCCGCAAATACTTTGAATTCTTAATCTTAGTCATAACCCTGTTAAAAGCCACTATGAAGAGCAGCGGTCCCAGATTAGAGCCTTGCGGCACCCCCAATGTACTCTTATAAACAACAGATCTACATCCTTTTATTTCTACATACTGCCTTCTATCGACCAATTATGACTGAATTAGTTTAATTAGAAATAGAGAAACATTTAAATCAGACAAAGAGTTTAGAATAACACAATGCCTCACTCTGTCAAAGGCTTTCTCCATATCAGTATAAATAATCATGAACTGTCACTTTAAATGTTAAAATCTGAAAACAGACTAATGTCTATTACGACAGTTTTTCTTAAACTTACTTTACACAGTTCTTCTATTGGCGTCGACATTTTCTTTTCTGAAATACGTTCGTACTTCTGCCTTTTCGTGGCGGCCTTAAGTCCTTGCCAAGGCAACGATCCTCTATTAAAATACATTAATACATAACCTAAAGATTCTAGATCATCCCTTCTCGACTGTTCTATGCCTAAGTGAGTGTTTATACTGGCGTATCTTGCGGTGCCTGTAACAAAAACAATATGTTAGTTTTAATTCTGTTTTTAACATTATTTATGTTTGGGCGAAATTAAAATATAAAACTGGCCTTTATACCTTTTTTTGAATTAATTTCAATTTTTCCAGATAATAGCTTGATATTCACTATACGTCACACGTTTTAAAGGTTATCTTAAGTAAATTTTACTTAACAGCTTTTGCACTCAGTTCCTTAGTCAGAAACTCAGGGCCGTCTTTTCAGACTCAGTTATCATCATTGATAACTGGCTCTGCCAGCACCAGGGGCGGCTCGTACAGTAGGGCCACAGTGCCATGGCCCTACCTACTTGTACACCAAGATTTTTATTTCTCACTCATAATTATTATTACCTTGTCTGTTTACCCTTAATTTTTTTTGTAAATGTGAATAATTTAAGCCGTTGATATCTGATAATGCCTAACTATGCAAAAACTCCCTAATGTGTGGGTGAGGCCTCAAAAATTCCCTGCCGCCACGCTGCTCCAGCCAACTCTGTATTTGGCCCGATGTTAAACGGGTACGAGGGAGATAATAACATCAATTAATATATCAACCTCTCTTACTAACGCGTAGGGAAATCGGCCTTGTTTGGCCTGGCCCGATCCTTATATGAGTCTTTATTTATCGAGAGTGAAGAGTCCCAATCGGGTTAGGGCACTACTGGGGTGTACAGTTATGCTTTCGGCTTTGCTACCGCTACCAGCTACTAGGTGGCAGCTGTTCGGGTTTGCCTGTAGAGATATTAATTATAAAATATTTTTCCTTTTAAACAGTTTTTACTATTTAATATAAATTATTCTTGTATGCAAGTTCTGTGCTTGTAGGTTAATTTAGGTTAATCCGTCAGTAGATTATAGTCCTGATTCAGGGTTTCGGTGTATCAATTTTAAAATGAATAAAATGAAAGGGTTTAGCACTTTAGGTATGTTGTCTGCCCAAAAACATTTTGTAAAAATTATTGGTAACTTCAAGAACAAAGTAATGAATCATTATCAAATAAAAAAGAAAGACGTATGAAGTTTTCTTATAAGAAAATTATACCTTATTAAATGGTTTTACAAATTCGATGCATCAGCATTGCTATCTCGGTAACTATAAGAGAGTTGGTTAAATGGAGGCAAAGTTGCATATATTAATGATGAACAATTTGTTAAAAAGAAAGGACCCCGCACAAAGCGTATGGGAAATGGCTTTCGGCTAATTTTTCTGAATTTTTAGTATTATGTAGATCTTGACGTCCTGATTAAAAGTATCCATGGCCGTAATCCAATCCTATGACTAGTTTTTGAATTATGGCCATTTAAAGTTGGCAACTTCTTACTTTGAGATTTTATGCATTTTCTGGAGTTTTCACTTGTTTCTTAAATCCTATCAACTTTTTTATTTTATTGGTGGAAAATTAGGCGTTAAGTTTTCTTTCACTTATAGTAGTAGGTGTCTGTTATACATATTTTTATTTCTAAATATTTCTTGTTTTATACTTAAGAATATTTTACCATAAAACTGTTCCTTATGTCAAATTATTGTTTTTAACTAGATATTATTTTTTGTATAAGTACTATGTAGAATATCTTTTTTTATAACATTGTTCTATGCCTTTTGGTTTTTTTTTTTGAATAACAAATATTTATCTTTATCTATCTATAGAAATAAAATATGTACAGGATGTTGAATAATTTATAGGCGGATTAAATAAATACTAATATTAAAAATTTATGAAAATCCAAAAAAACTTTTTTTTTATCATTTTTTGAATTTTAAAAACAAACGGCTAGATTTCATTCATATTTTAATATCTTGTAGAACCAAGCTATGGATGAAAAAAAATGGGTATTGGTTGACGTAGAATATATTCCCGGGTATTTTACTTGTTAAAAAAAAATTGAAAATTCACCTGAAAACGTAATAAACGACTTTTATTTAAAAGTTTTCACTTGTGTAAATCATTGTAACTGTTTTACCCTGTATATCTAAGATAAGAATGTGTTACAAGTTGGCATAATAATTAAATTAATCAATTAAAAGTCGTTTATTACGTTTTTAGGTGAATTTTCAATTTTTTTTTTGAAAAATAAAAAACCCGTCAATATGTTCTACGTCAACTTATACCTATTTTTTATATCCACAGCTTATTACTATAAGATATTAAAATATGAACAAAATCTAGCCGTTTGTTTCAAAATTCAAAAAATCAGTAAATTTTTTTTTTGGATTTTCATAATTTTTTAATATTATTACTTATTTCATCATAAATTATTCAACATCCTGTACATATTTTATTTTTATATAAGTGAAAGAAAACTTAAGGCCTACTTTTCCACCAATGAAATAAAATAAAAAAGTTGATAGTTTTTAAGAAACAACTGAAAACTCCAGACAATGCATAAAATCTCAAAGTAAGAAATTGCTAACTTTAAAAGGCCATAACTCAAAAACTAGTCAAAGGATTGGATTACCGGCATGGACACTTTTAATCAGGACGTCAAGATCTAGAAAATATTAAAAATTGAGAAAAATTAGCCGAAAGCCATTTCCCATAAGCTTCGTGCGGGGTCCTTTAATCAAATTTCGATGATTTCCGGAGATACCCGAAAAAAGAAACGAAAAATTTGTTTTTATTTTTTTATGACAAAATAAGTATCGATTATTTTAAAAAACCAAGAGAAATCTCCTAAGACACTTTTCAAGATAATAATTTTAAGAAGTCAAAAGCTACCCAAAAATATTTAAAAAATTCAGGTCCGTATTTAAAAAAATTAAGTTGATAGAGGTATCTAAAAAACGAACTGACAAATAAAATTATTTTCTTGAAGAGCATAAAAAATTGTCTTAAGAAAGTGCTCTTAGTTTTTCAAAATAATCAATATTTTGTTGTAAAGAAAATAAAAACAAAAATTCATTTCTTCGTTTTTTTTTTGGTATGCTCCGAAATCATCGGATTTTTTTTTTTAAATTAATTCAGCCTTAAATTATGCAACTTTGCCTCCATTTAACCAAATCTTATAGTTACCGATGTTAATGCATCGAATTTGTAACACCACTGCACTGCATTCTCATTAAAGATTTTTGACTTGATATTTTGGCCTCACCTGTATCGACTATCACGAGCCGCCACTGGCCGGCGCTGCCGAAACTTTAATAGGTCCAGGCAGCAGTCGTAAGTAAACAAAACCATGCCAAATTTTTACTCTTAATGTCAAACCTGACAATTTTATCATTTTTATTTTAAAGCCACTGAATCCCTCAATCGTGCAGTTTTGTATCTATAGTGTGCGCGACCCCGAGTTGATTTTCCTATGCATTTGGCAACACGGTGGCCTATTTACTACTTTCCCAACATATTCATATTATTAATTTATCATTATTTGTGTGTATACACGAAATAGTTTAGAGGTCGTATTGCGAGAAGAATAACCCTGACTACGGGGATGTTGCCGGCGGATACTTAAAACATACAAGTGTGAGGAAATGTTAGTATTATTTAAATATGTACTTAATTGCAAAATTACAATCAAGATATGCATAAAAGTTAATAATTATTTTGTTTTAAGCAAAAGTTACGCAGTCAAAACGATATTGCAGTAGTAACTTTCAACCTAAACACACCATTCAATTTCATTAATTTAAATAATAATTAATTTTGACATGATGATAAGCTTTGTTAGCGCATCGGACAAATTTATAATTCAGTATGTCCGCGAATGGAGTTTAGAAGAAAACAAATGGATCAAATTTTGAAATATATGTAAAAATATCACTCGCAATAAATGTTTTTGTTTGTAAAATAAATAAGACTTACACAGAACAACATTTAATTTTGTATACAGGGAGCATAAAAAAAAGAACATGTTATTTTGCATAAGAGTATACCAGCCGTATTCACTAAGGCCTAATTTTATAAACTTCTCTTAAACCTGAGGGTAAACCTACGTTTAAACCGAAGAATAATTCTAATATCGCAAAAATGTCAGATATAGTCGATTTATAATGTGGGATTGGCAGCAAAGTTCAATATAAGAGCAATCAACCTTAACCAACTATAAAATTTAATGCATTAAATGTATATACAAAAGACCTTAAAGCTTTTATTATACTCAACAGATATAGAAAAATTACTAGTACAAGAAGATAAGTAACCAGATAAAACAGACGATAAGATTTCTAAAAAAAATTACTTCCATTTTTACTAAAGGTTTTAAGGTTATGTTATTTCTAAGTATTATCACTTCTCTTTCCACGTTAACAGTGTTGCTAGTATATAAATTGACGATTATTTTGAAAAATGTTACCATAGTGGACATTAAAAGCTCATATTAATACGCAAAATCCCTTTCTAACTGTTTAAAACGAATTTTAAAGCTATTTTGCTGTACTTTCAAGGTAATAATTCTTACGCAAGCAGGTATAAAAAAAAATAAATCCGGACAAACCCTTTTTTCTTCTGTGCATTTCAGCAGAACAATTTAATCAAACTAGCTATGGTTGAGAAAAATACACTGTTCGCTTTAATTAATAAATATATTTCACTTTTTTTCTGTTATTCTGCAAAAGGCCAAATATGAAAAAGTGATTTTGTGTACATTCAAGAAATGACCCAAAACGATAAATATGTTACAGTGTAATTTGGTCCATGAATTTGCCAACGAAATTAATTTTTCCCAATTGTTTTTTATTATTTTTCTCACAAGTTCACGGCCAACTTAAATGAAAGTTATAATGCTTGAATTAAATAATTTATTTTAATTTTTAGTATGAAGTTCGGGAGTTGAGTCATAGAAAAAATATACTGTACAACGCGAGTGGATTGTCCATATTGCGCTCGAAACTTTGATCACTTCGCCTACGTTAGAAACAGTTGATAGAATATTGTTAAACAAAGTTATTTAGATTTTAACATATAATCAAAAAATACCTAAATGTACAGAGCATTCGAAAATATCAATAATGTAAAGCCTAATATCCTGTGTTAACTGGAAGAGATTGATACGACAAAATGTTCTTAAAAAGTTCGACATCTCTTATAAATAAATATATTTTTTAGTTCCCGAACTCTTTTACTAAGCCACTTAATGTGTAATACCCTGTATATACATTTAACGCATCCTTGCTGCACTAAACAGCCCCGCTGTATTTTGGGACCTTAATCAATAAAGTAACTATTAAAGGGAGAACTCTTTAATTAATTCATAAAAGGACTTATTTCTAACACAAGATGCTCTCGAACCCAAAGTATTTTTACTTCTAATCTCCCTAGCCCCCTAGCATGAATTATTTTTGGAAATATTTTCGAGGTCTCAAATTTTCTTAAAAAATTCGCGACTGAGGAAAAATTTCCGGATTTATAATTCAAGCTCGAGGGAGATTCGGTAAGAAAATTTGGCAACCAAAAATATGCCTTTTTGCCTTGACAAATAATTTAATTCTGTCATTTCGTGTCATTATTTTGACGAAAGTGGCAGGGAAATTTCCGGAAGTTTAAAGAACATAAGTATTTTCGGAAATTTTCTTCGTTGTTATGGTAATGATTCAAATTTGAAATCTTCCGATTGATTTGAAAAAGTGGGTGCGAAATTTTCTATATAATTATCAATTTTTTCAAGATCCTTGTAAAATTATTGCCTGCGCTATTTTCAGTTGAGGGGAACAAACCCTTCCTTGTGGAGTTGTGGTACGATATAGCCCCTATCCCTACCCGAAGGAAACTTAAACACCAAGTTGCCAGTGGCGTGCAATGCTGTTTTAACCAAAGTAGGCAAAATTGTATTTAAGACAAAAACTTACCCTCCGTAGCATTAAAGCATATATATATTCAAATTTTGTCACAAAATTTTTAGTTTTTGAGTTTGTGGAAAGAATACTGTGGCAGAAGAAGAATAAAATGACATTATTTGTAAAGTAGTTCAACACGGCGCTCTTTACGTAAAAATTATTTTAAAACATACTCATAAAAATTGGTTTTGCTTTTTAAATTCTGCAAAAAGTCGCTGTCCAGAGAGATTATTGTTAATATGCATGTCTCTCCCTGTGTGTGTCGTAAATAGGTATGAATTCTTTCAAATTCAGAAAAGGATCGTTCTGCAGACGCGCTGCTAGCCGGAAAAATAACAATTAACGCCTCCATATTTCTTTTTTTTCTCAAAACCCGCCGGTGCGAAGTCTAGCAAAAGGGCGAAAACACTAATTATAAATTAAAAATCTATCATCCACCTGATTGAACCAATGTTGCCAAAAACGAAGTTAATTATTATGTGAAATATGATGATAAGCTTACTGATTATTAAATATTATGAACCTGTCAGCAAAAATTATTTTAATTGTCACAAAAGTGCTTCTTATTTTACGATACCTTATCCATTATCCCTTTAAAAATATCTTAACTGAACTAATTAATAAGAGGCGTGTTTCATATTTTATATTAAGAAAGTATTTTCCACACTACGGTAAAACTTGAAGGTTGGCACCAATGCACTTACCAAACGCGTGCTTTCTTGGCGTGGGCTGATAGATGAAGGAAGGTCGAAGGTTACGATGGGTTTATTTGTTACACTCTTTCTACTTTACTGCATACCGGCTCTCTCGCTTGCTTCCACTCGTACAGGAGCAGTGCTTTTGCATAAGACGCTAATGTACAACGAGATCTTTGCTTTAAGAACGGTCTTATGGGATGCTTATAAAGGTATCTAGTTTACGATATAATAAGCAAAGAATGCGTTCGTGGAAATGATACAGGATTACGTTTTCGATCCTATATTATTATTTGTTATATTAATGTAGAGATAAATTGCCAAAGTTGGATTACACATAAAAACTGAAATACAAAAAAAATTGTAATTGTTTTATTATTCCTAGGGTAGGCAATGCTTTCTTGCCTATATTTTATGCACGTTACTACGAGTTGCACACCCACATAAAAATCACCACTCCCCTAGCGTCTATTGTAAAGATTTTCTAGATAAGACCTTGATTCTAGAATAAATCCGACTTGTTGCATTTTTAGCTGTTCCTTTTATGTCTAAAATGACTCCAGTATTAATAGAATATTTTTGATTGAAAATGATTAATCTTTCAATTGCATAAGATCCATTATTTATTAGCTTCACCTGTACACTTTTCGCCTTAACACTTAAAATATATGCAATTACACCGCAGGAACGCGTGCGAATGAACAGTTTGCAGCAAAACGTTACAGTAATTAATAAATTAAATATTCATCAGCGCGTTACGCAAAAGTAGTTACCGTTTTAGAAATAGGAAACGTTAGATATTTTATTATCGTAAAAATAAGCAACACTGACCTTACTGTAACTTAAGGCGCTGGCCACTAATGAAAATAATCATTTCCTTGAATGCATTTATTTATGAACCGGAATATATGAACAAAACTTTTTTTTGCAAAATCCCCTCTTAAATTTTATTTATTTCAAAAAAAAATCTTTGTTTAAGTTGAACGATCTGCTTATTATAATTAAAGCTGAAACATTTTTTTCCTACGACCACCTATGGAAATGAGAAAAAAGCCCGGTTATTTTGGCTAGAAAGAGCCGTATATCACACGAGTGTTGAAAAAAAAATATTTCAACACGCTAGCATAAATATTTCAGTACTAGTGTTAAAATACAAGCCACACTATTTAATTTAAACATATAGTGCCAATTTGACAGACCACCCCTATTTATTAAAAACAACAAATTTTAGAAAGCAGTAATTGTAAAGTGTTTAACTTATTTATCATGTATTTGTCGAGTGATTCAGAGTGTGAAAATAAGCAATCTGAAATTATAAAAAATGTTAATAATATACTGGAAATTCTATTACCAGAAAAAACAAATCGCGCTGAAGAGAGTGTCATGTATTAAACAACAAATGTTTATTACTAGCGATAGCGTAGATAATAGAGCTCTAGCCTACAGATTATAAGGTCACATGTTCGTATTTGACTTTTTTGTTATAAAAACATTAAATAATTCAATAAATTATTTTGAATTGAAATTTTCCTTGTTGGGTGGATTTTCTAAATTGATGATTAATGCATCTCTTTCCTTGATTAAACTTAAAATTGTTCATTCTGGTTAATCTAGAAGTCAATCCAGGATTAGTTCTTTTTATAATATATCAAATATGAAAAAGTTAAACTATAAATAAAGGAAAAACCTATTGACAAACCATGAAACCAGATATTAAGTTGAATATAATCCTAAGCTAATTTATTGAAATTAGCTTAGGATTATATTATATATCAACACTAGTATTGACTAGTGTGGATATTTTTTTTCGACACTAGTGTTGAAATATTTTATTCACAAATCAAAGGCTTTTTTA
Source organism: Polydrusus cervinus (assembly GCA_935413205.1). NCBI lineage: Eukaryota > Metazoa > Arthropoda > Insecta > Coleoptera > Curculionidae > Polydrusus > Polydrusus cervinus. The sequence continues at coordinate 25,594,942 of OW284515.1, forward strand.
ATAATTCTTTGTGGTCGTAGGAAAAATAGTGTACATTACTCGTGTGGAAGTGATAATTCTAAAAAATTCTAAAACGGAGAATATCCGCACTCGGCTGACGCATCGTGCTAAATATCTCCTCGTTTGAAAAGTATCACTTTCATCACTTGTTATGTAATATACTATATCCGAACCATGGGCGTACCCATTAAGAATGTGAAAGAAAAAGTTGTACTTATTTAAATTTTATATTGACCAAAATCCTTCCGACAATACCTTATGATGCCGTGCAAACGCCTAATTTGAAAAAAAAAACGTTCTTCATTCCGCCCCAATTTAATAAAACATCGAAATGGTGGACAGCTCGCAAAAATGTCCGCCCGTTCGCAACGAATTTGCCTTGGTTTGGGGGATCCTTATTCTGGATGTCCTTGCCCGCCCGCTGCGACGCTTTGTTATTTCAACTCCATCGTTGCAGCTTTAATTATAACGTAATAAAAACGTAGCAAAATATAATTGAAGGATTGTGGTAAGTAATTGAAAAAATAATAACTTTTCCCGTTAATTTGAAATTGAATATTAAAATAATATAAATAAGAAATTTATTTTCGGACATGTAACAGTTACATTGATTAAATTTTGTTTAACCTAATATAATATTATTATTATGAATACCAGATAAAAAATACTCACACATTATAAGATTTTTATTTTTCTGTAACTTCCAACAAGCATTAAATTTCAAATTAAAAACAAGTGAAAATATGATATAACATCAGGGTCTTATATTATATTTTGAAATAAAAATAAAATATATCAACGCCGTAGCCTTAGGGAAATATCAAACTGTACGCAGAATTTAAAATAATATTGTAATGTGAAAACAATCTCAGATACAACATTTAAAAGCAACAAATAATGTCAAAGTTTAATAAATGTAATTCTTTTAAGAATCAATATTGGAGCTGTCCAAAATTGTTCAAACTCCGCATGTGCACTCACCACACAGAGACCCTAAAAAGTCTCCCTACAACCCCGCTCTAAAGTCAACAGGAGAGCAAATATTTGGACAGTCTAAAACTTGCATGGGATTTCCTATATTTTCAACTACGATGCACCACCCGGTATATTAAATTAGACCAGCGTGGTCTTGACCCAAACCCTAGCCATGTTTATTAATGGATTTTTTAAAACTTTTTAAATTTGGATTCTACAAATATTGGAAAGTGTCAGAAAGTTATTTATATTAAAAAAAAAGGATTCAATATTTTCTATAAAACATCGAACTGTAGTCGTTATTTTCAAGGTTCTCGTTTGTCCATATCTTTTTATTCGATTTATTTTTGCACGAAAACAGCTTTCTCACATCTACATAGATACCACCTTTCCATTGGTGAAAACGGAAATCATGTAAAACACAAATTAGAATTGCAATGCAAAACGTTAACAACGAAATAAGAACAATGGCGCTAATGCCGACTTTGGTTGCTTGCAAATGATGTTTTCTAAAGAAGGAACAAATCTAAGGTAATTTATCTATGGAGCTGATGGGGTAAGTTTAAAAATTTGATAAAGGAACTGTTACTTTTTTTAAAACGATCCTCTTGAATTTTTACATCGCATTATTACTTTTCAAATTTTCTTTGATGTCTCGCATACCCATAAAATGTTTTAATAACAGCTAGAATTTAATTAAAATAAATATTTATCATAATTTAGCAACATTTAGCTAAAATTAGCATGCGGTGCATTAAAATTAACATTTTGCTTTTATAAAATAATATTTCAGTAGTATATTTTGTTACAAACCTAATAAGATTATAATAATAATAATAATTTTATGATACAAACAATTCTATAGCATATTTAACATCATTTAAAGTAACTGGGTTTGTTTAAAATCATAAGGAAGGGGGCAGAGTTGTGAGTAACTTAAGTAACTAGATACTTTTTAGTATCTAGTTACTTAAAGTAACTAGATACTTAGTAACTTAGTTCTTTTTTGAATCATGCCAAAAGTAACTGTAACTTCGTTACTTTTGAAAAGTAACTTGTAACTAGTTACTTTTTAAGTGTATAGAAAAGTAACTAAGTTACTTTTAAAGTAACTAAGATAGGTACTTTTAAAGTTCCTCTAGGATACCAATTATGCACACGTGCCGTCCATCAGGTGATGACCAAGGGACGATCGGCGGCCGTTAATCAGATTTTCACGAAGGGACTAGCGGCGAGTCGCGAGCGTCAAACAGCAAACTGGTTAGAACGCGAAATTTCTTGGAAAGCCTTTTGTTCTACTTGTTCGAATTAACACTTCTTAGTTTAGTTATCTGATGGTAATAGTGGTAGTGTGTACAGGAAAATGAGTTATCACTACCTGGTAAATTTATGGTATCTAGTTCAAAAGCATCTTAGTTACTTTTAGTTTCGTAGTTACAATTAAAATAACTAGTTACTCAAAAGTATCTTAGTTACTTTTAGTAACTAGTTACAATCAATGTAACTAGTTACTTTAAAAGTATCTTAGTTACTTTTAAATTATCGTAGTTACAATCAATGTAACTAGTTACTGTAAAAGTATCTTAGTTACTATAACTAGTTACTTTAACTAAGTAACTAAGAACTAAGTTACTTTAAGGTAAAAGTAACTATTCCTTATAAGTATCTAGATACATGTGTGCAAAAGTATCGAAAAAGTAACTAGTTACTTTTCTGAAGTAACTTTCAAAGCTCTGGAAGGGGCAAAGAGAAAATTTCAATTTTTATCCAAAAATAATACACACAAGCTTTGAAGCCAGTAATTATGACATGTTATTATTTATAGAAATTAAGAGACGTATTGAAATTTACAAACTATAGATTTCAGAAAGGTGTAGTGTAGAGTAATAAAATGGGAAATTTCGTCCAGTTCGGGTTTGTTGGCGCAGGTCAATTTTTTTATATTAAATTATATTATATTCATGGAAGGCCTGTCAACGGGTATTAAGGTACCTTCAGGTAAAGGGAAGAGACTAATAAATCGTCCATATTGGAAGCGAAGAGGGATTGTTAAAAGAAGGTTTGCTAACCTTTCAGTAGTTCAATACGGGGGATTACCACGAGAACATGCATTCGAATGTTTTTGACAATTTTAGTGAAATTATAAAATATCTTCCAGTTGATTCAATAGTAGTTATGGATAACGCAAGCTATCATTCACAACGCACAGAGAAGACTCCAACTTCATTTTGGAGAAAACAAGAAATTATCGACTGGTTAACCACCAAAAGTATTGAATTTGAAGATAATTTGATAAAGAAGGAACTATTAGCTATAGCAAATTTACACAGTTTTATAAAATATGCCGTGGAAGATATAGCTGAAAAACACAGTGTAACTGTGCTGCGCACACCGCCATATCATTACGAACTAAATCCTATAGAACTTATATGGGCGCAAGTGAAAGTATTTATAGCAAGACACAAAACGACATTCAAAATGGAAGACGTTAAGCTACTGTTTGATCAAGCCATTAAGGAAGTGACACCAGAAAACTGGCGAAAAGCAGTCCATCAGGTCATTAAAAAAGAGGAGAAAATGTAGGATCCTCCTGATCGATCGGACCGTCGACCCGTTAGTTATATAGGTCCTCAGATGATGAAAAATATTATGATTTTTTATAATTTAATTTCTGTATAATTTATTTTTTTGTATTTTGTATTTTTTTATAATGTTTAATAAAAAATAAGTGTACCTATACTCTGTACTCCTTTGTCACGTCATTTTCAGTGTTTGTGAATGAATAACAATAGGCAAAACCCATAAATTGACCCATACCTGGGTGGTACTACCTGCAATTGATGAAAAGAAAGAATTTTGCAATAAAATGAAAGCCAAATTATGAAAGTGGCTTAAATATTCGTTGGGTCACTCTGTAATCCCTTTGCATACCTCATGAGCTTTTATTGCTCTACACCTTTCTGAAATAGACTATACTTTATTATTTGGATGATTTTAGAATTATTAACACATTTTTTAGACACAATGTTATGTAAAAATACAAGATGGTCACCATAAAGAAAGTTAGTGGATTGTAAAGTAAACAGAAAATATACATAAGGAGAAGAAAAAATATTTAAATGTGTGCATTTTCCTTTATTATCATTATTTTTAAATATGATTTTAATAAATATTTTAAAATAGAAGCCAAGCAATGTTTATTAATTTTATTGTGTGTTTTTGATATCGTTACCATAACAGTTATTTGCAGAATAGAAAGGGACGTAGGAAAATAAAATAGAATGACTGTATATTTAAATATTCATATTTTTATCAGGCTTAATCTAGTTTTAAATATTTTTACAATAACGAAATGACTTACCGTATTATAGGTATGTATTTATAGTTATTACTGATACTAGTTCGATATGAACACTATAATGAAACGTGTGTAACGTTAAACCACAATGCGTTAGCCAAGTGGTTTAATTGCACAAGTTTCATTAACAAAGTTCATATCGAACGCGTATCATTAAAAATTTAATCTACGACAGTGCAAATAGATTTTATTCGTCTAAATTTCATTGATATCAGATAACGTTTTCGTAATTTTTAAAATTTTCAGGTGTCCATAGTACTCGATATCATGGTAACCGCATTTTTAATTGTTTCAATTTCGATTTTGACAACGTCATTATGGCCGTCTAATTTTCTATTGTATGCAAAGTGTTGGCCAAAAATAATTTAAATATGGGCGATTCTGAATCCGAAAGTGTCCCTTCGGATGTCGAAGATATCGCGCAAAGCGTAATAGATTCTCTACTTCCCGAAAAGTCAAGGCAGGTGTAGGTACGAACAGACCTACGCAAAATATGAAGATTGGTGTAATGGATGTGTGGATTCATAATGGCACTGAGTGCTATTATGAAGGTCATAGCAAACCTACTTGCTGAACTGTTTTCCTCGCATTCCACTGTAGACTTTCAGGGTAAACCACCACCCAACATTCCCTCAGTTTAATCGCAAATGTCTGAAATCGTGTTCCGTCAGCGTCTTGTTAAACGGATTCTTAAAGGACTCGACGTCAATAAAGCTTCTGGTCCAGACGAAATTCCTATCATTGTTCTCAAGACATGCGCCGATGATCTTACACCAGTATTTTGTAGACTTTTCAACTTATCCTACAAAAAAGGAATATTTCCATCCTGCTGGAAGTCGGCGCGTGTCCAGCCCATTCCAAAGAAAGGTAAAAAGACCCTGCCAAGCAACTACCGACCCGTCGCATTGCTTTCAGTAATTTCAAAAGTAATGGAGAAAGCGATTAACCAACAACTCCTAAAGTATCTGGAAGGGCTTAACATTATCAGCGACCATCAATACGGTTTTCGTAAGTTCAGATCAACAGGTGACCTTCTGGCATATGTATCTTTGGAGCAACACGATCGAACATCATGGAGAATCCCGGGCTGTTACACTGGACATCTCTAGGGCTTTTGATCGTGTTTGGCACGATGGGCTTTTAAGTAAACTGCGATCCTACGGTATGCCTAATGGATTTTGTTAACCAGCTTCCTTAAGAACCGTTCTCTGCAAGTGGCGATTGACGGGTTTCTCTCAGACACCTTCACCATCAATGCCGGTGTTCCTCAAGGGTCCATATTGTCGCCTACCCTCTTTTTACTGTATATTAACGACCTTTTAGTGAAAACCCAAAATCCAATTTATAGCTTTGCTGATGACAGCACACTTGTCTCATCTTTTACCTTGACTCCCCAAACATCCGCTGCCGACGCACATCTTCGCAGGCAGCATGAAGTATTGCGCCTCAACAAGGACCTGGAAGAAATTTTGGCTTGGGGTGACAGTAACCAAGTCGAATTTAATGCTAAGAAAACCCAGGCAGCAGTCTTCTCCAAAAAGGTTAACATTGCAGAACCGGATATAGTCATGGCAGGACACGCAATTCCCCTGGCACCGTCTATTAATTTGCTGGGGGTCAATCTGGGAGGTAATATGTCTTGGCATGATCACGTTGCCGCAATTGCCAAAACAGCTGCACAGAAACTTGGTGTACTTTTCCGCACCAAAAGGTTGTACACACCTCATCAACTTTTGACACTCTACAAAGCCCAGATTCGACCATCATTAGAATATTGCTCTCATGTCTGGAGCTCTGCACCCAAGCACACCCTTCGGCTACTGGATTCCATTCAAAGGAGAGCCGTTCGTCTGATCGGCGACCCCGAGCTGACCAAGACCCTCGATAGCCTGGAGCATCGAAGACAGGTTGGTGATTTGGCTCTCTTTTACAGATATTTCCATGGCAGGTGTTCGACTGACATTGCCCACTTGATTCCACCTAGAGCAATGCAAAACAGAAATACACGGCAAACCACTGCCGCTCATCCATATGTTGTTCAGCTTAGTACTCCTCGAACTTCATTGTTCAAGAATTCTTTCATCTGGAGAACGTCATCTTTGTGGAATGATCTTCCTGAGGTCGTGTTTCCCAATGAATACAATCTTCAACGTTTCAAGACCAACGTTAATCGCTTTTTTCGCACTCGCACCGCTCCCAGAGCGCCTTAAAGGATTTTTCCTACAGTGCAGGTGTTTTATCATAAAAAAAAAAAAAAAAAATAATGACATCCAAATGAAAATGCTAAATACGTCATAATGGCACTGTCGTAGATTAAAAATATAAGTTAACTAAGTCATAAAAAGTATGTTGTAATAATAATATAATAAGTTTGAAAAAAGTTTAAAATTTCTTTTACGATATTAGTCGGCATAAAAGTACGCAACTTTGCCATCGTTTACTGATGCTGTATCGTTTATAGATTCAGAGATACTGAGGCTTGAAATTGGGACACCATGTAAACTTTATTGCATAAAGTAATAACAATAAATCATTGACATAATAGTAGTATATTAAACCCATTATAACATACCACAGTAAAAAACAAAATATGCAAATACATAGATAGAGCTAAGCAGATGGACAAGTTTCCAAAAATTATAAAGTTAACGTGTCAAAAAAAATAAAAATATTTTTAAAATTAAATTAAATTCATGGTCGTTAACACAGAAGCAAGACAAATAGGTCGGGTCTGTTATTTTTAGCATGTATTATTGTAACTACTCAATTTCGCAATTTTATTAATATTCTATTGCGAGGCGACGCAAGTTCAAGTTTACAACAACAATCTGCGTCTTTGGGAAAATATTTAAACTAGAACATCACAAAATGAAACGCAGAACTTATTGTAATTAGGTATATTATCTATATTTTTTCTACTCCAACATGAATATTTTCTTTACAATTTAAACTACTGAATGGATAAGGCCCGTATTATCCATCTCCTGCTAACTTTATCAGCAAGATAATTTCCAAAGAAACCATTGTTGGGACAATTATCTGGCTGGTAACTCCTAACGAAACAGAGACATTTACGGGCAGCTCAGTTCTTTTTTGGAAAAACGCTCAGACCAGTCGATTTTGTTTTCGAGGGGGACACAAAATGGGCAAAAAATCACGTTAACACGTGCAGCCTCCTGGGTGGGGGTGGCACAACCCCTAAAATCTTAAATAGAAGGGGGGGCGAGTGATATCTTTAAAGGTCTTTCAATTTCCTTTACTTCTGAACTGAAGTACATGAATTTTACATCATTATAAAGGGAATTGACATACCTTTAAAATAAGGTATCACTCGACCCCTCCCCCCTTTCCATTTAAGATTTTAGGGGTGGTGCCACCCCTGCCCAGGGGGCTGCACGTGTTAACGTGATTTTTTGCCAATTTTGTGTCCCCCTCAAAAACAAAATCGACGGGTCTAAGCGTTTTTCCAAAAAAGAACTGAGCTGCCAGTAAATGTCTTAGTTTCGTTTTCGATGCGCCACCCTGTATACAGTGAGGACATAAAATCTGGAAAAGCACCTTTTTAAGGTAAACGAAGCATCGGAATAAAAAAACGCTCGTACACGTCGATTTTATATTATTTCACGAATCTTTTAAGATTTCTAAAAAATATACAGGGTGCTTTAAGAAAACTGGGCGAGTGTTAACTGTATTTGTTTAAATGGGACATCCTGTATGTAATTGCATTTTTGAATTTTACGAAAAATTCTAAGCACATTTCGTGTGGAATGTCCTATATCTAAGTTCAACTGTTTTGAAAATATTGCCAGTTAAAAACTGACACTTTTGTAATTACAGGGTAAATGTGTCGTGGATTATGTTAAATAAATTGTCTACATGTATCGAATGCAGAGGCATTCATCTTCAGGAGAACAAATAAACTTAAGAAGAAAAGGGTAGATATTATCCTAACGGAGCTTGACGATTAAAATATTAGATGAAATAAAGGTTCAATGAGTAGAATAAGGAGAATCACTACCAAAATACACGTCATAACGTGAAAAGGGAAATTACAGTAAGGTTTGTAGCTTTGGGTACTATCAGAATTTAAGTGCAGAATAAAGGTTTTAACAACCAGGTGTAAGGAAGGGAATTGTTAAGAGAAATGGAAAGTAATCTGGGTAGAAAATAAATAATTTATTTTGAAAGATACTATGAGCTTGGTATAATAAAAACTATGGAAATGAAGTGTGAGCAAGATAAATGTTGAAAACAAGTTTTTTATAAAAAATAAATTGATGGGATGACCATACTAGGATAAAGCAAAACATGATCTCTAGACGCCCATGTGGATGCTATAATATACTATTTCCAGAAAAAAACTTTTTAAACATTTGGTAAATTTTCTAAACTTTTTATGTATAATTATGTTGATGTTATGAATTATTATGTGTCAGTGTAATATTTGAATGCATTGCAATGTTTATGAAGAGTAGGTATTATAAAAATTAATAATATCCAAATAACTATTGGGTTTATACAAATGTTTAGTGAGTTCTAAGAAATGTAGGTATACTATTATATATTTGATAATTTTTTTTAAATGCCTTAAAATACTACGGCAGAACCCCAAATCATAATCAGATATTATAATTTAGAATAATATATACATACCTTTAAATTTAAAAAAAATGTGTATTTTTTAAATAAGGTACTTATGTATGTATGCTGTTTAACTCTAAGAAAAATATTAATAAAAATAAAAATGTTTGTAACATTATTACAATACTAAAAACGATATCGAAAAAGCTATGATATGAAACTAAAATAAGAAAAAAAAAATTTTGCAAGACAAAAAAAGTTTTAAATAAATAACAAAACAACACGTTAAAACACAACTGGTTCACTACGTTTTAAATTTAATAGTAGTCTGAATTTTAAACCCATTAAAGTAAATAAAGGGGTGAACGTCTAGGAAAGGGTCAAAAGCATTGTGTAAAACAAAACATACAACATTGTGCACTTCATGACATCAAAAATGCATGAAAATAAATAATTACAGCCTAGTAGTCATGCGGGCAACCGTGCTATACCTTCAGTGATTGGCTAACATTTCGATTTTAAACATGTTTAAAAGTTCTCTTGCACGTAACTTAATTCTTTAATAACTTATCCCCCTGTGTTTAGGGTACACAAACAGGGGGCGAGGGGTTCCAAGGGTAATGGGACCCCTCTGCCAAATTAATGGGTGACACTAGATATATAGTAATTTTTTTTTGGTGTACTCTTGCAAGATGGAGTCAAAGACATGTGAATTCTGGTATGTTTACTTTCCATAACAAAATTCACAACGTCACGTTTGGGCTAATTACGGCTCACTAAAAATCTGAGGAAATTATGAGATCCTGATATCAGCTGATCGATGACAAATTACTGCTGTCGTCTGTCGGAAAACGAGAGAATTGGTTAAGCAGACTATATAAAGTAGGCTGATAAAAACTAGCAGAGTTCAAATCATTTGAACAAAAACGTTATATTACCATAATTAGCTGCTTGATTGGTAGTAATGAAAATTAACGTACTATTTTTTGACTTTATTTCCAATTGCCTTACTGTATTTTCTCTGTCTCTCGCTCTCTCTCTCTGCTCCCTTGCAAAGACAAAGACTGTATTTAATGTTGTTTCAGAATTTGAAATAGTAACGAGTTCAAGGTCAGCAAACACGGGGGATGGTTATATCTTCCCCGAGAATTCAAAAACTCTTATTATCTATATTATGCAATCATTATTTTTAATAAAATCGAAAATGTCACCATGGAGAAAAAATATTTTAGTATTTTGCCAGAAACCAAGTTTAGATCCTGTTTCATTCATTCTTCGCGCACCTGTCAATTTATTCCGGCATTTAGGAGGCAGATTGTTCGATATTATTTTGTTTTGGAGGAACCAAAGGTTATATTTTTGAAAAAACAGCTCCAAAGGAGTAAAATCACTAGTACCAGTACCAAAGTGCATGCAGAGCTGGGCGGAACTCGAATACAAGTACTCAATTTCTGTATTTTGAGTACAAGCAGTGTACTTATTTCAGGAGTATTTTTTTAAATGTTTTTGTTCGTGTATTTGGAGTATTTTAGATTACAAAAATATATTCGAGTCCACTTTCTTCTCAATAACCTTAATAAAAAGTACTTAAAAATAAAATAGGATACAAGGCAATTGTAAAAATCCAGCCCTGGAAAAAGCATGGTATTATACAGGGTGGCCGCTCTCAACGCAGGATTCCAAAGCATCTAAACTACACAACTTTTTAATGTTTCTCAAAAACATAGTTATAAGAAGGTATAAGTTCTATACTTTAACAACCTATATTTTATAATTTCCTATAAAATTCCACGCATATTTTGTATAGAATGTTATGTCTAAATTCAATTGTTTAAAATATGGAAGGCTTCGCCAGGCTGTAGCATTGAAACGGCGCATCTTAAAATGGTTTTCACCTCCCTATCTCCGTTTTTTATTCTCTATACAATGAGACCAACTTCCGGTTTAACATGTTAAACCAAAAAAATGTTTTTGCGGTTTAACATGGAAGTTATAACTTTTAGATCGAGAATAAAAAACTAAGATCGGGAGGTGCCCTGACTATTTAAGTCACCCTATAAAATTTAAAATAATTTTAAATTGTAGATCTAATGCCTCTTTATAATTCTGTTTTTGAAATACAGGGTGATTCCTAAGTTGATACTTCTTTTTTAGCTGTGTATAGAATACATTAAAATAAACATTTTTAAATACCTTTTTCAAAAAACTTTAAAATATGCGTGATACAGTAAGTAAGTAAAGTAACAATATAAGTGCGGGCCTGGTCATCAAAACGTAGCCTGCTATTATTATTGTTATTCGTCTCTTATTAATCATGCAATTTACGGGTAGGTGGTGATTTATTTGGCAATACGTTGCGGTGTGTTTTTCTGAAGCAAGTTAATTTTAAATTGGTGACACGTGAAAATGGTAAAATTTGAAAACAATGAACTAGTAAATATGGCACTAATTTACGGTAAGTGTCGTCAGAGTGCGGCTGCTGCTTCGAGATTATACTCAGAACGCTTTTCCTTGCGGGCTCATCCTAAACCCAGAAGTTTTCTTAATGTTATTTAACGGGCAAGTTAGGCAGAACCGTATTTGATCTATAGTGTAATAAATGAATGTACCTTATTTCTGAATTTTTGCCTTCTATACACAGCTTAAAAAGAAGTATCAACTTAGGAATCACCCTGTATATATTTAAAAGTTGAGTAGTTTAGATGTTATGAAAACCCGCATTGAGGGCGGGCCACCATGTATTATCTGTGAATGTAGATATTTGCATGTTTAATTATAGATTTAATTATAATAATTATATGGCGGTGAAATGTTAAATTTGCTTTAAGTCTGTATTTATTATTTTTCTTTTCAAATTAATTTTTCTTCAAACAAATTGTTATTTTGTTGGAGAATAGGTTAATCGGCTAAGTGATGATGACCAACCGTATTTCAAATTTAGGTTCTTTTTTTTTGGATAAGTCGATCAAAGTCAACGGAATATTGGCATTCTTCTTTCATTGCATTAACCGCCTTCGTATCTCCTACCGTTTTTTTGTAACACCCTGTATAATTACCCCATTCGTGTGGTAAAAGTGTCCTAAAGAACCCTACTGTAACCATCCATAAATATATTAAAATATAGTTGTATGTTACCCCGTTCTGTTGCCATAGTAAAACGAAGAAACAACGTTTTATCGGGGTGGGGGGGAGTATTGGGGCGCGTGAAGTGAGTCATATGATTTAATATTCAGCGGTGAAAACGGAAATTTACACAACGTCCAATGACAACAGGTCGATAGTGGCTTTATCTAAAAGCGCGAATTTAACGTAAAAACGGATTGCTCGAGTTTTTATGTTATATTAATAATTTTTTTTTATCCAATTTTGATATTTTTGCGCCTGGTCACACTGGTTCACGATGACTGTCTGTCTGTGTGAAAGCTTAAAAACTATTTGACGTGGAATGACGAAATTTTGTATGTCGATTAGCCCTGCTCAAACCACGGTATAGTTTAGGTTTGCTATACAGGGTAGGGACTTTAACTGGAAGAAATTCGCTAGAAGTTTAGGAAAAAATTATTTTGAAAAATGGAAAAATACGTCGATTGAGATATTGTATGAGCTACATTTTGGCATCAAATTTTTTTACCTTGTGTAAGGTGAGATAACTTATTTTTTTTAAATGGGAAGATACTACTTATGATATCTTTTTGGAAAGCTCTTCTAAAGAGAAAATTTAATATCTTATTGTTTTTAATTTATTTTTTATCGTAAAAAAATTAAGTTGGGTTATGTTTCACCCCCTTAAAAGGATTGAAAAAACAAATTTTTGTTATAAGCATGAAGCCCACAAAACATCTTAATCTACGTGTTAAATCATTTTATATTTTTTTCAACATTCTAGCGAATTTGTTCCAATGAAAGTCCTCACCCTGGGGCAATGAAAATAAATTAAAATTTAAAAAAATAGGATATTCAATTTTATCTTTAAAAGAGTTTTCCAAAAAGGTATCATAAGTCGTATCTTCCTATTTAAAAAAATTAAGTTGGGTTATGTTTCACTTTATATAGGAGTTAAAAAAAATTCTTGGCGCCAAAATGTAGCTCATACAAAATCTCAATCGACGTGTTCATTTTTCCAAAATATTTTTTCCTAAAGTTCTAGCGATTTTGTTCCAGTTAGTCACCACCCATATCAGCTATACAGGGTGTCCGAAATAAGTGTGTAATATTTTTAGGGCGTAAAGTATGCCAAAAATACGACAAAACTGTCCTATAAACATATCCCCAGAAATGTTTCTTTAGGGGGCTAGAGCCCCTCGCAGAGGGGAGAGTTTTTTTTAATAGCCTAGAAACCGTTTAAGATAATGCAATGAAAATTGGTACATGCCTTTGAATCAATAAGTTGTAAAATAGAGTGAAAATATTTGTCCCAGTGGCGTAGCACAAAGTAGGGCTTAAGATAAATATAATCCTATTATTTTTATTTCCGAGACTTTTTAATTTTTGAAAAATCTAGAGTTCGCACTTTAAAAAAAATATTTTTGTTTTATTTCGATGGAAAGCACAGTTTTAGAGTAAAATTAATTTTAAATATAACCACAGATTATCTGTGATATAACGTGTTTTTCAAAAGGAAGGATATATAGTATATATTATATACCGTATGATTTAAGTTTTTGGAATAAAATCACGAAAACTGTTATTATTGCAATCTCTGCAACTCGGAAATGAACGAAGATATCGAACTGCGGTTTTCACGTTTTTTCTTGCAAATTTAACCTACTTTCCTACTAACCTGTCCTAATTATATCATATGATTTAAGTTTTTAGGATAAAATCAAAAAAACGGTTATTGTTACAAATTGCGCCCTCTAACAATTTTATCAGGAACTATCGCGTACCAATGGATACGACAATTAAAAGTACTTACCTTTCTCTTCCAAACAAGAAGTTACAGCAATTTAACTGATTACATTTTCAATAAACTCTCATTAAGGTCAGTACTCCAATGAGTCTTAGACCAAAATGATCGAGAAATATCCAAGCTTTCTAATAATGTTACGAAAAGTATTCCTTAATAGGGACATTTTTGGAGAAATTCAGAATTTTAATTTTGTGCCCCCTTCGGTGAAATGCGGAACTAAAAAATTATTATCAGAATTTTCATATGGCCACTTTAATTACAAGTTCCTATTCCTAGTAGTTTCCGAGATATGGCCGATGGCCACCCTTAATGCATCACCCTGTATACTCGAAGCGGTAAGAATCGTCCTAAAGTTGCCAGTAACTGACGTAGTGTTACATTATTTAATGCAGGAATGCAGCTCATGTCGAAATTAAAAATTAGATAAATTAATTTAAAATTATACAAACTAGACATAAACAATTTGTAACCTTGCCCTAACCTATACGAACATACATATAATTCTGGAATACAGGAAAATAATTGTTTTTATTATTTAATAATTGGTAATATCACAACTTTTGGATTTTTCTAATTGACACGACTGGTACTGAGCTGTAATGGGTACGGGGTGTCCCTAATGCAAAGCTCATCATGGATATCTCGGAAACAGCGTCGGTCCAATATGGTGGCAAAGTTGCGGAATTTTGTGCTCAGTAATATTGAATACAAAAATTTGAGCTTTCTTTTTTACTTTTTGAAATATTCGAAAGAAACTGAAATTTTGAGTTTTGTTTTTTTAATTTATCTGACTTATTTTAAGCGCTACAGAAACACAAATACAACATTGTTTAAACAACGTGTTTTTATAATTCCGGTACGTTTCGTTTTTGTGGAACTGTTATCAACTTTAATTTTTTAAATACGGACCTGCATTTTTTATTTTATTATATCTTAAAGCTTTAAATTCAACCATGTATAACACTTAATAATTTTAAGACGTTTTGATATCATCTTTACATCATCAGGAATTTGATAATTACTTTTAAATAAATAGGGCTCTGGTGTCAGTTACTAAACAATTTCTATCAAACACAACATGCAGATGAAAAAAATGAATGCGGAATTTAACAGTTATACAATGAATTAACTATACTTAGATTGCCGATGCGTAGATTAAAGGGCTATCGAACTATTGCCCAAAAATTACATTTTTAATTGTAGTTTTTATTAATAATATATCTAAAGCAGATAATTAAAAAACAAACAAATATTTTAAATAAAAAACTGAATAAATAAAAAGTTCAAACGATCCAAAAAAACAAAAACTCAAATTTAAGATTTAATATAAATTATAAAAAAGCATGAAATAAAGCTAAACAAGCCAAATATGGCTATGACGGAAACTTTATACTTGATGGTTTGGCTTAATTATGTTGACAGATATAGTAAGTAGTCACCTTTTTGTTGTTCAATGGGCGATATTTAAATTGCTAAGGCTTAGTCAAAAATGCATTCGAGAGGAAGGATACTTGATATACAGAAATGTTTTTACTTTTTGTTTTTGTTTATGGTCTTTTTTCTTTCAATTTGTTTCCTACATAATACATTATATCCTGCTGTATGCAATTATGCCTTAAATAAATGCCAGGGCCGTATTTATTTAAAACTAATTATCAAATTCCTGATAACGTAAAGATAAAATCAAAACGTTTGAAAGGTATTAAGTGTGATACATGGTTGAATTTAGCTTTAAAGAGAATTTAAAAAACAAAATAAAACATGCAGGTCAGTATTTAAAAAAATAAAGTTGATAACAATTCCACAAAAACGAAACGTTGTACCAAAATTCTAAAAACATGATATAAATCTAAAAAGTTGCTTTAACAATGTTGTATTTGTTTTTCTGTAGCGGTTAAAATAAGTTAGATAAATTTTTTTAAAAATTTTAGTTTTTTTCCGAATATTTTAATAAGTAAAAAAGAAACTCAAATTTTTTTTATAATATTACTGGGCACAAAATTCCGCAACTATGCCACCATTTGACCGATGCTCTATCTCTTATAGTTTCCAAGATACCCATGATGAGCATCGAATTTGGAACACCCTGTACAGTAAGTAGGTACTTAACATAAAGCTGTAACCAACAAACTAATAAAATTCCATTTTTCTTGCTTTGTATTCTAGAAACGTCAATTTTAAAATCAGCAGATATTATAGCCATCACATAAGAGACAAAAAAGTCAATGTACCAACGAGTCCAAGAGACAGCCTACCCAATAAACTAAAAATGGTGCGGATCGATCCAACTTCGATGAAAATATGCGCGTTTGAAACTCAACTACTTTTTACATATTTTTAATGAAAACTTACCTGTAAGATTCTTGTTTTCCTTATAAGGTATATGCATGTGCGTACGTCCATCCCTGTATTTTTTCGCTAATCCAAAATCTATAATGTATACTAGGTTACCCTTCTTTCCAAGACCCATAAGGAAATTGTCAGGCTTAATATCTCTGCAAGAAAAAACAAATAAATTTGATTCAAAAATGTGTGTAATTAAAAAATGAATTCGTTTATTTTTTAAGCATCCCAACACATATACATACACTATATTGCTAATACCATAATTCAATGATGACACCACTGTAGGCAGATGATCAGGGTTTGTTGAGTTTGCGCAGCTCGGAAATTTGCTTCTTGATGTAAACATTTGACAGGGCCGACTCTCAAAATATTTTTACCAGCTTTTATTTAAATTCACCCGTTTAGTTCGGGTGTGTACAGTTTATGGTCAAATAAAACTAAGTAACCAATATTTTACATACCTGAAATACCTTATTCCTGGTATTGAACCGCGATTCGTGCAAAAAAGGATCATGCACTTTTTTCTACCCATCTTGAGACACAAGTCGCTAACAATAACAAAATATCTGCTAAAGTTGTATACCTAAATTCGCAACCAAAACTTAAAAATAATATCCACAACCACACACGGAACATCCGAAAGAATACAACGTAAAAAAAGATGGAAACGACTAACAACTTACACACTAACAAAAAAAATTTAAAGTAAAGTTTTATAAATATTAACACCCAAAACTTCGAAATTATAACCACACACGAAGGAACGAAACAAAAGATGTCGACGAATAAAAATACAAATAACGGCGAGTCGGTTCTGTTTACGTTCTGTTAGATATCGTGTCGGTTCCCTAATTTTTCCCCTACTGCGCAAGCGCCACGGCCCACAACTCAGGTTATTTTGAATCGCACGATGGGTGTCTTCTTGCTTCGTGCGGCTACTTGTATTGGCAATATAGTGTATGTATGTATATATCTAATCCCAACCCAGTGTCATCAACAAGGATCTCAGTCAGGAGGGTGGGCGCATCAGGGAACCATTACCCGTGGAAGGCAGCTCTTTGTACAGGGTGGTACTACTTGATTCACCACTATTAGTATCTTGTAAACGGTAATTCGTGGGTGACCTAGCAATACCTCCTAATTGTTTCTGATTTTGTAAGTCATATATTAATATAGTATACAGGGTGTCCCGAAATTAGGTGACAATATTTTAAGGGGATAAAGAACATCCAAAAATAGGACTAAAATCCTCTATTAATATACCTTCAAAAACGCTTTGTTATGGGGCTAGAGCCCCCCGAATGGAAGCTATGATAAGCGGTTTTTTCACAATATCTCAGAAACTGATTGAAGTATCAAACAAACTTTGATACATGTTTTACCCATGACAAGACGCAATAAACGGTTTGTTAAGCTTAGGTGTATTTTTTCCAGTGGCGTCCCACTGGATAGGTACTGAGGAGAATATTGCCCTAACTTTTTTATTTATAGGATTTTTTAACGTCAGGTGCAATTTTTAAAAGCACTAAAGTATTCTATCAAAAAAAGATACTCTTGCTTCATTTTGGTAGGATTTACCATTTTTCAGTAAAATCGATTTAAAAATTTTCGGTTTTTTACAAGCCGTTGAAAAGGCTAAGGTGTTTTTTGCATATCTCAGCAAACACTTAATATTAAAACATGAAATTTATTAGAAGTTCTACTAGCGACAAGGCATATTTATTAAAGGATGTAACATTAAAATATTTTTCCAGTGGCGTTGCACGGGGTGGAGCCTAAAGTAAATGTTACAATTTTTTTTTAATTTGAGGGGCTTTCATACTTCTAATGTAATTTTTTTAAATCATTGGGAAACACGACCTCAGGAAGATCATTCCACAAAGATGACGTTCTCCAGATGAAAGAATTCTTGAACAATGAAGTTCGAGGAGTACTAAGCTGAACAACATATGGATGAGCGGCAGTGGTTCGCCGTGTATTTCTGTTTTGCATTGCTCTAGGTGGAATCAAGTGGGCAATGTCAGTCGAACACCTGCCATGGAAATATCTGTAAAAGAGAGCCAAATCACCAACCTGTCTTCGATGCTCCAGGCTATCGAGGGTCTTGGTCAGCTCGGGGTCGCCGATCAGACGAACGGCTCTCCTTTGAATGGAATCCAGTAGCCGAAGGGTGTGCTTGGGTGCAGAGCTCCAGACATGAGAGCAATATTCTAATGATGGTCGAATCTGGGCTTTGTAGAGTGTCAAAAGTTGATGAGGTGTGTACAACCTTTTGGTGCGGAAAAGTACACCAAGTTTCTGTGCAGCTGCCTTGGCAATTGCGGCAACGTGATCATGCCAAGACATATTACCTCCCAGATTGACTCCCAGCAAATTAATAGACGGGTAATTGCGTGTCCTGCCATGACTATATCCGGTTCTGCAATGTTAACCTTTTTGGAGAAGACTGCTGCCTGGGTTTTCTTAGCATTAAATTCGACTTGGTTACTGTCACCCCAAGCCAAAATTTCTTCCAGGTCATTGTTGAGGCGCAATACTTCATGCTGCCTGCGAAGATGTGCGTCGGCAGCGGATGTTTGGGGAGTCAAGGTAAAAGATGAGACAAGTGTGCTGTCATCAGCAAAGCTATAAATTGGATTTTGGGTTTTCCCTAGAAGGTCGTTAATATACAGTAAAAAGAGGGTAGGCGACAATATGGACCCTTGAGGAACACCGGCATTGATGGTGAAGGTGTCTGAGAGAAACCCGTCAATCGCCACTTGCAGAGAACGGTTCTTAAGGAAGCTGGTTAACCATAAACAAAATCCATTAGGCATACCGTAGGATCGCAATTTACTTAGAAGCCCATCGTGCCAAACACGATCAAAAGCCCTAGAGATGTCCAGTGCAACAGCCCGGGATTCTCCATGATGTTCGATGGTGTTGCTCCAAAGATGGGTGACATATGCCAGAAGGTCACCTGTTGATCTGGACTTACGAAAACCGTATTGATGGTCGCTGATAATGTTAAGCCCTTCCAGATACTTTAGGAGTTGTTGGTTAATAGCTTTCTCCATTACTTTTGAAATTACTGAAAGCAATGCGACGGGTCGGTAGTTGCTTGGCAGGGTCTTTTTACCTTTCTTTGGAATGGGCTGGACACGCGCCGACTTCCAGCAGGATGGAAATATTCCTTTTTTTTAGGATAAGTTGAAAAGTCTACAAAATACTGGCGTAAGTTCATCGGCGCATGTTTTGAGAACAATGATAGGAATTTCGTCTGGACCAGAAGCTTTATTGACGTCGAGTCCTTTAAGAATCTGTTTAACAAGACGCTGGCGGAACACGATTTCAGACATTTGCGATTAAACTGAGGGAATGTTGGGTGGTGGTTTTTCCTAAAAGTCTACAGTGGAATGCGAGGAAAATAGTTCAGCAAGAAGGTTTGCTTTATCCTCGGCTGTGGTTGCTATTGTGCCGTCGGAACGTGTTAGAGGTGGAATAGTTGACTTTGTAAAGTCAAGTCGAAGTGGATGATTATATCAAACATGATTTGTGGCCACAACAAAAAGATTAAATTGTTACATTATTTATCCTAATAAACAAAATAGGCTAAAGTCCGTACAATTGCTGGCTGGATGCACGACACAGCTTCTGACGTATTTTTTGATTTAAGTAAGTCATGTCGTTGATTAAATCGTATATTTTTTAAATTCTGTTAGGAATATAATTAGCTTCAAAATGAGCCCTTCTGTTCTTGCTGAATAATAAGACATATTTTCAGAATATATTCTAACTAACCCTTTTTGCTTTCAAATGACTTTTACAGTTCTTTGAAAAGACAATGGTTGTCAAAACGACTTTTATGCCAATTGACAGGATTCTTTAATTAATAACAGACCTACCTTATTTTTTGTTTCTGTTATGATTATGTATTTGCGAGTTGTGACGTGCATCCAGCCAGTAATTGTACGGACTTTATGGAGTAGTTTTAATCAAATCAAAATAGTGGAAATAGATGGTACTTTCCAGTGGCGTGCAAAGCCGTTTGAACAGGGTAGGCAAACATTTAATTTCAAAACAATTGAAATTTTCAACAGAGTTGACATCGCCATTACCTCAATTACATGTACGTGGACATGTCCACTTCTCCATTTTTTTTCGACAACCGACGGCGACGTTAATAGCAAAAGTAAACACTGGGCGAAAACACTAATATGTATTATTATGAATAAATTTCATCCACATTCGTTTTATATTCAGATTGTAAATCTAACATCGACTTGATTAAACTCCAAGTCAATGATTATGTAAATTACTTATTAGCAAAAATTATTTTAAATCATCATAAAAGTACTTCTTATTTTACGTTACAAATAAAGATCTTAACTAACCTGACATGTTTTATATCGAGAACGCGTAGTATTTTTTGAAACTACGACAAAATTGGAAGGTTGGCACTAAAGCATTTTACCAACGCGGGCCGACGGATGCTCAGCTAGAGAGTCACGTGTATTTGTCCTCTTTCTAGCTTACTGCCTACCGGCTCTCGCTCGCTTTATAAAAGCAGTGCTTTTTCTCTCCCATAAGCGGTTAATGTAATGTAAAATTATTGCTTTCGAAATTCTTATAAGGGTTGCTTATACAGGCTCTTAACATACATAAATACAAACCTATGAATAAAATTCCTTGAGTGGATAAAATCGGTACGAGAGATCAGTTGGTCGGCCAGCAAGAGGACCGTTTTGAGCGAAAATCGTCGAGAGCAGAAATTAAATAGATCTTCTAACGAAGGCCCTAGAAGTTCCATTACCATCACGTTATAGTCACCTTCTGAACCGCACCATTTAATTTGGGGGATTCCCACTGGAACAAAAATATATCATTATAACATTGTGTCATTGACCTTTCCTGTGTCATTATGATAGATAAATCTATCAAACCCTCTACCGGTGAATTTGTCATTTAAGGGACTATTTGTTTCTGTAAAAGTATACAGGAAGTTCTATTTAAGATAAAAGGTTGTATTTTTTCTGACCAGCACTGAATGGGCTCTTTAACTATTGTCAAACTTGCAAGTTTTGGCATTACAATTGTTTTTCATCAATAAAACTGTTGCTTACATTTGAATAATGGAGGCTAATTATAAAAATAATATTTATTTTTAAAAAATCAGTGGCGATTCATTTTTTTGATTAAAAATATTTCAGGGAATGTTAACAGGGACGCCACTGAAAATTTTAAAATACAAAGCGATTTTAGACATTGGGGAAATAATGTATGTTCATAATAAAATAAAGAATTTTTCTTAAAATCGTCCAAGTATTATCGCCTTTTCGGATTAGCATTTAATTATGAAACACCCTGTATATGATTACGTCAATAATTTTGCACCTTAAGTAACATAAAGTTATTTGGACGTAATCGGTTTTTTATATTATTTTTGAGGTAATTAATGTCCCAGTGTCAGTATATACTTTTCCTACGACCACCTATGAAAATGAGAAAAAAGCACGGTTAATTCGGCTAGAAAGCGCCGTATATCACACGCGTGTTAAAAACAATTATTTCAACACTAGTGTTAAAATACAAGGCACACTATTTTATTTAAACAAATGGTGCCAATTTGACACCCCTATTTATTTTTTAAAAACTAATTTTAGAAAGCAGTAATTGTAAAGTGTTTAACCTATTGGTCATGTATTTGTCGAGTGATTCAGAATTAGAGTGTAAAAAAAACGCCATCTGAAATTATAAAAAATGTTAATAATACACTGGAAAATCTAATACCAGAAAAAACAAATCGCGCTGAAGAGAGTGTCATGTATTAAACAATAAATGTTAATCGGTAGCGATAGCGTAGAGAATAGAGCTCTAGCTTACAGATCGCAAGGTCACAGGTTCGAATCCCATCAGGAGTATTTGACTTTTTTTTATTAAAACATTAAATAATTTATAGAATTATTTTGAATTGAAATCTTCCTTGTTGGGTGAATTTTTTTAATTTATGATTAATAAATCTTTCCTTGATTAAATTTAAAATTTTTCATTATGGTTAATCTAGAAGTCAATCCAAGATTAGTTCTTCCTATGATATATATAAATATGAAAAAGTTAAACTACAAATAAAGAAAAAGCCTATTGACAAACTATGAAACCAGGTATTAAGTGGAACATACTTAATCCTAAGTATGCTAATTTCAACACTAGTGTTGATATATTTTTTTCAACACTAGTGTTGAAATATTTTTTTCACAAATCAAAGGCTTTTTTTTTATGATTCTTTGTGGTCGTAGGAAAAATAGTGTACATTACTCGTGTGAAAGTGATTATTATAAAACTCGGAGAATTTCCGCACTCGGCTGACGCCTCGTACTAAATATCTCATCGTTTGAAAAGTATCATGTTTATCACTTGTTATGTAATATACTATTTCAGCACTTCCTGAATAAATTTAAAAAAATTGCAACTAAGCAATCTACTGTTCTTTACCAAAAAAAGTAGTCACAAAATCGGTGTTTTAATAAATAATCATTATCTAATACTTTTACTCAAATATTTTTAAATTGTCAATCTTAAATTTCACATAAATTATGGTCAGTTCATTCATTTGAAATTCTCTCTCCAGGTAATGTAAGTCTGAGTATTATTTCCCTGAAATCCTTTCTCTTAATTCTCGGGACTTCAACTGTTTCACTGATATAGAAATACTGTGAATTGGGCCAGGATATGAACTTTTTAACTAGTGTATTTCACGTTAATTCCAGGTTGTCCAGAACACATACAGGGTGGCCCAGTGTGACAAAGTAATATACCATCTCTACTTGTAAAGATATCAACAAAAAGTTTTTTTAAAAGTTGTGAGCTATAAAAACATGTATGTCCTAAAATGATTTTTAAATATACAGGATGGTCCAGAAAAGTAGGACAATAAAAAGATACCTTTTTTTACAAAATTATCGATATGACGCCATATTTAGTTTTTTGCAACGTTACCAAACAAAATGCAAAAATCTTAAAATTTTGGAAAAAACATGATAGTACAAAATTACCTGTATTTTTCAATTAGAGTATCAAATATCGAAAATCTTGTAAGCTCTTAAGTTAAGGGATAGAAAGACTGTCTTGTCACCCAAATGGGACACCCTGTAGATACCATCATTTCATTGGTGAAAACAGAACTTCAATATCTTGCTTATATATAGTTTTTTGTAATTCGGGTAAAAAAAAAGCCGGTATTTTACATGGCAAATTTTAACGCGGTAGGATATATTTAATTTACTAATTAGGCATTTTTGATTGTGAGTAAACAATGCTTGCCAATGTCATTTATGTCACAGATAAAGTTGCTGGTTAGTTAATTATTGTTAGAATCTTTATGCAACCCAACATAAAAGTTTTTATCTTTAATGTTTAGTATGTTGTTAATTTTTGTTTTGGATGTTAGGTCTAATGATGCCCATATAGGGTGAAACATGTAACCGTCCAAGTTTATATAATATTCATAAGGAAATTTAAAAATAAATAAAGACCATGCAAGTTCTTCTCTGAGTTTTGATTTTTTTGAAAATTACTTTTTGTAATTAGTATAATACCTATACTATAAAAACGTAAATCTTGGGTTGGGGGCCCTGTAAAACAGTATTCTTATTAGTTATCATTTTGTGCATAAAACAGGTAAAGGATGTTAATTATAAAGGGATCAATTACCGCTTCGAGTATTCTAATTTTTAAACAAGTTTATTTTCAAATATTTATAACATAATACATATGAACAACAACATACAGCTAGTGGAAAAAAATATTTTTTGTCAGATGATAAAATAAGCATTTTTTAATGTGTGTGTGTTCTGGGTTACTGATGACCACTTCTCGTTTCCAACATTCAGCGAGCTTGCTCTTTGGACCTACATTTTAACGTGGGTTTCGAACCACAATCCTCAGTCATGCGACACCCCCCAAAAGCTATCGACCCTCAGTTTATTGCCATTGCGTGACCTATCGATTGGGGAGTGTGTACCTTCTTCCGCACCCCACGAGATGTCCGATCTCATCCAGCCTGGTTACCGGCGTGAATGGGGTGAATTGGGAGATGATCAACGACGAGAAAACAAAGATAGACCCCGCATCTCATTCATAAAATTACTTTTGCGCGGAGCCTACAACTCATTGAATATAAGAGGGCGATAGCATGTGACTAATATTAAATCCAGGCACTAAATCGGTTATTTTGCAACCTAACACTGTCTCACCATATTGTTTTTTTTTTATAATTAACCCACAAAACTTTCAAACACTAAACTCTCATCACTTTTTATTTAATAAAGCTGGAAACAAATAATTTATTGTTCTTTATGTCAAACTTGGGTCCACTACTATTTAATATTTTCATAAACGACATATCTTCATGTTTCCTCTTCAGTAAGTTTTTATGTTTTACTGATGATCTCAAGTTTTTTGCAAGGGTTTCTGACATGGAAGACTGTCTAAACATTCAAGAGGACCTAAATAGGTTGGTCGAATGGTGTGTAGCTAATGGCATGGAGCTTAACGCTGCTAAATGTAAGGTCTGTTTCTCAAAGGGACGCAATCCAATCATCTGGAACTATTACTTCAACGATAACCAACTGTCATCAGTGACTGAGATCAGAGACTTGGGTGTTATCTTTGACTCAACACTATCATTTATTCCCCATATAACAGATATACTTACTAAGTCACTGAAAATGTTGGGCTTTCTTAAAGTTTTTTTAATATCTCGTCCATAAGACTTCTTTACTGTGCACTTGTCAGACCATACTTCGAATATTGCTCTTCTGTATGGAGTCCTTTCTATGCTAGATATATTCACAGTATTGAGCAGGTGCAACGCAGGTTTGCGAGATATCTGGCGTATAAAGCCAATATTCCCCCACCCGAAGATTTTGTGTTCAACTATAATAATCTGTATTTACTGTTTAATATCGAACCTATGATGAACAGACGCAAGCTGAAAGACTTAAGACTTATTCAGGATTGTTAATTCTCTGATTGACTGTAGCAAACGCCTATCACGAATAGGACTTCAAGTTTCTACAAGAAATACCAGACCAGCGGTACCATTCGCTCAACCATTTCACAGGACAAACTATGGACTTAACAACTTTATTTCAAGAGCTACAAGAATGGCCAACCTAAATCAAAACATTAACTTCTTTGGCAGTAACTATTCTTCTTTCAAGAGGCAGCTAGACTGATTTAATAGCTTAATTTGTTCTTGGTTATTCAAAGGCTTGAATGACTTCTTGCTATTTAGTGTTTTACTTTTTTTATCTACTTATGTTTTAGTGTTATATTTGATTACATATATCAACATTTTTATTATACAACAATGTTTATTGTACTATTTGCAAAATGGGCTTGCCCGTGAACAAATAAATAAATAAATATTAATTAAAAATAAATTGTCATTTTTATTTTCCGTATTTTCACTTACTACCGCTTGGAGGCAAACGTTGCCAAGTTTTGCACCATCGATCCGAAAAATAAATTTATTATGACTGTTCGTTAACTGTATGTTAAAGGCGATTATAAAATGTCATCGTAATGCTGGTTCACTGTGTTTTAAAATATATATTTACTTCTCGAATTCATGAAGAATAGATGACTATGTAGTATACTCAAATTGTTTTGACAAGATAACTATTTTATACTTAATTACTTTCTACAGTAGTTTAGCTCAAAAGTTAGGTTAAGTTATGTCAAACTGACAATCACGTGTCAAGTTCGATTCTGTTGCAGTTTTCATTTAAATCTCGACACAGATACAATTATATATAATATGCCAACTCGACCTTAAATAACTCAATAGATACCTGTGTTGGTGAAATTTTTAATTCGCTACGTGAATTCAGGTCGATTTATGTAAATAGGTATATCATGATAATGTGGTAAATTATTAGGAATCGAGAATACCACCTCTTGTGGCAGTCACAGAAGCTCTATTGGCTGCCATTCTATGAGAACATGTCTCGAAATGGTTTTTGTTATTAGTATTTTGACTAGTTTGAGGTTAGAATATGTTTAGAGCAATCCAACAATGTGTTTTAATTAGATATATCCTATTTTTTACTGGCGAGTCCACCGGTTAAGCCGAATCACGTTCTTAAATTGCCTATTGTATTACCGGTTGGACATAAATCATGTTCTTTTATTCATGGTGGATTTGTGGTGATTTCTATCGAGAGATCATAAAATAATTAACCAACCGATTGATGACATCATTCCACCAGCTGTCAATCATAGGTTCATCACTTCCACCACTGGTTGAATTCACCGGCGAAAAAAGAATATACCTATTTGAGCTCAAATAAAACCCACAATAGGAGAATATTTTAATCATTTGGCAACAGCGTATTATACGCTCGTAAAAATTTCCTACTATTTCTATATGGTTTCATTCATGGAACTCGTCAGAAACTAAGTGGTAGCATGAATTTTAGTTCTTGTCGGTTTGTTTTGATAAAGGGAAATGCGGGGTCTATTTTTGCTTTCTCGTCGTTGGAGATAATACATTTTACACTCTTTCCGGCATTCTTAACCCTACTAAAATTCGGATATACATTTTTTATTGTCCGAGAATCGAACTTGGACCGCCACAGTCGAATGCCAGTAACTCACCACTGCCGCGGTTAGAGGCATTTTTTAATTTTATCGTTTCTTTATAACATTCCTTATTTTTGTGTTGCGTTAGCTTTGTCTGGGCTGACGCTCACTGTTTATCGAATTATCATTATTTAATAGACAATTTTTATATTTACGGGTATGTTTTTATCAAGTAGTATATAATAAATAATGTAATATTATGTTATCTTATACGACCAAATGCTTCCAATTTTGCTCATTTAACAATTGCCATTATGGTTAGGTTGATACAACAAAAATCAATAATATAATTGTCTAAAACTACATATTATTATTAAATTATCTAATTTGGCATGATATCAGCAAAAGAACGCGCTTAGTGCTAATTACATTACAAGTATAATAAAAATAAATATTTATGTTTGTTCCTGGTATCTATTTCTGAATAGTTTTATGCTAAAAATAGGTAGATATCAGTCCTCAACCTTACTCAATAAGCGTTCGTTAATCACATTACACGGTTTAAAGTAGAATCTGTATTTTCCTGGAGCAGATTTAAAATGTATGATGACAGGCTGAGTATTAGCTTTGTTTTTAGAAAAAAATGCATCCTGCTGAATATTTAGGGAGCGATATTGTTCTATAAAATAGATTATTGCGTCTTTTGTGGAAATATGCTAGTTGCCATGCAGCCTGAAACCTTTTCATGTAACTAACTTTCAGATTTACCTTTAATTTTTGAAATATGCAGCAGTGGTGGCTCGTGATAGTCGATACAGGTGGGGCCAAAATATCAAGTCAAAAATCTTTGATGAGAGTACAGGGTGTTACAAATTCGATACATTGACATTGCTATCTCAGTAACTATAAGAGATATAAATTTGGTTAAATGGAGGCAAAGTTGCACAATTTAATGATGCATTATTTGTTAAAAAAAAATCCGATGGCTTCCGGAGCATCCGAAAAAAAAACAAGAAAAAATGAATTTGTGTTTTTATTGTCTTTACGACAAAATATTGATTTTTTGGACAAACCAAGAGCACTTACTTAAGACAATGTTTTATGCTCTTCAAGAAAATAATTCCGTTTTTTAGATACCTATATCAACTCAATTTTTTCAAATTCGGACCTGAACGTTTTAAAATTTTTGAGTAGCTTTTGACCTCTTAAAATTATTATCTTGTAAAGTACTTAAGAAAGTGCCCTTGATGGTTTTTAAAAATAATAAGTACTTTTGTCAAAAAAATAAAAACAAGTTTTTCGTTTATTTTTTCGGATATCTCTACATTTGAATAAATTTCTTTTTAACAAATTGTTCAGCATTAAAATATACAACTTTGCTTCCATTTACCAAACTCTCTATCTCTTGTAGTTACCGAGATAGCAATGCTAGTGCATCGAATTTGTACAACCCTGTATATAAAAAAAAATCGAAAAACTTACCGACTAATTAAATGGAGCATTTGCAATAGTTGTAACAAAAAATGTTCACAAAACACTCAAATTATCTTATAAGAAAACTCTATAGGCACGTCTTTTTGTTATTTGAAAATGATTCAATCACTTTTGTTCTTGAAGTCATCAATATTGTTTACAAAATGTTTTTCGGCAGGCTACATACCTAAAGCGCTAAGTGTTTCCTCTTTTATTTTATTTATTTTAAAATTGATAAACCAGAATCAGGAATATTATTATAATCCACCGACGGACTGATCTAAACCTAACCTACAAGAATAATTTATATTAAACAGTAAAAACTGTTTAAAATAGAACTATTTTAAAATTAATATCTCGACAGGGCAAACCGTATTCAAAACAGCTGCCATCTAGTATCAAGTAGTGGTAACAAAGACGAAGGCCTGATCCGATTGGAACGACAAAATAAAGCACGTGTAAATCCTACAATCCCGGACGGATCTGGCCCGCCACAAAATTTCTGAATTCCTTATGCGTCAGTAAGAGAGGGCGATATATCATTATCTCTTTCGTAAGCGATGAACCTTTGATGAACAGCATGGCCATACATAGAAATCGCCGGCGTTGGGTAGCGCGAAGGAATTTTCGCGGCGTCGCGTCGGGGAGTTTTTGCACCGTTAGGCGTTATCAGATATTAAATGAACGCAACGTCTTGAATTTTAAATTATTCACAGTTACAAAAAGAATGAAGCGTAAAGATGCAAAGCAATGATTATGAGTGTGAGTAAAAAAATAACTTGGTGTACAGGTAGGTAGGGCCATGGCACTGTGGCCCTACTGTACGAGCCGCCACTGATATGCAGTAATTTTTGCTAGTATAAATGAGCCATATTTAAAAAATATTATCTCCCAATAATAGCACTGGTTTAGACATCTATTACAAGACAAACAACATGTGAACCTTTAGCTGTGGTGGTTTAGTGGTAATAAACTGGTACTTGTTTAATTAAAATTTAATTAATATACAGGGTGATTCAGGAATAAGGAAATAAAAGATCTTTCATAAAAGCAAAAAATATTCCATTGAAAAACCGCACAGCTCATTTCTTTTAAGTTAAGCCTTTTTTTAAATGGTAATTTAAGAGACTACGGCAAAACATAAACAAGTTTACTTATTGATTTTAACAAAAATACAGAGAAACTCAAATAGACTCCTGGTCATCCCTGGACGAATAAAACGATACACAAAATATTTCATATTATACCTACTATAGCTAATTCGGAAAATTTAAGAAAAAAGTTGGTAACCTAATTACAATGAACTTTCAATTTTTATAAAAAAAAAAACTATGAAATAAATGGAAAATTTTTCAAAAATTTGTTTTGAAATGAAAGATGAGAGTATTTTTTTAAAATTTTGCTTTTATAAAATCTTAGATTGTACCTACATACCGGGTGGTGCGTCCTTACAGGACACATGGGATTTCCCATGTAAATTTCTAGGTGATCAAATATTCGCCCCGTATTGATTTTAAAGAAAACTTTTAAAAATACTTTTTAAAGAGCTTAGTGAGAGTAAAATGTGTGCCAATTTTGAACTTTTCTTGACATACCGTTTGTAAGATATTAAGAAAATTCTGCCTTCAAACTAGCTTAAATCTGGAGTACGATTCTGTTAAATTTTAATTCAGGTTAAAATAAAAATACCAGTAATCACCGCTATAATTAGATTAGCACTTGTCAATATTTGACAGCATTTTTAATTCTTTGAAATAATTGCGTGTGTCGAATATGTCTTATCGCCCCGAGCTATTCAGTTAAGGAAAAAGTTAGAATGCAGCATGAAGCAGTAGGTACTACGTACTACTCAGTAAATTTTCCTAACAGAGCCAATAATTAAGAAATATAAATTTAATGGTAGCAAAAATTAAAATTATAGGGCCAAAGAGAAGGATAATGATAGTGACCTAAATATACTGCTTCATATCGAAGAAAATAAAAGTATACTTAGTACTAGGACGCTAGGAAAAACTGTAGGCAAACATCTCAGTACTGCCTTACGAGTTTTACAAAAACACCAATACCATTCATACAAGTACGAGAAATACCAAGAATTGCTGGAAGTTGATTAAACTTTTGTTTTCAAATGATGGAACGCTATAACAATTACAGAGATTTTTAAACGACTTTTTTTCTATGGACACACATAAAAGATAAAAATGTTCGGCCCGAAAATTTGGACTAATTGAGAAACTCAATTTCAGCAGTTTGTAATAGAATCTCGCCATACGAACTGGTCAATGCAACAAGCGAGTTAAGTAACTGTTAGGATATTGTTTGGTGGCTAACGGAGGGTTGTTTGAACGTAAACAATAATTAAAATAAAACCTACGACTGGAAATATTATTAATTTTATTTAAATATTGTAATAAATTTATCAGGTCTTTGGTTATTTAATATAAAATAAAAAAAATTGTTTACTGTCTGTTGATATTTTTTTAACTGGAAGTTTATTACAGTTATTGAATAGGTAATTTTATGCAAAACCTGTCCCTAACCTTAACATTGACATAAAATAAATTTGACAAACTTTTAATCATTTATTTGCTGGTGTACTGACAGAAATGTGTCAAGTCCGTATTTTTAGTTTATATTTCTGGTTATATTTTGGATCCAGTCCAAACCATTTTTTAACTAGATATCATAAAACGGTAAATAAACAACTTTAAACCTCAAGAATCTGCCACAAAAAGAAGCTGAATATTGCAATATAGAAATTTTAACTTTATTGTCAATTTTCGTCTTTTACAATAAATTTTCCGAACTATCAATTATAATGTGATATGAAACATATTTTGTGTATACCAAGTGTATACAAATAACTAGGTACCCTATATGCAATTATTGAAAATGAACAGACATAAATCTGATATATATGTACAGTGAAACCTCTAAGGCGGACACCTACGGGACTGTCTAAATGTTGCCGCCTAATAGAGGTGTCCGCCAACGGGAATTTTTTTATTATTACTACATATACAGTGTGTCCACGGATAGAGTTCGGAAGAGGAAACACTTTTTTATTTGTGGGTTTAGAAGAAAAAGTTATTCTTTGTAAAAACGTCTGCTTGTGTCGAAACTAAAATTTCGAATATCAGATTTGCGATTACTATACAGGGTTCGTCAGAAACAACCTTTTTAGTTTTTTGGATTTTTTTTTCAATTCTTTGATTTATTAAATCAATTTTACTTGTTCTAAAACTACAATTTCGAACATTAGATTTGCGGTAACTGTACAGGGTTGGACAGAAAAAACATTTTATTATTTATTATAATTTATGATTGAATAAATTTAAGAATGTATTAATAAAAATACTTCAAAAGTAGACAAAAAAAATGTTTTTTTTTAACAACAAAATCGTTATTCGGCCAGATATAAAATTATATTCTAAGTAGGAAAGTAACAATTAATAGTTGTCTGTTCTTATGTAAATTTATTTTAAACGAAATAAAAAAAAATAAAAATGTTGTTCAGGGCTAACCCTGCATAGTAATCGTAAATTTGATATTTGAAATTGTAGTTTCAACACAAGCAGACGTTTTTATAAAGAGTGACTTTTTCCTCTAAATCTACAAAAAAAACGTTTTAAAACATGGTTAGTCACAAAACATTTTTAGTTTTTTGGATTTTGTTTAAATGATGAAATTAACCACTTTGAGAAAAATGTTTATTAGACTTTTTTGCACAATTGGTGTAATAAATCACGGTTTTAAAAATATATTCATATAATTTCAAAAAAAAAAAAATCGAAATCTAAATCATTAAAAATGTTGTTTCTGGCTAACCCTGTATAGCAATCGTAATTTTTCTATTCGGAATTGTAGTTTCAGAACAAGCAGACGTTTTTATAAAGAATAACTTTTTCTTCTAAACCCACAAATAAAAAAGTTTTTCCTCTTCCTCTTCAAATAAACATTTATTAAACATAACAAAAAAATCTATTTTTTTAGTTAGGATGTAGTAATAAAAAAAACGTGACGTTTTTCTGTCATTATTTACGACTCACAAATAAATGGCGTACGCATACGCGATTGGTTGCCGGTCTGTCTTTAGAGAGTTCTTGCACCCTAATTATGCGCCTCCCAAATACTTTTAAAAATTTTTTGTCCGATTAAAGTAGAGTTTTCGCACTCTTTGTATGAAAACGGCCTGTCCACGTCCGCCCAAGAAAGGTTAATTTGTATGGAATTTCATATACCTAGTTCCGGACTATGAAAAAATGTCCGCTTATCAGAGGTGTCCATAATGAGAGGTTTCACTGTATATCTAAAATCATAGCTAAATGATAGGTTTTTTTTTTTTTTTTTTTTACGGTTCGCCGACTACGTAGGCCATCTTGAACCGGTCATCGACCACAAATGTGATCTACCGACTGGGGAGTGTGAAACGGCACCTTCATCCTACGAGATATCCGATCTCATCCGGCCTATCCGGCGTGAATAGGATGGCTAGGTGTCGATTCATTTTACACTCTTCCCCGAGGCAAGAGCACGCCGTGTTCCCAAGCGGTCACCCGCCCAAGTACTAACCGCGCTCGACACCGCTTAACTTCGGTGATCTGCGGGAACCGGTGCTTAATATGTCGACAGGCCCTTGCCCTAAATGATAGGTAAATCCCATATTATCATTTAAAACAGACCAAAGATTTTTAAAAAATTTCCCCCTAAACACAAAAAATCCAATTGGTTTTCTAGACCTGAAGTAAGAAATGCATTTTACATACAGCAAATTTCGGTCACGTAGTGTTTGAGTAGTTAACAACAGGCCTTGTTAACATAGGCGAAGCCTAGGGGGTGGGTAGTTACTTGACTTTTTATACCAAATAATTTAGGCCAGATTGGTTAATTTCAGTTAAGCGTTACAGAAGTCTGTAACATTTATTTATGTTTCAGTCAAGTTTTTGTGGAATCGCTTTATTTGATCTTATTTTTGTTGACTTTCCATGATTCCTATATTGTTTATTATTTTTGGAAAAAATATTTAGCATTTAATACATATTTAGATAAAATGGATTTGTATATGTAATAAAAACATTTCCTACTCTACCAACCAGCTAATAAAACACCAAAAACATCGAAAAAATATTATTAGTTTGAAAAAATGTTTAAATTTCATTCTCAGTTACACAAACTTAAAACCTCAGTTTATCCTGATAGGTAAAAGCTTAGTAACGTCATTGCAATCCATAAGAATGGTCTCTTGCTGTTGATGCATTGAATAAACAAATAAACAGTTTAAAAAAAGATCTTTTTGAAATGATTTATTAAGATTCTATCTGGCTTCTTACATGTTTAATATCACATCAGTATTAGTCAATACCACAATACACTAACACCGAGACTAACACCAGTATGCTAACACTCATAAATTCTCTGTCTCTCCACAACCAAGGAAGCTTAAGTCCGGTCTACATTAGGTGCAAGAAAATGTTTTATTTTTGAACCAAAAAATAATCCTAATATAAAAATATATTATAAACAATATACTGCCTTAATTCTTCTTAGCTACTTCTATTAGGCCCTAATTACAAAGATAGTGCAGATTTGCCAGCATTTTATGTCAGGTTAGAATAGTACCGTTAAATGCGTCAAAGGGTTATGCAAACGTGCTCACATCCTCACTCGTAACCACATGCTCAGCGATGTTCAAATTACAAATTGGCATACTGTTGTACGTGTATCATGGTCAATACTAACAAAATATGTCATTATTATTGTAATACATTTAGTAACATATATATTTTTAATAAAATTATTATTGACACCAGTAATAATGTCACCGGATTATGTAGGGGTCTCATATGTTGCATAATAATTTTCCAATTTTACCTAAAACTTTCCCATGTGATGTTGACAAACCTCTATCAAAAATTTTAGTCTCAGATGTTACAAAGTCAAATTATTCTAAAAAATGTTCATACAATCAAGTGGATATATTTTTTAAATTTGTGCTTGCTTTTAAAAGGCCAATGTAATGCAAGTGCCCCTGTGGCCAAATTGTCTAAGTTCAACAACAATTACCCTTATTACACTACATTGCAAATTCGACATTTGCCCAGTCTGAGCAGCATGGCCCCCCATCAACACTCAATAACTTGCATGTTGACTAGACATGTGCTATGCATGATATACCATTCAATGCAGAATTATTTACTGACCCCAAACAGCATTCTGACCTTAATAAACAGTGTCCTTGTGGATATGCAAGCTCTTAGATTACAACCCAGATATAGGCTCATCAAATAATTTTTTTGGCAAAAGGTCTATGGAACATTTCCATGGAAATTCGGACTCCAGGTTCACCCCAAAAATTAATGGTGAAATCAAGTTATTTTTTTTGGAATTAGACTGTTAAGCACCTTATTAGTTAGGAGTATGTAGCTCTACTTAGTAGCTAAAAAATTGCGAGCAATACTTATTTTACTTTACTATAGAACAGACCAGAACACTGATAACCAAATAATTTACATATTCCTGTAAGACATTCCTGCCTATCTAAGTACTGATAAGTAGCTAAAATTCTCCTCATAAACTCATAAAATAAATCCATCAAGTACAAGGATATGGAAAAGACACAAAATTAAACAAACATAGCGACTAAGAACAAAATAATTTACACAAATATTAACTGTAAGTGATTGACTTACCTCCACCCTGCATCATTCGGTAAAATTTTGATTCTATGTGAAGTTGAGGATGCCTTGTTTTTATACATTCTAATTTGATTGCTACTTCTTCCCCTGTAGAAATATTTGTGCCTAAAACGGAAAATATTCACTTTGTGCGATCAAATCAGCAGGACATTGAGGAAACATCTTTGTTTACAAATTAAAAATGTGACCACAAAAATGTCATAACTTACCCAAGTAAATGTCTCCAAAAGAGCCAGATCCTATTTTACGGCCGAGCCTATATTTATTACCCACTCTTAACTCCATTTTCTTTAGAAAATAAAATTAGTTTACACAACAAAAGACATGAATAAAGTCGTTTCCTTTAGGCGGCCATATTACATTAGCCAACTATCATAGGAAAATTGACGTAACCTAGCGGGTTTCGTCTTTTAGATTCACCTATGAAATTAAGGGTGTGGCCACGGATGAAAGGGTGATTAAAAAATTTGATAATATCACAGTCAAGTCACTAATATAAAAACTACGTAAAAACCATTATTTTTTTCCTCGTTACGACAATCTGACACACGACACTGACGACACGGACAATGGAGGTGGAGGAATGAGATTTGTCTTGTCCCTAGGTTGCAAATTCCGAGTCAAGAACAGACGGGCTCGATTGCTCATTTCAACTGTTGTGTTTACTCGTACGATGTGACCCAGCTGATAAACGTACGTTGATACTAGATCCATAAATATGCTCAGGTAAAAATACGAGGCATGGCCAATCGGCAAGTTTATCGACATCCCATCGTCGTTCTTCGCTTTTCCCGGGCAATCTTTGAATTTATTTACGCATTTATTAAACCATTATTATTTAATAATATTATTGTTTGAATAATTCAGGATTTTTTACTCGTTTTTAATGATTGTAAAAACGGGAAAAGAAGCAAGCAAAAGCGTATGTATGGGATGAAGGATGACTTTATTAGGATGAGCGACGTTGATCCTCTCCCCCCGTAATCTAACCCCTCTATCAACATTTTTCTTTTTTGTGGATAAAAATATCATAACATCAGCGGCGGCGCCAGGGGGGGAGCCAGGGTGGGCACCGACCCACCCTAGAAACATAAGTGCCCACCCTGGTGCCCCCCAAAATTAATTGGTTTTGTAATGGAATTTTCTCGGGGGAAGAGGAACTTGGCTATGAAAGTTTTAATTCGGGTAGTGCCCACTCAAAAATCATCGTGCCCATTTTTGTGTCCTCCCATCCCAAAAATCCTGGCGCCGCCGCTGCGTGTATCATATGTGTGTGCATCCAAAATCTAGCTGGAGTTTCTGGTAGGGGTGCGCAAAATAATCGATTAATCGATTAATAATCGATTATTCGATTAAGGATATATTTTTAATCGATTAATCGAAAAATCGAATAATCGATTATTAATCGAAAATTATTTGATTTTTCGATTAATCGAAATGTTTTCGATTAATCGATTAATAGAAAAATTAAAATGTTTTCGATTAATCAAAAAATCGAAACAACTATTTCGATTTTTCGATCATCGATATAATTTCAATTAAAATATCTCTTTTTCGATTAATCGGAATAATAACAATTTTTAGATTAATCGAATAGATTAATAAAAATATTTTGCGACAAAATCAACGATATAACTCGCATCTATTACGTATTACCCTCAAGTTTGCCTTGTCAAAATTAATAATAATTTTTTTTCAATGTTATTTAAGTATATAATGAAAAAAAATCGATAATTATTTTCGATTATATGATTATTTTATATTAACTGATTGTTTTCAATAAGGCGATTCGAAAAAACACGATTAATCGAGTCATTCATATAATCGAGAATCGATTATTTTTTTTGATAATCGCCCAGCCCTAGTTTCTGGGGGGGGGGGTCGATTTTTTTTAGAAGTAGACATAACTTTTGATTGGAAAGTGTAGTGCCCATGGAGGACCTTGAACTCACTTTTCATTTTTGATAGTGCCCACCCTAAAATAATCGGGTACCCGCTTATGCCCACTTATTGAGAATTTCCTTGCGCCGCCGCTGTATCGTATTGCCTAATGAAACTATACGATATTGGCAAACTCGAATCTAGGGTGCCGATATAAACGCATCAGACGGAGAAATCGGAGATTATTAGTAGCGTTTAACACGTTAAACCTAGAGAACACGCTATCCCCTACCGCCTACCTTCCATTCTTTAGAACACGGGATCCAAGCAGCCACGGGAGCGATCGATAAGTCGACTCGGCCACACCACACACATACCACCCCTTTCAGTTGGAATGTAGGAGTGGTTATAGGTGTCTCTTTTTAACTGAAGGTTTATATTGATGCCCATATGTGCCTTCTCTCTTGGTTGCATTAGAGATTTCGCACTCCAGATTCGATTTTACCAATAGTGTATACATTTTAGCAATTACATTTTTTTTGTTAAAAATGGTTTAATCCAGTGGCGCAACGGGGTGGGGAGCTACCCCGCCCAGACTCGAAATTATCGAAAATTAGCTCCTCCCAGATACCAATTAATTGGCGTTTTAAATTTTTACAAAATTATCGTGGCGGTGTGTCGACAGCTAAGCCCCCTTATATTTGAATGTAGCCCCCCTAGACCAATATAAGGGAACTTGCGTGAAAATTAAATTAAGAAAATCATACTCTTAAAGGGGGTGTGCGCCAAAAATTAAAGTTTAAGGCCTCTTTACATTGGGTGCAATTGCAAGAAAAATGACCTGAAAGAATGCGCTTTGACGACGTTTTAAGCTTCAAACAGACCTACGCGAAATCGCTCCGTCCGGGCGTTTCGCGGGCGATATTTGCCATTTGATTACATGGCGGCCAATGCGCCGCTGACGCGTGGTCACGTAGGTCTGTTTGATCCTTAAATCTTAAATCAGCTGATGCACGTTTTCCCATTTATTAAAACCTGCATCAGCTGTTTAAACGCCGACAAAGCGTATGCTTTCAGGCCATTTTTTCTTGCAATTGCACCCAATGTGAAAAGGCCTTTATAATTGAATGACGTATCACACCTAGTATTAATAACACGTTTCGGACTTAAAAATCCACAGTCAATAAGAATAAGTGCAAATTTATCTTATTTGAAACTATTTTATTTTTAATTTCCGTAGTAATCTAATCTACTTTTCATCTGTATTAACTCTATAGTAGGCTGTGACGGGCACTTATTTAAATAACTTTTACTTGCCAAATTACAATGTAATTGTTTAGCGCAAATGAACATTTATGTAATTTCTTTAAAGTAAAAATTTTATGTTCTTGACAAGTTGTGTGATTGTAGTTATTTAAATTAAAAATTAGGGAACATTATTCAAGAGAAGAAAAATTGGATAATGATGTGTTGTCGACGTCCAGAGTCAAATTATTCTAGTTGTCTTTGAAAACAAAAGAAAGTTTATACACGGTGGCCGTTTATTGTGGCAAAGTACAATAGCTCCGGTACTATTTCAAATACATCAAAAATGGTAATATAAAAATAAAAGGGCAGCGAGTGATAACGCAAAATTGTTCTTGACTCTATAGGGTGGCTCAAAAAAGGGCCACAAGAAAAAAATGTAGTTTTTTTAAATGGAACACCGACACCCTATATATTATTGCATTTTTAAATTATACTTAGAATTCTACACCCATTCTATACAGGGTAATTTCCTAAGTTGATACTTCTGTTTTAGCTGTGTATAGAAGGCATTAAAATAAACATTTTCAAATACCTTTTTTCAAAAAACTCAAAAATAAGGTACTTACATTTATTTATTACACTATGGATCAAATTCGATCCTGCCTAACTTGCCCGTTGAATAACATTAAGAAAACTTCTGGGTGTAAAAGCGTTCTGCGCATAATCTCGAAGCAGCAGCCGCACTTTGACGACACTCACCGTAAATTAGCACCATATCTACTAATTCATTGTTTTCAAATTTTACCATTTTCACGTGTCACCAATTTAAAATTATCTTGCTTCAGAAACACACACCGCAGTGTTAATTGCATGACTAATAAGACAAAAACAACATAACGTATATCAGGCCAGGCTACGTTTTGATGACCAGGCCCGCACTTAGATTTTTTACTTCTGTATCTCGCCTATTTTTAAGTTTTATGAAAAAAGGTATTTGAAAATGTTGTTTATTTTAATGCCTTCTATACACAGCTAAAACAGAAGTATCAACTTAGGAATCACCTTGTATAACACACTACATCTAAATTCAATTATTTTTAAGATATTGACATTTATCACATTGACAGGCTGCTGCGTTGAAATGGTGCATCTTAGACAAAAATGGTTTTCACGGCCCTATATTAGTTTTTTATTTTCTACCCAAAAATAACAACCTTCAGTTTAACGGTTAAACCAGTAAAACCGTTATTTAGGTTTAACCGTAAAACCGAGAAATAAATACTTAACAAAAAATACCAACTTTCAGTTTAACGGTTAAACCAGTAAAACCGTTTTTTTAGGTTTAATCGTAGAAACCGAGAATTGGTATTTTTGGGTAGAAATAAAAAATTAAGATAGGACAGTGGAAACCGTTGTTTTCTAAGATGCACCATTTCGACGTAGCAGCCTGTCAAACTGGGATAAATGTCAATATCTTAAAAACAATTGAATTTAAACATGTAGAGAGTTCTATAAAATAGGTGTAGAATTCTAAGTATAGGTATACAGTGAGTGCCAGAAGTAATTTCTAAATTCATTTAAAATTCAGCGGTAGGTTTTTTGAAAAAACGCTCGTACCCGCCGATTTTTATTTTTTAATGTGTTTTTTTTGTGGTATTTTCATGTATACAGGGTAGCTCAAAAATAAGTTACGACCATCAACTTCATTTTTTCAAATGAAAACATATTTTTTATTTCATTTTTGAATTTTGCATTGAATTTTAAGCATGTTTCATGTACCATGTCCTATACATAAACTCAACAGTTATTGAAAAAATTAGGATTGAACATATCTATAAGTAAGAACTGTTTATTAAAAAAAAAACACACCAAAATCAAATTAAATGTGCACCATTTACGGCTTGACAATACCCAAGACGATCAATAAACTCTCTTTGCACGTTTCCAACCATTTCCGGAGTTATGACACGCACTTCTCTTCGGATCCTCTCTTTCAACTCAACATATTGTTTGGCCTGTTAACAAATACTTTTGATTTGAAGTAACCCCACAAAAAAAAGTCCAGCGGAGTTAGGTCTGGCGACCTAGCAGGCCATTCGATAGGTCCTCTCCTTCCTATCCACCCATTGGGAAAGGTTTCATCCAAAAATTTGCGCACAGTGGCAGCATAGTGCGGAGGAGCACCATCTTGTTGGAATATCAGTTCTTCATCAGGAGAGATCTAGATCCAATGGATTCGGAAATAAAGCCACTAATGCTGGAATTAATTCAAGTTGGAGAAATTCGAGATATACTTGTCCAGTAAAAGACTGTTTAAAGAAAAATGGACCAATTACTCTTCCGCGTACGATTCCACACCAAACATTTATTTTTTCAGGGTACTGGCTGTGAACCTCTATCACCCAATGCGGATTTTCTGTTGCCCAATATCGACATATTTGTCTGTTCACATTACCATTTAAATAGAACGTAGCTTCATCCGAAAAAATATTTTTTACTAAATTATTATCTAGATTGCACATATGTTGCATGCGTTCGCAAAACTCATTTCGCCTATCGAAATCATCTTTAAATAACTTATGCACTGGAATAACTTTGTATGGGTGATATTTGTGCTTTTGAACTACTCGGTAAACAACAGATTTCAGCATGTGTAAATCGGCCCCAATGTGCGACAGGGGAGTACATGGATTTTCTTCCAAAGAAAGCAAAACGTCAAGTTTTTCATTTTCATCTCGAGTAGGACGACCAGATTTAGACAAATCTCTAACATGACCGAATTCTCTAAACTCAGCCTCTATTCTACTCACCATCTTTTGACATATGGGAGGACGATCAGGATGGATTTCATTAAATAATTGGGCTGTTTCTATTTGAGTACGTGTTTTATCACCAAACCCAACCATGCATAGAATTTCAATTTTTTCCCGTTCCGTTAACTTCACCATTATTGTGAAAACCGCAACTTTGAAACTACGCTTGACAATAATTATACTTATTTGAAATAAAATTGTCATACAGTTTCTATAGAAATAAACGGTGACAGTGACACTCTTACTTATTAGGGAGCCCAAAATGCCATATTGCCAAAAGATTTGATAGATCGTTGGATTCCCTAAATGATATATTCAATCCTAATTTTTTCAATAACTGTTGAGTTTATGTATAGGACATGGTACATGAAACATGCTTAGAATTCAATGCAAAATTCAAAAATTAAATACAAAATATATGTTTTCATTTGAAAAAAGGAAGTTGATGGTCGTAACTTATTTTTGAGCTACCCTGTATACATCAAATTACCACAAAAAAAACTCATTAAAAAATAAAAATCGACGGGTACGAGCGTTTTTTTCAAAAAACTTACCGCTGAATTTTAAATGAATTTAGACATTTCTTCTGGGACTCACTGTATATAAAAATGCAATAATATACAGGGTGTTCCATTAAAATTTCCCGATTATTTAAAAAAGAAAAGATGCTGATGGATTTTAAAAAAACGAACGTCGGATTAAAAATCTTATTACACCAACTTAAATAAAATAATCGCGAAAATTCGATTTTGCCCAAATATTTTCGGAAGAATTCGGAGTTTTTAAATTTGAAAACACAATACAGTATTCACCTGAAGACGACTGGAGATGCTTACCAGTTGAAACGTAGTGATTCTAAACAAATAAAGACAATGCAAGTCCAAAACTCTACTGCCGTTCTTGAAAGTTGTAGAATTTAGTAGGGCGGAAGTTTTTTCTAATTCAACCATTTTTGTATCTTCTATAGTTTACTAGTTTTCTAAAGAGAGCTTTCTTAGCTTGAACACCATGTATAAACACAATCGAACCTCTAATAAAAAAAACCTATTTTTAAGTTACAAAGAATTAACTATTGATTTAAATTCTAAAAAAGTCAGCTGCCAAGATGAAGTAAAATAAAAAACATAATGTAAAATCCAATAATAAAACTTTTATTCACTTCAGTGATGTTTCTGTCATGTGAAAATCAAAGATAAATAGTGTTATAGAATTTAATAAAATTAAAATATAATATGAATATAAAAAAATATTAACAAAAGTTAAGGCCATAAAGTTTATTTTCTTTCGTATATCTAAATAGTCATATTACACACGCATTCATTCGATTATCTTTACCTCCACCATTTTTTTAAATATAAAAAAGCTGCTTCCTAAAATTTAATAATACGCCTCCTATAAATTTAAGTTTATTAAATTTCTGTAAAAAGATGGGAAATGTCTGATAAGACTTAAATATTAATAAAGAGGTAAGTAATAACTTAAGACTATAACAATTTAAAAATCAGCAAAGCTCTGAATCATCATGTACATACAAAAAAGGTAAAAAACTTCGATTATTCTATTTAAAGTAAGTTACCATCGAAATGGAGTACAAAGTTAACTAACCTTACATTATAATAGTATATTATTAACCAAGGTTTAGACAGCTACCATTATTGCCCGATCGTCGAGTAAATCACGAGGAGCGTAGCGACAAGGGATTTAAGAGGCAAGGCTATAAATAATAGTCTAGCTGTCTAAACCATAATTAATATAATTTTTTCCCACTACTAACACATTTACAGGATACTTATTTTTACAGTATTAAAAATGTTTAGATATATATTTCAAGGTGGTGTGCGCCAAAAAAACAACTTTATTTAAAAAAAAAAAAAAAAAAAAATAGTCTAAACCGCACCCTTCTATCGCAAATAATAACGGAGATATGCCTCTGCAAATATGTGATATTTCAGCATGTGACGTCACAAGAGCTTGGCCGCTGCATAAATAAGTATAGTGCATGGAATTTACGTAAGTTTTAGCGCTTAGTATTCGTCGGGTTGTTAAATATAATTTAATGAAAACCTTACTGCCTGATGAAAAAATAGTTTGGAGATTAAAAAAATGTACAGAGTGCCGCTAGCCGAAGCTTTCGTGACGTCACGCAAACTTTAACCCGCTATTTCTCAGCAATGGTTAGTCGTAGAATGACGAGGTTTGAACCGTTACTCTTAGATTTTCTTGTACTAAATTTTTGGCGCACACCCCCTTTAAAGATCGTTTCGCTTTTTAAATCAAGTTACCTGTGCTTTGGAATTGGCTTGGATAATTTCTTATCTCGTAAGGTGGCTTTGTTAATGTCAAATTTTGTTAATTCATGAAGTGACAAAGTCCGTTTTTAATTATTTTATAGTGACATTACTGAGTTGAAGCTTTATTATGACCCTAGTACTGTTCTCCTAACGAATATGGCACATTATTTTTTCTCTTTTTATTTGTGATTTACAACATTGAACATCTTTGAAAATCTGATATCTATTGTTAATTATCTGGTTGCCTACCTCATCAATTTCCATGTTATTATTGTTGAATCAATAAACCAATTTATCTGCTTTCAAATAGATTGTTTCCATTATTAACTATGGTCAATAATAATTGTCAAAGTAGAGAAACCCGATTTCTAAGGTTATAATCGGTCAATAATTAGGGAATCCAAACCACGTGATTCAATATGGCGGTTGGATGGCAAAAAGCATCGAGTCACCCGTTAAATTTCACCAGCAATACTATTTTTATGGTCACGTGTACCAATTGCAAAGCAGTATTTGCCATCTAACCGTCATTTTGACACATCATTGGATTGCCTAATTGCCGTTTTATAGGTTAGTAGTGGAAAAAATATATTTAACAATACACGATCATTTTAAGGCATTAAATATGATGTGAAGTATTTCGTAGTAGCTTTGCCTACTTTAGAAATTAAACTGTTGGACAAAATAATTGAAACAAAAAAATCACATGTTTTAAGAAAAATTTATACAAACGGACTTCTTGAATGTTTTCTAAAATATCCAGGGTGATTTACGACTAGCGTTCGTTAGAACTTTTGGGAAAACTTCTAAAAATATATTTTTTAAACTTATTTAAAGTCAAAATGTTGGAAAGAACATTTTTATCGACATTTTAACTGTTTTTTTAAATGTTTAATAACTTTTTTTTATATATACACTGTAAGATAATAATTTTTTTTAGAATTTATAGTTTTCCGTATAGATTAATGCTGTTCCCGCTGGAAAACCTCGTACCTAATAGCTCTTTTGTAAAATGAAAATAGAATAAAGATACTGGCTAAAATATTGGTAAACCATTTAGTTTAGAAGTTCGACCTATTAAACAAAATGTGTTTAGAATCCTGAGAAAAATCCAAAAATGCAATAAAAATTAATAATACCCTATTAAAAATAGCAAAGTTGCTATCTACTTCAGGTATAACGGA
Source organism: Polydrusus cervinus (assembly GCA_935413205.1). Lineage (NCBI taxonomy): Eukaryota > Metazoa > Arthropoda > Insecta > Coleoptera > Curculionidae > Polydrusus > Polydrusus cervinus. The sequence continues at coordinate 25,639,259 of OW284515.1, forward strand.
AAGTGAAAGAAACCCGTTAATATTTTGGTTAAAGAGGGAACATCCCAAAAAAATAAATCTAAACTTAAGTTTAAAAAAATGTTCTAAAAAACAAAAGTTCTAACTAACAAACCTTCTTCGTGAATCACCCCGTATATTAGAACTACAGAAATATTTAAAAAATTTAATAGATAGTATATTTTGGAAGACACAAAATTTATTTAGTTTTTCTCGACCAACAGTTAATTAAATTATCCCTATTTATGACTAAAAACTAATAAGTACACAAATAATACTTCCTGTAAAAAAATTATACTCCTGTGTAACTGCAATAACTCTGATAATAGTATTTTTGTTCGTGGGAAGCTCTACTTTAATCTCAACAAACCTTAACGAACCATTTATGTAGCTTAAACATTTTACAAGTCATTAATATAAATCACGAGAGTCAGAATACGTAAGTTTTTTAAAATTATTTACGGGATGATTCACAACGAGCGTTCCTTAAAACTATTGGGGACATTTTTAAAAATATTTTATTTCAACATGTTTATACAGGGCGAGTCAACGATAGAGTAAAGTTTATTTTCTCCTTTATCTTAAGAATTAGATAAAAATTGGAAGTACAAAAGTTGTAGAGACCATTGAGGTGCACATTTTAAAATTATGCGGGGTGGCCCAAAAAAACGTGGCGAATAAAACTTTCGTTTATTTTAAATGCAACATTATTTTGTAAATTTCATGTCTAAAATTCAATAGTTTTTGAGATATTGACGTTTAAAATATGGCATTTTCAGACTTTGATAGGCTGTAACATTGGAACGGTTAATCTTAGAGAAAAATGGTTTCCACCTCCCTATCTTCATTTTTAATTCTTTATCTAAGTTACAACTTCCGGTTTAACATGTTAAACTGTTAAAACAGTTTTTTTTGGTTTTAACATGGTAAACCAGAAGTTGTAACTTTTAGATAGAGAACAAAAATCAAGATGTTTATTTTAATGCCTTCTATACACAGCTAAAAGAGAAGTATCAACTTAGGAATCACCCTGTATGTTTGAACATAAAATATATCCGCGATAAAACGTATAACCAACTCCAAATATGTCACCCTTAAAAAAAATACAAAATGGTTCGTTTAGAATTGTTTGGAAGAAATCAACAAAATAAAACATTACATTAAATACAAGATTAATGAATTTTAAAAATCACCAATGAATACACCGGTGGGCATAATATCTCCGCTTTGCTTATCTTAGAGGAAGACTACTTACTACCAGTGAATTATTATTAAGAGTGAAGTCTAGTGATGCATTCGCCATTTCATTTTTTGATCGATATTTCTTATCCTTTCCGCTTTATTCAAAACGAGGCCAAAGAGCCATCCTTGAGTAGCAATTTCCTACAGTCTTGAACTAAAGAAATTTTTATTAATGAACTAACAAAAGCAAAAAACGAAAATTTGTCCATTTTTTGCTTTTATTACGTTATGAATTCATACTTGTTTAACTTTAAATTGTAGGTAATTAAGATTCAAATGTCGGTATTTGGCCGATTTTTGGATAAAAGAAAAAATTAACGAAATATTAAACAAAAAACTAAAAGGCGTCACTCTTCATAGTGACCAGTATTTTCAACTATTAAACTTATCAAACTTATATACATTTCTTATTCACAACCAATTGTCTTAAAGTTGTTTGTCCTCAAGAAAAAAGCTGCAAAAAAAAGCTAACACGAAATACAATTCACATTTGATATGGCAAATTATGGACAAATTTTCAAATATATCGTAAGCGTCCTTCAAAAATTTCCAATGCATACTTTTAAGAAAAAACGCACTTGTAATTGTGTTTAATCTGGATTCAGAGTATGTTATAGAATAACATTATGGACAGAAATAACATTGGAAGTTTACTTTACCCCACATGGGGACCTTCGAAGTACGATATACATATCTGGTAGACGATCCTTTGGATGGGCATCTGCATTTGTAAAAGTCAATAATAGTAATCAATCGATAACGTTGCGGTTTACGCGTAGCAGCAAGGCGAGAATATGCACTCCAGTCATGTAGTGCGCACAAAATTCGACTATTGTAGTCTATCCCACTATTTAATAAGTTTATTTTCAATATTTATAATATAATAAATTTGTTTATTTATCTTCCTTAATAAACTTCTTCTTTGATCCCCCGAAGACGTGCTTGTTAGGGGCAAATTTTAAATTATAAATATATGAGAATATTAAAATATTTGTTAATATTATAAAAAAGTTAAATTGCAAATAAAAAACGTTTAAGTATATGTATATAAATTTAAACGCAATTTTTTGAAGATATAATAAAATTTTTAAAAATATATTATTCATCAATTAAAACATTTCCAAAAATATTTTTAAATTATCCGTTTCGAATATCCATGCTTTTATTTCGACTTCATATTTTTTTAATGAGATATATTTTTTGTCCTATGGACTTTTTATTTTAGGTTTCATTGTTATTTCATTTTTATGACGATTATTATGATTATGGGTTTTAAATTGTATAAGATTTTTATTTTTAAATATATATATTAAGATATTATAAATGTAAAGTTGTGTAATGTTCATTTTTTTTGTTTCAGAATATAATTTTATTGAAGGATAAAGATAATCTTTAATAAATATAATTTTTAGAAATATTTTCTGTGATATTTCTAATTTTTTAACTAAAGTTCTATTTATTCCTCCCCAACCTAAAATTCAGTAATTTAAATGAGTTTTAACTAATGCATAATATAATATTTCCAGTTGTTTCACGTTCAAAATTTTTTTAATGTTTCTAAAAATTGGTAGTAAAAATATTCTATGTGAAAATTCCAATTTAATTTACTGTCAAAGATTATTCCTAAACATTTTACTTGATAAACTTTCAAAATTTCAATGTCATCAGTTATTTTAATACTACTTACTCGCTTCATCGCAGGGAAATGTACACCCAAAAGATCGCTGACCAGAGCTACATTTTTCTTTAACAATGCCCCGGAAAACACTTAAAATAACAACAAAGTTATCAACATCCAACAAAAGATAACGGTAACTCATATAAGATATACAATTTTAAAACCTTGCTATTTTTGAAAAGAACAAATAATCAGCATGCATATTAGGGCAAAAATTAAAGTGAACATGTCTCAGCACTTCTTAGTCGGTATGATGGTTACTCTCCTGCTCGTCTTCGGCCAGGGCTAAAGGAGCTCGCAACAATAGATCACTGACTTGAATTTTTTTAGTCTGGAAAAAAAGTGTAATTATTTCAAGTGTTTTTATGTTATAGAAGAAGTTAGTGTTTTTGGCTACTGTGTTATTTTTGCAAAATAATGTAAAATGCAATGTATTTCTAGAATAAACATTTCTGTAAAATAGGCGTATAAATAAAATATTGGTAAACCATGTGCGGGTTCCGTCATTACACAGAACAGATAGTGTCAGACGAGCGAAGGCGCGAGTAGTACCAGCCATAGTGATTTACACGCTAAAAACATCCCGTGTTTTCCTGCTTATACAGGGTGATTCTTAAGTTGATACTTCTTTTTTAGCTGCGTATAGAAGGCATTAAAATAAACAACATTTTCAAATACCATTTTTCAAAAAACCCAAAAATAAAGTACTTACATTCTTTTATTACACTATAAATCAAATACGGTTCTGCCTAACTTGCTCGTTGAATAACAGGAAAACTTCTGGGTGTAGAGAAAAAACATCCGCACTTTTACGACGCTCACAATAAATAAGCACCATAATTACTTCATTGTTTTCAAATTTTACCATTTTCACCAATTTATTAAAAGAAAACCACACCGCGCCGCGAATTGACAAAATTAATAACTGAACACCGATCAACAACAATATAAACTAACAAAAACAATATAAAGTAAAGGGCTACGTTTTGATTACCAGGCCCGCACTTAGATTTTTTACTTCTGTAACTCGGCTATTTTTAAGTTTTTTGAAAAAAGGTATTTGAAAAAATTGTTTATTTTAATGCCTTCTATACACAGCTAAAAAAGAAGTATTAACTTAGGAATCACCCTGTATAATAAATAAAAGGATTTATGGCAGGTTATTAATTCATTATTGTTGTACTGCACAATTTTTTTAAACAAAAACTAACTAACCAGGCAACTGTGACATTAATGACATTTTATATTCAAAGTGGCCTGATTAGTAAATCAATATATATATTACGTTGCATAGGAGTTTTGGCCAAGATTTTGGAAATTTTCGCCTGTGTGCGCCGGTCTAATTTTACTTCAATTTATACAGGACGACAAAACCTTTTTACAGATATTATTTATCTTGCTTCACATTGGCCCATTTTACAGAAAGATGCATATTATTTAGGTTTACCAATGCAATAAAAAAAAATTCCGACAACAAAATTGTGAACCTGGGACTAAATTAAATGATTAACGATTTAAATACATTAAAAGTAAGTAATTTTTTAATTAACTAATCCAAAAGTTCACATTAAAATTTTGCTGTGAAAGTTTTTATTCGGCGCAATAAATGCTGTTAGACTAAGCCTAAAATTAGAGAATTTTAGTAAGCATACTATTTTTCATTAATTCAATTTAAAATAATAATATATAGCATTAATTAACATTAGTCTAGCACTAAAGCATTTTGTTTACTAGGTATTAACTTAATTAAGGTAATTGTCACCGATACCAACACTGCATAACCCCCGAAACTTACCTGAAGCGCTTTTTTAGGCATATTTATAGCTTGTCAATAATATTTTAACCACCACCATATTCTACACTAAATTAGGTATATACAAATAGTGGGCCAATATTCAAAATCCCCCTATTAAATCATACAAACCATTGGAATCATTATACAAAGAACTAAAAATATGATAGAGGCTGTGACGTCATGTGGTGAAATTTCTATTCGTAACCCCGGATTCACAATAAAAATGACCATCTGTTTCTAGTTATTCTATAATCTTTGCATCATGAGCGGAAATGCTTTTTTACTGCTTGTCAGTAATATTTTAATTAGGTGAAAATTTTATATGTGTGTTTGTAGAAAATATTGCTCATATTTATAGTCATTCCTTGAGACTTCCTTACTTCAGGAAAATCTCAAGTGTTCCTTAACTTGACATTGATTGATATTGAAAGTTCCTTGAAGAATCATTAAAGAGCTAAGCTTTATTTATAAAGTTTTTTGTGGGCATTTTGTCCGTAAATATAGTTTTTCCTTGAGGAAGTATCGACACTTAAGGAAGCCTCACATTCCAAAACGAATTTTATAGACCAAAATTAGTACTTAAGTATTACTCAAGGAAATGTCAAAAGAAGCATCAAGGAACGACCATAAATATGGGCATAAGATAATTTGGAAACTTGAATTGAATTTCGCAATTGAAAAAATTAATCTAAACATAAATATTCCGTTTTTATATGCTGAAACGCAGCACCTTTATGACGTAACTTTTCTTTTAAATGTGTTCAAATAATTACTCCACAGATAAGCGGTTCAGAAACTGTGGTACGCGTACCACCAGTGCTACCTAAAGCCTCCAAAGGTGGTACTCAAACAAGCAACAATGTTGTTATTGTTAATCAACGGGGAATCCCCTTATTTTAAAATCGTGGTGAACAATGCGCGTCTTGTTTGTATGGTCCGTTTAATTACTGGCTGGATGCACGTCACAGCTTCTGACGTAATTTTTGATTCGAGTCATGTCGTTGATTAAATCGTATATTTTTTCAATTTTGCCAGGACTGAAATAAACTTCAAAATAAATATATTCTTCTTTTGTTGAATAAATGAGAACTATTTTCAGAATATGTATGACTATTTTTCACTTTCAAATCACTCCGTACAATCACTGGCATCCAGCCACGGACTTTAATTTTTTTTTAAATAAAACCAAACGTTCACAAATAATTTCTTTTAAGTTTGTTGGTATTGGGATTCATCTATATCGCACATTAATGGTACAGGAAATAAAAGTTTGAGAACTGCTGCTTTAGACAGTTATTGAAGACTTATTAAGAGCACAACAAACAAATCTGATACATATAGAAAAATGTGAACGATCTCCCCAAGTTAATTGTCCAAAAATTCCTTTAAACCAGCAAAATAAAAGCAGGAGTAAATAAATACCGAATAGTTATTGGTGTAAGCAATTGTGCAAACGTATTCTTATTCAACTAGCGTTTTTGTTTAACAAATTCCACTAACGTTTTTACTCGAAGATTTTTCTAATTTTAACAAATACACTAATAAAAATTAACGAACTATGAGTTATATTGGTGAACTCTTGAAAATCAGTTGAAAGAAAAGTTTCACCATTTACAAGTTATGAAAAGTACAAATTCCAAATTTGTAATCAGTTGTAAATTGTCACTTTGCATGTCAAAATTAGTTTTGTTCAAATTAGAATAATGCTAAGTACTGTGTATATATCTAACCTCTAATTTGGGTCCGCTTCCTGGGCTGTGATTTTCTATAACTACAAAGCAAGAACAAAATAAACAACACTGAAAGCAATAAAGAAAAATTGCAACTATACAAAAGCTACGATACTGTATAAATTGCCACAATAATTGAAAAGTTAGATAAAAAAGATAATAAAGATACACCGAGTCTATTAATTATGGAATAGTTAAAAAATTACTTTTCAAAATCCCATATTTTTATCAAAATTCAATCAATTCGTTTTTCATTTTCAGTTTATTGGGTAGGCTGTCTCTTGGACCAATAAGTACAATGTGTATAACTTCACTTTATGTCTTTTTTATATAGGGTGATGGCAAAAATATCAAGCTGTGTAAGATCTGCTTTTCATTGAAACGACAAGTTTTTTTGATTGTTTGCGGTATCAACCGATACATTTACGTAACGCTGTGTTTTCTTATTTATTTTCTTCGCGCCAAGAATTAGGATTTTCACAATTTCCATTTTTTTTTTAAATGTAATCAGATGTCGATGTATGGCAATGCGACGCTTCCAGTCGAGCCACTATAAATTAGAGCAGCAAAGATAAATTATAATGAAAAAATAATAAACTTTTTTGTGCCACTTAAATGTTACTGTAACGTTTTTCCATCGCTATAAGGTTGTGACACTCTAAGATGAAGGTACGTCAGCTAGTCGTCACGTTCATATAGCAGCGTAGAGCGATGTAAATTTCGTTCATTTTAGAAAATTAAATCTTTTATATGTAATTTTTTAGAAAGAAGAAAATAAGAATATATGGGTGTGCAGCAATATATACAGAACGTATAAAAATGTACAAAATCTATATCATAAAAAAATAAAACTAAAAATAAACAGAAAAATAACTAACTCATAAAATAATGTTTACACAATAAATGAGGAACTGATTTTTAGGTTTATTGTATGTAACTTTATTACGCACACTAACAATACAAAAACATTAGGTATTGGTACTTTCAGTCCTGCTTAACATATTTGATTATTTTAATCAGACCGTGGGAACATATCCACTTTTATTTATCGTTCTTCAACTTACACAGTCAAAACAGTGATCAAAGAAAGTTAATCTATATCAAACGGGTTGCATGTGTCAAAGGCGCTAAAAATGTTTTTTTTTTCGAAAAGCTCAAACCACATTTGGTATTGATATTACTTTTTAATTTTACTAATATTTTTCTTTGTAGTAATTTAAATACCTAAATCGAAGACTACAACTTATCAATCATAATTTTTAAATGTAAATCAAGAGCTGGTAATTTTTGTGTTTTTTGTTCTTAATTAAATTTTGTAGGAAATTAATTTTCTAACGCAAAAAACCATATCTTTCACTAATTAAAATTATACGAAGATACTTTTTAATATTTTTCAAAAACAGAGTTATAGGGAGGTGTTAGTTCTACAATCTAAAATTATTTCAAATTATACAGGGTGTTCCAAATAGTCAGGACATATTGTCACGATAGGGAATCATAAGATCATAACATTTCATAAATCAATATATTTTCCATTTTAATATTTTAATCATTATTCGCGTTTACCGCCGGCCATTCAAGGCAACATGAAACCGGCGACGAGTTTATCAAACAAATCTAAAAAGTTGCAATTATGAAATGCTATATGTATATCCCGAGCTAGCAATTATGGTGGCGTCGTCAAGTCGGCAGAACCAAGGTATACGACCTAAACCCGTGGTCTTACAAAAGGGGGAAAATCGCTGACTTGACGAAAACGACACATGGTTGCTAGAGAAACGATCGGCGGGCACTAGTGTTCGAGTCCGTGACGCCTCCACGTTGAAATATGTGAATTTTTGTTGGTCCCAAATCTCAGCGATGAGTCCAAATTTAAGTAAGTATAATTTTATTGTCAACTGTTTTATAAAGGTCTAAATCCAGATTTATAATTTTGATTTTCTTGTAAACCCTTCAGGTCATAATTATTTGTTCAATAAACTTGTTTTCAAAACCGCTTTGTTTTTCTGATAGTCGCCAAGGTCTCGCGCTACCTTACGTCCCTCGTCATACCCTAAAATCTGGGCGTGACATATGGTGGAGGCGCCGGTTCTCTTTTTTACGTGCCGGTCCTCTTTTTTTTCACAAAATTTTAATTTTTTTAACCATATATATTGATATATAATGGAGGCGCTCGGTCCTTTTTTTTTTAAGAAATCGCCGGTTTTTAAGAAATCGCCGGTCCGTTAATTTCTTTTTTCATCATTGACATACAATGGACGCGCGCCGGTTTTACTTTTTTTACGAACTTTTATTTCTTTTCTAACCATAACAACCCATGCGTAAATTAAAATTTAGATTTAACACGCGAAAACAGAACGACAACGAGGATACTAAAAAATATTATTATGATTTGCTAACCCTAGCACGGGAAATTGATCCCACAATAAATTTCGAAACGTTTAGAGACCATTTTGAAAACGGCTCACATTCGTCTTATTATGAAACATATTATTTAATGAGCACAGCGAACATGGGATTCGAAGAACTAAAAACCTTGATTTTAAAATCGAGTGAAATTAGAGAAAGAGCACTAGTCGAAAGAATGACATACGCCGGTCTCTTTTAAGAAATTGTATTTTCTTTTTTAACCATTGACATACGGTCTTCCTTTTTTACGAAATTTTAGTTTCTTTTTTAACCATTAAAAGATAGAGGCGCAGCACTCCTTATCTTTAAAAAATAAATTCATTTTTCTTTTGTAACACTTCGCGATAAACACAATTTTGTTCATACGTTAATGCAATTTTTTTTTCAAAATTTTAGTAAACTTTATCTTTATACAATAAGCCAGGACCTTACACTATTATTAAACATAATATAAGAGCATAACAAGGATTTAGGCCTTTGAAATATCTATTTGTGGTGAAGATTTAGTTTTTTTTTCAGGGAAATACTTATTTACTTATTGTTTACTTATTGTTTCGCATATCCGCCTTCTTTTAGCATATTACGAAATATATAAACCCTTGGTCTTGAAATTAAGCAAAATAAGAGCACTAGTCAATCACCACCTATCATTACTGTCAATCACGGGCCTACCACCAAAAAATTTTGTATTTCCAGGAAGTTTTTTTATCAAAATTTAAGACCAAGTCATCAAATTTAAACTCATTTACTTAATTTCTTTTATTCAGTCAATTTTACATATTTTAATTTCAATTTTACAAACACAAAGTGTATTTTTAAAGACAGATCGGTATGTTTCATTACAATCTAATTTTTAATTATTCTAACTAATCGATTTTGAATTACAAAAATATTTTGAATTTGACAATCCTTTCCCCAAAAAATGATTACATACAGGATTCAAAGTTAGCAAATTACAATATTTTTAGAGTTTTTCGTGTATCTAATAATAATATAGTAGGTATTTGTTAAAATTGTAGAAGAGTTAAATTACAAATAAAGAAAGCGTTTAAGTATATCTATGTAAATATTAGCGAAGTTTTTTTTGAAGATGTGGGATAACGAAATTTTGAAAAATATATTATTTATAACAACATTAATTAAAATATTTACCAAAACATTTCCAAACATTTTGTTAAAAGAACATCGTAAAATAGCAGTTAACTTTTGTGAAAGACCTTTGATATGGAAAGCCCAGTCTAAATATTCATTAATTCGTACCCCTAAAAATTTTGTACTTTGGGTCGATTTCTGATGGATTTTTATCAAAAATCTCGAAAACCACCTAAGATATTACAATACATTTTGGTATATGTAAACTACTACGATATGAAAACACATATTTCTAATCCAAAAAATTTTTTCTTTCTCAAAGCAGTGGCGTCGGTACAGTCGCGCCTCAATACAATTTTAACCAAAAAATATGTTACGCCATTGAATGTTCCAAACAATAGCTGTATTATTACTTATTATATAATTTTAAACAAAAAGTTCTCTGTCATCTTTTTCTTAAAATTTAGCGTTTGAAAGAAAATAATTAAAATAATAATCATTACAGAATCGACAACATTGCTAACTTAAATCTAGTTAAACAAATTTTGCTTAAGAGTGAAGTCTAGTGATGCATTCACCAATTCATTTTTTGTTCAGTATTTCTTATCCTTTTCGCTTCATTTAAGAGCGGACAAATAATCGCCTTTTTTTTTTTCGAGGACACGTCTGTGCGCCGGATGCACTTAGGCCAGGTTTCGCTCATCGTGCAAATAATCGTGCTTGTGCAGCCATTACCTACAGTTTCGAACTTAAGAAATTTTGATTAATGAATTAATAAAAGCATGTGTGTGTTTATTACTTTATAAATTCAAACTTCCTCAACTTTAAATTTTTTTAAAAATATATTACTGCTTGTTAGAAAATTTATTAATCTTGAATACATTGCCATTTCAAATAATTTTGAAAAATCTGTCAATGAACTTATGGGTCTAGAATTATCAATTTGAGGGTGATACAGACCTTTTTACTGGTTTTATTAGTGCAACTTTTAAATTTTCACGGAACATACCATACTTAAAAGAGTTATTAATTATATTATGTAACAAATAATGTTTTTACATACACTAATAGAAAATTTTACAATGCTGGTAGGAATTTCAGAAAAACCGGAACTATGTTATGTTATCATATTGTAGTATATGTAAATATATGTTATTACAGTTAAACGGGATACTCGATACGTTTTTCATGAGATCAGTTCATCATACTCCTTTTTCTTTTCCTTATATTGGTCTTTATAATTTTGATGATGTAATAATGATGTGATAATAGTAATACCTCTCTATTTCAAATTACATACTGATTACAAAAAAGGATAAAATGAAACGACGTCACAGAATGGAATATATTTACCAAGAAGTCCACTAATGAATAGGGCTCAATGTCTATTAACACTATTTTAAATGTTTTTTCACTCTGACACACTAGTAATTGAATAAATATTATTTGGCAGTTTGTTGTAAAGTTTGATGCGCATGTAATAAGGACTTTTTTTCTCTGTGACCATGAAACGGTGACGAAAATATAATAAGTAATTCGTCCTTGTATAATTACTATATACATTTACAGTTTCAAATTTCAATTTATTATTTCTAAACAAAAACATCAAATACGCAAAAATATAAAGACCACATACTGTTAATAGGTATATTCGTTTATTTAAATGCAAGAATCTAGAAAGCTCATTTTATTTATTAACCTTACTTTTCTTTTGTATTACAAAAACCTTTTGTAGCTCAAAGCTACTTCCTCAAAACAGTATGCCATATCTCAGGACAGATTCAAAATTTTCATGGTATAGAATTTTTAAGGTGTTTAAGTTCTCATAGTTAGCCAATACTTTCAGTCCATAACCTATACTACCCAGTTTCAAACACAAACCATTTATAAGGTTGCCCCATGATAAAAAATTCTTCTATGGTAATACCTAAGAATTTTGTATTATTTCAAATTACAATGTTTGTCACATACACTGACAGTATCGGGTTCACTTAATTTATTTTGTTTAGTCCTGAAAAGAATTAATTTAGTTTTCTCATCATTTAAAATTAATTTATTTTGTGAAAACCAGTATACTCCCATGAGCTATACCAATACCGTTTTCTTTAACTTTGATTTCTCTGCTACCGTCCTGAACTTTTTTTTTGAACTTTAGATGGAAATACTGTTGAAAAATATATTAATAAAATTATTCATAAATACACGCCACTGTCCATTAACATAACTTCTTACAACCTCATAGACATTCAACCAGTCCTGTGCACTCGGACAGTGCAGAAATTCATTTTTTATTTAATTGCCAAAAAACTTTCGTTACTACTAATAAAAATACCCTGGTATAAAATTCAATCAAACATACGACAGAAAAGTAATAAAAATATATTATATTGATGAATATAGATCAATATTATGATTATACAAAATAAAACAGATAATAGATATGGGCTATAGGTATATTAAATATAAAAATAAAAACAAAAAACAAAAAAAAAAACCATATAAGTATAAATAAAATGCACAGTATATTAATAAACAAGCACTTTAAAGTTACAAGAGTTCTTCCAATTACTCAAAATGGGTTTACTTAAATAAATAATTTAAAACAACAATTTTTTAATTTAATGTTAAAACAATTTGATTTCAATAAGTTTTAAATAAAATAATAATGACATACGTATCGTTAGGCTATCATGAAACTAAAAAGATATGAAAAATACTTTTATTATAATCATAGCAGCATCATAAACAATACCATTATAATTAGGTATAGAATACAGAGAAAAGATACAAATAATCTCAATATTATCTCAAATAAAAATATATTCTTCAACAGATGTGTGTTACCAATAGTTTTAGGAATACAATTAAACCAAGGAAGGAATAAATAAGAAACTCTGGTCAGGAGCTAGCTATCCCTGTCACAGAAATTTTCAAATATTTTAAACTCCCATTTGCAGATTGCTCTTTTGCACATTCCAAACTCTTTTTTCACATTAAAAATTTCTATAATTCAGCAGACAGCAATGGAAACTTTACGAACTAGTAACCACGCCAATTGCATGGTATAACCAGACCTATCCATACCTCATCAAACATTACTCCTAGCAGCAACAATACCCTCTGCACGCGCAGAATCGCCAAGTTCCTTTGTGAGTCATGATGTTTTTTTCTCAGTGTATTGTGCACATGTCCAATAATCTTCTCGTCCTATTTAACCTATCGAACCTTCCTCTGCTACCTCAGAAAACCTACAATTAATAGAAAAATCAACCTCGACAATCAAACCGAACATGTAGAAAAATTGAACTCTAAAAAATGTCATCTACTCATTCTTCGACAAGCTCAAAACCAAATTATAATAAAAAGATATACACTGGAAATACTTGAGCATAAAAACCTTCTACTACTATCTTCCGAAAATAAAGTTATGGCACAGATTTAGTGCATCGAAATATAAGATATTTCAATTAAATTTTTCCAATAAGGGTTAGTAGGCCCGACCCATATTGCAAATATTTAATACATTAGTCAGTGTTTCACTTTGTTATTTACGCCAACACCAAGGCCAAAGTGTTTTGGATAAATATCATCGTAATTCACAATGACTTAGTCTCGGGGACATCAAAATTTCACAAGAAGAAATTTTGACATTATGAAAAGTTGATAATGGATATAGATTGAATATGAAATAATGATTTTAAATATGGCAGCTGAATAAAGCAAGCAATTATGAAGTATATGTGAAAAGCTGAAATAAGCTAATTTTTATAAGTAGGTACTTTTATTATGTATGTTTATGTTATATAAAGAAAATATGAATCCTGCAAAAGGCAGAAGTAAGATTATTGCGTAGGTGGAAGATAGGGGCTTACAACTCGGTAGAAGGCTTTTTCAAGTATTATCCAAAATCCTACGCAGGGAAAAATAAAATACCAATGCAAAAAATAAATGCATTTATAAATAGTAATTTCAGAAAATGATACAATCGAGGATACAATTTTATAGGTAGATCAATCTAACCTCAAATCTTTAGGTATAAGTACCAAAACTTTGACATTTCAATTTTACAGCAACTCAAAATGCAATGCTAATAAATAATATTATTTCTACAAAAATTCAGTAGCAGACGAGATAGAATACAAAAGAATTTATCAATCAAAAATTTAATTAACAAATTATCAATTTAAGTACTTGATTTAATAATCTAAATACAATAAATAAACCTCAAACTCTGCATTGCCTGCTATTTCTTTATTTTTCTATTGATAGCTGAATTAAGATAGTCTAATGTAAATTTTCAAATAATAAAGTCATTCAACTAATGCTATAAATTTTAATTCTGAATTTTCTTTTAACAAAAGTATAGGATATTCAAAATATCAAAAACCCAAATGCAAATGTAAATAAGATTTTAATTATCTAAGCATTTTAGCGCTAGAAAGTGCAATATTCTGGCATTAATAATAAATATAAAAAATATAAAAAATAATTGAAAACATTCAGAAATTTTAGATAAAATATTAAGCAAAAAATAGGAGCATATACTTACTCTTTGTTTCATTCTTTTCATGTAAACACTGCTGCACTACCACGAAGCCACCTGGTCGGACACCTGTTCCATCCTCAATCAGTATTGCTGTCGGCCCCAACACTAGAGACAGAACAGCCATTGTACAGCAAGCATGACTCAGTATTGTTGGTATCCAGCCTTTACTGCCAAGACACATCGATGCCTGCTGACTAAGCCACATAGCCCAACCTATCAGCCTCATGTCGATATGGAACAAGATCAATGAAGTCTTCATCAATCCATACTCAAGCAGATGAAACACTAAAAACGCCACTACTCGACACTAACTACGTATTACGACAGAGAGGAAAAAGCAAGGCTGCTAACAACGAAACAATTGGCAAATCAAGAAGCTGTACGCTGCATCACTTGAACTATCACTATAACACTTCACAAACACTAGTGATTGCCAATTTAGACGATTTTCTTCAAGAAAAGCCATTAATCGCGCCGTTTCCCGAAGCCTTGCATCGCAACACTGGAATTTGCAACATTTGCAAATTTCAAATAAACCGAAATCATCCAGCAAGTATCCAATTTAAGGTTAGCTTACGAAAATGACTCTTGTAGCAACAACAGAGACGTCTAGCAACAACAACCACAGAAGAAAAAATGGCTTTATAGGACAACAACCACAGAGGAAGGACCCTATGATATGGAACTAGCGTCCCAAGCAGCAGGTCAGAAAATAAAGGGATACCAAAAATAAGTATGGCATCGGCTGTCTACGCAGTAGGCCTTGGCACCAACATCGACGATGCATTCCGTCGATAGAGCACCCACAGCTACGGCGTGCTTCAACCATTCGGCCAATGGACCCAACCGCGCGTTGGCCCACCATCTAACCATTGACGACACGACAGGACCGTACCCAGGCATGGACTTCATTTTGGTGTAGTGACCAAGTGCAAGCGAAAAGTGTTTAGGGACAATTAAGATATTTCCTTTTATATAAAGTTTGTTTGTTTTGTTGTTGTTTGATATTCAATGATATTTTTTCTTTATAAATTTAATACATTTATTCATAAAAGAAGGGAAGTGGAGCCAACTTTTGAGTCAATATTAGAATTTTTTTTTCATACACTTCAATTTTTTAAAGTAAATAATGTAACCTCTACTTCCTTTCTGCCATCGCTGGGGGCCAGCTCTTTTAAGACCGGGGGATGTGTCACGATAGGGAATCATAAGATCATAACATTTCATAAATCAATATATTTTCCATTTTAATATTTTAATCATTATTCGCGTTTACCGCCGGCCATTCAAGGCAACATGAAACCGGCGACGAGTTTATCAAACAAATCTAAAAAGTTGCAATTATGAAATGCTATATGTATATCCCGAGCTAGCAATTATGGTGGCGTCGTCAAGTCGGCAGAACCAAGGTATACGACCTAAACCCGTGGTCTTACAAAAGGGGGAAAATCGCTGACTTGACGAAAACGACACATGGTTGCTAGAGAAACGATCGGCGGGCACTAGTGTTCGAGTCCGTGACGCATCCACGTTGAAATATGTGAATTTTTGTTGGTCCCAAATCTCAGCGATGAGTCCAAATTTAAGTAAGTATAATTTTATTGTCAACTGTTTTATAAAGGTCTAAATCCAGATTTATAATTTTGATTTTCTTGTAAACCCTTCAGGTCATAATTATTTGTTCAATAAACTTGTTTTCAAAACCGCTTTGTTTTTCTGATAGTCGCCAAGGTCTCGCGCTACCTTACGTCCCTCGTCATACCCTAAAATCTGGGCGTGACAATATCAAACGTACTTTTTTTTTATAGAACACTCTATTTATTATATTACTTTCTAATGCCCCACAAAAATCTAAGTTTATTTTGTATAAAATGTGGTAAGTCTAAATTAATCAGAAGAAAAGAAATAAGAACTTAAAGTCTTCCTCCACTGCTATATTAATAAAAAACTTATTTTAAGATAGAAATTCTCTATATGTTTCGAATGCCGAAGCATTCATCTTCAGGAGAACAAATGAAATTAAGAAGAAAAGGGTAGATATCCTAACGGAGCTTTAAGATTAAAATATTAGATGAAATAAAGGGGTAATGAGTAGAGTGGGGAGATGGGGAGAATCATTACCAAAATCACGTCACACCGTGAAAAGGGAAATTACAGTAAGGTTTGTAGCTTTGGGTACTATCAGAACTTAAGTGCAGAATAAAAGGTTTAACAACTAGGTGTGAGTAGGAGAATTGTTAAAAAAAATGAAGAGTAATCTGGGTAGAACTTTAATCATTCATTTTGGAAAATACTATGGGATCGGCATAATAAAAACTATGGAAATGAAGAAAGAAAAATTGCCTGAAAGCATGCGCTATGACGTTTTAATCTGCTGATACAGGTTTGAAATGGGAAAATTTGCATCAGCTGATTAAAACGTCGTGAAAGCGCATGCTCTCAGGCAATTGTTCTTGAAATTGCATCTATTGTAAAAAGATCTTTAGAATTTTTTTTTTTATGATAAAACACCTGCACTGTAGGAAAAATCCTTTAAGGCGCTCTGGGAGCGGTGCGAGTGCGAAAAAAGCGATTTACGTTGGTCTTGAAACGTTGAAGATTGTATTCATTGGGAAACACGACCTCAGGAAGATCATTCCACAAAGATGACGTTCTCCAGATGAAAGAATTCTTGAACAATGAAGTTCGAGGAGTACTAAGCTGAACAACATATGGATGAGCGGCAGTGGTTCGCCGTGTATTTCTGTTTTGCATTGCTCTAGGTGGAATCAAGTGGGCAATGTTAGTCGAACACCTGCCATGGAAATATCTGTAAAAGAGAGCCAAATCACCAACCTGTCTTCGATGCTCCAGGCTATCGAGGGTCTTGGTCAGCTCGGGGTCGCCGATCAGACGAACGGCTCTCCTTTGAATGGAACCCAGTAGCCGAAGGGTGTGCTTGGGTGCAGAGCTCCAGACATGAGAGCAATATTCTAATGATGGTCGAATCTGGGCTTTGTAGAGTGTCAAAAGTTGATGAGGTGTGTACAACCTTTTGGTGCGGAAAACTACACCAAGTTTCTGTGCAGCTGCCTTGGCAATTGCGGCAACGTGATCATGCCAAGACATATTACCTCCCAGATTGACCCCCAGCAAATTAATAGACGGTGCCAGGGGAATTGCGTTTCCTGCCATGACTATATCCGGTTCTGCAATGTTAACCTTTTTGGAGAAGACTGCTGCCTGGGTTTTCTTAGCATTAAATTCGACTTGGTTACTGTCACCCCAAGCCAAAATTTCTTCCAGGTCCTTGTTGAGGCGCAATACTTCATGCTGCCTGCGAAGATGTGCGTCGGCAGCGGATGTTTGGGGAGTCAAGGTAAAAGATGAGACAAGTGTGCTGTCATCAGCAAAGCTATAAATTGGATTTTGGGTTTTCACTAGAAGGTCGTTAATATACAGTAAAAAGAGGGTAGGCGACAATATGGACCCTTGAGGAACACCGGCATTAATGGTGAAGGTGTCTGAGGGAAACCCGTCAATCGCCACTTGCAGAGAACGGTTCTTAAGGAAGCTGGTTAACCATAAACAGAATCCATTAGGCATACCGTAGGATCGCAATTTACTTAGAAGCCCATCGTGCCAAACACGATCAAAAGCCCTAGAGATGTCCAGTGCAACAGCCCGGGATTCTCCATGATGTTCGATGGTGTTGCTCCAAAGATGGGTGACATATGCCAGAAGGTCACCTGTTGATCTGGACTTACGATTTGTTGGTTTTTGTTAATTTATGATTTTTGTTATTAGGTGTTGTGATCAAGTTTTGCAAATTTCTAATTTGAATGATTGGTAAGATTAAGATTTTTAAAATAAGGCAAGATTATGATCTAAAAGGTTATTTCTCGTTTCATGTAAATAATTAATTCAAAATAATACAAAAGAGAAGTGAAATGTAAACTGTCGTAAAATACATAAAACATAAAAACAGTTTATGCGCCGCTTTACTCAAGAAAACCAGTACTTAAGTACCAAACCTGTGCAGCAAAAAGCATAATATATTGCAACTTAAACTCTCTAACTTGGAAGAATAAAGACATTTAATTTAGAAACTTGTTTCGGTTGTGTAGAAAAACGTACGCTCTAGTAAGACATTAAGTTAGTTCATATTATACAGGGTAGTGATTTAATCGACCACTATCTTATGGTAAATACTGCCAAAGTTGTATTTTAAACAAACCGGAACTAAACATAAGAACTGATCCTTTTTCACTTTTTTAATACTCATAAACTATGACAAAGGACCCCACACAAAGCTTATGGTAAATGGCTAATTTATCTGAATTTTAGTTAAATCTTATGACTAGTTTTTGAGTTATGGCCTTTGAAAGTTGCCAACTTCTTATTTTGAGATTTTATGCATTGTCTGGAATTTTCACTTGTTTCTTATAAACAATCAACTTTTTTATTTATTTTTTATTGGTGAAAAGGTAGGCCTTAAGTTTTCTTTCACTTATATAGAAATAAAATATGTACAGGATGTTAAACAATTTATAGGCGGATTAAATAATTAATAATATTAAAAAATTATGAAAATCCAAAAAAAATTTTTGAATTTTGAAAACAAACGGCTAGATTTTGTTCATATTTTAATATCTTGTAGTACCAAGCTGTGGATGAAAAAAAAATGGGTATAGATTGACGTAGAATATATTGTCGGGTATTTTATTTTTCAAAAAAAATTGATAATTTACCTGGAAACGTAATAAACGACTTTTAATTAATTCATTTAATTATTATTATTGTTTTTCTTAATAATATATTTTGTTTTGATATAGGTGAAGCTAGTTTTCTTAAATATTATAAACTAAAAAAAATTGCCATTGAAAGTCTTCACGCTATGTAGTATATGTTATTTTATTTCGATGTAGGTCAGTGTCATTTTTGTTCGTTCGTAAAATAGTTTTTTACCACACATTAGGACATTTCAAATGCTTTCAGAAAGAGAGCCAATGTGAATTGTACATGTACAGTAAATAAAAAAATATATATTCATAAAATTAAAACACTGATAATATTTAACATTAGAACAATATATAAATTAT
Source organism: Polydrusus cervinus (assembly GCA_935413205.1). NCBI lineage: Eukaryota > Metazoa > Arthropoda > Insecta > Coleoptera > Curculionidae > Polydrusus > Polydrusus cervinus. The sequence continues at coordinate 25,658,829 of OW284515.1, forward strand.
ATAAAAAAAAAACATTTTGTTATGACTCTAACATAATCGTATCATCTACAAGAGCCAAGGTATTCTACGAAAAAAATATTTTATAATTTGACAATAATATTTTGTCATTTGATAAAAATGCCATTTTTAAATTTTTCTATTTTTAAAAGTTTTCACTTGTGTAAATCATTGTAACTGGTTCACCTTATATACATATGTATCTAAGATAAGAATGTGTTAAAAAATAATTATTGTAAAAGAAAATTGTTACAGATTGGCATAATAATTAAATGAATCAATTAAAAGTCGTTTATTACGTTTTCAGGTGAATTTTCAATTATATTTTTGAAAAATAAAATACCCCACAATATATTCTACGTCAACCCATACCATTTTTTTTTCATCCACAGTTTGGTACTACAAGATTTTAAAATATGAACAAAATCTAGTCGTTTGTTTTCAAAATTCAAAAAATGAGTAAATTTTTTTTTTGGATTTTCATAATATTTTAATATTATTAATTATTTAATGCGCCTATAAATTATTTAACATTCTGTACATATTTTATTTCTACACCAGTGAAAGAAAACTTAAGGCCTACCTTTTCACAAATAAAAAAAAATAAAACAGTTGATAGTTTTTAAGAAACAAGTGAAAACTCCAGACAATGCATAAAATCTCAAAGTAAGAAGTTGCCAACTTTAAAAGGGCATAAGTCAAAAACTAGTCATAGGATAGGATTACGGCCATGGACACTTTTAATCAGGACGTCAAGATCTAGACAATACTAAAAATTCAGAAAAATTAGCCGAAAGCCATTTCCCATAAGCTTTGTGCTATAGTGACCACACCAATGTATAATATAAATTTAAATTTCTTTAAGCTTCCATATTCAACCTACTACTTACTATTCTCCTGCTCTGCGGTCGTGGTTGTTGTCGTTAACGTACTGGTTGACACCTCCTCGCCCCCACCACTACTACTACTAATAACCGTCGTTACTGTTTTCGTCACTTGCAAGCCTGCTATCCTTCGACTAAGCTCCTCTCCTGAAAGATTTGACAATGCCGAAACGTTCACAAAAATAAACAGATCGCCTTTTTAAGTACAAGGATAAGATACTCGAACCTTAGAGCATATTAAAATTTGATATTGTTTAATTAATTTAATTTTATATATTGTCACGATACACATACATACACAACATATTAGCCGCACGAAATTTCATTACATTTTTACGTTTTTTATAGCCATTTTAAGGACGGGTTTCTCCATGTTTTGCTAGCTTAGCAACCTGATGAAATGCCGTAAAAAAGAATCGTAAAAATCAAAATAAAACTGACATGTGACTGTATTAGTATTTGTATTAACCATCATTAACCATATAATTTAATTCGATAGCTCCGAGAAAGAGCAAGAAAAAGTTCAACTATTTTAGCTTTACTTACCTTGTTAAGAGACCTTATGCAACCAGTTAATCATAATGATCAAAGCGCAAAATGGATCGAATCGCAATTGATTTGAAATTGTGGGAGCAAGATGGATAATATATGAGCAGTGTCCAGAGCTTATTTTTGGTTATAGGGGACCATAGGCCGGTTGCGCAATCCTGGGCAGGAAGGCAACCAACCAAAAAAAAGGGGCCGTGGTAGTCGGTATCAAAAACTTCTCATTAAAAGTGACTTCTAAAAAAATCCTAGGGGACACCCCCCCCCCCCCCCCCATGGTCGCTCATGCCCCTTACAATTTCATGGTGATTTTTTAAAATACGTTACGCAATAATTTTTGATATGCTTCAATGATATAAAAAAAATGACATAAAACTTCTCAAATAAATATGGTATACAAAGAAACCGACATTATCTACATCGAAGAACAAATCGGGCTTTCCGCCTCCCGCGTAACTTCAAAATAAATTTCTTTTAAGGTTATATTTTTATTCTTGAATTAATCTAAATTGAAATAAAACTCTCCCTAAAATAATTATTTTTATAAATATAAATCACATATTTTCCCAGAAACCCTAAAGACACCGTCATCGAGGCGTGTGATTGAACGAATACTTGCAAGTGTACATACGTCGGTGACGGCTTCTTTATAGTTCTCGTAAAATAATAATATTTCTTAAAACGTTATAATTTAAAATAATTATTGTTGTTGTCATTTTTGTATAATGTAATAAATACAATTTCAGACTGACTTAGATTTTATAAAAACAATTTACAATAAAAAAAGTTTAGCAGCATCTTAGTTTCGCAAATGAAGTATTCTGTTTTAAATTATTGGATAAAATATTGTGTCGCTTGAACCAAGCTCGGGGCCCCTCAGAGCGGGGCCCTAGGCCCGGGCCTACTGAGTCTATTGGGAAAATAGGCCCTGGCAATGTTATACTGTGTGTAGGTGTATCGTGATTATTAGTTAAGAAGAACTCTAGTGATGCAGTCGCCATTTCATTTTTTGATCAATATTTTTTATCCTTGTCGACCTATTCAAAAAGGGACCAAATACCCGTCCTTGAGTAGTAATTACCTACAGTTTTGACCTAAAGAAATTTTTATTAATGAAATAATAAAAGCAAAAAACGAAAATTTGTGAAATTTGTCCAATTTTCTTTCTCTGCTTTTAGTACTTCATAAATTCAAACTTGTTTAGCTTTAAATTGTAGGTAATTTTGCTTCAAATATGGGTATTTGGCCGATTTTTGGATGAAAGGAAAAAGTAAGGAAATATTGGTCAAAAACGAAATCGCGAATGCGTAATTAGACCCTCACTCTTAACTAGGCAAATTAGTTTTTAAAGTTCAGAGCCAATAAAAAATCTTGATGGGCCAGACTTTTTTATTAACAAAGGTAATATGTATGTTTATAATAGACGAAGAGGCGATCGTGAAACACACACATTTCCGACAGGATAAAATTTTAAACACAAAGAACCTTATGAGACATCATTTTGCAGACAAAAGTCATAATTATCATATTTTTTACAAAAGTATAATTTTACCTATATAATTTTGGACATTTAATAATTCAAATTTTGAAGGGTAAGTTTAAAAAAATGATTTTTATAAAATCACGACTGATTTAAAATACTTAATTTTTTAAATTTTAAATTAGTTTCTATTACTATGGTTACTTCTTTTAATATTTACTAATTGTCTTTGTAATTTCTGGAAAATTTTACTGACACAAAAAAGTTTTTTTATCATTATTTTACCTGATCCCAAGTGATCCTTTACACTATCAATTGTTATGTCACCAACGCTACTGGAAACGGTAACATTATGGGGAGTTTCTATTCCGTTCTCCGGAACTTCGTCTACCTGTTAACAAAATAAATATCATGTTTTAAATACATATATTGGATAATAAGAAATTTCAAATAAAAACTGTAAAATTAAGACAACAAGGAGAACAGTTTGATGTTATATTATTTGGTCACTTTTAGGTTATAACGGCGCAAATTTGAATACAGAAGCGTTTCATAAGCTTTGTTATTAACGTTTTTTGGATTCTCTATACAGGGTGCCTCTATATCAAAAAGCATTGTTGCAACAACCTTCAAAAATCGACTATTTCAGTAGAGTGTTTTATATTGGCATACTGGCAAAATATCATAGCAACGGCCCGTTTTCTAGAGGAAAATTTCTTAATTACATCTACCTGGACAAAATCAGCAAGATGGTTTGTCAGCGGCAAAATTTTGATATATGTCGGGTAAAAACTATTGTTAGTCTGACAAATGTCATCCTGGTTTGAAAAAGACAAAATGAGCATTTTAAACGAAAATGTTAGGTTTGGGTGCCAATCTACCCAAGAAATTAAAAAATCGATAGCTGAAAATATTCCACTTAACACACGGAAGTCCGAGAACTCAATTTGGGCACAGTTCTCAGAGTTTTTAATGATAAGAAATTATAAACGGGAAAAATGTACTACCCTGATGGAACTGGCGAAAATCCTCGAAGATTACGTCTTTAAAATGAAGAAGGGTAATGGCTAAGACTATAAAGAGTTTTCTGTAAAGGCTATATGGAACACTAAAGCAAAAATGATTCAAGAAATGTATTTTTTTTTTATGATAAAACACCTGCACTGTAGGAAAAATCCTTTAAGGCGCTCTGGGAGCGGTGCGTGTGCGAAGAAAGCGATTAACGTTGGTCTTGAAACGTTGAAGATTGTATTCATTGGGAAACACGACCTCAGGAAGATCATTCCACAAAGATGACGAGGAGTACTAAGCTGAACAACATATGGATGAGCGGCAGTGGTTCGCCGTGTATTTCTGTTTTGCATTGCTCTAGGTAGAATCAAGTGGGCAATGTCAGTCGAACACCTGCCATGGAAATATCTGTAAAAGAGAGCCAAATCACCAACCAGTCTTCGATGCTCCAGGCTATCGAGGGTCTTGGTCAGCTCGGGGTCGCCGATCAGACGAACGGCTCTCCTTTGAATGGAATCCAGTAGCCGAAGGGTGTGCATGGGTGCAGAGTTCCAGACAGAATACGAAATAAAGATTGACACTTTTACGGATATTTCCTTTAAAAATGCGCGAATGGCATGAAACACACAGGGGAAGCAGCTCCAAAGTTGTCAGGAAAAGAGGAAAGTAAGTTCAAAAGCATTATCTACCAAAGATTTACTAACAATAATGCAAAGCTACAATGAAGAAAACCCAGATGAAGCACAAAAAAAGTTTTTCCATCTCTGCTCATTTGAACTAGATTGGAGAGGCAATAAGGCCGTAAATTGTAAAATTTAATATTTTCAAAAGGAGTTTGATACCATGGACGAACTAAATATAACAGCATATTTTCCAAGACAGCTCAAGGTGGGTCAAAAGGATTGGCAAACAGCAAATGGTTGGTAAGAAATTCATCAAACAAAGACTTATGCCCTGTAATATTATTTTTAAAATTATTGGAAGAGGACCAAAGCAGGCAGACTATTTCTCTCCGTTCGTCCAAACTGGCAGAACGGATGTTGGTTCAAAAATACTTCACTAGGAATAAATACAGTATCTAAGTGGAGCAAAACTTCAACGAAAAGAATTGGAATTGATACGACGAAGCATAAAATAACAAATCCTTCTCATCGATCTTCCGCTGTGTCTGCCCTATTTGAACAAGGTGTTGAGGAACAAGAGTTGATTAAGTTAACAGACCACTCAAACGCAAATTTCCTGAAACCATATCTGCAGCTAGATCCTAGTCATCATCTGAAGCTCATCGAAAATTTCAGAACAACAAATAAAGCATGTTCTGGACCTACGACTTCTCAAATGCAAGTCAATCATACCCAAAACCATGCTTTGCTTGATAGAAAAGAATGGACAAACTATAACTTATTAACTGTACGTTTAATATTAGTAATAAATAAATAAATAAATAAATAAAGTTTCTAGTTTGCTAAATAAATAGTGTGTTTATAGTCTTGTCGAATATCATTCAAATTTTCTCTTGGTTTTATTCAATTTTGTTGTTTTTTGGTAATTTCGCTTATGGAATGTTTGCCAAGCAACAAACTTTGATACCAGTCGACCGAGAAAATTTTCTCTGTTATATACGTATTGTTAAACCTACCTTCTCTAATGTATTGGTTTCCACGGTTCCGTTAACTAAAGGGGGTTCTGTTGCTTCTTCTGTGTTTATTTCATTGCTCGCTGTTTCAGATGTACCGTCATCTCTCGCACCAGGGGGAAGTGATAAATAACACCTTTAAAATAAAAGAAATTATAAATCAATTCACATTCTTGGGTTGTTAATTGATTTTAAATACTTAATTTAATTAAAAATAATTAATTTTACCTGGCGTGTGTAATTTGTGTTGCAGACAAAGATATCCGCTGTAATTCCGACGACGAGTGGAGGTACAGGGCTTCCGCTTTGTTCGTGAACACTAGGGAAGATATTCCACTGAAAAATAATTAAAAATGAACCATAAGTTTCCAACAAATAAATTGCCAATCTCTTGATGGAGCAAATACCGCACATGTTGTTTATGAAAGTGTTTTTTAAATTATCGACACGCGGATTTTAACAGGTTGACTGCCGAATATAAATAACTAAAATTACTTCGGATGCAGAGTGGAACAAAATTATTAAAATCATTTTAAAGATGTTCCACTATACACGGTGAATCACGTTGAGTGAACTTAATTAACTTAAACTAAAGCTCTATGTATTACTTGAAAGCTTACAAAATTTTTAATGTTTACCTTTATTAGTTTCAAAGTTACTAAACTTTCTTCTCGAAACGTTTTTACACAAAAAAACCATTTTATAATTCATATCTCAAAAACGGTTAGAGATAGGAATAGATTATTATTAAAAGTTATTTAGATTTTGATAAGGTAATTAAAAATGCTAGAATATACAGGGTGTTTCGTTTGAAATAGCAAAGTTGGAATTAACTTCCGGTGTATAACAGGAAGTAACAAAAACCTCAAAAGATAATTTTTTAAAAGCTTAAAGCCAATTATGCCTGCTCTCAAATTTGTAGAAAGATAAGTTTACTCGTTTCCGAGATCTTCTAATAGGCCAGCCACTCAACGTGAATCACCCTGTATACCTAGTTTTCTAAAATTTATGAAAATTATCAAACATTTTGCAAAAATTAGCTGATGCTCGTATACTCTCACCTGGACACTAGCGGCATATTTATGGCCGATTTTTGGATAAAAGGAAAAAGTTATGACATATTGAACCTTAGACCTCACTCTAAGATATATCAATTTGGTGAAAAAATATTAATGGCTTTACTTAATTTATTTAAAAAAACACAATTATAAGGCAGTTTTTATGTTCTACAATATTGCGGTTTAGCTTTAGTCCTTGAAGATCAATAAAAAAATCTTAAGTGGCTAATAACCGAATATGTGCTACTTTAGTCCCTTAAAATAGAGTCTAAAATGGCTCTTTTTTTGCTATAGAGTGCAAAAGCTTACTTTATGTCTTCCCTTTTGACGGCAGCGGCATTTAATTGTCGTTTTAAATCAGGAATGCTTAGTACGAGACAATCACCCATGTTTGTAAGGCACAGGAGGTCCACTTCGGAATGTTTTGTGTTCTCTTCAGTTAAATGACAAGAAAATGTTGCAAATGCCATTCTTCTAACTCTAGCTCCTACAAAAAAAAAATAATCGTAGACGTCTTTAACAAATTATCTAAAAATATTTCAATTAAAAAAAAAATATTTTTCTGGATACAAATATTATTTTTTCTTTAAATCATAAATTAAACATGTTGGAAAATATTTACAGAAAACGACATTTAAACAATGTTTAAATTGTATCTGTGGGTGACAAAAATAATTAATTAAAGCTGCAGGTTGACGCTACCTGCTAACCTGTCATCGAGGGATATGTTAAATAATAACCCAGTTCTGGTTAAATGTTGTTCTATTTAAACCTTTTACAGATAAATAATAATTATGAAAAATGTTCGTTTTAAAAAACTGTCACTGTCATAGACTTTTCTTTGACAACTACCTGTCGCCTTGATCAGGTACGAGAACGGGCATTGTTGCTGGTGGTTTCTTAGACCGTATTTTCAACAGGATAAAACACATAAGATAATAGTTATTTATGGTACTAGTGTGTTATGTTGAAAATAAGTCACGCGAGAAAGATTTATACCACGAGGCCATCAGGCCGAGTCAGTACCGTCTCAGTACCCTATAAATGTCAGAATGACTTGACAGTGACTTTTTTACATTTTGGTCAAAGTTAGTTGATTGTTTGGTTGCCACGGGCATGATACATTGTTAGCAAATGTTTAAATACATTTTGACACTTTACAGTGCAGAAAAGGAAAGCTTTTTTGAAGAAAAAAACGGAAGAAACCGATGAAAATTACGTTCCTGAGGATATCCTTACGGAAGCGGAAGAAGCAGCGATGCAGATTTTGCCAGAAAAGTCCCGAGATGCTTACGATAAGGAGTTCAAAATGTTTGAGTTTTGGATGAATTCACGGAAGATAAAAGGTATCGATGAAAATGTTCTATTGGCTTATTTTTACATTTGCAAAAAAAACTAGCCCCATCGTCGCTATGGACCGAATACTCGATGCTTCGCTCGACTATTTACCTTTATAAAAAAAAATATTTCAAAATATGACAAACTAGCGAGCTTTTTGAAAAGCAAATCACAGGGATACAAACCAAAAAAGTCCAGGACATTAGAACGACCTGAAATAGAGAAGTTTAACCAAGCTCCCGACGACGAGTACTTGTTGATGAAAGTGGCTTTGATAATGGTGCTTGTAGATGCGATGGTCAATTTGAAAATAGAAAATATTCAAGACAAAGGGAAATATTTTCACGTAATTTTGCCAGACACTAAAACCAAGAAATCGAGAAGTTTCACCATACTTGAAGAAGGATTTTCAGTCAACCCGATCAATTTGTGTAAAAATACATGTCTTTGAGACCAAAGAATACTAGTTCTAGCCGCTTTTTTGTTTTTTACAAAAATGGAAGGTGTACCAGCCAGTTTGTGGAAATAGTAAATACGTTGTCGAAGATACCTTCAAGAATTGCAGTGTTTTTGAAATTGAAGAAACAAGCGCTCTACACCAGTCACTGCCTGAGAAGGTCTTCGGCGACTCTTTTGACCAATGCAGGGCTAACATCTCTACTTTGAAGCGTCACGGAGGATGGAAGTGCTCGACGGTAGCAGAAGGATACTTAGAAGAATCGGTGCATAACAAAATACAAATTGCAGAAAAAATACAAGGTTCTAATGTGTCGAAGTCTTCTAGCAGCTGTACCAATATGGGAGCGGCTGGTTCCAATGAACCGACGAATTTTACAATGACTTCAAATTCGAATAAACCGTTAGCGTTTTCCTTTAATTTCAATATCAATGTGAATTCTGCTTGTAATAGTAATAAATAAATAGAATACTAGTTTAAATATGAACGTGAGTTATTTGATAGTTTACTTGTCTAAAATGACATTGATAATGACAGTCATAACTGTCATGTGTTGGATAAAATATTTTTTATGCTTTTAGAGCATTTTTGAATTAGTTTTTTTTATGTTTTAATTGTTACCATAAATAATAATCTTACCTTCATGTGCAGTTAGCTTATATTTACAATAGGGCTTTAAAGATGGCAACGTAAATATTTTGAACTGTTCCTCTGACGCAATAACCACCCTGTGGGGTTGTGTGGTGTCTGGCAACGGAGCTATTCCCTTCTCCACTTCGAGGGGCTCTGGTAGTGGCTTGTTGGACCCGTCAAGGACAGCTATACCTATCACAGGCGCCCTGTAATGTTATTAAAATTAGAGTGCTACAATAAAAGCAAAATATAAATATCCCGTGATTAACACAATCAAAAGCTCCTTCATTAAGATTCACATATAGATTTCCAAGAAATAAAAAAAATACCATCATTAGTAGTTTTTTATATGCATATTGGATTAAATTGAAAAAAGTTTTTCTCAAATGCTATGTTATAAAGTCATCTGTAATATTTGAGTAAGTTAGATTATTTATTTTTTATTGTAGAAAAATTGGTTTATTGACGATAATACAGGGTGGCCCGCTCTCAACACAGGGTTTCATGGCCCGAAAAAACGTAACGAATATATTTGATTTTTTTCTTAATAGAACACCCCTATATATTGTATTACTTTCTGATTCCCCAAAAAATTATATTTTTCTATATGTCTAAATTCAATAGTTTTTGAGATATTGACGTTTAAAATATGTAATTTTCATACTTTGACAGACTGTAACAATGGAACGGTTCATCTTAGAGAAAAATGGGTTTCATCTCCCTACCTTAGTTTATTATTCTTTATTCAAAAAAACTAAGTTATATTCGCCACGTTTTTTTGGGCCACCACATACTCCAATATTCAAAAGTACTTTGACAAACTTCGGGATATGGTTGCTGACATTATTTTAGGAGAAAAAGTTTTAATGAACTATGTTCTTTAACGGCTTTATTTGGAAAACTGAGGGTGTCCAAAATTTAAAAAAAAGTAATAATTTTTAAATAATTAATAAACCAATAGAGATTTTTAGGTAAATTAAATGAGAAGGTAAATATGACCAAATTTAAAGTACAATGCACTTTCAGAGATAACCAGTAGCGTTGATACAAAATTATTCTTTTTTTAAGGAAAATTATGTTACGACACAATTTTTTTAAATATTTTATTTTTTTATGAATTCTTACTTTATTGTAATAAAAAAGCTATTTTGTATTTTTTTATATGGAGGATGGTTTAACAGTAAATATTTTTTTTTAAACAACATTGATCAAAATTATTAGCAATAATTATGTAGCATTTTTACAAGTGGGCCCTGGAATCATATTTTGACTTTAAATAATGTAAATAATTGCTTCTTGTCAGTGTAGATATTTTTTTAATGTTTTGTCATAGTTTTACCCTGTTTTCTTTATGTTTGATCTTTTATGTATTATGGATCATTTAAGAATTAATGCTAATTAGAGCCTGTGTGCAATTCGTTTTTAAGTCTAGGCAAATTATTTACTCCTTAACCATCCCTCGTATCACAAAAATACGGGAGATCGTTTTTATTACAATTAAAGTAAGGATTCATAAAAAATAAATTAAAAAAAAAAATCAGTGGGGAAACATAATTTTCATAAAAATAATCAGAGAATAATTTTGTTCCGACGCCACTGGTTATCTCTGAGAGTGCATTGTACGTTGAAATTAGTCATTTTTACGTACCCACCAAATTTTACCTAAAAATCTCTACTTGTTTATTAATTATTTAAATTTTTTTTTTAATTTTGGACACCCTGTATTTCCGAAACGAAGCCGTTAAAGAACATGGTTCATTAAAACATTTCCTCTTAAAATACTGCAATCAACCATATCCCGAAATTTGTCAAAGTACCTTTGAATTATCCTGTATAAGAACTATTTTACCGTAACGCCAGCGTATGATAGGAAGTCTACTAATTATTAATTATATAAATAAATAAATCAATGTAAATACCTGTGCTTCAACTGTATTTCTTTTGCCAGGTGGCAAACAACATCGTCCGTCTCCCGTTTTGCCGATGAAGGGACTATAATAGTAAACGCATATACAGTTCCGTTGTTTGTTCCAGCCCAAAGGGTTGGGATAGTATTTTGTACTGTAAAAAAAGAAATTACAATTAGATTTATTTGGGGGAAAAGTCAAATTTTTCTATATGTATAAGATTTGCATTATTCGCTGTGATATTTGCATGTGATACTTAAATAGATGCAATAGTCTCATCGGTTTTACCGATTAATGAAGTCAATTAAAAATGAGAATGTCAGAAAAAGATGAAGCTACAAACTAATTTCAACTTCTATATGTTACGGTTACGATAGTTCATCCAATTGCTGGCTGGATGCACGTCACAACTCGCAAATACATAGTCGTAACAAAAACAAAAAATAAGGTAGGTCTGTTATTAATTAAAGGGTCCTGTCAATTGACGTAAAATTCGTTTTGACAACCTTTGTCATTTCGAAGAGCTTTAATTTTACGTGTTTAAAGTAATTGGAAAATGAAAAACAATTGATTGGAACATATTCTGAAAATATGTCTTATTATTTAGCCAAGAATGCTTATTTTAAAGTTTAATTAAATCCTGACAGAACTGAAAAAATATACTCCTTATAATCAATGACATGACTCGAATCAAAAATTACGTCAGAAGCTGTGACGTGTATCCAACCAGTAATTGTACGGACTTTAGTATACTTCACTGGGCGATACAAATAATGTAACCCGGTATAAAACGAAAAATAACTTTGTATCACAAAGAGCGAAAACTATGACAGTGTCAAGGAACCAACTACAATAAAAAAAAACATGCAAATCGGATCATAGGTTCAGAAAAATGTGGCAAATTTATGACGGATATTTGGAAAATTTAATAAAAAAGTCGAAAAAGCTATTTAAATTTCGAGAAAAAACTAAGATATTAAAAAAAAACACATTAAAAAATTAATCAAAACATGTCTGCATTTTTTTAGGTTTATGAAGTGGTTAGATAATATGAAAAATTGGTAATGTGGTGTTGTGTTATAATACTGTTAGTTTTAAAGCTAATTGGTATATAGGTTAGGAATGTAAGGGAAAATGTAACATTTCTCCTACAGTATTCTCAGTGAATGATTATGATGATGATCGTACGAATCAAATCGAAGAAATATGGTCAAAACAAAATCTAATTTCATAACTATTTAATAGATGTGTCTAATGTCCCGATGTACGGGTTAATAAAAGTTGTTTAAAGGTTTGAATCAAAAATTGAGTCTAGTCAAAGCACAATATTTTTATCAACAAAGTATACTTGATAATTTTTTTCGCGACATACCATTAAAAGTTACAACTTTTTACAATAATTAAATACGTATCTTAAACTATTTATCGGAAAGACAAGAGAACGATTATAAAAGCTACGAAAATAACTATTTTCATTAATAAATAAATATACAGTGTGTCCACGGATAGAGTTCGGAAGAGGAAAAACTTTTTTATTTGTGGGCTTAGAAGAAAAAGTTATTTTTTATAAAAACGTCTGCTTGTGTCGAAACTACAATTTTGAATATCAGATTTGCGATTACTATACAGGGTTCGTCAGAAACAACCTTTTTTGTTTTTTGCATTTTTTTTCAATTCCTTGATTTATTAAATCAATCTTGCTTGTTCTAAAACTACAATTTCGAACATCAGATTTGCGATAACTGTACAGGGTTGGACAGAAAAAACATTTTTAATTTTTTGTAATTTATGATTGAATAAATTAAAGAATGTAATAGTAAAAATACTTCAAAAGTAGACAAAGAAAGATAGTTTTCTTACAACAAAATCATTACAACAATTGTTGTCTGTTCTTACGTAAATTTATTTTAAACAAAATCAAAAAAAATAAAAATGTTGTTTCTGGCTAACCCTGTATAGTAATCGTAAATTTGGTATTCGAAATTGTAGTTTCAGAACAAGCAGACGTTTTTATAAAGAATAACTTTTTCTTCTAAACAAATAAAAAAGTTTTTCCTCTTCCGAACGCTATCCGTGGACACACTGTAATTCAAAGCACAAAAATGTAAAAAAAATAAGTCAAAATGACAAACAAAAAAACGATGACGTCGGAAGTCAATGGGCAAACTTCGAAAAATAATAAAATTAAATAGTCAAATTAACTCTCCCTTACAATTTTTCTCTGTCTAGCACGTTTCATTGGCATCGACGTATTACGCCATATAATGGTGGAAAAAGTTGGGTTATGTATTTATTCACCCTTATTATTATAAATAAAGATGGAAAGTTGTAAATCACGTTGTCGCTTAAACAATGACACACGAGTGAAGAACCACTGTGAATACTGTATATCACAAATATCAATACTATCTAAAACTCGACAAGCTGGGGATAATCTTTATAAATGCTGCTATAATTTCCTGAGAAACACTGACACACACTAAAAACATTAACTTTAACAATTATTCAAATTAAACATCAAACTTAAAACAACTTGTTCTTATCCGTGAAATTATTTTTAAAATGACAATCCGTGGCTTACCATTAATAAGGAAAGTCCTTGCAAAATATAAACATCTAACAAAGGATGCCATAGAATCATCGGTCGGCCTAGCTTCTATTTGTCTTTCTACTGGCTTGGCGTCTAAAGGACTAGCATCTCCTTCCTCAGTTCCTGGGGGTTTTCTTACGGGTGGAGAAGTTACTACTGGTGTTTGCTAAAATATATATTAATTTTCAATACGACATTTTTTTACATCAGGAATTTTTGGTAAATTGGCATGAGATCCTATCGAATACTAATTCTCCGATGACACATCTTTTGGCATTTTAAAGTTTTAAAATGTACTGAAAAAAATTGACATTAAAATTAAAAGCGGATTTCAATAAAAAAATTCGTTGTCCCAGTTTATAAAAACTTTAAAACAGATAATTTACAAAGGTTAATTTTCGTTACATCACGCACCCTTCTGGCTGGTTTTATTTAAATTTTTTTTAATGATTTAGTGGTATATATCTCTAAATTCTTTTAAACATTATAAATATACAATTATGTTTCATTACAAAGTCGGACAGGTTAGTTAAACTATGATTTTGTGATGATACTTTTGCAGATTTAATTTAACAGATTGAATTTTATTAATTTTACATTGTTATAATATTTGATAATATAAATAAATGTATTGAAAGAAAAAAATATCCTTTTTACCTGTTTATCTTCCTTATTCGAAGGCCTTCTCGTTGAACGGCCTTTTCTCAATCTTCTGAAGGACTCGCGAAGGGACTTTTTGAACGATTTGCGGCGAGAGATAGGAGCATCTCCCTGACCAGTGAGATCTGAAATTTAATTTAAAAAAACGAACAATTGTATTACACAAATAATCGTAATATTTTAACTTTGTCAAGCACATGTAATCTTTTTTACTAAATTAACCGAAAATTTTCTAGTGAAATATACGTAATATATAATAATTTTATTGGTACATTCATTTTCAAACTGTTTTCCAGTTTTTTATGTAAAAAGCCTTAAATTTACAAAATTCTGTAAATTCACTCAAAAGTGTTTGTTGGGGGGGGGGGGGGGGGGTTATTAATTAGGAACAAACAACAATCTGGAAGGATATCAGGAGATTGGAACCTTGTTAAAAAAAATTTTAAATACTAAAATTAATAAAGATTTGCCCCTCTGCGGACCTTGTGTTCCTTATCTACGACCTAGTCTTAGTTTGGATTAAGAAGTTTAAAAATTCTTACCATTTGGATTAAGCGTGCATTTGACTATGACAGGTTTATTTTTGATATAATCTAGCAAAGCCAGACCGTGAGCTGTACCAGCAGCTACTAATCCCCAGTCTGCGTGCAGCACCGCACAGGTTACCATTGCAGGTGGATGCAGTTGCAGTAGAGTTGTTGCTTGAAAACCTCTTACTTGATGGATGTCACCTGAAATAAAAAATGGTAATCATTTAAAAAAAAAATAAGGTAAATAAGATTTTCTATTGACTGATCTTTCGCAACATTTTACCCTCAATACTTGGTAGTATCTTTCCCCCCCTTATTTCTACAAAAGGGTTTTCTCTGACTTGTTTAAATTAGGGTTTTACTAGCAATTTCCTATTCTAAAGTTGTTTCCAACATTTTATATTTCTCCGGAAGGTGAACGCCTATGCGTTCGAAACATGTAGAGAACTCATACAACAATAAAAAAATGTCATAAAATATATCTTAGTGGAGGTTGACTTATGTTGGGTTATTCCTGTCTATTTTCCTTTCTGTTCTTATTTAGCACTATGTAAGATCACTAGGCTACATTCGCGCAGAGGCGGCTCGTCAGGTGAAGGGGCTCTTCACAAAAAAAAAAAAAAACCAAGAGGAAAGTTTTTCGACAATAATAATGTACCAATACAGCCACCATTTTAGCGCGCCCCAGCCGACCGTGTCCGTTAGCTCAAAGTCCAACATAGCTTTGATATTCACCGTTGCTATGGTTACGTGACGTCAGTAACGCAAACAGCATGTAACAATTTAAATATGGTGATGAAGGGCAATTTAAAAATAGATCAGTCGTATGCACCATTGTTTTAGCATTGGTTCGTCTAACCTTAAGGTATTTATTTTGAGGCTTACGGTTATAGACATCGTTTTTACGTGATTTACTGTCTGATTAAAAATTTTTGTTTTTATTTTTCAGTTAATTCAGTTGTGTGTTTTAAAAATGAAACCAATTAATGACATAGTTTGTAATTTGTTGGAAACTCCATTCAGTCGTTGGACAGATGAGGATAAGAGAGACGTTTTGTTACACGGGTTTTTAGTCAATGTTTGTTTAAGTACTCGCACTATACCTAGCTTTTCACTATTTTTTAAGACCGCGACCCGCCACTGCATTCGCGATGACCGAAAGGCGACTCGCCCAATAAAATTATGTTCACGACTCTTTTCAATCGTCTTTCTTGCTCTTTTAAATCAGATTTTGCCTATTTCTGTTTCATTCCAAAGTGTCTACTTGTTGTGTGCTTTTATATTGTCATATTTGTTATTTTGGATATGTCAAATACAGAAAATCTTTATATAGTGTCAAATCATATAGGAAAGAAATTTCGTTTCGGTTTTTTTTCGTTACATCGTTCCGCTGCTGCAAGTTTTTCTGTAACAAAAATGACATTGACAAGCATTATTTACTCACAATCAAAGGTGCCTGATTGGTAAATTAAAAATTAAGGTAGCCGGGCCAATATGATTGTGAGAAAATTATTTCTACGAATGTCATATATGTCACAGTAAAACTTGCTGCTTAGGTAATTGTGGTTAAAAATCTGTATACAACCCAACATTCGAGTATTATTCTTCCTATTATATTTTAAATTTACTGGTCGTGTTCTTACCTGTCTTTGGTGTTAACTGATTATGTCCTTTCCATACAAAACCATCTCTGTCACTGACAATGTTCATGGTGGTAACTTTTAAAGGACCGTCGAGAACTTCCGTGTCGAATTTCGCAACTATTACCTGACCTGCGGTTCCTGCAATGACTAAGGTTGCAGAAAGCGGGCACATCACAACCTAGAGAGGAGATACAATTACATTTCGTTGTAATAACATAAATTATTATTTAAATATCTTAAATGAAAAGCAAAAATACTACCACAGCTTACCTTTTACAGTTTTTTTTATAAAAATGTCAAAAAGTCAATGAGTTGATATTTCTAGCTATTTCAAAAATAAAATTGAGTTACAATTAAAACCATACAGGATTGAAAATAAAAATGGTATGTTTTAAAATAAGTATTTTTGTCTAAGGTTGTGTGTCCCGATGACGTAAGTAAATCCTGAGTTACTCTTTAGTACGTTTTAAAATCTTATGTTACCCTTTTAACGGCAAGTCGCGGATCATCTGAATACGGATCAAAAACGCCAGTTTTTCTGAATGGAGGCCATTCTTCTTCGGCATCTTCAGGGTCCTGACTCGCTGGAGGATCTATGGAAGAAAATTTGAATATAAAATTACAATTTTCATTAAAAATAAACAAATTTATAAAATTTTTAAACAACAAAAAATATAGTTACAATATCAAGTTTTAAATGACATAATTCTGAACCACCATATTTTTACAATATTATGCTGTATTTTCAAATCAGGAAAAAATGCTTCAGGCCCTAGCAGATTTCCGTGTAGATTACAGATATACGAACATAATTAAAACCGTCTATGGGAAGACCAAAGCATGTGTTAAACTTCACCAATACACATCACAATATCGAAAGGGGTGTAAGACAAGGCGACGTTATATCCCCTAAACTTTCCACTACGCTGCTGGAATATATGTTCAAGAAAATCGACCTTGAAGACATGGGCATAAATATCAACGCCGAGAAATTGAACCATCTAAGTTTCGCTGACGATATTGTCTTAATAATCGATCGTATCGACGAAGCTAAAGAATTAATAAAAAGACTGGACTATGCTTCAAAAACAGTGGGACTAAAGATCAATACCAGCAAACCCCAATATATGACAAACTTGGTTATCAGCGGAAATATAACAGCAGGCACAAGCTACATAGAACAGGGAACCTAGCCCATGAGATTCGCTTGGGGAGAGACAACCAAACAAATGAAATGTCTCGCAGAATAGGTCTGACATGGGCAGCATTTGGCAAACTCAGCAATGTACTAAAATCTGAAATCCCAAGGTGTTTGAAAATAAAAGTCTTCAATCAATGCGTACTTCCTGTGCTTACCTACGGAGCAGAAACTCTGACGCGTACCAAAAAAACTGTCAATAAAATACGTGTCGCACAGAAAGCTATAGAAAGATCAATGCTGGGTTTGTTACTTAGGGACAGAGTTCCAAATACCAGGTTGCGAGAAATGTCTACCGTGACCGATGCTGTCGAGCGGATAACAACGCTAAAATGGAAATGGACAGGACATGTGGCAAGAATGACTGATGGACGATGGACTAGAAAAAATATGGAGTGGAGACCACGACAGAACTCATTTCGAAATAGGGGGCGCCCGCCGACGAGATGGACCGACGACATTAAAAGAATACAGTCCAACTGGATGAACGCAGCACAAGACCGACGGCGATGGATTGAATTACGGGAGGCCTATGTTCAGCAGTGGACGCAGCTGGGCTGATTGATGATGATGATGCTCTATTTAGGATGAAGCATTAAGAATTTTACGTTTACAACAAAAGGGAAAGATAGAAGTATACAGGATTTTTGGATATTACTTATTATATTTAAATGGAGGCCCCAGAGAAACACTCCATTTTTTTAAAATCGACAGTCTCAAAAGTTGGTAAAGACCTCTAAAATCAGTCTGAATGTGCTGCCAATGACCTGCGTTGATCATATAATTTCCTTGTGCGGCGCGGGACTTTTCCTGATTTTTTTTCGAATAATTTACTTGACGTGTTATATCGTTTTTTTGGTACCGCTTTAACAATCTGTGATGCAGTTAAAGTGTGTGGAATGTACAGAGTGAGTCAGCGATAGATTAAAGTTTATTTTCTCCTTTATCTTAAGAATTAGATAAAAATTCAAAATACAAAAGTCGTAGAGACCATTGAGGTGCATATTTTAAAATTATGCTGGAGTATATAATGGAACACCCCATTTCTGATTCCCCATAAAATTCTACGCTTGTTTTGTAAATCTCATATGTCCCCCTGATAACCCTCATTCAATAGTTTTTGAGATATTGACGTTTAAAATATGGCATATTAAGACTTTGACAGTCTGTAACATTGAAACGGTTCATCTTAGATAAAATGGTTTCCCCTCCCTATCTTAATTTTTTATTCTCAATCTTAAAGTTACAACTTCCGGTTTAACATGTTAAACCGTTAAAACCGGTTTTTAAATCGGTTGTAATAATTTTTTTAATATCTGGAATACGATATGTGTAAAATAGTTCAAAATTGGCAGAAATTTTACTCACTAAGCACTTAAAAAAATTTTAATAAAAGTTTTCTTTAAAATTAATACGAGACTGAATGTTTTATCTATTTTATCTTTTCGAAATTTACATGGGTAATCCCATGTGTTCTGTTCGGACGCACCACCCGGTATATTATATGTATATAAAATAGTATATATCCGACAACCTAGCAATGTTAATATACTTACCGTCGAGATCATCGCCGGTGAAAAACTGTGCTGTACTGAACTTATAAATGGGGGTTAAAGTGACTCCTCCGGCATACCAAAATCTAACTGTTCCATCTTCGTGGCCAGTTAGCAACAATTCTCTTCTGGGATAAGATCCTAAAAAAAATTATTATATTTATTTCCTTCAAGAAATCTCTAAATATGATTATCACTATATGTGGAAGGGAAAACAAACTTTTGTATTCAAGTGCATTAAATTTATTTAAAACTAATGTTTCATTTGGCGTCGTCAAATTGATACGGACGTAAAATGTGATATGTGATTGATGGTTTTATAAGATTTGTTATTTTAATCTGTTGTCCGTGTAGGGATGCTCTTCCCTCGGAGAATTGTAATGTACTGCCCCCTGACTAAGGAAGCACTGATAATGGCCCAATAAGCCGAAAGCGCTATGCATATTTTTAAATAAATTTAATCCACTTGAATACAAAAGTTTGTTTTCCCTTCCACTTCAAAAAGTGCACACAGCCGCTACAACCTTATTTCATCACTATGTAGCATTCGTCATTTTTAAAATGTTAGTTCTTGTTTTTATTAAATATATGACATGTGTTTGGCAGCCTGCAGACAAAATTTTAAGTTAATACTCCAATAATATTACTATTTACCTTTTGCACATAATAATTCACCGCCATCTATAGGCCATTGTCTATCAGAATATAAATGACTTGTTTGAACTCGTCCTGCATCTTTAAGATGCTCCCACAATTCGTCAGAAATACCTGCAAAACAAAATTATTTTCGAAACAATTTTAGAAGAGAAAAAAATGCAAGAAGAATGTATAATGGCTCTATAATCAATATCTTACCTGATACATATTGACTGCAAGTAACAGCCGAAGAGTGTAAGGCAACCAAATAGGGTAAATTCATCATTTTCCATCCTTTACTCAACAAATCGATAGCTACCAATTCTTCTTCTGCTAAGACAATAAGCGCTTCAGGCTGACCTTTATTATTTCTAATCCCATTTGTGGTCGGATTTTCATTATTTTCTGACTCCTCCGAACCGTCGAAATCATTTTCTTCTGTTTTTGAATCGATTACAACAAAATCTATTACCTGAAACAGGAATGAGAGTATGCTCGCTATCTCTATTTCAATTTTTTTCCTTATTATTGTTACATTTTATATTTAGGGGAGTTAGAAGGCAAAGGGTCGAAATAGTAATTTTACAAATTGAATTAGGTTTAGAGATAAGAAGCCTGCAAACATTCTAGGTATATAGTAAATTTCACGTACGTTTTTAATGTTTTGACGTTTCTCTTGTAAAACGCGTTGGCCAACATGTGATTTAAAAATTCTGAAAACGGCTTTTCCTCACGAACATTGGCTAGATTCATGAGAGATGAATATACAGGGTGATTCCTAAGTTGATACTTCTGTTTTAGCTGTGTATAGAAGGCATTAAAATAAACATTTTCAAATACCTTTTTTCAAAAAACTTAAAAATAGGCGAGTTGCAAAAGTAAAAAAGCTAAGTGCGGGAATGGTCATCAAAACGTAGCCTACTATACTTTATGTTGTTTTTGTCTTATTAGTCATGCAATTTGGTGGTGAGTTATTTGGCAATACGTTGCGGTGTGTTTTTCTGAAGCAAGTTAATTTTAAATTGGTGACAATGGTCAAAGTTGAAAACAATGAACTAGTAGATATAGTGCTTATTTGCGGTGAGTGTCGTCAAAGTGCGGCTGCTGCTTCGAGATTATACGCAGAACGCTTTCCCTTGCGGGCTTATCCTACACCCAGAAGTTTTATTAATGTTATTCAACGGGCAAGTTAGGCAGGACCGTATTTGATCCATAGTGTAATAAATAAATGTAAGTACCTTATTTTTGATTTTATTGAAAAAAGGTATTTGAAAATGTTGTTTATTTTAATGCCTTCTATACACAGATAAAACAGAAGTATCAATTTAGGAATCACCCTGTATAACTGACTGTATATTTACATGTACACGACAAAGATACACACTAAACACTCTAATCTGTTGCCCTTCAATCAGCTAAAACCTGTCAAGGGATTATTATTACAGAACCTGACATCGATGACGTTAGTATGGGTATCGCTTTGTTACGCTTTTTCCTTCGCATATGTCTTTCCGTATTTCATCAATCCGTGTGTCATCTCTGCGTTCTTTCAATATCACAGAATATCATTCGTTCATGTGCAATATTGTTGTTGTATATGGTATTTTTAGAGATAAATTTGCTAATATTTTGTGCGTAGACTTTCTGGTTATAAACTGTTGGACTGTGTGTATCTGTGAAGTGTTCTTTTTATAAAAAAAAAAACAAGTAAATATATTGTTAATTTGATTATTAACTATTACAGGAATACCAGTCCGGCCCTAACTAACCTACTAATGGCTTTCGCTGGTATTTTCTAAATAACTGGATAAAAATAACATGGTAATTAGGATAACAGCACGATACACCTACAACGGTATGCCAATAAGCAAGTTGAAATTTGAACCTTGCTGCGCATGTCGCCACGAGCAAGGAGGCGAACACGGTTGCATAACCTTTTGACGCGACTGACGGTTCTAACCTGACATAAAAAAAACGGGCACATTTTTACTATTTTTGTATTTAGGACCTTCTAAAAGAAGTAGCTGAGATGAATTAAGGCAGTATATCGTTTATAATACATTATTATAATAGGATTATTGTCTTGATAGAAAACAAAACCACCATTTTCGCACACCTAATGTAAACCGGCCTTAAGCATCCTCGCACGTGTCGTCAAAATGTGGGAGAGATAGAGAATTTAGGCGGGTTAGCATACCGGTGTTAGTGTATCATGGATACAGCGGCTTAACTTCTCTTATCTTAAACAACGGATATTTTTGGAACCAGGAAAGAAAGACCTTTCATAAAAATAAACAGCCGGTTCCATTGAAAAAACAACTTTACACCGCAGTTCCTCTATTTTAAGCTAAGCCGATTTTTAAATGGCAATTTTAGAATCTAGGGTAAAACATAAACAAGATGGGTATATTGGTTTTAATAAAAATACAGTGAAACTCAAAAATATACCCTTGTTCACTCCTAGTATCATCAGTATCCTAAAATTTATATTTTTAAAATTGTACCCCTTGCTTTTAACCCCCCGATTTTCTCTAAATTTAAATTCAAAGTAAAGTAAAAATACGGAATATTTAACAATCTAAATTAGTTCATAATTAGTTTTAAACTTAATATTGAAAGCCGGAATAAATAAATACCCAACCCATTAAGTAATGAGTGGGTAAGTTTTCATTTATCATGTTCTAACCAGCAACCTGAGACTCCGAATACTTTCTGCTGTTAAAACAGTATTTTCTAGCATTTTAGCACGACTGAAATCGACATAGTAGAGGAGTTGGAGGCTTCCAACCTGTATCGGAAAGAAAGACTTACGAGTGAAGTCTAGTGATGCATTCGCCATTTCATTTTTTAATCAATATTTCTTATCATTTTTGCTTTATTCAGTAAGGGGCCAAATACCCGTCCTTGAGTAGCAAGTACCTACAGTTTTTAACTATAGAAATTTTAATTAATGAATTAATAAAAGCAAAAAACTAAAATTTGTGAAATTTCTCCATTTTTCTGTTTTTAATTCTTTATAAATTCAAACTTGTTTAACTTTAAATTGTATTTTTGGATGAAAGAAAAAAGTAACGAAATATTGATCAAAAAACGAAATGGCGAATGCGTCACTAGACCTTCCTCTTAAGACCTTTTTTATGACTCCTTGCAATTTGTATTGGAATAAAGGAGAGTCTTAAGTCTGCATCGGCCTTTCTCGATCAAAAATGTAAGCTAATTGCACAAAATATGAACTTCTACTTTACGCTAAATCTGACAACAACGTTAGATGAACTTGCCGCCGACGAATAATAATCGTCTTGTGATATTGTTGGGTAGTGTTGCTGTTGTGTTATCTATTTCATTTTTTTGAGGTTGTAATAAAATTCAATTTGTGTTTTTATTACGTTTGAATCCCGATTCAAAAAATGCTGTAACGCAATACCCGTTTTAATGCAATTTTCACTTCGTAAAGTGGATTCAGATTGATTTGAATACCTCATGAAAACGTAGAAACGTGTAATAGTTTAGTGTTGTATGAATTAATTTCGTAATTTGGAGTAAACTCCATGGAAAAGCATAAAGATGTTGCGTTCTTTCCAGTACAGATCGGACTCCTGTAACTCCTGAACTAACAGTTTTAGTACACCAGTTATTCTATACGATGATAAAAAAACAATGTATTATTCCCTACATACCAATTACAGGTACTACAAAATGCAACAAACTAAAGGACAAAGACAAATGACAATATGTAATTATTGTACAACCAAAATGACACAAAATACAATTTTTAATTTTGGGATTTTATAACTGTATATCTCAAATGAAAATTTGATCAATTAAACATTAACACAGTAAAACTTTATTAATTTATTTCTGTTGTTTTTCCCGCCGTGCTTGTCGAAAGTGGCTCTTGAAAAGTAATCTTTAAAAAAAGTTGTCATATCAACGTATTTTTCGAGGACTTAAGAAGGGGGGACAACTGCCCCACCTTAGGGCGCCCATACCGCAGGGGTTTTTGAGTTCTTGCGATTAATAGTTAAAGGTATTGAAACACACCTGCTTTTAGACGTTGCACCATTCAAATCGCATTATACAAAAAAACTGTTCTCTTACATTTCACTAAATAAAGACTTATGTATAAATAATGATAACAACGGCGTAGATATTATACAGTAGTCTACAACAAGCTTATATCAAAAAAGAGTAAATCGTTATAAAAGTTACTGAAGTGTAGTTAGTTATACATTCGTCGTTATGAAACCAGGCAAGACATTTACTAAATAAGTCGTCCCTGGTCTTCCGTTTTCTTTGGGTCTCGAAAAAAATGGCAACCTACAGAATGCGTTTGTCATTGGTTTGGCTGAAAAAAAAATTGCTCATTTTGCTACAAAAACGCAGACAACGATAAAAAAACGGCATTAACATCCAATGTCAGAACGTCACACGGGTTTTAACCGTTAACAGCATTGAAACACTAACAGCCTTAGGGCCACCTGTATAGGTTTAGTTTAAACTACAAGTGACAGTTAAACTTAAGACTGCGCAGTAATGTAACTGCATAAACGTAAGTTTAACTGTAACTGGCAGTTTAATCTGAACCTATACAAGTCGCCCTTATTCAGTTATTCACTAAAGAGTTTAAGTTTAAAGATGTCCTATACAGGGGGTTACAGAGCCAGTATACTTATCCTAAGAGGCCCATCAGTGTATCCCCTATCGCATGGGTAATGTCAGCCAGACGGTACCTACAGCCTAGATTGGGATCCGAACCACGTGTATGCAGTGACGAATCCAGGATTCGGCTGAGAGGGACCGACTAAACAGTGACATCTAAGAAAAAAATGAGCGCATCCCGGAGTTCGGCTTTCAAAACCTTCCTACCCTCAAAAGTGACTTCTAAAAAATACTGACCCTACAATCTTCAAGGCTCAAAGTAAACAAAATACCCATTTTGTAAGGCGAGGGGAGGGGGCACGCCCATGCGTGTCACAGTTTATTCTCTTTACATACTGTACCGGGTGGTCAACTAAGAATGACCGCCGGCCATATCTCAGAAACTAGTAATCGTACAGCATCCGGGTACATTTTTTTATGACAAAAGTGTCCAAGAGAAAATGCTGGAAATTATTTTTAAGTTCCGCATTTTGCCGCAAGAGGGCGTAATTGAAAAGTAAACATAAAAATTTTACATATCTCCGAAAATTCCACATTAAGGTTTTGATAACACCATTAAAAAGCTTGGACAATTATGCATCATTTTGGTCTTATGCTCATTGGCGTACCGACTTTAATAAGAGGGGGGGGGGGGAGCTGTTTAAAGTATTATTAGTAAAATCGCTGTAACTTTTAAACGACTTATCCGATTTTAGCAAACTAAAGACTGTTTGGAAGAGAAATGTATGCACTTTCACCAATTGTATTTAGTTGTCCATAATAGTTCTAAAAAAAATGCTAGAGGGCGCAATTTACAATAATAACACATTTTTTGATTTTACTCCGAAAAAATAAATAATACGGTATAACGGTATACCATAATCGAAAAGTAGATGAAATTTGCTAGAAAAAATATTTAAACCGCAGCTTGATATCTCCGTTCGTTTCAGCGTTATCGCCAATAGAATGATTTTTAAAACTAAGCGATTATATATTTTTTAGAAAAAAAGTGGTACGCCACTGATATTTTTCCATGTGGATATTATTTCTGATTAGCCTGGTCAATTCTGCATAAAAATGGTCTTTTGCGTTTTTCTCCTCAGGCACACCGTTCTTAATTAAAATAATTAAGAACTATTATGGACAACTAAATACGATTGGTGAAAGTGCTTACATTTCTCTTCCAAACAGTCTTTAGTTTGATAAAATCGGATAAGTCGTTTAAAAGTTACAGCGATTTAACTGATTACACTTTTAACAGCTTCCTCCCCTCTTATTAAAGTTGGTACGCCAATGAGCATAAGACCAAAATGATGCATAATTGTCCAAGCTTTTTAATGGTGTTATCAAAGATATACCTTAATGTGGAATTTTCGGAGATATGTATAATTTTAAAATTTACTTTTCAATTACGCCCTCTTGCGGCAAAATGCGGAACTTAAAAATAATTTCCAGCATTTTCTCTTGGGTACTTTTGTCATAAAAAAATGTACCCGGATGCTGTACGATTACTAGTTTCTGAGATATGGCCGGCGGTCATTCTTAGTTGACCACCCGGTACATAGAATTACTAATAGCATACTGCATTGCATCCACTTAAGTTCCCAACATACTTTTTTTATTAGGCGTATGCCGTCTCCGAGGATCGAACCCGGACCGCCATTCAACCACTGAGCTACCTAATAACTGTTAATAAACTAATCATTCAAATATATTTAGAGTGTTTTTTGTTATGCCGCGGCCGCTAATAAGCAGTAAAATATCACTATGGATATAATTTATAAAATAAATAAGTGACTTTCAACAAATTTCTTATGTATATACGGCAAATGCAAAATACTTACCATACTAGTAACGTAAAGTTCGTAAAGTACCACTTATCTCACTTAAATCAGTATAGTAAGTAACAATAGTCTATTCCAGAAAGGTGTAGAGTAAGAAAATGGGAAATTCCGTCCAGTGCGGCACAATTTCGGTATCGGCCATAGGCGCAGGTGCAAGATACAACACGACATTCAAAATGAAAGACGTTAAGCTACTGTTTGATCAAGCCATTAAGGAAGTGACACAAAAGAACTGGCGAAAAGCAGTCTTAAAGAAGAGAAGAAAATGTGGGATCTTGACCACCTCATCGATCGAACCGTCGACCCGTTAATTATAACGTCAAGAGAAGATGACAGTTCCTCAGATGACGAAGAATGATTTTTTATAAATAAATTTCTGTATAATGTATTTTTTGTATTTTCTTTATAATGTTTAATAAAATATGTAAAATGTATAATGCACGCCTTTGTCACACCATTTTCAGTGTTTGTGAATGGATAACAATAGGCAAAACCCATAAGTTGACCCAAACCCGAGTGGTACTACCTGCACTTGGTGAAAAAAATAATGTTTTAATGAAATCAATGCCAAATTATGAAAGTGACTTAAATATTCGTTGGGTCACTCTGTAGTCCCTTTGCATACCTAATGAACTTTTATTACTCTACTCTACACCTTTCTAAAATAGACTATAACTACTAACAGCACGGTTAAAGATAATTGAATTTATAGGTTTTTCATTGAATTTATCAAAAAAGTGATATAATAGGTATTGTCGGCATGATTAGAAATCACTGTTTATACGCGATATTTTATCGAATGACACGTCTTTTAACACTTGTAAAATGAAAATCCTGGTACTAAATCAGTTACGTTTACTGACCTGGTGTATACTGCCTTAAAATATCGCTTCAATATAATGTTCACACAAGTAACAAAGTTTTAATTACAGCCGCAATATACGTTTCCCAATAAGTTCCAAAAACTGTCATTGTTTCTGATGGATCAAAGTCGTTGCAGAACAGATGATGCAAATACGGTAAATTAGGGGAGATACTATTATACTATTAAATTATAAAACTGTTTAGTGAATAATAATTGTTGATACAAGTAGGGTTAGGTTGAATTAATTACACATTGTAAAATCGGTCCTAAAAGTAAATGTTTTACACCAATACAAGAACACTAAGAAAACACGGACAAAAACAAAGAACCCACAACTAAACCAAGTGTTAGAACAGGTTTTAAAACTCATGCCACTATCACTAGTTAGAAAATTTAGAAATATAAGAATGAGGAAACATATTCTAAAAAATCATGCAAAGAAAAATAAAATAAAAAATAAAATAAATATTCTTTGTAAAATTTTAAATTTAGTTTTTGGTACCTTATTCCCGTATTGCTCATCTTCACTCTCATTATCGTTTTTTTCACTGGCGATCTGCCATGAATAAAAAAATACAAAAATGATATTAATTGGGAATCAAAAATTGACTAAATAAAGTTCGTTTGGTAGAAACAGTTTACAACACGATTTTTTTTTTCGAAACGTACGTAAACTTGTTAAACTGTATTTGGGGTGAAACGTAATCTAAAAAATAAAAAATAAAACTCCAGGCTCGTATTAAATTGACGATGATAAGAAATGATATAAAAAAAACTGATAATGCCATTTTGTAGAAGTTTTTATTTAAAACACCTTTTTTCTAAAATTAAAACCTCTGGAGTTATTAGAAATGTTTAGAATGGCACATTTTCTCTAGTCTAATCAACTTCAAAGAAATTACGTTTATAATATGCAAAATTGACCAATTAAATTTACCACCATGTATAAAAATGTATTTAGATGGTATGGGGTATCCAATCTCCTATTTTTTTTCTGAGGGCCCGTCCGTGCGCAGGTTGCACTTAGGCCAGGAATGACCCATTGTGCTCACTCTGTTTGGTTGTTACACCCACTCCGTGATCCTAGTTCCTTGCACTAGTTTGTGTAAGAAACTGGGATCACGGAGTGGGTCTCCTATTACTCAGTTTCGTTATAACCTCAAAAGTAAAAACTGGTTTTTATAGAATTACTTGATGATGTACAGGGTGAGTCAACGATAGAGTAAAGTTAATTTTTTCCTTTATCATAGGAATTAGTAAAAATTCGAAATGCAAAAGTTGTAGAGATCATTGAGATGCACATTTTAAAATTATGCTGAAGTATACGGGGCGGCCCAACAAAAGGTGGCGAATATAACTTAGGTTTTTATAACGGAGTCGTATCTACTCTCCAGAAGGGACATGATCATGTAGGGTTGGGAACAGAAAGCTCTATCTTCCTTCTTACAAAAAATATTTTATTAATTACAACCTACGCGTTTCGGCCTACAAGGCCATCATCAGGGCGTACTGTAAGCAAATAAAAAAACGAGTTGTATAAAATTAAAATAATCAATTATGTCAAAACTTACAAGTAATAAGGTCAACATATACCGGGTGTTGCATCGTCGAGCGGGACATAGGAAATCCCTTGTAATTTTAAATGGGGTCAATTATTCGCTTCCCTAATTATTTTAGAGAAAAATTCTATTTAGGTTTATTAAAGAGCACTAAAACCCACATTCAAAAGAATAACTTTAGATATTTTCGATGAGCCCGTTTACGGGTTATCGCCGATTTCTTTTTAACTATTTCTCCTTTTTATGGCCCCGTATTTGCGGGCACCAGTCGAGGTAAAAGATGACTGTCAAATAAAGTTGTCATTTTGAAATGTGTGCTTTATTGTTATAAAAACTCGTACATCGAAAATATTAGCCATGAATTACACTTCTGAAGAAAAAATATTGATGATTAAATGTTATTATCAAGGAAATAGTTATCAAAATGTGTCAGACATGTTTGCTGTATCCGAAAAGACCGATACCTGCAAAATCTACAGTCGAAAGGACTATCAAGAAATTTGAGACAAAAGGCACTGTAATAAATAACTGCAGATGTGAAGAAAGGCAGGAACAAAGAAGAGATGCCTGAAATGATAGGGACTTGCAAGTTTCATTGTGCGTGGAAGAAAATGATGGGAAGATCAGCACAAGGAAACTTGAGGATGACATAGGATTAGATCACACCACAGCGTTACGAGCTTTGAAACGACATAAATATTATTCATACAAATATGAAAAGCACCAAGAGCTAAGAGATAGGGACGAAATACGACGACAGGAGTTTTGTTTTGGTATGATTGAAAGAGCAAACATGGATAGGGAATTTTTAAAAAACATTTGTTTCACTGACGAATGCACATTTACCTTAAACAATGAACCCAATGTTCAAAATTATCGATATTGGAGCAAAGAAAACCAACACAGGTTTGTCGAAACAAGGACGCAATATCCACAAAAAGTTAATGTTTGGGCTGGGATTTTCGGAAAAAATATTATCGGCCATTATTTCTTACACGAAATTTAAATGCAGAATATTTTTTGGAACTACTTGAAGATCATATTTTACCTACTTTACATGATGCCGCCAGGGAAAATCAGGAAGTTTGATACCAAATGGATGGCTGCCCGGCACATAGTACCCTGGCTGTCCGGGAATATTTAAACCGTGCTTTTAATGGAAATGTTATTGGCTTAAATCATACAGTAAATTGGCCAGC
Organism: Polydrusus cervinus; assembly: GCA_935413205.1. Classification (NCBI taxonomy): domain Eukaryota; kingdom Metazoa; phylum Arthropoda; class Insecta; order Coleoptera; family Curculionidae; genus Polydrusus; species Polydrusus cervinus. The sequence goes on from OW284515.1 coordinate 25,688,691, forward strand.
CAGGTCTCCTGATTTATCGCCAAATGATTTCTTTCTCTGGGGCCATTTAAAAAACAGGAGATACAAAGATAAAAAATACCCAAATCTAGACGAGTTAAAAAATGCTATTTCTGCCGAATGCAATAGAATTTCAATTTACCAACTAGCGAATGTAAGAAGATAATTTTATGATCGCCTCGGTTATTGTCTAGCAGTCAATGGAGGAATATTTGAACATCTTCTTAAATCCTAAAGTTCTAACAATTTAATAGTACCTACCTATTAATTAGTAAAATATTGAAACATGTAAAATGTCATAATTAACCTTGTAATTGGATACTTTATTTTAGTTTTATTCAGATTAATTTGTACTCATAAAAACACTTTTAATATTTTCAATGTACGAGTTTTTATAACAATAAAGCACACATTTCAAAATGACAACTTTATTTGACAGTCATCTTTTACCTTGACCATAAAAAGGAGAAATAGTTAAAAAGAAATCGGCGATAACCCGTAAACGGGCCCATCAAAAATATCTAAAGTTATTCTTTTGAATGTGGGTTTTAGTGCTCTTTAATAAACCTGAATAGAATTTTTCTCTAAAATAATTAGGGAAGCCAATAATTGACCCCATTTAAAATTACATGGGATTTCCTATGTCCCGCTCGACGATGCAACACCCGGTATATTGTATTATTTTCTAATTCCCCACTAAAGTCTACTCTTATTTTGTAAATGTTATGTTATATATTCAATTGTTTTTATGATATTGACGTTTAAAATATGGCATTTTCAGACTTTGACAGGCTGTAACATTGGAAAGGTTTATCTTAGAGAAAAATGGTTTTCACCTTCTGTCTTAATTTTTTAATCTCTATCTAAAAGTTACAACTTCCGATTTAACATGTTAAACCGTTAAAACCGGTTTTTTTGTTTAATATGGTAAATCAAAAGTTCCTTGGATAGAGAATAAAAACCTATAGTTGGTAGGTGAAAACCATTTTCATCTAAGATGAACCGTTCCAATGTTACAGCCTGTCAAAAATCTGAAAATGCCATATTAACGTCATAATATCAAAAACTATTGAATTTAGACATATGACATTTACAAAATAAGCGTAGAATTAGTTAGTAAGGAATCAGAAAATAATAAAATATACAGGGTGTTCCATTTATAAAAACCCAAGTTATATTCGCCACGTTTTTTTTGGGCCACCCCGTATACTCCAGCATAATTTTAAAATGTGCACCTCAATGGTCTCTCCAACTATTGTATTTCGAATTTTTATCTGATTCTTAAGATAAAGGCGAAAATGAACTTTACACTTGTTGACTCACCCTGTACTACCTTATGTTTTTACAGCAAATATATACATAATAGTATATACTAATCAGTACTTCTAGTTATTTAAGTGTCAACCTGGCATCATGTTAATAAAAGTTACGTCAAATCCATTAACCTTTTTTTAGTGATTACAATTTTACTGAAAAAATGTGCAGATGTGACTTGAGTAATATTGTGCTAAATCGATACCAAACCCAACCAACATATTTTGTTTAAGTAAAAATTACCTTGCTGGTAAAATCGAAGGCAACGTGATTGTCTCCATGAATGACCGATACTGAATATTTGTCTCCATAGTTTGCTCTCGGAAGTCCGCCAGTAAACACCAACAGTTGTTCGTTATTTAAATCTCTGGTTACCAGTTTAGGAATGGCCTTACAGGCGTAAGGTCCATAGGTGGAAATCGGCTCGCCGCAAGGTTTTTCTGATTGACTGACATCCCATTCCATATAGCTGCCTATCATTTACATATAAAATATTAATAGTGAATAAAAAAAATCTGTAGCCATTTAAAAAATATACAGGGTGATTCCTAAGTTGACACTTCTTTTTTAGCTGCGTATAGAAGGCATTAAAATAAACAACATTTTCAAATACCCATTTATTATACTACAAATCAAATACGGTTCTACCTAACTTGCCCGTTGAATAACATTAAGAAAACTTTTAGGTGTAGAGAAGAAACATCCGCACTTTTACGACACTCACAATAAATTAGCAATATAATTAGTTTTGAAATTTTACCATTTTCACCAATTAACTTGCTTCAGAAAACCACACCGTGCAGCGATTTGCCAAAATAAATAACTGACGACCGATTCGTAAAATGCATGACTAACAATACAAAAAACGGAGAAAAACAATATAAAGTAAAGGGCTACTTTTTGATTACCAGGCCCGCAATTAGATTTTTTACTTCTGTAACTCGGCTATTCTTAAGTTTTTTGAAAAAGGGTATTTGAAAAAGTTGTTTATTTTAATGCCTTCTATACATAGCTAAAAAAGAAGTATCACCCTGTATATCCATTAAAAACAGCACAGCAAAATATAATTAAAATTAGATTAATAGATAAAAAAGTTTTATAAATTTGGTGAGTCATCCCAGTACTAGGACAAAAATGTATCATCAAGGTTACAACTGTTATCAAAAATCAAATAAGATCAAAAAATTGTTATAGTTTAACAGTGATATAGTAGTAATAAAGATTAAGAATAAATATACGCATGTAACGTTCGGATAAAAACTTTGGAATTAATCCAGAATTTTTGCAACTATAGAGAAACAAAACAAAAAGAAAAATAGACTGTCGAAATGTTACCGCTCAATATTTCGGCACGTGTCCAAATCCGTAAAGGGGGACGCCAGTGGCTTGCAAAGCCGTTTAAAACAGGGTAGGCAAAAATTTTATTTCTAAGTCTAGTGATGCATTCGCCATTTCATTTTTTGATCAATATTTCTTATCGTTTTCGGTTTATTCAAAAAGAAGCCAAGTACCCGTCTTTGAGTAACAATTACCTACAATTTTGAACTGAATAAATTTTGTTTAATGAATTAATATAAGCAAAAAACAAAAAATTGTGAAATTTGTCCATTTTTATCTTTTGAATTGAAACTCGCTCCGCTTTAAATTGTAGGTAATTATGCTTCAAATGTCGGTATTTGGCCGATTCTTGGATAAAAGGAAAAATTAACGAAATATTGATCAAAAAACTAAATGGCGAATGCCTCACTAGACCTCACTAAAAATGTTCAACACAGTTGAGATCGCCACTACACTTAATTACGTGTACGTGGACATGTCCACTTCTCCATTTTTTTTTCGACAACCGACGGCGACGTTTATAGCAAAAGCAAACAATGGGTGAAAACACATGCATTTTATATTTAGATTTTAAAATATAACATTCACTTGATTGAACCCATATATTGCTAAAAAAGTCAATTATTATATAGTACTTTTTATTTTACGTTATTAATTAAGATCTTAACTAACCTAATTATTGAACTATACAGAGCTGTGAAAGTTACTTCAGAAAAGTAACTAGTTACTTTTTTGATACTTTTGCATAAATGTATCTAGATACTTATAAGGAATAGTTACTTTTACCTAAAAGTAACTTAGTTAAAGTAACTAGTTATAGTAACTAAGATACTTTTACAGTTACTAGTTACATTGATTGTAACTAGTTACTAAAAGTAACTAAGATACTTTTGAGTAACTAGTTATTTTAATGGTAACTACGAAACTCTAAAAGTAACTAAGATGCTTTTGAACTAGATACCATAAATTTACCAGGTAGTGAAAATTCCTTTTCCTGTACACACTAGCACTATTACCATCAGAAAACTAAACTAAGAAGTGTTAATTCAAACAACGAACAAGTAAAATAAAATGCTTTCCAAGAAATTTCGCGTTCCAACCAGTTTGCTGTTTGACGCTCGCGACTCGCCGCTCGTCCCTTCGTGAAAATATGATTAACGGCCGCCGATCGTCCCTTGGTCATCATCTGATGGACGGCACGTGTGCATAATTGGTATCCTAGAGGAACTCTAAAAGTACGTAACTTAGTTACTTTAAAAGGAACTTAGTTACTTTAAAAGCATCTTAGTTACTTTTAAAGTATCTAGTTACTTTTTAAGTGTATAGTTACTCCTAAAAAGTAACTAGATACAAGTTACTTTTCAAAAGTAACGAGGTTACAGTTACTTTTGGCATGATTCAAAAAAGAACTAAGTTACTAAGTATCTAGTTACTTAAGTTACTCACAGCTCTGGAACTATATAGGGACATGTTCTATATCGATAACGCGTAGTATTTTTTAAAAACTACGACAAAAATTGAACATTGGCACCAATGCCTTTAACAAACGCGGGCGGATGGCTGACGGAGTTTCAGGTATTTGTTGCATCTCTTGCTCGCTTCCACTCGTATTAAAGCGGTGCTCTTGCTTTCCCATAAGGGGCTACTATAATGTGAAATCTCTGCGTTTTGGACGGTTATACGGGATGCTTATACAGCGATCCAATTTACGATTAAAATTAATTTAAAAAAATAAACTGTACTTTTTCACTACTTACACACTTACCACTTTCTTTTCTTTACAAAATGGTATTATCAAATGCCGAAAAGCTAAATGCAGTCGCGTTCGAGCGTTTAGTAGTTAGGTTATTGTTAGCTGTCACTGCCAGTTAAAAATAAATACACTTTACCTCCCATAATGGTTAGGCAAAAATGTTTTGTCTCATAGACACCTTTAATTTTTATTTAAATTCTGCCTAATATTGAATATGGAAGCAGAAATAGGTATATTTTATGACGTAATTTTTCGTCAAAACGTTAATTAACATCACAAATATGTTACATATCTGTTATTAAAATGACAAGCAGTGGCGTGCATACAATATAGGCAAAAAAGCATTGCCTACCCCGGGAACAATGAAACAAACGCCAACCAAAATTATTTCTTTATATTTAACTTTTTATTCGTGTAATATCCGACAATATTTCTGTGTATGTAGAGGACCGAGACCGAAAAGTTAATCGTTTATCATTGAAGATCATTTTCACGAACGCATTCGTTGCCGATTAATTGTAAATTTGGTCGCTGTATAATCGTCCCGTATAACCGTCCGAAAAGCAAAAGCACTGCTCTTAGACGAGTGGAAGCGAGCGAGAGGCGGTAGGTAGTAAGCTAGAAAGAGATGCAACAAATACACGTGACTCGCGACCTGAACCTCCGTAAGGCATCCGCCCGCGTTTGTTAAGTGCAATGGTGCCAAACTTCAAGTGTTGTCATAGTTTCAAAAAATACTACACCTTCTCAATATAAAACATGTCCCTATATAGTTGAACAATTAGGTTAGTTACGATCTTAATTAGTAACGTAAAATAAGAAGTACTTTTATGATGATGTTATATGATAATTTACATAATAATTGACTTATTTTTAGCAAATGGGTTCAATCAAGTCGATGATAAATTTAAAATCTGAATATAAAACGCACGTGGATGAAATTTGTTCATAATAATATTAGTGTTTTCGCCCTTTGTTTACTTTTGCTATAAACGTTGCCGTCGGTTGTCGGAAAAAAAATGGAGAAGTGGACATGTCCACGTACACGTCTTTAAGTGTAGTGACGCTGTCAACTGTGTTAAAAATGATTAGTCAATTGTTTGGAAATAAAATGTTTGTCTATACTGTTTTAAAGGGCTTTGCACGACACTGATGACAAGCTCTTTTGAAATCCGAAGTAGAACATCCAGGTCTGAAAAATATCGAAACGTCTTTTATATAATATCTACTCTCCAGTGTGTCCACGAATAGAGTTTGGAAGAGGAAAAACTTTTTTATTAGTAGGTATAGAAGAAAAAGTCATTCTTTATAAAAACGTCTGCTTGTGTTGAAACTACAATTTCAAATTTACGATTACTATACAGGGTTAGCCAGAAACAACATTTTTATTTTCTTTTGATTTCATTTAAAATAAATTTACATAAGAACAGACAACTATTATTGTTGCTTTCTTACTTAAAATATGATTTTATATCTGGCCGAATAACGATTTTGTTGTAAGAAAACTTTTTTCTTTGTCTACTTTTAAAGTATTTTTATTAATACATATAATATTTCATTAATTTATTCATTTATAAAAAATTAAAAATGTTTTTTCTGTCCAACCTTGTATAGTTATCACAAATCTGTTATTCGAAATTGTAGTTTTAGAACAAGCAAAATTGATTTAATAAATCAAAAAAAAAATCCAAAAAACTAAAAATGTTGTTTCTGACGAACCCTGTACAGTAATCGCAAATCTGATATTCGAAATTGTAGTTTTAACTTAACACAAGCAGGCGTTTTTTTAAAGAATAACTTTTTCTTTTATAGCTACAAATAAAAAAGTTTTTTCTTTTCCAAACTCTATCCGTATCGTCTTTCCAGATATCTCCAGAAGTACTAGGAATTCCATCAGACATTTGATTGAGCACAAATTTATACAACTTTGCCACAATTTAAACTAACTCGTATCTCATATAGTTAGTTACCTACATAGATCCTTTTTTGAGGTCGTTTAAAAAACATTTTCCTCTTACAGCAAACGGCATAGTCTTAAATTAAAAACTTTATTGAACATGGATGTTTTTAGTTAAACAGCTACAACGGACAGCTAAACTTTATTGAACTACAGCCAAAGAGCTTAACATCTCTTGGTAATACTAGAGCGGCGAGTATCAGTAAAGAATCGACAACAAAACTGCATCTCATTTAATTTGATGAATTAAAGAGCAAACTTAAAAACCTACCATCGTTATGAGAACTAACAAAAGAATGATCATCTTTCCAACATAAGCACTCAAGCTGCTGATTAGAAATAAAAGTTTTTGTAGCGATATTTTCTGCTCTGTTCCAAAGAACGATCAATCCTCTGTTGTATCCTATAAGTAAGTGGTTCGGTTGGCCCGGCTGTTCCAAAATAGTTTCCACTGCTCCTGGATTTAATTTATAATCTTGAGGTACACTGTAAAAATAAAAATATTAATTTTTGAAAACTTAGTAACTTGCATTGAAAAAATAATGTTTTCCTACTTCCTATGAAAATAAGAAAAAAAGCATGGTTAACTTAGCTCGAAAGTGCCGAATGTCACACGCGTGTTGAAAAAATAAATATTTCACTAGTATTGAAATACAAGGTACATTATTTAATTTAAACATATGTTGTCAATTTGACAGACCATTTAGTAAAAAGAACAAATTTTAGAAAGCAGTAATTGTAAAGTGTTTAACTTATTTATCATGTATTTGTCGAGTGATTCAGAATTAGAGTGTGAAAATACGCCATCTGAAATTATAAAAATGTTAATAATATACTGGAAAATCTATTACCAGAAAAAACAAATCGCGCTGAAGAAAGTAACATGTTTATGAGAATAGAGCTCTAGCCTACAGATCGCAAGGGCACAGGTTCAAATCCCATCAGGAGTATTTGACTTCTTTTTATAAAAACATTAAATAATTTATAGAATTATTTTGAATTGAAATCTTCCTTATTGGATGGATTTTTTAAATTTATGTTTAATGCATCTTTCCTTGATTAAATTTAAAATTTTTCATTCTGGTTAATCTAGAAATCAATCCAGGATTAGTTCTTCTTATGATATATAAATAATGAAAAAATGAAAAAGTTAAACTACAAATAAAGAAGAAGAAGCCTATTGACAAACTCTAAAACCAGATATTAAGTGGAATCTAATCCTAAGTATGCTAATTTCAACACTAGTGTTATAATGTTTTTTCACAAATCAAAGGCTTTTTTAATAATTTTTTGTGGTCGTAGGAAAAATAGTGTTCATTACTCGTGTGAAAGTGATTATTCTAAAACTCGGAGAATTTCCGCACTCGGCTGACGCCTCGTGCTAAATATCTCCTCGTTTAAAAAGTTTCACTTTCATCACTTGTTATGTAATATACTATTTAATTACTACCAAATATTTCTCTTAATGAAGACTACATAATAAATATTACCACTTACTTTTGCATTACTACATCCTGGTATATAATGTCGGGAGTCATCGTAAACGATTGAGAAAGATCAAGGAAATAGATATTACCCCCCTCTGTCCCAAGCAGTAAATGTTTGCCGGACGTTTCCAGACACATTGAACTGATTTTCTTAAGTTTTCCTTCAAGAGCCTGTGATTTCACTTCAACTAAAGAACTTTTGTTCACCTAAAAATAATTATTTATTTACAACTAGGAATATAACAGACTGCACTAAATATTAATAGCTTTTAAAAAAATAGAATTTTTGAGATTCGGTAACGAAATTTAGATATCAACATACATGACACAAAAAAAGAGATTAATTAATTAAGAAGATTAAAAAATTTGAGGAGTTAATAAGTGTGTAATTTACCATTTTTTGGCCAATTTAAACCTTCAAATCCACTTCCGGTTTAACCGGAAGTGAAGTCAACTTTAAAATTTTAAATGAAAACCCCCATTTTTATCTATTGCTTGAATTTTATGAAAAATTATCCTTTCAATGACATATCACACTTTATCAGTTGTTTTAAAAATGACCGCCTAGATCAATTTTCCTTTGTTTTCTGAAATGTCCATAACTTTAATAAAACAAGGTAAGTGGTAAAGAGTAGGCCATGGAAACGTTGAAATGGTTCATTTCAACCTACTTTATAATATAAAATTGACTTGCTTTAGAAAAATGTGTCCGTTAGGGCTATTATATGTACAAGCTGTAAAACAAACAAAACGTAATTTCTCGAATTATTTAAATAGCAAAACCATCTTTGTTTTATTATAATAAAATTCTTCATTTAATTTCTTTTCTAACGGTCTATCATAAGTTAATAATTATTTTTTAGGTAATAGTGGAAAATAATAAAAATATCATATGTAATTTCTAGATCCGTATAAGCCATAAGAAGTTATGTCAAGTGTGCCGTGGAAAACAATTCATTCATTTCAATCTTCGTAATTATTATTTATTACAATTTGACATTTTAGTCTAAAAAATGCAGAAATAATATTTTTGTTTTCCACAGCATACTAGACTGGTCGACTAAAATTCTTATAGCTTATTTGAGTCTAGAAATTACATTTATGATGTTTCTTGTTAATTTCTACTATTACCTAATGAATAATTTTGACTTGTGTTACATCGTTAGAAAAAAAATAAATAAACGATATTATTATATTAAAAGAAAAATGGGTTGCCATTTAAAAATATAGAGAAACTCCTCTTTGTTTTTTTAGAAAACACGTTGTAAATAAAATAGCCCTACAGATACATTTTTTTTTCAAGCAAGTCAGTTTTATACTATTAAATAGGTTAAAATGATCCATTTTAACGTTTCCATCTTTACTACTTACCTTGTTTTACCAAAACTATAGACATTTTAAAAAACAAATTAAAATGGATCTAGGAGGCCATTTTTAAATTAAATGATAGTGTGATATGTCATTGAAAAGAGATTTTTTTATAGAATTTAAATTTCGAATAAAAATAAGGGGTTTTCATTTAAAATTTAAAAGTTGACTTCACTTCCGGTTAAACAGGAAGTGGTTTCGAAGGTTTGAATTGGTCGAAAAATGTCAATTTACATATTTATTAACGTGTCATATTTTTAAATCTTTACGGCTAAAATTACGAAAAAAAAAATTGCAGGGTGAGCCCTTTCTTGTAGCACCCGGTAGAGTCCAAACCTGCCTAGAATTTTATGGTTTAAAAAATGTGCCGGAAGCAATGATGTTTTGAATTGGACACTTGTTAACTGCTGCGAAAGGTTCACTCGTGGCCCTTTAGGATTTATAAGAGTATTTAGTAGTTGGAAATTTATCTTAAATTGAAAATGTTTAGATTAAATCTGAATGTTTCCTTTCCTAAAACTACAGAGTTCAAATTTTTACGAACTTTATTGTTAATAAAGGCAATTGTTGGCTCAGAATCTGTTTCGGCGTCTGTTGTATAAACTTGCAGAACGCGCTAAATTGATTGAATACTCGAAATACCCTTTCAAATAAATTTTTAAGAAAAAAATGTACCGGGTGAGTCAACGATTGCGCGGAGTAATTTTATGCCTTGAATATAAAATTTGTCGACAATAAGGTTTTGTGTTAAGGTATGGTTGGATATCAGGCACATTTTAAAAATATTTTGAATTATACAGGGTGCGCCGTGAGTTTTTTATTCTCTATCAAAAGAAATCAACTTTCGATTTACCATGTTAAACCAAAAAAACGGTTTTAACATGTTAAACCGGACGTTGTAACTTTTAGATACATAATAAAAAATTAAGATAGGGAGGTGGAAACCATTTTTCTCTAAGATGAACCGTTCCAATGTTACAGCCTGTCAAAGTCTTAAAATGCCATATTTTAAACGTCAATATCTCAAAAACTATCGAATTTAGACAGATGACATTTACAAAATAACCGTAGAATTTTGCAGGGAATCAGAAACTAATATAATATATAGGGTTTTCCATTTAAAAAAATGTACTGTTTTGACACCCTACTTCTTGGGCGCACAAATTTTATCTTCAAGGCATAAAATTACTTCGCGCAATCGTTGACTACCCGGTACTTAAGGAAGCAACGCAGAAAAAAGGAATTTTTTATATTAAGGATAAGAATTAATGTATATTTTACATATACGAGTACCAGTCAAAAATATACTCACCTCCCATAAATGTAGTGAGTTATCATCTTGTAATGTAACCACTCTTCCTTTTCCAGGTAGAAACAGAACCTTGGTGACTGGAATTGGGTTCTGATGTTGCCCATAAAATTCGACTCCGGGACGACCAAAAACTTTGACCGCTCCAGTTGCTGTTCCGATGCAGAGGAGCCGCAATACAGGGTCCCAGCCAAGAGCGGAGGGTTTATGTGGAAAACCATGTTGTAATGTCTATAACAAAAGAGCATCGATTATTTAATTATTAAGTTATTTTAGTGAATATATTGTCCTTCGCGCAAAACAAAAATAAAGGAAAATGTCATCAGTTATGGATAAATATATTAAAAGTTTAGTTACATTATCCAACAAGCAACAATTTATGGTAGTTTATTCAAAGTTTGATCCAAGGTAAAATTTTATAATAAAACATTATTTTATAAGGACGTGACAATCTGGGTAGTAATTTCGTTGGCACTCGGTATACTAACACACCAACTAAACATAATTATACCTTTGATAGTAAGATATGGAAGGAAAGAAATAGTAAAAAGAATGCCATCAAAATGATTATACATACGAGCCTCTGACTGCTTTTGGCATCTGTCACCAGTATTCCTTCACTGGATATCTACGCGAACATGATAAGCTCAAAAACTGCATACGGTAACTTTGTATGGTGGCTTGTGGGAAAGAAATAAACCACGGGACTAACTAGGGCAATTCAGGTTCTAATAGAGCACTGGAAGTTCTATTAAACCCTCCATTTCACCTATAGTTAAGTTTGTACGAGTGGATAATCGAGCTTCCCTTTCCCTTGGGCCTTTAAACATAGAAGCGGATAAGGACGTCAAGAGTTACACCAAAATAAAGGAGATGCCTTACCAATGCACCAAATCTTGAGGTAGAGGAGATAAAGCCTTTCTCATGGAATTTATATATTCTAGAATAATTGTTATTATTGCAACTGTGTGAAGGAATGATCAAGCCACAAATTACATACAGTGACTCGGGTACGATGCCTTAGGAAAAGGTCAGGCTGATAAACTGTAGACTAGCCTGTACGAAAATAATATAATTGTGCAGTAAATCAAATCAAATAGAATCCCAGAAAGGTCCTGCTAAACTTACCTCCATGTACTATAATAAAAGAAGTGCCACACAAATGGGACGGATCTTAAAAGATACGTACAGAACAATAACTCGTGAAAACGAGAAATGGAACTAATTTTAGCGTATTAGTTATTATTGCAATAATTTTTCATACCATTGTTTTTAAATAAAATTCGATTTTCGATGAAAAAAAAATTCAATGGTAGGTATGTAGGTATAGTACACTTACAATCATAAAGATAAGACGTTGGTCTAAGAGCGAATAACTGTTCTGACAGATAATAAAATAAGAAAGTGATTAGAGGAATTTTAAAGAAAAACATTTTATTTATTAAAATGGAAAGAAATAAGAAACTTTATCAGTGGGTTGCATAAAGAAAAATAATTTTCGCTTAGCTTAACCGCGTATTAAAAAGACAACATTTAGTCAGAGACTACTGCGTGTTTGCGCAAAATTGCCTTGGATTTTGCACAAGATGGCCGCTGTCAAATGCCAGTTCTTGTAAGCATGGTTATTTCGCACAAATACGAAGTTGGCCTTGCTGATTACATTTTGTCTTTTTAATACGCGGTTACTCTTAACGAGAACTACAGGGTGTTCCTTAATGACGTGCTAATATTTTAGGGTGTGATTCCTCAAGTCATTTTCTGAAGAAAAGTTCATATAAACATATGTCCTAAACGGCTTAAATTTTTTGCTACAGGGTGTTGAGTTTTTTTTTCTTTAATTTGTTTTTTGTAATATCTCCGAAAGTACTTTAGATAATATTTTCAATTTTGGTAAGTGATAATAGGATATAAAACCACATATTTTAGTTATAAAAGTTATTCTTTTGTCCCACCAGTGGCGTCCCTGCAAACATTTTCTCTGATATTTTTTAGAAAAAAAGTGGTACGCCACTGACATTTCTCCATGTGGATATCATTTCTGATTAGTCTGGTCAATTCTGCATAAAAATGGTCTCTTGCGTTTTTCTCCTCAGGCACACCGTTCTTAATTAAAATAATTAAATTAACTCGACTATTTATTATTAACATTGATAATACAAAATTTTGTTTTATAAAAATTGTTGGAAATGACCACCTTTATTTAATAGGTATGCTTTCGCCCGTCTAATTTAATTTAATTATTTTAGTTAAGAACGGTGTGCCTGAGGAGAAAAACGCAAGAGAACATTTTTATGCAGAATTGACCAGGCTAATCAAAAATAATACTCACATGGGAAAATGTCAGTGGCGTACCACTTTTTTTTCTAGAAAATATCAGAGAAAATGTTTGCAGGGACGCCACTGGTGGGACAAAAAAATAACTTTTATAACTAAAACATGTGGTTTTATGTCCTATTAACACACGCCAAAATTGAAAATATTATCCAAAGTACTTTCGGAGATATTACAAAAAGCAAAAAATTTAAGCCGTTTAGGACAAATGTGTATATGAACTTTTCTTTATAAAATTACTTTAGGAATCACACCCACACATCATTAAGGAACACCCTGTATATTTCTTTATGCAACCCGCTGTAAGTCTTCCTTCACTGATTTTAGAAAAATGTTTAAAGGATATAATTTCTATCATGTTTCGAGTGTAGAAACACTCTTCTTCAGGAGAATAACTTCATGTCTTAACGGAGCTTTAGATTCATGGTATTTAGATTGTATTTGGAAATTTAATAATGAAGAAACATAATACCAAAATAATTGTAGAAAGGGACCAGTGATGAAATTCTGGATAGCACACACAGATGTAAGGTGGAAAGTAACAATGAATAAAAGAGTTATAGTAAAGGTAGAAGTAATATTACATGATTTATGGTTCGGCATTTTAATTAAATGATAAAAATAAGTAAGTAAGGAAGAAAACTTTTCGTCAGTTGATTAAATTGGATTGAAACTTATTAATAGACCATTTTAGTTTATTTTTAAAGGTGAAAAGGTCGAAGCCCTTGTAGAAGTGTTTTCTAAGTGAAGAGTCAGAGTAATAAAAAATAAATATGGATGTATTTTTAGACATCTAAAAAAAATAGGTTTTTAAAAGTTCAAAATCAAAATCAGATAATTCAGAAGCACGCCACGTTCTTGGAAAAGTTACACCTGTGTGTGCTATCGAGAATTTCATCACTGGTCCTTTTCTACAATTATTTTGGTAGTACGTATATCATTGAATTTCCAAATACAATCTAAATAACCATGAACCTAAAGCTCCGTTAAGACACCTTTTCTTTCCTTTCTTCTCCTGAAGATAAGTGTTTCTACACTCGAAACACGTAGACATTCTACCCTTTAAAACTATTTTCCAAATACATCAGTGGGGAAAGACTTAAAGTTTCTTATTTCTTTATATTTAAATTCTAACTCCACTTCAATAATGAACTATTTCTTCTAATTTTGATAATTGATATAAAAAAGTATATATAAATTTCCTGAAATTCTATGGTGTCATACAGATGTTTGTTTTATTGTACCTGTTACCTTTAAAATGTAGGTTTATCAGCATCAAGGCGTTGTTTATTTTTTATTTCTACCATATTAGATTATCTAAAATAAATAATTTTAAGTAATATTCAAGATAAGCGGTATTATTTACGGTGACAATAGCTTTTCTAGGTATAAATATTTATTACATGTATAGTACACTTAGTACACTAAAATATTTTAATTGTTTCATTTTTAAATTAGGTTTATGGGATCACAAATATTTTAATAGAAATTAGTAATGTAGGTTAGAATTAATGTTAAAATTTGACTTGAAAATTTTTTTAAATAAATTTATTTATGATAGCTTTTATTAATTAGTTGTGTGAAAATTTGGATTCAAAATTTCAAAACGTGTAATAATGAGGGACACGTTTGTCCATTATGCATGATAATATAACACGTAGTTGTACTAACTTTAGGCCCACTTTTATAAAGTCTTCTTAAACCTAAGTTTAAACCTAGGTTTTAACCTAAGAATAATTCTAAAATCATAAAAATGTCAGAAAGGGTCGATTTATAATGTAGGATTAACAGCAAAGTTCAATTTAAGAGTAATCAACCTGGTCATAACTTGTTTATGTTACATCACTTTTAACTTGAACTTTGCTGTCCATCCCACGTTATAAAATGACCACTTTTGACATTTGTTCAATTTAAACTGGACCTCGGTTTAAATTGACTTTATAAAATTGGGCAAAATAACATCTATGATTTAAACCGAGCCAGGTCCAGTTGAAATTGACGAAATTTCAAAAATTATTATTTTATAATGTGGGATTGACAACAAAGTTAGATTTTTAAGGGATTTACCTGGTCATAATATAATGTAACATAACCTAACAAATTATGACCACATTATCGATAATCGACCATTTCTACGATTTTAGAATTATTTTTCGGTTTAAACCTAGGTTTAAACTTAGGTTTAACAGGACATTATAAAATTGAGCCTTCATTTTTATTTAATATATAAAATATAAAAAAAAACATCAAATAGATTTAGGTTATGTTTATATTTTTTATTTGAGAGACAAAAAGTGCTTTTAGCTAAAGGTAAAAAGAGATCAAATTACGTCACTTCCAAGGAGACTGAGCTCTCGCTTTCGTTCCGCAAGTTCGGTCTGTACCGGTCCACTTCGAAATAAGTCGAGCAGTGGCAGTGACACCAGAGTAGGAGTTTGCTAAGAGGGCCTGATGGGAATCGCTATTTTTCATATATACTTATGGGAGAAATCTCTCTCTTATTGAATGCGGTACAATGTGGATCCGCGAACACAAGCGAAGCACGGAGCGGCGAAGTCAATGCTAAAATCTCTATTATATCTTGCCGCGTTTTGCATAAGTGCGAGACAAGCTTTATTTGTCCATACGGTCCACAAAGACCATCCTTCCCATCCTCTTTAAAATAAAGTAGTCCGTTTACCCTTATCTTACTATAAACATTATTTCCTGGCATTCGACACCCGATCTTTATTGTGTTGTAGAAATCGTATTTATGTGATGTGAAATGAAATAACAAAGCAAGTTTCGATACGACTATAAATTATTTGTTTGGGAAACAAGTGCCATGATGGGAATATCATGTAACATTAGCATATAATACTCATGTCAACTAGACCAAAACATTTTGTCCATATTTTCATAGTGTTGTAATATTTTGTGTTAAATTTGTACGTCATAGTAATTTCATATAAAAAAAATTAATAATTTTAGCAAGGCAATTTACTAAATATACTTTTTAATCCAATATATTGTTTAGAACTGTCTTTTGTTATACATATTTACTTCTTTTTCAGTATAACGTAGAAGGGGAGGGGGGTATGCAAAATTTAACGGAATAATAATAAACGATGCCCCGATATTATCCTAAAAATCTCCACTGACGCCGTTCGTTTTTATAATATTTTGTATATAAAAAATGTTGGCAAGAATGCGCGATGTGGTGGAAATGCACTATTTGTTCGTGATGAATCATATTAAACTACATATGTATTTCATTATTGCAAAGTACCAAGCTCGATATTATAAGAGCGTTTTCACACGGCACCATATATCGCGCGCGACAAATGGTCGCAATATTGCTTTTACACCAAATTATGTGTTTTCTAATGAGCCATTTTCACACACAAGCGATATTAGAGAACACATAATTTGGTGTAAAGCAATATTGCGACCATTTGTCGCGCGCGATATATGGTACCGTGTGAAAACGCTCTAAAATGCTAAATAAAATTATCGCAAATATAATGAAATGGTGCCATATCGCCAACAAAGAAAATTACAAAACTAGTATTTAAATGTCCCGCTTCTTAATTCAGTTTTCACCAGACACGATGGTGACGCCACTTGTTTTTGACGTTTCTTTGCTTCGACCAATTAACAAATTTGTTTGTCTTCTTTCTCTATTTGTCTTCGTGGTTCAGGACTGTCAGTCCGAATGATGTGTAGGGTCTGCTTAAAAGAAAGTTATCCTTGAAACACAATCAATAATAAAACCAAATGTTATACTACCTGCACAACCCTTTAACCAATAGACAATGTGCATTATCGACTTTGAACGGAAGATACCAAAATAATCTCTCTTTTTAATTTATTGCATATTTATAAAGATTACTTTGGTTTAGAAATTTCTTGTATATATTTTTCTACCTAGTAAAGTGCGGTGCGTTTATTTCATTGTGTAGCTTCCAGGTTTATTTTGGAAAATTAATGGTATTTATTACATTCTGTCAAATCTAAGTAATTTTATTTCGGTTAAGATTTCTAATTTTTTTTAAACTTTTTATGCGATGGAAAATTTAACATTGATTTACTTACATTCTTATTTATGACTTAATTATAATCGCGATCCTTGAAACATAAATCAACACATTTATGTTTATACCTAAAAGGCACCCAGCACAAACCTTATGTCTTAGCAACTATTCATATATTTCCTTTAGATTTTTTTACAGCGGGTTCCATAAAGAAATATAGTTCTCCGTGAGTTTTCTAGTAGAAAAACAACAAGGTTTTTCAGCGACAAAATTTTGATAGATGTCAGGTAAGAACTATTAGGCCCGGTTGTACAGTTACGACTTGAACTTAGTTCAGCGTTGAACCAAGTTCAAACTTCATTTTGACAACATCTTTACATCAAAATGAAGTTTGAGCTTGGTTCAACGCTGAACTAAGTTCAAGTCGTAATTGTACAACCGGGCCTAAGTCTGACAAATGTCATCCTATCCAATCTACCCAAGAAATTAAAAAATCGATAGCTAAAAATATTCCACTTAACACACGGAAGTTCAAGAACTTAATTTGGGCACAGTTCTCAGAGTTTCCAATGGTAAGAAATTATACACTGGAAAAATGTACTACTGTCATGGAACTGGCGAAAATCCTCGAAGATTACGTCTTTAAAATGAAGAAGGGTAATGGCTAAGACTATAAAGAATTTTCTGTTAAGGCTATATGGAACACTAAAGCAAAAATGATTCAAAAAATGTATTTTACAGAATACGAAATAAAGATTGACCCTTTTACGGATATTTACCTTAAAAATGCGCGAATGGCATGAAACACACAGAGAAAGCAGCTCCAAAGGTGTCAGGAAAAGAGGAAAGTAAGTTCAAAAGCTATATATCTACCAAAGATTTACTAACAATAATGCAAAGCTACAATGAAGAAAACCCCGATGAAGCACAAAAAAAGTTCTTCTATCTCTGCTCATTTGAACTAGCTTGGAGAGGCAATGAGGCCGTAAATTGCAAAATTCAATATTTTCGAAAGGAGTTTGTAACCATGAGAGAATTTACCGGACGAATTGAATATAACAGCATATTTTCCAAGACAGCTCAAGGTGGGTCAAAACGATTGGCAAACAGCAAATGGTTGACATTCATCAAACAAAGACAGGGCATAAGTTTTTGTTTGATGAATTTCAACCATTTGCTGTTGTTGTGTAAGATTATTTTTAAAATTATTGGAAAAAGAGGACCAAAGCAGGCAGACTATTTCTCTCCGTTAATCCAAACTGGTAGAAGGGAAGTTGGTTTAAAACTACTCCACTAGGAATAAATACAGTATCTAAGTGGACCAACACTTCAGCGGAAAGAATTGGAATTGATACGAAGAAGCATAAAATAACAAATCCTTCTCATCGATATTCCACTGTGTCTGCCCTATTTAAAAAAGTGTTGTGGAACAAGAGTTGATTGAGTTAACAGGCCACCCAATTGCAAATTCCCTGAAACCATATCTGCAGCAAGATCCTAGTCATCATCCAAAGCTCATCGAAAATTTCAGAACAAATAAAGCATGTTCTGGACCTTCGACTTGTCAAATGCAAGTGATCAATCATACCCAAAACCATGATTTGCTTGATAGAAAAGAATGGACAAACTATTACTTATGACAACTGTACGTTTAATATTAGTAATAAATAAATTTGTAGTTTGTTAAATAAACAGTGTTTTATTGTTCTCTCGTGAAATAGTCTGAAATTTTGTATCGGCAAACTTTTCTCTTGGTTTTATCCAATTTTGTTGCTTTCATACCATTCGAAAATTTTATCAGCAAAATTTTCTCTTTTATGATATTATATACGACAAAATTTAATCAGAGACTGGTAAGACCAACTTTGTATTTGCCAGAAAACAGCACTGATAGTTGCCAACTGCAAAATCCAAGGGAATTTTAAGCAAACACGGAGTAGGCCTTGCCAGCCTCTGATTAAATTTTGTCTTCTTAAAACGCGGTTAAACTAAGCGATAACTATATTTCTTTATGTAATCCGCTGGTTAGTATTGTAAAATAAAAATTGTAACATAACTTTGTTAAAAAATAAGAGTTGTGGGAAATGTTTTTTCTGCTTAATAATGCATCCATTTACAGATGGAAATCTAACTACATATTATTAGCCCCCATAATATGCCATTCCTAACGATCATTTTAATAGCATCATATCATTAAGTGAAAGTGTTGTTTTGTCCCTGAACTTGCTTAGAGTGTGAACAGTAACGATTTACAGAATTATTTTTCATTGCCATTACTATTTTTATTCTCACATCAACACGATAATCGCAGATTAACGTAACATGGTTTTCCTATTTTGGTTTCATAAAGCCTGCATTATGCAACGGGATTTAGTTACAAAAAAGTTAGTTATCAAATTCAGAGTGTCAGGAAATTGACGTATTATATTAAAAGGGACTGACTCCTTCATAGAGAAACACTCTATATTTTATTTTTTTAAACTGCTGTCTAAAACCTAGTTGGGCACCGCAATAACGGAACCGAATTTGAATAACGACAGACGTTACCCATGGGTCTGGCCGCCCACATGATTTACGTTTTCAGCCAAGAAAAATTACGTTTTTAGCAAAGAAAATTTACGTTTTCAGTCGACTCTACGTGCCAAACAGTGCATGCAGGCAATGGTCCCACTGCATCCGCGTTTGATTTTTTAGTTTACATTATTTATTTGTATTTTTAATTAAACAAATAATTATTATAGTCTATTTCAGAAAGGTATAGAGTAATAAAAGCTCATTAGGTATGCAAAGGGACTACAGAGTGACCCAACGAATATTTAAGCCACTTTTATAATTTGGCATTCATTTTATTGCAAAATTCTTTATTTTCATCAAGTGCAGGTAGTACCACCCGGGTTTGGGTCAATTTATGGGGTTTGCCTATTGTTATCCATTCACAAACACTGAAAATGGTGTGACAAAGGCATACATTATGTACATAGTATTAGGGTTAGGTACACTTATTTTTTTATTAAACATTATAAAAAAATACATGATGTTAAGTTGCTTAAAAACATGTTATAAAACTCAGGTTTTTTTTAATGGAACACCCTATATATTGTATTATTTTCTCATTCCCCATAAAATTCTACGCTTATTTTGTAAATGTCATATGTCTAAATCCCATAGCTTTTGAGATATTGACGTTTAAAATATAGTATTTTCAGATTTTG
Organism: Polydrusus cervinus; assembly: GCA_935413205.1. Lineage (NCBI taxonomy): Eukaryota > Metazoa > Arthropoda > Insecta > Coleoptera > Curculionidae > Polydrusus > Polydrusus cervinus. The sequence goes on from OW284515.1 coordinate 25,708,770, forward strand.
ACAGGCCGTAACATTGGAACGGTTCATCTTAGAGAAAAATGGGGTTTACCTCCCTATCTATACTCTCTTCTCGGTTCCGTTATTAGGAATCACTAGTGACATCCTGCATTCTTAAATCCACTGAATTTCGGACATACTTTTCGAATCAACCATTGAGCCACTGCCGCGGTCGTAATATATTTTATTAAACTATTTAAACTACACTTCAGTGATTAATAAATTAATTATCGATCGATAATCAATTTTATAAGGAGGTAGTTTTTTATTTTTTTTTTCTTTACTTAGAACAGGTAATCACGGGTCACTGAACTCAATTAATTGTCATTTTAAATAAAAACAAACACATGTCACTTTTACTTTAAAACTCGTCCAGTGACGGCGTGGTCAAGCCATGATACAAAAAAACAAAACAAATGGTCAATGGTTTAATGCGACATTTAAAAATATTTTTCCTGGAATGTCTTATCAGGATTTACGGGTTTAAATATAATGCGTCAATTCCATAACACCCTGTACATACACGTCGGTTTCAATACGCTACGCGCAGACAAATTCGTCTCAAAATTAGAAAAGCTAAGAAACCTTAAAGTTTTATTTTCAGAAACATCGAAACCGCCAACAAAACGTATCGTCTTACGTCTTACTTCCTTGAGATCAAATATACATTAATACGTTAAGCCGCAATCAACATGTTCGTAATTGGATGCGTATCACATGGCAGTCATGTCTTAGGGGTGGGCAAAAAAATCGATTATAAAAGATATTTTAAAATCGTTAAAATAAGTGGTGGGCAAACTAGGTTGTAGAGCAGTATGTAAAAAGTGTGGTAAAGAATTGCAAGGTCTAGCGGACTGACTAAAAAGTCATTGGGAAACCTGCAAAAGTGAAACTAGTGATATTAGTAGTGGTCTTAAAACTCTTCATGATGATTGTCAGTCACAGCCTGGAACTAGCCAGAGTGAAATTATAGAGTTGGCCAAGAAACAGAGAAGTGATAACTGTGAAAAGGGAAGTGTAGGTGGACGTGAAAATAATGGAAGTAGCGGTCATTTGGATTTGGATTGAAAAGCAGCTAAACTAGTACTTATTTAAGCATTTTAACACTTAGGGTTTTTTGTATATTTTTCTTTGTTTAAATTAAGTATTTTTTTGTAATAAAAAGGTTTTTTTGGTTTTAATTTCTTTTAAGTTTTAACTTGAAGAAATAGTCCATACTTAAAGTGGAGTGGGAATATAGAAGGTAAAAATAAGAACACAAAGTCTTCCTCCACTGATATATTATAAAAATATTTTAGTCAACTTCTCTACATGTTTCGAATGCAGAAGCATTCATCTTCAGGAGAAAAATTAAAAGAAGAAAGGACCAGTAGATATCACCCTAACTGAGCAACATAAATATAGATTCGGTATAAAATGAGTGGAACAATGAAGAAATCGATACACATTGCATTGTGAATAAGAAAAGTATATGGGTTGAGACTTAAGGCACTGTGAAAACTTTAAAGATAGAATGAAAGATTTAACATCTTTGTGTGGAAGAACTGTCGAAAGATCAGAGTGAAGTAAAAGGGAATGATCATTAAGCAAACTATTAGCAAGTCATTAGAGAAACATTTTTTTTTGGAGAAGAAGTGAATATAAGTGTGAGGAAGAAGGCTATTAAAAAATTAAATTTAATTTTAATGCATTAGTGGATGTAAACCTGAAAAAGAAAAAGATATCTTTTTAGGATACATCAAGTGGCCAAATACAGAAAAATTTTACCTCAATGGTTTACGAATAAACATAATTAAAGTAGAAATATAAAAATTGAATTATACAAAATTCTTTCATTTTTTGACTTTATGGAAGAAAATTTTTTTTTATTTAGCTCGACCGCTACCGCGTACTTTTTAAGTTTTATTTTTGTAATAACCAGCTGTTCTTTTCAATTATTATAATAAAATAATAAATAACACCACATAAAAATGCATCTGGGTTTTATTTTTTGTACGAACAAATACATAAGTGTTAAAATTTCAAAAACTTTTTTAAATTAATCATGATTTAAAAAAAAATCATGATTTCAATCGTGATTTGAATCAATTGGTTTTCATCATCTTAATCCTAATTAGGCCCAATTTTATAGAGTCCTTTTAAACCTACCTCTGGTACCTATTTATATATCGGGTTCAGTTATTCTTTTTAAATAACATTTTTATTCGAAGATAGATTTTTGTTTTATAATTAATTTTTTCTGCTCCATATTTGGTTCAGTATTATTCGTTCATTGCTTTCAATACATTTTGGTGCAATTATTTAACAATGTTGCTAATTCTAGTTTCTGATATCAATTTTTCTCAATATCCTTGAAATTAATCCCCTTTTCTGAAACCCAATAAATTTGTACTGAAAGCTTTAGATTACCTGATATCTGTATTGATATTGCTATAATAAAAACTTATCTTTGTGTTGAACATCTCATATTAATAATAACTGCTAAATTACTAAATTCCAATTTTAGATGAATCAAGTTAAACTCTCAATAAATTATTGTCATGCATTTGCAGTTCTATAGAGAAAGGTTCGGAAAGCTTTAAAATATTTGCGATAGTTTTTATAGGACAGCTTTAAATCTTAGTTCTTATAACATTGGGTATAATTTAACTCTTTTACAAAGATTTTATTAAAACTTTCATCATTATAAATTTTATAGTAAGTTGTTTTTTTTTGTTGCGTAATAGTTGTGTATGCATGTAAATTATTTTATAATAAGTATGTTGTGTAGTGTTGGGTAGCAGGAAACTCAAATTCCCTATCTGCAGTTTTTTCGATGTTTTGCGAAATTTTTGACTTGAATTAGAAGATTACATAAATGAATTGGAAACTAAGAACGAACCAGACATACGCGCTCTCGCAAGTTAAAAAGAGACGGAAAAGAGACAAACCCGGACGACGACTTAGCCACACTTTGCGCTCAGTCGGTCCGTAATTCAATCACGTTCAATAGTCATTTATGGAACAGTCGAACAGCTTCGTGAATTATGCATGCTATCGCAATTAGACAAAGAAAAGCTTATTACAAAATCTGCGGATTGTATTTGCAACATTTGAATAAACTTTTTGTTTCATTAGGAATGCCGAATCGCCTGTAGTATACCCTTAACCCTTATTTAGTTTTTTATGTATGTTTTTGACGTGTACTTATGTGTGTTGTGACTTGTATTAAAGAACAACAGAATATTTAATTGTCACACGTTTGTTTAACACAAATAATTGTGCTAGGTTTAAAAAAGAGCTTCAGTTACAAGTATTTATGACAGGATAAACGTTTCCAAGCATAAATCAGAATTGGAAGTTGACACTACATATGTTTTAAAAAAAATATTAATATATTGTTAAGTGATATGGAAGCCATATTTTAAAAATTATATTTGCCATCTTGATTTGTATTATTACCTACGTTATGTTACCACCTGCGGTTATTTGAAATTTTATTATGTTTAATTTTTAAATGAAAAAGTCAAAATGACATTTTGCTTTCAATAATAATTTTAATTAAAAAAAAGTGGATAAAGTGGTTGTAAATAAAATAGTTTACAAACCTAGGAGGAAAGTTTCATTACTATCTCGAGATTTCGTTAACTCTCCCGACAGTAATCAAACACTTTTCACCTAGATACGTAATGTACTATTTTCTACTACTGTATAAATAAATTAACTTTCGGGCCCTAGCAACACGACAGATAACGAAAGTAAACATTCGAGTTACTTGAATATTATACGTTGCTAGCTATGTAAAGTAGCGTTGCTAGCTATGTAAAGTAGCGTTGCTAGCTATGTAAAGTAGTACTTTCGGTGCCAGGACAAAAAATGGAATATTTCACAGGTAGAAAATCCTTATTTTATTGGAACTGACAGACTGACAATACTCAAATAACTAGTTGTCATGGATTATTTTACAGGTGGAAAAAAAACTTATTTTATCATTTTAATTTGAACAAAAATCAAAGTTTACTACTTAATAATATATTGATCAGAGAACAGTAGTAGAAAATATTTCATACATTACACGATGCGAAAGCCTTTTTTGGTGGTCGGAAGTATTAAATCACCTCGGCTTCGCCTTGGCAATTCAAAAACCTCCTCACACCAAAAAATTAACTTTCGAATCTAGTAATGTAAATAACTATTACACAAACGTTTTGCATATATTATGCGACAACTATCAACATTTGAACTAGACCTGGTATAAGAAACGCCTAATCACGGCCCGTTAGTATTAATCTCAGGTTTGCCAAACAATGTTTCAAGAATCCTGCTAACGGTTTTCTAAGAACAGAAGTGAAACCAGGGGTTTTCACGTAACCGTGCGTCCGTCGTACAAAGATGTGAAAATATTTTTTATTGCATTATGCGGTGCGGCGTGGGTGCACGCTCTGAAACCTGTATTTTATCTCATTAAATACGGTATTTATTTATTAGTTTACCAGTTCATCTATAAGTCAGATACAAGTGTAAGGCGATGGCGAAGAAAGTAGAAAAAATAAGAGCAGGATAAATGAAGCCAAAAAGGCAAAACGATACTTGCAGATAATTAGTGATATTACAAGCCTGCAAGTCAACTTGCAGATGAAAATATAATAGACTATTGGCATATCAATTTAAAAGACAAGAATAGGTAACATTCTAAACAACTTTCAGCTGCAAGATAAGTTGCGAATTCTCTGCTGTCACCTTTAAAAAACAAATGCATCTAATCAACAACAAGAAAGTAAAAATAGACCCCGCATTCCCCTTTATCAAAACAAACCGAAAAGAACTAAAATTCATGCTACCACTTAGTTCCTGATGAGTTCCATGAATGAAATCATATGGAAATAGTGGGACATTTTTACGAGCGTATAATACGCTGTTGCCAAATGATTAAAATATTCTCCTATTGTGGGTTTTATTTGGGTTCAAATAGGTATATTCTTTTTTCGCGGGTGAATTCAACCAGTGGTGGAACTGATGATTGACAGCTGGTGGAATGACGTCATCAACGATCTCTCGATAGAAATCACCAGGTCCAACCGGTAATACAATAGGTAAATTTAAGAACGCGATTCGGCTCAACCGGTGGACTCGCCGGTGAAAAAAAGAATATACCTGATTAAACACATCGTTGGATTTTACTTAAAACATATTCTAGTCAAAATACTAATAACGACAAACATTTCGAGAAAATTTCTCATATAATGACAGCTAAGAGAGCGTCTGTGACTGCCCCCAGAGGTGGTATTCTCGTATTCCTAATAATATATCACATTTTCATGAAGTACCTATTTACATAAATCGACCTGAATTCACGTAGCGAATTAAAAATGTCACCAACACAGGTATTGAGTGCGATTATTCAAGGTCGAGTTAGAATATTTTGTAATTCTATCCGTATTGAGCTTTAAATGAAAACCGCAATAGAATCGAACTTGGAACGTGATTGTCAGTTTGACATAACTTAACCTAACTTTTGAAGTGAACAACTACAGAAATTAAATATAAAATAATTTCTTGTCAAAACGTTGTGAGTATATACTACATAGTCATCTATTCTTAATGAATTCGAGAAGTAAATATACAGAGTGCGTCAAACTCAGTGGCATATTAGAAATATTAAGAAAACGACAAAAGATATGTTTTTGAAAATTGGAGTGTGTTCATAAGAGCTAGTGTTCTAGCGTTTAAAAATATTTTGAAAGGGGCGGTGTTGCCACATCATCTTGAAACTCCTAGCAACTTTGGAATTTTAAATGAGACACCCTGTATATTATTTTACTTTTTGTTTCTGCCTAATAACACAAATATTTTTTGTATATAATAATCTATGCCTATCTCTTATAGTTTTTGAGATATTAATTAATTAGTCATTTCTTGGGGCCAAAACATGCTAAACAGAAAATCAAATATTTTTGTGATTAAGGCACCTAGAAAGTTAAAATTTTTACAGACGGTTCTTATAGCATGGCCATCTAGGAATTTGGATGATATATGAAAATATTTTTACACAGAGCGTCACAAAAAAACGTAATCTTCGTAATATAAATAAATGCAAAATTCTCAACTTTTTTAAATGGAACACCCTGTATTTTATTTTCTTAACAAAATCTAGTTTATATTTCCTACCAATAAGTATAACATGTTCCTATACCTATCTCTAACCAATTTGAACTTACAAGGGGTTTAAAAAAAATTAATAACTTAATAAAAAGGTTTAAACACATTTAATAGTAGGCTTTGGCAGAATTTGTTCGGAAACAAATGAAAAAGAAAAAATGTCAACTTAATTGGTTTTGTCTATAATCTGTGTTTTTAAATTATTGACTAAAATGGCCAATATTTCTTATTCAAACGCAGAAATTTTGAATTTACTTTTTATACATGGAGTGTAATAAAATTGTATCAAGAACATGTAGACGATTTAATGAATGGTATCCCAATTCATCTCCAATGACAGCAAAAAAGTTTAGAAAAATAGAACGAAATATGTTGCAGTATAATAATGTGAATGTGTGACGTATAAATCCATAGAACGAATAATTTTTTTAAATATAAGATAATATAGGAAATTAAGTTGACATCTCGGTTGACATTCTTTCTCTTTCATTTGTTTCCGAACAAATTCTGCCAAAGCCTACTATTAAATGTGTTTAAACCTTTTTATTATGTTATTAATTTTTTTAAACCCCTTGTAAGTTCGAATTGGTTAGAGATAGGTATAGGAACATGTTATACTTATTGGTAGGAAATATAAACTAGAATTTGTTAAGAAAATAAAATACAGGGTGTTTCATTTAGAAAAGTTGAGACTTTTGCATTTATTTATATTACCAAGATTACGTTTTTTTGTGACGCTCTGTGTAAAAATATTTTCATATATCATCCAAATTCCTAGATGGCCATGCTATAAGAACCGTCTGTAAAAATTTTAACTTTCTAGGTGCCTTAATCACAAAAATATTTCATTTTCTGGTTAGCATGTTTTGGCCCCAAAAAATGACTAATTAATTAATATCTCAAAAACTAGAGATAGGCATAGATTATTATATACAAAAAATATTTGTGTTATTAAGCAGAAACAAAAAGTAAAATAATATACAGGGTGTCTCATTTAAAATTCCAAAGTAGCTAGGAGTTTCAATATGATCTGGCAACACCGCTACTTTCAAAATATTTTTAAATGCTAGAACACTAGCTCTTATGAACACACTCAAATTTTCGAAAACATATCTTTTGTCGTTTTCTAAAGATTTCTAATAGGCCACTGAGTTTGGCGCACCCTGTATATTTTAAAACACAGTGAAAAAGCATTACGAAGACATTTTATAATTGCCTTCAACATACAGTCAACGAACAGTCATAATAAGTTTATTTTTCGGATCGATCGTGCAAAACTTGGCAACGTTTGCCTCCTAGCGGTAGCAAGTGAAAATAAGGAAATAAAAAATGACAATTTTGACATAAAGAACAATAAATTATTTATTTCCAGCTTTATTAAATAAAAAGGGGTGAGAGTTTAGTGTTCAAAAGTTTTGTGGGTTAATTATAAAAAAACAATATGGTGAGACAGCATCAGGTTTGCAAAATAACCGATTTAGTGCCTGGATTTCATAGTAGTCTACACATGCTATCGCCCTCTTATAATCAGTGAGTTGTAAGCTCGGCAAAAGTAATTTTATGAATGAGATGCGGGGACTATCTTTGCTTTCTAGTCGTTGGATCTAATCGCCCTTTACAAGGAAAAATATAGCGACTAAATAAAGTCAACTTACTTTAGTTTGTTAATGCGGAGTAACTTTAAATAGTTGTTTAAAGACATGTTTACGGAAGGATACCATCATTTAAAAGAGAATCGCACCCCTTTATTTTCATATGAAAGAGAATCTTGATAATAACGTAATAGCGTAATATTGTCAATGGCCTATGCCTCTTTTACTTGTTCAAAATTAAATATTCAAAACTATTCCGTTCGATGACCTTAATCAGTAATAAACCTTCATGGCGATTACTAACAACTGATTTCAAAAAAAACACTTTTCTAGAGTACTTACAGATAATGCATAATTAGCTATAACGCAACCTGTATGTTCATAGACAGTTATATACCTTTGTTAATAATAATAATTAATAGAACAATGAAAATTGAGATCAATAAGGTTAAAGCTGAATGGTGCTAATGTGTTCAATTAAGTGGGTATTATTTATTTAAATAAATAGGTTCCTAAATATTTAGTAGGATAGGTCGTGTGCATTGATTTCTATCCAACTGGATCCCTAAGCAAAAATTTACAGCTTCTTGCATAAAAACAAAGTTTTCCGGATATGAATATGCAAACTGTATTATTTGCACTCTAAAAAATGAGAGTTGGTCGCTCAAGCTCATTTTTTCTTGCTAGATAGACTCTAGTATACATAACAATAATCTTTAGTTTCCCAAACCAATTGTAGCTATTACTTGGTTGGTTTAAATAAAATTGTTTAGTTTTGGAAACTAAATATAATTCTTATAGTCTATTTCAGAAAGGTGTAGAGTAATAAAATGGGAAATTCCGTCCAGTTCGGCTCAGTTTCGATGTTGGCCATAGGCGCAGGTAAATTTTGTGCATTACATTATTTATAACTAACCAAACGGAAAAAATTAAGCTAGAAAAAAGTAACTTCTTTAAACAAAAAATAATAAATTCTTCCTTTAATACAAAGACAATATGGCAAGTTGTAAATAACAATTTAGGTCGCGTAAAAAACCATAACAACATTAAAAACATAAACATTAATGATAACTACATAACTGATTCCGAAGAAATTAGCAATCACTTTGGCTCTTTTTTTGTATCCAATTTAGAAAAACTAATTAATCAGATTTATCCTGATTCAAACCAAGCTAATGATTGCACTACAGGTGATGTTCACTTGAACTCAATGTACATGAGATCTATAGGCACAGATGATACGCTTTCTATTCTACATACATTTAAAAATAAAAAAACCTGTTGCAGCACAAATGATATTCCTATTTTCGTAATGACTGCCATTTGGGAATACCTTAAATATCCCCTCTCTTATATTTCCAATATTTCCATAACTGCAGGTATTTTTCCTGATGCTCTCAAACTTGGTGAAACAATTCCACTACTCAAAAGAGGTGATTCAGAGTATGTCGAAAATTATCGGGCTATAACTGGCCTAATCTAATTATTGCCGATCGTATTGAATCTTTTCTGTCCAGAGAGAGGTTAATGAGTACTTCACAGCACGGTTTTCGAAAAAACTTCTCAACAAGCACGGCTGCTTTCGACCTACTTAAATGCATCCACAAAGGCATTGATTTTAATCATTACACATTAGCTCTTTTCTTTGATTTAACTCGAGCTTTCGACTGTGTTGATGCTGCCTTTTTGCTAAGAAAACTGCATGCGTTGGGTGTACGTGGGAATGTTGCTCGGTGGCTAAATTATTTTCTTTCTAATCGCCGAATAAGAGTCAAAGTTCAAAATTCCAATTCTGATCAATTTAATGTTAATCATGGTGTACCCCAAGGGGGCGTAATATCGCCTTTGCTCTTTTCATAAATGATCTTGAAAAATATCTCATGTCGAAAGGTATGCCTGCCAAACTAATTTTATATGCGGATGATGCAACTGTGATTATATCTGCTGGAACATTGGATCCACTGATTGCAATCGCGAAGCATATTTTGATTAGATTTTCATTATGGTGCAAGAAAAATCACTTAATTATCAACGTAAACAAAACACACTATATGGTTTTTTATAAATGGAGGCAGGTTCCTGATTTAAATTTAAAACTAAACGAGAATCCCATTCAGAGAGTTGAACAATGCAGATTTCTTGGTCTTCATGTAGACTCACAGTTAAAGTGGACAGCTCATGTTGATTTTGTTGCTAGTAAACTTAATTTCGGCGATATAAAATTCTTACGCTGCCTAGTATTTTGATTCTTAGTGCAGTAATGTTTGTAAAAAAACACTCTTCCAAATTTCCCAATACCTCAACAATTCATAATCGTGATACTAGAAACTCGGATAAAATTTACATTTCTGGCTACAAAACATCCTCTTATCGAAAAAGTCCATATTGTGTCTGCAGCTCTCTTTATAAAACTGTCAGAAGCATTACTCAATTCGGAAAGTTCAAGAACAAAGTAAAGTGCTACCTTCTTGACAAACATTTTTATGATATTCGGGAATACCATGATATTATCACATGAAACTTAAAATAACTTTTCTTTTTCTTACTTTGACAATGTCACTATTTACTTTGTAAATGTATAAGGCAATGAATAAATAAATAAATAAACATTTTAGAGAATTAGGTTAACGAAAATTAGGAAAAATAATATTGTTTGTAATATTAAAATTTCAAGTAATTGCGTAAGAGGATTAGGAAAAGTATGTTTTCTGGCCTAAAGTGTCAAAATCGAAATATTGTGTAGGGATTAGTTAGGTAGTATATTATAAAGGTACATTTTGCGTTTAACAGGTACCTTGGAGTAAACAAGAAATTATCGACTGGTTAACCACCAAATATATCGAATTTGAAGATAATTTGATAAAGAAGGAACTACCTATTAGCTATAGCAATTTTACACAAACATCGCTTTAAGAAATATGCCGTGGAAGATATTGCTGAAAAACATAATGTAACTGTGCTGCGCACAGCGCGATATCATTGTGAACTAAATCATATAGAACTTATATGGGCGCAAGTGAAAGGATTTGTAGCAAGACACAACACGGCATTCAAAATGAAAGAGGTTAAGTTCATTGTTTGATTAAGCCATTAAGGAAGTACATCAGAGAACTGGCGAAAAGCAGTCCATCCTGTCATTAAAGAAGAGAAGAAAATGTGGGATGTTGACCACCTGATCGATCGCACCTTCGACCCGTTAATTATAACGTCAAGAAGAGATAACAGTTCCTCAGATGACGAAGAATATTATTTTTTATAATTTAATTTCTGTGTAATGTATTTTTTTGTATTTTGTATTTCTTTTATGTTTAATAAAAAATAAGTGTACCTAATACTATGTACATAATGCACGCCTTTGTCACACCATATTCAGTGTTTGTGAATGGATAACAATAGGCGAAACCCATAAATTGACCCAAATCCGGGTGGTACTATCTGTACTTGATGAAAATAAAGAATTTTGCAGTGTAATGCCAAATTATGAAAGTGGCTTAAATATTCGTTGGGTCATTCCGTAGTCTCTTTATCTTCTATCTCTTATAGTTTCCGAGATAACAATGTAAATGCATCGAATTTGCAACATCATGTATCCTCATTAAAGATTTTTGACTTGATATTTTGGCCCAACGTCTTTTTAACAACTCTTTCATCCAAATTGTTTTTCCTTTCCATTTTCTCTGCTCGTGTAATATAATAACAATTAGCCCTGCGCTCTCTTCTTGGACATGTATGAACTGACGCATAAAAAAACTGTGCGTGTATAGTGAAATGGAGGCCGCAATCGAATCCGGCCCAGAACTGCCGGCCATTATCGGTAAACAAAACTGAAGGTGTAGTGTGACTATCGATAACGGCCAGCCGACGGATGGACGGTACACGGACTGACGATGACGTCCGCCCGACTGAACGTGAGTAGACTTCTGAATACCCTAGATTGACATACTTTGCAACCTAAATAGCACAAACACTAGTCGTTTTGTGTGTTCTAACGATAAATTGGTGTTAAATTAATGTTTAATTAATGTTTATTATGGTCCGTTATTATTATACCATCTTTAATGACTTCGAAGCTTCTATTTAATCAGGTCCATGTGACAGAGCAAGACTGGAGGTCAATTATTCGTATCGTTTTAAATTACCTTCATTTAACTGATCATGACTCACTAATTAGACCAGTCAAATAAAAAGTGGTCAAGCGCGAGTCGAACTCGTATGATTAATTGTTTTTAACCTGCGCTGCTGATACTGGTCTGGCAGACGATCTTTTGGGTGTGCCTTTTGCCTATGTTAAAGAAAATAAGAGCTTCATGTGTTATGTTCTTAGCAATGACGAAAGAACATCAATGTTGTCTTTTACAAGTAGAGAACACGCCCTCCCGCCTCGAAGTGCGCGGAAAATTCAACAACAATGGTTGATATTTTTTTAAGCCAATGAGAGAATAGATAAATTTTTAAAAACTATTGGAACAAAAAGAAGGGCTTTATCAAATCTACGTTACGGAAATACAGCCTAACAATGTTGCCAACATTCTCTAAAAGTTTTAAATTATAATTACAATACCAAGAAAGTCTAAAAAGTAATTCAAGAGATTAGCTATAGAAAATTTATACAAACATCGTTTTATGAAATATGCCGTCGAAGATATAGCTGAAAAACATAGTGTAACTGTGCTGCACATACCGCCATATCATTGCGAACTAAATCCTATGAAACTTATATGGGCGCAAGTGAAAGGATTTATAGCAAGACACAATACGACATTCAAAATGAAAGACGTTAAGCTACTGTTTGATCAAGCCATTAAGGAAGTGACAGCAGAGAACTGGCGAAAAGCAGTCCATCATGTCATTTAAAGAAGAGAAGAAAATGTGGGATGTTGACCACCTGATCGATCGCACCGTCGACCCGTTAATTATAACGTCAAGAAGAGATGACAGTTCCTCAGATGACGAAGAATATTATGATTTTTTATAATTTAATTTCTGTATAATATATATTTTTTGTATTTTGTATTTTTTGTACGTTTAATAAAAAATAAGTGTGCCTAATACTATGTACATAATGCACGCCTTAGTCACACCATTTTCAGTGTTTGTGAATGGATAACAATAGGCGAAACCCATAAATTGACCCAAACCCGGGTGGTACTACCTGCACTTGATGAAAAGAAAGAATTTTGCAATAAAATCAATTCCAAATCATAAAAATGGCTTAAATATTTGTTGGGTTACTCTGTAGTCCCTTTACATACCTAATGAGCTTTTATTGCTCTACACCTTTCTGAAATAGACTATAGTCTTTGAATTTCAACATTTAAAGAAAGCCGATTAGATAGGCGCACTATGATTCATTCGCTACGTAAGAACCGACGTGACTTCGGAGCGCGCCGTCTTTTACTGCATAAAATAATACAATATCTTGTATCTGAAATCGATCGAAAATGGAGACAAACATTAGTTCGTTTCCAAAAACGGTTAACACATTTTTGCACTGATCCGTCGTTCTTTAAATATTGAAATTCAAAGCTGTACAAGGTAGATCTCGAGATTATTCATCTTCTAATTCCCACTAGAGAATATTGATTTATTTTTATACAATACAGCAATATTATGCACGTACTTACGCACACAGTTTTACATAACGGATTTTCAAATCGCAATATACAAATTATAAAGAAAAGTAGCATTTCATAATCGATGCAGGTCGAGAATAAATCTAGAATATCAAGTACACTCCTCTCTGTCTATGACTCAGCCCGCGTCATAACGGTACCAAACATTTTTGACTGCCTGATTTATAAAGCTGTATTCTGATTGGCCAAGATGAGCGTTAGATGATTGTCTTTCACTTGTTTTGTTTTGAACCGGTTAGATATAGTGTTATTTGAAACTCTGGTTAAAAACAGTCGTTTTTAAAGAAATTAGTCATTGTCATAATATAGACTGATTCAGATATCATATGCTTTTTGTATTTACAAATAAATAAGTATAAAATACAACTTACAGAGTGACGGGTTGAATTTGGACAGGATTAACACCCTTTATTTATCGAGGTTTCACAAAATTAAATGTTATAAGGTTTCATCTGACTCTACCGCAAAAGAATTCAACATCGCAAAATATGAAATTGAGCATCCGCAGAGTCGCTAGTAGAGCTGGGCAAAGCAAAATCAAAAATGACTTCTAAAAAAAAGGTCGCCGCCTCCCCCTATGCTCTCTAACGCTATAAAATAAGCAGGGACAAACAAAACTGCCCTAACGTCCAAGTGACGTCTAAAAAAAAAGGTGGTGGGGCAGTGTCCAATAACAATATGCGCGATGTGGTGAAAATGCAATATTTGTTTCTGATGACTCATCGAATACTGTTTGCTCTTAATAACTTACAACACACCAAACCTGAGAACAAAAGCATTGCAATCTTGACAGTAAAATACAAAATATGAAAATAATTATGGAAAAAAGGGTACTTAAAAAATATATGTATAGCAAAAATCGTCTATTTCTTTTGCAAAGGTGGCAAATTTCCTATTTCGAGCATATAAACAAAGTCCACCAAATTTAAGTAATAACCGATCAGAAAGCTATATATTTTCCCTTGATTTTAAAAAAATGTTAAGAAATATTACTTCTTAAATTATAATACTTTACACAACTATCTTATAAATAGAATAAAAACACTTCCTGCACTGGATAACGTTTCCTTAATTCAATAAATTGACACACCTTTGAATTGTAACTATTGAAGAAATGTAAGCAGGTTTAGTGGCTGCTAATAGATATTATGGTATTATTTTAAAGTAATGAATAAAATGTTTAAGAAAGAAGTCAAATCAGGAAAGCAAGGTGTGACTTAAAAGAAAGGAAGAAACCTTTGTGAGCCTACTTACAGTGGCGTAGCTCAGGAGTGGCGGTAAGACAACCCGCCCCTTAAAAGGGCGACACCCAACACACAATCCATATTGAAAATCCCATTTCCTCAAATCTTCACTAATTTCAGTAAAAAGTTTAGTCAACGCCAAATTAGTGAACCTAATATCAAATGAAGACGCGTCTTGACTAAAAATAAAATTGCCGGACCTATCTGGCTTTCATTCAAATTTTTATTAACTGGCGGGCATTACCTTTATGGTGAAAATCGCCAATACATTGGCGACATTTTGCCAAACAACAAAATCCCGCTAAACGATATTTCAAAAGTGATTTTCTCTGAATCTACACAAGCAATTTTGTAAAAACCTGTTTCATATTTAACGGCAAGCATAATTCTTTCTAGCGAATCGAAAAACCTGTTTCAGGCATCAACCATTGCCGAGATCTTAGCGCCTGAAAAATCGATTGGCAGGATTTTATTAGTTGGCAAAATGTCACCAATCAGACGAATTTATTCCAGAATTATTGGGTTTGAAGAAAAATAACCGTTACTAGCGATCGGGGAACCGAGAACAGAGCCCTGGGGTACATTATAATATGAAATCGGTAACTGTTCCGAGCAAGTAGGTACATTTGATAGTCTATACTTTTAAGATAGATCAAAACAAACCTCGATGCGATATCGCCGTTTAGTAGTGGACATCACGGTCCTTATGAAGGGTGGGTAGGTATATGCGTAGCTGCTTCTTTGAAACGGTATTTTTCCATAACGAAAAAAAAAATTACTGAGGAAGGTGAAAAGAGTTGTTGCCAATTTAATAAAAATATTTTAGTATTATTAAACTTGAAATATTTTTCTGTTTGGGGATAGATACTAAAATAGAGAGCCTATAATTGTTATCACTTATCAAAGAACAGTTTAAGAAATGGGCAAAGAAGAGTCTTTAAATAAAAAAAAGCCTAAAGTAGCGGAACCAACACCCAAAATTACCTCCTAATTAGAAAACGCAAACCAAGTAATTCAATATGGCGGCTGTGGGCAAAAGCATTGAGTCACCAGGTAAATGCCACTAGCAATGTCATTTTTATTGTCACGTGTACCAATTACAAAGCAGTATTTGCCCACAGCCGCCATTTTGACACATTTTTGCATTACCTAATTGATTAATATCCTATTGCAACTTGACAATAAGGTATAAAAACATAAATTAATTATTATTTAACAAAAATTGTATGTGTATTGCCTTATTCAATGATAAAGGAAACGATTATTACACAATGACCGTTAATATTTCATTTACACTCTGTAAGTAAAACAAAAACAATGGTCAACAGGAAACTTTAAGAAAGTAATTACTATTAAAATATGCAGATTAGAAACTTGTGTAATAGAATATTAACAATGAAACAAACTACCTATTATAGATCAAGCCGTTGTATATGAATTGCATTTGGGTATTATAAAATTAGGTAAAAATTGTATAATGTTTCGTTTAAACCATCAAAAAAGATAGAAAAATCCTAAATTAATTGCAAACAAACGAGAAAAATTCAAATTTTACGAAAATCTATATGCAGAAAGCAGAAATATATAAAACCTCTGCATATTTATACATAGGTAGGGTGTTCCAATAGTGAAACAAAGTATTATAACTCTCTTGGTTGTTTAAAGATTTTTAATCACAATTAACTAACCAGCTAGTTTGACTGTGACATACATGACATTGGCAGAAATAATTTTCTCACAATCATACTAGTCAGTTTACCTTAATTTGTAATTTACTAATCAGGCACCTTTAATTGTGGGCAAATAATGCTTGTCAATGTCATTTATGTCACAGTTAAACTTGGTAAATAGTAAATTTACACATCCATAACTATAGTCTAAGCAACCAATTCTCTTGTTTTCCGACAGATGACAGCATTTGTCATCGAACAGCTGATATCAAGACCTTATAATTTCCACAGATTTTAAGTGAGTCGTAATTTAACCCACATGTCACGTTGTGAATTGTGTTATGGAAAGTAAACATATCAGAATTCACGTGTTTTTTACTCCATCTTGCGAGAGTACTCAAAAAAATCTACTATACTTTGATTTCTTTTCAATTAAGTATTTATAGCAGGAATTTTTTTTCAGAAAGCTTAAAATATCTCAAAAAGCACTGAATTTGGGCATAGGAAATGTGCCGTGGGCTCCATAGGGTAAATCATATTATGTTCATAAATAAATTAACCAAGCGCGGAGTGGAAGGTATTAAATTTATTTTTTTTAAATTTATATATTTAATTAATTACAGATAACAAATTTCTTTATTATCAAGCTACCATGATAAATAATTTAATGGTATTACCAACATAAAATTTAGATACCTATAAAAATTCACAAAATTTAAAAGACATACTTAACATTTTTTTTCAAATATATATTTTGTACAGTATAAAGCACTTGTCACATCAGGAAACTCACTGGAAGCGGCTCATTTTCTAACACAGACATGTGTCATACAATGATGCTTTATAAAATGTGTACCTTAATATACCTGCTACTACCTAATCAAACAATATTCTAACACTTATTAGTTTAACCCCAGAACTGTCAACTAGGGACAATTTTAAATTTATAACTCGGTAGTGAAAATGACTAAAGTAGATGCACTCCCAAAAATAAATCAGACATATGAATTTGCTCTAGTTTATACTACAACTATTTAAACATTATTGTTGAAATTCCAACATGTTACTACAATATCCTTAAAATAAAATATAGATTATTAAGAGACCATCGAAAATTCATTTAGAAAAAGGGTGGCCACATCAAAAATGTATTTATTTGGTGTAAAAATTTCTCTGACCAGAGAATCACCCATATTGGTGAGTCATCCCACAAAAAATAGTACATATAATATACAGGGTGTCCCACCGAACCGAATCGATCTATATATAGAAAACTATACATAGGAAAATTTTGAAAATTTGACAGTATGCTGATGGGGGCGACTGGACTAAAATATTTTCATAATGGTGGCACTTCCGGTTATACCGGAAGTAAGTGTCAACTTGCTTATTTTAAATGGGACACCCTATATATTATTACATTTTTGCATTCTACTCAAGATTCTAGGCAGATTTTGTATATGTCCTATACCTATGTCTAAACGTTTTTGACATATTTGAATTTTTTTGTCAAAAATGACGTTCGCAAGCCTTAGAATAATTATCAATTTTTTCTATAAAGAAGCCTTATTTATTTAATTTAAGTGGGATTCCTTGTTATAAAGGACCTACTTTAATAGATTTTTTATAATATTTTGATAACTATTAATAGAGGGTGTTTAAAAAATAAGATTAAAAATGAAATTGAAAAAACTGCAAAAGTCTAGATTTTCAAATAGAAACACCCAAATTTTATAATTATTTCTTATTTAGCATTAAAAATAAGGGTAAGTTTGTGTAAAATTGTATATCTAAAAAATTTTTAGTTTTCGAAATATTGCCAATTTAGTATTTTTATATGGCGATCTTGCAGCAGATTTTAAGTTCAGTTGCTCCCAGTTGGCTATGACGGCATTGAAGCTGTCACTTGCCATTTGACAATAATAAATAACCATGCCGGGATGCTTAAATTGTACAGACCACCCTGTATAGGTGATTCTCTGGTTAGAGAAATTTTTACACAAGCACCAAAAACATACATTTTTAATGTTCTTTCTGGCTTTTCTATCAGTAAAACCAAATTTTGTGTAGAATAACCCATTTTTTAAAATTTTTTGATTTCTTCTGTACCAAGGGATCTCTTATACAAATAATAATTATCAAAAAAAAATCATAATCAGGCTTATTTCCTGTCCTTTCTACATGGAACATGGTTCTTAAATCTATAAAGGGAAGTAACTAATGCTTTTCTTGTAGTAATTACTGACTTTATGATCCACAATTTTATTTAATATTAAGCAAATGACCTATTTTAGCCCATTATTTGTATTACAAAACACCTGTTAAGCCAACCATTAGTAATGTTTATTCTGATAAGATATTGAATATCTGATAAAAATGTTATTTACAACAGGGATGACTATGACTACACCTCATCCTTTAAGATTATTTATTCAGTTTGAAAAAAATATACCTGTTTTAAAACAAAGGTTTTTTTACCTAGAAAATCCAAAATTGGTAAATAAAACTTACCCTTCTGTATGAAAATAATTCCTTTTGTAACTTGTGTCTTTCTGCTGTATGGTGAGGTTTACCCTTTATAAATTTGAACATGGCTGGTTCGCTAAAACACAAAAAAATTTTTTTATTAAAACAATTCTGGGAGTTTATTATTAAGTAGGTTTTGCTGTAAAGTAAGGAAACTCAAATGCCTATTTAAAGGAATAAAAATTTTAAAAACAGCATTCAAACTCCAGGATTACCAAGTGAGGCAAAATTTATTTTGCTGTCTCAGTTTAGTCCTTGGTGTGTACAATAAATGTACATCGATAAATTATTTTTTTAAGATAAACATTATTTACCCCTGGTCTATTAATTAATATTATACTGTATTCATTTACGGGCTTGTTAAATAACAACTACCAATAGTTAGGTATGGCATTTTTTTAAGTCAAAGAACTCACTGGTAGTAGATTCCATTCTGCATTGCTTTAGGTATAAGAGTCTTTCTCACATTGAATAATTATCATCTGAACTTAAAATGCTCACCAGTAGGCAGACTCATTCTCAAAAATACATTTATTTGTTATGCCCAACTGAAAAAGCACATTGACCTGTGGTCTCCTCCTTCTTAATTCCTTAGATCTAAATTATTTTGAGCACTTTCTCAGAACAATAGTTTAAAGTTGAACGTACGCAAATTAAAAAAATTACTTATTGTTTAATTAAATTGCTGGTGCATAAAAAAATATTTACAAATTTTTAATCAAAACAAACCATTCCTGTACTGTCAAATCCCCACTTGCTTTTTGTTTTCTTAAAGCCAACGCCTGCTTATAAATAGATTCTTCAAAAGTAATGATTCTAATTACATGAAAGAAATTCACTTACCTTTATAAATTTATCCAAATACAAAAAAATTGCACTTTTAAAATCATAAAATCACGAAACACCGGAAGACACTTCACAGCGTACCCAAACCTTCGCAATGTTTTACACGTAGATTGGTCACTGACCGGCGGAATGATAAAGTAGGCGGGTGGAAAGAATTTAACGCAAATCGTAATATTTAGTACCGATCGAGATACAACATGTTTAGCGATAGTTGGCTTGTTAGCTACATTCTCGGTAGATGGCGGAGGTCGTTATTGAACATGAAGTGATTAAATACAAGCAGGAATGACCAAATAATAAAGGGAGTGGCTAAGTTCAGAAATTATTTAGACCTGAATGTATGGGAAGGCTCTTGCTATTTGGGCTAAGAAAACAGCATCTAAGTGATTTGAATAAACCCTAGACCTTAGACTGTTTTGCTTCTAACCCCTTTACCCTTCATTTAAAGGGGAGTACTATCAACAGTTACCGCGTTCGGTAAGCCCTTAGACATAAATATGACAGCTTAAGTCAGACACGATTGATCGAAACTCAGCTGATTGACAGAATCAATGCCAACTAGCTGACTTTCTACCAATCACGTCTTACTTATGCTGTCATATTTACGCCGTTTGCGTCCAATGTGAACTCGGGCTTAATGCAAATCTGTCCTGGTCGGTCTACCCATTGGCGGAGTTTGCGGGTGCATGTGCTCGGCGTTCGGTATTTGGACTCTTAACATGGAATCGGTAAACGCTACGCGCTTGTTTAGCTCAAATATCACGTGACGTTAGATCTGCATCTGTTCGATTTATTCAAAACCGAACGCAGTAATAGAACGATTTGGGAGAGGGGCGGATAATTTTTTGATCAGAGTAGAAGGTTTTCGGAAGTGTCTTTTTTTTTAAAAGTAACTTATATCTGAGTCAAAACTATCGATATATCGAACTCCACCTAATATCGATAATTTTGCACTTTAATTTGTGACAATATCATCATAGAATATGAATGTATAGAAACGCCAGACGTAGATATATCACCATTATTTTGTAACGGTTCTGCTAGCGCCATCTAGCCTTGAAAATATATTTTTTAACTGGAAATACTATAAATAGAGGGCGGAACAAACACATTTTTGAGACAGTGATTTTATACTTTTCAGTGAAGACAAGACTAGTTTGGCGAAATTCTCTGTGCTTGTCGTTTACTTTATTCACATATTCACCGCGTCGAGAAGTTTTAATAATGCTCGCACACCATTCTCTTACCGAGACGGTTAATCACAATTACTTATTTTTCTTAAAAACAACCTGCAAGTCCGAGTCGAGAAGGTTTGCTTGATTGCTTGGCACGACTGATGACTGATTTTAAAAAATGTGAAGTAATTCGAAATTTATATTAATATGATATGGTTTAAATTAAATGTTTCCTAGTCTAAAACAGAGTTTACATTTTGATAAACTTTTAAAAAACCTATTGAACAAGAAACCGACGTTAACGTCTTATTACTGTATACAGGGTGTCCCAGATTAAGGATCCAATTGCATCTTATTATTTGAAACAATTTTATTTTAAATTTCGTAACCTAATCTGTCTCAATTGTATAGTACCTAGACTGTAACAGGCACTTGTTTAAATAAATTATAAATACTTGCCAAATGATGAATCTTCTATGGTGTACGAGATCCCTGTAGAGTGCATCCTTATCTGGGACACCCTGTATCTAGATATTTATCAATTTGGCTATGATTAACGAAACCCAGACGTCGCTCATCCCCTCAACCACTCCTCTAAATACCCTTTAGCATGTTCTGAGAATTTTGTCTTTTCTCTTCCTCTATAGAAATTGTAGACGACTATACCAAATGAGGCTGGAAGCTGCCGTTTCGCAGTTTACAAGGGCGGAGGTAACTTTCTTAAGGCTCTACCACGCGCAAATTTAGAAGATGAAAAACACCGTTTCGCTACTGCAGGATTCTGCAAAGGCTATTTGAAATATTTGTCGGGACAATTTAAAATTTAATAAAGGAATGTTTGTATTTCTAAGGTACAAAGCCCTTTTTTGAAAAAAATAAGAATATGTATAAGAAAATGCCCACTAAAGGTGCGTATTTTTAGGCACTTTTCCAAGGTTAATATCGTAGCTAAGAATTTTTTTTTCAAAAAAATAGCCATGTACCTTAGAACTTCCATGTCTTATCTTTAAGACTTCAAAAATTGAGACAAAACAATGTCGTAATAAGTCCGTTATCTTGCAGCGCGCAACTCATGTTTTAGGTAAATTTTGTTGTCATGTTATAGAAGTTGCCTATATACAGCTGAATTTATTCTCGGCTGACGTGAAACAATTTACATCCAGAGAGAATAATGATACACTGAAAAAAAGTATAGGTGGTCGAACAAGAAGTAATTTCGGGGGTAATTTTGGGGTAAATTTTATGTTTTCCTTTTTGGATTGTCTGTGCCAATAACAGAATATCTAAGCGTTAATATTAAAAAGACGTAACTAGTAGTTGTGCTATTAACTCCGGGTTACCATACATTTTTCGGCTTAGACCGGGATATGGTTTATAATGCGCCGCAGGGCAAAATGTTCAAGACGCGTTCACCATTTTGTCAAAACTGGTGTTTGGGCTTTCAAAATTTCTTATTCATGTTAGGTAAGGATAAGAATTGAACGAAATCCAGTCGATTTGTTGCAATCAAAAATGGGCTGAATTTTTTGTTTCGTTTTTTATCGAAATGGGTTATTCTCTTGATAGTGAACAAAATATACTAAGGTAAATAGCTTATCGGTATTAGAGGCCCAAACTGGGTCACCGGGAACTTACGACAAATCCCAGGATGTATGGTAACCCTGGTATATTAACTCTTAGATCTAAAATTAAAGTTTAATTTGTCTTGGTAAAGGGTGATAGGTGCAATAAAATAAAGCCATTTATGAAGGTTCTTAGTGAGTAAAGAAACCAACTGTTGCATAATGAATCTATTTCTATTCGATTGTTTTTATATTTTATGCTTATTATACAGGCTCTATATATTGTTTATATAGTGAGCTTCTGTCTAAACCTGTTAAAATATGAATTCATTTTAAAGGTGAAATGTGTTTATTATTTTATCCATGGTTTAACGATTTAAAAGTAGTTGTCAGGCACGAATTTGGCGTTGGTCACATGACATTTATCTGTTCATGTTATTGGCTCGCAGCTACAATTTGGTGCAGCGAGACTACTGTATAGTGACAATGCTTTTAAGAAGCTAGGTAGGTAATAAATAAAAATTGGACAGTATGCCACGCAGAGTAATAAAATACAATTTTTTGTTAGGCATGGGCGTCCATAAAGAGGGCAGTTGCCCCTGTCTCTTGACCAAGGGGGTGAGGGGGCGGGGGTAAATATACTTTTTACTAACTTTTGTTAGGGGGAGTTTATGAAACGACTGCGACATTTTTTTTTGTAGGAATCACTTTTGATAGAAGTTCTTGAAAACGCAAAGTTTTGTTTTTTTTGTAGCCACTTTTAAACGGTGGAGAAAGTGTAGTAAAGGCTGCGAAGTATTTTATTTTATAGAATTAACTTTTGAGAACTTACACTTTTTTTGCCTACCCTCCCCCCTATCACTTTATGTTTATAAGAAACATTAATACCGTGATTTTGTATCGGATTGGCGCGACGATACGGTACTACCTCCTGTTGTTTCTGTGTTACTAAAAAAAAATCTAGATACTTACTTTTTTTTCTTTTGATGGTGCAGCGCAACGAATCGTCAAAAACATACCACTTTTAAAAAAAATTAATTATAATGGCACGGAACGCGACGGACAAAATACTGCGCGACTTAGTAACCACAGTCAACAAATCCTGGAACCAGCGGGACTTATCTTTTGTTTTATAAATAAACATGGTGAAAAATTTGTAATATAAGAAAATTTTGATTGAAAAACTATTGACCTTACGAAGTATTTGATAACCAATGCTGAAAACCTTTAGTTTCAGGGTAGGCCTTAGCCTCCCAATTTTGAAAATTTGACAGTATATGCTAGTGCTGATGGAGGCGATCGGGCTAAAATATATTTATAATGGTGGCACTTCCCGTTATACCGGAAGTAAGTGTCAACTTGCTTATTTTAAATAGAATACTCTATATATTACTACATTTTTGCATTCTAAGCAAGAATTTAGGCATATCTTGTATACCATGTCCTATACCTATGTCTAAGCGTTTTAGATATTTTTAATAGATTTTTTATAATATTTTGATAACTATTAATACAGGGTGTTTAAACAATACGATTAAAAATTAAATTAAAAAACTGCAAAAAGACTAGATTTTCAAATGGAAATACACAAATTTTATAATTATTTCTTATTTAGCATTAAAAATAAGGGTAAGTTTGTATATTCCAAAAAATTTTAGTTTTAGAAACATTGCCAACTTAATATTTTTATATGGCGATTTTGCTGCAGATTTTAAGTTTAGTTACTTTTAGTTGGCTATAACGGCGTTGAAAAACAATCAAATGCGAGAAAAATTTATGAAGCTGTCACTTACCATTTAAACATCATTAATTATCATGCCTGTGCGCTTAAATTGTACATACAAACGAAGATTATTTAAATTTATTTATTATTTATGGAGAATGTGTAAAAGTTATATCAAGAACATGGGACACATTTGCCAATCGATATCCGCAAAACAGAAGCCATCACAATGTGCTTATTAATAATGTTTAACAGTTTTGGGATATACAAACTTACCCTTTGTTAATGCTAAACTAAAAGTAATTATAAAATTTGGGTGTTTCCCTTTGAAAATTTAGACTTTTTGCAGTTTTTTCAATCTTATTGTTTAAACACCCTGAATTAATAGTTATCAAAATATTATAAAAAATCTAATAAAGCAGGTCCTTTATAACAAAGAATCCCGCTTAAATTAAATAAATATAAGGCTTCTTTATAGAAAAAATTGATTATTATTTTAAGGCTTGCAAACGTCATTCTTAACAGAAAAATTCAAATATGTCAAAAACGCTTAGATATTTATAGGTATAGGCATACAGGGTAGGGACTTTAACTGGAATAAATTCGATATTATTAAACCTGCTGAAGTTGCGCCTACAAAATTTGGTATGTGGGGGTTTTAGAGCATGCGGAATTGGATTATGATGTCGGCGCAGTTGCCAGATTTCTCAGCTTTGCGCTACACGTAGTAATTTTGTTATTTTAAATAGAATGCCCTATTTATTTTTATTGCAGTGAATTGGTAGTGTCAAATTTAGTAAGATCTCAAATTTACAAAATTCTATCTTCACTAGTTTCTGAGCTATGGCAACACTGAAGTTCCCTTAAAAAGTACCGGGACGCTTGTCTACCTCCATAGTTACTAAGTTATTGACAAGATTCAAGAAAAGTTCTTGTCTTTTCAAAATGGCCTATTTAACTTAAACTTTAAAAATAGAAATTCTCATGGTACTTTTTAATGAAATTACAGTATTGCCATAGCTCAGCAATTAGTGAAGATAGAATTTTGTTAATTTGGCATCTTATTAAATTGGACACGCCCAATGCACTGCAATAAAAATAAATAGGGCATTCCATTTAAAATATTAAAATTACTACGTGTAGCGCAAAGCTGAGAAATCTGGCAACTGCGGCCGACATTATAATTCAATTCCGCATGCTTCAAAACCATACATACTAAATTTTGTAGGCGTATCTTCAGCAGTTTTAATAATATCGAATTTATTCCAATTAAAGTCCCCACCCTGTACAAAATCTGCCTAGAATCTTACGTAGAATGCAAAAATGTAATAATATATAGGATGTTCTATTTAAAATAAACACGCTGACACTAGGGTTGCCAACCCTCCCGATTTAGTCGGGAGGCTCCCGCTTTTTTACTTAACCTCCCGCCTCCCACGCACTTAAACAAAACTCCCGCTTTTTCAATAACACGACGGACGCCTAATAACTGTACAGCTGCCTTAGAGAGGGGCGACCTTTTTTTTTTTTAGAAAGCACGTTTGATGATAGGAGGAAGAAATATAAAAGGCACGCCACAGCGTAAGGTCAACGGGGTATCGACCTTTTTTTTTAGAAATCATCAATATAATTATTTTAAGCACCTCAAAAAAAACTTGTCCTCCAGGCACAATCCACTTCCCGCTTTTCAATTTTTAAAATCTGGCTACCCTAGCTGACACTAACTTCCGGTGTAACCGGAAGTACCACCATTATGAATTTTTTTTAGTCCGGTCGTCCCCATCAGCATTACCACGATGGCAAATTTTGAAAATTTTCCTATGTATAGTTTTCCATATATAGTTCGAAGCGGTTCCCGGTGGAACACGAACACCCTGTTTGCAGGTACTTTTATACCTATTATTAATTAACACTTCAAACTTTCTGCTCCACCTAATTTTATTTTTTGTAAATATTCTATAGCTTTAATAATAAAATAAGACAAAATTTAAAAGATATATCCGTATAACGATTAGGTACATTATTTTAACTAAGAATACAATAACAAGTACTTATTTTCCACAAAACAAATTTCTCTTCCGAAATAAAATCAAACTCATTAGCATAATAAAGAACCTGCCGCCTTGCATCGTGCTTTCAGTGTGTGTCGACGTTTGCGGAATATTTTTCACCACGTCATAAGCTCGCTAGTATGCCCACTTCGGGTGAGACTCTCTTGCAAATAAATTTCTTGCTGCACAAAGTTCCGCCTTAAGGGTACATTTCAGCGCGGTACACATGATTAAATGGGATGGAAAAGAACTCTAGGCGATATGTTTACAAAACTTTATTTATTTTACAATTATTTTAAATTTTAATTCACATTTATTGTTTATAATAAAATGCCGACCTACTCTTTTACTACTCTTTAGTCTAGATATTTCTAAGGATTTTATCACTGGGTGTAAGAATTGGTTTATTTTATTCCCAGATTTGATAGTTCTCTTTAAAAAAATTATATACAGGGTGCTACAAATTCGTGTACGTACAAGGGGATCTCAAAACAGTAAGAGGTAGAAAGATGGTTTTAAGGCAAAGTTTCGTATTTTAGGACTTAATAATTTGGTGAAAAAAATTGTAAATATTCCGCATACTTTCGGAGATATCCGAAAAAACCGAAATTTTTAATTTTGGTTTCTAATTTTTTGCGACTTCATTTTTGACTTGACTCTTTTATAGTCGTCTTTATGTTCTACAAAATGACGTTTTTAGTTTTCAAATTCGACGTTTCGACGTTATATACCATCAACCTCAAGTCCATTTTTTTTAATACGGACCTGGGATTTTAAATACAGTTTTAGGGACTTCCAAGCTTTAGAAATTTAATACAATTTAAAAGTTTTTGAAATTTTAACATTTTGTCATCTTATAACACGTTTTTTCAAATTATCTTTTTATATCATTACGACCATGAAAAATTAGGGCCAAACAAAAAAAATTCTGATTTGAAAAATCCATCTATTTTTACTCAAAGAGGATCCTATTTTGTAAGAAAAAGACCCAAAGTCTCGGCCTCAAGTATTTTCCAGTTTGTTTATTTTTGTTACATATTTCGCCTCAACTAGAATTATCAGAGCTTAAAAATAGTAAAAAAAATTTTAAATTGCTTTTTAAACAAAGATAAGCGCATCACAGTAACATAACTAGACTTTCAGTCCAGTTGCCTTTTTTCACTCGGGAGCATTAATTTTTTTCTGTTTTACCGTATTTCGATCTAGGTCTAAGGCAAAGATGATTACCTAATAAAATAAATTAATAAAATTAATAAAAAATAGAATGCCTTAAAAACTTATTTACTTACTTCCTAAAGTATTTTAAAGTAAATCTTATTGAAATAACAAACGGCCTAAACTTTCTGTAATGTAATTTAATATTTAAGTACTCCAAAAAATAATTGCCAGGGCCGTAATAGTAAAGAAAGAATAATTTGAAATACTAATAAAGTGTTATTTAATGCGAAAACGTTAAAAATCTTTAAATTGTATTACATTTCTAAAGCTAAGAAGTCCCTAAAGGGTTTTTAAAATTCCAGGTTCGTATTTAAGACAATTGACTTGAGGTTGGTATCTAAGCAACGAAACGTCGAACTTACAAACTAATAACGCCATCTTATACAACATAAAACGCGGCTATGAGAGTGTTTTTAATTTTTTTCCCACGTCAAAAATAAACGCGCAAAAAAATAAAAACCAAAACTAAAAATTTCGTTTTTTTCGGATATCTCCGAAGACATTCAGAATATTTACAATTTTCATTCAACAAATTATTAAGCCCCAAAATACGCAACTTTGCCTCAATTTAACCATCTTCGTATCTCTTACGCCTTTGATATTTTTGTATGGGTGACACAAAGTGTGAGACATTAGTAAGTGTGTAAATTGACATATTTCGACCAATTCAAGCCTTCGAAACCACTTCCGATTTAGCCGGAAGTGAAGTCAACTCTTAAATTTTAAATAGAAAGCCCTTATTTTTATTCGAAATTTAAA
Source organism: Polydrusus cervinus (assembly GCA_935413205.1). NCBI lineage: Eukaryota > Metazoa > Arthropoda > Insecta > Coleoptera > Curculionidae > Polydrusus > Polydrusus cervinus. The sequence goes on from OW284515.1 coordinate 25,736,904, forward strand.
TTCTATCAAAAATTCTCTTTTCAATGACATATATATCACACTTTACCATTTGTTTTAAAAATGGCCACCTAGATCAATTTTCCTTTGTTTTCTAAAATCCATAACTTTAGTAAAAAAGGGGAAGTGGTAAAGAGTAGGCCATGGAAACGTTAAAATGGTTTATTTTAACCTACTTTATAATATAAGTTTGACGTGCTTGAGAATTATGTATCCGTTAAGACTATTTTATTTACAACCAATTTTTTACAAAAACAAAGTGTAATTTCTCGATTTTTTCCAATAGCAACCCATCTTTGTTTTATTATAATAATATTCTTCATTTAATTCTCTTTCTAACGGTGTATCACAAGTTAATAATTATTTATTAGGTAATAGTAGAAATTACCAAGAAATATCAAAAATGTAATTTCTACACCCATATTATAAGCCATAAGAAGTTTTGTCAAAACGAGTCTATATGCTGTGGAAAACCAAACTATTACCTATTAAATTGTGATACACCGTTAGAAAGAAAATTAAATGAAGAATTTTATTATAATAAAACAAAGATGGGTTGCCAATTGAAAAAAAGGAGAAATTCCACTTCGTTTTTTTTTTAAAAATCAGGTTGTAAATAAAGTAGCCCTAACGGATTCATTTTTTTTACGGAAGTCAATTTTATATCATAAAACAGGTTGAAATGAACCATTTTAACGTTTCCGTGGCCTACTCTTTAACCGTATTTTATCAAAGTTATGGACATTTTAGAAAACAGAAAAATTGCTCTAGGCGGCCTTTTTTAAAACAAATGATATATTGTTACCTATAGTTGCGTGCAGGGCCCGCTCAAGCAATAACGTCGCCCTGGGCAAAACAAGAAATTGCCGCCTTTTTCATCCCTTCTTCGTTTTATACCTACCACAACAGCAAATTGTCTGTCTCAGTGTTGCCAGGTGAAAATTTGTAATTTCGGTAGCCAGGCTCGTAATTTTTCGGTAGATTTCGTTAAAAATCGGTAGATTTACCTTCTGTATAAAATATACTTATTTTGGTGTATTCGAGTATTCGCTATTTTTTTGGTCATTTTTATTCTTGGCGCCAAATACCTACCAAATTGTCGAAATTTTAACTATGAAGGTGAGATCACATTTTTTTTCCTTTTTCACTCATTTTTTAAAATAATTTCGTTCCCTCGAACACATAATTAAAACGAAATTCTGGAACTTGGTAAGAAAGCAAATCGGGGGAATTCTTAAAACGGTTACCACCAAAATAAAAAAGTAATAAGTATCCAACCTGAAAACATCAGGCAACAATGGGATTTAAAATTGTGTCCAGCAAAAGAAATTATTCTGAAGTATTTTGTGTTGCCTATTGCTATAAATTTATATGGTAGTAAAAGAGTTTTCGCAAAGATACTCGCTAAAATACCTTAATAAAGACAGAAAAACACGTGTTTTTTACATTCTATTTGGCAGTTATCCCAGAAATTGCTAAAATTCTATTCTTTTTAGTTTTCGGTAGATTTCAATATTAAATCGGTAGATCGGTAGATGACTAGCAAAATCGGTAGATCTACCGAAAAATCGGTAGACCTGGCAACCCTGGTCTGTCTATTCCTCGCCGCTCGCTGGCTTGTCCTTTGCTGCGACGCCGCCATGACCAAAAAAATACCGGTGCCGGTGCCGGCGTTGTTCGGCTTGCTTTGTCGCGGAATTGATTGATATTATTACAATATTAAAAAGAAAAGGGATCCGTCCAAATTGTCACTGTTTTAAAAATAAGACCGCATGGCAAAACAAAGGAAATTAAATTTGTTAACTAAGAATTGGAATGGTTCAAACTTCATATATACCTAGGAACATAGGTAGGCAAAACGGGGATTTATGGTGTTTTTTTGGATTTCTCATGCCGCTCTTCCAACTTGCCGCCCTGGGCAGGGGCCCAGGTTGCCGCCCCCTAGAGCGGGCCCTGGTTGCGTGCATTTCTTTCATAAGATCTTATCTAGTCTTACTGAAGAACTATAATGAGGGATGCACAAAATTCGAAATCCATCGTTATATTGAAAGTCGATGTATCGAATTTCAATCTATCGATATATATATAAAACATCGATTTTAATCCATCGCCTACATATCATATTATCATAGAGTCCTTCTAAGCAAACTAGAGGTGTATGGCTTTGGTTTGAATGCTATTGCCTTTCTTAAAGATTACCTAACAGATCGGCAGCAATTTGTTTCATATAAGGGATTTAACTCTCATAAGTACACTGCTTCTTCTGGAGTTCCCCAAGGTTCCAATCTGGGGCCACTATTATTTCTGATTCTTGTAAATGAATTGGCACGTGTTCTGACGGAGAATAAACTCTTTTTTGCTGACGATTTAAAAATGTTTAGGTTTTTGAAAACTTTTAAAGCGGCATTATAATCAGCACCGAATTGCACAACTTTGCCCCCATTTAACCGTTTCTCTAACTCCTATGGTTTCCGAGATTCCAATGCTGGTATGTCGAATTTGTAACACCCTGTATTGTTTAAAAGTAAACGAAATTTAAAATTATTTTTTATATACACATGGAAAATTAAAACTACCTATAATAATAATAAACCTACTAAATAATGACTAGCATAATTTGATTATTAATTAGGCATATTAACCGATAAACAAGAGACACCTTCGACGGGGTTGATTTTTTTTATTTCTACCAAAACATGTACTTGGGATTTGTATAACGATTTTGTATTTTCTCAAGTTCTTTGATAGAAATCCTGAGGGTTCTCCCACTCCGTTTAGGCTAGGGTTGCCAGATTTTAAAAATTGGAAAGCGGGAGGTGCCCACTTTTTGTCATTAAAAACATAAAAATTATTAAAATAATTATATTTCTAAAAAAAAAAGGTCGCGCCCCCTGTTCCCGTTGTCCTGCAGTTAGCTTACACTGTGGCGTGGCTTTTATATTTCTTCCTCACATTAAAAGTGCTTTCTAAAAATAAAGGTCTCCCCCCCTCCCACGTTTTCTATACTTCCAAAGGTGACTTGGCAATGTAATAACCCTTCTCCCCGATACCCGAACCCTGCAGTCAAAGAGTTTCGACCTAGAGACACCGTTTCCACCTAGAGCCTCCAAACCAAACCTGGAGGGTTGGCTTCCCTACAAGAGTGGTTAAAATTATGAATTTGTGTTTTTATATTTTATAAGAATATGAGATATCGTTGGAGGCAAGGCAGCTGTGAAATAGGCGTCCGTCGTGTTATTTAGCGGTAGTTTTGTTAAAGTGCGCGGGAGGTTTAGTAAGTCTCCTCACTTTAGGGAGTCTCCCGCCTAAATCGGGGGGGTTGGCAACCCTAGTTTAGGCTATACCCTCATGCTTCTCTCTTCAGAAACTTAATACGCAAAACTTTATTGTTGCAGATATATTTTTTGATCTTGTATAATGTATGTACTGACCAACAATATTAACCTCAGACCAATTAGGTACAATAGACAAAACTATTTACGTTTCCTCGTAAGGACGTTCGATGTTCACAGGATAAGAATTTACGAACTGTAGTAACGATCAGACTGTGACTTTAATGTTATATATTTCTTCTAAACTTATGAATGATTTTTTAAACATATTATTGGCCCATTTCTGTATTCGTTGGTTTGATCGAAAGTTAATTGTCATTGTATATAGCGGATGTAACAAACTTAAGATGTTTGTCTTTAAAGTTCATGTAACGGTTTCCATTTGCGGAAAACAGCGAAAAATCAAATATTATGAACTTAATTCAATTTCAAACAATAAACAAAAACTTTTTGCATGTTAATTATATTTATATTGTTGATTGTCATAGCCTACTTTCTAGTTGTTAGTCAAATTATGCATAAAAGCGTGATTTCTGATGAATGAACAACATGCTGCGTTATAAAATCCTATAAGTCTTCTATATCTAATATACCTAAGTGAACCAAAACACAAAATGATTAAAGACGAAGATTTTCCTTTTCATTTCGCCAGATCCATCTCTAGACGCGTTATGTCATATCATGACTCATCAGTAGAGCTAGGATCCGACGAAAAGAAAAGGGATCTCGAAGCTACTTAAGGCAGCACTTGGTGGGACACACCAGTAAGATATGGCACGGAGCGCCATCTGTGTCGTTGTTAGACACTCTTGATTAGAAAATGATTGGAAAACATAAGACTAAATTTAGGTTTTAAGTGCATGAACGCTAGAATAACCCACAGGGTGATTCGATTTTCGGGTAAAAAACGCAATATGTACCATCGCGCCGATAAAAAACTGGGACAGGAAATTTTTCTATTTTCTCCTAGACTATTAAGAATAATTTTACATCAAGCCTGGTACCAGTAAAATGTCATGAAAATTTGCATGTCAATAAAGATTGTCACTTTATGATTGACTCGTCAAACATACAATCATATATTATTTGTAAATATGCCACAATTAACCCCCCAGCAAAAGGCAATTATTTATAGTCGGTTGCGAGATAGTGTTGCCATTAGGGATATTGCAGATGAACTGGGAGTAAGCAAAAATACCGTGCTATTGGCAAAACAAAAAATAGCAAGACATGGGACTATTATTAGGAATGCAGGTTCTGGTCCCCCTAAAATTTCTACTGATGATCATGATAGAAGACTGGTTAATTATCTAAGGGATCATCCCTTCGAAACTGCAATCAAGGCAAAAGAAGAGACGAATTTTCCAGGTTCTGCAAATACCGCTAGAGACAGGGTTCGAAATTCCGATATACGAAGCCGTTGTGCTGCCAATAAAAATTTTTTAACGGAAATAAATAAACAGGGCAGGTTAGAATTTGCACATGAATATATTAATCAAATAAATTTATGGGAAACAGTTATATTTTCTGACGAGAAAACTTTTCAGTCATGCAATAATGGGAGAATTCGGGTGTATAGGCCTTCCGGCATGCGGTATGATGAGAGATACACCCACAAAACCAACCAAAGTGGGCGTTTCTCCATAAATGTTTGGGGCTGGATTAGCGCTAGAGGACCAGGACTTTGCCAAATCGTCGAAGGAAGACTAACTGCAGCAGTATACGTTAATATACTAAACGAAGTGATGATACCATCGGTAAACGCTGTATACGGTCAAAATTACACATTTCAGCATGATAATGCTCCAATACACACAGCGCGCATTGTACAAAATTTTCTCCAAGAAAATAACATAGCAGTTCTTCCCTGGGCTTCGAAGAGTCCCGATTTGAACCCGATAGAAAACATTTGGGGTGCCATGGTCAAATCTATGTATAAACATGATTTTCAACCTAGAAACAGGGATGAATTATGTCATAGGATAAATCAAGCTTGGGATGAAATAACTGTCGAATTATGTAGAAACTTAGTTTTAAGTATGCCACAAAGGCTCCAAAAAGTAATAAACAGAAATGGTTCTATGACCAAATATTAATTTTGTGTTGTTTTGACAAACTTTGTGTTCGCAATTTTTTTCTTTTTATTAAATGTATTTTATTACCTGTATTAGCTTTATTTATTATTTTGTGGTAATGGTAAATATAATAATTTATAAAATATTTGACTTTAAAAAAATCTAATAAATTTACTTTATCCATATTATATGATGTCTCTCAAATTTAACCACCCCGTATCGAAAAATACAAAACATTCCATTATGTAACCTAGGTTACTTTTTAAATTTTGAATGTTTTTCCTTTTTAGCTCTAGACACCTTTTATAGTCTAGGGGATATGTATTTCTTACATTGTTTTTGTGAATCTCTTGTCCCAGTTTTTTATCGGCACAATAGTACGTTATAGCCTGTATGCAATTAACTCTCTAACAAAAATTACGAATACACTAATATTTTTAAAGAATAAGCCTATAATATGCAATAAAAGGATGGTTATTGAAAATAAAATTGACACATATTCATTAGTAATAATTGAAATAAAAATTACTGGTTTGGGCAATACTACTTATTCAAAGTATTAGCAAAGAAATATTATATAGGATGCCAATGCAAGGGTAGGATAAATGGGCTAGCGATCCTCTCAGAATATCTTCCAAAAAGTTTGCAAAAATGCACCACCATTACAGACATATTAAGTAATCTTGTGAGAGCAAAAAATAAAAGTTAAAAAACTCGCCCCGCCCTTCTGGTTATATTCAAGAATATTTTCTTACGTGTCTCAATCAATTGGACATTTTACCACTAGCATATGAAAAAGAAACAAAAATATTATAATTTTATACAACTAAATGTATCGATTGGGACCATCGAAAATGCATTTAAAGCAACATCTCCTAAAATGTTGAAGATACATAATATATAGCGTCATATATTTGTAAATTTTTAAAACCAATGCATTTTACTGTTTGTATTTTCAGTGGTAAAAAGTCGAATCTAGGGATTCACTTAAAAAAATTCCCGTGATCCTGTAATATATGTATTGGATCTTTTAAACCTAAGCTAAACCTAAATATTCTGGAAAGCCTAATCCTATTTGAATATAGATCTGTTTATTATTGGTTTTGGCCTATATAAAAAAATAAAATACCCAAATACAAAAGTCATAAGTTTATTCTTGTTCTTCTTGGAATGTTTTTTGGCATATTTTCCTGCTTGTTGAATAAAAACGCACAACTGTGCGTTATGATGCCTAATATAACAATTAAGTTAGCCTTGAACCTCTCAAATCGTGATAATTATCTATTTTACGCTTTGAATATTTGACAGTGACATTATCATTATTTGAGATTTAAAGTTCAAATCGCTACCTTATACATTTTAAACCGATCTTTAATTTATTAGTAAGAGTCGTAGAAAAAGTATAGTACGTATTGCGTGTTATAAAGCAATTACGCACTCATGTCATCACCTACGCGGCTCGTTCGTGCGTAATATGCTTTTTACCACACTTAATACGTACCTAATATACTATAATGTATTAAGGCATTACATTACTAACTCATTTAAAATTTTAATAACGGTCGGACCAAAAACTAATTCAGTAGATACTATATAAATATTTTATGTCAAATGTTTAAAAAAATAGTAATTTTATATCTTTTACCATCGCGAAAGGCTTTTGATGTAGATATACCCCGTATATTTATTATCTACCCTTATAATCGTTTTAGCCATCAAACAGATCTATTTACAAAATATATACCTACTATAGCCGTAATAATACTGATAGCGATAACAATTTATTTAATACTTTTACATTAATACATTGAAAATTATTTGTTTCATTACAAAAACATTTAAATAGTGTAAAACTAAACAAAAACCGAACGCGGTTGTGACCATGCACTGCACCTGTTCGGCGCGTAAACTAGACTGGCTGGAATAGTGATGGTGGAGAAAAAAATCATGTCATGAAGGTAATAGTTTTAAGGAAAGATATTTAAACTTGGGAGTAGGAAGGAAGTAAATAACTTTACACTATAAGCCAATAAGACGGCAACAAAGCGCCCCAAAATGTTTGCTACCATAAGCAAAGTTGGGAATGATTATTTTGGTTTTGTAGGGTAGAAAGGTAAAAAGCGAAGGAAAAAGTATTATTTTTTTTTCAAAAATTCCCAATTGACATTGAAATGGCCCAACTGTTTTATTTTCAATAGCATGGAAGAGGGTGTCCCCCCCCCCCCCCCATCGGTTCGCCCCTGCGTTCCATCATGTACAAAATAGAGGCATAAACAATTATGTAATGTACAATGACGTAGGTGGACAGTGGAGAGAAAACTTTAAAAAGCTGCTACATAACTTAAAATAATTATTTTTTCCGAAAATCGATCGGAAATATTGACATTTTTGATAACATTTCTGAAAGAAAAAATCAATATTTCCTTACACTTACAGAATAACTGTTGGGAAATATTTATTATTGTACTGTAAGGAAATATTATTTCTATACGGCTACTTGTAAACTAAAATGTGTTAAGCTTGACAATTCAATATTACTGTATTTCCATAGTTACAACAAAAATTTTTAATGGCATCCTTTATTTGTGAACAAAGTTAATAATATTTATATCAAAATTTTTAACAAGTTGCTTGTAATAAGTTATGTCCTTTTAATAATTATCAATTTACGGAAAAATAGTATCTATACCTCGTAGAAAAAGCCACATTCCCGGACTCCGTATTGTCAGTCTCGGCTTGCGCCTTGATCTTGATGATCGTCCGGGAATGTTCAGCTTTTTCTACTAGGTATACAATATACTATTTATGTGTAAGTTACGTCTAAATAATATTTCTTTACTGGTTTTCGATGACGTCAAGCAGGTTTCGGGAGTAACGCCATCAATCATTGCAACAATATCTCCGTAGACACCAACGTCATTATACTTTTTATGATTGAATTCTACTATACATTACAGTGGCGGCTCGCGGTCTTAAAAAATGGTGAAGAGCTAGGTATAGTGCGGGTACTTAAACAAACTTTGAATAAAAACACGTGTAACAAAACGTCTCTCTTATCCTTATCTGTCCAACGACTGAATAGAGTTTCCAACAAATTACAAACTATGTCATTAATTGGGTTCATTTTTAAAACACACAACTAAGTAGGTACGTACACTACTGAATTAACTGAAAAATAAAAACAAAACTTTTTAATCACACAGTAAATCACGTAAAAACCATATCTATCACGGTAAGTTTCGCGAAGCCTCAAAATAAATACCTTAAGGTTAGGTGAACTAATGCTAAAACAATGGTGCATACGACTGATCTATTTTTAAATTGCCCTTCATCATAATGCAAATCATTACATGCTGTTTGCGTGACTGACGTGACGTAACCATAGCAACCGTGAATATCAAAGCCATGTTGGGCGTTGGGTCTTCACTTACTTTGAGCTAACGGACACGGTCGGCTGGGGCGCGCCAAAATGCACGAGTGTTTATAATTATTGTCTATCGGAGTTAACCGTGGCCCTATTATTAATTCGAACATAGTTATTTTTTAAGGGCTAAAATGGTAGCTGTATTGGTACATTAATATTTAATATTGTCGAAAAACTTTCCCTCTGGTTTTATTTTTTTTGGTGAAGAGCCCCTTCACCTACTTCACCTGACGAGCCGCCACTGATACATTATTTTATTAGACTTATTTCTTATTCGAAGGCATATTTTTAACGAACTTTCGAAAATGTATTTTATTATTTTACAAGAATATAACAAATTTAGTGGGTATAATATAGGGGTGACAACGGTGGAATTTAAAATATCTATGATGGTACAGTGCTGACTTAAAATATTATGGAATTTAATTTTGAAAAATTAATTTTAATATTCGAGTTATCCGTCAACACAAAACTGGTATATATTTTTTTTTTGTTTTAACACTAATTTACCGGAAACAACACAGATTACATTATCACAACTATTCAGCACATTTCAAATAATATTCTTGGAAAAGTTCTAATATGGTGTAAACAACTAGAACCTCGTCCAAAACTGTTCTATGTTGTCACATATTTATTAGTTAAATGCATTATTACCACAACATTTTTTATATTAAATCAAGCACGAGTAGCATCTTCCCTTCCCTGAAAATAACTTTCTCACACTTCTCAATATCTGTGTACTTATCTGTGAGTGCAAATTTAAAAAATTTTCAAAAATCCATTAGTAAACTTAGCCCTGGTTCGAGTCAAGAAAATCCACCGTTTTAAATATACAGGGTGATTCCTAAGTTGATACTTCTTTTTTAGCTGTGTATAGAAGGCATTAAAATAAACCTTTTTTCAAAAAACCTAAAAATAGGCGAGATACAGAATTTAAAAATCTAAGCGCGGGCCTGGTCATCAAAACGTAGCTTGCTATACTTTATGTTGTTTTTGTCTTATTAGTTATGCAATTTACGGGTCGGTGGTCAGTAATTTATTTGACAATTCGCTGCGGTGTGTTTTTCTGAAGCAAGTTAATTTTAAATTGGTGACACGTGAAAATGGTAAAATTTTAAAACAATGAACTAGTAGATATGGTGCTAATTTACAGTGAGTGTCATCAAAGTGCGGCTAAAGCTATAGACAATGTAAGTCCAAAACTCTACTGCCGTTCAAGAAACGTCATTGTCTCCAACCTTTAAACAGACACAAGCTGGTAAAGAATTTAGAAATATTGTTCGGGTGCTCTTAAAAAAATAAAGAAACGTGAATCATATCGTATCGTGGTCAATTTTCCTAGCTAATGTTTTCGATATGAATTGGTAAGTCATGTATTTTAGACATTTCCTCAAAAATAACACAAATATCCGCAGGCATTCAATTTGGCGTACCTGGATTTGTGCCCTCTCATACTCAACATTCACGAGCCGCCACTGTATTTTTATCCTAAAAATCACGTTTGTTAAGTAGGTACTCCGAGCACCTAAAACAACTAGAGAAAATGTCAGAGGTCGATGTAATAAAACTATACCACCGTTGGTGTCAACGTTAAGACCGAAGACTACACAAATAATTAATTTACCTTCGCCATTCTATCAGCTTAACAATTTCCCGTGTAAACCTTATGGCAGATAGATAATTTGATTTTTAAGAATTACGTTAAATTATTTGTTATTTTTTTTTCTGGCTGAAAGTTGTAAAATTGTATATTTCTCCATGGTATTTGCTTCACATTACGAGATTCAAAACCGTGTGTTAGTTATCGTATTTTTTTTATTTAATAGTCGATTTAGGCCATGTTATAGGCAAAAAAATTAAGAACTGGAAATAGCACTATATTTTTATATATAACTATTACTTCTGTACCTTCTATTCTACCAATAATCCATTATTTTTTTAATAAAATGAAATTGAAGCTTATTGTGTTTCTGTTAGCGCCATTTCCATGTTGCAAAAACTTGGCAACGTGGCAATTTAAATACGTCGAGTCGAGTCGGATAGGTTTTTCAGAAGGATGAAGGATGCAACATTTGAGCATTATTTGAACATTTCTCGTTTTATAATATTATGATATATATCATATAATTTGTTGTGGTTTGTTATTTTTATGAGGTTCATTGTGAATATTACGATGATTGATTTGATTACATTGATTGCTAATTCAACATAATAGTATAAAATGTTTTCATCATAAGGGAGAACTTTTAAAATAGATTGTGAATAAGTAGTCTTCGTTTGTTTAAACTTTAAAGGTTGAATACAGACTTTTCTTTAACGGCAGTAGAGTTTTGGACTTGCATTGTCTTTATTTAATAAATAAAATAAATAAAGACAAACCAAAACTCTGCTGCCGTTCTAGTGTTTGTTTATATGGTACATATAGGCTAGGGGCTACTATTTCTTAGAAGTAAAAGGGTGAGAGAGAATAAAATGGTGTTCAGAAAAAATTGTCAAAATGTTGGATGGAATTGACAATAAATTTTTTTTTTTTATTATTTTTGGTCTTAAAATGAATATTAAAGATTCAATTATTTATAAAAATGTCTGCTTGATAAGAAAATGCCATGTAAGTTATAAAACAGATGTACAGGGTGTAAATAATTTAGGAAAACATGCTTTAAGAGAAAAATATAATTTTTTGTTATTCTTAGCAAGAATTATACTAAACAATTATTTTATAATACAATATAAAGTCTAAATAGAAGTTTTGAAAAAAAATTCGGTTGTCGTTTTAGAGTTTGTGGTTAAAAAGGACCAATAAAATAGTTTGATATACCCAGTATAAAGAAAATGAAAAGGATGCGGATCAAATGTCAAGCTGAGTATCTACATATTGAATGAAATTCGAGCGACATGTGTAGAAGTTCGAGGCATTTTTCTTTTCAAATCTGTCGTACAGTAAAGTAAGTACCTAGGTACGATTGGGTGGGCAGACATAATACGAATTTATGGAAAAATAATAGTAGTTTATAACAAACTCCACTCAAGCAACTAAAAAATAATTAACTTAAAACTGATGTGAAGTTTGCAGAAAAAGATAGAAGCCAAAATATCGAACATTGTCGCATGGGCATCAGTGGCGTCGAACTATTGACTAATTGAGCACTAATAGCACTAAAGATTAAATTCAGTGGCGTTCACTCGCAAGCAGTTTCAAGTTTTCCATTTTTGACTGCTGTCTTATTATAATTAATAATTCGAAATCTAAACATAGCAACTTATTTATATTTACAGGGTAAGTAGGCAATGGCGTAGCCAGGTGAGGGCCAGGCGCCCCCCTTGCGCTTGGTGCCCGTCTACTAGTCTACATATCATAATAAACCTTATTATTTGATATAGGTCCATTTTTGCAAGAGGAAGTTCGTGGTGGAGGTGTCGACCTCCTATTTTTTAGAAGTCACTTTTTATGAAGAGGGGAGCCAATGTTTGCCATATGTTTGCCCCTCCCGTCCCCAAAGGCTGGCCACGCCACTGTAAGTAGGGTGCTACTAGTGCTACAGTTTTCCATCAGTGGCAGTTATAAGCCGAAAATGGAATTCATTTCAAATCTTGGTGTTTTGTATTTGTATATACCTCATTTCAATAGTCCGACGCCACTGCCCATTCGACAATGTTCGTTATTTTGGCTGCTAACTTTTTCTGCCAACTTCACACCAGTTAACTTGAACTTTTTAGGCGTAAATAAATATATTTTGCTTCGCCCGTCTTTTTTTATGTGTATCTATGAAATAGTTATCATAGTTAAATATGTTGTTTTTGAGGTTAGAGGTAAAAACATTTTACTTATTGATGCCTTAAAAATTAAAATGGGTACCTAGAAGAGAATATAAATTTTTTAAATGCTGTTTTCGCTCGTTATTAGAATAAAAAAGTTGATATAGCCAGCATAAATCCTTTCAAACATAGATTCCTAATAAATTATAAGAAAAATAATTGAAAACAGTGGAAGTTATCAAGGGCTTCTATAAAACGTTTTTTAGGATGGGCAAAAACAAAACGTTATAACAACGTCCTATGAACGCCCCTTAATAAAGTAAAACTATAATAAAGTCAAAACTCGGGTATTAGAAAATCTTGACCACGCAAAGGTACTTTTGTTATTCCGCATCGAATGACATAAAAATATACCGGGCTCCAATTGAAAATTTAAAAAAAAATTGATGTAAAAGTTTGACACTTAATTTTGAACACTCTGTATAATTCGTATTAATCAAACTTTGTTGACAAAGCAGTTAGACCTTATTTATTAAGTACCTTGTAGAATTTTCTTAATGGAGCTTTATTTCTATTTTTCAATAATTTTTAAAATGGTGGTTCTTTTTTATTTTCTTTTCGCTGATATCACTGAACCGATTTCTATAAAATACTTGTTATATGTGGGTAAATATATAATAATAAATAAAGTGTCCAAATTAGCAAGAAAATATATGACATGTGATTTTAAAAAATATATCATGACGTCACACTTTTTGGGATACCCTGTATAATCAAAAATATTTTTTGGAAACACTTCCTAGGATACTAGTAGAGTCTGCAAAACATGAAAAGCCTAACTTAATAACTCTGCGCCTTGTCCCAGATATTTTATACCTCCATAGACCATTATCTTAACTCTATCATGATGACATTCTTAAAACTGGTGGCTCAGATCTATTTTTTTCTTTTCTTTTCGCTGATATCACTGAACCGACTTCTATAAAATACTTGTTTAATGTGGATAAATATATAATAATAAATAGTGTCCAAAGTTGCAAGAAAATATATATATCTATGTAATTTTAAAAAATATATCATTACGTCACACTTTTTGGGACACCCTTTATAATCAAAAATTTTTTTTAAACGCGTCCTCTGGTAAAGTGTGCAAAACATGAAAAGCCCAATTTAATAACTCTGCGTCTCGTCCAATATATTTTATACCTCCATAGACCATTTTCTTACCTGGATGATGATGACTCATCTCTTCGTACCGGCTCGGCTTGTCTTGAATTTAAAAATTAAAATAAAATATTAAATATTATAATTATTAGGAAAGTTATCGGCGTTGTTGCCAGATTTGGCGTAAAGTATTATTTCCATTAGCTTACATTTTTGACCGAGAGAGGCCGATGCAGTCAATCATGATATCCTTCTAGGGTAGTCTTCGCTCTTAATGTAAAATAATAACTTGAACTGAATGAGAAAATTTGCAACGTTTCCATTTTATTTTAACTATTGTTCGTGATCTCGGGCCAGCTGTGTAGAAATATTGCAATATATAAATAATATCGGTAGATAGTAGATAAACAAATATGAAAGAAGGTACGGGAGAAAATTTTATGTTTGCCATCAAAAAATCTATCTACACAAATATTATTTCTAAAGAATGAAAGATGGCGTATTTTTAATAACGTGTTTTATATTTTTTATGGTAACCTTAATAGAATTATCCTGTCTAATTTATGTCAAAGTACATTCATGTTAGAAGGTCAAATACTTTGTTTTTAAATGCTATTTTTATACATGGTAAATATAACATGCATTCCCTCTTAAAGCTTTCATTACTCTGTGAGAAGGTACCTACATCTACTTATTTCGTCATTCACCACTAATAGTCAGCGGCGGCGCCAGGGGGGAAGGGGGGGGGGGCAGAGTGGGCACAGGCCCACCCTACAAGCATGGGTGCCCACCCAAAATTGAGGAAATCGGTTTTTTAATGGAATTTCCGCGGGGGAAGGGGTATTTGACTATAACATTTTTGAGGAGTGGTATAATAGAATGTAATATAAGATTCGTCAGTTTGGAGAAGAGGGAAGTTTTTGTTTACCCCGTTTATGGCGTTATAGAGCCTAGGGAGGCGGCGACCTTTTTTTTAGAAGTCATTCTTGATTTGGGTAGTGGCCACCTTAAAATCATCGGGCTCACTTGTACCCACCCGTCTCAAAAATCCTGGCGCCGCCGCTGCTAATATTGCTACGTACTTCCATAGTGGCGGTTCCTTCTTGAGGCCGCCTGGCGGCCCCCTTTCGCCTGCCGCCATACGAAAATACGATGCATTTTATTTCATCATTATCATTGTTTAATTCATCGGGAAACGATAAATAAATTCGGTAGACCTATCGATAAATTAGGAGGATTGGCAACACTGCCTTGAGTAACAACGAATGTGGCGCCAGCTCCTAAAACGTTCAGTTTCGAATAGTGATGGGACATCGACAAGTCATGGCAACCATCGTTGTCAGCAAAACATCGTTGTTAAAACATCGATGTTAAGAAAAAAGTTTGGCGTCCATCCGGTCAAAAGTGGCTTTAAAAATACGTTCCAGCCACCAAAACTTCTCTCCAATCCAAAATTACTTCTAAAAAAACGTTCCTGCCACCGAAACTTCTCCCTAACTTTCTTTTCAGTTTTATTTTGAAACAGCCTCAAACTGCCGGTGAATGGAAGATACTAAAATATTATACGTACTTAGAAACACTAATTTGTATGTTTACAATCATTTGGTGGACACATACGTACAATCTTGATCTAAAAATAGTTTCCTCCCTAATAATTTTTCATGGAAAAGTATACTTTTTGCTACGACTGTACATACGAAAACAGAAAACACTGTCTGTACCTAAAAGATAAAACTAATTTGTACTTCGTCACAACTCGGTTGTAATTTCATCTTGTGGTCTAAATCCTAACTGGTAAAAATCATCTTCTAAAAACAAAGGTCCACTAAGAAACTCTTTACTATTCCTCCATGCCACTGGGTCAAATTCTGACGTATTTCCCACTAAGGAATACTCGAATTTCCATTCTGGGTTTAACGTCGTGGAGGGGCATTTCTCATAACTATTACTAAAATCTTTGATTGCTGCATTTTGCAAACTTAAGGACGAATCAAATACTTGATCGGGTTTAAAAGTACTCATAGTAGTACTACCACGAACAGAGTACTCCGGCTCATCAAGGTCGCTAGGAATAATCGGAGATTGTAAAAAGTTTATTAACTGAGCCACCTGTGGTTGAGAAGAATCGCTCATCCTCTTATATCTTTTTAAAGCTTTTTCGGCCCAGCTGAAAAGATGCTCCCAGTCATCAGGTATGATTATTTTTTCTATTTGTCGATTAAGTAGCAGCAATATTTTTGCAAGATCTCTCACGACCGGTTTATAAGCAGATATAGCACTATTATCTCCATCTTGATGGAGTTGTCTAATTTGCTGTCTTGTATCGTTAAGCATATCCAGATAACTTTGAGCATAAGGCCTCAATGTTTCCAGTTGCTTTAAAAAGTCTTTTCTTTCAGGCGTATCGTCAATTTCCGAACTGGTATCACTAATTTGCTGCGAGTGTTTTCTGCGATATTTGAAGTAAATTATTGCAGCGATGAATGCAATTAGGCACAAAATAATTCCCGCAAAAAATCCAGTAAGAATTGTTAAAGCATTAGCTGATAAACCCAAGAAATTTCCATTATGAGTGCACACTCTTCCCATGAAATCCACCATGGTACTCCAATTGGCAGTGTAGCCAAAGGGACATGAGGTTACGCATCTTCTGGTGGGGAACACAATGAACTCTGGACACTTGATACAACCGTTAGCTCCGCAGTTCAGACATGGCGGATGTAGAGTGCAATCTGCAACAAAAGAAATAATGTTAAAAAATTGCTTACAATCTAAATAACTATAATTATAATTATTGTGCTCATGGGGATTTAACTTGTCTCAGATTTTTACTTGGTGATGATGGATACAGGAAGGGGGGTTATGTAGATACTCTTAGTATTTTTTAATCCTATTTTAATGAAGATAACCAACTAACATACGCCACTGCAGACAAACAGTTAAAAAGCTTTTAGAATAAAAAAGCAAATAGCACCTTATGTCAGGTAGAGGCTAGTTTATTACTGGTGTTTGTCTAACGTTGTGTAATGGTCATTAAAAGAAGAAAATAAAGTTTGTCGACCTTTGTCTTTCTTTAAAATGTGCTTTTAGGTGTAGGTAGGCAAGAGTGCATTGCCAGAGTGCATGCATGGTCAATACGCTTTGTTGAAAAAATTATCGGGCAGAGGCAGAGGCAATACGTCAAAAATATGAAATAAATAAAAAATAGCCTGGGTTTATTTAATTTCTATTAATAGGTACGAACCACATATATGCATACACTATATTGCTAATACAAGCAGCCGCACTAAGCAAGAATACACCCATCGTGCGATTCAAAATAACCTGTGTTGGAGGCCGTGGCGCTTGCGCAGTAGGGAAAAAATTAGCCAACCCACACGATTTCTAACAGAACGTAAACAGAACCCAAAGTCTCTTGAACAGAACCGGCTCGCCGTTTTATTCTAATTAGTCGCCATCCTTTGTTTCGTTCATTCGTGTGTTGTTATAATTTCCAAGTTTTTGGTGTTAATATTTATAAAACTTTACTTTAGACATTTTTTTTTGTTAGTTTGTAAGTTATAGTCGTTTTCATCTATTTTACGTTGTATTTGTTCGGATGTTCCGTGTGTGATTGTGGATATTATTTTTAAGTTTTGGGTGCGAATTTCGATATAAAACTTTAGCAGACATTTTGTTATTGTTAGCGATTTGTGTCTCAAGATGGGTAGAAAAAAGTGCATGATCCTTTTTTGCACGAATCGCGGTTCAATACCAGGATACCAGGAATAAGGTATTTCAGGTATGTAAAATATTGGTTACTTAGTTTTATTTGACCATAAACTGTACACTGTACACACCCGAACTAAACAGGTGAATTTAGATAAAAGCTTGTAAAAATATTTTGAAAGTCGGCCCTGACAAATGTTTACATCAAGAAGCAAATTTCCGATCTGCGCAAACTCAACGGCCCCTGATCATCTGCTTACAGTGAATTATGGTATTTGCAATATAGTGTATATGTGGTACGAACTTGTTATAATATCAGGAATTAAAAAACGAAAATAATTTTTCAGGAACATAACGAGATGGCAGTAAATTAAACGACGTAATTTTGTATTTTCTTTAGTTTAGATCTCTGAACATCTGAATCACAATCACGAAATACTAAAGCTTGCCAAGCATTGAGTTCGACGCGCCGTACTTCGCATGTGTACGCGAATCTACATTAACACATGCAATAAATCCAAAGCAGCGTTCGTTGCCGTATTACGCCGTGCCGCGCTGCACATACACTGAAAAGACAAAGTGAAGAATATCCTAATAAATATTTATTTCAATTAAATAATATTTATAAAGCAAAGACATTTTTTTTTGCCCAAACAGTTTGCCTTGTTTGAATTATTACGGATGTTTATTTTCCTACTATTTAAATGAAATTAAATGAGTTAAATAAAAGCAATCAAGTTTAAACGTTTCAATCAAATAAATAAATATTTGGTACAACAATTTGTATCTAAGTCTATATAACAACGGTACTATAGATTACGCTCCATACAAAATCTAGTTGGTGGATTTCACCAAAATAGTATATTACATAACAAGTGATGAAAGTGATACTTTTCAAACGAGCAGGTATTTAGCACGAGGCGTCAGTCGAGTGCGGAAATTCTCCGAGTTTTAGAATAATCACTTTCACACGAGTAATGTACAATATTTTTCCTACGACCACAAATAATTATTAAAAAAGCCTTTGATTTGTGAAAGAAATATTTCAACACTAGTGCTGAAAAAAAAATATCAACACTAGTGTTGAAATGAGCATACTTAGGATTATCTTCCACTTAAATCATGGTTTCATAGTTTGTCAATAGGCTTTTCCTTTATTTGTAGTTTAACTTTTTCATTTTTTCATATTTTAAATATGATAGGACGAACTAATCCTGGATTGACTTTTAGATTAACCAGAACGAAAAATTTTAAATTTAATCAAGGAAAGATGCATGAAACATAAATTTAAAAAGTCCACTTAACAAGGAAGATTTCATTTCAAAATAATTCTATATATTATTTAATGTTTTTATAAAAAAAAGTCAAATATGTACTCTTGATGGGATTTGAACCTGTGACCTTGCGATCTGTAGGCTAGAGCTCTATTCTCTACGCTATCGGTACCTGTAGAGATTTGTTGTTTAATATATGACATTTTCTTCAGCACGATTTGTTTTTTCTGATAATAGATTTTCCAGTATATTATTAACATTTTTTATAATATCAGGTGGCGTATTTTCACACTCTTATTCTGAATTACCATCACTTATTAAATAGAGGCGGTCTGTCAAATTGGCACCATATGTTTAAATTAAATAGTGTGTCTCTCAACATTAGTGTTGAAATATTTTTTTTCAACACGCGTGTGATAAGTATACGGCGCTTTCTAGTCAAGGTAAGAGGCATTTCTTTCTTAAGCTGGATCCTAGCTCTACTGATGAGCAATGATATCTTATGTCGAAACGTGTCATATGGATCTGAGTGATCTGACGAAATTAAAAGAGAATCTTTATTCGATATTGAATCTGTCTAATAGTTATTACAAAATGCCTTGTTTGAATGAAATAAATGATTATTTGAATCAACCAATAAGGGTTTTTAAGTAAAATTATTTGTGTTCAGGTTAATCGGTAATAAGAAAAACGGCGTTTTGGATTTAATAAATAGAAAAAAATGTATTATGTAATTTACTTGTTTAGTTTACCCCATCGCGGAGGTGAAGCGCTGCAATAGGATAGGTATACACATATATAAACAGGAAACACATGACATAGCCCATTTAAACGATGTTATTCTAAAAGTTATTAAAGTGCACACGTGCCTAGTATTTCTGTTTATTATTAAAATGACTTTAACTTAAACAATTATAATAATTTGTTTAATATGAACCGTTTTGGCTTCACTTCTTATCTTAACGATAGCCATATGTTTACAGAATAAAATAGGTGAAACTGCATGATGATTAATGAAGGAATCAGTTCCCTATATCCCTAACACTAAACGTGCAAACACTACACTATTTCATAGTGATGAAAAAATGATGATTTTTTCAGAAATCATGTATTTTAGGAGCGTAGATCTAAGAGCAGTTTTTGGTGCAAATGCTTAGATTTGGAAATACTCCTTATTCTTAAGTGCCGTATATTTATATTCCTAATAAAGCATTCTCATTTCATCCCGCACTATTTTTTTTATTATAAATTATCACACTTCTTCCATAAAAAATGTTTCAATTGAAATGTTTAGCTTAATTTTCTCTTAAGAAATAAATACCTAATTGTTTTTGTTGTAAAAATATTTTATTGCATTGGGTTATATTTTTGTTAATTTAAAATAGCTCTAAAAAAAGGAAAACGAAACAGACAAGTATATAATAGAAAAATTCTATAAAATATTATTCTTTTTACTCGTTTTCCTATAAAATTGAATCACTAAAACGATATGCGTCCGAAACCTTAATCTCTATACCTATAAAACAGGACTTTTAGAAGGAAAAGTTTAAAAGCTAAACGTTTCCTACAAGACCTTTGTAATCTAAGCCAAGAATACATTATTTAAAGATTTAAATTAAGAGTCCATGCGTGAGATGAACATGCAGGCCGGCAGCCCCCCCCCCCCCCCTTATATACGCCACTGGGCGCAGCCACAATTTTTGGTAGCCTTCGCAAGCAAATAACGCCACAGCCCCAAATTTTTTAAGATCATGCTCAAATTGTATCAAATTATGTAAATAATAAAGCACCCAGAAATTTTTTTATCAGTGGCATAAATTTTATAGTTTTTTCAGAAATGTTGGGGGGTCCTGGGCCCCCCCCCCCAGGCCCCCCCGTAGAACCGCCCTTGGATGAAACAATACATCCGTAATCAGTGGCGAATCTAGAAAGAGAGGGGGGGGGGGCGGCACCTACAAAAGCCCATTTGTTCCCCTCACCAAAATCCTGGATTCCCTAGCGTCCGTAATATTAAAAATTAAAAATATACAAGTAAGAATTGCCATTGTAAATATATACCGCAATGCAAAGTTTCTTGAATGATAGTTTTGAACTTGCATTATCTTGTTTTTAAATTACATTGTTTTTGTATTAAATCACAATGGGTTCCCTGGGACACAGGTAGACAATGACAGCTGTTTCGTCCTTATTAGGAGTCATCAGAAAGCCAATTTAGCGACTCCAGAAACAGAGAAAATGCGTCTTCAAGATGTATTTAAGAAATAAGTGAAAACTCAGTATCGCTATCCGTAGAAATATTTCTTTTTTAAAGAGAATTTTAGGTATTTTGGATCATGAATTTTATGAATATTTATCTATATATTTTTAAAAGCTATTCTCTGACTACGATTATCTGTATTAGGTCGGAATTACCCAAGTATGTGTTTATGGTTCTGCACTGTTTATCAATGAATACGAAAATGATATTATCATACTTTAGCGGATATTATTGTAATATGATGTCGAAGGACTCTCTTTTTAAGCGCTTTCCACCCGTCTACAATCTAAAAAATCACTAAGAACGTTTTACACTGCCGATCTTCCATCTTCCAACAACTAAAATCCCCCCCGTAGAACCGCCCTTGGATGAAACAATACATCCGTAATCAGTGGCGAATCTAGAAAGAGAGGGGGGGGGGGGGCGGCACCTACAAAAGCCCATTTGTTCCCCTCACCAAAATCCTGGATTCCCTAGCGTCCGTAATATTAAAAATTAAAAATATACAAGTAAGAATTGCCATTGTAAATATATACCGCAATGCAAAGTTTCTTGAATGATAGTTTTGAACTTGCATTATCTTGTTTTTAAATTACATTGTTTCGACTAGTATTTCTTTTCCAGTCGTCTTCAGGTGAATACTGGACAGTGCCAGTCACGCAATCCAAGCCCAAAACTCTTCTATTAATAAAACCTTTACTGGTTATACCCAGACGCGGCTTGTCCATAAGGTCATTTGGTCAATAACCCACCTATAAAATTGACTAACCTAATTTCACTTATTTTTCAAAACAAATGAAAATTATTATTCTCAAAAAATTTAAATATTCCAAAATGTGTCATGCGAAAAATCCCCAAACACTCCGTTCGGCCGGCCCGATTCATTTCTTACCTAAGTTATGGGTTTATATGGAATTCGAATATTACATAAATGAACTGGAAACTAAGAAGGAAACAGACATACGCGCTCTCGGAAGTTAAAACGGGACGGGAAAACGCTAAATCATGTCGGCGCCGGCGACTTCGCCACGCGTTCAGTCAGACAGTGTTCAATCGAATTTCGCGCATAGTATTCTATTTACCTTTATTTAGTTCGTTTCTTCGTTCGTTCATGTGTATTAAAAAACGATAGAAGGATGGATTTGATATACACTAGATTACATAAAGGTAGGAGGATTATATACAAAAATAATAATAAAGTAAAGCTGTTTGATGTAATTTTAAAAAAAGTCACAGCAAATATGCAATTTTAGTATTTTACATTTTTGCGGTGTTTATTAGTAGGTAAATAATTATTCACTGGCAAAACTATGCACCAAACGGCATTTTGCTTGTTATTTAAGGCAGAGAGATACAATTAAAAAATATGTATTAGGTGATAAGCAATAAGCAACAAAAATTAGTTTTGATACGTAGAAACAAATCAATCGCGACACAATTAAGTTTTAAGCAACAGGAATAAAATGTATATTGTGTGTTTCTTATTGCATATTGCTTATTTTTTAATTGTGTCTCAACCTTTACTGCCATTAAAATTTGGTTATACCACATTGACGAAACTGAAAAGAAACATAAGTTTTACTATGACTTCTTATAAAGATAACTTTAATGATATCTGAAATAATACTTTCTACTTATTTAATTGTTAATGTTATTTATGATGATTAAATTATGTTCTATTAAACGTAACGAGGTAAGTCGTAAGCACTTAGACAATTAAAATGGACTGTTAGTTTGGCTTTAATGAATTTACATTTGTTTAGCAAACATTTCTAATACACTTTCACATGTGTTTTTGTGAGTGCCAACCAGCGGAAACTGCAATCTGCAATACCATAGTGCAAAACGACTGTTTAATATGAGACATAATAATCAGTGGGTAATTCCGAGAAAATCAGAGATTTGTATGTCTGATATGATTCTGTAAAAGGATATATCGGCTATGTTTTTACTTGTATAAAGGTCTATCTCACTATGGTACCAGGCATGTGCTCGGCATCGAAAAGGAATCAAACCGGGAAATTTTATTTTTCATTATCTAAATGAGTTTTTTCATTAACCGTTCTTATTACACCCGCATGTGACCTACTTGCTACCTGTAACCTGTAGTAATGCCTGCCGTACCTATGCCGTACCCTTGCACGTCTAATGGGAAAATACCTTGAGTTTAATGCCTATTATACTGTTATCAATTACCTGAGAAAAGGTGCATATTTCTACAAAAATTGTGTTTTAAACTACACAAAACACCACAGCGTTTGCATATCACTTTAAAAACCAAGCATATAAAACAGTATAATGAAGTTGTATCGTTACATCATCAAATTCACTTCGAAAAATCGTACACTCCCTTATTTTTGTTCTTCCGTTCTTCCTATTTTGTCTATTTAAATTAGGTGGTGGACGATCATTCCTGCATATTGAGTATGGGAGGGCGCAGATCTACTTACGCCAAATTAAGTGTCTGCGGATATTTTTTTTATTTCTGAAGAAATGTCCAAAATGCACACACATGACAAATTCATATCGAAAACATTAACTAGGAAAATTGGCCACGATATGATTCACGTTTCCTTATTTTTTAAGAACATCGGAACAATGTTAATATAGAAAGATGAGCCATGATATGGCGAAACGCGTCTACGGATGGATCTGACGAAATGAAAGGAAATTCTTCTTCTGCGCATAGAAAGAAAAGTTAGCAGCAAGCAGACAAAAATGGTACATCTATCTTTTGTATTAAAGCACAATGGGTTCCCTGGGACACAGGTAGACAATGACAGCTGTTTCGTCCTTATTAGGAGTCATCAGAAAGCCAATTTAGCGACTCCAGAAACAGAGAAAATGCGTCTTCAAGATGTATTTAAGAAATAAGTGAAAACTCAGTATCGCTATCCGTAGAAATATTTCTTTTTTAAAGAGAATTTTAGGTATTTTGGATCATGAATTTTATGAATATTTATCTATATATTTTTAAAAGCTATTCTCTGACTACGATTATCTGTATTAGGTCGGAATTACCCAAGTATGTGTTTATGGTTCTGCACTGTTTATCAATGAATACGAAAATGATATTATCATACTTTAGCGGATATTATTGTAATATGATGTCGAAGGACTCTCTTTTTAAGCGCTTTCCACCCGTCTACAATCTAAAAAATCACTAAGAACGTTTTACACTGCCGATCTTTGGAGATAAGAAACATAATTCTGATAAACTCTCTAGAAAAATCCCAAAATCCACGGAATTAAAAGTAGGTGAGGTAGCGGATCAAGGTTTGTATTGTGGCACTTTGTAGTCACTTTTGATCGGGGGGGGGGGGGGGGGGGGGGGGTGTTTTGGGAAGGAGACACTTTTTTTTAGAAGTCAAAAAGTGTAGGTAAGGTATAAAGTTTTATAATCTTAAGGACATTTTTTGCTTACTTTAGGAGAAGCTTACACCCCTTTTGATATTCCTGAATGTATCTCTGAGCACTACCCTTTTCGAGGGTAGTGCTCTTAGCCAGTGGCGTGCAATGTTGTTTTAACCAGGGTAAATTGTATTTAAGACAAAAATTTACCTTCCAACAACTAAAATTCAAATTTTGTCACAAAATGTTTTGTTTGTGAGTTTATGGGAAAAAAAACACTGGCACAAGAAGAACATTATTTGTAAATTAGTCCAACACGTCGCGGCGGTCTTTACGTAAAAATTATTTTAAAACATCGTCATAAAAATTGGTTTTGGTGTTTTAAATCCTGCAAAAGGTCGCTCCCCAGAGAGATTATTGTTAATTCGCTTAAGCGTGTCTTTCCCTGTGTTTATCGCAAATAGATATGCATTCTTTTTAATCCAGAAAATGATCGTTCTGCAGACGCGCTGATAGCCGGAATAGTAACAATTAACCAGTGGCGTGC
Organism: Polydrusus cervinus; assembly: GCA_935413205.1. Taxonomy (NCBI): domain Eukaryota; kingdom Metazoa; phylum Arthropoda; class Insecta; order Coleoptera; family Curculionidae; genus Polydrusus; species Polydrusus cervinus. The sequence goes on from OW284515.1 coordinate 25,761,792, forward strand.
AATGCTGTTTTAACCAGGGTAGGCAAAAATTGCATTTAAAACAAAAATGTACCTTCCGTAGCATTTAAGCATCTAAATTTCAAATTTTGTCACAAAATGTCTTGTTTTTGAGTTTGTGGAAAGAGCACTGACGAAAGAAGAATAAAACGACATTATTTGTAAATTACTTCAACACGGTGTCGGCGGTCTTAAGTAATTTTTTTTTAAACAGTCAAAAAAATTGGTTATGCGTTTTAAATCCTGCAAAAGGTCGCTGTCCAGAGAGATTATTGTTAATTCACTTAAGCGTGTCTCTCCCTGTGTGTTTTGTGAATAGGTATGAATTTTTTTTAATCCGGAAAAGGATCGTTCTGCTGACGCGCTGCTAGCCTGAATAGTAACAATTAACGCCATATTTCTTTTTTTCCCGAAACCCGACGGCGCGAAGTCTAGCAAAAGGGCGAAAATACTAATTATAAATTAAAAATCTATTATCCACCTGATTAAAACAATGTTACCAAAAACAAAGTCAATTAACATGTGAAAAATGATGATAAGCTTACTGATTATTAAATATTATGAACCAATCAGCAAAAATTATTTCAATTGTCACAAAAATGCCTCTTATTTTACGATACCTTATCCGTTATCCCTTTAAAAATACCCTTACCAAACTAATTAATTATTAAAATCCTCTTGAGGCCTGTTTCATATTTTATATTGAAAAAGCGAAGTATTTTCCAAACTACGGTAAAACTTGAAGATTGGCACCAAAGCACTTTGCAAACTCGTGCTTTCTTGGCGCGGATCGATAGATGAAGGAAGGTCGAATGTTGCGACGGGTTTATTTGTTACATCTCTTTCTACCCTACTGTCTAGCGGCTCTCTCGCTTGCTTCCACTCGTACAAAAGCATTGCTTTTGCTTTTGCATAAGACGCTAATGTACAGCGATATCTTTGCTCTTAAAACGGTCTTACGGAGTGCTTATACAGGGATTTAGTTTACGATATAAATAAGCAAAGACTGCGTTCGTGGAAATGATATAGGATACATTTTTCGGTCCTTTATTATTATTTAATATGTATGTATGTATGTGTATATTATGTAGAGATAAATTACCATAAGTCGAATTACACGGATAAAGACTAATGTTTAAAAAAAATTGTTTCTGTTTGTTTTATTGTTCCCAGGGTAGGCAACGCTTTTTGCCTATATTGTATGCACGCCCCTACTCTTAGCCTTAAATATTGTCTTATCCGCTAGCTGGTTATTTTTTAAATTTAACTGGATTCGAACCCGCTAAAATTTCCCATGTTCAATATTTGTTTGAATCGAATTACAAAAAAAATAAGCAAGATTTTGATTTTTGTTTTCACCAACGGATAGGTAGAATCTATGTGGGTGAGAGAAAGTTATTTTTATACAGAAAAAAAGTCGAGGAAAAAGAAATAAGCCAATGGAGCATGGACAAGGTACTTTGGAGAAGAATTTATAAATATTGTTCGGATCCACTTAAGCAAAATTAACCATAAAAATGATTATTATAGTAACCCGAAACTGGCGTGATTTTTTGGAATTGGCCAAAATGACATTTAAAAGAATAGGTATACTTTTAGCGGTGATAATGGATGCTTATTTTTTGCTGTCGTTGGGGGACAAAGAGAAGCCGAACGAAGGAGACAGACTGTCCCTAGATACGCCCAATTTAAAAATAGATTCAGGCCCTACCGCAATGTTTTGTCTGACCCCAGAAAATATGACACACAGACACCACACACCAGGATATCAAGCGCTGCACTGGGACGATAAAATAGCCATGAGTTTTTAGGCTTTTAGTATTATCAGAAATTTGATCTTTCATTTTACCGCTTCCTTCCTGGATGTTAATGCAGCTGGAAAGTGAAAACATGTATTTTAGGTGAATTTTTTTTATTTGAGCTTTTGCTTTTATTACGGATATTAAAAAAATAATTGTAAAGTATATCCAATACGTATGTATAATGTATATCTATTATCCACTGCGTAGGTCCAGTTTTACGTATTTATATTTTTACTTAGCCAGTTTTTGCCAGCCACCAAGATCTGGCTAAACGATATTTTAAATTTCTCTGAAACTACACATACAATTTGGTAAAACCCTAGTTTATATTCAATGTCAAATATCATTCTTTCTAGCAAACCGAAATTCAGGTTGCACGAGTTAGTGAATGCCGAGATATTAGCGTTCGCAAATTCGAATAGAGGTATTTTATTGGTTGGCAAAAACTGGTTCTTGTTGTTCTTCCTATAGTCTATTTCAGAAAGGTGTAGAGTAATCAAATGGGACATTCCGTCCAGTTCGGCTCGATTTCGGTGTCGGCCATAGGCGCAGGTAAATTTTGTGCATTAAATTATTTATGATATCTAACCAAAGAAAAAAATATAATTTGATAAAGAAGGAACTATTAGCTATAGCAAATTTACACAAACATCGTTTTATGAAATATGCCGTAGAAGATATAGCTGAAAACATAGTGTAACTGTGCTGCGCACACCGCTATATCATTGCGAACTAAATCTTATAGAACTTATATGGGTGCAAGTGAAAGGATTTGTAGCAAGACACAACACGACATTCAAAATGAAAGACGTTAAGCTACTGTTTGATCAAGCCATTAAGGAAGTAACACCAGAGAACTGGCGAAAAGCAGTCCATCATATCATTAAAGAAGAGGAGAAAATGTGCGATCTTGACCACCTGATCGATCAGACCGTCGACCCATTAATTATAACGTCAAAAGGAGATGACAGTTCCTCAAATGACGAAGAATATTTAGATTTTTTATAATCTAATTTCTGTATAATGTATTTTGCATTTTTTTATAATGTTTAATAAAAATAAGTGTACCTAATACTATGTACATAATGAACGCCTTTGTCACACTATTTTCAGTGCTTGTGAATGGATAACAATAAGCAAAACTCATAAATTGACCCAAACCCGGGTGGTACTACCTGCACTTGATGAAAATAAAGAATTTTGCAATGAAATCAATGCCAAATTATAAAAGTGGCTTAAATATTCGTTGGGTCACTCTGTAGTCCCTTTGCATACCTAATGAGCTTTTATTACTCTACACCTTTCTGAAATAGACTATAGAAATAAATTCCACCACATCGCGCATATTGTACCTGTGTCTGGCGATGACAATAAAATGTTTATGGTCTGTCTATAAAATATTATAAAAACGAATGTCATAAGAAATAAGTGGCGCGGCGTCTGTGGAAATTTTTAAGATTTTATCCGGGTATCGTTTGTAACTTTTGTAAATTAACCGCGAATAGCCGCAATATATTTATTTCTATGTTCTGCATGGCGTATGATATATAGTTTGAAACTATCGTATAATTTAAATTTTAAAATAAATTTTCAATTAACGCATTGTGTGGAATTATGCAATAATTATAAATAAGGTATAATTCGCCAAACTAGAAGTTCTTGTGAACCCCTTAATAAAATGTTTGTATTAAATTTTCAATTAAACCAGGGACTCTTAAGAATAAACAAAGTGCCGACTTTTTACATAATTATCTTGTCTTTGCAGTAAAACAATTTATTCATTATTAATGATTGCAGATTGTTGGCATATCCGTATAAAAACAGGTATGTTAATTATGTATAATTGATGTTACATATCATATTAAAGCAATGTTTTTATTAAGCAAGTTGTTAATATTTTTATTTAAAAAAAAAATATATTTTTAATAGGGAGAAATAATACTCTAAGTCAATCTTCACTAAAATATATTCAATAAGAAATGTTTTACTTTGTTCTACATGTTTCGAACGTATAAACCTTCATCCTCAGGAGAAGTATAGTTGTATCGTATAGGAAATTGTGAGTGACACCCTCATAGAGCTTTTGAGGAAATTAGATTATTGAGGAAAGTGATGCTTACATAAAAGTAGGGGAGAAAAATGCTAACAGGTTCTAAAGATAAATATGGGAGAGTGAGTGGTATTTTAGATTGACGAACTGAGAAACGGCATGTGAGAAATGATATTGAAAAATGAACAGCAACTGGTGGTGGAGTATATTGTTGAAAAAAATGTTTGTTAAATGGGGAAAATGAAATTATGTGTGTTTGCAAGATAGATGTACTATTAATTGCTGTCGTAACATGTATGTATATATACACTGTGACGTTCGAAGACATCTTAGGACAGTGGCGGCTCGTCATGTGAAATAAAAAATAAATAAATAAATAAAATCAGTAGGAAATTTTTTCGATAATATTTAATATTAATGTACCAATACAGCTACCATTTTAGCCCTTAAAAATTAAATATGTTCGAATTAATAATATTAATTTAATCCGAATGTAACTATGCATAATAGGGCCACGGTTAACTCCGATGGACAATAATTATTATAAACATTCGTGCATTTTGGCGCGCCCCAGTTGACGGTGTCTGTTAATTTAACGCAAGTGAATACCCAACGCCCAACATGGCTTTGAAATTCACCGTTGCTATGTTACGTGACAATTTGCATTATGATTAAGGTCAATTTAAAAATAGATCACTTGTATGCACCATTCTTTTAGCATTAATTCGTTTAACCTTAATGTATTTTGAGGCTTCGCGAAACTTACGGTTATAGATATCGTTTTTCCGTGATTTACTGTGTGATTAAAAAGTTTTGTTTTTATTTTTCAGTTAATTCAGTAGTGTACGTACCTATTTATTTGTGTGTTTTAAAAATGAACCCAATTAATAACATAGTTTATAATTTGTTGGAAACTCCATTCAGTCGTTGGACAGATGAGGATAAGAGAGACGTTTTGTTTCACGGGTTTATAGTCAATGTTTAAGTGTTATCTAGCTCTTCACCATTTTTTAAGACCGCGAGCCGCCACTGTCTGAATATAGTTCCCTGAATTGACATGGGTACAGAGGCGTATTAACACTTGGAAACGCCCAAAGCCCTGGGATATTTTTGCGCCCCCCTCCTACAGTGGCGGATTTAGGATTTGTTCTGGGGAGGGGGCGAAAGAGAATTGCGCCGAAGGCGAAATTTTTTTGGGTGCCACACCCTTTTTTGGGTTTAATTAACCGTAAAGCTTAATCTGCGACAATATGCCAGACTTTAAAAAACTCTGTTAATCTGTGAGTTTTGACCGCTATCGTCAAAAAAATTATTGTGTCAACTTTCAGTAGGAATTTGGGGGGTTAATTCGAAATTTAAAAGGTTGCACACCTGCTTGGTAGATAAGTGATGTTGCTAAAGGCACTTATACACACAAATAATAAAAGTTAAGAGAAACAAAAAAATATAGTTTCTTGAACTATAAATATTATAAAGTTTCGTTAGAGCTCTAGGAAGGGGGGGGGGGGGGGGGAAGTCTGGGAAAATAAGCTACAATAATTATTACAGAATAATATAGTACATGGCGTGTGGTGTTAGCTAAAAATTAACTGGTTAATCAAACGCCGTTTTTTTCTAACCACGGTTGAAATCGCTTAGTTTTATATATTGTTTGGTTTCCTTAGTCTCTCTTGGAGTTTTGGCGCTGGAAAATGTGGCGCCCCTTTCAGATTGTGCGCTACAAGCCTAGGCTTGTTCGGCTTGTACTATAATCCGCCTCTGCATGGGTAGTTTTCAAAGGGTACACAATGTAGAAACTAGTGTTGAAAAATTAAGAAAACATTCTTTTATGAAACGTGAAGGTTCTACAGAGGTTTCATAGTTAAATGGTAAAATATATTTTAAGATAAGTAGTAGGATATGTAAGTAGTTTTAAAATATTGAGTTGGTATTTGATTAAGAATATTATTTCTCCCTATTTAACTTGCCACTTCACTTCAAGTATGAACTACTTCTTCAAATTAAAATATTTTTAATAGTTTCACACCAAAGCAGGATGTACCGCTAAGTGCGCTAAGTAGGAGAGAATACACAAAAGGTATCCCAAAATATATTTGTTAGAATTTCCAGGAAATATTGGGCCGTATTTATAAAATAAAATGTTGCGTTGTGATAATTACATAATTAATTAAAAAATACACACATGTTTGCCTATATCCGAGAATGGTAAAATCTATTATAAACATCCAAAAATGGGTATATAATGTACCTACTCACAATTAAATAGTAATTAGAAGTAATTGGCAATTGTATCTCACCAGATCCAAACCAGTTAATTATCCTTGTGTACAGCGTCGGTCAAATTGTGGAAGTTAGTGCCTTGTAATACTGGGAAAAAAATCCGGTATATTTATTTACAAAAAAAATTACATTATGAATTTGCTCTAGACTCTGGGCATTTTAAAATTTTAACCGTATCCACGAAAATTAGGATAAATTGAGGGCGATCTATCAGTTAGATGGGATGTGTTCTACAAAAATATGAACTAACTAGTTGCCTACGCCGCGCCGGGGGACACGAAATAATTTTTTCCTACGAGCGTGCGCAAAGTAGTACTTTGCGCACGCATTTTTGTGTGCAAAGTTACACTTTTCCGCACTAGTGCGGATAAGACTTTTATCCGCACTGGGTGCGGAAAAGTAAAACTATTCAAAAATCTCCTTGGTAGGGAATATTTATATTTATTTTAGTAGCTGTAAACTATTTTATGGCAATGTGAGAAGCCGTTGCAAGAGTATTCTCTTTTATCTTTTAATCGTAATTCCCGATATTTGTATTTCAGCTTAAAACGAAAAAAACTGTATTTTTTAAGTACCTCGTATAGTGATAAATGATTATAATATTGCCAAGCAACAATAAATGTACATGTCGATTTTGACACATGATGTCAGATTTTTCCTGCTTTAATAGATTTTTTATAATATTTTGATAAGTATTAATACAGGATGTTTAAAAAATAAGATTAAAAATGAAATTGAAAAAACTGCAAAAAGTCTAGATTTTCAAATGGAAACACACAAATTTTATAATTATTTCTTTTTTAGTATTAAAAATAAGGGTAAGTTTGTATAAGGTGTTGTATTAATAGTTATCAAAATATTATAAAAAATCTATTAAAGCAGGTCCTTTATAACAAGCAATCCCACTTAAATTAAATAAATAAGGCTTCTTTATAGAAAAAATTGATAATTATTCTAAGGCTTGCAAACGTCATTTTTGACATAAAAATTCAAATATGTCAAAAACGTTTAGACATAGGTATAGGACATGGTATACAAAATCTGCCTAGAATCTTGCGTAGAATTCAAAAATGTAATAATATATAGGGTGTCCCATTTAAAATAAGCAAGTTGACACTTACTTCCGGTATAACCGGAAGTGCCACCATTATGAAAATATTTTAGCCCGGTCGCCCCCATCAGCATACTGTTAAATTTTCAAAATTTTCCTTTGTATAGTTTTCTATATATAGATCGATTCGGTTCCCGGTGGGACACCCTGTATACTAGAAAATGTATTATCAGAAAAAATAAATCGCGCTGAAAAAAGTATCCTATATTAAATAACAAATCTTTATCGGTAGCGATAGCGTAAAGAATAGAGCTCTAGCCTACAGATCGCAAGGTCACAGGTTCAACCCCCATCAGGAATATTTGACTTTTTTTTATAAAAACATTAAATAATTTATAGAATTATTTTGAATTGAAATCTTTCTTGTTGGGTAGATTTTTTAAATTTATGTTTAATGCATCTTAGCCTGATTAAATTTAAAATTGTTCATTCTAGAAGTCAATCCTTCCTATGATATATAAAATATGAAAAAGTTAAACTACAAATAAAGGAAAAGCCTATTGACAAACTATGAAACCAGATATTAAATGGAACATAATCCTAAATATGCTAATTTCAACACTAGTGTTGATATTTTTTTTTCAACACTAGTGTTGAATCTCCACCTTCCCTGAAGTGGTGACTTGCTTGGCTAGAGGGAGCCTAACTCTTAAATAACGTTTTTGAACATAACCAGAATAATGTCAACAAAACTAAATATACAACGACCTGGAGGGGAGTCCATCATTCCATCCATCATGATCGACCGTGGATACCGCGTGATGGAATAATATCCCGACTTTCGTTTTGACCCAATTAGAATAGATAGATAGATAGATAGATAAGCATTTATTTCAAAACAAATTTGTAAAATTCACAAAGTTTGAAATACGTCATAAAATGTTACAAAAATACATATTCTAAATTCTACAAACAACAAAAAATTGCAAAATACACTTAAATTTATAACAGGTACCAAAATCACAAATTTTGTTTTTTATAATCAAGATATTCCTGAATTGTATACGGTTCAATATTATTAATATAAACAAATAATTCTTTTTTGAAATTATTTATGCATTTTATATTCTGTGGCAAAATATTAAAAAAAGTGATGGCAGCATAGTGACAGCTGTGCTCCGTCAATGTTAAAGACTGTTTTGGAAAATTATAATCAAAAAGTCTACCTCTCGTATCATGTGTGTGTTCTTTTTTTAAATGAGTGAATTTACCTTGATTCTTTTTGAAAAATAAAATGCATTCATAAATATAAATACCCGGAGTTGTTAACAATTTTTGCGTTTTAAATACTCCACGACAACTCTGAATATAACTCATGTTTAGTAGAATTCTTAAAGCTTTCTTTTGATAGATAAAGACTTTGCCCAAACCCGATGTGTGACCCCAGAATATTATACCGAAACGGAGTAAGGATAAAAAGTTGCTATGATATATCATACGAGAAATACTAAGTTTAGATATCTAGACACTATTCTTAGCATATAACAAGATGTGGCAAGGTTTCTACAAAGGGCGTCTGTATGGGTATTCCATTTAAGATTTGCATCGATGTGCATACCCAAAATCGAATAGAATATGGATACCTACATGATTTAATTAAGTGATTTGAGTCCAGAACTAGGCAAAGAACTAGAAAAAAGTGCTTCGAGCACCAAGTCCTTTGGAAAAGTAATTGCCAGCATCAAGCACTTTGGAAATTCTAAGTGCTTACAATTTTACCGAGGAAATTAATTTTGAATGCTTGAAATGCGAAAATCAATTACCATACCAAGCACTTTTTGTAAAGGGCTTAAATTACCGAGTACTGTATTTTAAAACTGCCTACAAGCACTGTGCTCGAAGCACCATTGTGCTTGAAGCACTTTTTCAAGCACTTTCGGGGCGATTATTGCCGAGCTCTGTTTGAGTCTTCACTTTTCTATAAAAATCGCGACTTTTTCCATTCCATTAAAAACAAAATATTTAAATATAGTAGTAGTAGTTTTGCCGATACGATGTATCAATATCAGTAAAGCGGTATTGGCCAACATCGTATTAGTAAAAAAAAAGTCATATCGTACGATCTCTAAAAGCTTAGAAACGCCTCTATAAACTAAAATAGGTTTACAGGGGCATAGACCGCATATAAACATTTAAAAAATTAATATTGCACCAACAGTAGTCGCTAGAATGCACATTAAATAACAATAACCAACGCAAAGAGAAATTGTGTATTGTTATGCAATGCAGTTGAATTTATAATAAACCTATAAATCATGATTTTGTTTAATTAGTTTACGTTTCATATTTATATGGTAGTAGTTTAGAGGTGAATAACTATGATAGTTTTAATATGACTACATTTTTTAAATCAGTTGATATTGAAGGACAGGAAATGATACATTTTAAGTCTTCCTCCTTTGATATCTTAAGATTTTTTTTAAAATTAGTTTTCTACATATTTCGAATGTATAAACATTTTTATTCTAATTTTGACATATAAAGTGAAACTTTTTAAAACTGATTGACATTATGAAACGTCTTACTTTTTGTAACTAGTTGCATAAAGTAAAATTTTATGCAATTGGTGACAAAAAATGTATTTCAAAATTAGTGACAAAAAGAATTATTCTATTTATTAAACTGTTATAATACAAGTTAAAAACATAAATTATAAATTAATTAATTATTATAAATATTGATAACACAATTATTGCAATTATTCAAATTAATTCCCGACGACATATTTTTTTCATTGCTCGAACTTGCTGTTATTTGGGAAGCGACGCACATTGCATTGGATGTTTCACCAAATATTTCTTGCGCTATAAGTTTTTTATTATTCATGGAATTTTCAACATATCCCTCCGCAACAGAGCTAGATTTCCAATCTCCGTGCCTCTTTAATTTTAAAAGATCAGCGCCACTGTCTGCTAGGAAAGTGGCAGAGCTTCTTCTGAAGCAGTGGCCAGTATATAGAACAGGATTTGAAAGACCAAGAAATTGTGCAATAACTTTTGGCAGACTGCTAAATGTGTTAATTCCCACAGGATTTCTGGTACATTTTCCATTCGCATATTTTACAAAAAATCTGTTGTGTTTAAGAATCTGGGGACGCAACTTAATATATTTTCTTAATATTTCAACAAGATTCGTATTTTCAATGTCTCCAGTGGTAATTGCACACTGCCGTATAACTTTTGTTTTTGAAGGTGGGATATCAACACGAAAATGGCTTCCTTCGTCTATAACAGTTTCAACTGGAAGAAAAGTAAATTCTGCTTTTCTGCATGCTCCTGCCATTCCAATTATCATTGCAACCTTAGCCATTAAGTATTCTTTGTCATCAGCTTCCAATAAAAATTTGGCAAAATCTTTTTTAATAAAAACTTTTGACTTTTTAGCACTGTACCCGTCCGCTTGCCTTTTAATATATGCTACCAAATTTGTATATTTTTTAATAGGTATCAATATTCCTTTTCAGATTTAGTTCAGACCTTAACATTGAATAAAGTGTCCATAATGTGGAAACTTTTAGATCTTTCTTACCCTCGAAATATGCAAGTAAAACTTTCTCATTAACATGTTTAATTTTCTTCTCATCACACCACGTAACAAATTTTTCGTATGCCAAATCATAAACTGCCTTTGACTTTTTGGGAATTACTGATAATAGAGGAATAGAGCATTACCTGCTGCCTCTTCAATATCGCTTGGTAGCTCTTCAGAACTTGAATGACTCTTTTTTTAAAAATAAAACTAAAAATATATCAATCTCGCTAAAAACCTTCCGTCTAGACTTTTTTACAAAATGTCAAACTGACAACTAACATGAAGTAACAGCAACAATAGCTATTTATGCCATCAGTTATATGTTAAAATTAGAAAAACTAAATTCATGTTTTCCAAATTTTTATCAATTATATTTAATTTTATTTTTTTATTACTTTCTTCAAAATTAGAAAAAATCTTGTATGCAATACGTTACGAAATGAAATTTTGTGTAACTTGTGAGTTTTTGCGAAACTCACTTCGTTCGTTCCGCAAAAATCTCATGCGTTACACAAAATTAGGCATTTCGTAACTGATGGCATAAATAGCTATTTTTTTTTCAAATTCAAAAATATCTTTATTTTTCGTATTGTTTCTACATATCAATTTCTTATATCTAAGTATACTATATACATAATACAATAGGTATATCGTAAACCTATAGAGTAAATTTTTTTTTTCTCTTACTATTAAGTAGCAAGGACACGACAACAAGGCAATGCCCTGTTGGGGTAGTTGTTTTCCCTGGGTAAGAAGATTTGATTTTTACTTAATATAATATGTCGGCCAGTTCCAGTAACCTATTACTGCCGTGAGGGGATCTATTTGCTTTCACTTGAGAAATGATTTTTATTACTTATTGCTTAAATTATTACACTTTCTGCATTGTGTTTACTGGAAAAATAGACGAAAAAACCAGCTTAATCTTCAATCAGGTACCAAGTAGCTATATATATATATAGTATAAACATTCATTATCAGGAGAAATATAGTATAATTTAACAAAATCAAGAAAAGAAGTTGACTATCGTCTTAAGTAGGGAACTGCCGGAATTCCGGCTGCTGAATCTCTCGTGTAGATACAAAACACGTTTCTTCTCCAATGAGGCTAAAGTTAACGAAATCAAAGGTTTTCTTTTCAAAAAACTAACACTTGCGATGACAAATCTAGGCAGCGGGATTTCATCTGAAATGGACAAAAACAGTGATGATGAACCATTAGCAAATAAGAGAAAAAGGCAGCTAAATGATCCTGATCCTTCTAAAGATGAGTCTTTGACTTTGTTTCTACAAGTATTTCTATACTATGATGATATAGTTTTACCTTCACCAGAGAGAGAATCAGATCCCATTATATGGTGGCGGGTTCACTACAAAATATTTCCTACGTAAGTACCATTACAAGAAGTTTTTATCTAGCCCAGCGAGTAGTGTCTACTCTGAACGATTATTTTCTTAATATGGTAAAGTACATTAGTATTAGAAATTTTGGCTTGGGGTGACAGTAACCAAGTCGAATTTAATGCTAAGAAAACCCAGGCAGCAGTCTTCTCCAAAAAGGTTAACATTGCAGAACCGGATATAGTCATGGCAGGACACGCAATTCCCCTGGCACCGTCTATTAATTTGCTGGGGGTCAATCTGGGAGGTAATATGTCTTGGCATGATCACGTTGCCGCAATTGCCAAGGCAGCTGCACAGAAACTTGGTGTACTTTTCCGCACCAAAAGGTTGTACACACCTCATCAACTTTTGACACTCTACAAAACCCAGATTCGACCATCATTAGAATATTGCTCTCATGTCTGGAGCTCTGCACCCAAGCACACCCTTCGGCTACTGGATTCCATTCAAAGGAGAGCCGTACGTCTGATCGGCGACCCCGAGCTGACCAAGACCCTCGATAGCCTGGAGCATCGAAGACAGGTTGGTGATTTGGCTCTCTTTTACAGATATTTCCATGGCAGGTGTTCGACTGACATTGCTCACTTGATTCCACTTAGAGCAATGCAAAACAGAAATACACGGCGAACCACTGCCGCTCATCCATATTTTGTTCAGCTTAGTACTCCTCGAACTTCATTGTTTAAGAATTCTTTCATCTGAAGAACGTCATCTTTGTGGAATGACCTTCCTGAGGTCGTGTTTCCCAATAGATACAATCTTCATTAAACCCTGGTCCGGCTGGAACAGTAGATCCAGTGTTAAGGCCGGATCGGCCGGACTGCAAAACCAACCAACCAAGGGCCAACCTAACAGTGGCGAATCCAGGATTTTTCTAAGGGGGAGACTAAAAAAAGGTATTTAATACTGTATTCTTCGAATATTTTGGATTTATCAGATTCTAGGGATAGTTCGTATTGCTCGATAAAGTGGCGAATGGCATCTTGTTCCTCCTCAAGGGAACAGTATTTTCACCGTTCCGAAGCTCGAAGTCGTGTTTAATGACATGGTCATTGTCTTCACTTCATACCTTCACCGGATCGAGACGTAAACTAAACTAAGCATTGATGAAAATATTAACGTTTACACCTACAAGTTCAATAAATTTAAAATATTCCCTCCATTTTCCAGTTCCCCAAAAACAGAAAATCCTGTTTGTTCAATAGTTCTTTCAATATCGACCGTCAATACACTTTTGTCATCTTATCGTCAATATTATTGTCAATAGGTATTAAGCGTGCTAAGGTGCCTTATAACGTTTCAATTGACAACACTATATCTACGTAATATGCACACCACAGGTATAATGTGTTTTTGCCTCAACAACACAATGGCCTATTAAAATGCTGCTCTAGATAAGTTCTTTATTGTTCGTATTATTTATACTGACAAGTATTTCCTTTTGTGAATGGAGTGTACGATTATCAAGTGTAATTTAGATTGACAACTATCGCTCATAAATCGGAAATTATTGCTTGGTAAAGTGGTAAACCTCCACATGTTGTGAAATGGTCCATTTCTTGCATATACCTCTTTTCAACAAAGAAAAAGCCTAATATCTTTAATGTGCGGCACTCGCGGCAATTTTCACACTTGAACAACTTTAGCTTATTTTATACCAGCAATGAAATAAGGATAATAATGAACGATTGCTATTTCTTTCATGTGTCTTGTCACCTTACCTGTATTTACATCTATACCATGTGCAGCAACAAAAGACCAAAATAAGTAAAAAAACAATATAGTTTTGTTTCTAAAAAAATTAGATTTTTTTCTGTGACGGGAAAAAAGTTTGACATTTTATCTCTGTTGACAGGTAATAAAATGTCACTTTTTGTGAAATTACTTTTTTCCCCGGGAAAAAAGTGATTACTTTTTTCCCGGATATACTACACACATAAGTAAAGGTAAATATTTATTTTTAGAATATTTTATTATTCAAAAAGTTACATTTTCTTCAAATCAAAAAGTACAATTATTAAATGTGCATTGCATGCATGACATTTTCATTTTACTATTCGGTACAGTCGAATTTTCTCGTGTTGAAATTATATTTTCTGCCATGGACACAACTGCCGTTGATGTACCTGGTCGCAAATCGGGTGTTCTTTCAGCACTGCCACAGGTTCTAAACACTTTATTAGCTATTTCTGTCCTGTGTGCTACCGATTCATCAACATACCCTTTAGAGACCGTTGATGACTTCCAACCGCCATGTTTCTTGAGTGTCAACAAGTCTCCCCCAGATTCAACTAAGTGTAGCAGACGATCTTCGAAATGAATGACCCGTGTATAAGGTAACATTCTCAAGTTGAAGAAAATTAGCTACTGTTTGGGGTACCTTATAAAACTGATTTTTACCCACAACTTGATTGATACATTTTCCATTGTGATATGCATAAAATAGGCGGCGATCCTTTGCTGCTGTTGGACGAAGGGCTATGTACATTCGGTAAAATTAAATATATTTGTCAGTAACTACAAATCTCCTGTTGACATCATTCTTTGTTTGCTTAATTTTCACAAGTAATAACGTTCCCGAATCTTCAATATCATCTAATGTTACCTGGCTGATTTCGCAAATTCGACAAGCTCCTGCAATCGCAAGTAGAACAACAACCTTGGCCATTAAATAAACTTCATCGGGAGCATTATTTAAAAAATCACTAATATTTGTAATCGCAGCTTTCTTGGGCGTGTTACCTCTCCCATTTTGTTTTAGAAATGTAATTAGTTTGAAATATTTTGAAATGTCCACATTATTATTGGATTGTAACATACTTTTAATCATTGAATAATTCGACCACACTGTTGATGGCTTTTGTTGTTGTGTCAGTTCCGAAAAATAGGCCAATAACACCGTCTCCGACAAAGAACTGCATGCCTTTTTCATCTTCCATTCCATAAATCTTGAAAACGCGTTTTCGTAAATTTTGCGCGATTTAGCTGGCAATAATTTTTGTGACACTACTTTCGCTGCTTCTACTTATTCCGGTGAAGTCAGAGAAAACTCAGAATAAGAAATTTTAAACTTTATATTATTTAAAATAACTACTAAATAACCACTAAAGTTCTTACTTTTTATATTAAATCACGAAATTAAATTGACAGATATTTGATTATTTTAAAGGTTTCTTTAGAAACGCAGGTCCAATTGTCGCTATAAGTAAAACAGCCTATCTACTAGTACTAGTTTAAAAAGTCAAATTTCACATCGATACTTTTCTGACTTTAATAATTGTAACAATATCGTCGTTTTTCCCGTCACAGAAAAAAATAGTGTATTATACACGGGAAAAATATTAGATTTTAGCTCTCGCTTTTTTGTCAACACAACCTCGAGCTAAAATCTAATGCTTTTTTCCCTTGTATAATAAATAACTATTTGACGTTTACCACGAGGCTGACAAAGTGGACTGTATGAAGAGGGATCCAGATCAACATTTTTGTTTCGGAACCCGAAGGTTTTAGTTTCTGTAAGGGGCTCCGTGGTTAACGCGGCAGTTACTGAGAACTCCAGGATGCATTGTATAATATAGAGAATCATGTCCGGGATGAGTAAAGTTCGTGGGTTCAAATGTGGTGGATTTTAGTGGTAAAAAATAACGTTACAGTCATGTATCATTGGTGATATTTTGCCAAGCAACAAAATCCCGCTAAGCAACTTTTCAGACGCTAAAATCTCAGCACTGGCTGACACATGAAACAGGATTTCTGATTTGCTGGAAAAAATTATATTTGCCGCTGAATAGGAAACAGGTTTTTACAAAATTGTTTGTCTGGATTCCGAGAAAAATAACACGTTTAAAATATCGTTTAACGGGATTTTGTTGGTTGGCAAAATGTCGCTATTCTCACGTGGTTCAAACCCAGCTATAACGTCATTGCTGTTCTGGATTTTCTAGAACAGGGATACGATAAGAAACGGCTGAATGTTGACTAAAACAACAAGAGGTCATTGTAACCAACCAGTGAAAAAAAAAGATTACAGCAAATTGATGGTGTCTCATCTTCACTTTACTTGCGTTCTCTTATGGACGGGCCAGATATCTCGTTCCATGTGTAGTTTACCATTCAAAAGCCTTGGATTAATTAATGGGTTCAATAAAAATTGACCTTTGAAATGACCGAAAACGTAGGTCTAATTTAAGAAGAAACATTAATCAACTATTAGTTATAATATGAACGAGATAATTTTATATTACATAAGTAAAGGTACATTCTCTAAAGAACGACTACCAAATTGGCTATACCACCGCCGCCGCACTAGTTTTTTTAATAATAATAGTAATATAATAACCACACCGCAAAGTCATTCAACATTTGCAACCAATTAAGCAGAACTAAAGCCGGCTATGCAGGAGACAGGAGATGGTTAGCGCTTTTTTGAGGATTTAATTTTACCTTCTTTTCTTCTTTTTTAGTGAATACAAGGGCTTGTTTAAAAAGATACCCAAATAGCAAGTATAATTTGCGATACATTGGTAGCGCGTAATATGTCTATCATAATATGATTAAGATAACTGAAAAAAAAACATTTTAAGCGAAGAGTGGCAAAATAACATGCACAGAAGCAAGTTTCTTAAAAAGCTCGAACAAACCCGAAGAAAAACACCAGTTGGAGGTTTTTGCAGTCACTTTGGAAAGGAGTAGGCTTCAGTGGCAGACCAGGAACTTTAAATTCCCCCCCCCCCCCCTCCTACCCCTTGAATAACGGTCTATGGACTTCCTTGTGTGTCCTTGATTATGTTTCAATTGCGTTCATTTGCAGGCTCTACAAAATCAGTCAGTCTTGATAAGGGGATGACAATAATACTGATTGTGTAAGGGCAAATTTCAAAGACTGATGGCCGGAATGATGTACATTTTCATTAGAAACAAATAACGGATGCGAGAATGATGAAGTATTGATATCGTTCAGGACTGTCAGTCCGACTGATAGTGTAGGGTCTGCTATTACAGTAAGACAAAAATTCGATTGTAAGAAAAAAAATCCTGTTTTTTTTTTTTAAGAAAAAAGGTACGATTCATGTTATCATCAGTCGATATCTCTGGAACTGCTACTTTGAAACGGTATTTTTTAATAACGTCGTGTCGCGCTCTACCTCATAAAAGCAAGCAGATACTCTGGACCTTTTAAGATTTCGTCCATCGTGCATCGCCGCTACACGCTGCGATGCGAACCGAGAGAAAGTGACAGCGGCTGTCCTCTCCAATCGTTCGTTGTGGAGTGCGCAACGGCAAACGGTATCTGGGAGAACAGTAACAGTCTCGTGGTTGACGGTATTTTGTCGTTGAAGGTATTTTGTCAGCCTGGGGACGAAAGGTTGCCGCGAGAGAACTGTTGCGGCCGCCGTTTGCCAGTATGTATATTATTATGTCGTGGGACCGTTTGATTTTAACGCTGCGATTCGTAGTTACGGTGCCGGTGTTTTGCTGGCGCGATAGCCACGGTGGTAAAGTTTTTTTAAATGGACGCGGTTTCGAGAATCCCTTTGTCGTATATCGATGATGAAAGAAATGACTCAAGTTGAAAAGAGTTGTTGTCAAGTTGACTAAAATATTTTAATATTATAAAAAACTTGAAATAGTTTTGTGCATGGGGATAGGTACTAAAATAGAGGACTTATAATTTTTATCAGTCACTAAGAGTTTCTGAAGCCAGCATAAAAAAATTCTTTAAATAAAAGAAAAGATTCACACTTCAAGTTTTAACGAATCAAAGGAATTTTCTCGATATTTTTTCCAATATAGTGGAAATCGCACCGAAAAATTACTATCATCGTTCGATTTGAATTTTATCATTTATTGGTTTGAGATTTCAAGGTTACAGATAGGAATGATAGATTATTTTTTATTCCAACAAATGATTTATTTTTGTTTTGCAAACCTTATACTCTAGTTCGTTCCCAAGTAACGGTTATTTAGTCGCTGTATTTTCCTGTCGCGTTATGAAATGGAACGTTCCATATCGGTAACAGTATTTACTATTTCCCACCTCTAGTTATCATCATGGGTTTAGATTTGTGTTTAAGTTCGGTAAAATTCCTTAAAATTGTGGGTACTTTCGGCGCTACCTTCCTGATCTCTTTACAACGTCATGATATCAATATGATTATGACAGTCATGTCAATTGATACTTTATGTTATATTCATGAAATAAATGTGTCGCTATAATAAGATTCCACTAATAAATCTAAAAACATGCAGTGTCCATATACGGCGTTTACCAGAAATGTATTTTCTTCTATTTATGGCAGGTAGACTGTAGACACATTAACATGACTGGGTGATGATGTAAACAAATTAGTGCAGAGCGATGTTCATCGATGTTTTTGTTATCGATGTTTTATGTTTTTTCATCGATACCTAAAATTATGATGTTTGATGTCACCATCGATATTAGAAAATGGGCATGCGCATAAGCCCTCTGTAGTTATATATGTCATCTTTAGAAATCGTCATCTGTCAGCGTTCAGAATCGGCATCAGCGACATTGTTCTTATTTTTTTAAAGTTTTGCGGTATATTGTCACTGGCAATTTTATTTTGTGTTTTTATTATTCTTTAACAATTACATTTAGAAGCAAAAAAATAGTAGATTACGTACATGTACATACATGGAAAGTGTTTCATTACTGTCGAGAGAGTGGGTGGATTTTTGAAATATATCTCATTAAACGCAAATATCAACCAATCGATTACACTTTTCACTTCAATATGCTTCAGGAAACATTCTCTTTGGAAACTTTAAAAAGAGAAAAGATGATCATTAATGGTCATGTCGATTGTCCGACTCTCTTAAGCTCAATTGAGTGAGCGGTTCCTGCAAGAAATAAGCGATACTACAGAACTTTTTATTAACCCCTTTATTGTACCAACTTTGCTTTTTTTGTTCCCCGTGTTACCAAACTTGCGAATCGACATCCTGAACAACTTGATTTTTTTGGCGCATACCGAATTTTAGTTGTCAACTGTGATACCTAGAATTAACTGATTGAACTTTATAGTGTGCGATAATAAGTTATTTAAGAACCGCGGCAGTGGCTCAGAGGTAGAGCTACTGGCATTCGACCGCGGCGACCCGGGTTCGATTCCCGGAGTGGGCATACGTACAATAAAAAAAAGTATGTCCGAAATTTAGTGGATTTAAGAGTGCAGGGAAGAGTGTAAAAGGTATCATCTCCCAACCCACCCCATTCACGCCGGTAACCAGGCCGGATGAGATCGGGCATCGCGTGGGGTGCGGAAGAAGGTACACACTCCCCAATCGGTAGGTCATGCAATGGTAATAAACCAAGGGTTGATAGCCCTTGAGGATCGTGGTTCAGAACCCACATTAAACTGTAGGTCCCCTTGGGAATGGCCCTGGCAGCGAACGAAGAGGAAAAAAGCCTAATTCGAAAGAAGGGCAGAACGGCAAGTTATTTAAGTAAAGGGGGGAGTTGGTTGTACACTGTGTTCTGAAAAAAGGAAGAACCGTTGTATTTCAGTGAAATTGTGTTTATTTTCTAAATGATTATAATGCCATTTATACAAAACAAAACCGTAATATGGTTTGTTTTACTTATTTAAATTAATTATTACATTGGCATTATTGTAGGCAGCCACTGATATGTTCAAGCCTTGCTGGAATTCTTTTTTGAAACATTTATTTCATGATTGTTGTTAGCAAAATTTGAACTTGGCTTTGACATCAACTTTGCCGTATTACCTTAAGTAGCGACAGAACTATCCATGTATCCCTCAGCTACTGTGCTAGATTTCCAGAACCAGTTTAGTTTATTAAGAGTTTATGGGTATGGCAGGCATACAAGGGATTCCACTATTCCAGACAGAGAATTCATACTCTAGGTGACAGGTTGTTAAAATCCTGCGTGCATCTTTTAATAAAGCTAAGCAATTTAAGAGCACTAGAGACAACTTCAGAAATGTGAGGAATGAATGACAGTGAAGAATCAATGATTACCCCAAGATCTTTAATTGATGACGCTCCTTGATGACAACTGATTTCATAGTCAAAGTATACAGGGTTACGATTCCTTGAAAGACATACGGCATGAAATTTTGAGACATTAAGGTTCATACCATTCTGCTCGCACCAAATGACAAATCTGTTGAGGTCCTCTTGTAATTTTTAACAGTCACCATCGTTAACATCGATGATTCGATTCGATGTCCCAGTACTAACACAAATGCACCAAATTTGTATATGCTTTTTTGGAGGTTGCAATCCCACGTTAATTAAACGTAAAAGTAAACACCATTTATAAATACCAGAATGAATGAATTCAATTATGAATGAGCGGGGGCTGTTGTTCAACGGTTAAGTTGCCCAATCTGACGCCCAACAATTTTTGGATATAGAAAGGGAACTAAACAATGAACATGTATAACAGTAAGGTAGAGTAAGCGCAACATAGTGGCATTATTGTTTACATTTCTGTCTTTTGTATAAAAACTCCAACGAAAAATGTGGCCTCTTTGTGAACAAGAAGCATATATACAGGGTCCTGCACCTCACCTCCCGTCTTCTATAGCTCACTTATTAATTAAGTTAGGATTTTGATAACTTTACCTGCATTCTAGAGCGCATTTCAGGAAAATATTTTTGTTTATAGAGGGTGTTCCAAAAAAGTGTGACGTCATAAGGATCTATTTTTTTAGATTACATGCCATAAATATTCGTACTTATTTGGATGCCTCTTACCCCCTAAAATTTTAATGAAATACATACCCCTAAAATTTTAATGAAATCGGTTCAGTATTATAGGCGAAAAAAAAACACTAAGACAATAATAAAAAATAAAAATAATGCCTCGTTAATAAAACTATACAAATGTACTTAATAAATAAGGTCGAACAGTCGTTTACCAAGTTTGATTAATACGAATTGTTTGTACAGGGTGTCCAAAGTTTAGTGTCAAACTTTGCAGACTTTAAATCAATTTATTTTTCTTATTTCGAATTGGAACCCCTGTTTATTATTATGTCATTCGATGCAAAATTAAAAATCAAACATTTATCCTAATTACAACCCTATCGCAATTTCTAACGCATCAAAACATATTTGCAGAAAACTCTTTATCAACTATTCCAACAGTCATGCTGGCTCTTTATTAAATTTTTTTTTTTTTGAAAAATATGAATATGGTTGTCAATCCAAAGTGTTAACATAAGACGTATGTATGACTCTAACCAGCGTTTTTCGGGCTCGGTTTTTCATGATTAAAAATAAAGTTATCGCTCACCATGCCAAAATTTATAAGTTTTCAGAAATCATGTATTTTAGGAGCGTAGATCTAAGAGCAGTTTTTGGTGTAAATGCTTAGGTTTGAAATAGTTCTTAAGTGCCGTTTTGTATATTTATAATAAAGCATTCTCGTTTCTTCCCGCACTATTTTTTTATTATAAATTATCACACTTTAAAAATAAATAGCTAATTGTTTTTTGTTTTTGTTGTAAAAATATTTTATTGCATTGGGTTATATTTTTGCTGATTTAAAATAGCTCTAAAAAAGGAAAAACGGAACAGACAAGTATATAATAGAAAAATACTATAAAATATTATTCTTTTTACTCGTTTTCCTATAAAATTGCATCATAAATATATAAAGCAGGACTTTTAGAAGGAAAAGTTTAAAAACTAAACGTTTCCTACAAGACCTTTGTAATCTAAGCCAAGAATAAAGATTTAAATTAAGCGTGAGACGAAAAATTAGGTTGCAATTAGACTTTTAGACCCCGAGCTCCTACGCTCGGAGGGGGGGGGGGGGGGGCTTTAATACGCCACTGGTGTAGGGTTCGATTGGAATGAAGCAATACTGATGCGAGAATAACAAGGCATTGATATATCTGTGATATCACTTAGGAGTCGTCATCGACATCAAACGAGGAATGAATTCATTTCATTACCATTAAGTAGTAAATAATAAAAACAAAACTAACCAAGCAAGTGCAACTAATGGAAATTTAATTATTTTGATTAGTCACGTATAAAAAAAAACCAACCTGCCTGCAACTGGAAATGTTTCAAGAATATTAAATGCATTATATGTGTGTCAGCTTCTTACATACAATTAATGCAAAAAGTGATAAATAAATCTCGATAAAATGATATTTAAAACAATGTCAGATATATTTTTTTACATTATGCTGTTGCAGTATAACTTTAAAAAATAAGCCAATTAAATCCAATAGAAATCGAGCCAGGCCCTGATACATATTAGCTCGTAAAAGTCGCAAAGAGTTGAAATTTGGCAGGATGGTTGACCTTAGTACTTCTTCAAAGGTGAGAACCTTAACAGGAGTTCTGACAGGACACATGGCTGTCAAGAACCATCTACACAGAATGTATCTGTACAATGGAGACCTTTTGACTGCAGATTATGCGGACAAGACAGAGAAACTGTACAGCACATAGTTTGCCATTGCGAGTCACTAGATCGGAAGTGGTAACAAATACTCGGGCAACTAAAACTGGAACCAGAGGACATCCTTACCCTCTCCCCAGTTGACCTACACAAACTAGTGCAAGGAACTGGTATCACGGAGTGGGTGTAACAACCAAACAGGGTGAGCACAATGGGTCAAACCTCGCCTAAGTGCACCCGGCGCACGGACGGGAAGGAAAAAAAAATAGGGAACATATTTACTTTTGATTATAAACTATACTTTACGCCAGAATTAAACGAGAACAAAAGACACCGAAATTTCATTGCGGACTTGTGCGATTCCAGCTAACATTCCAGACTCATAGCGTCGTTCGTTCTGTTTGACGATTTCTTTACTTAACTTTACACTATTTAAATGTGGATTTTGTGATTAAACAAATAATTTTTAATGTCGGTCTTATAGCACAGTTGTGTTTTGTGTTTAAAAGATGTGGCGAGTGGCCCACCCTGAAAAGATGGGTGCCCACCCTAGTGCCTACCCAAAATCAAGGGATTCAGTCCAGCACAGTGCTATAAGTTTTACCCGGAGAGGCTCTTTTTTTTAGAACCTACTACTTTTTATTTGGGCAGTGCCCACCCTAAAATCATTGGGCTTGCGTGTGCCCACCCATTGCAAGTTTCCTGTCGCCGCCGCGCGTAACAAAGACGATATAAGCTAATAATATCCCGGTCATAAATAAATAAATTGCTTTAACATCCCAGTTGGCTTCTATGGAATGTAATCGAGATGTAGCGTTCTAGTTTTGAGTATACGTTTACGTGATTTTTGTTAAAATAATTAAATTAGATTTATTGATTTCAAGATTGTGAAAACAGCTGCTCAAAACCAAAATTATCTAAGTTTCAAATCGAAAATTAAAAACCACCATCTTGTAGATAAATCAATTAAGACAGCAGTGCGTCATGTTCTAAGCAAATAATCCTCGATTTAGTTACTAGAATTTTTCAAAATAATACTTCTTAACATCGGTCCCTCAAATCCAATAAGTTTATAAAGACAGACAGTTAAAAATGTTCGAAAAAATCGTCCATTTTCTCAAAGAGACCAAAGTAACAACATAAATAGGAAGACAAAAATCACAAAGTCATGGTCTCAATCATTTAATAAAAAACTAAGGTGACATGTTTCGCTCTCTACGGAGCATCATCAGACCTAAAATTGTATAGAGGTGTGACCCACATTACATTTTAATACTATTTAACAGCCTACCTTCATTAAAACCAATAAATGAAATAACACATGTTTTTAATGTGTTATTTCATTTATTGGTTTTAATGAAGGTAGGCTGTTAAATAGTATTAAAATGTAATGTGGGTCACACCTCTATACAATTTTAGGTCTGATGATGCTCCGTAGAGAGCGAAACATGTCACCTTAGTTTTTTATTAAATGATTGAGACCATGACTTTGTGATTTTTGTCTTCCTATTTATGTAGTTAAAAATGTGATAAATTTAATAAATATGTTATGCAGGCTGTTGAAATTCGTTCGACATCTAAAAATACCTAAAAACTCAGAGGCGGATTATAGTAGAAGCCGAACAAGCCTAGGCTTGTAGCGCCAAATTTAAAAGGGGCGCCACATTTTCCAGCGCCAAGACTCCAAGAGAGACTAGATAACCAAACAAGATATGAAACTAAGCGATTTCAACCGTAGCGTGGTTAGAAAAAACGGCGTTTAATTAACCAGTTAATTTTTAGCTAACACCACACGCCATGTATATTATTCTGTAATAATTATTGTAGCTTATTTTCCCAGACTTATACGCTTCGCATCGCGACATAGGCATCTCTTTGGCAGCGGGCGGCGCAGTGGCTACGCTAGGGGGGCCAGAGGTGGTCCGGGCCACCCCAAAAGTTTTTTCGGACCCCCTAAAATCAATGTAGTCTTAAGAAGCTCTTGAAAAAGTTATCACTTACTTTATGTTACCAATACATAATATAGGTAGTTGTAATATACAAAGTCAATTCTTGTGCTTTATTAACGAACCTGCAGTGGCGGAATTAAAGGGAACCTAACGAAACTATATAATATTTATAGTTCTATAAAAAAAGTCTGTTTTTTTTAACTTTTATTATTTGTGTGGATAAGTGCCTTTGGCAACATCACTTCTCTACCAAGCAGATGTGCAACCTTTCAAATTTCGAATTAACCCCCCCCCCCCCTCTAAATCCCTACTGAAAGTTGACACAATAATTTTTTTGGCTATAGCGGTCAAAAGTCACAGATTAAAAGAGTTTTTTACAGTCTGGCACTGGCATATTGCCGCAGATTAAGCTTTACGGTTATTTAAACCCAAAAAAAGGGTGTGGCACCCAAAAAAGCGCCCTCCCCCCTAAAACAAATCATAAATCCGCCACTGTAGAAGGGGGGCGCAAAAATATTCCAGGGCTTCGGACGCTTCCAAGTGTTAATACGCCTCTGTAAAAACTATAAAACCTTCCGACGTACCTACCTACAAAGTATACTTTGGTAGTTTGGTACGACTTACGACAACAACGCACGGTATATTTTTGACCTAAATGATTTGGGCCATTTATTCCAAGAACAATAATTACCAATTATTGTGCACCTGCGTCTTGTAACGGTTAAATAGTTATACCAATGAACTTTCGGTAGGTACAGTCTGTGCAGTGTGCAACCAATTCTCTCGTTTTCCGACAGAAGACAGCAGTAATTGTCATCGATCAGCTGATATAGGGATTTCATAATTTCCCCAGATTTTTAGTGAGCCGTAATTGGCCCACACGTAACGTTGTGAATTGTGTTATGAAAAGTAAATCTACCAGAATTCAGGAGTCTTTGACTTCATCTTGCGAGAGTAACCAAAAAATATACAAATCTTGAGAAGTCATTACCAAATGGAAACGTTTTTAATTTTAGGAAAAGCTCTTTATAAAAGTTCTTTTTTAACCTACCTAAACTTTCTATTAGGGAATCCAAACCACGTGATTCAATATGGCAGTTAATAATTATAATTATAATGCCTTTTATTTTGTACAAACAAATAAATACAGATATCAAATAAATTAGGCAATCCAACGATGTGTCAGAATGACAGCTGGATGACAAATACCGCTTTGTAATTGGTACACGTGACTCTAAAAATAATATTGCTGGTGGCATTAAGCGGGTGACTTAATGCTTTTTGCCATCCAACCGCCATATTGAATCACGTGGTTTGGATTCCCTAATGCCCTAATATGGTGGCGGTATCAGCCGTCATTTTTGACATATCGTTGGATTGCCTAGCATAGTAAATTATTGTTAATTTTAACCTATGACTTTTCCCCCTTTATGACATATACATTAAAAAACTTCTTTTTTATAGTCAATCTTAAAGTTGCCTTTAATCTACTCAAAATAGTACTTTAACCACAAGGGTAGATTGAAAACGTTTCCGCGATCTGTATAAAGTACGATGCATCCGCAAAATAAATTTAAATAACGCGCCAAACAAATAAACTCTTACCTCTTACCTCAGGCATGACATAAGCCACTGGAATTGGCTGGTTTAAAAGGCCTTTTTACATTGGGTGCAATTGCAAGAAAAAATTGCCTGAAAGCATGCGCTTTGTCGACGTTTTAAACAGCTGATGCAGGTTTTAAATGGGAAAACCTGCATCAGCTGATTAAAACGTCCTTGAAGCGCATTCTTCCAGGCCATTTTTCTTGCAAATTGCACCCAATGTAAAAAGGCCTTAGACTCATAACGGAACCGCGGCCTGGATGTACTCTTGCTTTGTTGAGACCCTGTGTTGAATAATAGCGCTCTCTCTATGATATATCTTAATTTCATATGAACTAAACAAATCAAACCATAAACAAACAAATAACACATATAATACATTAGAATTACTTTTTATTATTTTAAGAAAACTACTTACAATAAATAATTTTTAGGTGAAAGTATATCAAAGTGTCAGCTGATGTCTATAGCAGCGTGGGAAATAAAAGCAGTTAATTTTTGGAGATTAATTATGGCTTGCTTAATTTAAAAGCAATAGAAAAACTATCAATTTCTCTAAACTTAATTTGCGTAAAAATTGTAATTATTTAAGTTAATAATTTAAATTGTTTACGGGTGATGATGCAAATTCCTACCACATTCAAACTGTTTGGTTAAACTTTGATAACTATAAATGCTATTTAAACACAACAATTTAATTACAGTGATTATGCCTACACAAATATAATACTTTCGCCTTATAATAATGATGATTTGATGATAAACAAATATGTATATCTAAAAACTTAATATTGACAGTTGATTATGAAATGAATCTTTTAAAAACATGTTGTCAAGTTTGTTCAAGAATTAAAGACTTTTGTTTACCACCAAAGTAGTAACTAATTAGTAATGGTCTCTTTCACTAAATTTTGATTTTGGTTGTATAAAGGAACACAAAATAGAATTTTCTGTTTTAGTATTTTTTGATATTTTTAAGCCATCACTGAGAAAATATAGCTATTAATATACCTAACGAGATTATTATGCGATTTATAATAGTCGAGGACATTACTAGGTGACGAGGCAACAGCCGAGTCACCCGCAATGTCCGAGACGGTGTTAAATCGCTTATAATCGAGTTGTATTCAAAGCTTTATCGTATCATTGACAACGGCGATGCGAAAATAAAAACAAGGTTTCACGTCATTTCATTTTGGCATTTCAAAAAGCCATCATTAAAATCATACAAGATTTTGATATTCCTGGCGATATATTAGCTGCAGCCAACATTATAAGGTTGAACTTGCTTCCGGACAAATCTAAAATCCATTATGAAAAAGAATATCGGCAGTTTTGTGAGTGGCGAAACAAAGTACATGTTCAAGGTGCAGAAGAAACGGTATTGCTGGCGTATTTCGCAAAACTCTCTGAGGAATACTCTGCTTCATCCTAATGGCCGAAATATTCCATGTTACGAGCGACTTTAGAACTGAAGGAAAGAGTGGAAATCGACAAATACGGCGCCTTAATACGTTTCATCATGTATGGTAACTAATGTATTATGAGTAACCAAGGTGTTATGTAGGTTTTAGTACGTTTATGATGTTAATAATTATTAATAAAGATATCATATAAAAATGACTTAATCTTCAATGATACGATAAAATAAATAAAAAACTATTGGAACAAAAACACGGCCTTTATCGTATATACGTAATGAAAATGGTAGCTTAACAATGTTGCCAATGTTCTCTTAAATTTTTATATTATAATACAATGACAAAGTCTGAAAAGTAATCCAATAGAAATAATTGTCCAAAACGGACTGTCACGGAAAAATAAAAAAATATATAATAATATTTTTTTCAAAATGTTATCTATATTTTGTCTTAAAATAAGTTAATAAAGCTCTAGGAACAAAATATGTTATTTAACTAGCATAAAAGGTTTCACATGTGGCAACACCGAAATTATTGACAGAAGACCAAGCTAATGAAATGACAGTTGAAACAAGTTTAACCTAAGTTATTTGTCGATCTTTCTGCTCATCAGCAAATAAATAAAAAGAACAATTAATTTAAACAAAAATACATCAAAATTCCACAACAATTCGGATGTGAGTGGGATGTAAACAAAAACATCGACATGACAATAATTAAAAGATCGGTTATGATGTTCACTTCACTGTAAATTTTTATCGATCGAATAATTGCGCCATTATTGCGCACAATTTGTGGAAATTGTGTATGTTTTCAATGAGCTGCAATAGTTTTATTGATGATAAACTTAACAATTTAAATGCCAAAACTATCAAATATAAGAATAGTGAAAGAGCCCATTATTAAATGCAAAAATCTCGAAATTTCCATAAAAACATGTTTATTAGCTTAAAAATATTTTAAGCTATAAAAATATGGAAAACAACAGAAATTATTGCCCTTGTTTCTTTGAAATAGATCTTAAGATTTGACGATAGATTTCATATAAGTATTGACCTCGAATAGTCGCATATTCCCACCGCCCACCGGGTCAGTTTTAAACCATATATTTATTTTTCATAAAATTTTCAATACTAAGAAAACCTTACTTTCCCACACTCCAGACCGGTTATAATAAGATGGGGAACTTGGTTAAACGCTGTAACCTACTATAATGTTTTTTTTGACGATATAAATTGCGCCCCTATAATCAGTGGCGGCTCGTGATAGTCGATACAGGTGGGGCCAAAATATTAAGTCAAAAATCTTTGAAGAGAGTACAGGGTGTTACAAATTCGATACATTGACATTGCTATCTCAGTAACTATAAGAGATATAAATTTGGTTGAATGGAGGCAAAGTTGCACATTTTATTGATGAATTATTTGTTAAAAAAAAATCCGATGGCTTCTGGAGCATCCGAAAAAAACACAAGAAAAAATGAATTTGTGTTTTTATTGTCTTTACGCCAAAATATTGATTTTTTAGACAAACCAAGAGCACTTACTTAAGACAATTTTTTATGCTCTTCAAGAAAATAATCTTATTTTTCAGATACAGCGTTCGTTTTTTAGATACCTATATCAACTCAATTTTCTCAAATTCGACCTGAATTTTTTTAAAATTTTTGAGTAGCTTTTGACCTCTTAAAATTATTATCTTGTAAAATACTTCAGAAAGTGCCCTTGGTATTTTAAAATAATAAGTACTTTTGTCATAAAAAAATAAAAACAAGTTTTTCGTTTATTTTTTCCAATATCTCTGGAAATCATCGAAATTTGATTAAATTTCTTTTTAACAAATTGTTCAGCATTAAATTATGCAACTTTGCGTCCATTTACCAAACTCTCTACTTATCTCTTGTAGTTACCAGGATAGCAATGCTAGTGCATCGAATTTGTACAACCCTGTATATAAAAAAAATCGAGAAACTTACCGACTAATTAAATGGAGCATTTGCAATAGTTGTAACAAAAAATGTTCACAAAACACTCAAATTATCTTATAAGAAAACTCTATAGGTACGTCTTTTTGTTATTTGAAAATGATTCTTCACTTTTGTTCTTGAAGTCATCAATATTGTTTACAAAATGTTTTTCGGCAGGCTACATACCTAAAGCCCTAAGTCTTTTCCTCTTTTATTTTATTCATTTTAAAGTTGATAAACCGGAATCAGGAATATTATTATAATCCACCGACGGACTGATCTAAACCTAACCTACAGGAATAATTTATATTAAACAGTAAAAACTGTTTAAAATAAAACTATTTTAAAATTAATATTTGGACAGGGCAAACCGTATTCAAAACAGCTGCCATCTAGTATCAAGTAGTGGTAACAAAGACGAAGGCCCGATCCTATTGGAACGACAAAATAAAGCACGTGTAAATCCTTCAATCACGGACGGTCTGAGGATCTGGCCCGCCACAACATTTCTGAATTCCTTATGCGTCAGTAAAAGAGGGCGATATATCATTATCTCTTTCGTAAGCGATGAACCTTCGATAAACAGTATGGCCATACTTAGAAATCGCCGGCGCTGGGTAGCGTAAAGGAATTTTCGCGGCGTCGGGGAGTTTTTGCACCGTTAGGCGTTATCAGATATTAAATGAACGCAACGTCTTGAATTTTAAATTATTCACAGTTACAAAAAGAGTAAAGCATAAAGATGCAAAGCAATGATTATGAGTGTGAGTAAAAAGATAACTTGGTGTACAGGTAGGTAGGGCCGTGGCACTGTGCCTATAATGCAATTTCCCAAAATAAAGAAGTTTTTTTCAGTTACTTAAATTTTTTTTTAAATTACATAAGTAGGCACCTTATCTATTTTACGAGTATAAAGCTAAAATTGAAGATTTCTTCAGAAATAATAAATAAGGGCGTAGTTTACATCTCTAAAACCATGTTCTTTGAAAACACCGAGGAAAACATTTAGTTTTTGAGATATGCCAGTTTTCTTAGGTTTTTAAAAATGTTCCTTCTGTATTGAAATGAATCACTCAGTAGAGTAACATAAAAATTACTCCATGATGTGTAAACTTCTTCCACGTTAAAAAAATCAAAGAGAAGAACACATTTTAGTAATTTATCAATTAAAATATTTAATTAAATTTAACCTTTAGGAGGTCGGTTGTTCATTTGTTTTTAGTTCGTCATGGAAAATGATTTTATTGTGTTTTTTAAATTAAAATAGCTTTAAAAAAGTAAAATCAAGGGAAAGTACTAAACTGCTTGCAACATAATTCGTTTTAAATATAGGTGTATAGTATCAACATTAACTGAAACTGTTTACGGCGTCAAAAGCTTTTGAAATAAAATTGAAAAAGTTTTTCTCTTCAGAACCTTTCGATTACAATATGTCGATCACTCTACCAATTGCGCTACGGAGACTCTGAGATTCTCTTAACTTATAAGGGAAGAGGGACCTCAATGCCTCAAAAACTAAGCGCTCCCGATAAAAATCGTTTTCAGATTCGTAAACTACGATAGAAAATATTATGAAATGGTAACGATTAGAATTTCTTGTTAAAATATTATTTAATATTATTATTATAGAATTTAGATCGATCCTTGAAAGATTGGTTTTTGTCGAGATATAATTTGACCTAGTAGACATACTATTTCTATTATGTTGTTTTTGCCATAAAATGCACTCCCTCTTGTTTAATTTCATTTCTCCGTGTTTTACGGATTCCCTATAATTAGAATCTTATTGCTAATGATTAAATCAAATGGGTTTGATAACTTTAATTTGAGATACTATAATGTTCAAAGGAAAAAACGAGTTTTATTTAAAAAACACGTTGATCATTTGTTTTAGTTATATCTTTCGTGTGACCGACACAGTGGCTCAGAGGTGAGGTACTGGCATTCGACCCTGACGGTCCGGGTTCGATCTCCGGAGTGGGCATACGCATAATAAAAAAGTATGTCCGAAATTTAGCAGAATTAAGAATGCAGGAAAGAGTGTAGAATGTATCTCCCAACCCACCCCATTCACGCCGGTAACCAGGCCAGATGAGATCGGACATCTCGTGGGGTGCGGAAGAAGGTACACACTCCCCAATCGGTAGGTCATGCAATGGCAATAAACCAAGGGTTGATAGGATCGTAGTTCGAAACCCACGTTAAGCTGTAGGTCTCCTTGGGAATGGCCCTGGCAGTGAACGAAAAAGCCTAATTCCAAAGAAGGGCAAGAAATGACAAATCTTTCGTGTGTAGTTTAAATGAAAAAAAATAACCAAATGTAACAAAGAAAGTGTATTTAAAACAAAGCGATTACTGCAGTTGTATTTTTAATTGTATGACAAATTTACACTATGAAATGCCCAACCTATTTTATTGCAAACAAACTATTGCATTTACTTCCTTGGTTTCTTTACTAATTTACCGCTTATCATAAGCCTAGATCTCTATGGTCAATCATTATAAAATGTATACTTTTAAAGAGAAACTGTTTGTGAAATTTTTTAATAAATACTTATTTTATGCACTAGCCTGTGGCGGCGCCAGGGGGAGAGCAGAGTGGGCACTGGCCCACCCTGTAAAGATGGATGACCAAGGGGGTCAGCGGTGGAATTTCCGGGGGGAAGGATGATGAACTCACGGCGAAGGAGGACTTATTTTTAGAACCCACTTTTTATTTTTGACAATGCCCACCCTAAAATAATCGGGCCCGCATGTGCCTATCCATTGAGATTTACTAGCTCCGCCGCTATCTAGCAGGTAACATGCGCATTCTAAACGGCCACTTAAAAGAGGCTTAGCCTAAGTGGATCGGACTGCGCTAAAATTTGCCGTGTTAAATTACGCTTCTTCTTGGCCCGAATTACAAAAAAACTAAGTTGAGTTTTTCTTTTTACCAATGAGTGAGTTTTATGTGGGCGTGGGAAAGTTATTTTCATGCAGAAAAATAATCGAAAAAAAAGATGTCACTGAAAACCGAAACGATAATTACAAGTAAGTTAAGTTCATTGTTAAAATATTGAAAATAATTTTTTTTATATGAAAATAACTTTCTGA
Organism: Polydrusus cervinus; assembly: GCA_935413205.1. Classification (NCBI taxonomy): domain Eukaryota; kingdom Metazoa; phylum Arthropoda; class Insecta; order Coleoptera; family Curculionidae; genus Polydrusus; species Polydrusus cervinus. Next base: position 25,794,412 of record OW284515.1, read on the forward strand.
CAATCTCCAATATCTGTAGAGTCCAAAATTAAAGAGTTTTTTAAAATCCATTAATATACATGGCCAGAATTGGAGCCAAGAGAACGCAATGTTTTTGTTCTAATTTAATATACATCGAACATCATGGAGAATCCCGGGCTGTTGCACTGGACATCTCTAGGGCTTTTGATCGTGTTTGGCACGATGGGCTTCTAAGTAAATTGCGATCCTACGGTATGCCTAATGGATTTTGTTTATGGTTAACCAGCTTCCTTAAGAACCGTTCTCTGCAAGTGGCGATTGACGGGTTTCTCTCAGACACCTTCACCATCAATGCCGGTGTTCCTCAAGGGTCCATATTGTCGCCTACCCTCTTTTTACTATATATTAACGACCTTCTAGTGAAAACCCAAAATCCAATTTATAGCTTTGCTGATGACAGCACACTTGTCTCACCTTTTACCTTGACTCCCCAAACATCCGCTGCCGACGCACATCTTCGCAGGCAGCATGAAGTATTGCGCCTCAACAATGATCTGGAAGAAATCTTGGCTTGGGGTGACAGTAACCAAGTCGAATTTAATGCTAAGAAAACCCAGGCAGCAGTCTTCTCCAAAAAGGTTAACATTGCAGAAACGAATATAGTCATGGCAGGACACACAATTCCCCTGGCACCGTCTATTAATTTGCTGGGGGTCAATCTGGGAGGTAATATGTCTTGGCATGATCACGTTGCCGCAATTGCCAAGGCAGCTGCACAGAAACTTGGTGTACTTTTCCGCAACAAAAGGTTGTACACACCTCATCAACTTTTGACACTCTACAAAGCCCAGATTCGACCATCATTAGAATATTGCTCTTATGTCTGGAGCTCTGCACCCAAGCACACCCTTCGGCTACTGGATTCCATTCAAAGGAGAGCCGTTCGTCTGATCGGCGACCCCGAGCTGACCAAGATCCTCGATAGCCTGGAGTATCGAAGACAGGTTGGTGATTTGGCTCTCTTTTACAGATATTTCCATGAAAGGTGTTCGACTGACATTGCCCACTTGATTCCACCTAGAGCAATGCAAAACAGAAATACACGGCGAACCACTGCCGCTCATCGATATCTTGTTCAGCTTAGTACTCCTCGAACTTCATTGTTCAAGAATTCTTTCATCTGGAGAACGTCATCTTTGTGGAATGATCTTCCTGAGGTCGTGTTTCCCAATGAATACAATCTTCAACGTTTCAAGACCAACGTTAATCGCTTTTTTCGCACTCGCACCGCTCCCAGAGCGCCTTAAAGGATTTTTCCTACAGTGCAGGTGTTTTATCTTAAAAAAAAAAAAAGAAACAAGAAACATAATAATATGTACAAGCACGATATAAGTGTATATTGTGTAAAAGTGGCCCTTATCAGGTTGGATCTTTGGCCAGTCACCCTTTAAGGTGATTAACATCAATGGTGGCTCTTCCATGAGGTCGTTTAGTCTATGACCTTCCACATAAATTGTCTTTTTATTTAACTTCTCAACTTAATATTTATTCAGTTAAAAAAAAAGGGTGTCCGCTCTCAACGCAGGATTCCATAGCATCAAATACTCTACTAACTTTTTAATATTTTTCAAAATTGAGTTATAAGATAAGGAAGCATTAGATCTACAGATTAAAATAATTTTAAATTATACAAGGTGTCCCAAATAGTCGGGGCATATCCAACATACTTTTTTTTAATGGAACACCCTATACAGGGTGTTACAAATTCGACATATCAGCATTGGAATCTCGGAAACCATGGGAGTTAGAGAAACGGTTAAATGGGGGCAACGTTGTGCAATTCGGTGCTGATTATAATGCCGCTTTAAAAGTTTTCAAATTTCGAATACTTCCGATTTTATTCGAAAAAAACCGAAATTTTGCAAAATCGTTTTTATTTTTTCCTGAGCTCATTTGACTAGCTATTTAAAAATAAATGACACTTTGTCATTGCCACTTTTTTTCCTCTACAAAATGACGTTATTAAACTAAAGATCCACCGTTTCGTCTCCGAGTGGCCATCACCAACGTTACTTTTTTAAATACGGACCTGGATTTTTTTAACTGATTTTTAAACCCTCCTACCCTTAAAAAAGTAATGGCGATATTACTTTCTCATAATGATAAATTGTTCTTGTCTTTTTTTTTAAATTCATATTTTTTACACTTCATGTCAGTCCGGTCCTGGCAAGATATTTCACCGCTGGATTTCTTTTTATGGGGGCTTTAAAAAATGTTATTTATAAAAATGACGTAGAGACCATGGAAGAACTCGAGGAACGCATAGAGGTTGCATTTGGTAGAATAAGGAGAAGATCGGTTGAAAGGGCTGTCGCCAAAATTGGAAAAAAAATCGATCGTTGTACTGAGCAAAACGGCAATCTCTTTGAACATTTAGAAAATTAGGATTTATAATTAAGTAGTAAATTTAGCATTAGGTATTAAAATTTTTTTATAAAATAAATTATATTACTTATATTTTAATGTTTTAAATAAAATAAAGTTTTTATTTAATATTGTGATTCGTTGCCAGGACCGGACTGACAAGAAGTGTACAAAATATGAATTTAAAAAAATAGGCAAGAACAATTCATCATTATGAGAAAGTAATATCGCCATTACATTTTGAGGGTAGGAGGGTTTAAAAATCGGTTAAAAAAATCCAGGTCCGTATTTAAAAAAGTAAAGTTGGTAATGGCCGCTCGGAGACGAAACGGCGGATCTTTGGTTTAGTAACGTCATTTTGCAGAGGAGAAAAAGTGACAATGACAAAGTGTCATTAATTTTTAAATAGCTAGTCAAATGAGCTCAGGAAAAAATAAAAACGATTTTGCAAAATTTCTGTTTTTTTCGAATAAAATCGGAAGTATTCGAAATTTGAAAACTTTTAAAGCGGCATTATAATCAGCACCGAATTACACAACTTTGCCCCCGTTTAACCGTTTCTCTAACTCTTATGGTTTCCGAGATTCCAATGCTGGTATGTCGAATTTGTAACACCCTGTATATTATGTTATTTTCTAATTTATAAATTTATTTTGCCGAGTTTAACGAATACAGAATATTTAGGAAATTTTTAAATTCCCTATAAAATTCGACGTATATTATGTATAAATGTCATATGTCTAAATTCAATTGTTTTTCGTATATCGACGAAATATGGCATTGTCAGACTTTAACAGGCTGTAACCAGTGGCGGCGCCAGAATTTTTGGGATGGGTGGGCACAAGTGGGCCCGATGATTTTAGGGTAGGCACGGGTTTTACGGAACACGTGTAGTATCACAACGGACCTAATAGGACTACGTGAGACTGTTTGGTCAGAACCAAAGGTCTGCCACTCTAACCTAACCTAACCTAGGGTAGGCACTACAAAAGTCTTCTAAAATAAGGGTCGCCGCCTCCCCACGCTCTGTAACGCCATAAGCGGGATAAACAAAACTACCCTCTTGTCCAAATAGACGTCTAAAAAAAAGGTAATCTTCGTTCTCTTTCTCTTATTACATCATTAAGTACATCCTTCTATAATACCACTCCTTTCTCATCAAAAATTGCATAGTCAAATACCCCTTCCCCGCGGAAAATCCATCAATTCAATTTTGGGTGAGCACTAGGGTAGGCCTTTGCCAACAGCATTGGAAGGCAAGCAGAGCCATCCAGTCAAGCGGTTTTGTTTTCTCGTCGCTATGGTTACGTGACTTCACTGGCGTCCGAAACGCGAGACGTCACGCGGCAGCATGAATAAATTTGAATTTTAAAGAAGTGCAATTTAAAAATAGATTAGTCGTATACCATTGTTTTATCATAAGTTCGGGACGTTCGGGTATTTATTTTTGATTTACAAAAACTTGCTATGTAAGTACGTAATTAAAATATAAATGAGTCAATGTTTGTTTAAGTACCCGCACTATACCTAGCTCTTCACCATTTTTTAAGACCGCGAGCCGCCACTGATTCAAAGAGACCAACTACAATATTATTATATTTGTTAGAGGTGCTGGTATGCTCAAGAGTGTCTAATAACGATACAGATGGCGCTCCGTGCCACATCTTACTGGTGTGTCCCACCACTGTGCTGCCATAAGCAGCTTTGAGTTCTCTTTGTTTTGTCGGATCCTAGCTCTACTGATGAGTCATGATATGACGAAACGCGTCTAGGGATGGATCTGACGAAATAAAGAGAAATTCTTCTGTATTATTAAAATATTATGAGTGCAATGTTGAGGTAACAAAATGTTGTTTGGTGGGATACCTAAGATTTAACATTTGAATTTCTCCAAGTGGGTCTAAATGGTTGAAAACGACTACACAACATAATTTTTCGCCATATAATTGTTGTGTTATATTATAAGCTCGTAGTGTAGGATAACGTATAGTTCGTAAATAACGGACAATGAATTATAAATACATAATGTCAGTTTTAAGTTAAACATAAATAGAGCATACAGGCATAGTATCCCACCATCACAAAGACTGTACAGTGTACGTACACATCAATTACCTGAATTACCTTTTGTAATGTTTATACGACGACGAAATAGAAGAAGAAAAGATTCTAACAGGAGAAGAGACCTGCACTTCCGAGAAATATGAAACCATGCGGGTTTTTAAAGACACAAATTAGGTTCTATTCTACACTTTCAAGGTTTCAGACAATATAAAAGGTTATATTATAAAACAGTGGTGGCGCTCCAACGATGAACGACTAAGATAGACCAAGTATTTCATTCATAAATGTACTTTTCACCGCCTCGAGAAGTCACTGTTTATAGAGGACATGTCTATGCAGTGGCGGGATTTATATTTATAAAAATAATGATTGATAGAGTTCTTATTTCGATTTAAATAAGTCCAAGAACAAAAATCCAACAACAAATATGTATCCAAAATGATCTTAATTTAAAAACTTTAATAAATAAAAATAACCCCAGCAAGGAAGGCGAACGGATCAAAGGCCCGATAAGTCTTGTGCCGCTTACTAGTCAAGCAGGCGAGAGGCGAAAAGCTCAATTTATTCTTTGATATATGTCAGCGTCTTTGTAAGCCATATTTATTTGAGAAGTTTTTTAAAATCCATTATTGATGGTAGGTATATACCTATGTATTGTTTTTACAGTAACTAATTTAACATTGAAGCATAATTAATTATTATTGCGTAACTTATTAAGAAAAAAACACCATGAAGTTGTGCGGGACATGGGCCTTAGGTTGACACCGCCTCCTGTTTCTGGAAATTTTTGTTACAAGTTACTTTTAATAGGAGAATTTTTTGTTACCACGACCACGCTTTTTTTTTGCTGGTTACCCTATCTTTTCCAGCCTGAAATAGGCTCTTTGAGCGCCCATGATTAGGGGTCCCGGATTACGTAACAGGCCTAGGGCTCCCTTTATCCAAAAAATTAATCCTGCTTGTATCTCAACTATTCAGGGTGATTTCTAAGTTGATACTTCTTTTTAGCTAGATAAAAGGCATTCAAATACACAACATTTTTAAATACCTTTTTTCAAAAAACTGTAAAATAGGCGAGATACAGAAGTAAAAAATCTAAGTGCGGGCCTGGTCATCAAAACGTAGCCTGTTATACTTTATGTTGTTTGTCTTATCTCTTATTAATCATGCAATTTACGGGTCGGTGGTCAGTTTGTTATTTGACAATCCGCTGCGGTTTGTTTTTCTCTCGGTTTTTCTGAAGCAAGTTCATTTTAAATTGGTGAGACATGAAAATGGTAAAATTTGAACACAATGAACTAGTTAGTAGATATGGCGCTAATTTAGGATGAGTGTCGTCAAAGTGCGACTGCTGCTTCGAGATTATACGCAAAACGCTTTCCCTTGCGGGCTCATCCTACACCCAGAAGTTTCCTTACTGTTATTCAACAAGCAAGTTATGCAGAACCGTATTTGATCCATAGTGTAATAAATAAATGTAACCTTATTTTTGAGTTTTTTGAAAATGTTGTTTATTTTAATGCATTCTATACACAGTTAAAAAAGAAGTATCAAATTAGGAATCACCCTGTATAGCTGAACACGGGTAATTGGCAGCTTTTCGGATACTACGAAAAGGATATTAAAAAAAAATAATAAAACATAGCCATTGGGCAAGAAGAAAGCGAATGAGCAACTCAAAAGATTAGACAAGATAAAAACAGATCAAAAGGAAGTATAAGGTTAATAGTATATGTAAAAAGCAATTTACGCACAAATAGAAAAGTTACGCACGACGCCGCGTAGCGGCGAGTGCGTAATTCTATGAGTGCGTAATTGCATTACAACACGTATTACGTACCATACTTTACCTACGACCTACTTATTCACACAACATCATTTAGTTTTAGTTTTTCATCTTAACTGGTAACAATATTATTAATTTAAGAACGTGATAACATCAACGAGAAGGTATATATTGTAATAATTCTACAGTATGATTATTTAAATTTACAAATGTTATTTTTTATAATATTATTTATTCTCATTACAATAATTATTTATAGTTACAGAACAATTATTGAAGACAAAAGGTATATCGTTTCTTTTGCTTGTTGAAGCATAAGTAAGATTTACATTATTAGTTGCCTCAATGAAATTTTCATTAATACTATTAGTACTACTACTAGTACTTGCTATTGCAGATGATATTTTAGACGAATTGTTAGTTTGATTATTTAGGGAATTATCCACATACCCTTCAGCTACGGCTGAGGACTGCCATCCGCCGTGTCTTTTTAAATCTAATAAGTCACCACCCGCGTCAACAAGAATAGTCGCGGACGAGCGTCGAAAACAGTGTCCTGTATAATTCGCTGCTTCTGGTAGTCCCAGATATTTGGCTATTTCTTTTGGAACCTTTCCTAACTTGTTAATACCAACAGACTGTTTGGTACATTTTCCGTTTATATAGTTTAGAAAAAAAGGTAAATTTGGAGCTGTACTTACTGCAGAGCGAATGTTTATATATTTTTTAACCTTTGGGTAAAAATATTCTGACACCACAAAAGAACGTTGCCGTTTAGTTTTTGAATCGGGAATATTAATAATTAGATTCTTCCCTGTGTCTTGGATATCTGACGGTTTTATATTACGCAACTCTTGTTTCCTGCATGCACCGCTTATACCAATTATAAGAGCAACCTAAAAGACGATTTGAAATAAATTTACACATTTAACATTATATTGAGCTCAATATATTACCTTCATAAACAAATGTTTATCATCTGGTGCGTTTTCTAGAAAATCGTTTATATTCTTGCTTGTCAAAATCTTGGATTTTTTGGATTTAAAGCCGTCCGATTTTCTCTTCAGAAGAGCTTGTAATTTGGAGTAGTTTGCAATATCGACATTGTGATTTATATTAATTGTGGCCTTTAACATTGAGTAAAATGACCAAAGTGAGGAAGGCTTCATCGTTTTTGATAATTCTTGGAAATATGCCATCATTACATTCTCGGAAAATGATTTAACGTCGTTTTTTAATCTCCATTCCATAAATCTTTGGTAAGTAAATTTGTATCGATATTCAGATTTCGCCGGTAACAAGTTGTTTTTAGCAGCTTCTGCAATTTCGCTAATATTGGGTGGAGTTAAATTTTCTATTTCACTGTCACTCGACATTTTTTATGTACCTAATCAAACTAATTTCACTTTATAATATTACTCACATACAAATTTGATCTACGATTATGTCAGTTTTTGAATAAGTTTGTTTGTATTGACCGTTGCTAAGCGGTTGCTAGGAAAACTGTGCGATTTTTTTACCAAGCTGTGCGATTTTTTTACCGTGCGTAATGGGAATCTTACATTGATCGGAAACGGTGTGTTTTTAAGTATTTACAGTAGTGGTCGTAGGTAAAATAGTTTAGAAAATCCGAGGATCAAATTAAACTGCAACATAATTGTCGATTTGGCCATTTCTTATTATCGAGCTTATTATGCACCTTCAGTATTTTGCATTAAAATTGACGAAAGGCGATATATTTATTAAATAAAATAAAAAATTTCGTTTTCTGAACCATAGCCAATTTTATGTATTGTATTCTTAGTTGCCTGCTTCATAGGAATAATAACACCGAACGATAATAATCAAATTAGCTCTAAAATTTGTTTTAAAATATTAAAAACAGCTTTCAACTTTTGACATTCGAGATGGTAATTTTTCAAAGTAATGATCACATTTTATAATTCATATAATAGCAACACAGCAACGCTGTAAACGTGATAAGAGAAGTGGTAACGAAATTGATAAAGACAAAACAACGAAATAAGATAATCCCCAAATCCCCAATGTTCCATTTAATTTTTTTTTAAAAATCTAACCATCGACTTAAAAAAGTTTTTTACAACTAAGCTAATAATGGGTATTGTGTGTGCTTCATGCAAAGGCTGTAATCCAAATTCGGATCTCCCTGTGCTGTAAGATCCTTATAACTTTTTCTGTATTATTTGGTTTTATGTCATATTCATTTTTTTACCATTTAAGAAAGATTTACCAGATATGTTGCGTATAATAAAAGTTTTAAGGTCGATTGTCGGGTTGGGGCCAATACAAGTAGCCGCGCGAGGCGCGAAGCAAGAAGATACCCATCGTGAACCTGAACTTGGGCCCGTGGCACTTGCGCAGTAGGGAAAAATTATGCAACCGACACGATATCTAACAGATCGTAAACAGAACCGGCTCGCCGTTATTTGTATTCTTATTCGTCGCCATCTTTTGTTTCGTTCGTTCGTGTGTGGTTATAATTTCCAAGTTTTGGGTGTTAATATTTATAAAACTTTACTTTAGACATTTTTTTTTGTTAGTTTGTAAGTTGTTAGTCGTTTCCATCTTTTTTTACATTGTATTCGTTTGGATGTTCCGTGTGTGATTGTGGAAATTATTTTTAAGTTTTGGGTGCAAATTTAGGTATAAAACTTTACCAGACATTTTGTTATTGTTAGCGACTTGTGTCTCAAGATGGGTAGAAAAAAGTGCATTATCCTTTTTTGCACGATTCTCGGTTCAATACCATAAATAAGGTATTTCAGGTATGTAAAATATTGGTTACTTAGTTTTATTTGACCATAAACTGTACACACCCGAACTAACGGGTGAATTTAAATAAAAGCTTGTAAAAATATTTTGAAAGTCGGTCCTTTCAAATGTTTACATCAAGAAGCAAATTTCCGAGCTGCGCAAACTCAACGGACCCTGATCATCTACCTACAGGGGTGTCATCATTAAATTATGGTATTAGCAATATAGTGTATATTGTATATGTGGTTGGGGCCCCGTTGAAAACAACACTGCACACTACGTTCTAACCAAAACCACCAAGCCTAGTGATGAGTATTTGATGCTGAAAAAAAAAATATATAATTTTTTTGGATAATTCGTTGTTACGCATTAAAAAATCACAAAAAGATGCCTTGATGTAACATTATTACTTTCTATTTCTTTCTGCACTGAGTATTTCACCAGTTCTTTTCATTCATAATGTAATGATGAATTGACATCGACAATTATTCAGGTCAGAGATACAATTAAATTATCATTTAATAATGTGTAGGACAGTGTAGGTGGTCATTAACAAGTTCCTTTTATTTTTGTAATTGCCCATAAAAAAAGATATAGATAGCTGTCGCTGCATTTTATTTATGCCATACCGATGACGTGAATAACATGTAATCTGTTCTATGACTAATTTAATTTATACTTTAAAAAACATGTTATAGTTGATAAGTTTCTATGGTTGTTTGTTAAATTATACAACTATACATGCCCGAGTATAAAAATTTGTAATAAAAGGGTAAAAAAAGTTACGTCGTGGCGCTGGCTTTTATTTTATCCGTGTAATATCCGGCAATATTTCTGTGTATGTAGAGGACTGGGACCGAAAAGTTAATCGTATATCATTGAAGATCTTTTCCGCGAACGCATTCGTTACCGATTAATCGTAAATTGGATCGCTGTATAAGCATCCCATATAACCGTCCTAAAAGTAGAGATTTCACATTATATTAGCCCCTTATGGGAAACCGAAAGCACTGCTTTTATACGAATGGAAGCGAGTGAGAGAGGCGGTAGGCAGTAAGCTAGAAAGAGATGCAACAAATACACGTGACTCGCGACCTGAACCTCCGTCAGCCATCCGCCCGCGTTTGTTAAATGCATTGGTGCCAATGTTCAAGTTTTGTCGTAGTTTAAAAAAATACTACGCGTTATCGATATAGAACATGTATATATAATTTATTAATTAGGTTAGCTAGTATCATATTATTTACATAATAGTTATGACTTTTTTAGCAATACTTATATGGGTTCAATCCAGTGGATGTTATATTTATAATCTGAATATAAAACGCATGTGGATGAACTTTATTCATAATAAAGATATTAGGTTTTTCACCCATTGCTTGCTTTTGCTATAATAAACGGTTGTCGGAAAAAAAATGGAGAAGTGGAGATGTCCACGTACACGTAATTTAAGTGTAGTGGCGATGTCAACTGTATTGAAAAGTATTAAAGTCAATTGTGAGAAATACAATTTTTGTCTATATACCCTGTTTTAAATGGCTTTGCACGCCACTGCGTGGCGGTCCGAGTTCGATCCTCGGAGTTAACATACGCACAATAAAAAAAAGTATGTCTGAATTTTAGTAGATTTAAGAATGCAGGGAAGAGTATAAAATGTATCATCTCTCAACCCACCCCATTCACGCCGGTAACCAGGCCGGATGAGATCGGATATCTCGTGGGGTGTGGAAGAAGGTACACACTTCCCAATCGGTAGGTCATGCAATGGCAAGAAACCAAGGGTTGATAGCCTTTAGAGGGTGTCGCATGACTGTGGATCGTGGTTCGGAACCCACGTTAAGCTATAGGTCCCCACGGGAATGGCCCTGGCAGTGAACGAAGAGGAGGCGGAGAGTGCCCAGTTGACACTTCAAATTTTTTCCAAAAATAAACTAAAAACTACTCTCGCAACGTAATTCTTAATGTCTTAAAACCACACGCTTCCACAACCACGCAACGTTTGTTGAACCTCAAAAATTACTCGCAACTAGTCAGAACAGTTTCTTTTTCTTCGTCCTTCATACAAGTGTTTATTTTAGCTTGGTTGGATGCAGTTTTAACTGAATAAATATTAAGTTGAGAAGTTAAATAAAAAGACAATTTATGTGGAAGGTCATAGACTAAACGACCTCATGGAAGAGCCACCATTGATGTTAATCACCTTAAAGGGTGACTGGCCAAAGATCCAACCTGATAAGGGCCACTTTTACACAATATACACTTATATCGTGCTTGTACATCATATTATTATGTTTCTTGTTTCTTTTTTTTTTTTTTTTTTTTAAGATAAAACACCTGCACTGTAGGAAAAATCCTTTAAGGCGCTCTGGGAGCGGTGCGAGTGCGAAAAAAGCGATTAACGTTGGTCTTGAAACGTTGAAGATTGTATTCATTGGGAAACACGACCTCAGGAAGATCATTCCACAAAGATGACGTTCTCCAGATGAAATAATTCTTGAACAATGAAGTTCGAGGAGTACTAAGCTGAACAACATATGGATGAGCGGCAGTGGTTTGCCGTGTATTTCTGTTTTGAATTGCTCTAGTTGGAATCAAGTGGGCAATGTCAGTCGAACACCTGCCATGGAAATATTTGTAAAAGAGAGCCAAATCACCAACCTGTCTTCGATGCTCCAGGCTATCGAGGGTCTTGGTCAGCTCGTCTACAACTGCTTCGGTGGTTCCGTGATGATGCAGTTACTGAAAATTCCAGGATGAGAGTTTATGGGTTCAAACCCAACGGCTGGTAAACCGGTTTGAACCCGATGAATTTTAGTTAAAAAATATAGGTGATGTCCGGCGTCATTCGCGTGATTTGAATCCTACCGTTCGCTGTAGGTCCTTCTTGTTCTAGAAAATCCAGAAGAAAGGCATGTAGATAAAACGACACATTGTACCAAATAAGGTAAAAAACATGTCACTAGACCTTTGCTACCTCCTTTGGAGAAGTTCAAAATGCAGAGTATTTTTTAAAGCGTCAAACACCTCAAGTATAATTTAGATTTCAATAGGAATTATAACGTACATTAAAAATAGCCCAAGTAGCCCTAAAACACTGGTCCCCAAAACCTGGGGTAGGTACTAACTTGAGCACTTATTTTATAATTTCTTTTTCAGAAATTATTTACTTTTTTGGCTGTTTTTTTTTGTGGCGGGCGATGCCCTTTGGTTATGTGGGTATAACTAAAAAATATTTCAAGATTATCTGCACACAATTTTTTGAGTTATTCGAAAAAATATGTACCGCATAAGTGCCCAACTAGCCCCATTTTATGGTACTGCCTTTTCTGATTAACCCTGTACAATTACAAAAAATGTTTCGTTTTTCTAGTTGTGTCAATTTTCAAAATGTATTCAATAGTTTTGAACAATTCATATTATTGTCCCATGCTGTATGTAACTGAATAACATACTTTCCACGAGAAAATTAACTTTATATAAAAGCTGTTTGGATAATGGCTTAGGTACAACTTGTAATTTTCATAACTGTACCTACATTATGCAGCAAGTTGCTCTTTTAAAATACAGAGGAAGTAGGTATGACGTTTTTATTATTCTTTAAATTACTGTGTATAGGTCATAGGTACAAGCAATGAGATTGGTATAATAAATAGTTGGTTTAAATCTCAGTTTAAATTCATTAACTTTTTTATACATTATTATTCTATTAATTCTTTTTTATAAATTATAATATAAGATATGCAGCGTGCCCCAAATTTGAGTCTTAGCAAGGGCGCAAATTTGGGAAAGCCCCTGACCTAGGAAAAAGTTTGGAAAAAAACTGGACAACTTTCGTGGGTTGAGTTTCCATGTAGTTTTTTTCTCAACATTTTCCTGTTTTGAGATTCGAAATCAGCAGCAACAAAGTTTATAAAACCTTTTTCTCCACGACCATTACTGAATGCAATAATTCCAAAATCATTTTTGATAATAGAATGTAAAAATTCTCGCTCTTGAGTTGGAATATTTATTCTGAAACACTTGCTTCTTATGCGTTTTGCGTGTATTTTCATTCCATAACAAGATACGGAATGAATATTCTGTAATTGATCTAAACGACATAGGTTGCCATGAATTTCGAAACTGTCAATGTCAGCAGACAAATTTTAGTGCAAGTCTAAATATGAGTGAAAAATCGGATGAATCATATATAGAACTGGATAATACTCCACCTGAAATTACAAATATTGCGAATAGTATTTTTGGTCGTGGAGAAAATATAGTCTGCTACTCGGTTAGAATGAAAATTCGATACTCGCTACGCTCGCGTTCGGAATCTTCCACTCGGATCAAATTTTCATTCCAACCTCGTTACAGAATCTACTATTACTACATCATAATCTTCAATTCTCGCTGCCTTAAATTCTAATAATTAATTAATAAAGCATCGAAATTGAGACAAACTGTATATTACATATAGTAGGTATACTACTAAACTTATCAACGCTGAAGTTTACAAAATGCTATAAGGTACAGCGAATTGGTCGAGGAATTTATATAATGTATGAAAATGCATTTTTATATATAGAGCCCAGTAGGTCTGAGCAACACTGTACTTATACCAGCGTGAAGCGCGGCATCGTTTCCTGGCTTACCCATCTATTTCATAATTGAAATTTTAATACAAAAATTTTACCAAAGTGTTCACGACAACTTCTAGTTTGGCGGATAATATCTTTTTTTTCAAAAAAAAAAATAGAAAATTGATTTTAAAGTTTCAATTATATAGGTTTTGTAATTAAAAAAAGAAATTTTATTGCCATCGCCAGACGCAGGTAAAATATGTGCGATGTGGTGGAAATGCAGTATTTGTTCGTGATGACTCATCGACTACTGTTTTGCTCTTAAGACAAAATGCTTATGCGCAAAACTGAGATGCTGCTAAACCTTTTTATCGTAAGAAAATATTTTATAAAATCTAATAAGCCAATCAACAAATTTCTTTATTACTGCTTTCAAAACAAAAAACAATCGTAAAAAAATCCTGACATGTTGCAGCACACGTTTGTCGCCTTATAATATAAATATATATTTTTTTTAATTATAAATTTTGAGAGATATTAATTACATTTTTTTGCGAGAACTATAAAGAAGCCGTCACCGACGTACACTTGCGGGTATTCGTTCAATCACACGCCTCGACGACGGTGGCGGATTTTTTATAGTTTCTGGCAAAATATGATATCTTTAATTTAAAAAATAATTATTATAGGGCGAGTTTTTATTTCGATTTAAATTCATTTAAAAATGAAAATCAACTTTATTAGAAATTTATCCAAAATTATCTTATTAATTTAAAAATATTAGATAAGTACTAAATAAAAATAGCCGCATAGCCGCACCTTTGTGCGCCTTCCTTTGAAGGCGAACGGATAAAAAGGCCCGACAAGCATTGTGCCGCTTACGGCGCTTACTAGTCTAGCAGGTGAGAGGTGGAAATCTCGATTTTTTCTATGATTTACGTCGGCTTCTTTGTATGCCATATTTTTTTGGTAAGTTTTTTAAAATTACTTTTTGATTTTATGTTTATGATATGATATAAACTTATTTTAAGACTCGTTTCTAGACTTAATAAATACTAATATTATTGTGTTTGTAGTAACTAATTATTTTCTTTATATTATTAAAGCAATATTTTATTATTTTGTAATTTATTAAGGGCGGCCATGGGAGCCCATAGGGGGTGGGTAAGGGGGGGCCTAAATCGTGGGGATTTTAGATGTCACTTTTGACAGAAGTTTTTGATAACAAATACCGCGGCCACGTTTTTTTAACTGGTTATTGCCCTCCCTTTCCCAGCCTAAAATTGTCTATATGGACGCCCATGATTACGGGCCTAGGCCTAGGAGTGCGTAACAGAGGCCTAGGATCCCCTATAGCCAAAAACAGGCTCTGAACATAGATGATAATTGCAAAGTTATGTGCAAAATTTGCGTTTTAGCCCCATTACTTCCACCATGCACACATCGACACATGATCAACAAATAATGGATGGTGCATGCAAAAATACCCAAAATGTAGTGAAAGTGCTTAGCTTTCTTTATTCGCACGAGATTTAATAATTTTTAAGTTATTGTTATTTATTTTTATTGTTTCCATATTCCGCTCCGGTGCGTGTCAACAAAATTAACTACAGCTTACCTTCGGTAAAATCCCTATTCCTGACAATGTTAGTACTGGCTGCACACGTTTTATTAACAACTAAACTTAGAAGAGTCACAATAACTATACGAATCATAGTCTTACTACATCACTTGTTCCTCACCATTGTATGTAATATTTGGTTTAGATTTGATTATGCACCAACAGCATATTTATATTTTATCACTTGTTTAAATCAACCAAATGCAACTTTCCTCATCAAAAGACATCGAGGGAACCCGCACCTAACTATACAAAACTTTCGGCAACAGATGGGTACCACATCAAAGAACTAACGCGAAAGTCGTACTGGCAGTACGTTTAAGAGCGAAAGTACTACAGCATCCAATACTGCGGTAATTTTTCAACTAAAGTTAAAAAATAAAGAGCGCGCTATGCCGTAAAGTTTGAAGGCGCAGTGATGCCAGATGGGTGAGATGGGTCGCTGCTATGGGTCCAATCAGTTAACTAAATAAACCTAATGACAGAGCTGCGATACCGAGTACCTATTTAAAGTTTGTACTTATAGGTATCTACATAGTATTTTAAATACCCACTGAAAAAAAATCGGTAGGTACTGGCGCTCCTGGTAACTGCATTTTTAAGTAATGGCTTATGATAACTGCTGAGCCTCCCCTCTTGTCCCGGTCAATCAAACCGACCAACCTATATTAAAAAAGAAGAGAAAACCTGGATACCCACTGCTGATAGTGGCGGCTCGTCAGGTGAAGTAGGTGAAGGGGCTCTTCACCAAAAATAATAAAACCAGCAGGAAATTTTTTCGACAATATTAAATATTAATGTACCAATACAGCTACCATTTTAGCCCTAAAAAAAATTATTATGTTCGAATTAATAATATTAATTTAATCCGTATGTAGCTATGCATAAAGGGACCACGGTTAACTCCGATGGACAATAATTTATAAACACTCGTGCATTTTGGTGCGCGCCAGAGTAGCAGTGAAGAGCAAACATCCAGTCAAGCGGCTTTGATTTCACCGTCGCTACGGTTACGTGACGCCAGTCACGCGCCAGCATGGAAGAATTTGCATTATGATGAAGGGCAATTTAAAAATAGGTCAGTTGTCTGCACCATTGTTTTAGCATTGGTTCGCGGTATTTATTTTGAGGCTTTGCGAAACTTACGGTTATAGATATCGTTTTTACGTGATTTACTGTGTGATTAAAAGTTTTGTTTTTATTTTTCAGATAACTCAGTAGTGTACTTAGTTGTGTGTTTTAAAAATTAATCCAATTAATGACATATTATGATAATTTGTTGGAAACTCCATTCAGTCGTTGCACAGATGAGGATAGGAGAGACGTTTTGTTACACGGGCGACCTACTGGAATCCTAAATATAGATTTTAAAAAACAATTTAAAGAAAATGGCAGATCCTATAAAATTAATTTTAAGTGTTCCTGGTTTTCAGAATATAATTGGCTATGTAGTAGTGCCGCCTTACAAAAACTGTTTTGTTGGTCGTATTTACTCTTTTCGAATAAACATTGCGTTTGAAATAGGGACGGATTTACAGATTTTTTTAATATTACTCGATCGTTGCGTAAACACGGGGATTCTGGAGAACACTTAAAATGTCAGTTAATGTTAAGAAATTTTGAACAAAATCAAAATACTATTGCCGATGCTTTAAAAGAAGACGCTAGACCTCAACCGAAGAATCGATCTGATTTACAAAAACTACCTATGTATGTAAGTACGTAATTAAAATATAAATTAATCAATGTTTGTTTAAGTACCCGCACTATACCTAGCTCTTCACCATTTTTTAAGACCGCGAGCTGCCACTGGATAGTGGTCTGAACCCAGGCGCGGATCCGGGGGGGGGGGCAGTTTCGCCCCCCTCTGAGGCTTACCAAATTGGTGGTTTTTTACTGTGAGCCTTGAAAATTGTGGCGCGTGTGAAGGGTCAGAATTTTTGTTAGAAGTCACTTTTGAGAGGAAGAAGATTTTTAGAGACGGGATAAGCTCTTTTTTTTTAGAAGTCACTTTTTCAACTATATTCTTGCCTTTCAAAAGTGAAATGCATAATATGCATTAAATTATATACAAAGTACAAAATACAAGAACTTCTAAAATGTGGGTAAAACCTAAAAGGTTACCCTTATACAGGGCCACAGACGAAAATTTTGTAAATATTTAACAGGTATACCTGGTATTTTAGAAGTAATCTAAAACGTTTTAATTTTGTTAAATATTTTTAAAAAACTTTAACTTACTCTCGGGGGATATCGAATAAACCCTCAACCCGTAGAAATGCCCCTGTTTGCAGGCAGCATGAAAAAAAACACGTAAAAATCCTGGCAGTCTTACTTAGTGCAAGAAATACCAAATAATAAAATGGGTCTTTAATTAAAGAATGCACTGTTCCTATGCAAATGACAATGGCATATTATTTTTCAGGTAACTATCCAGAATAACTAATATTTACTGGGTTCAGGGACGGTTTTACGGGGGGGGGGGGGCTTAGAGGGGCCCAGGCTCCCCCAACATTGTTTAAAGATATCTCGAGAAAAATTATTTAGTATATTTACATGAATAGCGAATTGCTTACTCATTAATTTCATGCCAACAATGAACTTAAAATTTTAAAAATGTTGCCTACACCTCATTTTAAAACCTACTTCCGGAATCCTGGTGCTCCCCAATATTTTGGGTCTAGAACCGTCCCCGACTGGGTTGTATGCGAATCATTTGAGCAACACTCTCCTTGCAATATGGGCACTTAAGGTTATTAAAGAACTATAAGCGAGTCATAGGAGGCTCCTGTCACAAACGCTGGGGAAAAAGGACAATTTTCTTTTTAGTTTAAATAAATATGACTGTACGTAAAGTATTAATTCGAGTTGTAATGCAATTACGCACTCGCCTCTCTGTGCATAATTTTTTCATTCGTGCGTAATATGCTATTTACAACACTATATACTAGTACTATTAATTGAATGATGGAAGACTTGCATTTTCTTTATTTGTTTTAAATCACAACGTTTCAACTGGTAAGTATCTACAGTCGTCTTCAGGTGAATACCAAAATTACTGTATATATGTATTAATTGTTTATGCCAATAAGGCAAAAAAGGCCACCATCTTCAGAAGAAGATATGCAGTTAATTATATCAAGAAAAAGTAAAGTAGGTTATCGATACTTCGATCTCAGGCAAGAATTTCACGATCCGGCCCGGCACGAGCCGAAATTTTGCGACGCGGCCCAGTCCGGCCCATCAACCAAATCTGAACAGCCCGGCAGGCCTGACAAGCCCGACAGACCTGACAAGCCCGACAGACCTGACAAGTCCGACAAACCTGACAAGCCCGACAAACCTGACAAGCTCGGCAGGACCTGACAAGCCCGGCAGGCCTGACAAGACTGGTACTGGTTCTTACATGTTTATCAAAAAAAATACCGGTACTTACACCTGGCTTTAAAAATTAAAATTTAAATACTGAGAAAACAAAACATAAATAGAACCCTTCTTCCACACAAAAGGTCTTTGCTGTAACCTACGGTCAGGTGGATTATTATCGGTACGTGTTAGTCAATAGATATGGATTTAAAACACTTTTTCAACGGGATTATTAATCCTTGTAATCGGATTAACCCTCTGTCACACGTTTTGCTAATGCACACGCAGAGGAAAAGGCTATCTGAGGTTTTTATATATAAATATCTGCTACTTTTATAAGTACTTAATTTAATATTTGAATATTACTTCCATGAACTGAATACTTACGTACGTAAGTACGCACTAAATGTGTACCTACTTATCTATATCTACTTGTTTTTATAAAAAATATTGGTAAAGTCCGTACAATTGCTGGATGCACGTCACAACTTCTGGCGTAATTTTTTATTCGAGTCATGTCGTTGATTAAATCGTATATTTTTTCAATTCTGTCAGGAATCAGGATTTAATTTAACTTAAAAATGAGCATTTCTTCTTATGCTGAATAATAAGGCATATTATTTCAGTCAACTGCGTGGATTATTAACAGACCTACCTCATTTTTTGTTTCTGTTATGATTATGTATTTGCGAGTTGTGATGTGCACCCAGCCAGTAATTGGATACACTATTTGACCATTGACCAGGTCTATTAGTGATGGAGCGTGGATTGAGTAAACGCATCAGTTTCCTTCTTATGCTATATTTACGAAAACATCAGGCAACATAGCGTATTTAGCTCTCTTCCGTGACGGTGTGCGGTGCGGAATCGGAATGGGTAAGTGGATGCCGATGGGTCTCGATCGTGATCACAAAAGAACCTGTTGGTTTATGTTCATTGAACCACCTTATATTTTACTTTAGGCCTCTAACTCTAACCCTTATTCCCAGAATTATGCTACACTACAAAAAAATTTAGATATTTTACTTTTGGTCACAAATGGACCCACACAAATTACTGTAAAATTACAGGAACATTTCGATCTTATTTTCCTACATATACAGGATGTCCCAGATAAGGATGCACTCTACAAGGATCTCGTAAATCATACAGAGATGGTTAAATTAGAAAAAAGTTGCGCCCAACTAAATTCTGCAACATTGTGTTTTCAAATTTAAAAAAATCCGAATCCTTCCGAAAATATTTGGGCAAAACCGAATTTTCGCAATTTAATTTTTATTTTTTTCTTACTATTTGAAGAGATAATGTTAAAATAAAGTTCACTTTCCCATTGCTATTTTTTCTCGTCTACAAGTTGACTTATATACCTTGATTAAGCGACTTAAAACAATAATTAACACATATAACCTTCTACAGTGACGTATTTAGGGGGGCGGGCTGCCAGGCTGATGCGCGATTGGCAAGAGTGTTTCTCGATCGTCATAGTGGCACTAACAACTAAGCTCGAGCTGTCCTCCAAGCCGGCTATGTACTGTACTCGAGTTGCACCGATAGTTTGTTGAAAACGACGTTTCTACTCACTCGCCACACACAACGGAATAATTATTGTCTTATCTGGTTTTTATAGATTTCCGTTTACACGTTGCTAGGTAGTTTAGAGTTGTGTGACGAAAAAATAGTATATTTATTTTCAATTGGCAGTGACAGTAAACATTTATAAACCTAACCACGAAATCGGTTGGTCACTCCTCACTATTCTACTTGGTCTAGCAGTAACGATGCAATTACACAGGTTTAGAAGAGACTATCGAAAATTCATTTTTATTGATGAAGCCGCCTAAAAGGAAAAACATTTTCTTCGAAATATCTACACCTGCTAACTCGACGTCATCATGGGTGAGTCATATAGGGAGTGAGTGAGTCCATCGACAAAAAAATATTAAATATATGGGTAGTTCTCTGGATAGAGCCATTTTTACACAAGCGCCGAAAAAAATATATTCTAACGTTTTTTCTGGCTTTTCAATCAGTAAAACAGATTTTTTTTTTAGAATAACCCATTTTTTTAACTTGTCGGGCCAGGTAGATGCCGGAAGCTGTTTGATGTCGGCAAACTTTATAAATGAATTTTTGATGGCCCCTTCTATACTAACAGGTCTGCATTCAGCCTGCATTTGATTAAACACGTCTTATACTTAAACATATTTGTTTTCATTTTCGACCAGTTGAAGATAATATACAAATATGTTTTGCTCTTTCGCTTAATTGATTTTATAAATAATAAATATAGTAAAAATATATTTTAGAAACGAATTAAACAGGCTAGCAGAAATATAGCAATGAAAATTATTTTTATTAAATTGAAAAAGTTTAAGTAGTATAATAAAGTAGTTTTTACTTTTATCTGATTACGCGTCTTGATAATTGTTACCATAAAGATTAGGTCAATTCGGTGGATAAATAAGTAGGTATTATGAAGAATTTTAACAATAATTAACTAACCAGCATCTTTGACTGTGACATTAATGACACTGGCAGGTATTATTTTTTTAAATTCAAAGTTGCCTGATTAGTAAATCAAGAATTAAGCTAACTCGGCCACCTTGTAAGAAAACTATTTCTGCCGATGTCATTTCTACCACTGTCAAAGTTGCTGGTTAGTTAATTTATTGTTAAAAATCTTTATGCAGCCCGACATTATTATATTATATATGGTTTTATTCTTAAATTGAAACCCGAACCCTAAAAAACCTGGTTAGAAAATATGAGCCCCCTGAACATATTTTCTGGCTATGCCACTGACCTGTTAATATTCTGGCAAAGCAGCAACTGGCTGGCTATTCGCAAGTCGTGTTTGAGAAGGAATTGGCGCTAAATTTAAAAGTTTCCGCGTTTTTAGAATATGACGAATGTACCCCATTGCCGAAAGTACCCTACTCTCCCCTGCTTTGATTTTTTAAAGCTTCCTAAAGGTATCTATATTAGTCGACTCCAAATTGCGCAACATCGCCGCAATTTAATATTCGATATATCTTCTACGGTTTACAAATATAACATTGTCATAACTTTTCTACTGTGATTGACCTACCAATCGCAGGTTCGTAGGCAGTGACCCTAATTCGATAAAATAAGTAACTAAAAATTGCAGCACTACAAAATGACAAGGATGAATTAAAATAACTGTCTTAAAAATATAAACTCATTTATTTTTTTTTAATTATTTTTTTTACAAATTACCAAATAGGAAACAAACAAGTGCCTTTTCAGCTAGTATAAAACAATACTTTAATTACTTTAAACATTATTTATTTACGTGTACGTTGCATTTTTTCCCTTATAAATATTACTTTTTCACTGTACCTGCGCCCACCGATAATTTGGGTTTAAACGCTTGTTCTAGTGCCTTAGCTTTCGATTCAAATGGACTTTCATAAATAACCCATGGATCCTGAGCAACTAATGCGTCACTTTCATCTGATGGGACTTCACTGTCTTGAGCAACTGCCGATCGCCTGCGACGGTTTTCTACAGCTCCATCTCCACCATATAGATTTTGATAGTATTCTGCTTGTTCCTGATTATTAAAAGATTGTTCACCTCCGTATTGCGCCTGATAGTTTACCCCTTGATCGCCTCCAACATACTGGGCTTGATAGTTTGCTCCTTGATTACCTCCAGCATACTGGGCTTGATAGCTGTCCCCTTCTTTCTGACCACTAAATTGGGTTTGAATATTTGTTCCTAGGCCCTTATATTTCGATTCCCATGGACTTTCGTATACCGCCCAGGGTTGTTGATTATTGTCTGATGGATCTTGAGAAACTGCGTTCCCTTGATTTTGTGCAGATCCACCTCCACCATATAGGTTTTGATAATATTCCCCTTGTTCGCCTCCACTATATTGGGCTTGATAGTCTACTCCTTGATCACCTCCACCGTATTGGGCTTGATAGTTTACCCCTTGATCACCTCCGCCGTATTGAGCTTGATAGTCTACTCCTTGATCACCTCCACCGTATTGGGCTTGATAGTTTACCCCTTGTTGTCCTCCACCATATAAGGCTTGATAGTTTACTCCTGGTTCCTCTATATTAGAAGAACCACTGCCTTCTAGCTCCGAATTACCTGATAATTGGTTTTGCCAAGATCCTGCACCATTGTTTTGGAAGCTTTGTCCAAAGGCCTTATATTGCGATTCCCACGGGTTCTCGTAAATAGCCCACGGTTGCTCATTATTATCCGATGGAACACTTTCGTCCGATGGGATTGAATTCCACTGGTTTTGTGCAGATCCTCCTCCACCGTATAGGTTTTGATAATATACTCCTTGTTCCTGATTATTTAAAAATTGTTCACCTCCACCATATTGAGCTTGATTGTTTATCCATTGTTTCTGGTCATTGAGTGATGAACTTCCTGCGTGTTTATTTTTAAGATTTTCAAATATTTCTTTAATATTAAACTGTGAATTATCAAGACTTCTTGTATATACAAGAGTATATCCAAAAAATAAAGTACAAATAAAAACTTTACAAAACATATTTAATTTTAATTGACACAACGATTGGTTTTAAATTATTTAAATTTTACTGTGTGTCGTTACCAATCTTCTAAGGTTTTTATACTACTTCTTACAAAATTAATACGAATTATGTATCACCTAAATAAATATTTAGACAGAAATTTAATTTTTAATTAAATACATAATGTTGACAAAGACAAAAATCACAATTTTGTTATAAAATATCTTTCAGTATCGGACTAGGAGGAGAATTTAAAAAATTAGAGTATTCTAAATTCTATCATCCCCAATCATTAATTTATTCTTGCTATTAAAATTAGTTTCCATTGCTGTGTATCTACGGGGTACATTTCAGATTTAAAAAAGGGGGTTCAACAACAATCTTTACCTTACCAAAAACAACGTCGCACGCGAAAAGTTTTATTACACCTTTTTGAAAATTGACAAAAGATATAACTGCCTTGGATTTAGAAGCATTTTGTGATAAAGATTTTTTCGAGAATTATCCTTTCCTATTATAATATGAAATCAGAATAAACATTATTTGATCTACATCCTTCAACCATAAAAACGTCTGTTAAACCTTCAAAACCACTTCCGGTTTAACAGGAAGTGAACTCTAATTTTAAATAGAAATCCGTCATTTTTATTCGATGCTTAAATTCTATAGAAAATTACCATTTCAATGACATATCACACATTATCATTTGACTGATAGAAGAGTTTTGGACTTGTATTGTCTTTGTTTTATATCACAACGTTTCAATTGGTAAGTATCTCCAGCCGTCTTCAGGTGAATACTAAATAAGTAAAGTAAATATCGCTCTATTTATACTAGCTCTAGATGCACTGAAGCATGACTGAGATGGATGCAGTCATGCGTTTAGTTCGTGTGCGGTATTTTAGGTTTACATCTACCTAACAAAGGTTTCCAGATATTTCTCCACGACCGTTACTGAATGTAATAATTCCAAAATCATTTTTGATAATAGAATGTAAAAATTCTCGCTCTTGAGTTGGAATATTTATTCTGAAACACTTGCTTCTTATGCGTTTTGCGTATATTTTCATTCCATAACAAGATACGGAATGAATATTCTGTAATTGATCTAAACGACATAGGTTGCCATGAATTTCGAAACTGTCAATGTCAGCAGACAAATTTTAGTGCAAGTCAAAATATGAGTGAAAAATCGGATGAATCAGATATGGAACTGGATAATACTCCACCTGAAATTACAAATATTGCGAATAGTATTTTTGGTCGTGGAGAAAATATGGTCTGCTACTCGGTTAGAAAGAAAATTCGATACTCGCTACGCTCGCGTTCGGAATCTTCCACTCGGATCAAATTTTCATTCCAACCTCGTTACAGAATCTACTATTCTTATATCTAATGATGGCTAACTAAAACAATCTGGGTTCTGGTATATGGTAGCAGCTTCCTTGAACTTCCTCCAATGTGGTTGTTTATGCAGGATTTGAGCTTCTTTCCACTTGATGTGATGATCGTGTGTCCAGGCATGGTCAGATGCACCTGATTTTTCGGTTTCTCCTTTAAGCGTGTTGTTTCTATGTTCCTTGACCCTAGTTTTAAGTGGTCTTAGAGTCTCTCCAATGTAAGATCGGCCACATTCGCAGGGGATCTGGTAGAGACAGTTCTTCCTGTCTTTTTGACTTGTTGGTTTCGTCAGGTGGCTTCTTAAAGTATCTTTCGAGCTGAATACCGTATTGATGTTGTATCGTTGTCCTAGTCTTCTAATTTTCTCAGATACTCCTTTGACATACGGAATGTTGAGTGTTGATTCTTTTGTGTATTTGGCCGATTCTTGCGATTTTCCAATAGTTTATCAACTAAATGCATGGGGTAGCCTTTTTTGTTGAGGTCGGTCTTGATGTAGTTGGTTTCTTCTTTGAGGGCTTGAATTACGGATGGTAATTGCACCAGCGTTCTTACTATGCCATGTTTTGTGCTGTTTGAGTGATTTTAAATTTAATTCAGATATTGACCTGTATGCGTAGGTTTCCTGTACACTGAAGTATGGATGGTGTTGCCACTTTTCTTTACTTTCACATCTAGGAAAGGTAATTAATTGTTTTCTTCTCTCTCCATGGTAAATTTAATTGTCGGCGTCAGGCTATTAATGTGATGTAGGAATTCCCTGAGTTCGTCATCGTTTCCATTCCAAATAATGAAGGTGTCGTCCACATATCTCAGCCACGCTTTTGGTTTCTTTTTGCTTCTTTTATTGCTTCAGATTCAAACCATTCCATGTAAATGTTGGCGATTATTGGTGAGAGAGAAGAGCCCATCGGTAGTCCATCCACTTGGCTGAAAAACCTATCTTTTTCCTGGAAGTAAGAATGATCGAGGCAACATTCTAATAATTCCATGATGGCCTTGATAGGTAGCGGTGTTCTTTCATGTAGTCTGCTTTTGATAATCTTTGGTGCATCTTTTACAGGGACGTTAGTGTAAAGACTTTCGACGTCGAAGCTGACAAGTTGATCTTCTGGTTGTATTTCCATGCCGCCTATAAATAGAGCTGTAGTTACTTTGCTTATAGACGGCTGGAGATACTTACCAGTTGAAACGTTGTGATATAAAACAAATAAAGACAATGCAAGTCCAAAACTTCATCAGTCAAGAAACATCATTGTCTCAAACCTTTAAACAGACACATCATTTGTTTTAAAAATGTCCGCCTATTAAAAATTAGAGTCCTGTTAAACCGGAAGTGGTGTTGAAGGTTTAACAGACTTTTTATGGTTGAAGGATGTAGATCAAATGTTTATTCTGATTTCATATTATAATAGGAAAGGATAATCCTCGGGACAATCTTTATCACAAGATGCCTCCAAAGCCAAGGCAGTTATATCTTTTGTCAATTTGGGTTTTTATTTAATATTTAAAAGTTGCCTTTAGTTCCAGTTAAACTGAAAGGTTTAAATTGATCGAAAACAGCAAATTACATAGTTTTAACTAATAAAATTTTTAAATCTTTACTTCTTAAATTTCTGAAAAAATTGTGTCACCCGGTACCTACATATATATGTAGTTCCCAACTTCGATTTATGGAAAACTATACGTAGGAAAATTTGGAAACCCTTAAAGTAAGTTAGTGTTGATGGCGGCAACCCGGCTAAAATATTTTCAATGCGATGGGCCTGCCCGTTATACCGGAAGTAGGTTTAAACTTGCTAATTTCAAATGGAGCACCCTATATATTATTACATTTATGGATTCTACGCAAGATTCTGCATTGCATGTCAAATTTTGAAATAATTTTTAAAGTGTCTCTACAACGCCACTAATTTACTGAAAATTAGTCGGCTATGGGCGCCCATAGAAGGGGGGGCAAGGGCGGCGCCATCCCCTTTCTCCTGGGCCCTGTGAAAAGTCGTAAATGCAGCCAAGACGTGTTAGATCGACGGCGATGCCTTTTTAAAAAATGACTTTTGGAAGAATCAGGAGAAGTTTTTTTGAAACAGCGGCAATTCTTTATTTATAGAAGTCACTTTTGATAGGAAATTGCCATCCACTGCATTTTTTTTGCCCATGTAGGAGGCCATATAAAATACCATCCTAGTCACTAGGCGATTATTGAATAAAGCTTCTTCCTTTCAGTCTGTTTCTTCAAACTTTTATTGGCTGCAATGGTACCTATAACTTACATAAAATCCGTCACTGTTTAATTTATTTTTACACTATTGTTCCCTTCCCGTACACACAAAAATAAAATATTATAGTTTAATCCACATGTTTAATTAATTTACTTCCATAACTCCATTATGAATATTATTTTCTATGAATAATCATAATGCGTAAATTTTTATATGGATGTTTTTAATAAAGATAAATTTAATATAACCAATTTTTGGAAAGTGTAAATAATCACCACTGTCATGTTACTTACTATAGATAACAGCTCTATAGAGTATCCGCGGAAAAGTTTGCACCATAAGGGAAACTTTTTTATATATTTGTTTTTTTGAAATTCTGTTGTTCTGTTATGACCTAAAACAAAAGAGCTTTGAACTTTTGACATGTGACCTGCGTTACACTTGCCAAATATCAATCGAAAGTTTCAAACTGGCAAAAGTGCCGTTCCTTTAGAAAGTTTAAAAAACTTTTTTTTTGGATATTTTGAGTAAATCCAAATTATCGTTTAAAACTTTAAATTTACATATTTTTATAATTAATAAATATTTATCTAATATCTACTAGCAAATATTATTTCACAGGCAACTATTAAAACACATTTTTCTTTTTAATACATAATATTTTTTATTCTAGTATTTTTCTTGTTGTTGCTAGGTTGGCGGAAGAGCCAGTATACTTAGGCCTATAAGCCCCATTGTACCCCCTATCGTCTGGGTAATGTCAGCCAGACGGGACCTACAGCTTAGCGTGGAATCCGAACCACGTGAATGCTTTATAGTTTATCCTTTTTACTCCCCCAGAGGTACTCGTCCTCGACGCCCCTCTCTCTAGGTCCCGATATTAGGATTCACAATAACATGCTACATTTTTTCTTCCAATTACACTCCGAGCAATTTTTTTCTATTAAGCGTATGCCCACTCCGGGGATCGAACCCGAACCGCCACGGTCGAATGCCAGTAACATACTTCGGAGCCACTGCCGAGGTATTCTAGTATAGCACCCAAGCACATCCTTCGGCTACTGGATTCCATTCAAAGGAGAGCCGTTCGTCTGATCGGCGACCCCGAGCTGACCAAGACCCTCGATAGCCTGGAGCATCGAAGACAGGTTGGTGATTTGGCTCTCTTTTACAGATATTTCCATGGCAGGTGTTCGACTGACATTGCCCACTTGATTCCACCTAGAGCAATGCAAAACAGAAATACACGGCGAACCACTGCCGCTCATCCATATGTTGTTCAGCTTAGTACTCCTCGAACTTCATTGTTCAAGAATTCTTTCATCTGGAGAACGTCATCTTTGTGGAATGATCTTCCTGAGGTCGTGTTTCCCAATGAATACAATCTTCAACGTTTCAAGACCAACGTTAATCGCTTCCTTCGCACACACACCGCTACCAGAGCGCCTTAAAGGATTTTTCCTACAGTGCAGGTGTTTTATCATAAAAAAAAAAAAAAAAAAAAAAACAGTAGGTACCTACCTACAAAAATTTTGTAAAAATAAAAAAAATTTGGAAATAATGATTTATTATAAAATCGGTTTATTCATAAACCAAATTTTAAAATGTCGTATCTATTTAAAAGTAACTAGTACATGGCACAAAAAAATAAATCCTAATTTTTAAATAAAAAGTTAAAATATATAAAGAGAATCAATATATACACTATTGGCAAACTCGAATCTAGGGTGCCGATATAAACGCATCAGACGGAGATTATTAGTAGCGTTTAACACGTTAAACAGAGAACATGCTATCCCCTACCTCCCACCTTCTATTCTTTAGAACACGCCGTTGAAGCAGCCATGGGAGCAAATGAGCAATCGATACGTCGACTCGGCCGCACCACACCACACACATATCCCCCCTTTCAGTAGAAATGTAGAAGTGGTTAGGTGTCTCTTTTTAACTGAAGCTTTTGCCCATATGTACGTTCTCTCTTAGTTGCATTAGAGATTTCGCACCTCAGATTCGAGTTTGCCATGCAAGGTGTATCGCATGTTACAATAAGTCAACAATTTTAAGCTTCTTTTTTGTTCTGGGCCACACAGCGCAGAACTTAATGCTGGACAAAGCACATCATGAAAGCATTTCCTATATGGTGCTAACTTTTCCGCTGACACTGTCTAATAGTATATTATTGATATTGTTAGAAAACTTTACCTTAATGACTTTTTATTTTATTATTTTTAAAATGTTTCAATGTTTGCTATTTGTCACAACATTATACAATCCTGTAAAGGATTTATTTATTTATTCAGTCAAGTATCAACAGCCATTAAGCCATTAAAAGATACAATCAAATTCTGTACAATTATACTATTCTAGGTAAGTATACACTATTCACCAATCAAGACATGATATAATATACTATCTAACAGTTAATCTCCTGTCCAATAATTTCTTAAATTTATCTAAACTAATAATATCTATGTTAATGTCAGATGCATACTCATTAAACAGGTTACACATCTGATAAATTGGAGAACTCTTGAACAGATTTGTCCTGGGAAAATCTAAATAAAAGACTTTATTGGATCTAGTGTTCACACGATTTATAGAAAAAGGAAGCTG
Organism: Polydrusus cervinus; assembly: GCA_935413205.1. Classification (NCBI taxonomy): domain Eukaryota; kingdom Metazoa; phylum Arthropoda; class Insecta; order Coleoptera; family Curculionidae; genus Polydrusus; species Polydrusus cervinus. The sequence goes on from OW284515.1 coordinate 25,823,730, forward strand.
ACTTAAAAACTCAGTATCATCAATGTTTCCCTTTGAAAGCTTGAAGAGTGTAATTAAACATATTTTTTTCCGACTTATTTTCAAGGACACCCTGTCAAAGATACTCAACAAATATACATGATCCCAGCCTCTAGTAGGGTAAAAACCATATTTCTTTGGATACATATATTTTAAAAATTTTCTCTGTACACTCTCGATAAAATTAACCCAGACATTGTAGTAAGGGGACCATATTATACTTAGATACTCTAACTTAGGCAATACCAATGTGTCAAACAATCTAAAACATACATCTATATAAATTTTTTTTGTATTTCTAATTATTATAAAACCCATTATTCTTTGAGCCTCGTGTAGTTTAGCCGTTATATGCCCAGTAAATGACATTTTGGTGTCAAACATCACACCCAAATCCCGCTGATTATCCATCCGAGACAAACTTTGACAAATCATATTCAAAGAGAAAGACATACAGGAACATTTATTCACATTAAGAGTAAAGCCATTCACATTACACCAATCGACCACACGACACAGGTCATCCTGTAACTTGCCACAATCATCCCCGGTAGCAATCTCAAGAAACAACTTAAAATCGTCTGCAAATAATAAACCCTTAGAGTGCCTTGTAACGTCAACAATGCTATTTATGGCTATTAAAAATAATAATGGAACCAAATTAGAGCCCTGTGGCACTCCAGAGGTGCTTTTATACTTTGCCGATTTAGATCCCTTCAGTTCTACATACTGTTCTCGTCCGGACAAATAAGACTGAATTAACATGATTAAATTTTTAGTGACATTCATATCCTCCAGAGCCTTTATTAGCACACAGTGTCTAACCTTATCAAAAGCCTTTTCCATAAACAAAATGACTAAATGACGCATATCTGGTTCTGAAACCAAAAAAATCGACGAACGTTCTTTTATATTAACCGTTTTTTCTATGGACCAAATAGTAGAAGATCACAATATCAACACAGCATAAATAACACAAGATAAGTCCAGCTACCAAAACTAAACATATTATTATTGATATTTGGCTCTTATGGCCAGTGACGGCTCGCGGTCTTTACAAATGGTGAAGTGTAGTGCGGGTACATTGACTAAAAATCTGTGTAACAAACGTCTCTCTTATACTAATCTGTCCAACGACTAAATGGAGTTTCCAACAAATTACAAACTATGTCATTAATTGGGTTCATTTTTAAAACACACAACTAAATACGTACATATTACTGAATTAACTGAAAAATAAAAACAAAACGTTTTAATCACACAGTAAATCACGTAAAAACGATATCTATAACCGTAAGTTTCACGAAGCCTCAAAATACGTTAAGGTTAGGCGAACCAATGCTAAAACAATGGTGCATACGACTAATCTATTTTTAAATTGCCCTTCATCATAATGCAAATTGTTTCATGCTGTTTGCGTGACTGACGTCACGTAACCGTAGCAACGGTGAATATCAAAGCCATGTTGGACGTTGGGTCTTCACTTGCTTTGGGCTAACGGACACGGTCGGCTGGGGCCCGCCAATAAAATGCACGAGTGTTTATAATTATTGTACATCGAAGTTAACCGTGGCCCTATTATGCATATAGCTACATTTGGATTAAATTAATATTATTAAATCGAGCATAATTATTTTTTAAGGGCTAAAATGGTAGCTGTATTGGTACATTAATATTTAATATTGTCAAAAACTTTCCTCCTGTTTTGTTTTTTTTGGTGACAGAGCTGTGAAAGTTACTTCAGAAAAGTAACTAGTTACTTTTTCGATACTTTTGCACAAATGTATCTAGATACTTATAAGGAATAGTTACTTTTACCTAAAAGTAACTTATTAGTTCTTAGTTACTTAGTTAAAGTAACTAGTTATAGTAACTAAGACTAAGATACTTTTACAGTAACTAGTTACATTGATTGTAACTAGTTACTAAAAGTAACTAAGATACTTTTGAGTATCTAGTTATTTTAATTGTAACTACGAAACTCTAAAAGTAACTAAGATGCTTTTGAACTAGATACCATAAATTTACCAGGTAGTGATAACTCATTTTTCTGTACACACTACCACTATTAATTACCATCAGAAAACTAAACTAAAAGTGTTAATTCGAACAAAGAACAAGTAGAATAAAATGCTTTCCTAGAAATTTCGCGTTAAAACCTGCAGTTTGCTGTTTGACGCTCGCGACTCGCCGCTCGTCCCTTCGTGAAAATCTGATTAACGGCCGCCGATCGTCCCTTGGTCATCATCTGATGGACGGCATCACGTGTGCATTATTGGTATCCTAAAGGAACTTTAAAAGTACCTAACTTATAAATAGGAAGACAAAAATCACAAAGTCATGGTCTCAATCATGATTGAGACCATGACCTTTGTGATTTCTGTCTTTCTATTTATATTGTTATTCTGGTCTCTTTGAGAAAATGGACAATTTTTTCGAGTACCTAACTTAGTTACTTTAAAAGTAACTTAGTTACTTTAAGGAAAAAGGAACTTAGTTACTTTAAAAGTATCTAGTTACTTTTTAAGTGTAAAGTTACTCCTAAAAAGTAACTAGATACAAGTTACTTTTCAAAAGTAACGAAGTTACAGTTACTTTTGGCATGATTTAAAAAAGAACTAAGTGTATCTAGTTACTTAAGTTATTCACAGCTCTGACTGACAGGATTCTAAATACTCGAATCATTATGCCAAATATACCCGATACTCGATACTTACTTACGCAGCTACAGCAGAGTTAAATATTGGCTTTGAGAAGACCGGCGCCGACCGAGTCTATCGAAAATTAAATCTTATGAGTCCAAAGAAGATGATTCGCAACAAGTATGTAATGTGTCAGTCAATTATCGGGTTATATAATAATTACAAAGTATCAGATACAAAGTATCGTATACTTGTACGCTAAGTATCGATATCTACTCGTTACTTATAAAAGTATCAGTTGCACATTACTACATGGCATCCATGGCTGCTCCTTAAAATCTTTGGGCGCATGGTCTGCATGATAATATAGTGAAAAATTCTATATCGATAAACATGTGTCGCCTATTCTGCCTTTTTTACATTTTGCATCTGCAAGTTTAACGATTCTGTAATCTCGCCGAAATAAAAAAAAAACTTATGATGAACTAGTCCCTAATTTTCTCTGTGCTATTTATTTGAATTGACGCCATCTGTGGACCATATCTTTATATAACTTAAGTACAGATCCCTGTTGCCTTTATTTTTATAAGAAACAGACAAGTTTAAATACAGTTAACAAAGCTTGTGGACAAGTGAAGTAAATGTTTACTCGACAAAGTAGGTGGCACTGCTTTGACAGTTGCTGCAAAAATTTCTTGAAAATCAGAGCGGAAGACGATACTGCAGAATGACTCCATTTTGTTTATTTTCTAATGAAAAAAGTGTAGTGTCGGCATCAAAAATCTGTGCAAAGTAAAAGAAACTGACTATACCGTTGGAAAGAAAATTTAGAAGCCGACAAATACAAGCATATATATGTCTCTTGTGTGTTTCCCTCGCGCCGAGGGTGTAAAAAATAGCAGACATTGGGCGCATCGCGAGTAAGCACTTTGTGAAATTGACTACCACCGTCTCCGGCACAAAAAACAATTCGTATAATAGTAATAATACAGGCTACCGTGTTGTTTCGGCAGACAAGCAGACGACTTTAAACTCGAAAAAGGGTAAAAGTGCATTTGGCAAGGACAAGACTGCACCCCTTGCTTCGTCGCCCCCGATAATGAACCACGTGACGGGGCACTATCGGAGGAACGAGGACAATCCTCAAAATAATCAGAACGACGTTGAGGAAATGGACACCCAAGAAGGTAAGCTGAAAATATGTAAAAAATAAATTAAAATATTTCCAATCTAGGATGCCATGACATTTCACTTCAGATTTGACGTTTGACAATTTTTACAACTGGCAAAGTCAAACATCATCATCCATGGCAAGACAATGGACATTATTTAGCTTTTTGGTAAAAATCCTTTATTTTTAGCATGTATTTTGATTTTCCTAATGTAATGAAAGTGTCCTTCTTGTCGCCCTCACAAACCGCTAACATTAGGCCTGAAAAACTAGCCATATTTTGTGTTTTTAAAACCACATTTAACCCACCATCTACTTGGCTAGTATTGCAGACCTTTTAAATACCCATTTTGCTTAACTGTTTAAGATCAATTAGTTTATTTGTTAGAATCATTTCCAATTGAGTTGTATGCCTAAAATGACCTTCTCAATGTTGATCACTCATAAATATCAGTTTATTTCTTTTAAAATACCCACCCCAGAATTCTTTTTACTACTGGTTTGCCCCTCAGTGCAATCATACAACTAGTACACAAAACTTGTTTCTCTTGCAATACTTCCAAAAATGAAATACTCCCACCCAACACTTTTTCAAACAATTATTTTATTCATTACTAAGTAAGTAGGTACCTAACCCCTTTATATTTTTTCATAAATATTGATCAAAATTAGCTTTTTTAACCTCAATAATCCAGAAAATGAACTTAAACGCAACATTTGTGACAAAATTGATTTTCCTGAACTCGATAACCAAGAGAGATATACCACTCAGCTTGCTATAGATGTGTTATTTCATCTCCCCACCTTTATTTTTAGCTTTTTTTGGCTTCATAATTGATTGTGTTTATTCTTTTTACATGTTGTTGGTCAAAGATTAAATGTAGGTACCTGCTGACATAGCCACTCATTTTTTTTTCTTAAAAATGTTGCAGTTGTCAAGAGAAAATTTGAATTTGAACTTCCAAAGTAAAGGACTATTCAAATTGAAATTAATAACATTTCATTTATGTATTTAACCACTTTACCAGCTGAATATATAATGCTGATAGAAACTGTAATATGAATCACCAACTAGCCATCCTAGCTTGTGTTTCAATCAGGCGCTTTGTTTACTATGGTTGTCATAATAACAATCTCTACTAGTGTGATAGTGCATCCCAGTATTAGTGTGATTCTGATTCTTCCGTCTCCACAGGCAAGGTTTTAGTATTATCATTATCGTCATTTTTTTCTGATAATTTGAAATGGCTTTCTTTCTAATTTATGATGTGTGTTGTCGACTGTTGTTCTTGCTGTTTAATGGTTCTGTTGGTAAAATGTTTATCGGTGTAGCAGTGTTGCTTAGTTTAGCACATAATAATTTCAGATATCCGGAAAAAAAACGAAATTTTCAGTTTTCGTTTTTAATTTTTTTGCGCCTTTATATTTGACTAGAGAAAAACAAAAAACACTTCTTTATAGCCGTTGTTATGTTCTAAAATATGGCGGTCGTTTTTAAATTCGACGTTTGGTTCTTTAGATACCAACTTCAAGTCAATTTTTTTAAATACAGACCTTGATTTTTAAATACAGTTTTTGGGACTTCTAATCTTTAAAAAAAATTAAAATTTTAATGTTTTGTCATCAAATCAATCAATCATTAAACAAATAAACATCATTATGTCAAATTATCCTTTCTTTACTATTACAACCCTGGCAATTATTTTTAGGATTATTTATTTAAATATTAAAATTACATTACAGTGTTTAGTTTGTTTATTATTTCAATTAGATTAACCTTAACAATACTCTAAGAAGGGAGTTTTTAAGGCATGAGCAGTAATTTTCTTTTTTATTCGTATTTTTGTTATTAATATAACAATATACCTCCTATTGTTTTTAGAAAAATTAATACTCCCAACTGAATAAAGGTAACTACTTGAGTGTTATTCGGTCTGAACAAAAATTTTAATAATAATTAACTTATCAGCAAGTTTGACAGTGACATTCATGACATTGGCAGAAATAATTTTCTCACAATCATAGTGCTCTGATTACCTTAATTTTAAATTTACCTTGGAATTTACTAATCAGGTACCTTTGATGTGTCGTTTATGTCACAGTCAAACTTGCTGGTTAATTAATTATGGTTAAAAAATGTTGTGCAATCCAACATTAGTCTAGTTATATTACTGTGATTTGCTTATGTTTGTTTTAAAAACAGTTTTAAATTATTTTTAACTGTTTAAGTGTAAGGTCTGATGATTCTAGTTTCAGGTGAAACATGTAACGAGAGAGGCTCAGACTTTGGGTCTTTTTTCTTACTAATTATCAAATATCAGATCTCTTTGAGTAAAAATGAACTAATTCTTCAAATCACAATTTTTTTTTTACTTTAGCTCTAAATGTTCAGTACCCCAATATTAATAGATAAATAATAAAATATAAATAAAAAAAATATTTGCAATAAAATTTTAGAGAAATCCCGGGTCCTTATTTAAAGAAATTCACTTGAGGTTGGTATCTAAAGAATGAAACGTCGAATTTGAAAACGAATAACGCTATCTTGTAGAACATAAAAACGGCAATGAAAAAGTTTTTTTGTTTTTTCAATCAAAAAGAAGACTCGAAAAATTAAAAACCAAAACTGAAAAGTTCGGTTTTTTTCGGATATCTCCGAAGTTATTCGGAATATTTACAATTTTCTTTCACTAAATTATTAAGTCTCAAAATAGTCAACTTTGCCTGTGTAAATTGACCGCATTTTTTTCATGGCATTGCGGCGAGTGTGGAAAGAGCACTTGGATAAATCGCATAGTGTCTATTTTTGTAGAATAAATAATAAAGAATCAAATTTTCCAAGAGGTTTTGACACTATATGACTATGCGGATTAATGAAGTTGTTGGACCAGTTGTTTGTGATATTATTCTTTTGCAATATCTTTGTATAATTCGCTTTTTTTTCGAATATTGACTTATTTCTTCATTCTGTGTATTTTTCGCACTAGCTATTATCAGTGGCAGCGCCAAAAAAATTGTACAAGCACGTTTCACCCTTAATGTTCTCTTAACTGTTCTAAAAACATAAAATATCTTGGACTGGTTGTGGATTAGAGTTTATCATGGTCAAATCATCTTGACATGTAAAAAACAAAAAGATTTGTGCGCCTGAATCTTGAAAGCCTTTTATGTCTAAAGGGATTTATGATTTCTTCCTAGGATATTAAACAAACAGTATGGATAATTCTGCCTTGTAGTACATCAATTTTAGTATTGGAGTGGCATAAACAATTTGTTTTAAAGGGCCCCATAGAAAAGTATGAACGAGTTTATATGTATAAACTAGTACTGTGGATATGTAGGCGGGAAAAAATGGTTGGGAGTTTGCAAATGTACCTAATGAGATTAAACTCATTACTTTTAGTATTTAAAATATGTAATGAAAACTTAAACAGAATCTCCCCAATTTTTTTTTTTAAATTTAATCCACATTGCAATTAACTATTTACGGTTTATGATTTAATTTAAAACATATTTAATAATGGTTCTTTTGGTACACAATGAGATACAAGATATGTTTACTCTTAGGTAAAATATTGTTTTCCTATTTGTGTAAAAAATTAAATTTTTCATAATGTGAATTTAATTTTTTTACAAGCACAAACTTTTATAAAGAATGATATGTTTTTCGTATCTTTTTGGTCCATTTTTCCTGTTCTAAACTTCGTCGGCGGACATACTGTATATATTTAAGGGCATCCGAAAAATATTTCTAAATTCTACTCCAAAGTTACGAGCTCTATGCTAAGTTATATTTATATACACTACGTCCATTAATTATGGAGTAGTTAAAAAAGTACTTGATTTTCAAAATTCCATATTTTCATCAAAATTTAATCAATCAGTTCCATTTTCAGTTTATTGGGTAGGCTGTCTCTTGGACTACTAAGTACCAATGTGTGTGATTTTACTTTATGCCTTTTTATACAGGGTGATGGCTAAAATATCAAGCTGTGTAAAATCTACTGATTTAATTTTTAAACCTATTGGTTACAAGGGCATATTATACGGTAGAGGAATACCTTATGGATAATGTAATGTGATGAATACCATTGCCTGAATACTTCTATTTTAAATATTATTGTCTTTCTCACAAATATGCACTATAGTTTTAGGAGTGATATAACTAAAAAGTGTTCTACAAATTTATCTTTGTTAACGAGAATTGTAATTCTTTAAGCAATAAAGGATATTTTGACTTTGACTTTAAAATTAATATTACAGCTGGATATTTTATCCATCACCCTGTATAAAAAAGGCATAAAGTAAAGTCGCACATTGTACTTAGTAGTCCAAGAAACAGCCTACCTAATAAATTGAAAATGAAAGAAAATTTTGATAAAAATATGGGCTTTTGAAATTCAAGTAACTTTTTAACTATTCTATAATTAATGGACACAGTGTATATTCAAAACATTGCTTTCTCTTAAAACGAACCCTGTCCATGTTTATTAATGGATATTAAGAAACTTTGTAAATTTGGACTTTACAAATATTAGAAAATGTGAGAAACTTATTTTTTATTAAAAAAACAATAATTCTCAATATTTTTTACAATACAATAAACTTTAGTACTTAATTTTTTTTTAGTATTTTCATTGGCTTATTTATACCTTTTTCTGCATGAAAATAACTTTCTCACACCGACATCACCACCTTTCGATTGGTGAAAAGAAAATTCAATAAGCTATTTGTTTAGTTTTTTTCAGGGTTGAGATGATTAAAATCAATTGATTAAAATCACGATTAAAATGATGATTTTAATCAGTATGATTTTTTTTTTAAAAATTATGATTAATTTTTTCAAAAAAAATCATGATTAATTTAAAAAAAAATTTTTAACACTTTAAACACACAAAATGTGTTTGTTCATATTAAAAAATAAAACCCAGACGCATTTTTATGTGGTGTTATTTATGATCTTATTATAATAATTGAAAACAGCTGGTTATTACAAAAATAAAAAAAATTAAAACAAAAAAAATCTTTTCAATACAAAAAAATACTTAATTTAAACAAAAAAAAATATACAAAAACCTTAGTGTTATAATGCTTAAATAGAAATACTAGTTTAGCTGCTTTCCAATCCAAATGTCCAAATGACCGCTACTTCCACTATTTTCACGTCCACCTATACACTTCTCTTTTCACAGTTATCGCTTCTCTGTTTCCTTGCCAACTGGATAATTTCACTCTGGCTAGTTCCAGGCTGTGACTGACAATCACCATGAAGAGTTTCAAGACCACTGCTAATATCACTAGTTTCACTTTTGCAGGTTTCCCAATGACTTTTTAGTCTGTCTGCTAGACCTTGCAATTCTTTACCACACTTTTTACATACTGCTCTACAACCTAGTTGGCCCACCACTTTTTTATAAAATGCTGACAAACACTAAATTCCTTTCTGCCCCGGCTTGTTATGATTCCAAATGTTTTGATAGATTAACCCCCAAAGCAAAAATATTACTGATAAAACTGAAATAAGTGCGTATCGTTTTTATACCCGGGCGTTTTCTGCCAGTTATTACAAGTTTAGACAAAAGCGCAAAGTTGCAAAAACTAGACGAACGAAATTTGTAAAAAGTTAAAACTTCTCCAGGTTTGCTTCGTCTATTTGTGCTATTCCTGCCTAAAAATATTTGTTTACTTAGCAAAACAAGATATAAGTAGTTAAAAATAATAATATTAGTAAAAGCTGGTAAATTAAAAAAAAAAATCAAAAAAATCATGATTTTTTTTTAAAATCATCAATTTTTGATTTTTTTTAAATCATGATTTTCATCAACCCCGGTTTTTTTGTAATTAATTAATAAAACCGCAATATAACACGGAGAACTTTAGCGCGGACGGATCCACTTAAAACAGAAAAATTCCTCCCAATCCCCTTAATTGAAAAAGTGTTGTTTCCACTTTGAACCAAGAAAGTCTCACTTGCCAAACTAACATTCAAAAAAATTAAAGAATTGGTCAAAGAGATATGTTGGAGATTTTCAATTTTTATAGTAATTAATTATATACAGGGTGTCTCTAAAAGGTGCGGAAAAAAGCTACCACAAGTTCCTGAGGCGTAAATATGACGATCTAACCCAACTTACCTTAGTCCAAAAGTGGATCATTTCGGAGATACAGAGTGTCAAAAGTTCAATTTGGCTTTCATTTTTTATTAATAATTTTTTTAATAATTGGTGTATTGTCACAATATTCGGCTTGGCGGGGTTTGGCCGGGTGAGAAATTAGAATCTGCTCTCATTTTTATTGTAAAGTTTAGAGGGCGACACCTGTGGTACCTTGCACACATTTAAAACGAAATAACTTTTTTGAGCCACCCTATATTTAACTTTTAAATAAAAATTTGGATTCTTCAACATCTTTTACCTAAAAAAGGTATATGTGGTAAGAGTTGATTTAAGCAGCTGTTTTTGAGATATCTGGATTTAAAAAATTCACTTCGTGTATGGCCAGGTGGTTTTTAGTGACGTTATTTTAATTTATCGCTTACACTTCAAATGTGTTCAATTATTACAATAATTTAGACCTGGCCATACACGAAGTGAATTTTTTAAATCCAGATATCTCAAAAACAGCTGCTCAAATCAACTCTTACCATGTATACCTATTTTAGGTAAAAGACGTTGGAGAATCCGAATTTTTATTTAAAAGTTAAATATAGGGTGGCTCAAAAAAGTTATTTCGTTTTAAATGTGTAAATGTGTGAAAAGTACCGCAGGTGGCGCCCTCTAAACTTTACAATAAAAATGAGAGCAGATTCTAATTTCTCACCCCGCAAAACCCCCCCAAGCCGAATATTGTGACAATACGCCAATTATTAAAAAAATTATTTATAACAAATGAAAATCAAATTGAACTTTTGACACTCTGTATCTCCGAAATCATTCACTTTTGGACTAAGGTAAGTTGGGTTATATCATCATATTTACGCCTCAGGAACTTGTAGCTTTTTTTAGCACCTTTTAGAGACCCCCTGTATAAGTAATGAGAGCAAAGAGAGAATGAAATAAAATATTTTCAAAAATGTAAAATTGAAGTGGACTTAAGATAGATTTAAAAAATAAATGTCAATTTTTTTATGACAAAGAAAATACAAAAACTCAATAAAGTTTAGCGATGTAACGCATAAGAAATAGCTTGTTAAAAAAAATTTGTTTTTATTGCAAAAAAAACTGAAGCCCTGTTTTTTTACACACTTTTTTCTTAACACACTGTTCCTTTATCCGTATTGTACATTGAATTCTATTGAACTGTATTTCTGCACTTTATAAACAGTATCTAAATTTTTTGCGTTCTTGCATCTTTAATTTATTTATATTTATAACTTTTGTTATTATCTGTATGTTATTGATATTAAAAAAAAAATCGATTGTGAGGGGTTAACTATACTAATATTATTTTAGTAAATAATATGGACTATATCACTGACACAGGAGGTGGTGAAATGGATCAAACTCAAAATGGCGAAGTGATTATTGGGCCCCAGTTGGACCCAAACATGGCTGTACAGGACACAGACATGGAGGAAGATGAAGCTCGAAGTGAGGCTACTTTCAAATTTAATGTGCCCAACTTTAGCAAGCTTAAGGTAAAGTAAATTATATTTCCTTTAATTTAGTTTGTCACGCATTTTTGTATCAGGAAGCCTGATAAATGGCATGATACAACTATACAAGGTATGAAATCAACAGGGTGCGCAGTGGATCGTGACGTCCCACTGTGATTTTTTTTTAATTGAATGCGCCGAATTATACGGCAAAGCGTAGTTTACGTTATTTAAAGGCAATTTTATATGAAATTTTTAATTAATTTATTTCAAATCATATTAGCCTTAGAATTTCTACTGTGGCTTAAATCTTGAAACATACATTTTATATAGATAGATTGATTATTGTCAAGATTTAAAACTTAATATAAGTACTTACCTTCCTTTTAACTCAAACTTGTAGATGTCATTATGTTGGAAGGAAAATTAAAGTAATTAGGAATTCGTTTCGACCAAAATTTTACATTATAATTTAAACTCTAACTTAAACAACGGAGAATATCGCAATATGGCGGTTTTTAGGCACAAGTGACGTCACGAAAACCTGCGCGGTATCATATCTTCTTGAAATTGTATCATAAATAAATGGTATCTGTCCACCTGGTTAGCCCTGTTATTTCAATTGGTTTGTGAGTTGCTCTCTAGTGACCGGCAAAACATTCGCAACATACGAAAAAATATTCTTAGCAGAGTACCGAACATACTTCCGGAGAATCGGTTCTTAATTGGAGATAAACAATTCTCATTTGCCATTGGTCGGTTCAAGGTCTACCACTGACTGACGCGACTGATTGCGAATAAGACAAACCACATGGATGAAAATTATATTAAATAAAATTTTTAAAAATTGGTTTTGCAAATATAGGATAATTAAGACATAAAAAATAGAGATATATAAATAATTTTATATTATCAGAACAGGTGCTGCATCTCTTATACACTAGCCGTCACTGTCCTCAAGTATAAGCTAGTTTTTGGGCATAACTTTGTCCCTTTATCTCAGCAAAGAATATAGTAAACTCTTTTTATAAACTAGTAATTGATACTTGTTTAAAAGTTAGCTGTGTTATATATAACTAAATTTAAGGGTTTTTCTTTGTACCCAACCGGTGATTGGTCGGTAAAAATAGGGAAAACCAATTATAATCTGACGCAACGAATTATTTTCTAGGACTCCATATTGTCCCCGCCTACTTATGTCCGTAACCTACCATGGAAAATTATGGTTATGCCACGTAGTAGCCACAATCAGGATCGTACTTCACAGCGGTCTTTGGGCTTCTTCTTACAGTGCAATGGAGAAAGTGAATCTAGCTCCTGGTCCTGTTATGCCGTGGCTGAACTGAGGTTGTTGTCAGTTAAGCCAGATATCGAAACGTTTTCCAGGAAAATTCAGCATTTGTTTTATTCCAAGGTAAAAATATTTTTAGAAATTAACTGTTATTTAGTATAATAATACAACTACAGAACATTGTTGTTTAAAATGGTATTTGTAGGTAAGTTTACACTGAATTGAGAATAGATTATAAGCTTATCCAATTAGTCATGTAGTTTTAAATTCCCAGTACTTCAAGAAAACACATCATAAATATACAAATTAAGTTTACTCTTGGGAGAAGCAGGCATTAGGTATTTAGGGTAAAAAAGTAAAGATCATAAAAATGCGTCTTAATAAGAAATCTGAATAGTCTACTTTTAAATATTCATACTTAACATTCCTTTTAAATGTGGTAGTATTTGAATGTGTTCTACAGTGGCGTGCGGTGACATTAGAAGCAGGGTATGCAAATAAGATAAAAGAGTACAGTCAAATTTACTAACCGTTATTAGTCCAAACGGTTTTTCATTTAAAAATAGTAAACACGGCCAACATTTTATTATTGCAACCTGTAAATAACTTATCGCTAAAATGCCTGTTGTAATTTTCCTTCTCCTGTACAATTTTAAGTGAAGGAATACATAGGACGCCCTGTTGAAATGGCTTGTTTATTTACAAAACTTCTGGACCGAGAGTAACAAATATATCACTAATTTTCTGTGAAATATACTGGCCTTTAATAATCACAGAATTATTATTATTAGCGAAATATTAATTATAATTAAATATTACAAACAACAAAAATATGTGGAACCGCCATAGACACGGTTCTGTCGTTGAATCGGTTAATTTCCGTAAAAGGCCGAACCTGAGACAAAGCGATCAGCCGATTACGCCGCTACGACATACGCCAATCGCTCGATCTCGTTATAATATACGGCGTTACATCCGTTCTCGCTGGTCAGAATATATAGGGGCTGCCTTGAAAGGAAGCCATAGCGTTCATAAAAATATACTGATCTGGGTCAGGTCAGTTAAAATGCAATTTAGAAGGAAATAAATAAGAATATAAAGTCTTCCTTCACTGTTATATTATTGAAATAATTTTGATTTAAAATAAAAATTATCTACATGTTTCGAATGCAGAAGCATTCATCTTCAGGAGAATAAATAAAAAAGAAGAAACTAGCATCTGCTAGTTTCGATATCTATTGAATCAATATTTCATTATTATAACAGTGACTTTACTTTACTTTTAAAATCTCTTTATTTCTTTGGTTATATTTACAACTCAGGTTTTCCTACTTCTATATACAATGTTTACATTATATAATACATTTGTTTCACCGGTCAGCTAGCTAACCAGGACACACCAACGAGGCAACGCCCCGTTTGGGCGATGTTTGCCCAGGTAGAAAAATTCCTGTTTTTAATTTTTATTCTTATCGGCCGGCCCCAGCAATCTTTTACCGCCATGAAAGAGTTTATTTTGCTTTTGCTTTATAATACATTTATTATTTTGGTTACCTTTTTGGAAAATTTTTGCGTTTGTTTCACTGGAAAAACGGATTGAAAAACCAGCTCTAGTTACTCAGGTACATAGCGTAGCATAATTTTGTCTTTTGACTTGAAAGTTTTTAGAAATTTTTTTTATCGAAATTGGGAGTGGGCGGGACTTATTCCCGCGGTACGAAAAATGGGGTTATTGTATTGTCCGTCAGTTTGTGTCTTTTCCAGTTTGCTTGCTTTTCGTTTTTAAAAGTGGGCGTTAATTTTTTTGTATCTATGTTTGATTTTTGATATTATCTATGAGTTTAGTATCATTTTTGCCATATATGGTAATTATACCTATTTTAGAGATTTTGTTTTATTTTGTTACGTAAGCTGTTTTAATTCTACCTATTTTGCGAGTAAATTGGAAGTTTGTAATAGAGGGGCCTATGAAATGGATCGTCCTGATGTCTTATTCTTGTCATGTTTCTTGTTAGTTGTGAGTTTTGTGGTTGTGTCTTGTAGAAGTGCTGTGCAATGTCGAAAACGTAGTCTTTTATGTACTGTATGTCTGTCGCCTGGTGTAGATAGCGTAGTGGTGTCTGTCTTCTTTCTGAGAGTATTTGTCGTAGTACTATGTTTTGTATCTTCTGTAGTCTGTTGTACTGCCAGTCTGACGCACTACACCAAATCGGGGCTGCGTACGTCAATACTGGCCTGAATTATAACAGTGAAGGAAGACTTTGTGTTCTTATTTCTTTCCTTCTAAATTTCCACTCCACTTTAAGTACTTTCTTCAAGTTAAAAATGCAATTGTTGGATGATTTCATGATTATGTTGATGTTATTTACTATTATAAATATATAAAATAATTTTGTCGTTTCTGACCCTTTTTTTGAATGGGCTCTAACTAAATTTTGGTTGTAGTGTATCATAAAGGAACGAAAAATCAAATTTTCTGTTTGTGCTTTTTGATATTTTTAAGTCATCACTGAGAAAATAAATAAATAAAAAATTATTGGAACACGGACTGTATCGAATATACGTCATGAAAACGGCAGCTTGATAATGTTGCTAATGTTCTCTTAAATTTATTTTTTTAAATTAAATAAAAGATTTGTGCTCGAAGCGCTTTGAGCACATAAGCATTTTGAAAATAAACCAAAGTAATAACTTCTAGTATTATGCAATTATTTTAAGTAAGTATATAAATAACTGACATTTTTTTATTTATGCTCGTTTGCGCTGGGGGAACGTTTCCCAGAAATAAAGGCACAAGCATTTTACATCACTAACCCTGGGGGCTTAATAAATCTAAAATCTAGATAAACGCCATTTCTACCTATTAGAAAGAAACTTATAGGGTTATTTATAGAGAAAATAAATTACTTTGTTTTATACTTGTAACGATGTAGCAAATACCCTTTTCTATCTCTAATACAAGTGGCTCTAATGCATCATCAATACAGTAATTTAAAATTTGTAACTTTACAAGCTGAAGAGTTATTTCATTGTTTTTATTGATATTCATATTTAAAATTGATTAATACACAAATTTGTAGTTCACAGAAAACCCTTTATTTCTTATCTAATTTTTTTTAAGTTGAACTGAAAAGTGAATAGGTAATTATAATAGTAGTATGATTTAGACACAAATGTGTTGCAGATTTTGTTTCTTTGATACAGAAGATGTAAGTAAATATCAAAAAGATAAGTTTACTTGCGCAGATCAGTCAGTAGATACAATTATAATTCAATCTATTGTTTTAAGGAATAATTTTTGCAGCTATAATTATTTATTTTAATTATTATTTTAAGGTTTTTAAGTACTTTGTGACCTGTAGCGTTATGTGAAGTTAAAAGATAAAAATTAGTTTTTGAATTAAAATTGATATGCAAAATCTTTATCAGTCGGTACTAATTACAATAAAATCACACAATGTTTATTTACTCAAATCATTTAAGGTTAATAATTATATTTGTATAGGTTTTAAGGATAAATTATGTACCCACTTGGGTTTCCAAGTACAGTAACCTTTGTAAAAAGTTACTGACTAGACTGCTGTTTTAATGATGTAATAATAATTATTATTGTCAAAGCAGTAGGCGGAAGTCCGATGAAACTGCTTTTTGCAAAGTATGTCTATGCGCGAGTGTTTTTGTTTAGTGTAAATGTCCTGGCTCACTTCCCCTTTTGATTAAATGAATCACAGTATGCCATTACTGCAAGTTGACGGCACATTACCACGGTACACTTGACGACACGCTTACACAGTGGATTAAAAGTCTTGCACAGCTCTGTGCTAGACATGACAGAAACAGCGAGTACAGACACAACAAGTCAGCAACAGTACACACATTTTGTAAATTACAGTTAGTGGACCAAGCGAGCATTTAGGGTTTTCAGGTCATCGTCGACTCTGTTTTTAAAACTATTAACTAAGGGAGCACTGACAGTATCGCCTCGCAAGCTATTCCAGGAATAAACGACTTTATTATTGAGGAAATTCTTTCTTGGGAGCCTGGCACATATCTCTATTGAAAAATTAAAGTCATGGTCTCTCAGCAATGCGTTATTATTTTTAAGAAATATGTCCAAGTTATGCGGTATTTTATGTTTCTATAAGATCACCTCTCAGGCGTCTTTCTCTAAGTGTAGGCAGATTAAATGCAATTAGTCTCTCTTCATACGACATATTTCTGGTAGTGGGAGATATCTTTGTAGCTCGGCGTTGGACCCTCTCTAAAAGCTCAGTATCTTTGATAAGATAGGGACTCCACACACTGTGGGCGTATTTCAAGATAGGTCTCACATATGATTTATATATTCTATTGATCATCTCCACTGATTTGTTCTCAAAGGCCTTGCAGATTAAAAAGAGGATGGAATTGGCTTTTTTTACCCTTCTAGCTATATGTGTTTCCCATTTCAAATCAGATCGTATAAGCTCACCAAGATCTTTCTGCTCTGAAACTTGTTTTAGGGGGACACCATTTAGCCTATATTTCAGGCGGGGGTTGTTTGGTCCGATATGTAAGATACTGCATTTAGCTTCATTGAAAGTAAGCGCGTTGTTCCGCGGTTGGAAAAGAACTTTGAATCATCTACAAAGAATAATTTTGATGATTTTATTACTCGAGACAGACCTGATACTACGAAGAGAAGGGGTCCCAGTACCGACCCCTGGGGCACACCACTCAGGACTTCATATGGTTCAGAAACTGCTTGCTCTACTCTAAACTCGATTTGAACGGTGAAAAAGAAAGTTTGTAACCCAGTTTCGTAGGTTTTCTCTGACACTTAAATTCTATAACAAGCTAAGGAGTCCCCTGGATCAAATTCGCCCTTAAAATCCAGATAAACAACATCGATCGGTTTGTTTTCATCAAATGATTTAGTGCACTCATCCAAGGTTACTAACAGTTGAACCGCTAGGACGAAACCATGTTACTGCTCCAAGAAAAACCGTTCTTTTCCAAAAAAAAAAAACATTGGGAATGTAGGAGGAATTATAGGCCAAAATTTTCAATGTGCTGATGAGTTACCAGGGTGATGAGCCACTAATAATATTTAAGTGTACCTAAATTACAAGTTAATTGTTAAATAATACAGTTTTACATTTTTTTTTTAAGTTGAATATTTGAACACATTGTCTCGGTGTATGTTATTAGGCAAGAGTCGCCAACATTGTAAAAAATCATTAGTCGTTGATGCGGTGCTTAAAACAGTAATTACTTGTAAAGCCTTACCTAACTTTGTTTTCAAGAACTTTTATATAGAATAGTCCATTAGTTAAGTTACAGCATTGTCGATGTTTGCAAAAAAAATTGTGTAAATGTTTCTAAAGAAAATAATTTTCTAAACATATCAAGATATCTTATGCGATAAGGACTAAACAAATAATTTTAAAATGACATAGGAAAATAAATGAACAAGAACACGATATTGAACCAAAGGTACTTTTTAGATGTTCAAATAAGACGTAAAAAATACTTTAAATCTGCAATATAAGCTGGTCTATTTTTGTAAACCTTATTTTTTAATTCACCCTACAATTAAAAGTTCAAAGGGGGTGAGATCTGGGGATCTGACAAGACACTCAATTTCGCCACTCCTCCCTATTCACTAATTTGGCAACATCCAGTTCAAAAATTGACGGACTCCTAACCAAAATAAGCGGAGGCGCCATCCCATTGCAACCAGATATTCTTTCGGCCTGGATAAATGATTTCTAATAAGTTCATGTAATAATTGCAAGTACAGTTCGCTAGTAAGGTTTCCACCAATAAAATATGGTAAAATAATGCCCTCTCAAAAAAATACCCACTTAAAAATTCATTTTTTCTGGTCTTTGTGTGTGCTTTGACTATTTACCGGGGATTAAAAAAATTAATTTTTTCTGGTCTTTGTGTGTGCTTTGACTATTTACCGGGGATTAACGGCAGACTAGTGCCTACATATATGCCTATTGAGGGTGCCGTTAAGCATAAAAATAGCTTTATAATACAGAATGTTATGAGCAAACCAAGGATTCGCAGTACATCTGCTCATCAGAATTTGTCCAAAAACTAATTTCGTCGCATCAGATCATCTTTAGTCAATTCTTGAACTAGGCGATGCTTGTAAAGTAGCAATACAGCAACGCAAACTTTATACAGTTTAGTTTTAAAATTAATATACTTGTTTTAAGCGAGGCAATTCGAAAATTGTTTTAAAAATAACATTATCATAAACCTTTGAAAAAGTTCTCCGATTCCAACAGTTGCAAAGGAGTTAAGTTACTGAATCTTTGATAAATCCTTTTCAATTAATTACTTATTTAGCTTTCATAGGAAATTACTTAAAATTAACATATTATTTTATCAATTATTACAGGAAAATGATTGGGGCTTCTCACATTTCATGGCATGGAATGATGTATTGGACCCAGAGAAGGGTTACATTAAAGAAGACTCTATCACCCTAGAAGTGCATGTTGTTGCAGATGCTCCCCATGGTGTCTCGTGGGACAGTAAAAAACATACAGGTGAGGAATAGACTAAAGTGACAACACACATTTCATTTTTTTAGCACAGTTATTTTTATATAAAAGTATCAGTTGAGAAACTCAAATTTTATCGACACAACTGTTTTAAAGAGTTGATTTGTGGGCACAGTGTTTTAGTAACAGTCAAGGGTCAAAAAGCTTAAATATATCTTTTCCGGAAAAAGTATTTGAATTTAAAAAATCACTATGTTACATTGACAGAAATAATTCTCTCACAATCAAAGTATTCCGGTAACCTTAATTCTTGATTTACTATTCAGCCAACTTTGATTGTGAGTAATTAATGTCTGTTAATGCCACAGTTAAAGTCGCCTGGTTAGTTAGGTATAGTTCAGAATCTTTGTGCAACCCAACATTAATTTGTATAATTTTATTAAAAATGTGAACTAAAAAATCAAAAAGCTATGTCTTTTTCACAATGAAACTACAGTTTTATTTAATTATATGTATATTCGTATTTTAAGGGTATTGTCATTATTATATACTTCGTTTTAGGTTATGTTGGTTTAAAGAACCAAGGTGCAACTTGTTACATGAATTCATTGCTTCAGACCTTGTACTTTACAAACCAGTTAAGAAAGGCGGTGTACAAAATGCCGACGGAATCTGACGATTCCACCAAATCGGTAGCCCTAGCATTGCAGAGAGTTTTTCATGAGTTACAATTTTGTGACAAACCAGTGGGCACCAAAAAACTAACCAAAAGTTTTGGATGGGAAACACTTGACTCGTTTATGCAGCACGATGTACAGGAGTTTTTAAGGGTAAGTATGATGGTTTTTTTTCTTATTCCTTCGGGGCTAAAGCTGGTATGGCCTGATGATGATCTCTTACAGACAAAACGTCCAATTAAATGTAAATTATGATTGAGCATTACAAGATTACTTAATGGAGGTTTATTTATTTTCCATGTTACCCAAAATACGACCATAAAAAAATAAAATTGGCTATTGGGCCGTTTGTGTCTCAGAAACGAGTGGAGTTAGCAAATTTGATCACAGAACAAAAATATCTTAGAATTGAAAGCATTTTCCAAATATAAATTTAAAATTCCTGAATTGATTAAGACGGCTGAAAAGTGAACTAATTAAATATTTTTTTTTTAATTATCCTAAACACTTAGGTATACAAAGTACAATAATCAAAGACTACAAAAGTTAATGTTTTGAACCAATTGATTATTTTTTTTAGGTACTTTTGGACAAATTGGAAAGCAAAATGAAGGGTACATGTGTAGAAGGGACAGTACCAAAGCTATTTGAAGGGAAAATGCTTTCATACATTCGATGTACCAACGTGGAGTATTCAAGTACTCGATCAGAAACATTTTATGATATTCAGTTAAATATCAAAGGAAAAAAGAATAGTAAGTAATACTAAAATTGTACATTTCCTTTAATAGTGCCTGAAAGTATATCTTTGTGCACGCTATTAGAAAGAATAACTGCAATAGCAACCTAGTGAATTGTTACTTTTTAAATCTATAACGCATTTTAATGTTAAAAAAGGCGTAATTTTTTTAAAGTATCATATATTTGATGCTTAAGTCCATACAATTACTGGCTGGATGCACGTCACAGCTTCTGACGTAATTTTTGATTCTTGTCATGTTGATTAAATCATATATTTTTTAAATTCTGTTAGGATTTAAATAAACTTCAAAATGAACATTTCTTCTTTTGCTGAATAACAAGACATATTTTCAGAATATGTTCCAACTAACTATTTTTCGCTTTCAAATCACTTTTAAAACATAAAATTAAAGTTCTTCGAATTAGCAAAGGTTGTCAAAACAAATTTTATGTCAACTGACAAGACCCTTGAATTAATGACAGACCTACCTTACTTTTTGTTTCTGTTATGATTATGTATTTGCGAGTTGTGACGGCATCCAATTTCTGAACCTATTATCCGATGTGAATGATTGATTGAATGTCATTGTATTATTGCAATACAAGAAAAAATCATTCAAATCTGACCATAAGTTCAGAAAAAATAGCATCACTGTGTGGCCAAATTATGATGATTTGTTAATTTTGTCCAGGAGTTTGTTTAAAATATATATTGCACCTTTTGAAACATGTGCAGGATTCGCGGCTTTCCGGAAACTGCTTCTTTCTGTAAAATATTACGTTCCGATCTCGTAAAATAAATAAGTAATATTTAATTTTTTTCAATTATTGTAATATCTTCGTTTTTAACTTGAAACTTTTCTGTTTTAGTATATGAATCATTTAAAGACTACATTGCTAAGGAAACATTAGATGGAGATAATAAGTATGATGCTGGAGAACATGGTTTGCAAGAAGCTGAGAAAGGCGTGATATTTTCTTCATTTCCTCCCGTTTTACATCTTCATCTAATGCGCTTCCAGTACGACCCAGTGACGGATTCTTCTGTCAAATTTAATGACAGGTTTGGATTTAACTTTAATTTTTTAAATACACTGCGTCCATTAATTATGGAATAGTTAAAAAAAGTACGATACGATTTTCAAAAACCCATATTTTTATCAACATTCAATCAATCCGTTTCATTTTCAGTTTATTGGGTAGGCTGTCTCTTGGACCACTAAATACATTGTGTGTGACTTTACTTTATGTCTTTTTTAATACAGGGTGATGGCTTAAATATCAAGCTGTGTAAAGTCTGCTGATTTTAAAATTGATATTTCCAAACTACGAACGAACATTGAATTTTATTATTGTGTTGGTTACAGCTTTATGTTCTTTCTAGCGCAGTGCCGTTCGTGTCAATTAAAAGAAAAATTAAATTATAAAAATCGGTATATTATTTAAACCCACTTTCCCCCGGTTTTCGAAGATTGGGAATACGAAAAAGTGTTGATTACAGCTTTATATCAGGTACTTTTTGTACCGCTTACAGTGCCGTTCATATCAATTAAAATAAAAAAAATCGTTATATTACCAATTTCGCTTCCTAGCAGCATAGCTGGTAATATAAAGATTTTTATAATTTAATTTTGTTTTAATTCACACGAATGGTACTGCGAATGGGAACAATAAGTAGGTACCTAACACAAAGCTGTAATTAACACTTTTTATATTATTTATATAAACGAGGGGGAGAGAGAGATATTTTCATAGCAGCGTAATTAGTAATATCATCAACACTTACTGAATTAAAAAAAAAAATTAAATTGACTCGCACGGCACTACCCTGTAGTGGGTGCAGTAAGTACCTAACAACGCCGTAACCAATACAATAATAAAATTCAATTTTCATATTTTAAAAACACCAACTTGATATTTTAGCCATCACCCTGTAATAAAAAGACATAAAGTGAAGTCACACACCTTATAATTAGTAGTGGTGGGTCGGTATCTGTGTAACTGTTACTTTGAAACTTTATTTCTTAATAACGTCGTGTCGCACTTCACCTCATACACGCTGCGATGCGAATCGAAAGAAAACGACAGCGGCCGGCCTCTTCAGTCGTTCGTTGTGGAGCGCGCAACGGCAAACGGTATCTGGAGAACAGTTTCGTGGTTGACGGTATTTTGTCGTTGAAGGTATTTTATCAGACCTGGACGAAATGTTGCCGAGGGAACAGTTGCAGCCATCGTTCGCGGGTATGTATATGTCGTAGGACCGTTTGATTTTGACGGTGCGACTCGTAGTTACGGTGCCGGTGTTTTGCTGGCGCGGTAGCCACGGTAGTATAGTATTTTTTAATAGACGCGGTCTCGAGGATCCCTTTGGCGTGTATTGATGATGAAAGAAATGACACGCGTTGTTGTCAATTTGACTAAAATATTTTAATATTATTAAACACTTTAAAAAGTTTTGGCATGAGGATCGGTACTAAAATAGAGGTCTTATAATTCACACTTCAAGTTTTAACCAATCAAAGGAATTTCCTTGGTATTTTTTCCAATATCGTTTTTTTTGTCATTTGAATTTTATCATTTATTGGTTTGATCTGTCAAGGTCACAGATAGGAATGATTTTTTTTCGACAAATAATTACTTTTTGCTTCAAACCTTGCTCTCTAGTTCGTTCCCAAGTAACGGTTATTTAGTCGCGGTATTTTTCTGTCGTGGTATGAAATGGAACGTTCCATATTCATCTGGAGAACGTCATCTTTGTGGAATGATCTTCCTGAGGTCGTGTTTCCCAATGAATACAATCTTCAACGTTTCAAGACCAACGTTAATCGCTTTTTTCGCACTCGCACCGCTCCCAGAGCGCCTTAAAGGATTTTTCCTACAGTGCAGGTGTTTTATCATAAAAAAAAAAAAAATATCGGTAACAGTATTTCTCACCTTTAGTACTTAGTGGTCCAAGAGACAGCCTACCCAATAAACTGAAAATGAAGGGGATTGATTGGATTATGATAAAAATATGGGCTTTTTAAAGTAATTTTTTAACTATTCCATAATTAATCGACGCAGTGTATATATTAATTTATGCTATACTGTGAATTCAAAATATTTTCAGTGGCATATCAATTAAACCACCGACATTTGGATAGCGCGGCTCTGAATTTGAGAATATAATATTTTATTTATGTATGTTTGATTTGAGTTGCCGCTTTATGATTAAAGTTAAATTGTCCAGTTACGCCACTAGAAATATTTTTGAATTTATGATATGAGATAAATAGGTCATTTTAATTAATTATTTTCTCGCAATAAATTACTGACATTAAAAATCTGTTACATGACAAACAACGTTTGGCTATTTAGTGATACTAAATTTATACTTGTTTAATTACATTTTATTGGTGAAATTTTGTCACAGACGAACGCCTACAACGGTTTTTGAAATATTTATCTTGGCGTGCGTTAATTTGTGCTAGTATAATTTATTTTCTTCCAATTAAATAGACTGATAATTCGTAATTTGTCTACTTGTCTCTCTGAAGAACATATTAAGTAATTAATCATTTTGTTTTGCTATCTATTAAAATAATTTAATTATCAAATATAAAAATTCGCCCTTAGAAAATTGAACCTATAGAATTAGCAATAAACAACTTTTTGACTACGCATGTTATTTTTGTATACCAACAATCTGCGGGCGTAATGCTCGTATTTATAGACAAAAATTAGTTCTAAAGGATTCCTCAAGAAACTACCAACATCAATCGATGTCAAGTTGACACACTTAAGAGCACTAGTCATTGTCCTTTAAACAATGAAAATTTTCCATTCCTTGAATCTTTCGTCCTTCTTTTATGCCACTTTTCAACATACCTTCGTTTCTACTGCTGACCGACGTTGCTACGTCGGAACCATGTAGAGGATAATCATTTAATTCGTTAATAACTTGGTGGAGATAGACCTAAAGTGTCTCATTTCTTGAAATTTTAAAAATACACATACAATAATATGTTTGTAAGATGAATACAAACCGTTCAATTTTAATTTTTAGGTTTGAATTCTACGAAAAGATTCAGTTAGATGAATACTTACAAGAAAAAGAAGCAGTTGATCCAGCAAACTACACCTTACATGCTGTTCTTGTACATAGTGGAGATAATCATGGCGGTCATTATGTAGTGTTTATTAATCCTCGAGGTAAGAAAATTTTTATTTTTGTACATAATTGTTATAAACTAACTAAAAACTATCAAAATGAAACCTGGGTTAACTGTTAACAAGCTAAAAAAGTGAGATATCATGGTATTTTCAGCTAGTGCGCGAACAAAAAAAAAATCAAAAAAAAAATTTTTAGGGGTCTTTTTGAGTTTTTTTTTATTTTTAGTTTTTGAATCACCCCTTGGGAGGGTTTTAAGGGAGACTCGCGAACTCAATAAAAACTATAGAATAAGAAAAATTTGAAAAAAATATAAGCCAATGAAAACCCTGAAAATAATTACTAGAGTTCATTGTATTTTAAGAATTATGGGCAATTATTGTTTCTTATAAAAATAACTTTCTAACACTCCAATATCTGTAGAGTCCAAATTTAAAGTTTTTAAAAATCCATTAATAACCTTAACCAGGATTCGGGCCAATAAAACGCAATGTTTTTTGTCACCCATTTTCCTAATACTACTAATGGTGTATTTTATTTATAGGAGACGGTAAATGGTGCAAATTTGACGATGACGTGGTCTCACGGTGTACCAAAATGGAGGCAATTGAACATAATTACGGTGGCCACGACGAAGACATAAACATGATGAATGTTAAACACTGCACTAACGCTTACATGTTAGTATATATCAGGGATTCTGAATTACCAAATGTACTACAAGAGGTTAGTTGTTTAATTGTAGGGTAATTAGAAAGGTACATGAATGTTTGCTATGCTTATTTATTAATAGGACAAATTAGGAGACTTTAATTTGAAGAAGTAGTCCATAATTGAAGTGAAGTTGTAAGTTAAATGGGGAGAAATAACACTCTAAGTCAACCTTATATTTTCAAAGAAAAATATTTATTTCACTCTCTACATGTTTCGAACGTATAAACGTTTATCTTTAGGAGAATAATTCATATTGAAAAAGTTACCAAGTTAGGAAATTGTCAGTGACATCCTCATAGAGCTTTTGAGGACATTAACTAAATAGAGGAAAAATGTTGAAAAACTTCCATAGAAGTAAGAGAGAAAAGCATACTACCAAGTATTACCGGATTTAGTCCTTTTTTATTAAATAAACTTATTAAATTAATAAAAACCCGATTTATTTTATTTTTTATATAATTTTTTGTTAAATTCGGCTCACGTCACTTTTGATCTTGTCACCGATGGGTCCTAGGTAGATCAGGTAAATTAGGTAGATTTCTATTACACAAGTTATATACCGGGTGTTGCATCGTCGAGCGGGACATAGGTAATCCCATGTAATTTTAAATGGGGTCAATTATTGGCTTCCTTAATTATTTTAGAGAAAAATTCTATTTAGGTTTATTAAAGAGCACTAAAACCCACATTCAAAAGAATAACTTTAGATATTTTTGATGAGCCGATTTCTTTTTAACTATTTCTCCTTTTTATGGCCCTGTATTTGCGAGCACCATTCAAGGTAAAAGATGCCTGTCAAATAAAGTTGTCATTTTGAAATGTGTGCTTTATTGTTATAAAAACTCGTACATCGAAAATATTAGCCATGAATTACACTTCTGAAGAAAAAATATTGATGATTAAATGGTATTATTAAGGAAATAGTTATCAAAATGTGTCAGACATGTTTGCTGCTCTGTATCCGAATAGACCGATACCTGCAAAATCTACAGTCAAAAGGACTATCAAGAAATTTGAGACAAAAGGCACTGTAATAGATAACTGCAGATGTGAAAAAAGGCAGGAACAAAGAAGAGATGCAAGAAATGATAGGGACTTGCAAAGGCAGGAACAAAGAAGAGATGCAAGAAATGATAGGAACTTGCAAGTTTTATTGTGCGTGGAAGAAAATGATGGGAAGATCAGCACAAGGAAACTTGAGGATGACATAGGATTAGATCACACTACAGCGTTACGAGCTTTGAAACGACATAAATATTATTCATACAAATATGAAAAGCACCAAGAGCTAAGAGATAGGGACGAAATACGACGACAGGAGTTTTGTTTTGGTATGATTGAAAGAGCAAACATGGATACGGAATTTTTAAAAAACATTTGTTTCACTGACGAATGCACATTTACCTTAAACAATGAACCCAATGTTCAAAATTATCGATATTGGAGCAAAGAAAACCAACACAGGTTTGTCGAAACAAGGACTCAATATCCACAAAAAATTAATGTTTGGGCTGGGATTTTCGGAGAAAATATTATCGGGCCATTATTTCTTACACGAAATTTAAATGCAGAATATTTTTTGGAACTACTTGAAGATCAAATTTTACCTGCTTTACATGATGCCGCCAGGGAAAATCAGGAAGTTTGGTACCAAATGGATGGCTGCCCGGCACATAGTACCCTGGCTGTCCGGGAATATTTAAACCGTGCTTTTAATGGAAATGTTATTGGCTTAAATCATACAGTAAATTGGCCAGCCAGGTCTTCTGATTTATTACCAAATGATTTCTTTCTCTGGGGCCATTTAAAAAACAGGATATACAAAGATAAAAAGAATACCCAAATCTAGATGAGTTAAAAATGCTATTTCTGCCGAATGCAATAGAATTTCAGTTTACCAACTAGCGAATGTAAGAAGAGAATTTTATGATCGCCTCGGTTATTGTCTAGCAGTCAATGGAGGAATATTTGAACATTTTCTTAAATCCTAAAGTTCTAACAATTTAATAGTACCTACCTATTAATTAGTAAAATATTGAAACATGTAAAATGTCATAATTAACCTTGTAATTGGATACTTTATTTTAGTTTTATTCAGATTAATTTGTACTCATAAATACACCTTTAATATTTTCGATGTACCTACGAGTTTTTATAACAATAAAGCACACATTTTAAAATGACAACTTTATTTGACAGTCATCTTTTACCTTGACGTGTGCCCGCAAATACGGGGCCATAAAAAGGAGAAATAGTTAAAAAGAAATCGGCGATAACCCGTAAACGGGCTCATCAAAAATATCTAAAGTTATTCTTTTGAATGTGGGTTTTAGTGCTCTTTAATAAACCTAAATAGAATTTTTCTCTAAAATAATTAGGTAAACCAATAATTGACCCCATTTAAAATTACATGGGATTTCCTATGTCCCGCTCGACGATGCAACACCCGGTTGATACAGTTGGGATAACCGTTGTTATTTTTCAAAGTGACGAGGTAATTATCATTATTATTTTCACATAAAGGTTTTACCTCGTCACTTTGAATTTTTGAAAAATAACAACGGTTATCCTAACTGTATCTATATAACTTGGTAGTACGTTTTTCTCTCCTACTTCTATGGAAGTTTTTTAACATTTTTCCTATATTTAATTAATTTCCTCAAAAGCTCTATGAGGATGTCACTAACAATTCCCTAACTTGTTAACTTTTTCAATATGAATTATTCTCCTGAAGATGAACGTTTATACGTTCGAAACATGTAGAGAGTGAAATAAATATTTTTCTTTAAAATATATCCCAGTGAAGGTTCACTTAGAGTGTTCTTTCTCCCCATTTAAATTAGAAGACGTTTGGATTTTACCTGGCAAATTTCACTTATGTGGTTTTTCATCAACTGATAAACTTCTGGACAAAATTAACGCAACATCATCAAGTTTGTCACATAAATAATGCTATAATAAAGGATATCCCAGACCGGTAGCGGTGGACACTGTGCGGTACACCGCGTTCCTTCTTTTGCTATTCACACCGGTGCGCGTTGCGGTGCGATTTTTATTGTTTTGTGAATATGTCAAAACAACAGTCGAAGTCAGCCTAACAATCGAACACGTGGCTGATGTGTCGGTGAGCGGCGAAAACAGTGCAGACATCGTTGTCCAAATAAAACGCTGTCACAACGGGAAACCACCACAGCGGTGTGGGTCGCGCCATTTACCGCTGTGTTCTGTGGCACCGCGTTGATTTGGGGAATCCTTTATGAAACACAAACTTTTTTTTTGAAACGAGTGAACCATGAAAACAAGATTTAATCTTATGGCAGACTTCATTTGACATAATACGATCTTTACACAAAACTTTGTTCCAACATAACAGTTCTTATTTACACACAAAACACATAATGACTGAGAGAGCCGGTATATTTTAAATCTGGAAATTCCCACAAAAACTTTCGCACATTGTGAGCAACTACTAACAAATTTTGACGTGTTTATGCACGGCAGACATTAAGGGCACTTCTTTCATACATAAATACGTTTTGTGATAAATTTTAGGTAACTGATGTGGACATACCCAGTGAACTTGCCGACCGGTTAGCGGAAGAGAAACGTATGGAGCAAGTAAGACGGAAAGAGAGAAATGAAGCTCATTTATACATGACAATCCAGGTATGTATTTCTTTTTACTTTAATTTGTGAAGGAAAGTAGGTGCGATTGTAGTTCGGTGTATTTATATGTTACTGACTGTTTCTGTCTATGTGTGCAAGGTCATTAACAGAACAAAATTACCTGTAATTCAAATAGAGTACAGAATTTTCGTGCTTGAAGTCAGTCCAAATAGAGAATCAAAACTGGCGTCTTTTAATCTGTTAAAATGCTTACACTAACATGAAAAATTAAAATTCAGTATTTAACAAGAAACTTTTTTCGGATAAAACTGAATACTCATCTCAAAGTCGAACAACACTAAATAATTATGGTATTTGAAAGTTGGGATTTTTTTGATTCCTTCTGTACTGAGATTTGTTATAAAGAGTAACAACTTCACGTACATGCTGTATAAAATTTAAAATATGGGGAATTTAAGAAAATGTCGACCTTGTGGACAGTTTTTGCTTTAAAAGTAACAAAAAAATTTTAAATTGGCTACACCTGTCAAATTAAGTTAGATTATTTCCCAAAATGTTGACAAATATTAAATAAAGGTGGTTATTTTTGAATACTTTACCTACATGGCAAATATAAAAACTCAGATGCTTCTTATACTTTTTCAAAACTGTCATTTTTTGGCCCTTTCGATTTTAATCTCACTTCAATAAAATCGTTTTCCGAAAATCGATCGGAAATATTGACATTTTTGATAAAATTTGAAAGTTGATTGTAATAAGTTATGTCCTTTTAATAATTTTCGATTTACGGAAAAATAGTATGTATACCTTGTAGGAAAAGCCACATTCCCGGACTCCGTATTGTCAGTCTTGGCTTGCGCCTCGATGTATTGTTCTTAATATTTTTAAGCTACATTTTTCCAAAAAAATCACAAATACTCAAATAAATAAAAAGAGCTGATACTCGATGTAAAGTTGATTTAGTATCATTATTTTTATACAACTTTCGGATTCAACGTATTTAATTAACTTCTAGTTGTAGCGAAATAAATTTAAAAACGTTATTTAGCTGTACGTTGTTATTTGTCTTAAATCACGAACGTACTACGGCAACCGCATTTAGTTGTCGATATTTGCCATATTATTTTTTTTGTCAAGTTTAGTTTAGTTTAGTTTATTTATTCAAAAGTTAACTTGTGTACAATATAACATTCAAACTATTATTATATATTCAAAATATATCATTAAAGACGCCTAGCTAATTAAATAGCTGTATGCGTCACAGTGTTCTTAAATAATGTATACATATTATATTATAGACATACTTTAGCTATTAATAACTTACAAACAGTAAAACGTTCAAGTACTCACCACAAAAAAATTAAAAATAAATAATCAATAATCAAAATAACCCTTCAAATTGTTTTATATTTTGGAAAATAAATTCCCTGCAGAGAATTGAAAACCTTTTTTTATTGTTAACTTCCCTAATGTGTATTGGTATCATATTATAAACTTTAGGGCCAATATAATTTACATATTTTAAATTTAAATTATTTTTACTTACCGGTATTTGCAATTTTTTATTCACATAACCACGGGTAACGTAGCCATGATCTATAAAATTTTGCAGCTTTTTACTCTGATGTATATAAGAGGAGATTGAGAGCATATATAAAGTTCTTATATTACATACTTCGGGGGAAAACAACATTCTGGTAGGATAAAGAGTGGTTTTTTTAAACATTATTTTTAAAATGTATTTTTGTACTATATTTAATTTATACAAGCCATTACTATAAAGCCCACCCCATACCAAAATTCCATATCTCAGGATTGATTCTACAAATGCCTTATATATCGTCATTAAAGTTTTTTTATCAAGGAATTCCCTTAGTAAATAAAATTTGTGAATTAGTTTGCGTACTTTGTTGGACAAGTACTCAGTATGAGGCTGCCACTTAATGTGCTGATCAATAATAATTCCAAGATATTTAGTTTGTGATGTTTCTTGTAGAAGGTGATTTTCTATTAAAATGTTATTAAATGTTGGTCTGTCTGCCTTGGTCAGTGAAAATGCTATATAATTTGTTTTCGTTAAGTTTAGTGTTAGCTTGTAGTTCTGAAGCCAATCTTTTACTTTATTCAAACCCATCACCGTTTTATTTTTCACGCTTTCCCAAGTATTATCAGCAAATACAATGGCCGTGTCATCCGCATATGAGATCGTCAAACAATCTATATTCAATTTCAGTAAAGAATTTATGTAAATAATAAATAAAAGTGGACCAAGTACAGTTCCTTGAGGAACGCCAATCATAATTTTTTGTTTTTTACTAATGACATTATTTAGTTTTACCATTTGATATCTGTCTGTCAGGTAACTTGCAAGCAAACCACCAGCAACCCCCCGTATGCCATAATTGTTGAGTATATTAATCAGTTTGTCGTGGGGAACAGTATCGAACGTTAAGTTCGAAAGTTACTATGAAAGATCCTTTTTTTAACAAGAAGAAATTGCATTTTAACCGGTTTTTTGGTTGGTTTTGCAAGAAAACTATATACTTCCATTTGGGGTTATCAAAAATTAAACTCAAACTCAAAATATACTTTATTGTCCAAAGAAACAGTATCCTTATCGACAAAGTCACTATTTGCTAATATCTAATATGCTTACATAAAAACTTCTAAAAGCCCTAGAAAAAAAAATACAAACAATTAAGGAGGAGAAAAAAAAACATTATGCCCATTACCATTTATGCAAAATGTAAATTTCATATAATTTGGTCATGTTTATTTAATTATATTTACAATTTCAGGTTCTTTTGGAGGACCAGTTTGACGGCCATCAAGGCAATGACCTGTACGATCCGGAACATGCCCAATTTCGCATTTTCAAGATCCGCAAGATGGCAACAGTGGCCGAAATGATGGAGATGCTGGCGGACGCATTTAAATATCCACCCGAGCAAATCCGGCCATGGCCTTTCTCTCAGAGGTTGTAGTGTTGTTGATGTTTTGATCTTAGTGTACCTTAGTTAGTTGTAATCACTAGTGTCCTAAAATATAAGACTTATTCGTGAACTAGGCGTACAAATAGTAAAGGAGAGGTGACATGTCGCGTAATTTTAAGGTTGTACGATTTTTTTTAATGGATGGTCCAAATCTTCTGTCAGCGATATTTTTTATTTGCATTTCTTTTGCCTTATATTTCTTAAAATATCACATTCCTAAATTTTTATAATACTCAGAAATCACGTTCATATTATGATAGTTGGTTAAATAAATAGGTGCCAAGTGTTTTATTTGTAACCAACAGATGGCGCTATAATGTCTTGTCCATAATTTCGAAAACCAATTTTCGTTTCTGACAACTTTATTATTGGCAAGTTTGGCCAGAGATTCGGTCATTTTCACCTCAGTGAGTAGATCCTGCCTTTTTATGAGACTTCTAGACATAAATAGTTAAACTTCGGCATCATTATAGTTTCCCATAATTAGATTTAAAAATGTTTTTTCCCTTGGAATTAGGTATTAGGTTATACTACATTATGTACCAGTACGAATATATTTTTGAAATATTTGACCATTAACATCTGACTAGTAAACTCTTAGTTTGGAACGTTACATTTTCAAATAAGTGTTTTTTTAAACATAAACTCTGGGGGCCGATTATAATATTTGCACACTTTTTTAGTCGGTCGGTAGCTTTAAATACGAGCAATTAGTCCATTTCTACTCAAAGAGACCTGATATTTGATATTTTGTAAGAAAAAAGACACAAAGTCTCGGCCTCGAAATTTTTCGGTCTGTTTATTGTGGTTACATGTTTCGCCTTAAACTGGCATCATCAGACCTTATAAACAGTTGAACATTTTAAAATTATTTTTAAAACAAACACACGTACATTATAACAGGAACAAAACGAACGGTATCGTCTATGCCATATAAGGTTTTTTTACCTACGCCAATTGAACATGCCCAGGCCTATCGTACTCGTCGACCTTACAATCTAACAAATTTAGTCTTGTATTATATTCTATAAAAATTATTATCAGAGTGGGTAACTTAAGAAACAATTTTTACACTATTTTTCCTATTTCAGATCCAACCAGACTATACGACCAGGGGTATTGGACTTGGAGGCAGATCTTCACAAGACTGTAATTGATGCAGCGGAAAATATGAATCCTTGGAATATATTTTTAGAGCTGTTACCTCCTGATTCAGGTCAAACTAGTCTTCCATCGTTTGATAAAGTGAGTATTCTTGCAGGTTTGTTGCCACAACTAGAAATACTCTTTTGGGTTTATAACATAGGTCAAATCAAAGGGTTATCTTTGAAAAAGTGAAATCCCAGTTAAATTTTTGCACAGCAGGAACCGAATATTTTGCCTGGTAAGGTGACAAGGTTATAATTAAAATCGTAAATGAATTCTATACATATTAGTACTATTACATTCTATACAGAAAATATTTTTTATAGATCTGTTAAACCGTTTCTTTAAAATACATGTTGAATTGCATAAAGCTTTTAGGTGACAATGACAGTGACAGAAATGATATACTTACAATCATAGTTACCTGGTTAATAAATTAAAAATTGTTGGTAGCACAACTGCTAGAGAAATGCATCTACCTTTTTTATAAGGCCGCTTTACAGTTTGCAATTTTTCTTTCACGCAAGAAAAGATTGCCCAGGAGTATGCGCAGAACGACGCTAGTGATCAGCTGGCGCAATTTGTATTGCTGCTAGAAATATAACTTTTGACCCTATTTTTATTGCCATTGCAAGCGCAATTCTGGTGATTTATTTGACACCAACCTAAATATGAAAATCGCGGACATTTGTTTATGTTCTTTCTAACCTATAGTGGGTACGTTTTGTTTTTGTGGGTTGTTTTTGTGTCTTGTAATGATGTTATGTTAAAATTAATGCACAAAGATACAAAGAAGCGCCGGTAACTCCTTACCGAATGTCTTGTTATCTTAAAAGTTGGCGAGGGGTACATCGCCTACGACCTTGGCAAGTCATTGCACGCTGTAAAACGAAGTGAAATTTTTATTGTCGCAATATTAATTGCTGCAAGACAACTTGCGTGAAAGAAAAATTGCAAACTGTAAAGCGGCCTATAGAGAATTTTTTGATTATCAATGACGTCTGGCCAATAGTAGGCAAGATATCCAACAAAATTCCTTACCTTTAAACACGTCGATTGGGCATGTTTATACGTTAATTATAACATTGAAATAATGTCGTGTACAAAAATTCATCAGGGATTTATTTTTTTCGAAGCAAGAAACACATGTATTTGGGATATTAATAAGTTTCATTAACTCTCGATTTAGGAAACATTTGTTGCATCATTAGAAACAACAGGCAACACACGGTGTCGGCCGACTTTAAAGGTTTGTCGGAAAATAAAATTAAAAATATATCGTCGTTTGAATCCAACTGCCTTCTAAACTAAACTATGTTCCTAACCCTGTTAATCTGCAACATCGTCTTATTTTTTTATATAGCAAGAGCCGAAGGCGAGAGTGGCAATCATTTTTTTTAGTAAAGAGGAGTATACTTATTCCTTAACCAATTATAGGTTAAAAGATCATATCCATTTTTTTTTGGTATTTTAAATGTGATACATATGATTTTTTTTATATTTTCGAATTTTACTCAAGATTTTAAACAAATCTTGTATAACATCATATATCTAAACTGAGTAGTTCTTGAGATATCGGTATTTGGAAATGACACTTATGGGACTTTGAAGCTGTAGCATGGTAGAGAGAAGCGGTTTGCACATTCATATGTTGGTTTTTTATTTTCTACACATTCAAAAATTATCATAAAAAGTTATTTTTTTAAGTAGAAAATATAAATCTAAGATAGGAACGTGAAATCATTTTTTTAAGATGTACCGTTAAGATGCTACAGCCTGTCAAAAAATCATTTTTCAATTTCTAATATCTCAAAAACTACTAAGGTTATATAGGTTTGATAAAAATGTATCAACAATTAATTTTGATAAAACTAATTATCTTCTTTTGACTTTAAATCCACAAAATATGAATAGTATTAAAATAAATGACATTCAAATTTTGAAAGGTAATCAAGTAAAATATTTAGGAATAATCTTTGACAGTAAATTAAATTGGAATTTTCACATACAATATTTGATTAAAACATGAAGTTTACTACCAATTTTTAGAAACATTAAAAAAATTTAAACGTAAAACATATAGAACTAGAATATTATGCATTAGTTAAAACTCATTTAAATTACGTAATTTTAGGTTGGGGAGGAATAAATAGAGTTTTAGTTAAAAAATTAGAGATAATACAGAAAAGGTTTCTAAAAATTATATTTAATAAAGATTATCTTTATCCTTCAATAAAATTATATTCTGAAACAAAAAAAAATGAAAATTAGACAACTTTACATTTATAATATCTTAATATACATATTTAAAAATAAAAATCTTATACAGTTTAAAAACCATAATCATAATAATGTCATAAAGTCATAAAAATGAAATAACCATGAAACCTAAAATAAATAATAGGACAAAAAAAATGTAAACATTTATGTGTTTATTTAAACGATTATTTACCAACAAAAATTAATAAATATATTTCATTAAAAAAATATAAAGACGAAATAAAAATCATGAATATTGGAAACATAATTTTTAAAAAAATTTGGAAATGTTTTAATTAATATAGTTATGAATAATATATTTTTCAAAATTGTATTATACCTATATTTTCAAAAAACTGCGTTTATATTTATATACATATTCTTAAACGTTTTTTATTTTCAATTTAATTTTTATATAATAACAAATATTTTAATCACTCTTGAGCATACCAGCACCTCTAACAAACTTATAGAAATAAGTAAATGTTAAGAGGAAATCGCCTGTAAAGACATTCGTCACAATTACAGGAGTCCCGCTAGGCAGCGCTAACTCAAATCGGTTTATTAACCGAAAACAATGAGTAAAGACGAAGATTTTCCTTTTCATTTCGCCAGATCCATCTCTAGACGCGTTTCGTCATATCATGACTCATCAGTAGAGCTAGGATCCGACGAAAAGAAAAGGGATCTCGAAGCTACTTAAGGCAGCACTTGGTGGGACACAAGGTCTAACAAGGACACAGATGGCGCTCCGTGCCACATCTTACTGGTGTGTCCCACCAAGTGCTGCCTTAAGTAGCTTCGAGATCCCTTTTCTTTTCGTCGGATCCTAGCTCTACTGATGAGTCATGATATGACGAAACGCGTCTAGAGATGGATCTGGCGAAATGAAAAGGAAAATCTTCGTCTTTAAATATTTTAATATTCTTATATATTTATAATTTAAAATACTAAGATTTGCCCCTAACAAGCACGTTCAATCAATCAATCAAAAAAAAAGAAGATAAATAAACACATTTATTATATTATAAAAATAAGTTAAGAATCTTGTCAATCCAAAAATGCAATAAAAAAAATTCATATCTTATTTAAATTAATAAAGTTGACGGCTACTTCCTGGATATCTGGATGTGATAGGAAACTGCCAATATGTTAGTTAAAGAGGGCACTTTGAAATATTTATTAAAACAAGTTTATAACATACTTTTAGAAGTTTTTCCAAAAGTTGTTACAAACGATTGTTGTGAATTACCCTGTATAGTTCTTAAAAGGATCATAGAATTGTGTCTTTAAAAATATTGTAGTTAGTTGGATCTAAACGACAATATATTCAATAAAAATTGTCAAAATAATTTATTAGAAAAGTTTATTACCCAGAGGTTTTCAATATACGAATCATGCAGACAATTTCAAAAACATTATAAGTTACACATTTTTCAAATAAAAATATCTTATAATATTTTACAACTATAATGCTTTAAGATTTGTCTTACCGATATCTTTTACTTTACATTTTATGAAAATCTAATCAAAATGTTTCCCTTTTTCTATATTATTTGTGCCGATTGATGTATGTTATAGCTAATGATTGCTAGCTTTAACACACAGTGAATTGAATACGCTATGAATTAAACATGCTATAATTAAAATATTAACTAAGTAGGTATTTTCTCTAGGAGACGGACGTCATGTTGTTCTTTAAAATGTACGATCCCAAGCAGAAAAAAATCCATTACTCTGGACACTCCTATGTGCCTGTTACTAGCAAACTCAGTGATATTATTCCATTGCTCAACGACCGGGCGGGTTTTGCTCCAGATACTGAATTGTTACTTTACGAAGAAATTAGGCCCAACATGATAGAGAAAATTACAAATTTTAACGAACCTATTGAAAAGGTAAGAAACAAGGTAACAAATTTTAAATACCATTTAATTTTTTTTTAGTTTAAAATTATTTATTGATGTTGGTTCATATTCTGAAAGAAATGGTAAACTTCGGTCTGTCGAGATAAAAGCTATCATGTCCAAATTAAGCGGAACTTACACTCGTTACCTAATATAAAAAAGCTTCTGCAGGGCGTCCCAAATAAGGATGCACCCTCTCGTAAACCATTTAAGATACAGAGATGGTTAAATTAGAAAATAGTTGCATCCTACATAATTCTGCCACATTGTGTTTTTCAATTTAAAAAACTCCAAATCCTTCCTAAGATACTTGGGCCAAACCAAATTTTCGCGATTTCATTTTTATTTTATTTTTGACTATTTGAAGAGAAATGTTAAAATAAAATTTACATTCCCATTACCATTTTTTCTCCTCTAAAAATTGGTGTAATTAGATTTTTAATCCGACGTTTCGTTTTTAAAAACCATCACCAACTTTGCTGCAACTTTTTAAATAGTTGGGAAATTTTATTTTATAATTTTTTAATTCCCCTCCTCCTTTATAATTCAATGACGTATCACACCTAATATTAATAACACGTTTCGAACCCCATCATCAATAAGAATAAGTGGAAAGTCATCTTATTTGAAACTATTTTATAAGTAAAAATGTTATGTTTTTGCGGAGTTATGTGTTTTTTAATAATTTGTTTATATTTTTAGTGAAAAAAGCTGCTAGAACTGGTTTCCAACTTCTGACCTTTATTCACTACGATTCTGTGAATTATAATAATTATTATTAACAGAATTGTAGCGAATAAAGGTCAGTTGGAAACGAGTTTTAACACTTTTATCCCTAAAAATTAGTCAGTTAATACCTTTATCCACTTACCCCTTTAATTATGGAACATTATTGAAGAAAAATTGGATATGATTTGTTGTCAACGTCCAGAGCCAAATTATTTCTACTTGACTTTAACAACAAAAGAGTTTATAGATACAAGATTAATTTGCACTAATTCTTATTGATGATGGTGTTTTTAGGTCCGAAACGTGTTATTATTACTAGGTGTGATATGCCGTTGAATTATAAATATAAACATATGGAAATATTATATTATACATTAGTTAAAACTCATTTAAATTACTGAATTTTAGGTTGGGGAGGAATAAATAAAACTTTAGTTAAAAAATCAGAAATATTACAGAAAAGGTTTCTAAAAATTATATTTAATAAAGATTATTTGTATCCTTCAGTAAAATTATATTCTGAAACAAAAAACAAATAAATATTAGACAACTTTACATTTATAATATCTTAATATGTACATATTTAAAAAAAATCTTATACAGTTTAAAAACCATAATCATAATAGACGTAATAAACATAAAAATGAAATAACCATAAAACCTAAAATAAATAAGTCCATATCCTATATCTAAAAAAAAACTGCGTTTATATTTATATACATATAGTTAAACGTTTTTTATTTGCAATTTAACTTTTATATAACATTAACAAATATTTTTAAAAAACATATTTTAATATTCGTATAATTTATAATTTAAAATACTAAGATTTGCCCCTAACAAGCACGTCTTCGGGGGATCCAAGAAGAAGTTTATTGAGGAAGATAAATAAACACATTTATTATATTATAAATATTGAAATAAGCTTAATATATTAAAACGATTAAAATAAAATTTCCCGACTATTTAAAAAAGCAAAGTTTAGGATGGTTTTGTAAAAGCGAAACGTCGGATTAAAAATTTAATCACACCAACTTGTCGAGGGGAAAAAATGGCAATGAAAAAGTAAACTTTATTTTAACATATTTCTATTCAAATAGAGTCAGTGAAAAATAAACACGAAATCACAAAAATTCGGTTTTACCTAAATATCTTCAAAAGGATTCCGAGTTTTATAAATTTGAAATTACAATGTTACAGAATACAATAGATCGTTTACGAGATCCCTGTAGAGTTTATCGTTATCTGGAATACCCTGTATAATTAACGGACTTGACGGTCCAAACTTTGTCTCTTTTTACTTAACAAAGTTTTATCACCTTTTCGTTTTCAGAATATGATCCATTAGTTTTAAATAGTTTGCGTTTATATACATTTGTTATTTTTAGATATTGGAAGAATTAATGGATGGTGATATTATTATTTTTGAAAAAGATGAAGGCGACGTCAATTCTGACTTACCGACGTGTATAGATTATTACAAAGATCTCTTTTATAGGGTAGAAGTAACCTTTGTTGATAAAACGATACCGAATGATCAAGGTACAATCGTTAATACTTATTTAAGTGTTTTTTTTATTCTATGTTAATTTTTAGGATTTACAATGGAATTATCACAGAGAATGACGTACGATCAGTTTGCTAGAGCTGTTGCGCAAAGAGTGGGGACTGATCCGTACCTATTGCAATTTTTTAAATGTCAAAGGTATGGATTTATTTCGAAACAGTCAATATAATTTGTATTAAAATCATTAAGTACTTTGTTCCTTAGTTCAGTATTATTAGAAATCTGTTAAGTTGCCTTTCGGTGAGCCCGAATTATCCATCTCCTGGTAACTTTATCAACAAGATAATTTCCATAAAACTATTGTTGGGACAATTGTTTCCATAGAAATTATCTAGCTGGTAACTTTATGAGCAAGAGAATTTCCATAGAAACTATTGTTGAGACAATCATTTCCATAGAAATTATCTGGCTGGTAACTTTTTGAGCAAAATAATTTCCATAGAAACCATTGTTTTCATAGAAATTATCTGACTGGTAACTTTATAAACAAGATAATTTCCATAGAAACTATTGTTGGGACAATTGTTTCCATAGAAATTATCTAGCTGGTAACTTAATGAGCAAGATAATTTCCATAGAAACCATTGTTTTCATAGAAATTATCTGACTGGTTACTTTATAAACAAGATAATTTCCATAGAAACTATTGTTGGGACAATTGTTTCCATAG
Source organism: Polydrusus cervinus (assembly GCA_935413205.1). Classification (NCBI taxonomy): domain Eukaryota; kingdom Metazoa; phylum Arthropoda; class Insecta; order Coleoptera; family Curculionidae; genus Polydrusus; species Polydrusus cervinus. Next base: position 25,864,126 of record OW284515.1, read on the forward strand.
AAATTATCTAGCTGGTAACTTTATAAACAAGATAATTTCCATAGAAACTATTGTTGAGACAATTATTTCCATAGAAATTATCTGGCTGGTAACTTTATGAGCAAAATAATTTCTATAAAAACCACTGTCGATACAATTGGTCCGCGAAATCAATCTTTTGGTAACTTTACCAGCCAGATAATTTCAATGGAAATAATGGTTTCTATGGAAATTATCTTGTTGGTAAAGTTAACAAGAGATTGATCTCGCGGACCTAAGGGTGAATTCTTGAAGTTTTTCTGCAAATCAATATTGTTTATTTATAACCCCGCAATACTAAGCCATAATTAAAACACAAGTTATTTTAGCAATGATGTTTTAAATCAGTGTTTTACATTGTCGAAATACCATTTTAAAATGTCATTGGTAAAGGTAACTAGTGATTGTGGCATTGCTCACTAATTCGGGGTAAGTAATAAATAATAAAGCTGCAGAAACATTTATCATAATAATGATTAACTGAAAATTAATACGTTGGTCTTGGTGCTCTTCAATAAAAATTTTCAACATAACGATTAGATGAGTCAATATTCGACATTTCTTAATATTACTTTGCGATCTTAATACACAAATAGCTATTTTCTTTTTTAGTTATAAAGATAGCCCAGGACATCCTTTAAGGTGTACTTTCGAAGGTACTCTAAAAGATTTGCTAGTTTTTAGTAAACCTAAAGTTCCGAAAAAGATTTTCTACCAACAGCTTAGTATTCGTGTCAACGAATTAGAAAATAAGAAACAATTTAAATGTATTTATGTTGGTCCAAATATGAAAGAAGAAAAAGAACTCATACTCTATCCAAATAAGAATGGTTCAGTAGCTGATCTTTTAGAAGAGGCCAAAAAACAAATAGAATTTAGTGAAGATAGTACAGGAAAATTAAGGTAAGTTTTATACAATGCGCAATTTTAAATAGTGTGAGTATTAACTATTTGTTACTCATAAATCAATATTTTAGTTTTTTTGGTCACTTGTAAAATAAATGTTAATGAATATCTATATTAATGATTTGTTTAATGTAAATTGTGATGGAGAAATTTATAGTTTCGCAGATGATACTGCAATTTTTTATAAAGATACATATTGGGATAACTTAAATACCAAAATTAAAAAAGATTTTAAAATAATAAACAATTGGTTGGATAAAAGTTTATTAACAATTAATTTTGATAAAACTAATTATCTTCCTTTACTTTAAATCCAAAAAATATTAATAGTAATAAAATAAATGATGACATTCAAATTTTGAAAGTTAATAAAGTAAAATATTTAGGAATAATCTTTCAGAGTAAATTAAATTAATAAAGAATATTTGATTAAAAAATTAAGAAGTTTACTTCCAATTTTTAGAAACACTAAAAGAAGTTTTAACGTAAAACGTATGGAAATAGAATATTATGCATTAGTTAAAACTCATTTAAATTACGGAATTTTAGGTTGGGGAGGAATAAATAGAACTTTAGTTAAAAAATTAGAAATATTACAGAAAAGATTTCTAAAAATTATATTCTGAAACAAAGAAAATGAACATTAGACAACTTTACATTTATAATATCTTAATATACATATTAAAAAATAAAAATCTTATACAATTTAAAAACCATAATCATAATACTCGTCATAAAAATGAAATAACCATAAAACCTAAAATAAATAAGTCCGTAGGACAAAAAAATTTCAAATACTTATGTTTTTATTTAAACGATTATTTACAAACAAAAATTAAAAAATATCTTTCATAAAAAAGTCGAAATAAAAGCACGGATTTTGGAAACAGGTAACCTCAATTTTTTTTTGGAAATTTTTTAATTAATTTTGTTATAAATAATATATTTTTCAAAATTTTATTATCCTATATATATCTTCAAAAGAACTGCGTTTATATTTATGTACATATTCAAATATTTATGTTTTTATTTAAACAATTATTTACCAACAAAAATTAAAAAATATATTTCATTAAAAAAATGTAAAGTCGAAATAAAAGCATGGATATTGGAAACAGATAACTTAAAAATTTTGGAAATGTTTTAATAAATATTGTTATGAATAATATATTTTTCAAAATATACATATAGTTAAACGTTTTTATTTACAATTTAACTTTTATATTATATTAACAAATATTTTTAAAAAATATATTTTAATAAGCCTTATAATTTAAAATACTAAGATTCGCCCCTAACAAGCAGGTCTTCGGGGGATCAAAGAAGTTTATTGAGGAAGATAAATAAACACATTTATTATATTCTAAATATTGAAAATAAACTTTATTATTACATTGTAAAATTTTCTAACTAGTGATTTACTACCACGGCCAATAAATAATAAAGGTGTGCTTTGACATATAAATTGTAAAACCGGCAAGTAGGCTTTAGGACAAAAATCGCATTTCAAAAATTTTAAGGATACTATTTCAAAACAATATTTCAGAGGATATTAAAGCTTATCCCTTCCTTTTTCGTTATTTTTTTCCAATGAAGTATTTATTTTAGGCTAACAGAAATAAATTGTAACAAATTATTAATGGGTCCCAAAGAAGATACTCCATTAGAATCGTTAGCAGCTACAAAAATATACAGGGTGGAGGAAATTCCTAGGTAAGTTTCAAACATATTAATTACAAAAGCAAGAAATCGTATACGGTACAATGGGCTTTTTAATAATAATCGAGTTTATCATATTCAGCACTAACATCCTAAACTAAAACCTAGTGAAAACATATTCCAATAATAAAAATCTTCTTAGAATATCATAAACCTTTTCTAGAAAAAATTAAAATTAAAAAAAAAGAAGATATATAGGTATGTCGCCCTATAACCGCTCAAGAATTTAAAAACTGAAACCTATTTTTTCTTGCTCTGTACGATAGAGTCAGAATTTAGTGAAAGAGTCCATTGTTCAATATACAATTTCTTATAACACACAATGTGCATGGCCATAAAACTATCCAGAAAAATTATTTTTCCTTATTAGACTTCTTTGCACTTTAGGTTAACAACTCGCAACAATTCTGAAGTTCCGAATTATCCCAGACGGGAATATTTTTGGAATGAAATTATTTCAGAGAAATTCTAATTCTGATTAGGTTTTTATTAGTCTTGTAATATTTTGCAAATGTGATACATTTTTAGGGAAGAATTAGTTTTGGCCGAAGATGAGATGCTGGTTTCTTGTGCGCATTTCCACAAAGAAGTATTCTCAACGTTCGGTATTCCGTTCCTTATTAAAATTAAACATGGAGAAGCTTTTAGTAAAGTTAAAGGTAAGTGCTTTATTTTTTTTTATTGATTTTTCGAACTTCATAATAAAATAATTTATAGCTTTTAATTTTTAATATATCCTATTTTGTTACACCTTTTATGGCACTTTAATAGTAATAAAAACTTTACTTATTTAAGACTCGATGGGTTTTTAAGTTACTAATTCAGTAAAATGAGACAAAACCTGCCAAAATAAAACAAATTATTTTTGTTAAATTTAATAACATTGTTTCTTGTCACGTTCATATTTAAAGTTTTATATTTGTATGTATTTCAGAACGAATTCAAAGGAAATTGGCTGTGCCCGATAAAGAATGGGAGAAATTTAAATTTGCAATAGTTTCAATGGGTCGTCCACAAACTATTCCAGAGGATGAATATGTAGTTAACTTAAATGATTTTAGGCCACCTCCGACTCAGGGTGAGTGTAAGTGTAAACCTAGTATGATTTCTATAATATATTAGTAAAAACTAAAGTGAGCGCTTTCCATGATTGTTTAAGCGTATTTAAATTTTTCCCGTAAAATAGATTTGGAAGTTTTACAGATACATATTAAAGGACCCCTCAAAGCTTATGGAAAATGGCTTTCAGCTCATTTTTCTGAATATTTAGTATTTTTTAGATTTTGACATGCTGAATAAAAGTGGCCATGGTTCATTCTTGCTTTATATGAGATATGTACTATTATTTTTATTATTATATGCTCTAAAAAAATTTCCCACGATTTGACGAACTCCTATATTGCGAAAATCTATTATTATTATTATCATTATTTCGCGAGTCCTCTACGGGTAAACTTCTTTGATATTTAAAATTTGGCACGAATTTAAATCAAATTTCCTACTCATGTATTGTCTATTTTAACTCTGTTCAGTTTGATCACTGGGTATTTCGGCACTCGTCAGAATACTCGGAATGGCCCTTTGGAAAGTATAAAACACGCCACATTTACTAACAAGGTATTTAATAACTGGAACGTAAGAACTAACAACTAAAACGTAATATTTATAATACAAAATATATAGATGGATGAACACTGTGGACACTGGACTCAATAAAAATACTCCGCGCGGACTTGACGTTCGACTCTCGAGTCTTCAACTCTTCCGTCTCTATCTTCTCTCTTTTTCTGGATCGCCAGGCATTGCGGGTTGCCTATGGATCCTGTTCGGTAAATCGGCACAAGGGTACTCGAAAAGATAATATTTACAACACATGGTTGCCTTTCAAAATTTAAATTCTCGAAAAATAAAATATAGTTGAAATATGTCCCTATTAAATACAATTTTTAAACAATTAAATGAACTTATCTAAATTTCTTACTAATTTTCACCGAGCTACGCCTCACTGGTGTGTCCTTCCTAGTGATTGTGTAGTACTGTGGTTGCTTCCATAAATAGCGGGACTCCTGAAGACCCATGAGCTAGTCCCCCGTTGCGTACGAGCGGCTTTTGCCTCACCTTCTATTAAGGCCACACACGTACGTGCTGCTGGGCTAGACTGCTGGTGGCTGCTAACTACATCTTCGCCTGGCGCAGTGATATAGCATTTTTCACCATCGGCTGACTAGGTAGGCTGCACCACTGTTCCTGGACTGGGTGAAGATGGCTTTTTCTCTCCATGATTCACTTATACACAATACACTCTGAATTTTTTTTCTTCTTCTTGGGACCTTAATTCACTTGTAGAAATGCCATGGGACCTTAGTCCACTGGCAGGAATGCCATAGGACCTTAGTCCACTGGCAGGATGTACTGTAGTTACTGGATGTAAGGTAACTGGACTGGCAGGATCGCCATGTAAGGTGACTGGACTGGCAGGGTCGCCATGTAAGGTAACTGGACTGGCAGGATCGCCATGTAAGGTAACTATCCTGGCAGGATCGCCATGTAAGGTGACTAGTTCGTTCGACGAGTGAGAGGCATAGAGATGCGTATAAAATGTATATTTAATCTATTCTATCTTACAAAATCAGTCGTAGTTCTATATATACTAAACTTAACCTTAAACTTTTAACCTTAACTCTAAACTTAACCTATGATTAAATAAATGTTATTATTTATAGTTAATATAAAATAACATACCGTCACCTTTGGTAGAGGATTGTACCCTCGACAATATCCTTGTTATTAGGGAATGATTATTACAATAACATTATAAATACAACTAAAATAGGTAAAATAAGGTAAAGCCTTATTTTTACCCTACAGAATTCTACGAAAAAAATATTTTATAGCTTAACAATAATATTTTTTCATTTGATAAAAAAAAATTGTTTTTATTTTCCTATTTTTAAAAGTTTTTGATTGTGTAAATTATTATAACTGGATCATATCTTTTTTTTTTAATATTTATTTCAGACCTCAAATCAGTTACAAAAAAACTGGCACCGAGGCCTTTAACTAGAACGCGTTAAACAACTAATTATTGAAAACAAAATGTTACAGATAGAATATTAAACTAATTAATCAATTATAACAAATTAAATTCGTTTATCACGTTTTCAGGTGAATTTTCAATTTTTTTTTTTGAAAAATAAAATACCCGGCAATATATTCTACGTTAACCTACACCCATTTTGTTTCATTCATGGTAGTACAAGATATTAAAATCTGAACAAAATCTAGCCATTTGTTTTCGAAATTCAAAAAATGGGTAATAATTTTTTTTGGGATTTTCATAATTTTTAAATATTATTAAGTATTTAATCTGTTTATAAATTATTCAACATTCTGTACATATTTTATTTCTACATAAATGAAAGAAAACTTAAGGCCTACTTTTTCGCCAATAATGAAAAATAAAAGTTATTAGTTTTTAAGAAACAAGCGAAAACTCCAGACAATTCAGAAAATCTCGAAGCCATAACTCAAAAACTAGTCATAGGATTGGATTATGGCCTTGGACACTTTTAATCAAGATGTCAAGATCTACAAAATTCAGAAAAATTAGCCAAAAGCTATTTTCCCATAAGCTTTGTGAGGGGTCCTTTGTATTTTTGAATAGATATATTGTATAATTTAAGCGCCCCGGCATGATTATTAATAATATTCAAATGATAACAGCTTTATACATTTCTTTGGCATTTTTAACTGTTTTTTAACGCAGTCATAGCCAACTACGATTAAGCAAGCTTGCATCTACTTCCGGTATAACCGAAACTGTCCCCATATTGAAAATAATTTGGCCGGGTTGCTCTCATCAACATTAACATACTCTCAAATTTTTAAAATGTTCCGATGTATAGGTTTCCATTTATAGATCAAAGCTGTTTTCTCTGGGGCACCCCGTATTGTAAGATATGTTTTTCAGGTATATTTTACCTACATTTTTTTTTTATTGTAGTAGGTAGCCCAAGACCTTGGTTAGGCTTAGATCACGTCAACAAAGCCCCCAAAAGAACCAGGTTTAACTACTTAGAAAAGGCCATCAAAATATACAACTGATATTAGACTGACCATACAAGAAAAAGAATTCATTATCTACGATGATAATTTCAGAAGTCATGGCTTTAAGCAGTGTTGCCAATCCATTTAAAGTTAATCAGGATTTTAAAGAAATTTGTTACTATTTGGCAAAATTTGCTTTAACGAACCGAACTCCAAACGACAAATAGTATTATGTATATAACAGGTCTTTTTGCTTATTTTAATTATACACGTCTATATTATATACAGATTAGGTCTAGTGTTTTACTCAAGGAACAAGTACCTTTTAGAACTGTAAAGTTTATAATGAGTACAAAGTACAGTCATATTTTGTTTGCATTTATAGCCGTGTTGTTTCAGATTTGAAATCATTACCTAAATATTTGCAAACTGCCCTTTAGACCTGTATAGACTGTAATCGAAAGTCATTGTGTAAATTTTCTTTACTTTGATTGTATACCTTCATACTAAGTAAATGTTATAAATATTTGTCTGTACGATGAATAAATGATATAAACTTATTCACTTGTAAAGTAAATTTAAAGCTAGTTTTGCCAAACTTAGGGTGTGAGTGCTTATCAATTTATTAATATTATTTTCATAAGAAAATGTCGAAACCCTGCTGTTTTAACACCACTTGTACATAATATTTATTAGACAGAGAACTGTCTCTTTAGAAATTATATCTACGAAAAATTCACTTGTTAAATATAATTATTTTTGAGTAGTTACAAATATTTATGTTTTAGCAATTATTATTGAAAGTGACGTAGCACTGTGTCATGTTCATTACTTAATGCCTTAGCCATTTGTTGAATGGTTAACGGTAGGGGAAATGACAAGATAGCTTTATCAAATAATTTTAACACCCTTACAATTAAAATTTTATTGTAATCTACGGAATGTTAGGAATAAAAAATTGCATTTGCGAAAAGTCACATTTGAAAATTATATTTACATAAACACTCAAATGAAAACGATTTTCTTTACGTTTTTTTTTTAAGTTGAGATTGGGTTGTTTGAAAAGGTTCATAGTACACTGCTCAGCATTTCTTTTGTAATAACTTAGTTTTCCATGAATCAGAGAAATTATATACGAGTAGCGGAACACATTCACTGCAGTGTGGAATGTTTGAGTAAAACTTCGAAAATTGAGCCTCTAGACTAGATTAACAGACTAAAACTACATGCTTTTGCTGAAACTGATATTGTAGGAATACAGTGTTTTTGTTTTGAAGAAGATGTTTATACATTTTGCATTTGTCAGATTCTATAACATTCATTGATTGTTAACTTGAGGTGATAAATAAAACTCTCCGAACATCGGCTTCTTTTTTTTAAATTCTTTATATTTTTATTTTTCTATGTGGCTATGCCGATGTAGAAGGTAATTTATTGATATACATTATACAGTTTAGGTTAAATTTTCGAAGAGATAAAGCATACATGATGAAGCCTTGGTAATACAAGAAGTTTTGATATGATATTGAGCATTTAATTTACGCTAGAGTTTTCAATGTGTATGTAATTAACTATTACAAAACTTTGAGCTGACTATAACCAATCTACCAGATCCCAATACACGTCATCGATGACCAAACGCATATCTTTGCATAAATTAAAGTTTGCCGCTTTCGTTTCAAAATTGCGATATTACCGATATTTTTTTGACATCCCTTATTTTAAAATTTCCAAAGTTTATAGTGAGTATAAGGCCGAGATTATCCAGTTTTTAGGTCTAATACTAATCTAATCATGCCTATGTTAAAATAAGTTTAATTATGATACGGGATCAAATTAAGGATATAAAGAATCAACCGCCAAAACAAAAATTATGAACTTTGGAGAATTTAAATGACAAGAATGATATAAAAAATACTGGGATAAATTGGCAACTATATTTCGTTACTTCACAATGTGCTCTTTCACTAAATTTTGATTTTTATCCTACTGCTTAAAGCAAGAATTATAGTTTTCTACGGTTTCTAGTTTTAAAATCTTAAATTATTTACTGAGAAATAATTAAACAAAATAGGCTCTCTAATAAAATCTTAAAGCAGCTCCTTACAGTCGAAAACAGCGGTCCTGTAGTCTTGTTTCCTGTTCTAAGCTGTTCTTTTCTATTCAAGTTATCAATACAAATAAATATACTTACTTAAATCTTTATTAAATCCTTTTTTTTACAAATAGTATCTACTGGAATTTCTATTTTTATACTAATACCTATAAAGGCATGGATCATGTCGCAAAAGGGCACATAAAACCAGTTAACATTAAACAACATAATCCTCATGTAAATGCATTAACATAACAGTGCTTTCATACCACATTTATATACATACACTATATTGCTAATACCATAATTCAATGATGACACCACTGTAGGCTGATGATCAGGGTCCGTTGAGTTTGCGCAGCTCGAAAATTTGCTTCTTGATGTAAACATTTGACAGAACCCACTTTCAAAATATTTTTCCAAGTTTTTATTTAAATTCACCCGTTTAGTTCAGGTGTGTACAGTTTATGGTCAAATAAAACTAAGTAACCAATATTTTACATACCTGAAATACCTTATTCCTGGTATTGAACCGCGATTCGTGCAAAATGCACTTTTTTCTACCCATCTTGAAACACGAGTCGCTAACAATAACAAAATGTCTGGTAAAGTTTTATACCTAAATTCGCACCCAAAACTTAAAAATAATATCCACAATCACACACGGAACATCCGAACAAATACAACGTAAAAAAATATGGAAACGACTAACAACTTAAAAACTAACAAAAAAAATGTCTAAAGTAAAGTTTTATAAATATTTACGACCAAAACTTTGAAATTATAACCACACACGAACGAACGAAACAAGAGATGGCGACGAATAAGAATACAAACAACGGCGAGCCGGTTCTGTTTACGTTCTGTTAGATATCGTGTCAGTTGCCTAATTTTTTCCGTACTGCGCAAGCGCTACGGGCCCAAGTTCAGGTTATTTTGAATCGCACGATGGGTATCTTCTTGCGTCGTGCGGCTGCTTGTATTGGCAATATAGTGTGTTTCATACATCTAATAGACAAGTATCACAATAAATAAATATTTTCTAGGAAGTAGACTCAAAATTTAGTGGTGAATATAATAAAAATATTTGTAATGAAAAAAGTCCATTAAGAAGGATCACGTGTATTGGTTGATATCTTGGATTTGCTATAGGACTAAAAGTGCATAATTAGCTGCAAATAATAATATAAAAATGAACAAATTTGTTTGGCTCATGTATATCTGCGTAAAGTTACCCTTATTTTGACACTTACTCTTTCATAAAATTAAGTTGAAATATAAAGGTAAAAGATTCTTTAGGCCTTCATAATTTGGGGATGCATTAATATATTCATAAGCCAAACAAATTTAATAAATAATTCCATGTATATTCAATTTTCGAAGGTAAATCGTGACAAACTCGGATGAAGTAATAATAAAGTGAAATAAGTAAAATAATTATTTAAGTTTGTTATAAATGCACATAATCTCAGTGTAAAATATTGTTAGAATATAAATCTGTAGAAACTTTTTAAAAGTATCTATTGCAATTATTATTTGTTTGAATACCATCTCACAGTTGGTTAACATAATTTGGTATTTACTGCAATGTAATAATAGTCGTGGTTCTTTTATGCAATGTTTATTTACCTTAAGTGAGAAAGCATATTAAATTTGATAAATCAGTGGAGACGCAAAACCTAAATTTAATCGGTTCAGTTAAAATTTAATTTACATCCCTGCGTTATGACAACTGTACAGGGTGTCCCAAATTCGGAGGTGACCATGGGGATCTGAAAACGGGTTTAAATTATGGCAAATAATTTGGTGCTCAATCAATTTTTTTTTACAAATTCCTAGTACTTCTGGAGATATCTGGAAAAACGCGAAGTTTTCTCCAAAATGGCATCCGTTTTTAAATTCGATGTTTTGGGCCCGTTATCAACTTCATGTTTTTAAATATGGATCTGGATGTTTTACTTCGGATTTCGAAAGAGCTCGTCATTCTAAAAACAAATATGTATCACACTTGTTATATTATATTGAACGTTTCGAACGGAAAATTGCAACCTGTAAAGAGGCCTAAAAAGAAACTATGAAATTTCTTGTGAACGGTATCTAATCCAATATCCCGAACTAGTGCAACTACATGAAAATATTTTTGCTAAACTGTATAAAAACATGTGTCTATTTGAAGGTTGGAGACAATGATGTTTCTTGAATGATAGAATAGTTTTGGACTTGCATTGTCTTTAATTTGTTTTACATCACAACGTTTCAACTGGTAAGTATCTTCAATCAGTACTCAGTACTGAGTATTCACCTGAAGACGATTAATTGAGCACCGTGTTGTAAAACTTTGCCGCACCGCGTTGGTCTGGGGGATTCTTTTAACTTTTTTCATATCCCCTATAGTTCGAGATTCCAATGGTCACCCTGTACACAAGTATGTTTCCAGATGAATAAGTAAAAATAGACTAGAGCTATTGATTCATAAAGCGGACTCTATGCAAAGCAAGTAAGTCTTCTCCACTTCTCACCATAAAGGAGTAATGTGCGGACAAAATGGAGGGGATGTTACTTGTGAGGACCACTTGATGACTTGCTTCAGGTAATTAGGTGGTGGTATTACAAACTTCATTACCACCGTATGATCAAAAATTATTATAATCGGGAGAACTTTGGATTGAATACCATAAGGCTTGGTGGTCGTCATTACAGAGAAATGATTAATTGATTGACAGTTTGTGCTGACAATTAGACATCCAAGCAATACATACAGAGTCCTCTCGATTATAGCAATTTTTGATTGTACAGCATGTAGTGGAAACTATTATAATGTAACCTCAGTATGTAAATAGCTTTGTCTTTTCTTTGCTTGTTCATCTGAAGGTATGACACTTCACATTGGCTATACCCGATATAAAACGAGAAAACCAAATTGATAACCATTTCCGTCGAAAAATTCCGCGCTACCTCTATTGACGTTTATATTATAACCCCTTGTTATTTTTATATTTCGCCTATCATAATATAAGCCCCTGTAACATGTTACAGTGTTATTTCATTTCATGATCAATTTTTACACATCTGACTTAAAATGCAAATTTTTTAAATAAATGATTAATTTCGCACATATTTTCTTTTCATTGAAGCTTTGGCAATGGGTATTACTTAAAGTTTATGTTGTCCAGAGCAATTGAAACTAGTAGGATATAAGTGACATTGAAGGCGAGAATAGTAGCTTTTTACACGAGGCTTTAATATACGCCTTACAGTAGTTTTTGTAACAGGATAAATGCAGTTTTTTTTTTAAAGAAATTATTGGAAATAATTTTCTAGTACTCTTGACAGAAATCGCTAAAATGTAGGCCGGGCAAAAAATTAAATCGCTGTTGTATAAAGTACGCTCAGCCTAGTTGACGGGGTGATACCAGTAAAGAAACTTTAATATCGCATTTATGCATATATTCGGTCGATGGCCTTTTGAGAAACCAATAAGATGTTATAAATATTAGTGTGCGAACAGGTATAACTAGCAACCTTAAGATATAAATGGTCATTTTAGTAACAATAAATAACAAAAAAAATTGCTTCATCTATGAACTTTGGTTTTGTACACCACCTGCGTGCCCAGAAGAGTGGAGGGGGGAGGGGTTACTGAAGGTCACAACATCTATTTCTGAGTAGTTAAAAGTTATCCATATTAAATAAAATTGGTACCTTGGTATTTAGGTCATTGTGGGGAAAACGACCTGCACACACAAGCCAAATACAGCTTTTGTTGGCAAACATTATTTGAATGAGAAAAATTGGAAAAAACTATATGGACGATGTTTTTAAGTAAAAACAATACTAAAAAACAACTTAATTGAGTTTTATAAAATTTATTAAAAAATTGGAAAAATTATTCACTGTCTGGTGTACTCTTAGACTCCTATTTTTCAATAGTAATACTTGACAAAAAAACTTATATTTAGAGATATTTTAGCAGATTCCAAACATCAATTTCTAGCGCCCCCCCCCCCCCCCCCCTGAATGTAGGTGGGCCACCGAGGTACACTATGGGTAGTTTTTTAAATGAATGACCAAACAAACCTTGTATGAGTTGTCAAATAAAAATAGAATGAGGTAATACAAAAATATATTGTTGTGGATCTTAATTTTTGTATTTTGTGTACTTATAAATATAATAATTTTAAAATGTGCACTTTAGGACTGGCTCCTGCATTTTCTATCATTTAACACCCTAACGGCTGGTTTTATAGGCTTTGTATGAACTGTAGTCTAGTTAAAACTAAGCTTAAACTCGACAATTACATAAAGTAGTTTAGCTAAACTTTTAACAGCCGTATTCACTAAAAAGTTTTAAAATAAAACCGTTCTAATTTTACCGAGGTTTAATATAACAAATGCAAGAATAAGTCGGCTAAGTTTTATATTGTGAATGAATTTATATGTTTCGTCAAATTTATAGTGAAAATTTGTATTTTAGTGTGTACTGTTGTAATTAAATAATCTATAACGTTTTATTTGCAAGATAAACTAAGTAAAATAAAACGAAAGTTTTGCAGTGATTACACAAAATTACATCGTCAAAACCCAACTGGACTACATCTAAATTTGCTACTAAAGTAATGGTGCGTGACGTGTAGTGACATTGACTTGACTACGTCGACAAAGAAATGCGTCAATAATTCTAGCTGAGGTGCCCAGGTATCTTAGACTAATACTGTCTGTAGTGTACACTGCGTATCCTGGAAAGTTCTTATGAAGCTCACCTCCTACAGCGTCATTAATTTAACTGCTGGTAGAATGAATGTCGGGCCCAATTGCACCAACTTACCTAATCTAAGATTAATAAGTGAACTTAGATTATCTTGAAAATTTGTTTGCATTATGGTAGTGTAAATAATCTTAGTTTACTTATTAAATGCAACAGGTATGTCGGCAAGTTGTCATTCTTTTAGCCCCATTATAAAGTGCGCAATAATGAAGTATTTCTAATTGCGTATTAGCACAAACAAAATTGGGTTATAAGGCAATTCTAAAACAGTTTTTCTAAGGGGTTATTGCCTTTTATACCATTTGGCAACAATGTCACATCTCTATAGGTATGAAGTTAGTACAATTTTGTAACATATGCCAAACACTGATTTAAAATCGCCTATGTATAATGTCGATATGTGGGTATCTGATCTAAAATCTTTTTAAAATTGTATTTTGCTTTATTTAAAATAAGAGATTGACGAAAAAAAATGTTGTGCGACAGTGTCAAAAAAAATTGAAGTTGTCTTTATTCAGGCTGCGTTTTTGGTCTAGCTGCTAAAGTTACCAAACAGATTAATTTCTATGTCTTATCTTTTTATTATTGGCTCTATTTGTAAATCATTGTTATTTATCTGGCTGGTAAAGTTACCAAGGTAGATAAACTGGGCCTCAGGGTTATATGAACTACTGATTTTATTGGACTGTCATTGTCTTTAATTTGTTACTGGACACAAAATTTCTGTTAGTTCTTCTATTGGGTCAGGTTTCTCAATGTGTTGCTGACTTGGTAATCAAGGTGTGGTCAGAGACGTTAAAATTAAAGTAAAACTGTCGAATTTGGTGTGATTAGTAATTTTGATATTACCAATCCACTCATAATTTGATTTGTTTAGAATCTGTCACATCTTCATGTCATGTTGAACAAACTAGTTTACGCTAAGATATACTAACTAACCGAAACGTTGGGTTTGATAATAACATTCAAAAAACAGACTATGTAAGTTCGACGAAATCAGCATTTCGATAATACTAAATTGTCTTCAACCTTACAAACTTTATATTTTAATATACTTTATACATATTTTAATATTGAGTACTTGTCTGTTTGGGTAATGATTAGTAAACACTACCAATGGCAAGTTAAATTTGTTAGTAGCACGAAGGTAAATTTTTTTACCCATATAGGGACTCTACACGATCAATACTGACTGTATTACTGATGTCAATACTAAATACGATGAAACAATGTCGTTATTTTGTTAGTGTTGATAGTAATATTGATGTCATATTAATTTTGTGAAGGGTCCAATTACTGCAGGGTGTTTTTTTAGTGTAAAAAATGTTGAAAAAAATGCAAATATTGTTGCCAACTTTTTTTAAATTTCATTTATTTTGGTAAATGTTTTTAGTAACAACCCCTTCAGAAATTTGGAATTAGATGATCTTGTCCGATTATCGTAATCCACACAGTTGCTAGGACTCTTAGTATTCTTTTGCCTTATATTTAACACATGAATGGAAGAATTACTATAATCGCAGAGGTTTATTGTAACAATGTTACACAATAAAAATACGTTAGTTTTGCAACATTGATATTTTTATTATTTAACCTCAGGCAACCCTGTACAATAAGGCTTTTCGCTATATTTTGATTCTATTACATAGAAGAAATAGAATTGTCTACAGTTTAAAATCTTAAATTATTGACTGGGCAAATAATTAAAAGAAAATACGCTCTCTAATAAAAATTCTATAATAATAAATCGGACAGCGACCGATGACGTTCTGTTCGACGCGCTCCTACCTCAAAAAGTGTCGCGCCACTCTAGGAAGAGTTTTATTGCGATATTTTTTTTATATGTTCTAATTCAGGACGTCAGTACTTAATATGATAAATTAGGTTATAGTTAAAATCAGCATCCTATTTATATGCTAAATATACGAAACAGGTGTACTGACATTTTTAACAACAACTGGATTTCAGATTGTACCAGTGATTGACAGATAATCCAAACCCAAATTGTGGAGTCGTTACTTAAAAATATTAATAACAATATTCGCGTTCTTTTTGACATTTATATTTTTTACATTAAAAAACAAACAACCTATATCTATGTAAATCATATACAATGGGAGAATTATAGGAGGGGATATGATGGCTTGTATTTAATAAACTGCAACCCCTTTATCTGATTGGCTAAAAAAGCAAATAACCCTATTATTGTTTTTCTAACAATCATTCTGTTTTTTTTGGGAGGAAAGTATTACCAATTTCCAAGAAGGTTGTTGTAAAATGTTCTTAATATTGTAAATAAAAGCAGTTTGTTTATAAACCTTACAGCTGTTTTTGACGGCATCACGTCCCCTTTTATTATTTTTCCATGTATTATACTGATGGTCGACGGGTAAACCTTCAAAAATATTTTAAACCACTAGTATATAATGAAATTTTTAGTTTTATAGTGCAAGTTGTTGATTTTTGACTCTTAAGTAATACCCTTATTAACATTGTATTTTTCATTAAGTTGTTTTTAATTATCGATCTATAAATATTCTTAGCTTGTTTGGATTGTATAAATTTTTGTATTGTATTTATTATTGCCGACTGTATATTTCGTATGTTTTTCTTTAATAAAATCCAGCTTAAATAAAAGTATTGCAATAAATAACATTAAAAATCATTAATGGCTCTTTGTTGAGTTTTTCCGCCTTTGTTTTCTATGTAAAAAGAATTCACTAATTAAAAATATGGAAAATTGTTATCTTAGTTTTTTTTAATGCTCCGACTCTCATAATGCTGGTCGCTACCATGAAACGAAAATTTGATTTCCGAAGTGTAACGAATTTTTCCCTCATAATTAAAAAATCTCATAAGAGGTGCAATTTCGAAAAATTACGGTGGAAATTCCACTCCCTAAGAGGTGTGGAATTACCGTAAAATTAATAAGTGATATAATTCCACTGCGATGGCGTAATCCGGTAATTTTGGTTTTGCATTGTAAATATGTCACCTATGAATAAGACGTACCTATATGATCACGATTGCCATGGAAGTAAACAAAACAGGAACCTCCTTAGCAGCGTGTTCTGGGGTAAACAGATACCATACATTTTATACAGGGTGATTCACGGTGGATGGCACGTTAGAAGTATATGACGAACCAGTTAACGAATCGTTTTGAAAATTTGATTGTTTATATAAACGGACATGCTCTATTTATCTAAAATATTTTTAATGATGCAGTGTTGCCACTTTTACCTAAAATTAGTAGCAACTTCGTTATTTTAAATGGAACACCCTGTATTTTATTAAATTTTTGAACCCTCTATTACTTTCTTAACAACTTTATTTAATGTTATTCTATACTTATCTCTTACCGTTTCTAAGATAATAATTAAATTGCATTTTTTTGACGAAAAACGTTAACTTAAAAAAATGTTGATATTTTTGAACTCTGAAATATTAGAGCCCCGAAAATTGGTGGATGGGTAAATATTACCAGGGGCTTTTAACCCTATGCCGAAATCTTAGTTGCGATATACAGGTTGGTTTAAAAATACAGTTAATTTGGGGACTTCAATAGGTGACCATAAGTATATTTTTTTAAATGTAACACCCTGTATATTATCACTGATTTAGAAAGCTACTTAAATTGGCTCTTTATTTTTGTATAACATATCTATAGCTAACTAGTCAAGTTTTTGACTTATAAGCCATTATTTGTAAAATTTGCTCAAAAATTTAATTTTTAGTAAGTATGCCATGACAAACTCTTGTTTGACATAAAAATTATGGCACTTTCTTTAAAAATTCAGTTAAAAATTACTGAAGAAAACTATTTAAACGCAGTACTTATGAATTTATTTATTTTATTTGGACAGTGATATAATTATCGCTAGAACATGTATAAAGTTAAATGAAATGTACCCAAATCTACCGCCAATGAACTTAAGGAAATTTATACTATTTCAGGATTGTAATAAAAAAAAATTAAATCGATCATTTTAACAATTGTTCAAAATGCTGTCCGTTTACATCCAAACACTTTAAGATGCGGGTATTTACCGCATTAGTCGTGGAAGATCTAATCTCATTTGGATTTTGTTCTCTAAATGCTTGGGTAACTCGACGTAGCAATTCTTCTTTTGAATGTACTGGTGACTTGTAAATTTTTTCCTTAAACATGCCCCACAAGTAAAAATCCAATGGATTGAGATCGGGTGATCTTGGAGGCCAATTCCAAGGCCCCAAACGTCTTATCCAACGATCATTAAAAAGTCTATCGAGTTCCACTGTAACTTCTCTTGTACAATGTGCAGGAGCTCCATCGAGTTGATACCAACAGCTTCGATAATCTTCAAGGGGCAGATTATCAACAAAGTTTTCGACAACTGTTCTTAAAATATTTAAGTAGCTTCTCGATGTTAATGACTCGTCGTATATAAAATAGTTTAATTGATTGTCCATTAACATGCAGAAAACATTAAAACTAAATTTTTCTTGAAATCCAGCTTCCTTGGTGACATGAGGGTTATCTCTTGACCAAAAATGACTATTTCTTCTATTGAAAACCCCTTCCCTTGAAAATTTAGATTCATCGGTCCAAATTATTTTACTTAAAAAGTTTGGATCTTCTTGGGTGCGCACTAATAACATCTCACAAAATTCAACTCTGTTGTGGATCTTGAGGCTTCATGTCTTGAACTTTAGTAAATTTAAAATCATGCATGTTATGCTGTTCTAAAATCCTCTGGACTGATGAATATGTTAGACCTAAATCATATTCAGCACAACGTATTGACGACTGAGGAAATGCATGAAAATAAGCCAAAACATTAATCTGGTTGTCTTCGTCAGAAGTTACGGGTCGAGGCAAGTTTCTTGGGGCTTTTAAAGTTGAACCAAACTCAGTAAAAATTTTCTGGATCCGTAAGAATTTCCTTAAGTTCATTGGCGGTAGATTTGGGTACATTTCATTAAACTTTATACATGTTCTAGCGATAATTTGATCACACTGTCCAAATAAAATAAATAACTTCATAAGTAGGTACTGCGTTCGAATAGATTTCTTCCATGCTTTGTAATCATTCAGTATCTCAGTCGACAATATTTAATAAAATACCACAACAATAATGATAGTGACATAATTTTTATGTCAAACAAGAGTTTGTCATGGCATACTTACTAAAAATCAAATTTTTGAGCAAATTTTACAAATAATGGCTTATAAGTCAAAAACTTGACTAGTTAGCTATAGATATGTTATACAAAAATAAAGAGCCAATTTAAGTAGCTTTCTAAATCAGTGATAATATACAGGGTGTTACATTTAAAAAAATATACTTATGGTCACCTATTGAAGTCCCCAAATTAACTGTATTTTTAAACCAACCTGTATATCGCAACTAAGATTTCGGCATAGGGTTAAAAGCCCCCTGGTAATATTTACCCATCCACCAATTTTCGGGGCTCTAATATTTCAGAGTTCAAAAATATCAACATTTTTTTAAGTTAACGTTTTTCGTCAAAAAAATGCAATTTAATTATTATCTTAGAAACGGTAAGAGATAAGTATAGAATAACATTAAATAAGGTTGTTAAGAAAGTAATAGAGGGTTCAAAAATTTAATAAAATACAGGGTGTTCCATTTAAAATAACGAAGTTGCTACTAATTTTAGGTAAACGTGGCAACACTGCATCATTAAAAATATTTTAGATAAATAGAGCATGTCCGTTTATATAAACAACCAAATTTTCAAAACGATTCGTTAACTGGTTCGTCATATACTTCTAACGTACCATCCACCGTGAATCACCCTGTATAGTTTTGTAAAGAAATTTGAGATGAGATGAATCGATTGGGGCTTTTTTTGAAGTCGATATGCGCATATCGAAAAAAATATTCCCATGAATACCAAGCAAAGTAAAAAAAAGTATACAGGGTGCTACAAATTTGCGTGCGTGCATGGGGATCTCGAAAACGGTAAGAGATACGAATATGGTTAAATTAAGGCAAAGTTGCGTATTTTTGGGCTTAATAATTTGGTGAAAGAAAATTCTAAATATTTTGAATGCCTTCAGAGATATCGGAAAAAAACCGAAATTTTCAGTTTTGGTTTTTAATTTTTTTCGCCTATATTTCTGACTTCGGAAAAAAACAAGAAACACTTTTTTATAGCCGTTTTTTATGATCTACAATATGGCCTTTTTAAATGCGACGTTTCGTTCTTTGGATACCACCATCAAGTCAATTTTTTTAAATACGGACCTGGATTTTTTATTATGGTTTTAGGGACTTATAGGCTTTAGAAACCTAATACAATTAAAACATTTTAAGGTTTCGTCATCGAATAACACAAATATTTAAACTTATCCCTTTTTACCCATTACGGTCCTGGCAATTATTTTTAGAATTAAAATTGCATTACAGGAAGTGAGACGTATGGCTTAAGCCATTAATTATTTTAATAAAATTAGTCAGTCAAGGTCAAATATTTCAGCAGGTCAATAAAACGTATAGTTTTTTAAAGCATGGGAAGTAATTATATTTTTTATTAATGTGTTTATATTATCTTATCCAGTGCCGGATTATACCGAGTGACGCCTATACGCTAAAATGAGCTTGCCGCCCACGTAAGGCCAACACGATGGAAAAGTCAAATTTCGTCTAATGTCATTTTAAAACTAACTTTCTTATTAATGATGTTAGACCTGTCAAGTTTGTACTCTAATTGACGGCCGCGAGGAGGACAACACGATGAAAAAGTCAAATTTCGTCTAATGTCATTTTAAAACTAACTTTCTTATTAATGATGTTAGACCTGTCAAGTTTGTACTCTAATTGACGGCCGCGAGGAGGCCAACACGATGAAAAAGTCAAATTTCGTCTAATGTCATTTTAAAACTAACTTTCTTATTAATGATGTTAGACCTGTCAAGTCTGTACTCTAATTGACGGCCGCGAGGAGGCCAACACGATGAAAAAGTCAAATTTCGTCTAATGTCATTTTAAAACTAACTTTCTTATTAATTATGTTAGGTCAGGTAGGAGGAACTGATTCCACTTTTGGGCTCAAGACAGATCGTCATTCCGCCGCCGCCCGAAAGAGACAATATTTTTTCGCATCAGTCCATGCCGCCCCACCGCCGAGTGCCGCCCTACGCTACAGCGTATTTAGCGTATAGGTTAATCCGGCACTGATCTTATCATAACACTTACTTTAATTCGTATAATTTTGTCCTGAGACCTCAAAATGTTTTAAAATAGAAAAAGGGACATGTCATGAATTAAAGAGGTACATAGCAGTAGAGTGAAGTTGAAACAAAAATTTGAAGGTTCTAGGGCAAAACTTGAAGACAGTAATTGCTATCTATAACCATTTTTTCTTACTCGATAATACATCTAAAAAAAATAGTGAAATCATAAAGAAAAATGAAAACATTTAATAACATGTTAATTTAATATACACTAAAATAAATCACTAATCAATATTAATATTTCTTTTTCCTTGTAATAATAATTGTATCGTATTTTATTTATAGGTGTCTAACTAAAAAATCTTAAAACTATAAAAAACAAACAAAAAAATAATTTACAGGGCTGTAAGGAAATAAATTGATAATTTTAAATATATATTTGATGACGAAACCTTAAAATTTTTAAAATGTTTTAATTTTATTAGGTTTCTAAAGCCTATAAGTCCCTAAAACCGTAATAAAAAATCCAAAAAAATTAAAAACTGCTATGAAAAAGTGTTTCTTGTTTTTTTCCGAAGTCAAAAATAAAATTAAAAACAAAAACTGAAAATTTCGTTTTTTTTCGGATATCTCCGAAGGCATTCGAAATATTTAGAATTTTCTTTCACCAAATTATTAAGTCCCAAAATACGCAACTTTGCCTCAATTTAACCATCTTCGTATCTCTTACCGTTTTCGAGATCCCCATGCACGCACGCGAATTTGTAGCACCCTGTATATTACATACTTACAACACAATAAATAATTTCTACCAAATTTTTTTGTGTTCGTGAAATTTATGGTATTACCCCCCGGTAATTTTTATAAATTATCGCTAGCGAGCAACTGGTTGAATCTCTAACATTATATTCTAAATAGTGAAAAGTCTGTAGAAGAAATAGCAGAAATTCTATAAGATTGGGCATTTAATATGAGACCAAAAAATGAGGAAGAGTATAAAGAACAAACAATAAAAACCATCCGGAATCTAACTGCAAAATGATTTATAATTATTCTTCTTGTCAATCGGCTAAATAAATATATGGTTAATTTTGAAAAGTTGCTTTCTTTGCAGTGTTACCACAGAAGTTTTTTCAATCTTAACAGATCTGCTGAAAGAACGTAACAATAAAAAAGTAATAGATTTACTAAAATAATAACAGCATCTTAGCAGGATTTTCTTGAGGTGGGTGGGCCCAATGCTTTTTGGATGGGCACGCAATCCAAATCAAAAATAATTTCTAAAAAAAAAGTTCGCCGATGTGATCATATGAAAGAAACGATAAAACCCCCCTCCTGTTCAAACTGACTCCTAAAAAAAAATATCCTCATCGTCCTCTTAAAAGCCTGACGTCCCTACAATCACGAGTCACGACCGCTTAAAAACGTAACAGATTCCCGATTCTCTCTAACGCCAATAAAAGATCTGTTACAATAAAATTGTAACAGATCGGCAACACTTTCTTTGGTAGGCGAATCAATATTCAATATTTCGACAAAACTAGATTCCTATAATTTAATATATGGTTATCTAACTACCGCATATATTACTTTCACTCCAAACCAGGATCTTATAAACCTCATTTGTGCTAGTTATGTATCTGGTTGGCAATAGCGCTGCTGATAGTTATAGTTACGTTGTTTCCACCACAGCACCCTACAAATTCCTCACTTTGCAAATGTTCTGTGGTCGAAAATACTGACCGAAAAATCTCATTTTTAAGATAAATTCGTTGTATAATTTTATCTTTGTTCCATATCTTAATTTTGTTCCCTAAACGTCAAATATATACACCACTATGGATTGTATTATATCTTTTGTGGTTTAATTTACTGATTTAATATAGAAATTCCCGCCCATCGTCTTTAAACTCCCGCCCTAGACTCAATCGATATTATAGGTGACTTTTACCCTCCCTAATAATTCAAACTTGTTTTCGCGCGTTTCGTCCACGTGTGACGAACAAAACACCTGTTATAAACGAAAAAGGTGAGTATTTTTTTAATATTTATTATCAATCAACAGGAGTTTCTTGATGTTATAAATTTTAGGTGATTTCTCCTCGGATTTCGCTTTGATAAAACAACATACTTTTAAACGTGTTATTAGTATTACCAAATTTCTTGTTTTATTTCACCAAAAAATGTATTTATTGTTTCCTTTCGAATTTAGGATATTTCTTTGTAATTTGTATTTAAGGTACTTTACTATGTGAGTTGTGATATTTAATATTTTGTTACATGTAATTCAACGGAAAACAGCACCGGAAATTTTAAGGTTGGTAAACATTTCCTTAACCTTATTTTTCCTTTGGTTTAAGTCACGTTCAAGAAAATTTCGACCAAAAACCGCAAAGTTTGGAATGTTTAAATGTTTATAGTTATACTACTTGCTCCTCATCAGATATATCTAATTAGCAGT
Source organism: Polydrusus cervinus (assembly GCA_935413205.1). Classification (NCBI taxonomy): domain Eukaryota; kingdom Metazoa; phylum Arthropoda; class Insecta; order Coleoptera; family Curculionidae; genus Polydrusus; species Polydrusus cervinus. The sequence goes on from OW284515.1 coordinate 25,887,320, forward strand.
AGTATGCCATTTAGTAATGTTATAAGAAATGTATCGGCTACTGGTAGGTATTGTTAAAAAATTAGTTGCCTTTCCAACTGTATAAAGTTAAAATATTGCTGCAGAGTACTAACATTGTATGTAAGTAATCACACTTGCTTTGTTTTAATAGTTATAGTACTAAGTAACTAAATATGAGTGCAATTTATCCATGATACTATTATCTATTGTTAGACGATCCTGCTTAGAAGAGAAAATTAGATATTTACACATTTTTGTTTCATAATATCATGTACCACTGCTAGGAACAAGATTGAAAGAAAGTATGTTCTTTTAGTAAATCAAAAAAATATGATTTTCTAAAAAATATCAATGATTTTTGTTTTTTTTTAATAAAAATCATAATTTGCCCAACCCTGCTTGCTGCATCTTTGTATTGTGAGCTTTGTCAAGCAAACTCAAAAATATAAAAAAGCCCTTTTCAAAATAAGTAGTTCTGATAAAAGTTTACCTTCTGATATTAAGGCAGTGGCAAACAGAACAATCTCAAGTCTAGTTCCGACAAAATCCAAAGCGCGGTATGACTTAGCTTACCAAAAGTTTGAAGGTGGTGCAAAGCTAACAAGGTAAAAGAAGTGTCTGAAAAAATCCCTCTGGCTTATGTTTCTGAAGCAACTATATCAAAAACCATCTCGCTATGGATGCACTACTCAATGTTGAGAACTATGATTTTAGTTATGAAAAATCAATATATAAGCAAATTTTTTCAACTATTTGCATTTGAAGGAAGTTCAGATGATAACAAAGCCAAAAAGTCCAGAATTTTTACAAAAGAAAAGGTGTGTAAATCTTTTGAATGTCTTAAGGAAAGTTGCTATTATAATGGAGGAGCAACTGTGCAAAACGCATTAAATCCACAATATGTTGTTTTGAATAAAACTTAACAAACTAGCAAAGTAAGTTAGAAGAAAAACTAAGATTTTCATGCGGCGCAGAATGATTTATGTAATAGGATTAAAAAGGAATATTTCCTTTTTTTTCTAAATTTTCGATTTTCAAGACAATATGGTATATTTTTTACTGGATTTACTGCATTTTGTTTAACCAGAATGTGGATTTTGCTAGGTTAGTATGGATTTATTTCTTTTTGCTTACTTGTTTGGATTTATTGTGTTTTGCTTGAAGTAATTAAGTTTACATTATTTTAAAAGGCCAATAAAATTTAAGACTAGTGAAATAATTATTAATTATATATATAAGATTATTGAAATAAAAGAATGCAAACGCTTTAGACAGAAATGAATATTCTTTTTTTGGATTTATTTTACTTTGCTTAAATGCGAATTGGATTTATTGCACTTTGCTTAAACGTGCATTGGAATTGTTCCGTTTTGCTTAGCTGAGTGTTTTTAATTTGGCTATTTCTAATTGATTTATCGCGGTTTGATCAAACTGTGTTGTTCTAATGATAGATTGACTAAAAAGCACTACATTTTAATATTTACCTTGAAAATTATAAAAAATGGATTTAATGCGTTTTGCACAGTTGCTCCTCAATTGGAATTTTTGGGACCTGTCGTCGGAAAGAATCAAGCTAATGCTATCATGTTCAATAACATAATTTCTATATAAAAAATTGTTATTCCATGCACAAAAACAAAAATTATCCGAGGAAGGAAATGTCCTAGGAATTAGCTGCCTGTCGGAAATACTACTTTTGGGAACAAAAAAATCACTGCAAAAGAACTCGTATTAAAAAATCCCGAAGGATATACTGGACACTGTTTTAGAAAGTCTTCAGCCACTATGCTGGTTGATGGCGGTTCGAATATTCAGATGGTAAAGCGTCATGAAGGCTGGAAATTTTTTTTAAGGCATAAAGCTATAATAGTTAGAATTCTTTAAAGAATAAAAAATATACGTTTGAAAAATCTAATTTAGGTAGTTCGATTACATCCACTTTACCACTTTAGGTCTACAAATTTCAAATTGTAAAAAGGTGCACCATCAATGGGGGGGATGGGATTAAAAAGTCCCATTTCTTCATTACTACTAAGAAGTAGTAACTTGAGTAAAGAGGAAGGACCTTTTTTTGAGAACTCGCTTTTCATTTCGGCAGTGCCCACCCTAAAATCATCGGGCCCGCGTATGCTCACCCATTGAAAATTTTACAGTCTGTACGTGTAAACATCGGTGATTGGTGAATATGTGTCAAATGCAGAAACCTAATTTGTTGAATGACAGTCGCGTGATAAAGAGGTAATTAATCGCAAATAAACATTTTTTCTCATGGACTTTTTCACTTTGATTTTGACCCTATCGCATAAAGCACGAAAAAATATAATTTTCTACGGTTTCAGTTATTCAGTTATTTACTGAGAAAATAAAAACACGCGGAAGAAGGTGGCAACGTTACAACAAAGCATGTAAATGGGTAACCCGGGACAGGCTTCATTCGACACGCTCGGACCCATCTCCGACCTGACTAATCTCTCTAGACTGGTATTCTATTTCTAATCTGTTCTCTTCTATTTAAATTATCGGAACAAACAACAATATAATCGGTCGCACGACTCGCAAATAAAGGAATTGCTCGGTTAACAGGATGACGTACATACCTTCTCGCCTCATGTTTTTAAACTTGCAGCTTTCTTCCCGTGATTTTCATTGTTTCTGGAAAAGGTTTGCGATACTCTAGAAAGATTTTTATGATTGGGATATATACCGCGGCGGTGGCTCAGAGGTGATTACTGGCATTCGACCGTGGCGACCCGGGTTCGATTTCCGGAGTGGGCGTACGCGTACGCATAATAAAAAAAGTATATCCGAAATTTAAGGCGGAACTTTGTGCAGCAAGAAATATATTTGCAAGAGAGTCTCACCCGAAGTGGGCATACTAGCGAGCTTATGACGTGGTGAAAAATATTCCGTAAACATCAACACACACTGAAAGCACGATGCAAGGCGGTAGATTCTTTATTATGCTAATGAGTTTTGGTTGATTTTATTTCGGAGACGAGAAAATTGTTTTGTGGAAAATAAGTACTTGTTATTGTATTCTTAGTTAAAATAATGTACCTAATCGTTATATCGGATATATCTTTTAAATTTTGTCTTATTTTATTATTAAAGCTATAGAATATTTACAAAAAATAAAATAAGGTAGAGCAGAAAGTTTGAATTGTTAATTAATAATAGGTATAAAAGCACCTGCAAACAGGGTGTTCGTGTTCCACCGGGAACCGCTTCGAACTATATATGGAAAACTATACATAGGAAAATTTTCAAAATTTGCCATCGTGGTAATGCTGATGGGGACGACCGGACTAAAAAAATTTCATAATGGTGGTACTTCCGGTTACACCGGAAGTTAGTGTCAGCTAGGGTAGCCAGATTTTAAAAATTGAAAAGCGGGAAGTGGATAGTGCCTGGAGGACAAGTTTTTTTTTGAGGTGCTTAAAATAATTATATTGATGATTTCTAAAAAAAAAAAGGTCGATACCCCGTTGACCTTACGCTGTGGCGTGCCTTTTATATTTCTTCCTCCTATCATCAAACGTGCTTTTAAAAAAAAAAAGGTCGCCCCTCTCTAAGGCAGCTGTACAGTTATTAGGCGTCCGTCGTGTTATCGGAAAAAAGCGGGAGTTTTGTTTAAGTGCGTGGGAGGCGGGAGGTTAAGTAAAAAAGCGGGAGCATCCCGACTAAATCGGGAGGGTTGGCAACCCTAGTGTCAGCGTGTTTATTTTAAATAGAACATCCTATATATTATTACATTTTTGCATGCTACGTAAGATTCTAGGCAGATTTTGTACAGGGTGGGGACTTAAATTGGAATAAATTCGATATTATTAAAACTGCTGAGGTTACGCCTACAAAATTTAGTATGAATGGTTTTGAAGCATGCGGAATTGAATTATAATGTCGGCGCAGTTGCCAGCTTCTTAGCTTTGCGCTACACGTAGTAATTTTAATATTTTAAATGGAATGCCCTATTTATTTTTATTGCAGTGCATTGGGCGTGTCCAATTTAATAAGATGCCATATTAACAAAATTCTATCTTCACTAATTGCTGAGCTATGGCAATACTGTAATTCCTTTAAAAAGTACCATGAGAATTTCTATTTTTAAAGTTTAAGACAAGAACTTTTCTTGAATCTTGTCAATAACTTAGTTTGCTGAGCTATGGCAATACTGTAATTCCTTTAAAAAGTACCATGAGAATTTCTATTTTTAAAGTTTAAGACAAGAACTTTTCTTGAATCTTGTCAATAACTTAGTAACTATGGAGGTAGACAAGCGTCCCGGTACTTTTTAAGGGAACTTCAGTGTTGCCATAGCTCAGAAACTAGTGAAGATAGAATTTTGTAAATTTGACCGTTCTTGATATAACTTTAACACATTCTCCATAAATAATAAATAAATTTAAATAATCTTCGTTTGTATGTACAATTTAAGCGCACAGGCATGATAATTAATGATGTTTAAATGGTAAGTGACAGCTTCATAAATTTTTCTCGCATTTGATTGTTTTTCAACGCCGTTATAGCCAACTAAAAGTAACTAAACTTAAAATGTGCAGCAAAATCGCCATATAAAAATATTAAGTTGGCAATGTTTCTAAAACTAAAATTTTTTGAAATATACAAACTTACCCTTATTTTTAATGCTAAATAAGAAATAATTATAAAATTTGTGTATTTCCATTTGAAAATCTAGTCTTTTTGCAGTTTTTCAATTTAATTTTTAATCGTATTGTTTAAACACCCTGTATTAATAGTTATCAAAATATTATAAAAAATCTATTAAAAATATCTAAAACGCTTAGACATAGGTATAGGACATGGTATACAAGATATGCCTAAATTCTTGCGTAGAACGCAAAAATGGTATATAGAGTATTCTATTTAAAATAAGCAAGTTAACACTTACTTCCGGTATAACGGGAAGTGCCACCATTATAAATATATTTTAGCCCGATCGCCCCCATCAGCACTAACATATACTGTCAAATTTTCAAAATTGGGAGGCACAGGCCTACCCTGAAACTAAAGGTTTTCAGCATTAGTTATCAAATACTTCGTAAGGTCAATAGTTTTTCAATCAAAATTTTCTTATATTACAAATTTTTTACCATGTTTATTTATAAAACAACAGATAAGTCCCGCTGGTTCCAGGATTTGTTGACTGTGGTTACTAACTCGCGCAGTATTTTGTCCGTCGCGTTCCGTGCCATTATAATTAATTTTTTTTAAAAGTGGTATGTTTTTGACGATTAGTTGCGCTGCACCTTCAAAAGAAAAAAAAGTAAGTACTTAGATTTTTTTTAGTAACACAGAAACAACAGGAGGTAGTACCGTATCGTCGCGCCAATCCGATACAAAATCACGGTATTAATGTTTCTTATAAACATAAAGTGATAGGGGGTAGCCAAAAAAACGTGTAAGTTCTCAAAAGTTATTTCTATAAAATAAAATACTTCGCAGCCTTTTCTACACTTTCTCCACCGTTCAAAAGTGGCTACAAAAAAAAACAAAACTTTGCGTTTTCAAGAACTTCTATCAAAAGTGATTCCTACAAAAAAAAATGTCGCAGTCGTTTCATAAACTCCCCCTAACAAAAGTTAGTAAAAAGTATATTTACCCCCCCCCCCCTCCCCCCCTCTCCCCCTTGGTCAAGAGACAGGGGCAACTGCCCTCTTTATGGACGCCCATGCCTAACAAAAAATTGTATTTTATTACTCTGCGTGGCATACTGTCCAATTTTTATTTATTACCTACCTAGCTTCTTAGAAGCATTGTCACTATACAGTAGTCTCGCTGCACCAAATTGTAGCTGCGAGCCAATAACATGAACAGATAAATGTCATGTGACCAACGCCAAATTCGTGCCTGACAACTACTTTTAAATCGTTAAACCATGGATAAAATAATAAACACATTTCACCTTTTTTGATTGCAACAAATCGACTGGATTTCGTTCAGTTCTTATCCTTACCTAACATGAATAAGAAATTTTGAAAGCTTAAACACCAGTTTTGACAAAATGGTGAACGCGCCTTGAACATTTTGCCCTGCGGCGCATTATAAACCATCCCGGTCTAAGCCGAAAAATGTATGGTAACCCGGAGTTAATAGCACAACTACTAGTTACGTCTTTTTAATATTAACGCTTAGATATTCTGTTATTGGCACAGACAATCCAAAATGGAAAACATAAAATTTAGCCCAAAATTACTTCTTGTTCGACCACCTATAATTTTTTTCAGTGTATCATTATTCTCTCTGGATGTAAATTGTTTCACGTCAGCCGAGAATAAATTCAGCTGTATATAGGCAACTTCTATAACATGACAACAAAATTTACCTAAAACATGAGTTGCGCGCTGCAAGATAACGGACTTATTACGACATTGTTTTGTCTCAATTTTTGAAGTCTTAAAGATAAGACATGGAAGTTCTAAGGTACATGGCTATTTTTTTGAAAAAAAAATTCTTAGCTACGATATTAATCTTGGAAAAGTGCCTAAAAATACGCACCTTTAGTGGGCATTTTCTTATACATATTCTTATTTTTTTCAAAAAAGGGCTTTGTACCTTAGAAATACAAACATTCCTTTATTAAATTTTAAATTGTCCCGACAAATACTTCAAATAGCCTTTGCAAAATCCTGCAGTAGCGAAACGGTGTTTTTCATCCTCTAAATTTGCGCGTGGTAGAGCCTTAATGAATTTAAGAATGTAGGGAAGAGTGTAAAATGTATCATTTCACGCCGGTAACCAGGCCCGATGAGATCGGACATCTCGTGGGGTGTGCGAAGAAGATACACACTCCCCAATCGGTAGGTCATGCAATGACAAGGGTTGATTGCCCTTGGGGGTGTCGCATGACCGAGGATCGTGGTTCGGAACCCACGTTAAGCTGTAGAGGTCTCCTCGGGAATGGCCTTGGCAGCGAACTAAGGAAAAAAGCGTAATTTGAAAGAATGGTAAGAAATTACATTATTGGGATATCTATGTGTTAATATACAGGGTGTTCCTTAATGATGTGTTAATATTTTAGGGTGTGATTCCTAAAGTCATTTAATGAAGAAAAGTTCATATAAACCTATGTCCTAAACGGCTTAAATTTTTTGCTACAGGGTATTAAATTATTTTTTTTAATGCGTTTTTTGTAATATCTCCGAAAGTACTTTAGATAATATTCTCAATTTTGGCATGTGTTAATAGGACATAAAACCACATATTTTAGTTATAAAAGTTATTTTTTAGTCCCACCAGTGGCGTCCCTGCAAACATGTCCTCTGATATTTTTTAGAAGAAAAGTGGTACGCCACTGACATTTTTCCATGTGGATCTTATTTCTGATTAGCCTGGTCAATTCTGCATAAAAATGTTCTTTTGCGTTTTTCTCTCTCTCAGGCACACCGTTCTTAACTAAAATAATTAAATTAAATTAGACGGGCGGAAGCATGCCTATTAAATTTTTTTTTAAAACAAAATTTTGTATTATCAATGTTAATAATAAATAATAGAGCTAATTTAATTATTTTAATTAAGAACGGTGTGCCTGAGGAGAAAAACGCAAGAGACCATTTTTATGCAGAATTGACCAGGCTATTTAGAAATAATATCCACATGGAAAAATGTCAGTGGCGTACCACTTTTTTTCTAAAAAATATCAGAGGACATGTTTGCAGGGACGCCACTGGTGGAACAAAAAAATAATTTTTATAACTAAAATATGTGGTTTTATGTCCTATTAACACATGCAAATTGAAAATACTATCTAAAGTACTTTCAGAGATATTACAAAAAACGCATTAAAAAAAAAATAATTCAATACTCTGTAGCAAAAAATTTAAGCCGTTTAGGGCATATGTTTATATGAACTTTTCTTTATAAAATGACTTGAGGAATCACACCCTAAAATATTAGCACGTCATTAAGGAACACCCAGTATAGGTTCTAGTTCATGATGTCATGATCAATTTGATTATAGTGAAAGAACCAGTCATACATTTATAAATATTATAGATTAATGATAATGATAAATTAATCATAGGTCATTGCATATTAAGCCCGTTAGTATAATCAACTTTAAAACCTGTATGCGTATAACTTTTAATCTATCCAAAAAAGTAAATGCGTATTTTTAATATTTCCTGTTAAATTTTACTTCTGTGATATATTTTGTCTCGTATTTTCACCACAAGCGTTTGCAAAATTATCACTATAATAACCGCGATAACGTAATAAGGACCCCCCGCTGATATTTATATTTACCAGGTCGAAGGGTCAATACCGATAAGATAACTTACTTATTTTTGGAAAAATTATAACTAAATATCATTTGTTTTTATTGTTAAAGTTCGGCGTATTGAAGAAACCGCGTCACACGAAATCAATATTGCAGGTGACTGTAACTTACATAGAAAATTGAATCGATATGTTTTCGCGCCTTTCAACAACATGGAAATACCTGTTAAAAGAAGGGGTAAGGTGACATTTAAATAAGTCCATTCGTTTAAAAATTTGAGCCGTAAAACTGCTTTCTATAGATAATCGAAAGTACTATTTCAACATTTGTTATTGCTTGCTTCAATTTACTAACGGCAATTGAGTAACCGATTTAATGACCTTTATTCGTTGGCAATAGGTTATCTTAAAACATATTTTCTTTCATATAAATTTTACTCCAATTGTGGGATACGTTTTACTTATAATTTGTATTTCAGTACTTGTCCATTATTTTTAATCACTAAAATACCTTACCGGTTTGTGGTTTAGTGCAAGCTTAGGTGATAAATTTGAAAGGTTGGTATAAAACGTTAACCCCAATTTTTTTTGGCATATTACGTTTTGAAGTTCAGTGTGTCAGTTTTTTTTTCAAAATTTTGGCCAAAGACTACAAAAATGGGATTATTTAGAGCCATTCCTCGTCAGATATGTTTAGTCAACGTTGGCATGCCATTCCATAATGTAAATAATTTATTATTATTTTTTAAATTTAAGTAAAAAAAACTCTAAGTAATTTGCTTAATTTTTGTAAACTGGGCCAAGAAGAATCGCAATTTAACACGGCAAATTTTATCGCGGTTGGTTCCATTTAAACCTAATATTGGGACTTATTTTTTTAAAAATACATCAGTGAAACCTCTCATAACGGACACCTCTGATAAGCGGACATTTTTTCATAGTCCAGAACTAGGTATATAAAATTCCATACAAATCAACCTTTCTTGGGCGGACGCGGACAGGCTGTTTTCATACAAAGAGTGCGAAAACTCTTCTTTAAACGGACAAAGAATTTTTTAAAGTATTTGGGAGACGCATAAATACGGTGCAAAAACTCTCTAAAGACAGACTGACAACCTATCGCGTATGAGTGGCAGCGCGAAAGGACTTCACCGAATGAAAGTAGTGTGATTCCCTGAAAGCAGTCCGCCGTTTATTTGTGAGTTGTGAGGTTAAAATCGTAAAGAATGCTAAAAAAACATCGAGTTTTTTTTAGTACTACATCCTAACTAAATCTAGTGTATTTTTGTTATGTTTAATAAATGTTTATTTGTACATACATATATGTAGTAATAATAAAAAAATTCCCGTGGGCGGACACCTCTATTAGGCGGCCACATTTAGACAGTCCCGTAGGTGTCCGCCTAAGGGAGGTTTCACTGTACATACTCGAGGCTCGAACTCGGACCGCCACGACCAAATACAGGTAACTCGACCACTGTGCTACCAGGAGAAAGGTTTTATAAGAAAATTGCTGATATCTTTGTCATCTCAGCTTTTTAAATAGCGAACTCATTACAGTGATTGCCATTGCAACGACCTTTTGCCCCTTTAGGTTAATTCATTTTAAAATATTATCTTATTTGTTAGCATTTATTTGTCATTAGTGTTGTAATGTGTGTATGCTGAGTGACGTTGTTTATTTTTAGTTTCATAACATTTTAGCTATTATTTACTAATCTTTAAGTTCATAAATAAAAGAGACTGATGAAATTTAATTGATTTTTTACCCCACTAACGCATATTTCATATTCAGGAGAACATGTTTTGGTATAAACTGTGTTACCTATTGATGATTTTTTCATTTTGGGGCGTGAATTACGAATGTGAAAACCGTTTTTAGCTGAGACGCTTGGGTTTTTAAATTGGTAACCAGTAGTAATATTATTTAGACGTTACTTACTAAAATATTAATTATTTTAAGTTAGGTATGTAGCGCTTTTTAAAGTTTTTTCTCCACTGTCACCTACGTCATTGTATTGTCATGATTGATTTTGACCCTAGTAGAGTCAAAATTAGGGTTACCATCTGTAAAATCATTAAACTAGGACAAGAAGCTCGAAAACCCCGGATTTTTTAGCTTTAACCCCGGATATTTCTGCTAGAAAATTTTCATCTTACACTAATACAATAAATTGAAATTCTTCTAATTTGACATCTTCATAAACTATTATTTTATAGAATATACCTCTGAATATACCGTGGAGGAGAGTATACAGGGTGTTCCTTAATGACGTGCTAATATTTTAGGGTGTGATTTCTCAAGTCATTGTATGAAGAAATGTTCATATAAACATATGTCATAAACGGCTTAAATTTTTTGCTACAGGGTGTCTAATTATTTTTTTAATGCGTTTTTTTGTAATATCTCCGAAAGTACTTTAGATAATATTTTCAATTTTGGCATGTGCTAATAGGATATAAAACCATCAATTTTAGTTATAAAAGTTATTTTTTTATCCCACCAGTGGCGTCCCTGCAAACATGTCCTCTGATATTTTTTATTAAAAAAAATGGTACGCCACTGACATTTTTCCATGTGGATATTATTTCTAATTAGCCTGGTTAATTCTGCATAAAAATAGTATCTTGCGTTTTTCTCCTCAGGCACACCGTGCTTAATTAAAATAATTAAATTAGCTCTACTATTTATAATTATTAACATTGATAATGCAAAATTTTGTTTTATAAAAATTGTTGGAAATGACCACATGCATGCTTCCGCCCCGCCCGTCTAATTTAAATTTTTATGGTTTAATTACGATTTTTTTCCCCGAGTTTCTATGCCCAGTAGTTTCCGAGATACGGCCGGTGGCCATCCATAATGGGACACCCGGTATGTATTTGCGCATATTTTAGCTGAATTTAAGTACCTACCGGGTGGTCAACTAAGATTGACCGCCGGCCATATCTCAGAAACTAGTAATCATACAGCATCCGGGTACATTTTTTTATGACAAAAGTGCCCAAGAGAAAATGCTGGAAATTATTCCGCATTTTGCCGCAAGAGGGCGTAATTGAAAAGTAAATTTTAAAATTTTACATATCTCCGAAAATTCCACATTACGGTATATCTTTGATAACACCATTAAAAAGCTTGGACAATTATGCATCATTTTGGTCTTATGCTCATTGGCGTACCGACTTTAATAAAAGGGGGGGAAGCGGTTGAATGTGTAATCAGTTAAATCGCTGTAACTTATAAACGACTTATCCGATTTTAGCAAACTAAAGACTGTTTGGAAGAGAAATGTATGCACTTTCACCAATCGTATTTAGTTGTCCATAATAGTTCTCAAAAAAAATGCTAGAGGGCGCAATTTGTAATAACACATTTTTTGATTTTACTCCGAAAAAATAAATCATACAGTATAATTATGATACCATAATCAAAAAGTAGATGAAATTTGCTAGAAAAAATATTTAAACCGCAGCTCGATATCTCCGTTTCAGCGTTATCGCCAATAGAATAATTTTTAAAACTAAGCGATTATATATTTTAAAAAAAACTGGTACGCCACTGCTATTTTTCCATGTGGATATTATTTCTGATTAGCCTGATCAATTCTGCATAAAAATGGTCTCTTGCGTTTTTCTCCTCAGGCACACATTCTTAATTAAAATAATTAAATTAAATTAGCTCTACTATTATTATTAACATTGATAATGCAAAATTTTGTTTTATAAAAATTGGTGGAAATGACCACCTTCACTAAATAGGCATGCATGAAGCTAATTTAATTTAATTATTTTAATTAAGAACGGTGTGCCTGAGGAGAAAAACGCAAGAGATCATTTTTATGCAGAATTGACCAGGCTAATCAGAAATAATATCCACATGGAAAAATATCAGTGGCCTACCACTTTTTTTCTAAAAAATATATAATCGCTTAGTTTTAAAAATAATTCTATTGGCGATAACGCTGAAACGAACGGAGATATTGAGCTGCGGTTTAAATATTTTATCTACTTTTCGATTATGGTATCATAATTATACCGTATGATTTATTTTTTCGGAGTAAAATCAAAAAATGTGTTATTATTGCAAATTGCGCCCTCTAGCATTTTTTTTTAGAAATATTATGGGCAACTAAATACGACTGGTGAAAGTACAAACATTTCTCTTCCAAACAGTCCTCAGTTTGCTAAAATCGGATAAGTCGTTCATAAGCTACAGCGATTTAAATGATTACACTTTCAACAGCTTCCCCCCTTTTATTAAAGTCGGTACGCCAATGAATATAAGACCAAAATGATGCATAATTGTCAAAGCTTTTTAATGGTGTTATCAAAGATATACCTTAATGTGGAATTTTCGGAGATATGTAAAATTTTAAAATTTACTTTTCAATTACGCCCTCTTGCGGCAAAATGCGGAACTTTAAAATAATTTCCAGCATTTTCTCTTGGGCACTTTAACTAGTTTCTGAGATATGGCCGGCGGTCATTCTTAGTTGACCACCCGCGGTACATATAATCCGCTCTTTACTTGTTACTTTACAAACGCACTCATTTTGTTTTATTATGTGGCAAAATGTTTCTGATTTTCGATATTTATCATGCGATATTTTCTAAACCGATATTAAAAAATCCTCTTAGAATTTTCTCAACAAATAGTGTTAATTTTTTTAACTTACAATTATACAGGGTGGCCCACTCTCAACGCAGGATTTCATTTCATCTAAACTACTTAATTTTTCAATATTTTTCAACAATTCTACAACTTAAAATTAGTTTAAATTAAGCAGTGTGTCGTGCATGTTCAGGGCATATCAAACATATTTTTGTAATGGATCGCCCTGTGTATTGTATTGCTTTCTAATTCTCCGCAAAACTACGCTTATTTTCTATAAAAAGTCATAAATAAATAATTAATTCGTTTTTGAGATATTGACGTTTAAAATATGGCATTTATACTTACTGTAATATTAGAACGGTTCCTCTTAGAGAGGCATAGTTTTCACCTCCCTATATTATTTTTTTATTCTCTATATAAATGAACATTTTCAAATAAAAAAACTTTGTGCTCTAAAATTCCTAATAAAATTTGGTTTTGTAACCATGTAAAATAAAATTTTTGTATTCGACACGACATATATCTTAATTGTTTGCGTTGGATAAACATTTTTTTTTCTGTGTGGATAGGGACCTGTTTGATGTATATTTTAAAATTATTTTCATAATGTACAGGTTGTCCCAAAAACACGAAAAGTATCAAAATGTTATTTTTTAAAATGGAATGACCTGTATATTATTTTCGGTTTCTACGATCGAGATAAAAGTAAGTTTTATCAAGGTATAATTATTGACCACACTGACTAATATTTAGGGAAGAAATTGTTGGGTGATGGTCAGTAACAACAGTTTAGCTTTAGCCTACGTTTCGACCTCTATGAGGATGACCTCATAGGGATATTCTACTTCGATATAAAAACAAAAGGTCTACAGTAAATGCACTACTTACTAGTTGTTAAAGTAATATAAAGGTAACAGAAAGCAATAATGGACATAGGTACAACAAATAATTGCTTAGAACAAATGTTTAAACTGGCGACCATCCGACTCGAAGCACAAGCGTATTCTTTTTTTTATAATGTTTAGCAATAGTTAACAACATTGCTGGGCCTTTGTTTCGGAAAACCTCTCCAAAGCTTAAAACACACTTAAGCGTTGTTCGGTACGGCGAAAAAAGGTGATTTGGATTTATTGCATGTGTTACGTTACACAAGCGAAGCACGGCGCGGCGAACGCAATGCTAAATTCCCGATACTCGTATCGCCAGGCCTGCGCATCAGCGCGTAATATGAAAACTCCGGATAATTTCGGTGTTGTTTTCATATTATCCGGTGTTGTCGAAGCTATGTTATAACATAGCTTCATCAGTTATTTCTAAATTGTTTATAATTATAATTATCCAACCTGTCAAACTGCCATAGGTAACTTGAAATTGTACTTTTTGGACACCCTGTATAAGTTAGTAAATTTATCATAAGTGTGAAACAAAATTTAATCGATTAGTAGACTCTAATGTGAATTCGGTTTGAAAAAAGAAAGTACTTGTTGAGAATTTAATCATTAAAATTATTACTACATAGTAAAGTAAGCCTAGGTGAAAGTTACTTTTATTTTGATGGTAGAAACCGAAAATATGATAATATGCAGGGCATTCCATTTTATAAAATACAGCTTTGATAGTTTTCGTGTTTTTGGGACAACTTGTATATTATGAAAAGAACTTTAAAATGTACATCCAACAGGCCCCTATCCACCCAGAAAAAAAAATGTTATCCAACACAAGCAATTTAGCTATAATATACCATGTCAATAGCGTGAATTACCCTGTATTAGCCAATCCACTTCCTCGCTGTATATTTGTTTTTTTTTCTATTATTAGGTTCAACAAAGAGTATTTCGCCAAACCATCAGAATGAGTTCAAAAACTATACACCAGAACTTATGGGAAAGTGACCCGGAACTTTTTGAAATCATCAAATGTGAAAAAAAGAGGCAATTGCGGGGCCTTGAAATGATCGCATCTGAAAATTTTACATCAATGTCAGTATTGCAGTGTCTTGGTTCATGCTTGACGAATAAGTATTCTGAAGGATATCCAGCTGCCAGGTAAAAGCGAATTTGAAGACTGCCATCTAGATGTATCGGCTACATTTTTACTTAGTAAAAGTAAATATTGAATTGTAAAAACTATTTATTTTAAAGTTTTTCAAAATTTAATAGCTTTTCTAAAAAGTGGAATAACTTTTTAAACGTCACTATCATTTTTAGTCTTTCAAACAATTTTCTGAGTTATCGATGACTGCGGTTCTCTTCTCGATAAGAATTGCGAACTAAAAGAAATTATTTATTTATTAAAAAAAAAAGAGTTAGAAATAAAGCGCGCATTACTCATTATGATTTTCAAATAAGGGGATTTCCCGTTGCCAACAATAATAACTTGTTATTCATAATATAAAAAATACAAAATTACGAAAAAGTATTAATAAAATACAACAAACGTGTTTTATTTCCGCCTAAGTTTATTACGGCCTGCCTACCTGTTTGCTTACCATTTTTGAAGGGTTCACTCTATATAATATGAAGCCTATATTTGATGTCAGCTTACAAAAAGGGTGTAATTTTCCCATACAGGGTGTCTGTAATTAGTATATTACATAACAAGTGATGAAAGTGATACTTTTCAAACGAGGAGATATTTAGCACGAGGCGTCAGTCGAGTGCGGAAATTCTCCGAGTTTTAGAATAATCACTTTCACACGAGTAATGTACACTATTTTTCCTACGACCACAAAGAATTATTAAAAAAACCATTGATTTGTGAAAAAAATATTTCAACTCTAGAGCTGAAAAAAAATATTTCAACTCTAGAGTGGAAATACAAGGCACACTATTTAATTTAAACATATGATGCCAATTTAATAGATCGAAAGGTCACAGGTTCAAATTCCATCAGGAGTACTTGGCTTTTTTTTATAAAAACATTAAATAAATTATAAAATTATTTTGAATTGAAATCTTCCTTCTTGAATGATTTTTTTTATTTAATCAAGGAAAGATGCATTAAAAATAAATTTAAAAAATTCACCCAACAAGAAAGATTTCAATTCAAAATAATTCTATAAATTATTTAATATTTTTATAAAAAAAGTCAAATACTCCCGATGGGATTTTAACCTGTGATCTTTCGATTCGTAGGTCATGGCTTTAGTCTCTAGGCTATAGCGACCCATAAACATTTTCTGCTTAAGTTTAATATATGACATTTTCTTCAGCGGGGCTTGTTTTGACTGGTAATAAATTTTCCAGTATATTCTTAACTTTTTTATAATTTCAGATGGCGTATTTTCACACTCTAATTCTGAATCACTCAACAAATACGTGATAAATAAACTAAACTGCTTTCTAAAATTTGTTCTTTTTAATAAATAGGTGTGGTCTGTCAAATTGGCATCATATGCCTAAATTAAATATAGTGCCTTGTATTTCCACTCTAGAGTTGAAATATTTTCTTTCAACACGCGTGTGATATTCGGCGCTTTCGAGCCAAGTTAACCGTGCTTTTTTTCTCATTTTCATAGGTGGTCGTAGGAAAAAGATTTTTTTTAAAAACCTACCACTCATTTCTCAGATCAAAATGTGGCAGGCAATTTACGTAAACTTACCTTAGAACAAAATTGCTTAGTTTGGGCGCTGTACGACCCTGCAGTTACAATTTTAAAATCTTTTTATTGTCATTTTTAAAAGGATTATGTTATTTTACTAAGATTTAATACATTGACATAATTTTATGGGACAAAAAAGCCAATGTCAAAATTATGATTAATCCGTACGTCTAGAACTTTGGTTTTTAAGTAATTGTACGTTTTAAATTTCTACGCTCATGAAGACGATACATTCACTTAAAATATTTAGATTCCGTTTGTGTAATATTAAGTATTTTTATTTTTCAATTGCAGGTACTATGGTGGAAATCAGTTCATTGATAAAGTAGAGGTATTAGCACAAAAGCGATGCCTTCAAACATATAGATTAAATCCCGAGGAATGGGGAGTAAATGTACAACCTTACTCAGGATCTCCTGCAAATTTTGCTGTTTATACAGGTATATCACATGTTAGAATAACTACTTAAGAATCATGAGATATTTTAAGCTAAGGAGTACAAATAATTGTTTTTCAGGTGTTGTCGAACCTCATGGTCGTATCATGGGTCTAGACCTTCCAGACGGTGGACATTTGACACACGGTTTCTTCACTGCTACAAAAAAGATCTCAGCTACATCGATTTTCTTCGAGTCTATGCCTTACAAGGTAAATTTTATAAAAGCCATTGACTGTTGATACTTGATCCTTTTTTTAAAATTAAATATCTGATTTTGCGGCAAGTTCCCTTCTTCTTACCACTGACGATCAACTTTTTATCAAGCATTTCGTTCATAAACTTACTTTTTGCCTCGCCCACAAATATCACTTAATAGTAAAATGAAACTCCTGGCACTAAAATAGTTACTTTACAGATCTGGGGTACTCTCTTGTAATATTGTTTCTTTATAACGTTCACGCAACACGTAATTTTTAATTGTTTCACTATTTAAGTGTCAACAATAGTGTCCAAACTGTCATTGTGTATTATTTTTCCACAAACGAGACAACGCGGGGGCAACGCTAGTTTTTTCAACAACGATAAAAAAATTTTATTCGTTTTTCAGTGCTGGCAACCAAAAATACATACAAGGTTAAACACCCCCATACAGGGTGTTTAATTAAGGTTGGCCACCAGCCATATCTTGAAAATTACTGGTCATAAAAACTCAAGAAAAAAAATCGTAATTTAAGTGACCATGAGAAAATCCTGGAAATAGCCAAATAAGAGGGCATAATGGAAAATTAAATATTAAATATCTAAATTGCTCCGAAAATTCCACATTAAGGTATACCTTTGGTAACATCATTAGAAAGCTGAGACAATTTTGCATCATTTTGGTTTAAGGCTCATTGGCAATTGATAAGAGTGGGGGAAGCTATTGAAAGTATAATCATGTAACTTCTAAGCGACTTATTCAATTTCAATAAATTTAAGCTTGTTTCGAAGAGAAAGGGAAGTACTTTTAATTGTATCCATTGGTACACGAAAGCTCCTCATAATATTGCTAGAGGGCGTAATTTGTATTAATAACATTTTTTTTTTCATTTTATTCCAAAAACCAACTGTTTCTTGCAAATTTAATCTACTTTCCGATTATGATTTAAGTTTTCAGAACAAAATCAAAAACCTGTTATTATTACCATTATTTTTTAATATCTATATTAATGATTTATTTAATGTGAATTGTGATGGAGAAATTCATAGTTTCGCAGATGATACTGCAATTTTTTATACAGATACAAATTGGGACAACTTAAATAACAAAATTAAAAAATATTTTAAAATAATAAAAAATTGGTTTGATAAAAATTTATTAACAATTAATTTTGATAAAACTAATTATCTTCCTTTCACTTTAAATCCAAATAACTTACCACAAAATATGAATAGTATTAAAATAACTGATGACATTGAAATTTTAAAAGTTAATCAAGTAAACTATTTAGGAATAATATTTGATGGTAAATTAAATTGGAATTTTCACATAGAATATTTGATTAAAAAATTAAGAAGTTTACTACATTGTGCCTTCTTGCGGCGATAAGCTAAAAATTATTTCCAGGATTTTCTCGTGGCCACTTTCATCACCATTTTTTCCCTGAGTTTCTATGCCCAGTAGTTTCCGAGATATGGCCGGTGGCCATGTTGCGTGACCATATGAACGAAACAATACCCAAGGTCTGTAAAGTAACTGATTTAGTGCCAGCATTTTACTTTATTACT
Source organism: Polydrusus cervinus (assembly GCA_935413205.1). Classification (NCBI taxonomy): domain Eukaryota; kingdom Metazoa; phylum Arthropoda; class Insecta; order Coleoptera; family Curculionidae; genus Polydrusus; species Polydrusus cervinus. Next base: position 25,905,977 of record OW284515.1, read on the forward strand.
AAGTGTTTGTCATCATCAAAGCTCGTAAAGCGATGCCGCAACAATCTATGCACACTTGGCAACCAACATCGGGTTACTCTGTGCTGGGTTCCTGGACACTCCAAAATAGATGGCAACAAGGCTGCGGATGCGCTCAGAAGAGAGGGCGCAGGCATGCCAGCTGATCTAGCAGACAATACAGTGAACAAACCACTGGGATTAGTCAAAGACGAGATTGATTACACGGCCAAACAGCTTGCACAGACCAGATGGACAGAGTTGACAACCTGTAGTACATCGTACGTCCAGGCAACTGTGGACCACATTCGATAAAAAGAGAACCGCAGAACTATTGAGACACAGTCGAAAAGACGTGAGAAATATTACTGCGGTTGTTACCGGACATTGCCTCTTCGGTAGACATGCCGAACGTATGTAAATACCCACTAACGACTTCTGCAGAAGTTGCAGAGATGAGGAAGAGGAAGAAAGTATTCAACATTTTCTGTGGGAATGCCCTGGCCTCGCAAGAAGAAGGTTCACTGCTCTGGGTGAACCATTTTTCGATAGCCTGGAGGAACTAAGCAACTTACAACTTGGACGACTGAGCAGGTTTCTGAACAGTAGTGGCTGGTTTGAATTAGTTGTTAAAATCCTTCTGCGGTGTACGCCGCACTAACGATCAGAGATCTGATGAAGGTGGATTCTACGGAACACGTGTGGTATCACAACGGACCTAACAGAACTACGTGAGACTGTTTGGTCTGAACCAAAGGTCTGCCACTCTAACCTAACCTAAGTGTTTGTAGACATATAATGTGAGAGAATGTCCTCTATAAACAGTAAGTTGTAGGCGCGGCGAAATATTATGTTTATGGATGAAATGATTGATCCTTAATGGTAAGGAAGCCTTCCAAATTTTGCCGAGTTCCTCTATGTCGTTCGTGCAGGTTTTGACAAGACAAGCCTTTAAAACTTTTGTCTATTGTATTCCGTTCAAGTTTTTTAAATTTTATTTTTGTATAATTACGTTTTTCTTAATTTTCAAATCTGTATTTTTATATTTGAATTTCTAGGTAAACCCTGAAACTGGACTCATAGATTACGAGGCGCTATTTAAAACGGCTCGCCTATTTAAACCGAAAGTTATTATTGCCGGAATCAGTTGCTATTCCAGAGTGTTGGATTATAAAAAGTTCAGAGAAATTTGCGATAGCGTTGGGGCCTTACTGATGTCAGATATGGCACATATTTCAGGACTGGTAGCTGCAGGTAATTTTTTTTTAATGAGGAACAGAAAAATTTATATCTAGTCCTAATAAAAACAAGTGAAGACTACAGGGGAAAAAGACGGAAGGTCACAAAATACCGAAAATTGAGCCAAAAGCGCCATCTGAAACTTCTATATTTTATTATAAACATACCTTCTTGGGAAGAACACGGTCAAGTCCGCTAATAGCCGCGTCTAAAATACGAATGAAAGGGAAAATGGTTGGTATTTTTCCTAGATTTGATTCATATGATTTTAATGTGGCATAAGTTATGACGCGCAAGTAATAATAATCGAAAACATTGAGGGAGTTGTTAATCTCCAGAAGTTTATTTGTAGTTCTAGCCCCTAGTGTCGGGTTGCACAAAGAATTTTAGTAACAATAATTAACTAACCAGCAAGTTGGACTATGACATACATGACATTGGCAGAAATAATTTTCTCAGTCATATTGGCTCAGTTTCCTTAATTTTTAATTTGCTAATCAGACACCTTTGATTGTAAGTATATAATGCCTGTCATTTATGTCACAGTCAAATTTACTGGTTAGTTAATTCTGGTTAAAAATATTTGTGCAACCCAACATAGGTAAACAGTATAAAAAATTTTTTTAAAGACTTATTTATTTTCATGAAAATAACGCATAAGCCACTCTGAAAATTGCGTTCGCTGCGGCTGGTCGTTTGGTAACAATTCTCGGACTGAGCTTAGACGATATTCGTGCATAATGCAGGTCACATTTCAGAGGTGCATTGCAGGTTCCGCAGGAAGTGACAGTAAGACGTTTGAATACTGAAAATGTGCGCATAATGCAACCATGTAACCTAACAAAATTCCATAATGTATTATTTTATAACGACGTGACAAGCTGGGTAATTTCGTTGTCACCCGGCATAGGAAAGAAAAAAATTACTTACACTAACAATTAATTATTTTTTTAGGAGTCACTCCAAGTCCATTTGAACATAGTGACATTGTAACAACTACCACCCATAAAAGTCTCAGAGGTCCTCGAGCGGGAATTATTTTCTTCAGAAAGGGCTGCCGTGTCAACGCCAAGGGAGAAAAAGTCATGTATGATTTCGAAAGCAAAATTAACCAAGCAGTATTTCCAGGATTACAAGGTGATTATTACAGTATTATACATACAGTAAACTCGCAAGTATCCACTAACACTACGTTTCAGTAAAAACGGTAAAAGTCGTATTCACTAAAGCATTTTAAATTTAAAACCATCCTAAATTGCAAGGGCGTGCAATGCTGTTTTAACAAGGGTAGGCAAAAATTGCATTTAAAACAAAAATTTACCTTTTGTAGCATTCAAGCATCTAAATTTCAATTTTTTTTGAGTTTGTGGAAAGAACACCAGCAGAAGAAGAATAAAACGACATTATTTGTAAATTAGTTCAATATGGCGGTCTTTACGTAAAAAATATGTTATCGTCATAAAAATTGGTTTTGCATTTTAAATTCAGCAAAAGGTCTCTCTCCAGAGATATTATTGTTAATAAGCGTGTCTCTCCCTGTGTGTTTCGTAAATAGGTATGAATTCTTTTTAATCCAGAAAAGGATCGTTCTGCAGACGCGCTGCTAGCCGGAATAGTACCAATTGACGCCTTCATATTTCTTTTTTCCCAAAGCCCGCGGCGCGAAGGGGCGAAAAAACTAATTATAAATTTAAAATCTATTATCCACCTAATAGAACCAGTTGCCAAAAACGAGTTTAATTATTATGTGAAATGATAAGCTCACTGATTATTAAATATTATGAACCTATCAGCAAAAACTATTTTCTTTGTCACAAAAGTGCTTCTTATTTTACGATACCTTATCCGTTATCCCTAAACTAATTATTAATAAAACTTATAGAGGTGTGTTTCATATTTTATATTGAGAAACGGAAGTATTTTCCAAACTACGGTAAAACTTGACGATTGGCACCAATGCACTTACCAAACGCGTGCTTTCTTGGTGCGGGCTGATAGATGAAGGAAGGTCGAAGGTTGCGACGGGTTTATTTGTTACATCTCTTTCTACCCTACTGCCTACCGGCTTTCTCGCTTGCTTCCACTCGTACAAAAGCAGTGCTTTTGCATAAGACGCTCATGTACAGAAAAGCTTTTAGAACGGTCTTACGGAATGCTTACACAGGGATCTAGTTTACGATATAAATAAGCAAAGAATGCGTTCGTGGAAATGATATAGGATTAATTTTTCAGTCCTATATTATTATTTAATATAATAATGTAGAGATAAATTGCCAAAGTTGGACTACACAGATAAAAACTAATAAATAAAAAAATGGTTTCTGTTTGTTTTATTGTTTCCAGGGTAGGCAATATGCCTATATTGTATGCACGCCACTGCTAAATTGACAGTTGTGGGTTTACAATGACAAGTGCCCGAATAAGTACCCTACATTTTTCTTCGGGGTGGATTGTTACAAGCCGATTGAAATTTTGGTCACTTAGTAATTCACTATATGATCGTAACGACGTAAGGATTGGGTTTTTCACGAAAGCCACGGCAGATAGCGTAACAATATTTCTTTACACTATATGCCGACGTTTAATGAAGTGCTTAGACTTTTTATGGACTGACGGATTTTACTATAGGACTTATATACACATTGATTGAATCAGCCGGATGGTGGAAAACCATTACTAATCTTATGGATGGCAGAAAAAAATTATTTCTGGACGAGGCTATTGTGATATATATTTTTTTAATATAGTGGGTATTTTATAGTTAAAAAAACTTAATAACTATTTATGGGTTTTCACCAAGCATCCGCTGATTCAATTAAAAATAATATTTTCACAGTGAAAAAGTAACATTTTTTGTGCATCCATAGTAACAAAAAAAAAGTCTGTTTTTTTTTGACAGTTGTACAAAAAAAACATATTTTGTTCGTTTAGTCCCATCCAGCCAGTATCATTGGCGTACTTTACAAGTATTTCGAAAGTCAATTATCATAAATACTCAACGAAGATTAAAGACCTTCTGACAGGGATTAGTCTATTCGAAATCTTTATAGTAGGGGCGAGCGTTTCCTGCTGGTCAATAAGGCGGCTTTTATTTTTGAAAATGGTTTTTTGTCAATTGAGAATACCATACTACAGCCTATTTTACAAAAAATGTGTTTTTAGGTGGACCGCATGAAAACGCCATTGCAGCAATTGCTACAACAATGAAACAAGCCAGTACACCAGAATTTAAAGAATATGCCACGCAAGTTCTGACGAATTGTAAAAGATTGGGTGAACAATTACAGAAAAAGGTACATTATAATTTTATTTATGCTGCCTTTCTCAACGTGTAGGTTACACATACCGGGTGTTGCATCGTCGAGCGGGACATAGGAAATCCCATGTAATTTTAAATGGGGTCAATTGGCTTCCCTAATTATTTTAGAGAAAAATTCTATTTAGGTTTATTAAAGAGCATTAAAACCCACATTCAAAAGAATAACTTTAGATATTTTTGATGAGCCCGTTTACGGGTTATCGCCGATTTCTTTTTAACTATTTCTCCTTTTTATGGCCCCGTATTTGCGGGCACCAGTCAAGGTAAAAGATGACTGTCAAATAAAGTTTTCATTTTGAAATGTGTGCTTTATTGTTATAAAAACTCGTACATCGAAAATATTAGCCATGAATTACACTACTGAAGACAAAATATTGACGATTAAATGGTATTACTAAGGAAATAGTTATCGAAATGTGTCAGATATGTTTGCTGCTCTGTATCCGAATAGACCGATACCTGCAAAATCTACAGTCGAAAGGACTATCAAGAAATTTGAGACAAAAGGCACTGTAATAAATAACTGCAGATGTGAAGAAAGGCAGGAACAAAGAGGAGATGCAAGAAATGATAGGGACTTGCAAAGGCAGGAACAAAGAAGAGATGCAAGAAATGATAGGGACTTACAAGTTTTATTGTGCGTGGAAGAAAATGATGGGAAGATTAGCACAAGGAAACTTGAGGATGACAGGGTTAGATCACACCACAGCGTTACAAGCTTTGAAACGACATAAATATTATTCATACAAATATGAAAAGCACCAAGAGCTAAGAGATAGGGACGAAATACGACGACAGGAGTTTTGTTTTGGTATGATTGAAAGAGCAAACATGGATAGGGAACAAAATGTTTTGCCGATCTATTTTGTGGCTTGCTGTTATTGAAATATCGACAATAATTGAACCATCACATTTTGATCACACACTTTGATGTTTATTTATAATTTATAGAAAAACGACAGGTCTATCTTAATGTTTTATTTTCTATCTAAAAATATATGATAAACACAAATAGAAAAATAATATAAAATTCTGTCATTTTAGGGCTATAAAGTTGTAACGGGAGGTACTGATGTTCACTTGCTACTGCTTGATTTAAAATCGGCTGGTATTACTGGCGCAAAGGGAGAATATATTCTCGAAGCAATCTCAATTGCCTGTAACAAGAATACTACGCCTGGAGATAAAAGTGCCATGAACCCGTCTGGTATTAGATTAGGTAAGTTTATAATTAGCAGGTTATTCGTAAACCACATTTCCCGATTTAAAAAAAACTACGCTTCCCCATTAAAAAAAAATATACGGAATCTTATGATCACATTATCATTGCAACTCGGCCAGTTGACAGAGGCCGATGGCATTCTGTCTGACGCACTCCCACTTTAAGTCTTATTTCCAGTTTCTAAACTGTTTTTTTCTATTTATTAGGCTATTGATTATGTCTATCATAAGGAACTACAGAGTGTGTGGGTTTTTATTGCATAAATCATTCAATAGGTTATTCAGAATGAAAAAACCGCGGAGTGCTATTAAATTAGAGGGGGGAAACTGGAGATAGGGGGGAAAATGCAACCCTTACGGTTTTTTGAGTATATCTCGAAAAGAAAGCAAAATATGGGGGTATTTTATAAGAAAAATTTTGTAGAGTTAGGTTTTCTATCGAAGTGGCGTAATTAAAAAATTTACTAGTCTATTCAGTTCAAATTATGTTAAAAACAATTTAACAAAAAAGTGCAAAAAATTAAATATGTTATTTTTTTATAGCCCTATAACTTATCTGAGTTTTTAACTAAATTGTATGTGTCTTTTATAGTGTTTTATTAATTCTTTGTTATTTGACGTATTTCAAACTTTATCATTGTACAATCTTGTTTTGAAATAAATGCTTCTTATCTTATCTTATCTTATTCTTTAGGATCACTTGAGGTTGTGATCTCTTTCTTTAAAAATAAGAAATTTTATTTTTAAAGGTTGCAACACTGTGCAGCACAGTAATGAATATGAAATTTTGCTGTACAGTTTACTGGTCACTTTAATGTAAGGAAAACAGCAAATATCTATGTAGGAGTAGAAAAAACTTTTTAATGGTTTAGAAAGTATAATTTTAAATTATTGAGTAAATTTAAAAGTAACGTTTTTATAACTTATTTATAGGGACTCCTGCTTTGACAACACGAGGTTTTAAAGAAAAGGAGATTGATCAAGTAGTGGAGTTTATGGATAAAGGCCTTAAACTAGCTAAAGAAATCAGTGCCAAGTCTGGTCCCAAATTGGCCGACTTTAAAAATGCAGTTCACGGCGACGAATTTAAGCAAAAAGTTGATTGCTTACGCGAAGAAGTCGAAACCTTCAGCGAGAAGTTCCCGATGCCTGGATATGAGTGCTATTAAAAAAACATGTTTTTTAAAAATTTCATAACAGTGGGGAAGTTTTAGATCTTATACATGCCAAGCATGCGTACCACTTCGTTTTCTTTTTTGGGAATCGTTTAAAAATTCTAAAAAAACATTGCTGGACTGGATCAAGTACATGAATGTACTCTACAAATTTGTAGTCTATTTTTGTTGTATATTTTTAAATTCTAGTTTAAATGACGAAGGAAATTACAATCTCAGAGGGGCTCGTAATTATCTATTTCTTTTTACTCTACTACAAGTCTTTGTTTTACAATTTTTTAAATTTATTTTCTTTAATAAAATTAAATTTTAAGTTGTTATAAACTTATTTTATTTCATATTATGGATGGGCAAAATTTGAAAAATTATTTTAATAAAAGATATTAAGAATTAATTGCAGGCTATTGGAACGTGAATTGCTAAATTAAAAAATAAATTATTTAAATATATACAGGGTCCTGCACCCACCTCCCGTCTTCTATAGCTCACTTTTTAATTAAGTTAGGATTTTGATATTTTGCAGACTTTACCTGTATCCTAGGGTGCATTTCAGGAAAATATTTTTGTTTATACAGGGTGGTCCAAAAAAGTGAGACGTCATAAGGATCTATTTTATTAGATTACAAACCAAAAGTACGTTCCAATATTCTTTGTTTAATTTTTGAAAACTTTTATATACATTTTTTTCTTAAGAGTGAGGTCTAATGACGTATTCGCCATTTTGTATTTTGATCAATGTGTCGTTACTCAAAGGAGTAAATTCTAAAGATCCAAAAATCGGCCCATATGTGAAGCATAATTACCTACACTTTAAAGCTAAGCAAGTTTGAATTTATAAAGTAATAAAAGCAGAAAAAGAAAAATGGACAAATTTTCGTTTTTTGCTTTTATTAATTCACTAATCAAAAATTCTTTAGTTCAAAACTGTAGGTAATTGCTATTCAAGAACATGTATTTGGTCCCTTTTTGAATAAAGCGAAAAGGATAAGAAATATTGATTAAAAAATGATATGGCGAATGCATCAGTAGTCTTCACTCTTAAACGATTATTAAACCCGTGGGAAGAAATCTTGTTTTACAGGTGTACGGAGTCCTCTTAACTATACAGGGTGATTCTTAAGTTGAAACTTCTTTTTTGGCTATGTATAGAAGGCATTAAAATAAACATTTTCAAATACCTTTTTTCAAGAAACTCACCCCAAATTAGCACCATATCTACGAGTTCATTGTTTTCAAATTTTACCATTTTCACGTGTCACCAATTTAAAATTAACTTGCTTTAGAAAAACACACCGCAACGGATTGCCAAATAACAAACTGACCACCGACCCGTAAATTGTATGATTAATACGAGATAAGAAAAACAACATAAAGTATAGCGGGCTAAGTTTTAATGACCAGACTCGCTCTTAGATTTTTTACTTCCGTATCTTGCATATTTTAGAGTTTTTTTGAAAAAAGGTATTTATTTTAATGCCTTCTATACACAGCTAAAAAAGAAGTATCAACTTACCGCGGACAGTCTGTGCCCAATGGGTTGAAAAACGAAATAACCTGTTTAAATGCGTAAATATGTCTTATTTACGCATTTAAACAGGTTATTTCGTTTTTGAACCCTTTGGACACAGACTGTCCGCGGTAACAATTAAAAACTGCCAATAGTATGCTATAATAAACAATAAAAATAAAAAAGTTTTAGTGTTTAAATAGATTTTATTGAACTCGTTAATTGCATATTTATGTGAGCCCTGATCCCTTGTATGCTAAGTTTATATACAAAATGCAGTAGGTTATTTTAATTTACAAAAACATGCAGATATCAAAAACTGATGACGGTAGCCTAAAATAGACGTCTTTACAAAAAATATATTCTACAAAATATGTATCAAAAGGTTATTTAATATTAATTACTATTCCTAGTTTTTGTTAAGCAATATAGATAGTTTAGTATAAATACTCGACTAAAGAATGAAAAAAAAAAAATATAAAACTTAAAAGGAAAAGAATACTTTTTTTCTAAGACTGAGACAAAATTATTAGCTTATTTCAGCATTTCCAACTAATGCTTTATATTTAAAGGCCCGTCTACAGTCTTAATAAAGTAAAGAGTAGCATATAAAGGTAAATAATACAAAATGTATAATCAAATATAAATAAAATGCCAGCAATTATAAATAAAAATCCAATAATTAATCATACTAATAAAAGCATCAGACATGATATAAAAGGCAATAACTGTGTTTTACAATAAAAATCATACCCGTGATCGAAACCAACTTAATTTCTCTGTTGCCCTTCAAAATAAATACATTCTTTTTACAAACCCCAATTCAGTATAATAAATAAATTCCAACAAATCTGTAAAACACTGGCTAAGTACTAGACAACATTATTATGTACATACAAAAGCAATGTTTATATTCTTACTATTGTTACTTTAATAAAAATGCCATTATAGGAGTGACACAAGGGAGCTTTGGTTTATTTTGTCTTGATAAATTTAAATTGACAACTTTTTGGTTAACTTTATCCTTTTCACAGATTACTAATATTGGAAGACGCTTGTCGTAGTCTATAACGAAATATTTGCTATCTCAAAAATTGTTTAAAATTTTAATAAAATAGCACCAAAATTAGAACTTATAGCCAGAAATGTAACAAAGTTAAATTTGGATCAGGACGTCCCGTTGCCAAATTGTGTTGAAATACCAAGGTAGATCGTAATTTTAAAATAATGATAGTTCCCACTCACGGAATCAAAGGACGATATTATATACTGTGCACGAATTTTTCTTTGGTTTTACTATTTAAAAATTAGAATTTAACGATTGCCTTCACCGGAAAGTGTTTGTTAATAATAAAAATATAATACAGGGTGTTTCACGATGTGGTATATTAAAAATTATCGGTAATTATTGAAACTATAGAACTGGTCGTAATAACTCTCGCTTCCAAAGTGTATATATATTTTAACATTCCTATAACTTCCGGTTATGCAGGAATATATATTTTTATTTAATAGTTAATTTTTATATAATCGGCATTAGCATTTGAAAAATTGCATTTACTACACCTTTACAGGCTGCATTAACGGCCTTTCTTAAAGAGATGGTTTGCACACAGCTTGTCAAAGTGGTTCACACGTAATTTTTCAAAAACTACTCATTTTAGACATACAACTTATGTTGACAACGTAACAATTTTCCCTCTCCCAATTTTCATTTGAAGTGTTTCTGGCTAAAGTCTAGTAGCACCAAAGGCCTCAATATGTCACAGTTAAAGAATTAAAATTAAATCAACCTTATGGTGACGTTTTTAAGCGTTATTAAGTGGTAGTTAAAGAAGAGTTTAGTTGGGTCCTTCATCTCCATCCATGGCTTCGTCTTGTGTTGTGGAGTCGTCTCCTGAGCCATTTCCGCTAGTCTGGATCGACCCGCGTTTGGTGGAACTGAGACGGGATGAAGACAGCCCCATACCGGCACCTCTTCTGAAAAGGAGTGTGGATATTATTGTAAGCTAAATCAACAGATATCAGAAATATATTCTTTAGATTTAATTACATCATTTATTTTTAAAATAATATTTTCGTTTTAATGGGTTAAAAAAGGCCATTTAAATATTTATAAGGAATTTAACCATGACTTGACATGTAGACTCATTTCAAGGTTACGCATCTTTGTCATAATCAAACTCGCCCGGAATTAGTCAAAAAGTTACAGGATGAAAAAAATCAGGCGATTGAATAGAAATCTATAAAAATATATATATTTTTATTATGCCCTCCCTAAGAAAGAAGTCTGCAAGGATTCATTTCATATGTCTTGTATTGGTTCTGATAGTGACATTTACTGTCACTTTGGTTCAAGTCAAAGTTTTGACTGACTTAACGTAACCTTTTAAAATGCCGATTGTGTTTAAAGTTCGACACTGTTCTTAGGAAAAAAAGTAAGTATAGGTAAGAAAAACAAGGCAAGTGTAAGAAGAAGAATTAAAAGTGGGCACAGTCAATTCGGTCTATTCTGAAGGACGTCTTGGCATACACAACCTGAAGGTATAAAAATAAGTAATTGACGCATGGAAGTCGTCACTAACGAACGCTATCCCTGTTCCTCCCAACCTCAATGCTGTAACCCTTAAAAACGCCCTATGTCATGGCCATTTTGGCATGTTTCCCTCTTGCATTTAAGTCATCGATTGACATAAATCCTTTCTAAAATGTTGTGCTAATAAATCAATCACTTAAAACTGTCAAATTCTAATCTACCTCGTAGGTTCACGTTACGGGTCAGATAGAAATTAACCCATTTTTAAACTTAGGAGCTCCTGTAATATAATTTATAAAGTATTAAATCTGATCTCGTTCCACTTTGCGAATTGAGAATGGTATAAAATCGAGTTTGATTTGAGTTTCGAGGACGCTTCGGCATTTTTTGGGGTCAAATCGGGATTTAAATGCCATGAAAACGTGAAGCGATGCCTCGCCCTCCAGCCGTCTTAGACATCACAACAAACCCGGTATATAATTTAAATGGGTAACATTTTTACGACTTTAAAAACTCAATAAAAAAATTAAAAAACAAAATCAAAAAAAAGTTACTGGCATAATTTGAATTATTATAGGTTAATTTTCCACACTTTTGTTATTAGTATAAAACACACACAAACAAGCAAGCAACACTGTTTTTAAAGTCCCTTTTAACAGAGAAAGATGTCAAATTGCAAGGACTGAAGGAACTTTATCGTTTTTTGAAATTCATACTCATTCATATCATTTATGATGGTTTATGTTTGACATATTTGACACTGTCAAAATTACAACTGGAAATAATATTTTATTTGCACGATAAGATAACAAATTATATTTACAAACTTCCGTAATTTTTAGCAGCAAAGCAAAAAGAATACACTCATTTTTGACACAGTTATTTCTAAATAGGATGGGAAAACAAAACGAAACTTACTGAATTTCAATAGAAGCACCCCTTATCTTTCTTATAGCCTCTGGAATGCTATTTTGAAGATTCTCATTTGTGGTAAATGCGGACGTTATTACTTGATTCATACTTTAAAAAAATAAGAATAATTTTAACAGAATTCTAATTAATAGATTAATGATGAGGTTTTTAAAAAGCGGTTGAGGATAAGTTAAACGCGTGATAACTGTAGCTCAGATTAAATATTTCTATGAAAATAGGCATTATAGACAACAAGAAAAAAAAATCCATAAAACAACACAGAATATTTTGTTTGCGATACCATAACTTTTGGTTGCGTATATTTTTTTAAAGACACCTTCCGCCGTCCCGAAATATTGCGATGTACAGACGAGTTCTCCCCACAAATATACATACACTATATTGCCAATACAAGCAGCCGCACGAAGCAAGAATAGACCCATCGTGCGATTCAAAATAACCTGAGTTGGGGGCCGTGGCGCTTGCGCAGTAAGGAAAAAATTAGGCAACCCACACGATTTCTAACAGAACGTAGACAGAACCCAAGGTCTCTTGAACAGAACCGGCTCGCCGTTATATTCTTATTAGTCGCCATCTTTTGTTTCGTTCATTCGTGTGTTATAACTTATAACTTCCAAGTTTTGGGTGTTAATATTTATAAAACTTTACTTTAGACATTTTTTTTTGTTAGTTTGTAAGTTATAGTCGTTTCCATCTTTTTTACGTTGTATTTGTTCGGATGTTCCGTGTGTGATTGTGGATATTATTTTTAAGTTTTGGGTGCGAATTTAGGTATAAAACTTTACCAGGCATTTTGTTATTGTTAGCGACTTGTGTCTCAAGATGGGTAGAAAAAAGTGCATTTTGCACGAATCGCGGTTCAATACCAGGAATAAAGTATTTCAGGTATGTAAAATATTGGTTACTTAGTTTTATTTGACCATAAACTGTACACTGTACACACCCGAACTAAACGGGTGAATTTAAATAAAAGCTTGTAAAAATATTTTGAAAGTCGGCCCTGTCAAATGTCCCTGTCAAGAAGCAAATTTTCGATCTGCGCAAACTCAACGGCCCCTGATCATCTGCTTACAGTGGTGTCATCATTGAATTATGGTATTAGCAATATAGTGTATGTATATATGTGTTTCTCCCGACCATCTCACCACCAATAACGTCTGACGTTTTCTCCCAATTTTTTGGTAGGTTCCGAAACTCGCGTCTATTTCCCAATACTATTGCAGGCACACTGCGCATGTCAGGCGGATAACTTAATGCGGGATATTTAAAATATAGGTAGAAATGGGTTTATGGGGTTATTTTTTGGTAATTTTTTAAGTCACGGTGTTGGTCATACTCGAGGTTCTAGTCCCAATTAAGTTTTTTTTAAAAGAATATTTTTGTTATTTGCAGTTTGTTAATTTCTGGGCCATAATTATAAAATAGAGAGGCCCGGTATTACTCATTAAGCAGTAAGTTTTGTCATCGATGCTGGAAAGCACCTGTAAAGTAAAAACCTTACCTCCACTTTTTTAAATCGTAGAACAATTTATTTGTGCACAGACTGTGAGATGAATTGTATGTAGTACAAAAATTTATTTTTGTACAATTCATCCCACCGTCTGTGCATACATAAATTGTTTTACAGTTAAAAAATTGGAGGTTAGGTTTTCTACTTTACAGGTGCTTTACGGCATCAACAATAACAAAATTTAATAGCCTGCCCCCCTCTATTTTAATTATGGTCCATAAATTAAAAAACTGGCAAGCTACGAATAACAACAATATTCTTGCAAACAAATTTAATAGAGACTAGAACCTAATGACTCACACCGTGACGTAATAACACATTAAAAAATAATTAAACCCATTTCTACATATATTTTAAATATCAGGTTATTCGCCTGACATGCGTCGTGTGTCGGTAATAATGTTGGGAAATAGACGCGAGTAGTTTCGAGTGCTTTTGGGATTTTCTTAATCTTAATCTTAGTTTTACGATAAAATTAGTATAGTCCAATAAATGAAACGCAAAAGGAATTTTAGTTAGAGAGCTTCTTTTTTGGTAAAAGGTATAGAATAGACAAGTCATTATTATTTCATATTCAACCCACGATACACCTACAATGGTATGCCGATAAGCCAACTGAAATTTATAGATCTCTGCGCATATCGTCACATATGAGGACGTTGCTTAGTAACCGTTTCATGCGAAGTGGCAGTTCTAATCTCACATTGTTTGTCATGGTAAACTGCGGGAAAATTTTCATTAGCGACCTTTCATGAAAGATTTTAACAGCGCGAATTTAGTCGCGCACGTTCCTTCCCACGCGTAATAGTAGTTTGTACAACAAGAGTGGATATGATGTCCATATCGCACGAGGAAGTAAATTGAGCACGACGCCGTAGGCGGAGTGCTCAAACTTCCGAGGGCAATATGGATAATCCACTAGAGTTGAACAGTATATTTTTTCTATGACCAAACTTACAAACCTTATGCTAAAAAATGTAAAAAAAAAGTTTGTAGGTTGCCGGGCTCGAACTCACGACCATTGGATCCATAGTACAACGCCCTAACCAGGGACGTATTTATAGCTTTTTAATGGGGGGGGGGGGCTTTAACCACCCATTTTCGTTTTGATCCCCTATGCTGATGTGAGTATAACCTTGTCTTAGTTTTGGGGTACCTATTTAAAAAAATAACAGCGAGCGCTGCTAAATAAGTACACTGAAATCCAGTTTATTTATTTTAAGCTTAGTTTTTAGATTTTTAATAATTGTATTAAATGTAATTCTAATAGAGCAGAAGAATAATAATATTCTTAATTCTATCCTTTTTGTATACACGGACGGCTCGATTGGGGGGGGGGGGGGGGGTTGAACACCCTAAACCCCCCCTTATATACGTCCCTGGCCCTAACTCTCTCGACTATCGAGACCTAAAGCTAATTGTAGGAAAGCCAACTGATAAATAAGTGTCTTGAAAAAAAAGGCGGAGCCACAGTAAATATAATATACTGTGATTGGTCAGTGTTTTTAAATACACCACAAAGAAAATAAAGAAATGTAATTTTCATAACAGTGTTGTCAACTAATGGAAAATTTCCGGGTTCGTGAGAACAAAGCACAGAGGAATGATAGATCGGCGCTGTCTCCAAAGGGAAAAGGGAAATTTTTACGCACAGTGTTATATTTGTAGAATATTCTTTAGGATCACTTGTGGTTGTAATCTGCTAATAAAAGACTTTCAGTATTGTTTGCATTCGTGAAAGTTTTCTATAAAAATGGGATTTATATTTAAAGGTTGCAACACTGTACATCCTATTGTAACATGTAAATTTGGTTTCCTTGTAATTGACCACTGTAATTGGTCAGTTTCATTACCTATCTAGGATGGAAATGAAATATTCCCGCACAGTTAACCGGAATAGCCTACTTTTCTCGCCACTTAAGTGTAAAGGAAACAGCAAATTTCTATGTGGGAGTAGAAAAACGTTTGTTTCTATTCTGTGACTGTTATTTTTTATTTTCAGTTCGGGTTCGAGTAGTTATATAGCGTACTAATAATTATTATTAACTAAGGGATATTTATCGACTCAGTTTAACGAGGGTAGTGCTCGGTTACGTATTTGGCATTTTGGCAGAACAAAACTAGAAAAACAAGTAGCAGTGTTCTTTCTCTGCAGCTCTCTATGTCAAACGATATCTGAGAAAGGGACTGTAACAGATAAACAGACACACCCTGAAGTGTCCCCATTTTTCCAATTTTTGTATGAAACACAAAAATCTATTACTTCATATATACAAATGAAATTTATTGGTAGAGTGTATTTGATTTATTCATTACGCAATGTCAATATAAAAAAAATCTTAGCGCGAAGCAAACATTATTTATTGCGTTAGCAAAAAAAGTAGTAATTGAATGTTATATACCCAATTTTGTGCAGCCAATTAAAAATGTTACATAAAAGCCATTAAAGCCGAAGCAGAATTTTCACCTTCACACAATTAGAACCACGTACCAAAATTTAGGTTGTCCTATTCTTGAGGATCATCATTTCATAATGCTGCAATAGATTGTTTTTTAGAAATAATGTATTGTGTAATATTTAACAGTCTTGAAAATATTTTCTTCAGGTAACTTATTATAATTATCATCTATTTTGCTCTTGCAATCGATAACCATAAGTGTAATATACAGGGTGTTACTTAATGATAAGCCGTAATTGCAAAGGCGCTTTCTGTAGCCAAATTTAGGTTGAAAAAAAGTTCATATAAACATGTGTCCTGAAAAGTCAGGTTTTCAAGGTACAGATATCAAAGTTTTTAAACATAATTGGTTTTTTATTAATGTCGAAGCTTCTTTGAGGATTTTGTTGAAATTTGACATTGTTGTTCATTGTAATAAGACACTAAGTTACCACTAACTAAAAGATAATTATGAGTTCCAGTGGCGTCTGAGGGGCAGTCTCACGAATAAAGAAAATGTACTCTATTAAGTTTTTTTAAAATTTTATATTTTTTCAAATCCAATTTGTTTGTCTCGATATCTTTTCGTATCTTACTTCGTTTTCGAGAAAAAAAATCAAAAACCACTTCATTACCCGTCGAAAATTGGAATGTTCGAAAGAGTTCGTCTCTCTGCATAGCAGTGGTGGCTCGTGATAGGTGTGGCCAAAATATAAAGTCAAAAATCTTTGATGAGTACAGGGTGTTACAAATTCGATACATTGACAGTGCTATCTCAGTAACTTAGGAGATATTAATTTGGTTAAATGGAGGCAAAGTTGCATATTTTAATGATGAATTATTTGTTAAAAAAAATCCGATGACTTCCGGAGCATTCGAAAAAAAACAAGGAAAAATTAATTTGTGTTTACTACAAAACATTGATTTTTTGGACAAACCAAGAGCACTTACTTAAAACAATTTTTTATGCTCTTCAAGAAAATAATCTTATTTTTCAGATACGACGTTCGATATTTAGAGACCTATATCAACTCAACTTTTTCAAATTCGGAATTTTTTAAAAATTTTTGAGTAGCTTTTGACCTCTTAAAATTATTATCTTGTAAAATACTTAAGAAAGTGCCCTTGGTTTTTAAACATAATAAGTACTCTTGTCATAAAAGTTTTTCGGATATCTCTGGAAATCATCGAAATTTGATTAAATTTCTTTTTTTAACAAATTGTTCAGTATTAAAATATGCAACTTTGCCTCTATTTACCAAACTCTCTATCTCTTATAGTTACCGAGATAGCAATGCTAGTGCATCGAATTTGTACAACCCTGTATATAAAAAAAAATCGAAAAACTTACCGACTAATTAAATGGAGCATTTGCAATAGTTGTAACAAAAAATGTTCACAAAACACTCAAATTATCTTATAAAAAAACTATAGGTACGTATTTTTGTTATTTGAAAATAATTTTTGTTCTTGAAGTCATCAATACTGTTTACAAAATGTTTTTCGGCAGGCTACATACCTAAAGCGCTAAGTCTTTCCTCTTTTATTTTATTCATTTTAAATTTGATAAACCGGAATTAGGAATATTATTATAATCCACCGACGGACTAACCTAACCCCTAACCTACAAGAATAATTTATGTTTTAAACAGTAAAAACTGTTTAAAATAAAACTATTTTAAAATTAATATCTCGACAGGGCAAACCGTATTCAAAACAGCTGCCATCTAGTATCAAGTAGTGGTAACAAGGACGAAGGCCTGATCCGATTGGAACGACAAAATAAAGCACGTGTAAATCCTCCAATCCCGGACGGATCTGAGGATCTGGCCCGCCACAAAATTTCCGAATTCCTTATGCGTCAGTAAGAGAAGGCGATATATCATTATCTTTCGTAAGCGATGAACAGCATGGCCATACATAGAAATCGCCGGCGTTGGGTAGCGCGAAGGAATTTTAAAAATTTAAATTATTCACAGTTGCAAAATGAATGAAGCGTAAAGATGCAAAGCAATGATTATGAATGCGAGTAAAAAAATAACTTGGTGTACAGGTACGTAGGGCCATGGCACTGTGACTCTACTGTACGAGCCGCCACTGCTGCATAGAAGCGGGTGGTAGTCATTTCCAACATTTTTTATGAATAGTTATTAATTTTCATTTATTAGATTTTAAAAAATGGCTCACAAATAAATAATGTGCAACGATCAAAGTTAATTTGAGTTTATTTTAACAATTTTTCGACATGCAATGATTAGTTTTTATTTTTTTCCTCGAAAACGAAGTGAAATACGAAAAATTATCAAGAAACAAAAAAGTTGTATGTTTAACTGCTTAACCCAAAAAAAAATATATAAAATTTAAAAAAAACTCAGTAGAGTATATTTTCTTAGTAAATATTATTCGTGAGAGTGCCCCCGAGACGCCACTGGAACCTATAATTATCGTTTAGTTAGTACTAACTTAGCGTCTTATTACAATGAACTACAGTGCCAAATTTCAGCAAAATGGGCAAACGCAGCTTCGAGATATTAATAAAAAACAATTCTGTTTAAAAACTTTGACACCTTGGAAACCAGACTGTTCAGGACACATGTTTATATAAACTTTTCAACTTCAATATGGTTCCGGAATGCGCTTTCAAAATTAATCCCTATAACACCCTGTATATCATTTATTATATAAAAAGTATACAATATAAATTCCACTTTGAACTTTTTTTTTCTACCGATAAAATTCGATAAATTATTAAGAATGATTACAGATTTCCACCAAGTTGTGTCCGTGGGTAGGAATTAGAAGAGAACAAATGAACTTAAAAGGGAAAGATACAAAAAAAGTCATTGTTTATAAAAGTTCTCTTACGCAAAATAACGTTTTCGTAAGTTTTAAGCTCCCCGTATAAAAAATTAAATTTTTCATAACGTGAATACTATTTATTTTACAAGCAAAAACTTTTATAAAAAATTACTTTTTTTCGTATCTTTCACTTTTTGGTCCATTTTCCTCGTTTAAACCCCATCTTCGGATCAATTGTAAACATTTAAGAGCGGTTCGTAGCGAGTTTACCGCTTGATTTCTCAAATTTTTCTCTGTATTTTATTTCCTAGTTACGTATGTTCCTTAATATGTAATGATTTTGCTAAAACTAAAAAACAAAATGTTAATATGTAACCGTCCGTCAGATTGGTTTCAATTTCAATATTTTTATTATAATCTCAACATTTTTCCGAGTCTAGTTTTTAATAATAATAATATTTATTGGTGACAGACATACAAAATAGTATTTTCACAGGTCAGTCGCAAACTGTAAACTGTCCCTTATCTATTTTGGGTTCATGGTACTCAAAGATCAATTGATCGTCTTTAAAAATACGAGCGTTCCTCAACGTTGCTACGTTTTGTAGATTCTAAAATTGGGTTTTAAACTTTTTATTAGATATATTATTTTCGCGCGCCGGCCGTTCAAACGGGAACTGCGGGGTAAGTTGAAGATAATCCGCGACGGGGAAACACCTCACTGATCGTATTCAAACGAAACTTTTCCTCAATGAAACATTGAAGTTGTTATGGCAACCATCAGTGCATGTCACCCATAGCATCAAGTAATACCGCCGCGTTATGTTTCGTGTCATTCCGCTGTCGGAAAGAATAGTGCGCCAGTGCGTGGTATGACATAAGAAACAATTGTGTCGATGTTAAGAAATTGCGACAGCTGCCAATTATTACTCTTTAAGCAAATTAAATTTCTATATTTGTGGGGATTCTCTGGTGAAGTGGCCGCCACATGGGTATATTTCAACTTTAATTTTTATATGTTTTTTTGACAACTCAGTTACATAATATCATTTTGTTTTTCAAACTTAATTAAATATGTATACGCTAGAAAAATGATCATATCATCTGACAGACACCAGCGGCCGTACTGAGTGATCGAAATCAGAATAACCTTATGGGGGTCGATTCTTGAAACCTTTCTAATTAAAAAGAGAACATTTTTAAATGTAATGAACTATAAGACTTTTACAAAACAATATTCGCACAATTTATAGACGTTTGATTTGCATTCCGTGTACTGTGTCTTAATTAAGTGCTATAATTATTTGAATATTTCTTTCCGAGGATTATACAGGATGATTCCTAGTTGATACTTCTTTTTTAGCTGTAGTAGGCATAAAAATAAACATTTTCAAATACCTTTTTCAAAAAACTTAAAAATAGGCGAGATACAGAAGTAAAAAATCTAAGTGCGGGCCTGGTCATTAAAACGTAGCCTGCTATACTTTATGTTGTCTTATTAGTCATGCAATTTACGGGTCGGTGGTGAGTTATTTGGCATTCCGCTGCGGTGTGTTTTTCTAAAGCAAGTTAATTTTAAATTGGTGACACGTGAAAATGGTAAAATTTAAAAACAATGAACTAGTAGATATGGTGCTAATTTACGGTAAGTGTCGTCAAAGTGGGGCTGCTGCTTTGAGATTATACGCAGAACGCTTTCCCTTGCGGGCTCATCCTACACTCAGAAGTTTTCTAAATGTTATTTAACGGGCAAGTTAGGCAGAACCATATTTGATCCATAATGTAATAAATGAATGTAAGTACCTTATTTTAGAGTTTAAAAAAAAAAGGTATTTGAAAATGTTGTTTATTTTAATGCCTTCTATACAAAGCTAAAAGAGATGTATCAACTTAGGAATCACCCTGTATTTATTAGACCGATACTTTTTATTGTTAATTTTGGTTTAAAGTATGTCAAAAATGACGACACTACAACGACACAGATATCGGCTGGAGTGTTCCACCAAATACTGCTTAAAGCAGTTTTGAGTTATTCCTTTCTTTAATCGGATCCTAGCTCTACTAATGAACCACAATATGGCGAAACGCGTCTAGGAATGGATCTGACGAAATAAAAATGTTTTTTTGATTTAAAAAAATATTAATGAACGGTCTTCGTTTTCCTAAAAGTCGTCTTTTTGGCCATAGAACACCGAGTTAGTAGGCGAATGTGACGTTAAAAAACTTTTAAACGGGAGGATTTAAAGTATCGAACCCCAAGGAAAGCACTCCCAAGAATCGTGCATAAGCTAAGTTAACAAAGATGATCGGTGTAGGGTAGAACATGCAGCGAATAATCGAGATATTGCCCGAATGTTAATAAATCGTGACTCCAAAAAAGCTGTTCTAAGTTACCGATAATCTGTGTTTAAGAGTCGCAAGATGTTTTCGTTGACCTCAGACGACGCTGGCTGCCATGGGATCATTTTCTAACGAATAATTAACCTTAAGAAAAATATGTTACTCAATATTTGTGTAAATATAAATTTTAAAAATAAAGTACTTACGTCAAAAATATGTGGGTTAAAAATGACGAATTCTTAATTACTCGGGTACTGCTTTATAAACTGGCATTAATGTGTAAACATTACAGTTTATGAGCAGTTTTTAAGTGCTTAAATACTTTTCTACGTACCTTAATTTACTCTTCAAGTTATTTATCTCTCTAGTCATACTCTCATGGGATTCCATCATATCCTCACATTCTCTCTGTGCTTTACGTTTCTGTGCCTTTTCTCTCGTAACTTCCTCTTCGGCCTCATCCAGCTGCCTCTTAAGCGCTTTAACTCTTGCATTTCCTTTCTCAACCTATAACCAGATTATTACAAGGAATAGAGAAGTATTTATTTTCTTTGCTCAGAATATTTAAATTAAGCTATAAATATAGTAAATATAAAAAAAATAAGTTCAAAATTTCTGTCAGTGACTCATTCAGTATCTTTGTTTGCTTTAGAGTTATTTATAATAATAACAGTTTTTTTGATTATATCGGCCTAAAATCTGGTATTTTCAAATTATAATAAGTAATTAGGTAGCAACAAGTTTATTCGGAGTCTAATATACAATTTTGTAACTAGTGCGATATTTTAAATACATAAATGTTTATTAACGGACCATTTGGGTTTTTAAAGTCTTAATGTAAGGTGATAACCGAATTTATAAAAAAAAATATTTATACATGTCGCCATTTTTTTATCTGTGTTTTATTTAAAACCATTTTCTTGAGTTACTTATATTTTGTATGATAAATAACTATTACGGTGCCTATTAAATGAAGTATTCTGCTGTACGATAATTTCAAAAATATAGGCCTTCGGAATGGTTGTCCCTAACGTCGCACAACCCGCTCCTTTCTATATAAAAGCTGTGAGACACCGATAGAAATTTTGGACTTACAGTATAGATAGATAGTTTTCCCTTTAAAAGCTGTGTTGGGAACCAAAGCTTAATTGGTTTACAGCATAGAATAATAATTACCTGTTCTTTGTACTGATCTGCGTGCCGACGTTCGTCTTCAAGCTGCATGACAAGTTCTTTAATTTTCTTGTCCAGTTTCCTATTACCTTTTTGTTGCGCAAGACGTTCCTTGGCTTCAACCTGCAAAAAAAAAGAGTTTTAGTTCAATTGTGTGTGCCATCTAGACATGCCAATTTAGACGTCAAATAAAATTAAAAAAACTCTATTTACCTCTAGTTGTTCTTCTAGGTTGGCAATCTTACTTTCCAATGCAGAGATGGTGGCCTTAGTCTTGGTTCTCTGAGCCGTTTCCAGTTCTGTTAGTTTGGCCTTTAGTTCCTTATTTTGCCTTTCCAACAATAACCTATTCGATTCAATCTTCTGATTAGTTGACCGCTCACTTGACAGTTCTGTGGTAAGTTGGTCAATGCTAAGTTGAGCCTGGTAAAAAATATTGAATATCAAATAGAAGATAATTATATTTAAAAAAATGTATTTAAATTAATTTTTTAAACTGCTAACTTTATCTTAAAATTAAATAAAAAATGTGCAAGTATATAATATAAATGTAGCTTCTTAAAGTTAGATAATAATATGTCACTTAGAAACTAACTAAAGACAAATAAAATTGATAGATCCGTCCTAAAATATTTCTCGAGTTACACAAAGATTTAAATCAAGAATTATCTAACTCAGCAACTTTGTCTGAGTTACCCAAATGACATTGGACGGAATGATTTTCTCGCTATCATGTGACTGTATTACCTTAATTCTAATTTACTAACCAGAACTTTGATTGTGAGTAAATCGTTTCTGCTAATGTTATTCCATGTCACAGTCAAAGTTGTCTGATTATAGTCTATATCGGAAAGGTGTAGAGTAATAAAATGGGAAATTCCGTCCAGTTCCGACTCAATTTCGGTGTCGGCCATAGGCGCAGGTAAATTTTGTGCATTAAATTATTTATGATAATTAACCAAAGGAAAAAAAGAAGATAATTTGATAAAGAAGGAACTATTAGCTATAGAAAATTTACACAAACATCGTTTTATGAAATATGTTGTGGAAGATATAGCTGAAAAACATAGTTTAACTGTGCTGCGCACACCGCCATGTATCATTGCGAACTAAATCCTATAGAAATTATATGGGCACAAGTGAAAGGATTTGTAGGAAGCAACAACACGACATTCAAAATGAAAGATGTTAAGCTACTGTTTGATCAAGCCATTAAGGAAGTGACACCAGAGAACTGGCGAAAAGCAGTCCATCATGTCATTAAAGAAGAGAAGAAAATGTGGGATCTTGACCACCTGATCGATCGGACCGTCGACCCGTTAATTACATTATTAATTAAGAATAATATGATTTTTTATCATTTAATTTCTATGTGATTTTTTGTTATTTTTTTTATAATGTTTAATAAAAAATAGGTGTACCTAATACTATGTACATATTGCACGCCTTTGTCACACCATTTTCGGTGTTTGTGAAGGAATAACAATAGGCAAAACCCATAAAACCCATCAATGCAAAATTATGAAAGTGGCTTAAATATTCGTTGGGTCACTCTGAATTCCCTTTTATTACTGTTCACCTTTCTGAAATAGACTATAGTTAAATACTGTCTAAAAGCACCATGAATAACATATTTAAAGCCTTAGATTCCGTGTGTGAAAATAAATATTATTACAGCCAGGCAGCGATTTTACTGCATATACTCCATCTAAGTACAAGCCCTGCTTCTTGGTATACGTCATTTGCCAACAAAAACTATGAACTATTTGTACCCGCGCCTAAACAAAGTATACTGAATGTACCCGAATTGTACACAAAAAAAAGAAAACACTAATTACCTTTCTAGAACGATCTTGCAGCATTTCATTAGTGCTTTGTTCCTCTTCGAGTTCTTCTTCAAGAGTAGCGATTCTAGCTTCAAGTCGGCGTTTCTCATCAATGAGCAGGGAACCTGTATAATATTTTATAAAAATTAATGAAATTGGTGCCATTTATAAAAATGTATTCGATATATTGTATGATTTCGAAAACTGCTTCTATTTTTTTGTATTTACACAAAATATATCACAGTATATCTACAGTGAAAATTTAACGAAAAAGCCAGACACTGACAATGAAGTTTAAAAAGCTATTCCAAATTTAAGAAAAAAACTATGCAATTAAAAAAATCTTTCACAAATAAACAAATTTTTGAATTTATCGAAAATGTTTAGCGGCGTGCAAAATTTTGAAAATTGAAGTTTTATGCGATTGAACCCAAAACCTCTCGATCGCTCTACCGATTGCGCTACGGAGACTCTTTCAATCAACGGTCATATACCTTATTCAATTTTATGTTAGTTGTATACGGTCGTGAATCTACTGCGATTCAAAACCGGGGAAAGTAGAGGGGGTTATAAGGGGAAAGGGAACTCATTAACGACCACTGATCATTATGATCTATTTTACCTTTTATCCAAATAAGTTGTCGACATATTGCGACATCTGCAGGAATCAGATAGAGACCTCTGAACAGTGACATCTAGCCGTAATTTTTACACTTATGTACCGGGTGGTCAACTAAGAATGATCGCCGGCCATATCTCAGAAACTAGTAATCGTACAGCATCCGGGTACATTTTTTTATGACAAAAGTGTCCAAGAGAAAATGCTGGAAATTATTTTTAAGTTCCGCATTTTGCCGCAAGAGGGCGTAATTGAAAAGTAAATATTAAAATTTTACATATCTCCGAAAATTCCACATTAAGGTATATCTTTGGTAACACCAATAAAAAGCTTGGACAATTATGCATCATTTTGGTCTTATGCTCATTGACGTACCGACTTTAATAAGAGGGGGGGGGGGAAGCTGTTTAAAGTGTAATTAGTAAAATCGCTGTAACTTTCAAACGACTTATCCGATTTTAGCAAACTAAAGACCGTTTGGAAGATAAATGTATGCACTTTTACCAATCGTATTTAGTTGTCCATAATAGTTCTCAAAAAAATGCTAGAGGGCACAATTTGCAATAATAACACATTTTTTTGATTTTACTCCGAAAAAATAAATCATACGGTATAATTATGACACCATAATCGAAATTTAGATGAAATTTGCTAGAAAAAATATTTAAACCGCAGCTCGATATCTCCGTTCGTTTCAGCGTTATCGCCAATAGAATAATTTTTAAAACTAAGCGATTATATATTTTTTAGAAAAAAAGTGGTACGCCACCGATATTTTTCCATGCGGATATTATTTCTGATTAGCCTGGTCAATTCTGCATACAAATGGTCTCTTGCCTTTTTCTCCTCAGGCACATCGTTCTTAATTAAAATAATTAAATTAAATTAGCTTCATGCATGCCTATTAAGTGAAGGTGGTCATTTCCACCAATTTTTATAAAACAAAAATTTTGCATTATCAATGTAAATAATAATAGTCAAAGTCAAAAAATCCTTTATTGTTTAAAGAATAATAAAATTCTTGTTAACAAAGGTCAACAATAAAAATGAGTAACTTTAAAGTACATCCATATACATGCCTATACACTTAATATTAAAATAATACACACAGATTATCGTATCACTGATAGATCATCAAAAAATTCATCCAAAGTATAGTAAGCTTTTTCCGTTAAGAAACTCTTAGTTAATTTCTTAAACTTTTCAAAATGTTGTTGCCTTCTTAAAGCGAGCGGAAGATGATTAAATATTTTCTTACCACCATATATAAAAGATTTTCTAATTTGTTCAGAATGAGGTATAGGTAAGCTTAAAAAAAAAGATTGACGCGTATTATAATAAGAAGGCAACAACAGCTCACTCTTACATTTTTTATATACAAGACAGGCAGTCTCTAAAATAAAGATAGAGCAAAGAGTCAATATTGCATGCCTTATAAATAGTGGGCGACAAGAATCCCTAATTCTAGCACTACACATGTATCTTATTGCTCTCTTTTGCAGAACAAACACCGCGTTAAATAAATATTGGGTACATGATCCCCAAAAACAGATTCCATAAC
Source organism: Polydrusus cervinus (assembly GCA_935413205.1). NCBI lineage: Eukaryota > Metazoa > Arthropoda > Insecta > Coleoptera > Curculionidae > Polydrusus > Polydrusus cervinus. The sequence continues at coordinate 25,932,170 of OW284515.1, forward strand.
GAAGATGGGACTCTATCAAAGCATAGTAAGAGCTTTTTGCCATAGAAAAATTTAAGTTATTTGATATCACCCTTAGAGCATAACAGTTTGAAGAAATTTTACTACACAAATTGATGATATGAGTTTCAAACTTAAGAGAGCTGTCTATTGATAATCCCAAAAACTTATTTACAGAGAGCACTGAAATCTTTTCATCCTCCATAAAAATATCCTCCATAACACATTTAAAATTCAACACATTTGTCTTTGCTATATTAAAGGATAACAGATTAGCATCACACCACTTTCTCATCCTGTCTAAGTCGTTACTAATTTCTACTTTAAGTTTATCAACGTCTGTTCCGTGCCAAAGAATGGTAGTGTCATCAGCGAAAATAGTGAATTTTCCAGATATTGGCAAATGAGGCAAGTCATTGATATAAACTATAAAGAGAGGGGGGCCCAAGACTGAACCCTGTGGAATACCCGTGTCAGTGCTAAGCTCACTAGAACTATTATTTTGAAAGGTGACTGTCTGCACTCGACCTGTCAGATACGAGCGAAACCACTTCAAGGCAGTTCCTCTTATCCCATACGCTTCCAACTTCCACAGCAGTATTTCATGATTTACGCAGTAGTAGAGCTAATTTAATTATTTTTTTGTTTTTTTATTAATTTGCAGATAAAATGTATAGGGACATTAAAGTCCATAGTTATTCTCGGGGTTTTCGGTTATTGCAATAATGATGGTTAAATTAAAAAAGGAATTTAACTTGATTTGGTAACTTACCTTTATTATTGCTCGAATTAATTTCCTCCAACAATTCGTCCCTCTCGGTTTCAGCCGCCCTTCTCGCCCTTTCGGAACTTGATACATCCTCATTGAGCTGCAAAACTTCGGCCTCCAAAGTCTTAACTTTTCTTTCAGCCTCTTTACTACTGGCGGCCAGTTCATCTCTGGCCGCTCTGGCCTCTTCAGCGTCTCTGATAGCCTCTTTGCACTGTTGTTGAGATTTTTTCAGTTGTTTCAGAGCGTCTTCTTTCACTTTACATTGGAGCTCGATTTGACTTTCTAGTTCTTTTATATCACCTACAAATACAACGGCATGATTCATAAAACGTTTTCGTGTTATTAATAAACTATATCGGTTTCTTAGAAATATATTTCACACTAAATATTTTGCATGTAAAACTTACCCTCAAGCTTTTTTCTAGCACCAACAGCTGCCGCCCTCTGTTTCCTTTCTTCGTCAAGTTCAGCTTCAAGATCTCTAAGCTGTTTGACAATTCCCCTTCGCTTTTCCTCGGCCTGTTCCTCTTTAGCCTGGATGTCCCTTTCAAACTGGGCCCTCAACGCCTGCATGTTGACCTCGAGTCTAAGTTTGGCATCTTCTGTAAGTTGAAGCTCATCTTCAAGTTCTTCATTTTGAGCTTTTAATTCTGCTAGTTGAGATTCCAAGGATCTCTTGGCCTTAAAAAATAATTACTCTATTATTGTATTATATCAAGTGACGGCGAATGAATGGTGCGCTATACTAAGTCCAAGGACGATGAAATATATTGATTATTGAACGTGTACATCTCAGCAACTTACCTTTTCTAACTCATGCACATTCTTATCAGCAGTACCCTGATTGTTAACCAATTCATCAAGTTCCGACTGTAACTGTCGTCGTACTCTTTCTAACTCATCGATTTTAACATTGGAATCGTCGAGTTCGCGTTTCAAAGACAAAACTAACGTTTCTTTGTCCCTCGCTTCCTTCTCAACCGCATCTTTCTCTTGAGCAAGTTGTTCGCTTACCGCCTTTTCTTCCGCCAAAACCTTATCAAAGTTCTTCTGTTTTTTCTCGAGTTCAGTCACTTTTTGCCTTTGCGTTTCCAAATCGATGTTAGCGTCTTCCAGTTCTGCAGCGATTTTCTTTTTACTTCTTTCTAATTTGTCGTTAGCCGCAGTTAATTCCTCAACTTGTCTAAAATAGTAATAAAAAAATAATAATCTTTACAAACACATGTGACTTTAAGGAAATGAACACATTTTAAAAGTATTAGCCATAATTTATTGTTAGAAAATATTGTAAATATTGAATTTAGAGGAAAACAATTTGAATTAATTTAAAATTATATAAAGAATAGACCAACTTATGTTCAAATAGATAAATAAAAAGCTATCCTAAAATAATTAAATATGGTGTTCCTCAAGAAACGATTTTAGTGCCATTATTTTTTAATATATATGTATATTAATGATTTATTTAATGTAAATTGTGATGGAGAAATTCATAGTTTCGCAGATGATACTGCAATTTTTTATACAGATACAAATTGGGACAACTTAAATAACAAAATTAAAAAAGATTTTAAAATAATAAAAGATTGGTTTGATAAAAATTTATTAACAATTAATTTTGATAAAACTAATTATCTTCCTTTTACTTTAAATCCAAATAACATACCACAAAATATGAATAGTATTAAAATAAATTATGACATTCAAATTTTGAAAGTTAATCAAGTAAAATATTTAGGAATAATCTTTGACAGTAAATTAAATTGGAATTTTCACATAGAATATTTGATTAAAAAATTAAGTTTACTACCAATTTAAAGAAACATTATTATATTATAAATATTGTAAAAATAAACTTATTAATATAAAAAACAATACAAAAAATTAGATTTACGATAAAATTATATTTTCTTAAACGGAGTAAAGCAGATAAATTGTGTTATTTGTTTTATGTTTTTTTTTCTAGAACCCGCATGTACCATTAAAAAATTCAAGCTTTCACAATTTGCCATGTATCGGTATGTTTTTGATATAATTTAGACATGCGGCTTGCACATTTCTTTCATAGGTTTTTATTCACTATTTACCTTCAACTTTTGGGTTAGTTTTTATTACTAACCTTTGTAACACTTCCAAATCCTTTGCCAATTTCTTCTTACTTTCCTCCAAGATCGCGGCCTGCTCCGCCTCATCCTCAGCCTTCTTTTTAGCCTCGGCTAATTGAACGCTCAAAGTGGCCAATTGTTTTTCCAAGTTCTTTTTCGCCTCTTCCTCTTCTTCAATTTGTTCTTGTAAGGCCTCTTTGTCTGACTCTAATTGTCTCAGTTTCGAACTAAGACTAAGTTTTTGTCTCGTCTCCTCTTCCAACGCCGTTTGGGCCTCGGTCAATTGTGACTCGATAGTTGTCTGGTTTTTGATAGCTGCAGATGCTCTAAAATAGAGGAATGTATTTAAACTTAAGTTAAACTTTCTTGGAAACTTTAACTAGATATTTTATCTGAAAGAATATGATATAAACTATAGTTGCTTAAAACAGAAAAAATATTATATGGCTCTTAGGTTCTTTTTCTCCAGGAATGTATTGAATAATAAAGCTTACTTTAGCTCAGCTTGCTCTAATTGAGATATAACATTTTCCACTTCTTGTTGTAATTTTGTAGTTTTTTCTTGGAGTTCAAGTCGCGACCGTTCCACCTCTGCCAATTTCGCAGTAACTTCTGTTAATTGATTTTCAGCTTGCTTACGCCTTCTTTCACCTAAAATAAGAAAATTATTATAAACATTTGATATTAACAAACATAATACTCGAGTAGGGTTGCACAGAGAAATATCGTTCTCGATTTGTTTAACTGCATAATGCAAACCCAAAATGTAATTAGAGGTTGGCCAATTTTGCGCTTGCGGAAAGTAGGCTTATATTTAACAAGAACCTGGATCTAACAGGTCCCAATTTTTGTAAAATTTAAGGCACTTTCACGGAAAACAAAATTAGCGCCTTGCCAGTCTCTCATTAAATTTTGTATATTTTATAAGCGGTCAAGCTAACCGAGAACTGCGCAACCCGCTGTTAGTTTGCTTAAATAATTAAATAAACAAACTCTAGGTACATGTAAAAACTAGAGTCCATCAAAATTATTTTAATTCTTCAATATAATTGCTTACCTTCTTGCCTACTGGCTCCAACGTTTCTAAGTTCGCTGGTTAAATCTGCATTCTCAGCTTCCAATGCCTGTTTGGCTTTTTCCAAGCTAGCCTTTTGCTTTTTAAAGTTTTCCATTTGTTCATTGATACCGGCAAGGTCTTGAGAATGTTTATGCCTCATTTCGGCCTGTGTTGCTTCGTGCAATGCAGTCTCCTCTTCCAAACTCTTCTTCAGTGTGGCGAGTTCTTGTTCTCTTTTAGACCTAAGTTCTTGCTGGGCTGCAGTGGTGTCCAAAGAGTCTAGAAGCTCATTTTTAAGAGCCTCCAGTTCCTCGTTTAGGTCTCGTTTCATCTTCTCGGCCTTCGTTCTGGCAATCTTTTCTGCTTCTAAATCTTCTTGCAATTCGGTTAGTTGACTTTCAAGCTCTCGCAGTGCTTTTTGTGCTTGTGCTTTTTGTGCACTCTCCTCGTCTACTTTAACCATGGCTTGCGCAAGCTCTTCTTCTCGCTTTCCGAGTTGGAGTTGAAGTTCTTCAATTTGACTGCGCTTTTCTTGAATTTGTTCCTTTAAATCGTTCACTTCGGTTTCAACTTTTCTCTTAGTCCTATCCGATTCCTGTCGCTGCTGATGATCTTTTAAAAGGCGTTCCTCAAGCTCAGCAATAGTAGACTCGTGTTTAGTTTTTAATTTTGCCAAGTGTTTTGCCTTTTCTTCCTCTTCTGCGAGGGCTTGACTTAGGTCATTGCTACGCTCTTCAAGAATTTTCTTCTCTTTGAGTAATTTTTGATTGGTATCGTCCGAGAGCGCTAAATCTTCTTCTAGCTTTTTGATTTTTCCATCACACTGAACTTTCTCTAATTGCAATTTCTGTCTGGCAGCTTCTTCTTCTTCCAGTTGCTCTTCAAGATCGGATATGGTAGTTTGTAATTTTTTCTTTTCGACTGTGAGAGAGTTGGTACGCTCTTCCTCTTCTTCAATCCTTGCTTCAAGATCGTGAAGAATTTCTTCTAATTCTTGTTTTCTTGCTGTTAATCTAGCTCTCATCTCTTCAGCTTCAGCGCATAGTTCTACTTCAGCCTGGAGTTGCTCTTGAAGAATCACCTTTTCTTCTTGTGCTTTCTGATACTTTGATTCATATTCTTCAGTGGTTTTAATATGATGTTCCAATTTGTCTTTAACTTGTTTCAATTCGTCTTCTTTTTGCATAAGCTTCTCTTCTTGCTTAGTAACTTCTAGTAAAGGTTTAACTTTGGTATAAAGTCTCCACCACTGCCAGTTTCTTAATTTTAAGTAAGCAGAACAATTTCTTTGAATGATCCTAATGGCGTTAAGTTGTTGGACTCTCTTTTGGTAATTACGTCTCGAGAGAAAACCTCTGCAGAAAGCTTGGAAATTCACAATAAGGTCCGTAATCTTGTAATCTCTTTCTTCTTCCAAATGAGCCAACACACCAGCTCTGAAAAATATTTTTGATTGTCCAATACGGAACAAGTTCGAGTCAAGCTCCAAACTCTTGATCATGGTTTCACAAGCTTTCTTGCCATCCATAAAACCTTTGTTAATAACATTGGGAGTAAGAAGTTCATAACGTTGCCTAAACTCTTGGAATGGAATTCTATTGGGGAAACCTTGCCTGCAAATACGGATACCTTCGAGTACGCCATTGCATCTTAATTGATCCAATACCAGAGGGGCGTCAATTTTGCCAGCGCGTTTTTCATGATTCGGAATAATACAACGCACAAAGTTGGGGTTAGTGTTTCGAAGAGTTACCATAAGATTGGCCAGTTGTTCCTTGTATAAATAAGAAACAGTTCTGAACATACCTTTGGCCCTACCCAAAGTTTCTGCGTCTTTCCAGATATGCATCACAAAAGGATCTTGTGAAGCCTGAAGAAGTGAGACGACGTTTTCATTCTGAGGATCCATATTTTTCATCAACCACTGATTAGCACAATAATCTACTTTACCAGCATAGTGAATAATGGAAAAGTCGGCAACTCCACGGAAATCGCTCTTTTTAAATTTAGGATGAACTGAATGCGCGCTTACAAGTTTATCTACAAATGTCTTGTCCGTGGCTTTTGGGAAAAGACATTCTTCATCTAGAAGAGCCATAATACCCATAGGTTTATCAATGAGATCAATTGTAGGCTGCAAGTCAAGTCCAAAATCAATGAACTTCCATTCAATGCCTTCACGCTGGTACTCTTCTTGCTCCAAGATAAACATAGTATGATTAAATAGCTGCTGGAGTTTCTCATTGGTGTAATTAATACACAATTGTTCAAATGAATTCAAATCAAAAATTTCAAAACCTGCTATATCAAGGATACCAATGAAGCTAGCTCCTTGACGTTTGGTTCTTCCCAAGGATCTATTAATTCTGTGAACTAACCATTTAAACATCCTTTCGTAACATGCCTTGGACACGGCTTCGACTGCAAATTCTACCTGTTCCTTCGTTTGACTCTTGGTGACAAAATCACGCCCTACTTTAATTCTGGGTTTTAGGAAGGCACGAGTCATATCGGTGACGGATAAACCCAGTAAATGGGCTATTTTTTGCGCAACAGTGTTTTCAGGTAAGGTCGCTTGATCGGAATTACGATCTTGTTTAAACTGCATTTTTCCAAAAAGCATTACGGCTGAGACAACTCTAAAAATGGCATCGAAGTCTTCGGAGGTCATACCCATAATGTTCATACTTTTTACAGTGGCTTGGAATTCCGCCGCATCATCCACTCCAGGAACTTGGTAATTGTCATCACGGTAGAAGTTGTATGATCTTGGATCTTCAAGAATGTACTCCTCTGTAACACAAGACTATATTAGATGATGATTTATTGAATAATTCGTTATTGCGCAACAAACAGTAAATTACACTAAAAAAGTGTTTGATTTCATTTCGGTAGATCCATCTTAAGTCACGTTTCGCCATATTATGGGTGATCACCAGAAAAGCTGTTAAATGTCATAACGTAAAGGAACCAGTGTTGTCGTTTATTTAAAAATATTTTTTGTTTGTTCGGGTCTGTTCTGTCTGTCTAATTTTATTGCTTGGTAACAAAAAGTCAACAATAAAGATACAAAGCTTAGCTGGTTTAGGAATAACCGGAACCCTTAAGTCAACCCCGGCAGCGGCACTTTAGGTGCTGTTATATATATACCCCCCCCCCTGGATATCTACGGAAAAACTATAGCTGCAAAAAGTGACCTGCGACTGAAAGAGTCGAAATTCTGGAATAAAACCAACCACGGACACAGCAGGATACTAAAGATACACTCAGGGAATAATCTATGAGACTCAACTGATTTCATGCTTCGATAGAAGGTATTCTATACTCATTCCGAGCAGGGAAGAGTGGAAAAGCCATCAATATAATAACGACAACAGATCACTCAAACCTTCACAGACTATTCAAAGATGGACGTTGGTGTGGGAGCCGGGGTATTTTCCGAAAGTCTACAAATACAGAAGTCGTATAGACTCCCAACTATCGTAGTATTTTTCAAGCAGAAGTAGTGGAAGTAAAGAAAGCGGTCAATATCCTGCAAGAACACCTTGGCCTGGGAGTAGCCTCGTCAATCACCATCTTCAGTGATAGTCAGGCGGCGATTAAGGCAATCAGTTCCAGCAGCGTCAAATCAAAGCTCGTAAAGCGATGCAGCAACAATTTATGCACACTTGGCAACCAACATCGGGCTACTCTGTGTTGGGTTCCTGGACACTCCAAAATGGATGGCAACGAGGCAGCCGATGCGTTCGCGAGTGTCGCAGGCATGCCAGCTGATGAGAAGACAATTGGAGATATTGATTACACGGCCCAGCAACTTGCACAAAACAGATAGACAGAGTTAATAACCTGTAGTACATCCAGGCAACTGTGACCTACATTTGATAAAAATAGAACCGCAGAACTATTGAAACACAGTCAGAAAGACGTGAGAAATATTACTGCGGTTGTTACCGGATATTGCCTATTCAGTAGACATGCCGAAAGTATGCAAATACCCACTAACAACTTCTGCAGAAGTTGCAGAGATGAGGAAGAGGAAGAAAGTATTCAACATTTTCTGTGTGAATGCTGTGGAATGGTTTACTGCCCTGGGTGAACCGTTTTCAATAGCCTGGAGGAACTAAGCAACTTACAACTTGGACGACTGAGCAGGTTTCTGAATAGTAGTAGCTGGTTTAAATGAGTTGTTAAAATCCTTCTGCGGTGTACGCGCCGCACTAACTATCAGAGATCTGATGAAGATGGGTTCTACGGAACACGTGTGGCATCACAACGGACCTAATAGGACTACGTGAGACTGTTTGGTCAGAACTAAAAGCCTGCCACTCTAACCTAACCTGGTAACGAAAACCCCGGTCAAAATAAAACATTCTGAACAACAAATATTGCATATTAAGTAAAATTAAATTTTAAAATCAATGATTAACTTACTTTTTTGTTCTGTAGAAGCACCAGCTATAAGTTGGTAAAAGATATGGAAAGTCCTTTCAGACTTGGCTTGTCTTATGGCACGTGATTTTTCTAACAGATAAGTTTCTATATTGGCACCAGCTATGTATCCAGAGGCGTCAAAGTTGATCCTTATGAATTTACCCTATAAAAAAATAATCGAAATTAGAAAGTCTCTTTACAATAAATTTTTAGAGTAGTATCTATTCAACGTTTTCAAAAATTTAGTTAAAATACTTACGAATCTTGACGAATTGTCGTTCTTAATTGTCTTAGCGTTACCGAACGCTTCCAAGATCGGGTTAGCTTGTAAAAGTTGCTGTTCTAATCCACCCTGTTAGAAATAACGATACGTTAATACAATGACAATAATTTTATTCTAAAACGTATTTTTAAAACATAGTCACTAAAAATAAGCAAATTAGTGAATTATTGCTACACATTAGCTGCTCTCTGCAAAGTTGAATATGATTAACAAAAAATACATGAGCGGTAATATTATAAAAAATAAAATTCTTGGTTAAAATGTAAACCACGCAAAACCAGTTAGAATTTTCTGTACTATTTATCTAACAGCAATAAAGAATTTTGAAGTTGTAAGCTTCGGATCCTTTCGGTCTTTTATTCAATGATATCTTCGTAGTGACCAAACTATGAAACCGACTGAGAATTAGTTATGACATTGACAGAAAATTGAAACTGAGGAATGCAAAAAAGACACTACGCAGGTATGTATATGATTGCAGTGCCGATGTCTAGGCGAAGCAGCTCACAACAATTAAGAATTACATACCGTAAATTCCTTCGATGGGCTCTGTGGTTACGCCCGCATGTAAAAAGAAGGAAAACTGGCTTAACATGGAATATACAAGCTTTTAAAAACTACAAGCATAGTCAATTTTTATAGTTTAGGGAAATAAAGTTTTAGGTAAAATTACAGGGTAAATGCCTTGGGTAATTCTTTTCAATACTTTGAGCACCTCAAAGCTTTAATCTGAGAAATCGATATTTTGCTAGCTGAGGATATTTTAGGAACTATTAAGTTTAAAAAAAACACAGGGGCACAGATATAAAATATTTTGGGTTTCCAAAAAATAAGAATCTGGCAAAACAATGGACTATTGATTGCGAAATGGGTGACCAAATCAATTTAGGCAAGAATGGCAAGTAAAAACTATTTTCGTAATTATCTTCTAAAAGAAGTAACGGTGATGAACTAAGGCAGTATATCGTTTATAATAGGATTATTTTCTTAATTAAAAATGAAAGAACAATTTACTTGCACTTAATGCAAATCGGCCTTAAAAGCGTCCTCGTACGTGGCCTCACAATGTGGGAGAGATAGAGAATTTATGTGCATTAGCATATCGGTGTTAGTGTATCGTGGAACTTAATATGCTATCAGAAAAATTTCCAAATGTCAAAATTTGATAGAAACGACACCGTAATAATTTTTTTATATGGTAATCATATTTTTTTATAATTAATGATAAAAAATTACATTGATATGCAATATTTCTATTATTTAAAGTAATGTGATACTGATCAAGGTGTACAATAATGTATAATTCGTTCATATTTACGTTGTAGCACCTTAAATAAAAACATATGGTTTCGAATTAGTTTCGCGTTCTAAAAATACATACAAATAGATTTTTCAATGAAGTAATTTTAACTATTGCCTGATACATAGGTCGTTTACTTGACTATTTTTCGAAAATAAAACCAATTTGCATTATACAGGGTGTCCCGAAATTAACATGAAATATTTCTAGGGCGTAAAGGGCATCCAAAAATATGACCAAAATGTCCTATAAATATACCCCGAGAAAAGCTTCTTTAGGGGGCTACAGCTCCTCACAGAGGGTGGGGAGGGAAGTTTTTTTGTAATAGCATGGAACCCATTTAAGATAATATCATGAAAATTGGTGCCTTACAATCGAGAAGTCGTTAATTACAGTGAATTTAAAGTGAAAATATTTATTCCAGTGGCGTCGAAATAAGTGGGGCTTGAGGTAAAATATTATACTAAATTTCTCATTTTTAAGATTTTTTAACTCCATTCTTATGCACAACTGCGCGTGAAGAGAAAAAACGCACAACTGTTCGTTACGATGCATAAAAACACATAACTGTGCGTTATGATTCATAAAAACACATAACTGTGCGTTATGATTCATAAAAACACATAACTGTGCGTTATGATTCATAAACACACATAACTGTGCGTTATGATTCATTAAAACACAGAACTGTGCGTTATGATCCATAAAAACACATAACTGTGCGCTATGATGCCTAGTATACCAATTAAGTTAGCCATGAACCATTCAAATCGTGACATTTATCTATGTTACATTTTGAATATTTGACAGTGACATTCTCATTATTTGAGATTTGAGGTTCAAATCGATACTTTATTAATTACAGACCGATCTTTAATTTATAAGTAAGAGTCGTAGAAAAAGTATAGTACGTATGTCGAGCTGTAAAGCAATTACGCACTAATGTAATTACCGTACTCGCCGCTACGCGGCTCTGTAATTTTTCCGTTCGTGCGTAATATGCTTTTTACCACACTTAATACGAAATATGCTATTTTAATATATTAAATTGAATTTGGACAACATAAAAAATTGTTCATACGATTAAATATGTCTTCATTTTTATATGCATCGCCAGATGAACGATTTTTATGTTACCGAAACTCAATTTAATTTAAGCCCCCTTGCCCTACACATATTAATTAACGCTTTGTATTTAAATAGTTTGATGTAACAACTATTTAACAGTGCATTTATAACCAATTAAAATCTATAAAGAATAAAACGGTTGATTAGTTTAATATTTCTACAACATGGTTACATCAACATCTTACAAGCGCGTTTTTAAAACAGACATAAACATTTCTCGTTTTACCATTTTGAAACGATTAGGAAGGTAAATAAATATAACCGGCGTCTCATACTTATGTTATGGTAGAATGTAAGTTAAAAACTTTGATTATAATAATATATTCTTATACGCCTACGTGATTTTATCTAGCTAGAATACCTATTAAGTATTGTGGATTATATTATAATAATTTAAGCGTATGTACAATATACAGGGTCCGACAATAGTGCGTCAGGCTTCTATAGCTCCTAATTAAGTTAGGAATGTTATTCATATGCAGACTTATACTGTATCATAGAGTGCATTTCGGGAAAATAATTTTCCATATACAGGGTGACCCAAAAAAGTGTGATAACAAAAAATTGTATTTTTTAAACGAAACACTCAGTATTTTGAACGGCAGTAGAGTTTTGGACTTGCATTATCTTTATTTGTTTAGAATCACTACATTTCAACTGGTAAGCATCTCCAGTCGTCTTCAGGTGAATACTAAATAAGTACGGTAACTACAGCTCTATTTATACTAGGCAGGTGCTGTGACGCATGACTAGTGGGGGAAGTCATGCTTGTTGCTAGGTGATGACGCATAACTGGATGAGTCATGCTTGATAAGTCATGCTAGATGACGTCATGCTCGATGACGTCATGCTCGATAAATCATGCGTTTAACTCTTGGGTGGTCTTATTCTAAGATTACATTTACTTAGCAAGGGTTTCCAGATGTTCTCATATCTAATGAAGGCTTACTAAAGCAACCTGGACTTTGGTGTATGGTCGCAGCTTCCTTAAACTTCCTCTTCCTCCAGTGCGGTTCTTTTTGCAGGATTTCCACTTTTGTCCACATTATATGATGGCCGTGCGCTCAGGCGTCTCTCCTTTTTGGGTGTTGTTCTTATGTTCTTTAATCCTTACTTCGAGTGTAAGATTGGCCGCATTCGCAGGGGATCTGGTAGACACAATTTTTCTTGTCTTTCTGGCTTGCTGGTTTCGTCTTCGTTAGGTGGCTTCTTAAAGTGTCTCTAGAGCTGAATACTGTGTTGATGTTGTATCGTTGTCCTAGTCTTATTTTCTCGGATACTCCTTTGACATACGGAATGATGAGTATTGGTTGTATCTCTTTCTCTGCTTTACGTGTGTTTGTCCGATTCTTGCGATTTTCCAATATTGTATCAATCAATCTCATGGGGTAGCCATTCTTGTTGAGGTCGGTCTTGATGTGGTAAGTTTCTCTTTTGAGAGCTTCGTTTGAGTTACAGAGAGTAATTGCTCTATCCACAAGGTTTCTTACTGTGCCATGTTTTGTGTTGTTTGAGTGGTTTGTAATCTTAGAATAAGACCACCCAAGAGTTAAACGAATGATTCATCGAGCATGACTCATCCAGTTATGCGTCATCGCCTAGCAACACGCATGACTCCGTCCACTAGTCATGCGTCACAGCACCTGCCTAGTATAAATAGAGCTGTAGTTACCGTACTTATTTAGTATTCACCTGAAGACGACTGGAGATGCTTACCAGTTGAAACGTAGTGATTATAAACAAATAAAGACAATGCAAGTCCAAAACTCTACTGCCATTTAAGAAACGTCATTGTCTCCAACCTTTAAACAGACACTCAGTATTTTATTGCATATTTAGGTTCGTATTAGAATCCAACCATACCTTTATAGGCAAAAGGCGGTTATCACTTTGACTAACTTTGTAATTTAATAAGAATGAATTGTAATTAATCATACTTAATTTCATTTCTAGAAGTAAAAACAAGAAAAGACAGATGTTTGCAGATGACTATACTCAAACCCTCTAATCCTAATTAACTCTAATAATAAGTGTAAACTACTTACGATAAGGTCTTTTTGCTGTAAATCCCCAACAAAGGCAACCATGCAAATAAAAAATGAAATTAATTAAAATACACCAATAGCGTGCAAGGAAAAAGTTATAGAATAAACCACTCGCAGAATTATTTTCTTTGCGTTCTCTTGGCCCGAATCTTGACGATGTTTATTAAAGATTTTTTTTTTAAAATTGAAATTTGGACACATATATTGGAGTGTCAGAAAATTATTTTTTATTTAAAAAAAACTAATTTTCAATATTTTTAACAATACAATCAACTTTAGTAATTATTTTTAGGGTTTTCATTGACTTATATATTTTTCTTCGATTTTTTTTCTGCATAAAAATAACTTTCCCACAAAGATATCCTTGGTGAAAATTTTTTTTTATAATTTGCTTTGTAATTCGGGCCAAGAAGAACCGCAATATAACACGGCAAATTTTAGCGCGGCCGGATTAATGTAAACAAGTATTTAAATAATGAAATTATCCTTCTAATTTTTGATGCAGGTTGCTTGGAACAATGTCGATAGCTGGTCAAATAACACATTGGAGTAGGTAAAATTAAAAATATTTGAATTCGGAAAATTGTAGTGGCGACTGCGAAAGTTATAAGTTTGACTTAGCAACTCGATTCTAACGACTTGTTTCGAAAACTCCTCAATTATGGAAATGCGAAAAAATGTTAAACATTTTGGGCAAATAAAATGTATGAGTCAATCTTTACTTTATGGCAAGCTCAAAAGAAAAAAGTAACTCATACTTCTATATTTTTAATGATAAGCCTAATGTTATACAATATACTTTTGAATTCCATTTAAATATACAGGGTGTCTCACGTTACCGTCCATTAGAATATTTGGGGAAGTAATGCGATTTGAATTCTGCAAATTTGAATAATGGGGTTGTCGGAGACGCTCTCTCTTCGGATAGAAAATAAAAAAACTAAGATAGGGAGGTGAAAACCATTTTTCTCTGTCAAAATCTGAAAATGCTACATTTTAAACGTCAATATCTCAAAAACAATTGAATTTAGACATATGACATTATACAGGGTGGCGCATCGAAAACGAAACAGAGACATTTACTGGTAGCTCAGTTCTTTTTTGGAAAAACGCTTAGACCTGTCGATTTTGTTTTCGAGGGAGACACAAAATTGACAAAAAATCATGTTAACACGTGCAGCCCTCTGGGCGGGGGTGGCACCACCCCTAAAATCTTAAATAGAAAGGGGGTCGAGTAATACCTTATTTTAAAGGTCTATCAATTCCCTTTATAATGATGTAAAATTCATGTACTTCAGTTCAGTAGTAAATGGAATTGAAAGACCTTTAAAATAAGGTATTACTCGACCCCCTTTCCATTTAAGATTTTAGGGGTGGTGCCACCCCCGTCCAGGGTCTGCACGTGTTAACGTGATTTTTTGCCAATTTTGTGCCCCCCTCGAAAACAAAATCGACGGGCCTGAGCGTTTTTCCAAAAAAGAACTGAGCTGCCAGTAAATGTCTCTGTTTCGTTTTCGATGCGCCACCCTGTATACAAAATATACGTGGAATTTAATAGGAAATTAGAAAATAATATAATATACAGGGTGTTCCATTAAAAATAAGAAAGTTTGAGACAACTTCCGGTATAACCGGAAATCGCACAGGGTCGTTGTTATTTCATCTGGAGAGAGCATTTATGAAAATCCCATTATTAAAATTGCAGGATCCAATCGCATTACTTCCTAAAATATTCTAATGGATCGTCACTGTATAAACATAGCAATTATAGGAGTTGCAACAGACCCGAACAGATATTGAATAATGCGAGAAAGTTATTTTTATTAAAAAAAATAGTTTCCAATAATTTTTACAATACAATGAATTATTTTTTTAGGATTTTCATTGGCTTATATCTTTTTTCTCGATTTTTTTTCTGCACGAAAATAACTTTCTCACACCCACATGGATACCACCTTTGCATTGGTAAAAACAGAAATTTAAAATCTGTCTTAGTTATTTTATAATTCTTTAAAAAATGCCAAAAATAAATGTTTTATCATCGTTAATTTAAATTTAATTAAATCAAATAGACCAGCACATTAGAAAATATCTACAATTTACAAATATGACATAATATGGCTGAATCTTTTAACTAATCTTATCTTTTATATTTGCTTAAAGAAAAGATATAAATAAACCTTATTGACAATTCTAATTAAAATGTCAATAAACCGAACGAGTTTAAACAGCAAAATATTTTAAAATACCAAGATTTTCACTGAAATATTAAAAATATTTATTTTAAGACCACAAATGATTTATTCTATAGGGTTCCTGTCTATAGCACCAGGTAAACAGTAGTAAGAGGTCGTTCAAGTATTAAGTAAAAAGGTTTGCGGGGGTCGAGGGGTCTACCTTTTCCTTATTTTTGCTGATAAGGCGGGGACAAAAAATAATAAAGCAAATTTTAAATTTAAAAAAATATCTAATGTATTATATTACCTCAGATCAAATCCAAATACCATAGACAAAACTATTTACGTCTCCCATTAAGAACATCCGATGTTCACAGGATAAAAATGTACCCACTGTAGTAATTATAATTATTTACTGAGATGCGCACAGTGATAGATATTGTAAATCATTTTTACCCTTTTTAAACAACAACATTACCGTTTCGGCAACCAGATGCATGCTTTTCAGGCGGCTGATTAATACCTATCGGTTCTTTTTCTTTTTGTGAACCTACTTCCTTGATGGCGCAATTGGTTAGCGCTCTGTACTGGATATACGGAGGTTGTCGGTTCGAATCCGGCTCGAGGAAATACTTTTTTCTGAATGTCAAATTAGGTGTTTATACACAAGAACTTTCCATCTTAAGATATAATTATTTATATACAGGGTGTTACAAATTCGTGTGCGTACAAGGTGATCTCGAAAACTGTAAGAGATACGAATATGGTTTAATTGAGTTGCATATTTTGGGGCTTAATAATTTGGCGAAAGAACATTGTAAATATTACGAATACCTACGGAGATATCCGAAAAATACCGAAATTTTTAGTTTTGAATTTTATTTTTAATCTTTTGCGCCTTCATTTTTGACTTGGGAAAAAAAGAACACTTTCTCATGGCCATTAATTTTCTATAGGATGACGTTATTAATTTTTAAATTCGACGTTTTGTTCTTTAGATACCAATCTCAAGTCAATTTTTTTAAATACGGACTTGGAATTTTAAACAAAAAAAGTTTTAGGGACTTCTAAGCTTTAGAAATGTAATGGTTTTTAAAATTTTAACGTTTCCGAACGTATTCGGAATATTTACAATTTTCTTTTACCAAATTATGCCTCAATTTTACCATCTTCGTATCTCTTACCGTTTTCGAGATCCTCTTGTACGCACACGAATTTGTAACACCCTGTATAGCAACACAGCGTTGCCGACCTGCACTAAATTTATAAACAGTAGGTAAACGGGAAAAAATATTCATTTATAAAAATAATAAATATTTTATGCAACACCCTATTCTATCACATAAGCTTTTAATGCATTGACGTTTTTCTTATCAAGTTTTGATTTAAAAGTTACTTCATTCTGAAATAGGCTGCCCGGCACGGACATTGACTGTATTGATAAGAGATTATTATATGTATAACTAACGTTATATTTACATCTACGCTAGTAAGTGAACACATTCCTTTGATCTGCAACCAGCTAAGTTTTTGGTGTTTTCAAGACAGCATTTTGCTATTATTTTGATTAGCTTGTGCTTATTAGACTATCTGGCTATATTCTGTTGGACTGTTTGTATATCAGTAAAGTGTTCTTATTAAGAAGACACCTAAATACTATATTACTGTCTGTCATCCTTCCTGACAAAGAAAACTATAATTTTTCAAGTTTGTCAACGTGACAACGTCGCGTCCATTATATTTGCGATCTGATTCATCCCGATTCTAACCGCCAGTTGTCAACGCTTTAGTTCGTTTTTACCATGAACTATGAAAGCGTATTTTGTGACTTTATTTGAAGGGTTTTTTAATTAAATAGTGTATATTGTGATAAAATGTTTGAAGTGTTTAAGAAATTAAGCTATTTGAACCCGGAAATAACATTTCACAGGTGAGAACACAATCGGTCATGTTCGTGGCCTGACGAACTGTGGCGGAAGCACTTTACAAGTAGTATCCTCTCCATGTCATCCGCTTCCCCGCGTGTCCCGATTGATCACCCCTTTTAAGGGTGGTAGACTTGCATCGTAAATATTATTGAGAACCGTGTTCCCACAACAAAAGCCATGATGAATGAAATACTTTGTCTACAGCATTTGGTCTAAGTATCATATGCAGACCCTACACAACTATTCAGACTGACAGTCTTGGTAAGGGGAACGTAATACTGATCGCGTACGGGCAAACTTCAAAAAATAATTAGATTTTACGCGCTGTGTAATAAAAAGGTTGTAATCGCAACACGGTGTTGCCGTCCACCACTAAATATACAGGGTTGCCCAGAAGTCTGGAATCAAATTAATATAGCCTTAACCTATAACTTTTGGAGAAAACGCTCGGACACGTCAACTTAGTTTTATATATGCTCACATTTTGACGTTATTCGTTTGTTTTTTTATAGACATTTGTCAAAGATATGACGACATCGATCCTTTTTTTTAATGGAAACATACAGCTTGTGATACATCATTTGAAAGTTTATATCTCGTACAGTATGCTCATAAATTTTGGCGCGATTCTGTCAAGCTATTTCAAAATCATTGATTTTTTTTGCCTTTCAAGGTAAGAAGAAATCTTCATTGTTTCACGTTCTGACACGTTGTGATATTGTAAACTTGTAAAATTAATTTAGGTATTTCCGAAGTATTATTTTACGATTTTCTAAACAAAAATGGTTAAAAACTTTTAACAGTCGCCATTTTGAAATAGTTTGGCAGAATCGAGCCAAAATTTATGAGCATACTGTACGAGATAGTAGCTTTCAAATGACGTATCACAAGCTGTATGTTTCCATTTAAAAAAAAAGATCGATGTCGTCATATCTTTGACAAATGTCTATAAAAAGAACAAACGAATAACGTCAAAATGTAAACATACAGGGTGACAATTTAAAAACGAACAGCATTTAATATTGCCTCTACCAATGATAGTATGAAAATTTGGCGAACCACGTCAATTGATATATCGAGGGGGACATTTTTTAAGACATTTGTTGTCGTGTTACTTTCAACCCCCTAACCCCCAGGGCACCTACCCCTAAAATTTTAAATGGCAACCCCTATTTATTTTGCCATGTTTGTGTTCCTTATAAAATTCTACATAAACTGTATCATTATTTATTCAAAAAATGTAATTATTTTATTTTTTCTAGTGGCGATATCGAAGACGAAATGTAAATAAATAAAGGAATTTGGAATGTATTTCTACATTTCGTCTTCGATATCGCCACTAGAAAAAATAAAATAATTACATTTTTGGAAAAAAAAATGATACAGTTTATGTAGAATTTTATAAGGAACACAAAAATGGCAAAATAAATAGGGGTTGCCATTTAAAATTTTAGGGGTAGGTGCCCTGGGGGTTAGGGGGTTGAAAGTAACACGACAACAAATGTCTTAAAAAATGTCCTCCTGGATATATCAATTGACGTGTTTCGCCAAATTTTCATACTATCATTGGTAGAGGCAATATTAAATGCTGTTCGTTTTCAAATTGTCACCCTGTATATAAAACTAAGTTGACGTGTCCGAGCGTTTACCCCAAAAGTTACAGGTCAAGGCTATATTAATTTTATTACGCACCTCTGGGCAACCCTGTATAAACAACAGGTAAACCAGAACGCAATCGAAAATATTTATAATAACAGCACAGCACAAGCATACATCTTACAAATACAGAATACCCGATTCCTTTGAAAAAAATTTAGTCGCGGTCAGGAGACTCATGTCTTATCCGTTTGGACAATAGAGGGGCTGCACTTTCTTGTTTAGCAAAGGTGCGTGGAGGGGGTGGGGGGTCCAAATCAACGGAAATATTTTTACTTAATACTTGAAAGGGCCCCTAAATTAAAAGTGCAAAAACAGTATCGCGTGCACAAATATAACGTACCGTATTACCATACTAATAATAAAAAATATATACATAATAAAAACAAAATTAAAGATAGAAAATCACCAGTAATACCTCTAATATTAAAGCTATTAGTTAAATTACGAAACGATCAATTCAGAGCATTTTAAAATGTCCGTGATGTCATTGACACGCCACTGAAGATATTTAAAAAAATGCAATATAAGCTTTAATACTAGAGATAATATTTACAGGTCGGTCAAGAAAGGAAAAAATCTAATTGACCCTAGAAAGAAGTTTCCTTACGAGGGCTCCAGAGTGAGAAACTTTTTTATTTGCAAATTTTTGACCGACTCTATTTTTAAAAGATAAAATATTGAAGCACATAGAATTAAAAATTGGTAAAATAATTTGATTATATTTTTATTATTTTAATTTGAAGGTTTGACAATATTTTAAATATATTGTTTATATAATAAAAAGTTTGAAAAGTCCTGCTGCGGTAAAGAGAGCAAATCACTCCGGGCCGTTCTTAGTTTTTAAACAAAAAGATAAACAAGAAGTTGATTATTTAACGTGTGTCAGGAACCCGGAAAAATCTGGTGTATATAGCCTAGGCCTACAGAAGGCAATTTATAATTTCCCTAATTCGTAAAAAAAAAATACTCACCGCTCCAGCACCTTTTGGTGATTTTGAAGCAGCTACAAAGGCCAAGAACTGAATAACTTTTTTTGTGTTTTCCGTTTTTCCAGCGCCAGATTCGCCAGTACAAAGTATGGACTGATCTTCCCTTTCTGAAAAATAAATATGTATATTAAACCTTGCAAAACGTTTGGTCAATTATTGAGGAAGAGGGCATAAGAATCGTTTTTCGTATAGGTTTAACGCTAAATTTATAAACTCAAAGGTAGCGTTGGCGCTTGCGCTTAAAACAATGGAATTTTAATAGAGCGGTTTATAAACTTTGCAGAAAGACATCAAGCCAATAGTATTTTACTATTATTTGTATCACTGCCATATGTTAAAACAATAATGTGTAGGGTAATATTAAGTTTCAACAGCAGAACAGGAACGACGCCACCACCAAGTTTATAAATGCTGTCTACAAACGTCGACGATGAACGCTGGCGCCAACGCCAGCGAGAATTTATAAATCTAGCTTAAGAACGAAAGATTTAAAATATAAAAAATAATTTACAAGACAGCGACATCATTCTAAATAACTATATTGTTATTAATATTATTATATAGTCCGTACAATTACTGGTTGGATGCATGTCACAACTCGCAAATACATAAAATAGATATGTTATTAATTAAAAGATCCTGTCAATAAAATGTTTTTTGACAATCTTCGTCATTTCGAAGAACTTTAATTTAACGTGTTAAAAGGGATTTGAAAGCGAAAAAATAGTTAGTTAAAACATATTCTAAAAATATGTCTCATTTTTCAGTAAAAGTAGAAATGCTCATTTTGAAGCTTATTTAAATTCTGACAGAATTTAAAAAATATACGATTGAATCAACGACATGGCTCTAAATCAAAAATTACGTCAGAAGCTGTGACGTGCATCCAGCCAGTAATTGTATAGACTTTATCAGAAAGGATTTTCCAACAAATGTAACCCTCGGAGGTATATATTCAACCAGCCGGCCAGCGATTTCAGTTTGCAGCAACAAATTCAGAAAGAAATGTCGGTATACAAACTGTTATGAAAATGAATATAGCAAATCCATCGCTTTGTTATAATAAATGAGTACATTCACCATTTGTTTTTCGAAAACTTTGGTAGGCGCGCTACTGGTCGATGTGTAAACAAAGCAGCATGTCATAAAATAATAAGTAAAAAACCCTTGGCTGTGTAGAGAGTGATGTGATCAGTGATTTTCGAAATACAAATTAAACCTACCCCAAAAATCCAAGGCTGGAACAAAATGTACAACCTTAATAAATAAAACGTTATAAATCTAATCTACGATTCGAACTTATTTTCCCGAACATTGTACACTAAAACGCGCTTTAAACACAGTATTAAAACGATGTCAACAAACGAAATCGAATATTAAATAAATAAGCTAAAACAAAACATGCTAACCTTTCCGAGATCGCAGTTTTAACGGTATTTTGTCGGCGTCGCTGCACAAAGAAATGCTAAGTTACAGAGTGTGCTGTCGCTGGAATAACAAAAGTGTTCGTCATTCCTTTGTGGTGTAGTCCCAGCAGCTAAGATCATAACAGAAGGAGAAGTTTTGGCGCCAATTAATATTTTCGAGTTCCGGTTTTTATTTTTGAATAGACATTACATTATGTTAGGCATAACTTAATATCAAGTCCGCTTAGAAAAACTTAATGTTTCTGTACTTATTTTTTTAGCTAAAAAGTTAACTAGATACAAATAATTTTCTCTGTGGTTCCAGCGAAAGCACTCTCTGTAACATATTATGACTCTGTGCGACAACGCAGACAACATTCTGTCAAAACAATTATCGTGAACCGGGGACGTGTTTAGCGTATCTTTGTTTTAGCTTATTTCTTTAATAAAAGATTTGCTTCGTTTGTGATTAAACACAACATGTTTAAGTTGCTTAATGACGTGTTATAATGTTTTTTGACATCACTTTAATAATCCGTGTTTAAAGTGTGTGTTCGGTCGTTCAATGTTCGGTAAAATGCGGGAAAGTTTTTAAAGTATAAATTGTAGATTACATTTATAAAGATTTGCTAAATAAAGTCAATTAACACCTTTATCCAGTATAAAGTTATGTAGTAATTTTAATGTTATCATTACCTTGTAACATAGACCTGTAGGCTGTATCTGTAATGGCGAACACATGGGGAGGTACCTCGTGTCTCTTAATTCCTTTGTACCGTTCCATAATCTTTTCTGTGTAAATGGGTAACTTCTTGTACGGATTGACCACCACGCAGAAGAGACCAGAGTATGTCTAAAGAAATGAATAAAAATTAAGAAAAATAGATTTTTATAGAAAATATTTTTACATTCAACATAATAAATGCACGATTACTTACAAAAAGTACTGCATCCTTATCCACCTTGATGTATGACTACGTTTTGAGATCGAAAACGGTTAATTATTGCTCACATCAAATGATTTCTTTAAAGAAAAATATTCTGTTAGTCTAAATAGGTCATATTTTTAAAACAAAACAAAAAATCAATACATACCAAATCTATAATCCCAAACAGGGCTTATAAAAAGTAATCACAGTATCTATACCAGGTCTGCCAATGAAGCGGGAAAGGAAGATTAAATCATTATCAAGGAACTAAACCAGCACGAGGTGTGGACGTAAAAGCGGCATATTTTAAAAATATTTTACAGTATACAGGATGGCTCAAAAAAGTGTGGTGGACTAAACTTTTATTTTTTTAAATGGAACACCCTAAATATTATATTATTTACTAACTCCATATACAACTCCCCGTATATTTTGTATAAAAGTCACATGTCTAAATTCAATTGTATTTGAGATATTGACGTTTTAAATATGGCATTTCAAACTTTGACAGGCGGTAGTATTGGAACGGCGCATCTTAGAGAAAAATGGTTTTCACCTTCCTATCTTAGTTTTTTATTATCCATATAAAACTTGCAAACTCCGGTTTTATATATTAAACTAAGAAAATTGTGTTAAGGTTTAATATGTTAAACCGGAAGTTACTAATTTTATATAGAGAAGAAAAACTTAGATAGGGAGGTAAAAACCATCTTTTTGTGTGCGTTCCAATACGACCGCCTGTCAAATTTTGAAAATCCCATATTTCAAACGTTAATATCTGAAAAACAATTGAATTTAGACATATGACATTTTATACAAAATATACGTAAAATTTTATGGGGAATTAGGAAATAATATAATATTTAGGGTGTTCCATTTAAAAAAATGCAAGTTTAGTCCGCCACACTTTTTTGAGCCACCCTGTATAATGTAAAATATTTTTAAAATATGCCGCTTTTAAGTCCATACCTCATGCTGGTTTAGTACTTTTGATAAGTTCCTCGATAATGTTTTAATCCTCCGTCCCCGCTTCGTTGGCGGATCCGGTATACTATATTCTTTTAAGTAAACAACGTACGAAACTTTAAAAAAACTCAAAATCTTCATGAAAACAGTCTGTGTTAAGAAATTTTGTGACAATTATAAAATTAACATACCCCGCCGCCCAGAAAACCTATATACAGTTTATTAACATGGCCATATAGACACACCCAATATTTAATAACTACTTGTGAGATAGTTATGAAAAAGCTTGTTGAGTTAATTACACTTTTATTTAAATAATAAGATATAAAGTTTTTAAGTAACCCTAAAATTCTATGCGTGAGTCAATGGCTTAGAACAGAACTATAAAATTTGCAGACAATAAAATGCACACCATCAATGGTATCCTTGCGTGTAAACTATTTGAAATGGTTCTTTAAACATTAGATTAAAAAAATACTATGCGTAGTAGCGTAATTCTGTACAACTATTATTCTTGAGTCCAGGGATTAAAAAAAAGACAAATACATTAAATATAATTGCAATTTGTTGAAAGCATAATGAAAAGCGTCTGCTGCCACTTAGGATAATAAGTTTGAGCACTTAAATTTTTAACTGATAAATGACTAAAAGGGTATTTCTCAAGTGTAAACTTTTAATTCCCAATTGCCCTTCAATATAGATCTCGAATTGGACCCCAACAAGTTATTATTTTAAATATTACCGGTATTTGCGGTCGTCTAAAGAAATTACAAATTAATAGGTTAAAAATAATGGTAAAAATGCCAATAAATTATTATTAAGTGTGATTTATTATTTGTATTATTGTTATGAGAAAATAGTTTGTCCGAAATTCGATCAGAAATATTGACATTTTTAATAACATTTCTGAAAGAAAAAGTCAATATTTCCTGACACTTAGTCGTTGCTAGGCAATGAAATATTTATCATTGTACTGTAGGGAAATATTATTTTTGTACAGCTACTTGTAATAGTAGTTTGTACAACAAGAGTGGATATGATGTTTATATCACGATATAGACAATCTACTAGAGTTGAACAGTACATTTTTCTACGACCTTATGCTAAAAAATGTAAAAAAAAGTTTGTAGGTTGTCGGGCTCGAACTCACGACCATTGGTTCCATAGGCAAACGCTCTAACGCCTGGACTATTGAAGCGTTTAGTTAATTATCGTAAAACCAACTGAATAATGATGCTACATGAAATTAATTTTCTATGCACACTCAGCAGGTTGCATTATTGATAAATCTATTATAAATGCGTCTATATTTTATTATATTGAACAAATTAATAACAAATTGTACCATATGCATTTAAATTATATAATTTAGTGTCTTGAAAAAGAAGGCGGAGCCTCAGTAAAAATAATATGCTGTGATTGGTCAGTACTTTTAAGAACAACAATGGCTTCTCTGTAATTGACTACTGTGATTGGTCAGTTTCATTACCTATCTAGGATTGTTATAAAATTTTGCCGCACAGTTAACTGGAATAGCCTACTTTACCCGCCACTTAAGTGTAAAGGAAACAGCAAATTTCCATATGGGAGTGGAAAAACTAAAATGTGTTAAACTTGACAATTTAATATTACTGCGTTTCCATAGTTACAACACAAGTATTTAATGGCATCCTTTATTTGTGAACAAAGTTAATAATATTTATTTCAAAATTACTGATTGTAATAAGTTATGTCCTTTTAAGTATTTTCGATTTACGGAAAAATAGTATGTATACCTCGTAGAAAAAGCCACATTTCCGGACTCCGTATTGTCAGTCTCGGCTTGCGCCTCGACATACAATCTTTACGGTCGTCCGGGAATGTTCAGCTTTTCCTACTAGGTATACAATGTATTATTTTTAAATGATAAATAATTGAAGGCACAGTACCTTCTCTTTTCAGCTATGTTATTATTCAAGCACAATATTTATTTAAATTTCGGTATCTGCACTTTTTTAACGGCAACCTTGACTTTAGGCCTCTATCCTAAACCAGTTAAGAAAGACAAATTCTTAATGTTGTGGGTGACCCAACCAAGTCGGGGTCATGGACAAGCGGTAAACGCTAGAAAATAAAAACAAAACAAAATTGACTGAGATTTTACATTCTACAGGTTGTGGCTATCTTTACCTAAGAATTAGCATACGGAAAAGAGGAATATAAAGAATAACGCGCTTAATTCAAGTAGATGGTAGTTTTACTATTCCTTAAATAAAATATTATTATATTAAAATATTAATGATAGAAGAGTATTGGACTTGCAGTGTCTTTATTTGTTTTAAATCACAACGTGGTAAGAATCTCCAGTAGTCTTCAGGTGAATACTAAATAAGTACAATATAGGCAAAAGATGCACAACCAAACAGAATTGCCAGATGAAAAGACATAACAAAAGGAAAATCAGAAACGATTCTCGACCGACGACTCGAAAATAGTCTTCTGCGCCTCAACATCGGTCACCTCCGTCAGGACAGGAGCCAATATGTGGCATTCGATGATTAAGGTGTTATATATTTTGTTTTAGTATTTTAAGCATTCGAAAAATATGTGATCTAAATCAGTGCTATTCAAACTTTTTGAGTCGCGGACTAGTAATTATTTTGTCATGCCCCTTTTTTGGGCGTTTTAATGATATCCGATATCGATATTTAGTCAAAAATATAACATAAAGCCCCTGGGCCTCCCACGCCTTAAAATTTTTATGTAATTAATTAATCAATATTAATTATTACACACGTTTGTTTTTTTATTGTTTCTTGTTTACATTATTGTATTTGCAATTTTTTTTATATTGAATATTTACAAGACTACCAAAAGTACTATTTTAGTAGTAGAGTAGAGCCCAAGATTACTTTTACAAACAAAATAAGTAGAAATTGACTTTGAAAATATGGTTTATTTCTCATTTTTGTAGAGTATCCTAAAAGAATATAATATGTATATTTAGGGTGGGCTGTGCAATTTTATTGATGTTTAATTAATTGATAGGATTCGCGGACCAGCTACTATCGGCTCGCGGACCACAGTTTGAGTAGCACTGATCTAAATCACACAAAATATTCACACAATCCTCATTCCACAACCTTGATAGGGTGAGCATAACTAGCATGACCAAATTTAAGGTAGATATAAATCGTCTGGAAACGTTAAGATTGGAGTGCCAGTATGTAATGGGGATATCTGTGCTAGTCTTGTATTACGGTCTCTTTTGTATACACTCCATCTATGTTGCTACTGAACTCGTGTTCTATATTTTGAAATGTTTAAGGAATCTGATAGTGTCATCGGATAGTTTTAGTGGTACTACTAAGCACAACAGCATCTTTAGCAAGTTGATCCACGGCTTCATTGTAAACAAGCTCTGTGTGAGCTTTGATCCATATAAATACCACTTCCTTAATAAGTCACATTAATAAAGTTTTTTTTAGGCATGTTTCAAGCATTTACGACAATCCCAGCTATCCAAATTAGTATTCAAAACTGACAAAGAGTCCGGCAGCATTAGAAGTTTGTTATGATCCAGTTTAATGCAATAGTTTAAAGATTCCACGATAGACACGGCTTTGCAGATAAAAACGGAAAAACTGCCATTTAACTTGAATTTGTCTCCAATTTTGAATTTTGGGATATAAAAGCCCCACCACGACTTATTTTGAATTATTTATCAATATTTCAACGTAAAATGTCATAATTTAAAAATGTGATGGTAGTGACCAATAAATTCCACTTTAAACAAAGGCAACCCTTTGTACATCTTATTCTATATTTGTCCAATTATTTGCACACTTCGATTGACGTCTATTTCCAATAATGTACCATATTATATACTCTGCCTTTATTTGCCTTTTATCGGTGAACCGGATTTTACACACCTTTTTTTAGTGTGCATATCAGTCGCAAACTTTTGTTTATTTTGTAATTCATGTATGTACAGGGGCGGACTAGTCCGAAAAATGACAAATCAGACTTCGCGCTTTTAACCTCTAAAAGTCGTGGAATATTAAAAACCTGCACTTAAATAATCTATTAAAAGTATCAAACTTTTTTTTAACTGTTTTTGTTTTATATTAAAAAAAATGATGTGACTGACCTATTTGTTATGGATCCCTAACAACCCTTAAAATCAAGTCTTACCGGGTTTTCATCTCAGGCCTTAACGCGGCCCATCCCGACTCTCGGGTTCAATAAAGGTTCGGGTTTTCGGGTCCTAACAATTTTTTTCGGGCCTGTCGGGCTGGCCAGGCATGACGGACTTGCTGGACTTTTGTGGCCAGCCGGTCTTTCAGGTCAGTCTTGATTTGCTTATGTGTCTTTTTTAAAGAAATATTTGTAAATTAATTTTCAAGCCCTAATAATTTGTTTGGGCCCGTCGAGTTTGTTGGGCCCGTCGGGCTTGTTGGGCCCGTCGGGTTTGTTGGGCCCGCCGGGTTTGTTGGGCCCGCCTGGTGTGTTGGGTCCACCAGACTTGTTGGACTCGCCGGGCTTGTAAAGCTCGCCGGGATTAGTGGCCCGCCGAACTTGTCGGGCCTGCCGGGCTTGCCGGACCTGACAGGCTGTTCGGTTTTGGTTGACGGACCAGGACGCGTCGCAAAATTCCGGCTCGGGCAGGACAGGGTCGTGAAATTCTGGCTCGTGCAGGACTCTACCGAGTTTTATGATGTCCAGTTTTGAAATTTGTACGGTAAAAGCACACTTATTGCACGAAGATGCTAAGATAAATGTCAACTTATCAACAATGATATTGTTTGAATGTGGTATTTTTAAATGACCACTATGACGTTATTTCCATGGTAGCCATAGCAATATGCAATATTTAAACTTTTTCCTTTCCGACTTTCTATTCAAAGGTTTTATTTAAACGACACTGACATTGACCAATGAAAAAAAAAATCCAAAAAGCCTTGCGCTATTTAAACGTTTAAGGTTATTTATATATTTTTAGATTGATCCTATAATTAACTAATAATAGAACTCCAGAAATAGCAACCTGTTTTGTTTCGAGTTATTCGCGTGTAAATTTTGATTCCTTATCATCACGTTTTTTTTAATTACACTTTAGATATAGTCAAAAAAAAAAATCTTATTAGGCGGATTCAAAGGTCACCGATCGTTTGAACCCATAGTAAGAAAAAACAGACTGCACCAAAACGTTATTTATTATTTCCTGTATATTTTTTTATAAATGAACATGGTCGTTTTCAGTATAAACAAGAAATTTTGACCATTTTCTTTTCTGTGGTGAATGATGCGCGCGATGTGAGTAGGACCGGGTCCACAAAGAAGTCCGTGGGTATAGCCACATCGACGACCTATGATTCCTCTCTGCCCTGTTTTTTTTGTGACCGGATCGTTAATTTGTTGTGATTATTTAAAAAAATATGTTATTAGATGACAAAACGTTAAAATTTCAAAAATCTTTAAATTGTAATAAATATCTAAAGCTTAAAAGTCCCTAAAACTGCATTTAAATTTCTAGGTCCGTATTTAAAAAAAATTAACTTAAGGTTGGTATCTAAAGAACGAAACGTCAAATTCGAAAACTATACGGTCATATTGTAGAACAAAAAAAAAACGGCTATAACAAAGTGTTTTTTGTTATTTTCCCATATCAAAAATGAAGGCGCAAAAAATTAAAAATCAAAATTTCGGTTTTTTTCGGATATCTCCGAAAGTATTCGGAATATTTACAATTTTCTTTGAACAAATTTTTAAGCCCCAAAATACACAACTTTTCGTATCTGTTATCGTTTTGGAGATCTCCTTCTACGCACACGAATTTGTAGCACCCTGTATACACATAAATGGTATAACCTAGCAACAGTTTTAATAAATTAGTGAAAACCTCTTATTTTATTTTAAAAAACTGCTCTATTTTGCGACTTTACAATTTAAATATCAAAATTGATAATAGTGAAAGACCCATTGTTTCCAGTATTTTTGTTGGTGAATGAATATAATCTCATTAATTTTCAGAATAATTTCCGAATATTAATTCCTATAGCAACGATTTGGAATATTTAAAAAAAATAATTGTAACAAGCCATGTTTGGAAGACTTAATTTAAATCTGATCGCAAAAAAATAAACTTTCTCAACCCTAAGGCTGATTGCCAAAATAATTGAAAAGCGTTCAGTTACTTAAATTTTGAATTTGCGCAATAATATTCTGCCATACCATAAAAGTCGCTGTTTACTGCCAAATAGGGATAATGGTATGCGTAAGTTAAGTAATAAACACCATAAACATAAATATCCCTAGTTGGACACTCATAAAAACTAGATGTGAAAATTATTAAACAATTTATTAATTAAAAAGAGGTGATTAGTCCAAGTTACTGTCATTCCTAGCATTTTTGTGTACAATGATGTGCTACGTCATGATTTTTTTTCATCACATCTAATTGCACACTTTTTTTTGATAGACAACAAGACTATCGACAAAAGAAGTTTGCCATCTTTTTTAATAATCGACTAACCAGCATCTTTAACGGTGACGTATATCACAGTGACAGTGCACAGATGCACTTTTATATTTCAAAAATCTCCAGTTTTATTCTCATTTCTAGGCACTTATTACAAATTTTAATGCATCAAATGTACGACATACCTTCAAAATGAATGATTGGTTCTTTGCCATGCAAATATTGGTCCCCCGCGATATTTGCTAATATATTTTGAACGGGGATCCAACCCCAATCAATCTTAAAACTTTTATTATACGCAACAAATATAGAAAATTAACTGGTAATTGTTCGTTAAATGGTGGAACATGAAAATGAGTATATAAAACCAGATAAGACAGACGAAATTATAAGATTTCTAGAAAAAAATTTAGTCCATTTTTTACTAAAGGTTTTAAGGTTATGTTATTTTTGCAGTATTGCCACTTCTCTTTCCACATTAACAGTGTGGATAGTTTGTAAATTGTCGATTATTTTGAAAAACTTTACCATAGCGAACGTTAAAAGTTTTTAAATCGAATTCTACAGCTATTTTGTTGTACTTTCGGAATAATAATTCTTATGCAAGCAGAAAAAAAACCACAAATCCTTTTTTCTTCTGTGCATTTCAGCAGAACAATTAATCAAAATGGCTATGGCTGAGAAAAATAAATTGTTCATTTTTGTTAATAAATATAGCTTTTTGTCTTAAAAGGCCTTTTTACATTGGGTGCAATTGCAAGAAAAATGGCCTGGAAGCCTGCGCTTCGACGACGTTTTAATCAGCTGATGCACGTTTTCCCATTTAAAACCTGCATCAGCTGTTTAAAACCTCGATAAAGCGCATGCTTTCAGGCAATTTTTTCTTGCAATTGCACCCAATGTAATACCCAATGTTATTCTGTAAAAGGCCGATTAAGAGAAAGATAGATATTCAAAGTGATTTTGTGTAAATATAAGAAATTGATAAATATGTTACGGTGTAATTTAGAATTTGCAACGAAATGAGTATTTGTTCAATTGTTTTTTATTATCTTTCTCACAAACTCATGGCCAACTAAAAAGACGAGTTATGATGCCTATTTAAAAAATTATTTTTAATTTTTAGTATGAAGTTCGGGAGTTGAGTCGTAGAAAAAATACACTGTACAACTGGAGTGGATTGTCTATATTGCGCTCGGAAGTTTGAAATTTACTTCCTCGTGCGATATGGACATCATATCCACTCTTGTTGTACAAACTACTATTCTCACAATCACTTTACTTTTTACTTAATTACTTAATTTTTAATTTACTAATCAGGCAGTTTCGATTGCGAGTATATAATGCCTGTCAATGTCATTTATGTCACATAAGCGTCAAATTTGTAACACTCTGCATATTACATACCCTTCATTAAATGCAAATCGGGCGTGTGAATATTGTTTCAAAAATAAGGGTTGGAAAAAGTCGCCTAACTTTTAGAAAAGTGCGCTTTTTATAAGAAGGGTTTCAAATATCGAGCACGAGTGAACACAAAAACCACTAGAATAGGAATCGAATCATAAATATTGGGGTGACCCAGACCCGAAACTGACGAAGCTACTTGTGATAAGTAGAAATCAGCTGAGAATCATCACAGATATTCTGACAAGATAGATGGTTGTTAGGCAGGTGACAATGAAGAAATAGGTTTTATGAAATTCATTGTAAAAAACAAGAAATTCGCTTCACTATCACACAAAAAATGAGACGTAACACACTGGCGTTTCTCGATCCTGCTTCAGAAACAGCAGTTTCTTCTGTCCCCACAAATAAGGACCAGTGTTACCCAACGAAGTCGGAACTAGAACCAGTGCTATTCACAGATGTAACAATAAATGTTTATTGTCGTCCTTTCTAAGTTAAACAACTTACATAACTTAAGGAAGAAAAATCATATTATGGATTTTTCCACGTCGACGAAAAATATTACCCAAGTCCTGTATGTTCTTGATGATGTCTAATATACTGAAAATGCAGCTAGATACCTTTAAATCTTCTACCAAGAAAATTCTTGTATTACATACACACGCTGACGACTGACTCACCTTCGTTAAACAGCTTTGCATTTTTACATTCGCATTACGTGCCTGTTAATTTCATAGGGACCGCCTGCAGCCACGCTGTATGCTATATAAGGAAAGTACGGGTCACCGGGCCAGGGCCTTCAGTCAGATGGTCTTTACAAAACTGTGGTATGGTATGACGATGACTAACAATAAGTAAATCATACTTATTCGGATTCATTTTTTTGTAGTGATTTTGATATACCTGTTTTTTTTTTACCGCGGCTGTGGCTCAGAGGTAGAGCTACTGGCATTCGACCGCGGCGACCCGGGTTCGATTCCCGGAGTGGGCATACGTACAATAAAAAAGTATGTCCAAAATTTAGTGGATTTAAGAATACAGGGAAGAGTGTAAAAGGTATCATCTCCCAACCCACCCCATTCACGCCGGTAACCAGGCCGGATGAGATCGGACATCTCGTGGGGTGCGGAAGAAGGTACACACTCCCCAATCGGTAGGTCATGCAATGGCAATAAACCAAGGGTCGATAGCACTTGGGAGGTGTCGCATAACTGAGGATCGTGGTTCGGAACCCACGTTAAACTATAGGTCCCCTCGGGAATGGCCCTGCCAGCGAACGAAGAGGAAAAAAGCCTAATTCAAAAGAAGGGCAGAACGGCATATGCCTGTTTTTTCGTAAATTAGGCTTATATTGTTATCATTTTTTTAATGGTAGAGGTATTTACTTGATTGAAATTCATAAGGAAAGACAAAATATTTGTAAAATTTTCACATTATTTAAAAAAATGTCTATACATGAAGCGTCTCGCTACCATATACAGGGTGATTCCTAAGTTTGTACTTCTTTTTTAGCTGTGTATAGAAGATATTAAAATAAACAACATTTTCAAATACCTTTTTTCAAAAAAATTAAAAATAGGCGAAAACAGAAGTAAAAATCTAAGTGCGGGCCTGGTCATCAAAACTTAGCCTGCTATACTTTATGTTGTTTGTCTTATCTCTTATTAGTCATGCAATTTACGGTTTGGTGGTGAGTTATTTGGCAATATGCTGCGGTGTGTTTTTCTGAAGCAAGTTAATTTTAAATTGGTGACCCGTGAAAATGGTAAAATTTGAAAACAATGAACTAGTAGATATGGTACTAATTTACGATGAGTGTCGTTAAAATGCGGCTGCTGCTTCGAGATTATACGCAGATCGTTTTCCCTTGCGGGCTCATCCTACACCCAAAAGTTTTCTTAATGCTATTCAACGGGCAAGTTAGGCAGGACCGTATTTGATCCATAAAGTAATGTAGTACCTTATTTTTGAGTTTAAAAAAAAGGTATTTGAAAATGTTGTTTATTTTAATGCCTTCTATACACAGCTAAAACAGAAGTATCAACTTAGGAATCACCCTGTATATACTTATAATCATTAGCAACATTGCCATTTTCGGCAACTAGATGCATGCAATTTAGGCGGCCGATTAAGAGCCTTCCATACCAGCGTGAAACGCAGCATTGAATTAAAAATGTAAAACAAACATTTTACTAAAGGGCTCACAAAAACTTCTACTATGGCGGATTTTCAAAAAAAATATTGAAAATGTATTTTAAAGTTTCAATTATATAGGTTCAAATTATATAATCCGCCATGCAGAACTTGTCCGGTCAAATTACACCAAAAAATTAGAGTGAAGGTACATAAATTTACCACAAGCTGAAAATCAGTAAAAATGTTGAAAATACAATTATAAATAAAATTTGTAAGTTCTCCATCATTCCTGTGTATGGAAAAAATTTGACTCGAGGTCAAAGGTCAAAAAAATGAGTTTTTCACGATTTTTAGCAAAACGGTAAGTTTTATCATAAAAGTACCTCAGAGAAAAATTGTAGATCATAAAATTATCTATAAAAAATGTTTTCATACTTTTTTTTCTATGAGCCACCGTTTCTGAGATATAACGATTCAAAAAGTTGTAATCGTCATAATATGTAAGCCACCTATGAGGTAGTGTACTTAGCGCTTTTCTTTTAACGTGGTTTCCCCAGTAGGCCTACTTCACAAGTCAGTTGTGATCCTGTTTAATTTGAAACTATTGCAAAATAACGGAAATTAGCAAAGATTGGGAAAGATAAAAGCGATGTTGATTTAAAAAAAGTAGTGAAGTTTATTCGTCTGACTCGTAACTTTCAAAATATAAACACAATTTTTTGCAACTGCAAAAAGGGATGCAGTGCTAAATGTGGTTGCAAAAAAGTGGAACTGTTTTGTTCTCTGGCATGTACAAATTGTCAAACAAGAAGAATAATTGAAAACAAGAAGAATAATTTGAAAGTTACGAGTCAGACGAATAAACTTCACTACTTTTTTTTAATCAACATCGTTTTTATCTTTTCCAATCTTTGCTAATTTCCGTTATTTTGCAATAGTTTCAAATTAAACAGGATCACAACTGACTTGTGGAGTAGGCCTACTGTGAGGAAACCACGTTTAAAAAAAAAGTACACTACCTCATAGGTGGTCGTTATATCTCAGAAACGGTGGTCATAGAAAAAAAGTATTAAAATATTTTTTATAGATAATTTTATGATCTACAATTTTTCTTTGAGGTACTTTTATGATAAAACTTACCGTTTTGCTAAAAATCGCGAAAAACTCATTTTCTTGACCTTTGACCTCGAGTCAAATTTTTTCCATATGATGGGGAACTTACAAATTTTATTTATAATTGTATTTTGAACATTTTTACTGATTTTCAGCTTGTTGTAAATTTATGTATCTTCGAATGTTTAATTTGACCGGATAAAACATAAAAATAGAAATATTACGGCTATTCATGTTAATTTCCATTACAATTATAAACGATGCTTCGATATTATCTTAAAAGTCTCTACTGACGCAGCGCCACAGACTCATAGACTACTGTTTGCTCTTAAATAAGGGCGAAAGCCCTTTGAAATAGACAGATAAAAACTAATAATAACCAAAATTGCAGGAGCTTCTAGGGGTAGATTGCTTGGACCTGATATTTGTTAATGTAATATTGTACATTATTTTAAACTAATTAATTATTACATATGACATAATTCATTTAATCTACTGGTGATTCCAAATAGACAAATTAATTAATGGAATATTTAAAAGGCGATAATAAAGCAAACAAACAAACATATGCATAACGTGGGTCATCCAGGGCCAACAAGATTTAACATAGTTGAATTTCAAATAATCAACATCAAAGTGCCATGCCGACATGATGTTATTTTTCATTGAGACTAATTTAATTTGCTAATTACGGCAACCTGTACGATTATACAATAAATGGCTAATCACTCTCGCAGTTAAATTTAAGACATGTAACAAGCCCATAGTGTTAGAGTGTATCGGGTGGTCAAATAAGAATGAACATTCGACATACTCGAACCCATCTCCGACCTAACTAATCTCTCGAGACTGGTGCTCTATATTTAACATGTTATTTTCCATTTAAATTATGGTGGGGGGGGGGCTAGGCTTAAGCACCGTGTAGAAATCTTACAACCCTCCTGAAAATGCCTTCTAAAAAAACAAAAATTGATGGGTCAAAGAGATTGAAAACATGAATTTAAATGAATTTGTGCCAACCTTACTTTCTCACTGTATGCTTTGACAAATGATACCTATTCCTTTTTTAGGCACAAACTACAATTAATTACGTTACATTAGACATTCTATCAAACCATTTCATAAACAGAAAAGGAAAGATTCAGACATATGTTATCTTGGCGATCTTGTTTATGCTGTACAGCCTCTATACAACCGTCATGTTACTTCTTAAATAACGTGGATGGAATTTTTATACATAACATGATGGTAAAGCTAATGAGCGATTGGTTTATGGTCAAAAGCGAGTAGCATGAAAAACATCGCGACACATTTTTTACTATAGTGGACCACAGTTAAGTAGATCCGAGCTAAAATTTGCCGCGTTACATTACAGTTCTTTTTGGTCCATGGAGAGTTTTTTTCGACGCCAGTAATTAGCCACGCGTCGCGACGCCATAAAAATGTCAAACGATGGCAGGTATCGTGAAAGTACTATATTTGATAAGTTCGTTAAATTCTAAGAGATTTTTGTTCTTTGCTCAAACTTTATATGTCTACTCGTTTATGAGATACAATCTGTAAAATAATCAATTAATTTTATTTTTTTATAGTCCTATTTTGGGAAATATTGAAAAATAAATAAAACCTTACTACGGAAACTTGTGATGCTCTCTTAAAATTTACTTTCAGATAGACGTTGTGGGCGGAAAAGTACCACTTTCCGCACTTGTTAGGTAAATGACTATTACTGGTGATCACAATTTGCTTTTCTTAACTTTTATTTAGTTTTCGGTGACTATTGCACCAAAAGTGAAAAGTGTTGGTATTAAGAGGGGGGACACCCATAGTCATTTAAAATTTTAAAAGCTATTCCACCCCTGCTCACGGGGTTAAATAAAAACGGTTCAAAATATTATAGTCCTTACAATTACTGGCTAAATGCACATCACAACTCGCAAATACATAATCATAACAGAAACAAAAAATAAGATAGGTCTGTTATTAATTAAAGGGTCCTGTTAATTGACATAAAATTAGGCAATCCAATGATGTGTCAAAATGGAGCTGGATGGCAAATACTGCTTTGTAATTGGTACACGTGAATGTTGCTGGTGGCACTTAACTAGTGACTCAGTGCTTTTTGCCATCCAACCGCCATATTGAATCACGTGGTTTGGATTCCCTAATTTGTTTTGACAACCTTTGACTCGAATCAAAAATTACGTTATTAGAAGCTATGACGTGCATCCAAGATTTTTTTTTTAAATAATTGGCGATCATACTTTAGGAATCAGCCCTGTAAACTACACAAGTGACTAAAACTATTTGAATCCCATACAATGGTTTTTTATATGCGTCATTTAATCAGTGTTGGAAACCAGTCATCAGAGTATCACGCAGACTGATGATAATTTACTTTCAGTCGAACAAGAATAATTTAAGAAGAATGCAGGTCGATAGCTTCTTCACAAATTTGTTTCAAAGTATTTAAGATTATGACTATTTTTATTTAAGGAATGGTTAGATAACAAGGAAAAACCACAATGAATTGTCATTTTTATCAGTAAGTAATTATGCCCATATGATTGGATATAACCCTTCGCTTGTGAATATAAAAAAAAAAGAGGCTTTCAATTTGAATATGAATATTGTACCTTCACTGATTATTCTGGAATGGGTGTACCTATTTCAAGCATAATTCCGCATTGGTATTTATTATTGGTATATATTTTCCTGACTGATAGAAGAGTTTTGGACTTGCATTGTCTTTATTTGTTTTATATCACAACGTTTCAACTGGAGATACTTACCAGTTGAAACGTTGTGATTTAAAAACAAATAAAGACAATGCAAGTCCAAAACTCTTCTATCAGTCAATATATTTTCCTGATATTGGACATCGTACGCGTCACATTGCCAAGCAAAGCCACAGATGAGTCGCCCGAGAACGGCGCAAACGTCTGATCAACAACTATGATATTAACTGACAGTCATGACATGACACAGGCACTTTAACCAACGTCCACCTCAAGGCGTGAAAAACCTTATACGAGGCAGACCACCTCATCAGAGATGGGAGGAATACCTCCCACCAACAAGGGGGCCCTGTATTGTCAATGTCAAGAGCGTCCGGGGTTTCCACGCTGTGGACCCCTTCGTCTATTCCTCAGTGCACCGCGGCCTAACAACCGGGTCGGAGGGTTATGGGTTTATACCGTTCCCCAAACACTGAAGCGTTCACTGTCTTTCCATAGTCCTTGCGACAGGCGAGCTAGGCGGCCGCTGAGCGAACGATCCGAATATGATCAACTATTGGCTTTACTAGCAGATTATGCTTGCTCACTCAATAGCCAACCTTGCCTAGACCCTTGAAGGGAGGCCCGCGGCGGTGGAGACCGAAATTCCTTCGACGATGATGGATAACGCAATAGCACACAGATGTCACACGATTGACAGCCATAGGCGCAGACTTTTTGCAAGTCGCGGCCACAGGTGAACGCTTCAGTGTTTGGGGAACGGTATAAACCCATAATCCTCCGACCCGGTTGTTAGGCCGTGGTGCACTGAGGAATAGACGAAGGAGTCCACAGCGTGGAAACCCCGGACGCTCTTGACATTGACAATACAGGGCCCCCTTGTTGGTGGGAGGTATTCCTCCCATCTCCGATGAGGTGGTCTGCCTCGTATAAGGTTTTTCACGCCTTGAGGTGGACGTTGGTTAAAGTGCCTGTGTCATGTCATGCCTGTCAGTTAATATCATAGTTGTTGATCAGACGTTTGCGCCGTTCTCGGGCGACTCATCTGTGGCTTTGCTTGGCAATATGACGCGTACGATGTCCAATATCATAATTGGTCCTCCAGACTCCTTAGCCCGGTGATGTCGGTGATTTATTCGACACCTGGGAGGATGACAGTTTGTTTTTACTGGATCCTAAGTTCTGGTTAAGGCGATATTAGCCTTATTCTCTTCGATCAAATATATTTTCCTGTTTCAGAAACGCCAGAGTGTGTTCAATTTCCCACCACTTGTTTATATATTTCTTTGGTATTTGCATCTACCGAGGACAGGCACCTGGCTTAGCCTGGTGGTCTTAGGATTTTTACTTTCGGTTATCTCTTTACAGTCAGCTTCAGTACTCTTTTATGGCATTAGGGAGGATTTGTTTTTCACTTCCGCTTTGAAGTTGTTCTTAAAATTGTTTAAATTTATTATTTATTGTTCTAGTGATTTTTAACTGGAAACCAGAAGAAAAACCAGCTTGATTTAACTCAAGTACACGGCTTTTTGCCTCGATTTTTCTCACACAAGTTTATCATTCTTTTATTCCTAGTTGTATTTTTTTATTAAATATGTTTAGTATGATTGGGTTATTTACATGCGGTTTTTGTTTTGGGATTTTGTGGCCTTTTGACAAGCCTTTGCTTGATGATAGTACATTCTAGTGTGAATTACTATGAGAGTAATATTATATTTTACATTAAGATTAATAAGGTATGAGTGTTTAAATAAATTTATTAATGGTAATTCTACATTTTTATTTAAATGCGAGGTTATAGAAAATTAAGATTAGTCGCTACATGATGCCTGTTATCAAAAAGAATAAATTGTTTTTTTTGAAAGCTTCTTTGAAAAATTAGTAGAAAGTACCGGAATGCTTAAATATCTTTAAAATCGCTAAAGCTGCTATAACAAAATTCAGCATTTGGGGGTTTTTCGGAATTGAATAATAATATCGGCACAGTTGCCAGATTTCTCAGTTTTGAGCTACACGTAGTCGTTTTGTTATTTTAAATGGAATGATCCCTATATTATTACTGCAATAAATTGGGCATCTCAAACTTAGCAAGGGCCCAAATTTTCAAGAGATATGACAACACAACATTTTCAAAAAAATTAAATTACATTATTTTAGAACGAGCATTGAACTTATCGGAAACGCCCGAAAATATGAAGCAGCGTCTACTGTTCATAAGGTATTCATATTTTCGGGCGTTTCCGACAAGCTTAATGCTTATTCTAAAATAATTTAATTTTTTTTTAAATGCTGTGTTGTCATATCTCAGAAACTAGTAGAGATAAAATTTTGAAAATTTGGGAACTTGCTAAGTTTGAGACGCCCAATTTATTGCAGTAAAAATGTCATCTGGCAACAGTGCCGATATCTCTGTTTAATTTCGCATGCCCAGAAACTCCCAAATGCCGAATTTTGTAAGAGTAGCTTTGAGGATTTTAAAGATAACCCGGTATAACAAAAATTTTGTAAAATAAATTAGATGGGAGTTATGAGAAAATTTAATTGTTATACAGAGAGCATAATCAGATTTGACAAGCCAGCTTTAACAAGCTTTTTGTTCTCCAGATGATATCTGTACTAAGCCATATTCTATTTAAGTGAACTATTGCAGGTCCTGCTAGCTGTATCCTTAAAAAACTGCAATTTCAATGATATTCGAGTTGTGAATCAATGCTCCAAGATAAAATATTTCATTAACAACCAAGCACCGAGGTTAAAATCAAAGTCATTCGGTATAAAAATTTATATGGGTTATGTCCGATCAAAAAAAAAATATCCATGTCAGACATACTTAATACTGTTGTAATATTTTTAATAATTGTTTACAATAATTTTATTAAACGCAAATTCTTCTCGCAACAGTGAATATAGCTTCATGAGAAAGAATTTACTTTTATTACTGAATGCCATTACAAGTAACCTGAACTTGAAAAGTCAGGTTTATTATAATATTCTACGTCAACCGTGAATTGTGCCTTAATTTTTAATTTTATTTTTAATTTACAATGTATAACATTCAATTTTTTCATTCACTTTGCCTCAGTTTCAATTATTTTTAACTGCGTATAAAATCTTATGAATGATATAAAGAAAGATATTTTTTTATATGGATATAGGACCAAAAATAATTTGGCCACGTCATTCGAACACCAGGGTAGGGGGCGAGGGGGTACAATTACAGCCATTAAATCTGCCAGATTTTGACTTTTTTCCAATTTTTGGTAAATTGCTCTTTTACGTTAATTCATTCAATTTTCAGGACAAGGGCCGTTTGGTACACTGATGGATCAAAAACGGCCGACGGAGTAAGCGCAGGTATATTTGGTATACAGGGTGGGGATAAATTAAGGAAACAATTCAATATCTCGAAAATTGAAAAAGCAACCTTAAAACCCTCGGACACGTCGATTTAATTTTACTTTTGCGCAGACTGTAAAATTATTTTGAATTATACATGACCACTCACAAAAGCTCTACAACTGTCAACTTTGGTTTTTTTAATGGAACACCCTAGTTTTTTTGGCTGTTTTGGATTTTACGCACAATTCTAGCCAAATTTCGTATAACATAACATATGACTAAAATTGACAGTTTTCGAGATATTTAAATTATAAGACATAATAACCTTTGCCATATCGCCTTAATAATTTGATTATAAACACATACCTTTAAGCAGTAATTAGGAGGTATCATTTCATTTCATCTATAAATATCTCGAAAACTGTCAATTTTAGTCATATGTTATGTTATACGAAATTTGGCTAGAATTGTGCGTAAAATCCAAAACAGCCAAAAAAACTAGGGTGTTCCATTAAAAAAACCAAAGTTGACAGTTGTAGAGCTTTTGTGAGTGGTCCTGTATAATTCAAAATAATTTTACAGTCTGCGCAAAAGTAAAATTAAATCGACGTGTCCGAGGGTTTTAAGGTTGCTTTTTCAATTTTCGAGATATTGAATTGTTTCCTTAATTTATCCCCACCCTGTATAAATACCCAGAAAGGAAATCAGAATTCCTCTGGCAAGCTACGCCACAGTATAACAAGCGGATTTACGCGCTATACAAGCATGTGTACAAAAAAATATCGAAAAGGGCTACCACGACCAGAAGATATACCTTCTGTTAGACAGTCAAGCTGCCTTCAAGGCCCTAAACTCCAACCGACTCAAATCGAGGATCACAATGAAGTGCCTAAACAATCTGAAAGACCTAGCAGCAAGTAACAACAGGGTAGAACTCCTATGGGTTTCTGGTCACTCGGGAATAGTGAGCAACGAAAAAACCGATAAACTAGCTAGAGCCGAATCAGGGGCCCTGAACCCGCCCTTGGCATATCAAAACAGGCAACCACCAAAGCAACATCAGACAGGTGGGCGCAACAACAACACCTATACCGATGGAACAGGATACCTGGTCAAACCCAAGCGAGGGTTACAATTGGGGAACCCTCCAATCAACTGAAATGTTGCTTCTAACGCGCACCCAGCTAAAACAAGTGGTTGGCCTACTAACAGGCCACTGCCAATTAAGAAAACACCTACGTCAAATAGGAATTTACAACGGTCCCATTGAATGCAGACTTTGCGGCGAAGAAGACGAAACCGCCTCACATATCATATGAAGCACTGACCCGAAGAAGGAATCCAATGTGGGGATAACCTCCCGCATGAAAAACTTGGTACTGGTAGGAATTTATTGGACCTTATAAAAGGAACAAATCTTTTCTAGCAAGACAGGGGAGCACAATAACCCACTAGGCTGCAGTGCAGAAAGCTTGGACCGAACACCCGATCCCCGCCTTAAACCAACCAACCAACCCTTCGTCGAGCTGTTCTCACAGATCCCGGGAAATTTATCTTCATTTTAGCTCTTACAATGGATTTAAAAAGTTGGTCCCATAATACGTTTACTAAATTATTATCCTGTTCTTCACTGGATTTTTTGGGATGACCACTACCAGGTCTTCTTTCCAAGGAATGCGTTCCTAGCCACTTTATTTTAATAAAATTAACCGTGCTCTTTGGAATGTTAAGCCTTTCTAAAACATTCCTTGTAAACCAACCTTCCTGCTCAAGATTATTAAAACTTTCTGTTGGATCGTTAAGTTTTGTCGTTAGTCATTAAGTTTGGCAAATCCATTGTGGACTGTTTGAACAATTATTATTTCTATTAGATTACTTTTCAGACTTTGTTATTATATAATTTTTTTTTATTATAATTTTAAAATTTTTTGAGAATATTGATCACATTGTTAAGCTGCAATTTTCATGACGTAGGTTCGATAAAGACCGTGATTTTGCGTTGGCTCAAAAAATTCAAACAGAAAATTTTATTTTTGTTCTTTTATACACTACAATTGTAGGATTTTAAAGAAATATTAATCTCTAAACACCATTTCTTAACTCTAGTT
The DNA here is from genome assembly GCA_935413205.1 of Polydrusus cervinus. Taxonomy (NCBI): domain Eukaryota; kingdom Metazoa; phylum Arthropoda; class Insecta; order Coleoptera; family Curculionidae; genus Polydrusus; species Polydrusus cervinus. The sequence continues at coordinate 25,974,643 of OW284515.1, forward strand.
ATCCCAAATGCACGTTTTTGCAATAAAACTTATGGAGTTTATATATTAATCCCAGATCGTTCTGCAATTTCGCTTTAAACACTAGCGGCATTGTGTAGAAGTGCACCGTCATCTGCAATGTAAATGAACGCATATAACGAACCCACGACGAGGCTAATTAACAAGACCTCACCCTGGATAACACACTTATGTTCAGTATTCAGGGGCGTGCGGTCTATGAAAGCAAAGGAGGTAATGCTTTCCCTGAAATATTAATACGCTGAAAAATTATTTAGTAGTACACGATACTATAGCAATAATATATTAATTAATTTTATAAACAGCCGCTGACCTTCATCTGTGATTTCTAATAGAGGCCTTAAAAAGCCTATGATCAAACTAGTAATGGCTTTTTAGCTTTCAATTCGGACGGGTTCCTTCAAAATACTTATTAGCTGGAATCGTTTCCACCGAGTAGGTTAGGTTAGAGTAACGAACCTTTGGCACCGTCCAAACAGTCTTACGTAGTCCTATGAGGTTGTTGATACCACACGGGTTCTGGAGAACTTACTTTCCATAAGATCTAGGATGGTTAGCGCCACCTACATATCTTGGAAATCTATTGAAACCAACCACTACTATTGATAAGCTTGGTGAATCGATCAAGTTGTAAGTTGCTTAGTTCCTTCAGTCCATTGAAGAATAGTTTACCTAAGGTAATGAACTTCTTGCAAGGCCAGGACATTCACACAAGAAATCTTGAACACTTTCTTCTTCTTCTTTTCATTTCTGCAACTTTTGCAGAAATAGTTAGCATACGTTCTGCGTATCTGCCGTAAAAAGTTGTTTGCTTATACGATCTACTTCCTCTTTGATCAATACTATTGATCAAGTCACCGTATTTTCTGCTAAATCGTCTGTCATTCTTGCACCATCCATGGTAGGCACATCGGCAGCTTCATTGCCATCTTTTTGGAATGACCAGAAACACAGCACAGAGTAACCCGATGTTGATAAACGTTGCTGGAACGATTGCCTTAGTCGCCACGATGCAAATTGATCCACAAAGTATATACTGCCAACCAGAACAAAATAAAAAAGGACAGGAATAAGTCTCATTCGACCGGTTAAAATTGTGTGAACTATTGTTAACAATTTCTACTACACAGAACGTTGTATAAATAATTTTGGAAGGAATTCAACATAACACGTGTTTAATTAAAGTGTAGCCTAGTTCATATAGGGTAACTTGTAAAAATTGCTGCCCTTTTACTGCACGCCCCTGTCAGTACTATATAGACGCATACGCACCCATTTAAGTCTCGTTATAACAGTAGTAAACTGATTTTATAGTAAGTAAGTGGGCTTAAATATCATTTTAAAATGCTAAATAGCAACATTAATTCTGGTCTAGTTGACGCAAACTTATATGGTGATATTGACTGGTTAATTGATTTATTTTCCTTAAGAAGTGTAATACATAATACAACTTTAATTTGAATAAAAATCAATAATTATATTGAATTTGAGGGAGATCAAAGATACGATTACAGTGACGAAGCCAGAAAATCCACCCCAGAAGCAAAATATTTTCCAAACAATTGAATTTATAACAAACACACCTGGTTTAGATCAAATTTTAGTTCAAATAAAGAAATATTTATACTACAATATGACTCGATATAGGCAATCCGTATTATTTTATACATAAATTAATAAATTAACACATTCATGCTACCTGGACATATTATGAATCACGGCAAAAGAGTTAGGAATTTATTTCACTGTCGTGCCATTGAACTTAACCGTTCAGCTTCAGGTGACAGAGAGAGATTCTTTATTTTTCTTTGTTGTGTAAATGACAATAAATCTATCAATTTATAAAAACCCTTATAAACCTAACACAATCCCGATAATCGAAATCGGCCTGCGAGTTTTTTTACTCATAAATTCGCTTTAGTTTCCTTACAAAGAAAAGTATCGAAATCACGATGTTTTCAGATATTCGCGGCCTTTAAACGGACGGTTTTAAACGCGCGAATTTAGACCCGCAAGTTCATTCCCACGCGTAAACGTTTGTCTTTATTTGTGCTATAAAGGCAGAGTTTTGAACGCGCGATTTTATAAAAGCAATCGCGTCCATTTTCCCACGCGTAAGACTTTTATTTTATTAATTTTAAAAATTCCACGTAAACTTTTGAGTGCGCGATTTTAAACACTCTTAACCGAACGCAAGAGTGCGTTAGTCAAATAGTACAATTTTAATACCACACAGTCTTACGCGTGCGAATAACTGCGCCAGTGCCCCCCCCCCGAAATAAATAATTTTCTGATAAAAAGATATATTTACGCCTAAAAGCCTAAAAAATTAAAACTTGGCTTAATGTCCCTTTTTTGGCGCAAACAGCTTAAAAGTTGTCAGTTAAATTATATTTTTTTAGACCAAATGTATATGCACCCTTTGTTTAATAAAAATATGCTTTATGTTTACCATTTGGATTTATTATTCTCATAACACCTCCCGAACTTTTTCCTGGGTGCACCCCTGAACTGCGCAATCTATCGCGAAAAAAATCGCGAGTTCCTGTCACGCGGTTAAGAGTCTACGTGTAAAGACCGCTATTATCATATCGACATTTAGGGTCACTAGATCAGAATGAGCATGTTTTCATTTCCGTCTGTCTGTATTTTTTTTTTTAGGATAAAACACCTGCACTGTAGGAAAAATCCTTTAAGGCGCTCTGGGAGCGGTGCGAGTGCGAAAAAAGCGATTAACGTTGGTCTTGAAACGTTGAAGATTGTATTCATTGGGAAACACGACCTCAGGAAGAACATTCCACAAAGATGACGTTCTCCAGATGAAAGAATTCTTGAACAATGAAGGTCGAGGAGTACTAAGCTGAACAACATATGGATGAGCGGCAGTGGTTCGCCATGTATTTCTGTTTTGCATTGCTCTAGGTGGAATCAAGTGGGCAATGTCAGTCGAACACCTGCCATGGAAATATCTGTAAAAGAGAGCCAAATCACCAACTGTCTTCGATGCTCCAGGCTATCGAGGGTCTTGGTCAGCTCGGGGTCGCCGATCAGACGAACGGCTCTCCTTTGAATGGAATCCAGTAGCCGAAGGGTGTGCTTGGGTGCAGAGCTCCAGACATGAGAGCAATATTCTAATGATGTATGATGGCTTAACCGCTTAAAAACTACTGAACGGGAAAGGACGACATTTTTTGTGGATTTTTACTTATGCTCAAACCCGAAAATTTCCTAGATCCCCTACGAATGTGGCCGATCTTACATTGGTGAGACACTATGGCCACATTCGATAAAAAGAGAACCGCAGAGCTATTGAGACAGTGGGAAAGGCGTGAGAAATATAACTGCGGTTGTTACCGGACATTGCCTCTTCGGCAGACATGTCGAAAGTATGCAAATACCCACTAACAACTTCTGCCGAAGTTGCAGAGATGAGGAAGAAAGTATTCAACATTTTCTGTGTGAATGCCCTAGCAAGAAGAAGGTTCACTGCTCTGGGTGAACCATTTTTCGATAGCCTGAAGGAACTAAGCAACTTACAACTTGGACAACTGAGCAGGTTTCTGAATAGTAGTGGCTGGTTTGAATAGGTAAGTTGTTAAAATCCTTCTGCGGTGTACTCCGCACCAAGCATCAGAGATCTGATTAAGGTGGGTTCTACGAAACACGTGTGGTATCACAACGGACCTAATAGGACTACGTGAGACTGTTTGGTCAGAACCAAAGGTCTGCCATTCTTACCTAACCTAACCCAACCTATGGCCATTCGAAACAAGGATCAAGGAACACAGAAACAACACGCTTAAAGGAGAGCCCGAAAAATCAGGTGCGGATTAGCGGGTTATGGCTTTGTTCTGCTATGTTGAAGTAATTGTTGCTGGTGTTCGTGATGTAGTCTTGGTCTCTGTGTAATGTAGTATTACATACGAACCATGGTGCGTTAGTTATTATTCGTAGCAATTTGTTCTGATATGTTTGTATTTTCCTTTTCCCCGTCATGCAGAGTGTTGACCATGATGGGGCGGCATACAGTAGTGCTGGTCTTATGCATAGTTTGTAGATGGTAACTTTGTTGCGGGTGGTTAGCTTGCTATTTCTATGTATTAGTGGATAGTATTGGTGTATGAGCCTGTTTGCTTTGGTTAATGTTTGGGCCAGGTGTTCCTTCCAGATAAGCTTGGAGTCGAAGTGTAAACCCAGATATTTGGCTTTTTTGGACCATGTCAGTTGGAAGTTATGTAATATGATTTGCCTGGGTAGCGGTTTCCTAGATTTGGTGAATATAATGGCCTGTGTTTTTTGTGGATTTAGGGTGATTTTCCATTTGGTCATCCATTTGGCTATTTTGTTTATGTGTTTTTGGAGTCATATCAAGTGGACATATATCATATCAGTGGTGCATAAAGAACCACACTGGAGGAAGTTCAAGGAAACTTCTACCATACACCAGAACCCAGATTGTTTTAGTAAGCCCTCATTAGATATAAGAAATATCTGGAAATCTTTGTTAAGTAGATGTTAACTTAAAATACCGCGCACGACCTGAACGTATGACTGCGCCCATCTCACTCATGCTCCAGTGCATCTAGTTAGTATAAATAGAGCTGTAGTTACTTTACTTATTTAGTATTTACCTGGAGACGACTGGAGATACTTACCAGTTGAAACGTTTTGATTTCAAACAATTAAAGACAATGCAAGTACAAACGCTTCTTTCATTCTAGAAACATCATTGTCTCCATCCTTCAAAACAGATAATCAATACATCCGTTAAATAATGGGCAGAATTAAAAACTACTAAGGACTGTTACATTACCTATGATATGATACCAGTACACATTAAGATTTTAAACGTAATGAGAGTAATTATTATATCATGGGCTTATTATTTTAAAATTATAACAGGAAACGATGTGCGTCTTATCTCACCAGAAAAATAGTTTTAGGTAATAACTGGTAATTTTACTTGAGTCATTGTTTTATCAGGAAATAATAGGTAAATACACGCTACTGCGATTGAACTGAATTTCTGGGCCGGACCGTATATAGAAAATAATTTTGGGTTTGCTGTTTTGGAGGGAGGGGGCGCTACCCGATCTTAAAAAGGACCCCTGACAAAGCTTATGGGAAATGGCTTTCGTCTAATTTTTCTGAATTTTTCGTATTTTGTAGATCTTGACATCCTGATTAAAAGTGTTCAATCCTATGACTCGTTTTTGAGTTATGGCGTTTTAAAATTGGTAACTTCGTACTTTGAGATTTTTCTGCATTGTCTGGAGTTTTCACTTGTTCACTATTTTATTTATCGTTATTAGTGGCAAAGGAGGTGCTTAGGTTTTCTTTTACTTATATAGAAATAAAATATGTACAGGATGTTAAATAATTTGTAGACTTTTTAAATAACTAATAATATTTAAGAATTATGAAAATTAAAAAAAAAAAATGTTTAACGCATTTTTTGAATTTTGAAAACAAACGGCTAGATTTTGTTAATATTTAAGTGTCTTGTAGTACCAAGCTACAGAGGAAAATAAATGGGCATAGATTGATGTAGACTATACTGCCCGATAGTTTATTTCTCAAAAAAATATTATAATTTACCTGAAAACGCAATAAACGATTTGAAGGTCTATGTTAAGTATAATTGATTCTTTAATTTATTATCCAATCTGTAACATTTCTTTTACAATAATTATTATTTAACACATTCTAATCTTAGATATACAGGGTGATTTAGTTATAATACACAAGTGAAAACTTTTAAAAATAGGAAAATTAAAAAAGGTTTTTCTATCAAGCGACAAAATATTTTTTGGTAGAATTCTTACCTTGGCATACAAGATGTATTTAAACTACTTTTGGGTTATAATAAATTAACACATTTCAGTAAGTAACAAAAATCATAAGATTCAAACAAAAGGAAGAGAGAAAAAGAGCTGCTGTAAAAATTTGAGAATTTGAAAATATTATGACAGGAAAGCCCCTTAAATTAAAAAAAAATAGTAATATTTACTTTAAGCTCCACCCCGTGCGACGCCACTGGAAAAATATTTTAATGTCACATCCTTAAATAAATATGCCTTGTCGCTAGTAGAATTTCTAATAAATTTCATGTTTTAATATTAAGTGTTTGCTGAGATATGCAAAAAAACACCTTAGCCTTTTCAACGTCTTGTAAAAAACCGAAAATTTTAAAATCGAGACTTCAGTGCTTTTCAAAATTGCACCTGTCGTTAAAAAATCCTATAAATAAAAAAGTTGGGGCAATATTCTCCTCACTACCTACCCAGTGGGACGCCACTGAAAGAAATACACCTAAGCTAAACAAACCGTTTGTTGCGTCTTGTCATGGGTTAAACATGTATCAAATTTTGTTTTGATACCTCAATTAGTTTCTGAGATATTGTGAAAAAACCGCTTATCATAGCTTCCATTCGGGGGGCTCTAGCCCCATAACGAAGCGTTTTTTAAGGTATATTAATAGAGGCTTTTAGTTTTATTTTTGGATGTACTTTAACCCCTTAAAATATTGTCACCTAATTTCGGGACACCCTGTATAATGAATAATAGATTTTGTTCTTAAAGAATAGGTGAAAATTCTCGACTCTTTCTAAAAATAGAATTCACCTTTTGTTATCAAAAATATGACATCACATATTACAATATTTGCTCGTGGCTTTAGACTTTTTAATACATTCTGAGCCTATGACACATACGGAAACACTGTTACTGTTTCTTCATATTTTCTGGCGAACTATGTTAGAAGTATGTCAGCCATTCTCTGACGCATCTCCGTGCTGATTAAGAAAATATGTTTTTTTTTTAACTTAAACAAAGCGTATTGCAGTTCTGCTAATATAACCTCATTTAGTATACAGCTGACTAATGTTTTGAGCATTTTAATTTTTTTATTAAAACTTTCGATTTCCTAACGTCACTGAGAACGACTCTGCTTTAAAAATGTTTGTATTTTATAGGCGTCGTAAGTATAGGTGCGTTAAAAAAGTGCCTCATAAAATATAAGTGACATTTCCACTACAAAGTAACTTGGTCAAATTTGAAACCGTGAATGGAACGTTTGTCTACCATCGAAAACCACTTTATTAAAGATGAGTAAAAAAGTTTTGTTGCACCCGCGTACGCAAATCTCATTGGTCGTTGCTTCAACAAGGCAAAAAGCTGTCCGATAAATTGTCAATAATCATAACAAGTAAACCGGCTCGACCGCCCGAGCAGTAAATACAGTTTCACTTTCGTAACCGACAGACCATGGCCTCTATAAGATTTATACACAGCTTTTACTATTGCCAATTACGATGGGTATCCCATCTGGTCATACAAACTAGAAAAGGTGATAATATTTACTTATAAGGGGCAACAAATGGTAACACATTAAAAAAAAAAACAAACATTTGTTATAAAGTCGAAAAGAGAAGAATTAAATAGGACAAATTGACTAAAAGTTTCCGTCGTCGACTTATGGTGTTATTTATTACGTATAGAGTCATACTAACCTGTAAAATCCATCTATGAATAATAATTGGGGAATTTATTTTAGTGTGTTGCCTGCTTAGTTTTTTTAATATACCTTCTCTGCTTATTAAAAATTGATACCATTTTAATAATTGATGTTGACAGTAAACACATTTAATTAGTCATTAAGTTTCATTGGGGGAATTTAACTTATTTGTTCTACTCTCACATGGATAGTTGCTGCTTTCTTTACACTTTACACTAAAGTGATTGAATAAGTGGGAAATTCCGGTTAACTGAACGGATATGATTTTATATCCATTCTAGTTAGAATATGAAACTGACCAATCACAGTGGACAATTATAAAGAAACCAAATTTACACAAGTTTTTCTGACAGACCTAAAGATTAATTTCCAGTTTTGCACTCATTTCTAGACTATTACTACAAAATGTAACGCACAAAATGGACCTATACCGGGTGTTGCATCGTCGAGCGGGACATAGGACATGTTATTTTAAATGGGGTCAATTATTGGCTTCCCTAATTATTTTAGAGAAAAATTCTATTTAGGTTTATTAAAGAGCACGAAAACCCACATTCAAAAGAATAACTTTAGATATTTTTGATGAGCCCGTATACGGGTTATCGCCGATTTCCCTTTAACTATTTCTCCTTTTTATGGCCCCGTATTTGCGGGCACCAGTCAAGGTAAAAGATGATTGTCAAATAAAGTTGTCATTTTGAAATGTGTGCTTTATTGTTATAAAAACTCGTACATCGAAAATATTAGCCATGAATTACACTTCTGAAGAAAAAATATTGATGATTAAATGGTATTATCAAGGAAATAGTTATCAAAATGTGTCAGACATGTTTGCTGCTCTGTATCCGAATAGACCGATACCTGCAAAATCTACAGTCGAAAGGACTATCAAGAAATTTGAGACAAAAGGTACTGTAATAAATAACTGAATTTGTGAAGAAAGGCAAGAACAAAGAAGGGATGCAAGAAATGATAGGAATTTGATAATTACCTTTATTGACTATTGACTAAAAGTAATTATCAAATTCCTGATGATGTAAAGATGACATCAAAACGTCTAAAAATTATTAAGTGCGATACATGGTTGAATTGAGGGCTCAAAGAGATTTCAAAAAATAAAATAAAAATACAGGTCCGTTTTTAAAAAATTAAAGTTGATAACAGTTCTACAAAAATGAAACGGTGTACCGAAATTCTAAAAACACGGTCGTATAAATCTAAAAAAGTTGCCTTAACAATGTTGTATTTGTTTTTCTGTAGCGGTTAGAATAAGACATATAAATTTGAAAAACACAAACTTAAAATTTTAGTTTTTTCGAATATTTCAAAAAAATAAAAAATAAAGCTCGAATTTTTTTACGGTATTACTGGGCATTCTGCAACTTTGCCACCATTTGACCCATGCTGCATCTCTTATAGTTACCGATATATACCCATGCGAATTGAGCACGCCCTATACATTAATCCATTTAATCAAATCCAACAAACTTTCCGCCACATCAAAAACTGCAAAACGAAATAATTTAATTGTTGCTTTATAAAGAGAACTTTGTAGATAGTCAGGGAGGGGTGTAATTAGAGATCGCTTGTATAGATAGTTGGTATAAATATTTAAATTTTAAACTAGGTCAACGAATATGCAACAGATTATATTATGTTAATTACAATATGGGCTTATTCAAACAAACCTATAATATGATTTAAAAATAAACCATTTTTTGCCTTCCGCTGTTATTGATTCCTAATTGGGATATGCTATTTACTATCGTTCAAGTGGATCCTACCGCGCTAAAATTTTCCGAGTTAAATTGCGATCTTCTGAGCCCGATTACAAAAAAACTAAGGTTATTATTGAGTTTTTTTTATCACCAAGGAAAATATGGGTATGGGAATGGTATTTTCATGCAGAAAAAACCGGAAGAAAAAGATATAAGCCAATGAAAACCCTAAATATAATTACTAAAGTAACGTATGGAACAACAAAACAGGAGAAACTATTCCTGGAGCAATAATCTGGTAACAAAGACGGTACCGAAGCTGGGATACACGGAGTAAGACCGCAGGAAAACTTATTTTTCCCGCTGGGGAAATTCTTCCACAGTGTTCCGAGCAGAAATCTACGCCATATTACAGTGTGCGTATGAAAACAATAAGAGAGTTTACCTCAATAAGCGGATCCATATATACTCTGACAGTCAAGCACACTTCCTTAGATCATTAATACAGTGGCGGCTCGCGGTCATAAAAAATGGTGAAGAGCTAGTACGGGTACTTAAATAAACATGACTAAAAGCCCGTGTAAAAAAAGGTCTTTCTTATCCTCATCTGTCCAACGACTAAATGAAGTTTCCAACAAATTACAAACTATGTCAATAATTGGGTTAATTTTTAAAACACACAACTAAATAGGTACGTACACTACTGAGTTAACTGAAAAATACAAACAAAACTTTACACAGTAAATCAAGTAAGAATGATATCTATAACCGTTTCGCGAAGCCTCAAAATAAATACCCTAAGTCGCGAACCAATGCTGAAACAATGGTGCATACGACTGATCTATTTTTAAAATGCCCTTCATCACAAATTGTTACATGTTGTTTGCATGACTGAAGTCACGTAACCATAGCAGCGGTGAATATCAAAATCATGTTGGGTCTTTACTTGCTTTGAGCTAACGGACACGGTCGCTGGGGCGCGCCAAAATGCACGAGTGTTATAATTATTGTCCATCGGAGTTAGCCGTGGCCCTAGCATAGCTACATTCTGATTAAATTATTATTATTAATTCGAAAATAATTATTTTTTAAGGGTTAAAATGGTAGCTGTATTGGTACAATAATATTTAACATTGTCGAAAAACTTTCCTCCTGATTTTATTTTTTTTGGTGAAAAGCCCCTTCACCTACTTCACCTGACGAGCCGCCACTGCATTAATATGCAACAAGGTAACCTCAAGAGTGGTATGGGAATGTCAAGGGGAATTGGATGCCCTGGCAAAAGTAAACAAAGTAGTACTGCAGTGGGCACCAGGACACGAAGGTATTACAGGGAAAGAAAAAGCCAATGAACTCGCGAAAAGAGGCTCAGAAAATACATTCACTGGTCCAGGACTCGGGGTACCAAGGTGCACGGTGCGAGATGCCATTAAGCGATAGATCAAGGGTGAACACAAAATCCACTGGAACAACAGACAGGGATTACATCATAGTAAATGCTTCATTGGGAATCCAGACCCGAGACTAACGAAACAGCTGCTTCAAATGAACAGGAATCAGTTGAGTGAGAAGTATTACAGGAATTCTGACAGGACACATGGCTGTCAAGACACACAGAATGCAACTGTACAATGGAGACCTTAACTGCAGATTGTGCGGCAAGCTAGGAAAACAGTACAGAACATAGTTTGCCATTGCGAGTCACTAGATCGGAAGAGGCGACGAATACTCGGGCAACCAAAACTGGAACCAGAGGACATCCTGACCCTCTCCCCAGTTGACCCGCACAAACTGGTGCAAGGGACTGGGATCACCAAGTGGGTGTGAAGAATTAAACAGGGTGAGCACAGTGGGCCAAATCTAGCCTAAGTGCATCCGGCGTATGGACGGGCCCTCGAAAAAAAATTACTAAATTAGTAGAAGTTTAGTGTTAGTTATTACACGGCTCGAAATAACGGATAGCGTCGCACCCTAGTGGATACTTCGGCGCGATGTATTTCTGAACCTGCGAATTGCAGAGACGCGTAGTGAACCGCAAAATGTTGTTCCCTACACTAGATGTGTGTTTATGTCCGGTGGCTTTGTCTGCTGCATTGGAGTTGATACCTACAGATGGCGATACTGTGTTTCCATCACTTATGGGTTTTGGCTTTCTGATGAGTCCTAATAAGGACGAAACAGCTGACGTCCCTGTGTACTTTACTGCAAAAGATAGATGCACCTTTGTCCGACACTGGAATTTAAATTTTAAAAAATTCTTTCACAAAGAATTTAGAAATATTGGTTGTATGCTCTTAAATGTATTGAACTTTTTCAAAATTTTATAGAGAAGCCCAACTTTGCATTTTACATTCTATAGGAATTATTTTATTAATTATATTGTTTGAACAAATATGACAAACGAAAAAATGCAAAAAAACAATCGGTAAATTAAACATTTTTAGAGGCAGTTTATTGTTTGTTAGTCGTATAATTAGCACGCTTCAAATTCGATATTGCTGCCTTAAAATTCACGAATGTAGTATGTTAATGCATTTAATTCGATAATCAGATTTGGTACCAACAGCAGACAGCTAAATTGATATTAATTGCTCTGTTGTTGAGGGTTCAATTATTAGAGCATTGTTTAAAATTTTCTTGAATTGTGAATGTTCCCCAATAATGTAATTTTAAAATAACTCATTTATAGTGAAGGTGAATGAAGAAAATAACGTCCTTGCAATGCATGCCGATAATAAATGGTTGCACATTGTATTCATTAAGACGTCTACTGTCTACAATACATTCAAAACAGATCAGGTTAGATCATATACAGGGTGATTCCTAAGTTGATACTTCTTTTTTAGCCGTGTATAGAAGGCATTAAAATAAACATTTAAAAAAAAAATAAAAAATAGGCGAGATACAGAAGTAAAAAATCTAAGTGCGGGCCTGGTCATCAAAACGTAGCCCGCTATACTTTATGTTGTTTTTCTTATCTGTAATTAGTCATGCAATTTACGGGTCAAGTCGGTGGTGAGTTATTATAGTACTTTTTTTTGGGGTTTTTTGAAAAAAGGTATTTGAAAATGTTGTTCATTTTAATGCCTTCTTTTCTGTTCTGCTTTTAAATGCGTCGGCGCATATGATCAGTACAAACAAGACCAACTATTTCAGTGTGTTAGGAGTCTTAACGCACAACATTAAGCTGAGATTTATACCAAGCGGTGACATAAATTGATTATGTGAATGCATTAACAGTTACTTACAGGTCTTGAATCACATAAATAAATGCATACTGCATACCTTTCGTGATTTTTATGCGTACAAAAACCTAGTTATAGTTTAAAACGAAAACGATTCGTTGGGAATTTAGCAAGAATGTGAATTATTTTACTTGACTAACTTTTCAATTTATCAGTTTATCACCTTATTGGTAAAAAAATGTGAGAAGAATTTTTTACTAAAATTCCAATTCTCGTCAAAAACACAATTTACTTCTGCATTCCTAAGTAGTTAGTTTCTGAAAAATAATCGTCTAGTTTCACAATGCTTGTTGATTTGCCGATTGCATCAATTTAGTAACTTAATGAACTTCTACCAATTATCTTTAACTTAACATTTTCTTTATAAAAAAAATGTTTCAATTAATTTAGGCTATCCAGAGAATTTTAATTTAAATATTCCAAAAACTTTCCCTCTCTTTTCTGGCAAACATCAATCATTACTTTACATTTTCTCAATAACTTTCCTAAAGTTTCATTCATTATTCTGTAGGAGGTACTGACGTAGGGTTGCCACCTTCCTTATACCAACGATTCCGGGAGTCTAATGACCAAAAAAAACAGTTGAATGTAAATACGTTTATTTACATACAAAAAATCCATCAAAGGTAACATAAATAAAAGATCCTTTGGCATATTAATTAACAAAATTTCAGAAAATATAAAAAATATAATCAAAGAATACAAAAATGCCTCCTCCGCTCGCGGTGTTCGCGAATTAAAAAAGGAACGAAAACTCTTGCATGGAGCTTCTATTTGTTGAAAAATTGACGATGGAAGGTTTGTATGAAAGGTGCAGCGTTTTGTAAACTGAATTTCCGGGAGAAATTATATGAAACCCGGGAGACCGACGCTTTTTAAGGCCCGATTCCAGGAAACTCCCGGTAAACCGGGAAAAGTGGCATCTATACTATTATACTGGGTCTCCCAAAAGTCCCGCATAAAATTAATATCAATTAAAGGAAAAAGATCTAGGAAAATGCTCGGACCCGTAAATTTTTATTTTTAATTGTGCATTTTTTGACATAAAAAAATATTATACAGGGTGTAATAGAACTGTCTTCACGTCTTTGACAATTTTTTTATTAGAACACCCTATATATTGTATTATTTTTTGATTTCCCACAAAATTCTATGTTTATGTTGTAAATGTCATATATTTAAATTCAATAGTTTTTGAGATATTGACGTTTAAAATATAATATTTTTAGATTTTGACAGGCTGTAACATTGGAACGGTTCATCTAAGAGAAAAATGGTTTTCACCTCCCTATCTTAGTTATTTATTCTCTATCCAAAGAAACCAACCTCTGATTTACCATGTTAAACCGTTAAAACCGGTTTCTCCTAGATATTTTTCCTTTAATTGATATTAATTTTATGATGGACTTTTGGGAGACCCAGTATTTATATATTACTATATTTTAATCAATAATGCAACCTGCTGAATGTGTATAGAAAATTAATTCCCTATATCATTATTATTGAGTTGGATTTATCATAATTTCTAACATGATCATTTGGCCCTCGATTTGGCCGAACTTTAGATCCAAATAGGCATCATATCCACTCTTGTTCTACAAACTACTATTATACGTGATACTGTATTATAATATAGATTTTGTTATAATAGTATGTTACATTATAAATGTTTATTAATGAATTGGATGACGAAAGTAATCATTCAGAATTTACACTGTTCAGTAAATAAACCATAAAATAACATAAACAATATTAAACAAAATAGTTTAGACTTCTTACTAACAGTTACAACGTATTTGTCAGAAAAGATTGCTTATTGTACTTTGGAAAAATTGAAATATTGTAGTTGTGGTTATGTGGTGTTTTTTAACATCCGGTCTATTTTAAGAACATCCTACCAATATTTCTAAATTATGCTCCAAGGTTAGCAGATCCATGCGAAATTATATCTATATACAGGGTGTCCAGATAAGGATGTACTCTACAGCGTAAAGCATATAACCAGAGATGGTTAAATTAGAAAAAAGTTGTGCCCTAGTAAATTCTGCAACATTGTCTTTTCAAATTTACATAACTCCGAATTCTTCCGAAGATATTTACGCAAAACCGAATTTTGGCGTTTTGGTTTTTATTTTATTCCGACTCTAAGGAAAATTATGACTACCAACGAGAAGTAAATATTTTAGTAATTTGTTAGCTTTTCTCAATGGTAAAAGAAAAATCAAGGCTGCTCTTTATCTTGTTGGTAGTAATGTCTGTTTGCTTTGTTTGTAGTGCTCTCATTGGATCCTGGTTGTATTCCAAATTTACCAGCAAGAGAAAGATCAGTGACTTTTTTTCAAAAGTCACCTTAAAAAGCAGGTACTGGTAATTTAAGTAAATATTAACAAAAAATCTGGTGATTTTTTATTTAATCTAGCAACTTTTTGGTCTAATTTCTAGTGACTTTTATTTTTAAACCTGGCACCTTTGAGCTAAGTGTGCCATACAAAAGCCTATTTTAATTTTCATATTTATTTTTTCAACCCATAATTTATAAAATTAAATATTGGATTTAGGCGACAATAAATATGGAACAGATAAACAAATGACATTTTCCACAAAACCACAATAATCACAGAAACTTACGTAACAATTTAGCGTGCCATAGTATTAACCGCCAGTTTTTGCCAACCAATAAAACCCCACAAAACTGGCTCAATGATATTACAACTATTTTTATGACATTATTATAATAATAATTGATGGAACCGCGGCAGTGGCTCAGAGGTGAGTTACTAGCATTCGACCGTGGCGACCCGGGTTCGATTCCCGGAGTGGGCATATTTACAATAAAAAAGTATGTCCGAAACTCAGTGGATTTAAGAATGCAGGGAAGAGTGTAAAAGGTATCATCTCCCAACCCACCCCATTCACGCCGGTAACCAGGCCGGATGAGATCGGACATCTCGTGGGGTGCGGAAGAAGATACACACTCCCCAATCGGTAGGTCATGCAATGGAAATAAACCGAGGGTTGATAGCCCTTGGGGGGTGTCGCATGACCGAGGATCGTGGTTCGGAACCCACGTTAAGCTGTAGGTCCCCTCGGGAATGGCCCTGGCAGCGAACGAAGAGGAAAAAAGGTGCTAATTGACTGATTAATAAATATTTATATTTTTAGTAAAATAAGATGCTACACCTGATTTTCAACTTCTGACCAACTGACAAAAAAATTAGCCAGTTATAGTCTATTTCAGAAAGGTGTAGAGTAATAAAACGGGAAATTCCATCCAGTTCGATTCAATTTCGGTGTCGGCCGTAGGCGCTGGTAAATTTTGTGCATTAAATTATTTATAATAACTAACCAAAGAAAAAAAAAAGATAATTTGATAAAGAAGGAACTATTAGCTATAGCAAATTTACACAAACATCGTTTTATACAATATGCCGGGGAAGATATAGCTGAAAAACATAGTGTAACTGTACTGCGCACACCGCCAACCATGCATCAACTAAATACTTAAGAACTTATAGGGCTCAAGTGAAAGGATTTGTAGTAAGACACAACACGACATTCAAAGTGAAATACGTTAAGCTGCTGTTTAATCAAGCCATTAAGGACGTGACACCAGAGAACTGGCGAAAAGAAGTCCATCATGTCATTAAAGAAGAGGAGAAAATGGAGAATCTTGACCACCTGATCGATCGGACCATCGACCCGGTAATTATAATGTCAAGAGGAGATGACAGTTCCTTAGATGACGAAGAATATTATGATTTTTTATAATTTAATTTCTGTATAATGTATTTTTTGTATTTTTTTTATAATGTAAAAAATAAGTGTACCTAATAATATGTACATAATGCACGCCTTTGTCACACCATTTTCAGTGTTTGTAAATGGATAACAATAGGCAAAACTATAAATTGACCCACACCCGGGTAGTACTACCTGCACTTAATGAAAATAAAGAATTTTGAAATGAAATCAATGCCAAATTATGAAAGTGGCCTAAATATTCGTTGGGTCACTCTGTAGTCCCTTTGCATACCTAATGAGCTTTTATTACTCTACACCTTTCTGAAATAGACTATAGCACCTTCATCTACTTATCCTTTTAATTTTGATAGAACTACCGAGATCGTGGTCACGCGACATGAATGACATGCAGGTTAATTTTAGTCTGTTATGTTGGTATGATTTGACGGAAATATCAGGATCGGACTTAGAATTATGGTATTTTGTAATTTATTTAAACGCGTCTAGAGATGGATCTGGCGAAATGAAAAGGAAAATCTTCTTTTTTACTCATTGTTTTCGGTTAATAAACCGATGTGAGTTAGCGCTGCCCAGCGGGACTCCTGTAATTGTGACGAATGTCTTTACAGGCGATTTCCTCTTAACATTTACTTATTTCTATAAGTTTGTTAGAGGTGCTGGTATGCTCAAGAGTGTCTAACAACACAGATGGCGCTCCGTGCCACATCTTACTGGTGTGTCCCACCAAGTGCTGCCTTAAGTAGCTTCGAGATCCCTTTTCTTTTCGTCGGATCCTAGCTCTACTGATGAGTCATGATATGACGAAACGCGTCTAGAGATGGATCTGGCGAAAGGAAAAGAAATTATTTATTTAAATGTTGGATTTATTGCTACCGAGGCCATGGACAATTAAAAAATAAAACAGCCACTATGCCCCCCTATAGAGGTAGAGCTAGAAATATTTTCCAGACCATTTTTTGATCACATTTCTTTATACATTTTCACCGAAAAGTTCTATCTCGTATAGTTTGAGATCCTCCCTTAGTTGATCACCCTGTATAATAAAAGTACGACAGTTGTGCGTCTCACCAGGCCAAAAATAAATATTATAGATGTAAAAATATAGATGATAGAAGAACAGTAGAATATACTTTAAAGATCAATAATCCAATCAGCTTAAGATGTAACATTGAAACAAGCCATTTTATTACAATAGTAATTGATTTAACTACCATTCTATCTATACTCGTGGTAGGTTTAGCCAGCAGCTTATTCAAATGAAAGTCATAAAAAATATAACATATCTTACGATTACACCATGAATTATATTAACGCTTTTGTACGGCCTTGAACTCGCTAATGAATCTATAAAAAAAGTCTAGAAGTTTGGAATCTTTGGTACCAACAAATTTAAATAATGATAATAGATAAATTGTATGATTGTTCCGGTTTGTATTGGTCTTTTTCCAGTAAATTTTGATTTTGGTTGAAGTGTATAAAGGACGAAAATTTTCTGTATTTGTACTTTTTGAAATTTTTAAGCCATCACTGAGAAAAGGGATTTTATCGAATATAGGTACGTCATGAAAACGGCAGCTTGACAATGTTGCCAATGTTCTCTAAAATTTTTATATTATAATATACCAATAATGACAAAGTCTGCAACGTAATCCAATAGAAATAATTGTCCAAAACAAACAAAAACATTGCGTTCTCTTGGCTCGAACCCCGGCTAAGTTTATTAATAAATTTTGACTCTTTAGATCTTGAGAGAGTTGTAGAACTAAAGCCTCCTTATAACTTTATTTTTGAAAAAATATTAAAAACGTGTAGTAGCTTTGATGCTATGAAATTGAGAGTGGGCCATCCTGTATACAGGGTGCTACTAATTCGTTTGAGAACAAGGCGATCTCGAATACGGTAAGAGATACAAAGATGGTTAAATTGAAGCAAAGTTGCGTATTTTGGGGCTTAATACTTTGGTATAAGAAATGTATATACTCCGAATACCCTCGGAGATATCCGAAAAAACTCGAAATTTTTAGTTTTGGTTTTTAATTATTTTCGCCTTTATTTTTGACTTAGGAAAAAACAAAAAACACTCTTGTATAACCGTTCTTTATGTTCTACAGGATGGTGTTATTAGTTTTCAAATTGGACGTTTCGTTCTTTAGATACCAACCTCAAGTCAATTTTTTTAAATACGGACCTGGAATTTTTAAAACAGTTTTAAGGACCTCTAAGCTTTAGAAATTTAATACAATTTGAAGGTTTTTAAAAATGTTTTGTTATCAAATAACACATCATTATGAGTTAAAATTATTCTTTCTTTACTATTACGGCCCTGGCAATTATTTTTAGGATTACTTAAATATTGAAATTACATTACAGAAAGTTATGGTGTTTAGGCCGTTTATTTTTTCAATAAGTTTTTCCGCCACAATACTCTAGGAAGTAAGCAAGTTTTCAGGGCATGAGAAGTAATTCTATTTTTTATTAGTATTTTATTTATTTCAGTAATATAACATCTTTAGTCCTATGGTTTTTGCCTTAGACTTAGACCTATACCGAAATGCTGTAAAACAGAAGAAAAATAATGCTCCCGAGTAAAGAAAGGTAACTGGAGTGTTAGTCTAGTTACTGTGATGCGCTTACAATTTCAAAATTTGTTGGTGTTTATAAGATCTAATGATGCTAGTTTCAGGCGAAATATGTAACAAAAACCAATAGGCAAAAAAATATTTGAGGTCGAGTCTTTTTTCTTACAAAATATCAAATATCAGAACTCTTTGAGTAAAAATGGAAGGATTTTTCAAATCAAAATATTTTTTTTGTTTTGCCCTGAAAGTTCAGGACCGTAATGAAATTAAAAAGATAATTTCAAAAATGTGTTGTTAGATGACAAAACGTTAAAATTTCAAAAACTTTTACATTGTATAATTTCTTCAGCTAAGAAGTCCCTAAAACTGTATTTAAAATTCCAGGACCGTATTTAAAAAAACTAACTTTAGGTTGGTATCTAAAGCATGAAACGTCGGATTTGAAAACTAATAACGCCATTTTGTAGAACGTAAAAAACGGCTATTAATAGGTTTTTTGTTTTTTTCCGAAATAAAAAATGAAGGCGGAAAAAATTAAATACCAAAAATAGAAATTTCGATTTTTTTTATTCCCAAAATACGCAACTTTGTCTCAATTTAACCATGTTCGTATATCTTACCGTTTTCGAGATCCCCTTGTACCGGGTGTCCCACTAAGAATGGCTCTCTGCCGTATCTCGGAAACTACTGGGCATAGAAACTCCGGAAAAAAAAATTATATTTAAAGTGGTCATGAGAAAATCCTGGTAATAATTTTTAAGTTCCGCATTTTGCCGCAAGAGGGGTAATTGAAAAGTAAATTTTAAAAGTTTACATATCTCCGAAAATCCCACATTAAGGTATATCTTTGATAACACCATTGAAAGGCTTGGACAATTATGCATCATTTTGGTCTTATGCTCATTGGCGTACCGACTTTAATAAAAGGGGGGGGAAGCGGTTGAATGTGTAATCAGTTAAATCGCTGTAACTTATAAACGACTTATCCGATTTTAGCAAACTAAAGACTGTTTGGAAGGGAAATGTATGCACTTTCACCAATCGTCTTAGTGGGACACCCGGTACGCACACGAATTTGTAGCACCCTGTATAGATTTAATTTCGCATGGAGCTGGTGACCTTGGAGAAGAATTTAAAACTATTAGTCGAATGCTCTTTAGTCAGTTATATTAACTGTGCGGTATGGTTATCTCCTTTTTGGACCAAGAATGGACATCCCGCCTTCTTTTCCTATACCCTTTAGTTATTAAAGACGGGCGCTAGCTGGCGCACCTATTGTATAATTAGTTATAGGCTTGTTTAACGGCATCGTTAAAAATGACGCGGCAAAAGGGTTTCCCGGAACGTCAATAAACTTCCAATAGGTCTAGACGTAAAAGTCAATTATTTGCCGACTTCGCAGAAAAAAATGCGGGGAGAAATCAGCAAAATGTAAAGAATAGGAAAACAAACCTAAACAAAGAAAATATGGAAAAACTTTAAACTACATGTTCCATTAATGAGACATTTTTACATATCTCAAAATCCTCACATCCTTAGTGCTTACAAGGAGACACATATCTTTTTCTACAAATCTTATAATTTTGTCTGTTTTATCCGGTTTTAAGTGCTCATGTTCATTTTCACTATTAAAAAAAAAATTACCAGTTATTTTTTTATTTCTGTTGCGTATAATAAAAGTTTTAAAGTCGATTGGGGTCTGTCCCGTTGTAAATATCAAAAAACAGGAGAAAAATCGAAGTAAGAAGTTATTTACATTGCAAAAAAACAAAAAGGGCAAGTACAAACTTTCATTTTGATACAGCATTAGGTATAAACATTTTATAAAAATTGTTGAATGCATGGGATAAATGTTTTGATTCAAATAGATCGATCGGACCGTCGACCCGTTATTAATAACGTCAAGAGGAGATGACAGCCCCTCAGAGGACGAAGAATATTATGAATAAGTATTATACCTAATACTAATGCACGCCTTTGTCACACCATTTTCAGTATTTGTGAATGGATAATAATAGGCAAAACCCATAAATTGACCCAAACCCGGGTGGTACTACCTGCACTTAATGAAAATAAAGAATTTTGCAATAAAATCAATGCCAAATTATGAAAGTAGCCTAAATATTCGTTGGGTCTCTGTAGTCACTTTGCACACCTAATAAGCTTTTATTATTCTATACCTTTCTGAAATATACTATAGATTTGTGGCCTACCGTGTCTTGTTTTTTTTATTCTATGATTTCACGTTTTGCCTAAGGGTTTTGGCTTTCTGATAAGTCCTAATAAGAACGAAACAGTTGTCATTGTCTACCTATGCTTCTGGGAACCCATTATTTTGACGTCCCTGTGTACTTTAATACAAAAGACAGTTGCATCACTTTGTAAACAATACTGTTATATTTGTGACGGATACTTTACTATGCATACATACAGGCCCGACAGGAGGGGGGGGGGGGCAAATTTCCCGGGCCCACGTCTCTTTTAAGGGCCCAGGCTCGAGCTGCGCAGTTAAAAAATATAATAAATTGTGTAAAAATTTCTGTTGATAAAAAATTATTTTGCAAACGTTACATGTGTAAATTATTATATTTTAAAATAAAAACGTTGCTAATTATTGGTATCTTAAAGCTTAAACGATCGATGTGGAAGTTAAAAATATTTCTAGCCTGATGGACGATTTAAGTTTAATTAGAAATAACTGGCAGTCCATAAACAATGAATGCAAATTAGTTGCTGAAAAGTTAGGTTTAACGGGGACTTGTGTGGGTGACATTTTGCCAACCAACAAAATCCCGCTAATCGATTTTTCGGGCCGTAAAATCTCCGCACTGGCTGATACCTGAAACTATTCGCTGGAAATAATTATATTTGCCGCTGAATATGAAACAGGTTCTTACAAAATTGTTCCGAGAAATTCTGAGAAAATCACGTTTGAAATAGCGGTAAAAAAAATGTCACCAAATAGCCCGTTTTTGCCAACCAACAAAATCCCACTAAACGATATTTCAAAAGCAAATTTCTCTGAAACTACAAAAACAATTTGTTAAAAATCTGTTTCATATTAAGCGACGTGTCCGTATATATATATAGTTATTTAATATATTTTTTTGGTTTTCAATAAAAAAATTTTGGGCCCGGGATGCCACACAGCCTCCGGGCCCGACCTGGCTCTCGACGGGCCTGCATACATATACTTGACCATTTATTAACTTATATCTATGGCCTAGCTAAAAATTTAACATCCTAAAATATAACGTCATCGAAGTCCTCGATCTGAAACCCTTTTCGGCCGGTTCGGTTTGAGAAATTGTTACGAAGGCGCGGGGGCGATAAGGCAACGTCAATGACCCGGCCGTACACATTCGATATGAAAGAAATACAAAGTAGGCTCTGCTCGGAATCAAGGTAGAAGGGCGCTGACGCGACGAGGTTTACAAATAAGAACAACATGATATAATGGGCTCTTTCACTAAATTTCTATTTTGACCTTATAGGATAGAGCAAGAAGAAATAAAATTTTCTAAGGTTTCAGTTTTCAGATCCTTCAATTTTTTACTGAGAAAATAGTTAAACAAAATATGGTCTCTAATAAAACCAAGCGGAACTATTTACCGACGTCACAACAATTCCAAGCAATTGCAGCAGCTGATCGCTCTGTAAAGAACGCACTCCTGCCTGACTGAGGTCTCTAGTCTGGTTTCCTGATTCTAAACTGTCTCTGTCTATTTAAGTTATCGAAACAAAGATAACAATATAATTGGTCGCACGACTGAGAAATAAAAGAATTGCGCGGTTAATAGGATGATGTAAATCTCTTCTCATCGTATGTTTTTAAACTTTTTGCTTTCGCGCAGTGTTTTCAATTGTTTTTAGAAAATGCTTGTAGTACTCTAGGAAGACTTTTATTATTGTGATACCGGGTGATTCCTAAGTTGATACTTATTTTTAGCTGTGTATAGAAGGCATTAAAATAAATACCATTTTCAAATCTTTTATTAAAAAACTCAAAAATAAAATACTTACGTTCATTTATTACACTATGGATCAAATACGGTCCTGCCCAACTTACCCGTTGAATAACATTAAGAAAACTTCTGGGTGTAGGATGAGCCCGCAAGGGAAAGCGTTCTGCGTATAATCTCGAAGCAGCAGCCGCACTTTGACGAAACTCACCGTAAATCAGCACCATATCTACTAGTTGATTGTTTTCAAATTTACCATTTTCAGGTGTCACCAATTTAGAATTAACTTGCTTCAGAAAAACACACCGCAGAAGATTGCCTAATAAATAACTGGAACGTAAATTGCATGACTAATAAAACCAGATAAAGTATAGCAGGCTGCGTTTTGATGACCAGGCCCGCACTTAGAATTTTTACTTCTGTATCCCGATTATTTTTAAGTTTTTTGAAAAAAGGTATTTGAAAATGTTGTTGATTTTAATGCCTTCTATACACAGCTAAAAAAAGAAGTATCAACAAGAATCACCCTGTATATTTTCAATAGATTTTAGTTCAGGATGTTAGTGCTGAATATGATAAAGTAGTGAGATGAAAGAAATAATTTAACAAACTATCTATTTTTGGAATCAGCCAAGAAAGACCAAAATTTACAGGGTGTTCCATTGAAAAAACAACAACCTTCCGCCACAGTTCCTGTTCTGTCCTGGTTGGATGACCCTGTACATATGATGTATGTATAATATGTAAGATTTTCGTAGGTCTGTCTGCAGCGGCGGCGCTAGGGGGGGAGGCGCAGGGGGGGAGGCGCAGGGGGGGAGGCGCAGGGGGCCGATGATGACCTTTTTTTTAGTTAGTTTGGAGTTTTTTTTAGAAGTCATATTTGATTTGACTAGTGCCCACCCTAAAATCATCGAGCCCGCTTGTGCCCACCCATCCAGGCGCCGCCGCCACTGTCTGTTGGTTCGAAAGCTTTAAAACTACTTGATGGAGAATGCCGAAATTTTGTATGTGAATTAGACATTAGCCCTGCTCAAAACCAAGTAGTTTGAGTTTGCTATACCTATACAGGGTGAGTCTCGAGTTGCTTTAAAACATGTTATAAAGCCTTTAGGCACAGTTGTATTTTGTGCCGTGATGTACCTAGTAATTTTAAATAGCGCCAACTTTTATTTCTACAAATTTTTTTCCTCGAATGTTGTCATATTAGGAATTACGGGTTTAAATTTATATTTAAACTTGTGTCAATTTCATAACCCCCTGTATATTGCGAGGAAAGTGTCGGGAAATATAAATAAATATGTATGTCGTTTGGTCAACATATTTGAACAACGTCAAAGTAGGTATCACAACATTTTTGCCGCTTAAAATTTCTTAGGGACGTTGTTAAATATAATAAATAATTTCTCAACACCCTGTATAAAGCTCAACCGCGTTGATACTTTCGAGCGTATAAAGACTCTTAAGGGTACCTTCTATAAATACTCGTATAATACTTATATAACGCCTATTTAAACATTCAGACAATAAATTGGTAATTTAAATAACAAATGACACAAAACACCTGCCTGTATTTTCGAATAAAGTATACAAGTTTGACCTGTGCATGAACATTTACGAATGTTACAAAAAATAAAAAATTAGGAATCAAAAGGTGGCGTTTACGTACTACAATATAACATTTTTAATCATAAATTAACATAGAAGTATATTTAAAATCAGATATGAGATATCTTGTACCAAAACTTGTATCAAAATTAATCATCCTAGTAATTAATAATAATAAATTGCAAGGTCGATTATTTTTACAAGGCCTTATAAGTATTTCGTGTGCATTATATCTATTTTATATTATGGAGGTAAATTATTCTAAATAATGGGTTTTGATTTAACACATAATTAGCTCTTATATTATTCAAGTTCATTTCCGATTATTTATACCATAATACAAAGGTAAGTTAAAAAGTTTAGACGCACTAACAACGCAGTTGCGATCAATACAAATGAAAAGAACTGTCAAAGGAACATCTGACATCTGACCCCCATATTTAATTTGTTACAGGGAGCAAAATTTCCCTAATAAGGTTTTATTTATTTTTTTATATTTCCTTAAAAATTACTAAGTATAATATAATGAAATGGTCTTCTCCTTGAGAGACATGTCAGAGATGCCTGATAATCAGGAAAAAATAAAATTTCTTGGCGTACAACTTGACAACAAACTCAAATTCGACCATCACATTGACTACGTCTGCGAAAAACTAAAAAAAGGAGCCTTTGCATTAAGAGCACTAAGCACTTCCGTATCCACCAGTACATTAAAAACTGCATATTATGCAGTGATACACTCCTTCCTCACTTATGCGATTATTGTGTGGGGTCACTCGTGCCATACTGACAGGGTCTTTGCAATGCAGAGAAGAGCTGTCAGAACGATAGCGGGGTTATCTTTCAGGGAGGACTGCAGGGATGCTTTTAAAGTCCATGGAATACTCACCTTTCCATCGGTCTACATACTTGAAACTCTGCTTTTCATGAAGGTCAATGCAGATAAATTTGAATCTCACTCCGAGTTGCATGACTACAATACGCGAAATAAAGAGAACTTAGCTATTGTTTATAAGAGGTTAAAAAGATGCCAGAGTGGACCAGACTTTCTGGGGATCAGGTTATATAACAAGCTTCCCGTGGATCTGAAGCTTTTACCTATTAAAGCTTTTAAAAATAGGGTAAAGGCGTTTCTTGTGAAGGGCGCATTTTATTCGGTTGATGAATTTTTAAATTGTGATGTGCAAAATATTTAAGTGTTGATTTTAGAATGTTATATATGTAATGATTTTAGATTGTTTGTGACAGTATAAAACGTTTGTATTTTGTTACTTTTTCGATACTATTATTTTATTTTCATTTATATGACTTGTGTAAGTACTATGTACCTTGACATTAATAAATTATCTATCTATCTATCTATCTATCTATCTATCTATCTATCTATCTATCTATCTATCTATCTATCTATCTATCTATCTATCTATCTATCTATCTATCTATCTATCTATCTATCTATCTATCTATCTATCTATCTATCTATCTATCTATCTATCTATCTATCTATCTATCTATCTATCTATAAAATTTGAAGGTATGTACCATCGATTGACATTTTTTGGCGTCGCGACGCCTGGTCACACTGGCCTCTTTCAACTTTAACAAGTGTTCCAGGCAGATAATTGGATTTTAAATTATCATTCCAAAGAATTTCTATAAAAATTATTAGCGGAGGAATCCATGACCCGTCAGCACAGAGACAACCAAGAGTGTATGGGACTTACCCCTATCAGCATATGATCTCTTTTAAATATATCGTTTTCCAATAGACGTAACAATAGAAAAAAGTTTATTAGCGGCAGGCAAGATCGATGCACCACTTTATCCGCCTACCGCTAAAAAACTTTCTTCTATTTACTTATACGGACGCTAAACTCTCTACTTTATTTTTAAAAACACGGCATTGTATACGGAGTGGGTCGGCACCCAGTGGGCTACACGGCGCGATCTATATTTCTTTCAAAATATAAATATTAGTAAAAAATGATTTTAGGTATATGTTTTTTTATGTATGATGTATATCAAGGCATCAATAATACTGTGTTATACTGGGTGTTCATTAAGGAAGTACAGAAACTTTAAGGCTTAATCTTTGATCAATTTTAAGACAAAAAGTTCATATAGTTATGGGTCTGCAATGGCTTCATTTTCCAGATACAGGATGTTCAAAATTGAAACAAATTTAAGATTTTTCCATAATATTTTTTGAATGGCAGCTACTTCATTGAAACTTAGAACGCACTAATAAATTCAGACAGAGACTACAATTTGCAACTATTAAGTCATAATTTTTTTAAATTAGTTTTCATAAGGTCTATTTCGTAAAATTTTTTTGTTGAGTTCTGAGCAATTTTAATTCCCACTTTAATTTGTCCATAGGCGTGCATGAAAACCGATTTAGGAAATTTTTTCAAAAATGGTTCATCCTATCAAAAATTATCAAAAAACACTTTTTGTGTATTTCTTACCTGGCTTAGTCGATAATGCTTTAAAAGAGTCAGTAGCGTGTCAGGGTCAGTGGTCTGCCATTTTTTGCTTGAAAATTTTAAGGTCACCCGTACCTAAGCTCATGGTTGAATAAAAAATAACTTAATACTTGCAAAATGTAGTCTCTGAATATCTATTACTGTGTTCTAAGTTTCAACTAAGTAGCTGACACTATTCAAAAAATAAATGAAAAAAAACTTGAATTTGTTCTAATTTTGAACACTCTGTATCTGGAAAACGAAGCCGTTGAGGATCTATAATTATATGAACTTTTTCTCTTAAAATCAATCAAAGATTAATCCTTTAAAGTTTCTGTACTTATACTTAATGAACATTATAATAATACAACCTTGTTTAAAACGGGGAGGGATTCAAAGGGAAATTTTAATAAGGCAGTAGGGTCTAAAAATTATGGTTTTTAATATACTACAAAGGTAACTGCATTTAAAAATAATATTTGCTTACGTTTTAACACCTTGCTATTTAAATTAAGTGTGTCAAAATAAAGAAATAATAATACAAACAAAACGACAATGCAATGTCTACTTACAACTTAATGACTGTTAAATTTATTTTATATACATTTTCAATTATTGCATTTAGAAGATCAGAATGAAGATATTCATGGACTATTGTCAGGTTGTACAAAAATGTTTAACAAGAAATAACTAAACAGCAAGTTTGACTGTGGCATAATCGATTTACTCACAATCGTAGTGGCCCATTTACCTTAATTTATAACTTACTAATCAGGTACCTTTGATTGTGAGTAAATGAAGCCTGCCAATATCATTTATGTAGCAGTCAATTAAAACGAACACTGTATTTAATGCAGGTTGTCCATTTTTAATGGTTAACAACTTTGATATTTTTCGTCTGATTTTTAAATTAATTTTTTTTTAATTAAAGGAAATGAGGAATTAGTTCAGTTTCTAGAATACTGGACATTTAGGTGAAGCAAGTGAAGTGAAATTTTCTAGTTTTAATAATGTTTAACCAAGTTGATAATAATGCCATTGGCTATAATGGTGCTTCTGGGGTGGAGCTATGGCCCAATCTAGACTCTTAATTTAAAAAAAAAATGTTATTACAATATTAAGATATTTTTTATTTTTATAATAAATGTATTTTTTGAGAACTAAGGACTTAGGTGGGCCCATGACTGATTGCCCTATCTTATGGGCCCCCACTGTAGGGACATAATAGACATTTTCTTTTCCACTTGCAATATTAGTGTTATAGGCTCTATATAGGTTTAGAGCGTTTTCACACGGCGCCATATATCGCGCGCGATAAATGGTCGCAATATTGCTTTACACCAAATTATGTGTTTTCTAATATCGCTTGTGTGTGAAAATGGCTCATTAGAAAACACATAATTTGGTGTAAAAGCAATATTGCGACCATTTGTCGCGCGCGATATATGGTGCCGTGTGAAAACGCTCTTAGGAATAATTTATTGTAAGTCAAATCAAGCTCGACCTAATATAAGTATAAGTATAAGAATTATGATTTATTAAGCAATTATTCTTAGAAAATGTGGGTAATCAAATTTATTCAATTTATTGTACTTAAGTACTCATTTAAAACTTATTTTGTCATTTTATTCTATGATATGAAATCTGGAAATTCCTTTATTGAGGTACAGACATATTTTTGAAGTACGTGAATGGTATCTATTTTATCTACTATATCGATTAAATATTGGGATGAATGTGTGATTACACATTACTCTGAATAAATCCTTATCTTAGAAAAACATCTGACAATGTTTGCTAATCATTAAGTTATTTACATACCTTTTAGGATTAGTTATTTTTGTAAATGATGCAAAATTACAGGGCATATTTTTATTTTGGGTGAACTTAGTGGAAAATGATGGTAAAATAAGTAACACATTAACAGATTAATTGAACATTTGAAAACCAAAATTTGCTAAAGAATCATTTGTATACCTAATGACATTTTTCTTACCCAGAACTTAAATAAGTTTCATAGAAATTTCTCCAATAATTAATTCTGTTAGCAGTGATAATATTTTACTATGACTAATCAAATTTAAAATATATTTGGCAAGGATAGTTTAATCCATTCCACCCTGCTTTTATATACTTTAGGTGCTAAGCACCTGTACCTCTCATACCACTTATTATGTAGCTCTTCTGGCACAGATGGATAAGAATACAGACTTTCATAGTTTAGGTATCATAGTAATGATAATGATAGGTGTAGTGTACAAGGTATATGTACGTCGAAGTAATCTTAGATCAGTGAGCAATACTTGAGTATAAAAAAAGCATTAAACTTACATAAATCAATCCTGAATAGTAGCGGTCCTTTAGATTATGGAGCACACAGGCCTCGTTAAGGCAAGTCAGCTCGGCCATATCTTCTACCTTATCGAACTTGGGTGGGTTCATTTTCTGGATGTCATCCCTTGCTACAGTCGTTCTTTTCCCACTTTCTTGAACTTCCACTTCAACTTCGTCGCCCTTTTCGCCCTTGATGGAGGCTGCCACAAAACCCTGCGATTCATGAGGCACCCATACAAGTCTCTTTTGGGTCCATTCAGCCTGAGTTGCAGGATCATTGTAATTGTTCCTATCCACACATAAATATTTAAGTTCGGGATCATAGCGATCCTTAACATCCGTGTCGGCCATGGCTCAGGACAAACCGAAACAAAAAAAAATCACTTTCGTAGGCTAATCGACAGCCGTTCACTGCTTTTCTTTACGTCACCTTTGTTGATAAATATTCATTGATATCACAATTTCTAAAATTTTATTTTAAAACCTTTGTTTTTACCTAATTTTAAGTCTTTTTAAGAAAGATAATACTTTAGTTTTACGGACCGGTTTGTATCTTCGACTTTCAGTATTCTCGCGGTCTGTGAAATGTCAGTAGCCGAGTTGTTAACCGTCGATTCGGCCGCGCCCGTCTGTTACCGACCGAGCCGATGACCAATGATTGACAGCGTTGCCAAATTTAATTTGACTTCCATCTAGCGTCCCAACCCATTGTGAACCCATTATAATTAGGAGGGAGCGTAATACATTTAAAGTCTGTTCATGCAGTGGCGGATACAGGATTTTGCTAAGAGGGGAAAGAGCGACAAAAAAAAGTTACTTCTAAAAAAGAAAAGAGCGTATCACGGATCTAAAAACCTTCCTACTCTCCAAAAGTGACTTCCAATGACCTTCAATTTTGAAGGCTCAAAGTAAACAAAACACCCATTTTGTAATGGTCGGGGGTGGGGGAGGGGGGGCTGCCTTGTTCCCGGATCTGCCGCTGTGTTCATAGGCAGCCTTCAATCCTTCATATAGAAAATACTATCGGCAGAGGTTGTACACAGAAATATAGTTTAGATTAGCTTAAGCGTAATAAAAAGACAAAATTTAAACGGAGATGATACAAGGACTACTTATTTCTGGTTGCTTTTTATATTTTACAAGAATTGGAATCTGACAGCTCCCAGTTTTTACAAAACTTAAGGCGATTTCGTGCAAATACGAAGTTGGCCCGGCCGGCCTCTGATACAATTTTGTCTTTTTGTTCGGCGGTTAAGATAACCGAGAACGATTTTTGTGCAACCTACCGTTAATCTTTATGACGGGTTGAACGAAGATTTTAATCAATTGTTTTTTAAGTGATGATATAGGATATAAGTGTAGTGGGAATGATGGCAGACAACAAACAACCCAATTTATTATTAAAACTTTTTCAAGGTCTGAAAAGAGAGAGAGAGAAAAAATACATACGATAAATATAAAGTCACTTTAATTTTATCCTATGTTTTCTCTCTTTTCAGACCGAAACGTTATTGGGATAAATAAAATTGTTTGCTGCCTGCCCTTATATTCCCACACTACACTTATCCTATTTTAATCAATGATTATAACTAAGCAGCGATACAACTTCAAACTCTGTACTCATGGCTTTCTTTTAAATTTCTGCTTCTATACTCTGTATTCCATAGGATCTTCATTGATGACAATTTTAAGCGAGGCTAGGCCTATAACTCCTCTTAATTATTGACAAAACATTAGCTTAAGACTAGTACATTATGTTCGTGTTGTGTGAGGGGTTTGAACCTGGGTCCCTCATTGTCGTGGTAGCCTGTATGGACCTGCCTGGTAATGTGGTTGGTGGGAATGGCGGATTAGCGGGTTATGGCTTTGTTATGCTATGTTGAAGTCATTGTTGCTGGTGTTCGTGATGTAGTCTTGGGTCGTTTCCATTTTAAGGTCTCTGTGTAATGTGGTATTACGTACGAACCATGGTGCGTTAGTTATTATTCGTAGCAATTTGTTTTGATATGTTCGTATTTTGCTTTTCTCCGTCATGCAGAGTGTTGACCATGATGGGGCGGCATACAGTAGTGCTGGGTCTTATGCATAGTTTGTAGATGGTAACTTTGTTGCGGGTGTTTAGCTTGCTATTTCTATGTATTAGTGGATAGTACTGGTGTAGGAGCAGGTTTGCTTTGGTTAATGTTTGGGCCAGGTGTTCCTTTCAGATAAGCTTGGAGTTGAAGTGTAAACCCAGATATTTGGCTTTTGTGGACCATGTCAGTTGGGAGTTATTTAATATGATTTGCCTGGGTAGCGGTTTCCTAGATTTTTTTTAGATTTGAAAAATTACTTATATTAGCAATTAGACGGAAACTCGCAAGAAATATGTGAAAATGTATTGATCAAAACTTAAGGCAATAAAGAACTGATTTAAAAAAATTAAAACGTTTTTTATATCTATGTATATAATAACCATTATCATAAGGGCGCTTTACAGTTTGCAATTTTTCTTTCACGCAAGAAAAGATTGCCTGCGAGTATGCGCAGAACGAGGCTATTTTTATTTATTTTTATTGCCATTGCAAGCGCAATTCTGGGAATTTCTTGGTGATTTATGAGACACCAACCTAAATATGAAAATCCCTGACATTTGTTTAAATTCTTTCTAACTTGTAGTGGGTACGTTTTGTTTTTGTTGGTTTGCTTTCGTGTCCTGTAATGATGTTATGTTAAAATTAATGCACAAAAAAGCGCCGTAATGTATGTTTGCAATTCTTCTTTCATGCAAGTTGTCTTGCAGCAATCAATATCGTGGCAATAAAAATGCCACTTTGTTTTAGAGCGTGCAATGACTTGCCAAGGTCGTAGGTGATATACCACTTGCCAACCTTTAATATAAAAATACTTTTGGTTGGGACTTATTCGCTCTTTCTTGTGCATTCAATACAACAAATAAGCAAACCAACAAAAACAAAACGTATCCACAGATTAGAAAGAACATAAACAAATGTCAGGAATTTTCATATTTAGGCGTTGATGTCTCATAAATCACAAAAAAATCCCTAGAATTGCGCTTGCAATTGAAATAAAAATAGGTTCGGACTGTTCGGAGTTATATTTCTTGCAAGCAATACAAATTGCGGCAGGTGATCACTTGATCACTAGCCTCATTCTGCGTATACTCGCAGGCAATCTTTTCTTGCGCGAAAGAAAAATTGCAAACTGTAAAGCGGCCTAATCAGACACATAAAACATTGAACATAATGGTATTGCTAGTAAAGGTAATACCGAGACGCAATAAAAGTGGCTAGCGCCGCAGGATAAAATTTTTAATGCAATTAACGAAGATCATGTGCACATTTGGCAATTCACTCATCCCACATTGGCAAAGGGTTTTTAAATCTCCACCGTAGTTAATTTAAAGAAGATACGGCAACATAGCAAATTGATGCGTGGCGCCAAACGACTGCAAATTAAAATTTAAAAACTGTGTCGAGATCATTGTGTTCGAGATGCGATGCTGTTATAATAATATGGATTTAATTAACTAATAATATAGACTATTCTTCACCAGATTTACTTTAATTTACTTATTTTAACGCCTTCCTACTATCGATCGCAACATATTCTATCTGAACCATTTTGAATCTGGTATACGCCTATACCTACAATAACTCCTAAACTTAAAATTTCCATTTCAACCGTTTTTTTGAATAAATATGCGATGATAAATACTGATGATATCATCGTACCCGAAACACGGTACAATGTGAGGTCAGGTCGATTTCCGAAATCCGGTATACCTACCTACATAATAATAAATTATACAAACTTAACGTGTATAGTTTTTTAAAAATTATATGGTTTTAAAATATGTCAGGAAAAATATGCATGCTTATGCGTACTTATAAAGGGTAATTTTGGTCAAAAACTATAATATACTTCCATATAGTTGTTCACTGAGCCCTATTTATTTACGTTCCGACAAAAATGATTACATTATCAGGAAAATTAGGAACAAAATTAAAACATTTAGTAGCAGTGGCGGTTCCAGAATTTGTCAAAGGAGGGGCTAAGATTTTTTTATTTATACAAAAACCAAACAATAGCAAATACCAGGTGGTGTATCGTGGTTGGAAACATAGGAAGTTTTAGACTGTCCAAATATTTGCTCCCCCGTTGACTTGAGAGCGGGATTGTAGGGATACTTTTTTAGGATCTCTGTGTGGTGAATGCATATGTAGAGTTTGAATAATTTTGGACAACCCGATCTTAACTTATTTGAATAGGATTGCGGTTGGTTTTTCATTGGAATTCAACAGGTGATGCTGAAGACGTTGATTAAATAACCTCTGCGATTTGTCATTATCTATGTAATTTACAAAGGGTAGACTTTTTAAAAATCTTTAACAGTTACATTTTACACTAAAATTTAACAAATATTTTCGAATAAAACGAACATTATTTTCTAAACGGATCTTTTTACTAGAAAACGAAATATTTTACTTACAATAAACCGATTAAATAGTATTAAAATCATCAAGAATTGTTAAAAGGGGAAGGAAATAAGAGGGTGTTTAAAAATAAACAATTGTTTAAAAAATTTAACAATTTTATTTTAGGAAAACTGTTCAATTATTCAGAATATTGTTAATTCTTAATTAAATCGTTTAGGATGTTATATAAACAATATCCTAAAGGATCGTAAAATTATCTACGAACATTAGTGAGTTGGTACTGGGTAATTTTTTCAGATTGCATTAAAATTGAATTTTTAACTGCTCTAAATTTTCAAATTTTTATAGACATTTTTTTTAAATTCCCCAGAGAAGGAAGAGTTTGGTGCGAGGTCAGGATCGAGACCTAGCTGGCCAAGTCATTGTTGAGCAGTGGCGGCTCGCGGTCTTAAAAAATGGTAAAGAGCTAGATATAGTGCGGGTGCTTAATTGACTAAAAACCCGTGTAAAAAAACGGCTCTCTATCTGTCCAACGACTGAATGGAGTTTCCAACAAACTACAAACTATGTCATTAATTGGGTTCATTTTTAAAACACTCAACTAAGTAGGTACATACACTACTGAATTAACTGAAAAATAAAAACAAAACTTTTTAATCACACAGTAAATCACGTAAAAACGATATCTATAAGCGTAAGTTTCGCGAAGCCTCAAAATAAATACCTTAAGGTTAGGCGAACCAATGCTAAAACAATATGGTGCATACGACTGATCTATTTTTAAATTGCCCTTCATCATAATGCAAATTGTTACATGCTGTTTGCGTCACTGACGTCACGTAACCATAGCAACGGTGAATATCAAAGCCATGTTGGACGTTGGGTCTTCACTTGCTTTGAGCTAACGCACACGGTCGCTGAGACGCGCCAAAATGCACGAGTGTTTATAATTATTGTTCACTGGACTTAACCGTGGCCCTATTATGCATAGCTGCATTCGGATTAAATTAATATTATTAATTTGAACATAATTATTTTTTAAGGGCTAAAATGGTAGCTGTGTTGGTACATTAATATTTAATATTGTCGAAAAACTTTTCTTCTGGTTTTATTTATTTTTTTTGTGAAGAGCCCCTTCACCTACTTCATCTGACGAGCCGCCACTGTTGTTGAGTTTGGACCGACAACGTGCCCATTAAAGGCATAGATATTCGCGTACCACAAGCGAATTGTGGGCCGGCCAATCATCCATTTGGAACCAAATCTCCTGATTTTCATAAGCGGGTCCAGTTTTATTTGGAAAAAGATCTAAACATGTCGGACCCGTAAGATTTATGTCAATAAAAAATGGTACAATGATGCGATGTCCAAAAATTCCTGCCCAAACATTCTCTTTCTGAGGGTGTTGGGTTCAAGTGCATGCAAGACGATACCTATTCATTTTGTAGGCTCCAGTACTAATAATTTTGTATATTTGGTTGATTACTTAATATAAACGTGCATTTGTCTGGAAAGCAAATATTTTGTAAAAAATATCTGTTCGGGTCTGTTCCATCATTTCAAAACAAAAAAGTGATATTCGCTCTTCATCCCCTTCTAGCCATTCTTGATGGTTTTGATACTTATATTTTATGAATCATATTTATGCTTTTGCGAAGTTCGTAGTACTGTGGTGTGTTGTTTTTTTACTCCTTGCCCAGGAGTTCTATAGTGCTGATATTTGTATTTTCTTCGACGTGAAGTAAAATATTAAGATCTCTATAATTGTTTTCTTCAGCTCTCACATGATTCTGTGTTGTGCATTAGCAGTTGTTTATTACAGTGCCTTACACCTCAAACTTAGTAATAACTTTTTGTATTGCAAGCCCAGATTCGACCATCTTTAGAATATTGCTCTCATGTCTGGAGCTCTGCACCCAAGCACACCCTTCGGCTACTGGATTCCATTCAAAGGAGAAAACCGTTCGTCTGATCGGCGACCCAGAGCTGACCAAGACCCTCGATAGCCTGGAGCATCGAAGACAGGTTGGTGATTTGGCTCTCTTTTACAGATATTTCCATGGCAGGTGTTCGACTGACATTGCCCACTTGATTCCACCTAGAGCAATGCAAAACAGAAATACACGGCGAACCACTGCCGCTCATCCATATGTTGTTCAGCTTAGTACTCCTCGAACTTCATTGTTCAAGAATTCTTTCATCTGGAGAACGTCATCTTTGTGGAATGATCTTCCTGAGGTCGTGTTTCCCAATGAATACAATCTTCAACGTTTCAAGACCAACGTTAATCGCTTTTTTCGCACTCGCACCGCTCCCAGAGCGCCTTAAAGGATTTTTCCTACAGTGCAGGTGTTTTATCATAAAAAAAAAAAAAAAAAAAAAAAACTTGGTAGGAATGGGTCTATTAGGTAAATAAACGGAAATCATATCAGATACAATACTTAGGCTTTTCCCTCATATTGATTTTTTCTTCTATTGTGTAACTCATTATAATTACCTAGGTAAACAATTATTACTAGTAAACAATCTAATACTTTCAAATTACATTTGACAATGACAAATCACAAGTTGACACGTCCAATCAATGCTGGTGTCCGCATCATCACCTGTTCAATTAGAAACCAACTGCAATCCTATTCAAACAAGTTAAGATCGGGTTGTCAAAAATTGTTGAAACCGGAAGGAATTTATTTTAGATAGAGAATAGAAAACTAAAATATTAAGGTGAAGGCTCAGTGGGCGTAAGTAGGACATTTTTTTTTTCTGGAGAAAGTCGGAACTACTAGTAGTTCCTAGTAAAGAAAGTTTAAAAGCCACGCCCAAAGTTCGTTTAAAATTCACCTAACTACTATCAAACTTCGACAATTAAACTATTACTTC
Source organism: Polydrusus cervinus (assembly GCA_935413205.1). Classification (NCBI taxonomy): domain Eukaryota; kingdom Metazoa; phylum Arthropoda; class Insecta; order Coleoptera; family Curculionidae; genus Polydrusus; species Polydrusus cervinus. The sequence continues at coordinate 26,011,166 of OW284515.1, forward strand.
TCCCCCTCTTCATGGTTGGATTAAATTTGTTTTTGTAAATGTTTTTTTTTACTTTTTTTTTTGATATTCCTAGCTGGCTCTTTATTGAAAAAAAAACATTTTTTATATTTGTGAAAAATATGGATATTGGTGTCGATCCAAAATTTTAACATAAGACGTATGTATGACTCTGACCAGCGTTTTCGGGCGTTTTTTTTTTATTAATAAAGTAAATATCGCTTACCACGCTAAAATTGATGATTTTTTCAGAAATCATGTATTTTAGGAGCGTAAATCTAAGAGCAGTTTTTGGTGCAAATGCTTTTAGGTTTTGAAATACTCCTTCTTAAGTGCCGTTTTGTATATTCATAATAAATAAGCATTCTTGTTTCTTTCCGCACTATTTGTTTTATTATAAATTATCACTCTCAAAAATGTTTGAATTAAAAATTGTTACTTTAATTTTTCTTTAAAAATAAATACCCAATTGTTTTTGTTGTAAAAATATTTTATTGCATTGGGTTATAATTTTGTTGATTTAAAATAGCTTTAAAAAAGGGAAAACGGAACAGACAAGTATATAATAGAAAAATACTATAAAATATTATTCTTTTTACTCGTTTTCTTATAAAATTGTATCATAAATCAATATAGAAAACGATATGCATCTAAAACCCTAATCCCTATATAAAACAGGACTTAAAAGGAAAAGTTTAAAAACCAAACGTTTCTACAAGACCTTTGTAATCTAAGTGAAGAATACACTATTTAAAGATTTAAATTAAGAGTCCAAGCGTGAGACGAAAAATTAGGTTGCAATTAGACTTTTAGACCCGAGCTCCTAGGCTCGCTCGGAAGGGGGGGGGGGGTGCAGCCCGAAAGCTCCCCCCCCCTAAATACGCCACTGGTAAAACCTATATAGAGAAGTAATCAAAATACCCCAAAAAGGAGGTTTCGGAAGACCAGACCGACGACAGCCCCAATCTACTGTCCGTATGACATATACGTATGGAATAAAAGGAATCCTAAAAAACCTATCAAAACATTTAACACATATTATTGGTAAATATGAAAACAAACATCTGTTGCGGGTCGTTATCTTGTAACATTTGAAGGGAAAACCTCGGCCGAAAACACCGTATGTGTATTTGCCATGTTTCATAACAATTCCAAATATGGTAGCTAAAAAGACTGAATACCTTAACCGAGTTTTTTTTTATTACACCGTACAGTCAGTCATTGCCTCGATAAATTTCATGTCTAAACTTTAATTAACATAGGCGGGTATACAAATACCTCATGAAAGGAATTTACAAAAATTTTTAAAAACAGCGCAGTGCCATTTTTTTTGTGATATTAAAAAAATGTAGGCAATTTGAAAAATAGCTAGGAATATAAATTACCATATAATATTTCTTGTAATTAAATGTCTCAGGACCGTAAATTTAACGGCGTATTAATTTTGTCGCTGTCTAATAATAATAATAATAATAATAATAATAATAATCTATATTTCAAATTATGTTATAATATACATTTCTTGTACAAAGCACACAAAACATACAAAAACACAAAAGGAAACGGCGTCATAAAAGGAAGAAAACAAATGTTCTTATTCTCTATAAATTATCCTAAATAATCCTGTATTGAGTACGGTTCTAGATTAATTAACATTTCTTTGACTTTAACTTTAAATACTTTAAGACTACTTATACATTTAATATCATTTGGCAACTTGTTAAAGAATTTTAGACACATATAACCTGGATTTTTTTCTGTTAATGTTAGTCTATGGATAGGGTAATTTACATTTAGAGTTCTAGTGTTATAATCATGAAAAGTTTGCAGCTCAAAAGTGTTTCTATTTTTAAAAAAGAACAACAAACATTCATAAATGTACACACCATAAACCGTTAAGATTCCACATTGTTTAAAAACATTCCTGCAACTTTCATTAAAAGCCATTAATTTTATTATTCTTAATGCTCGTTTTTGAACTACAAATATTTTTTCAATTAAGCTATTGCTACCCCAAAAAATAATTCCGTATTTCATGATGGATTCAAAGTTTGCATAGTATATTACTTTCAAGCTTTTTTCCTTCATGTATCGGGCAACAACCCTAATTCCATAGCAAACAGAGTTTAATTTTTTTATAAGTGTATTAATGTGATGTGACCAACTTAGAAATTCATCTAGGTTGACGCCTAAAAACTTCGTTTGTTCAACAATTTCTACATCCGATTCCCCTAAATATATACTTTGTGGTTTCTCAACTTTTGACAGTTTAGTTCTGAAAATAAGAGCATTTGTTTTGTTCTTGTTTAAAATTAATTTATTTTTTGAAAACCAAGAGTTGGCTTTATCAAATAGTGTAGTTCCCATTGCCCTTAATTCAAAGATATTTTCCCCTCCCGTAATAAGATTTGTATCGTCAGCAAAACATGTTACTTTTTCGTGTTGAGAAGCTTCTATGGAATTCAGGTCGTTGAGAAAAATTACAAATAAGATTGGCCCTGCAATGCTGCCTTGAGCAATTCCTAAACTATTACTCATTAAGTTCGAAAAGTAAGTTTGTCCGTTCTTTGTTACCTTAACTTTTTGTTGTCTATTAATTAAATAAGATTCAAATAGTTTAAGAGCATTTCCTCTAACACCATATAATTCCAATTTTTTTAATAATAACTTTGGGTCGATACAATCATAGGCTTTTGATAAATCTAAACATATACCGAGTGCCAAATTTCCTTTCTCAACAATTTCTAAAATTTTTTTCGTAAATTGAAAAATGGCAGTTTGTGTTGATTTTCCCGGTATATAGCCATGTTGGTTACTATTAAAAAGGTTACATTCATTCATGAAGTTAATAAGACGACGACACATTAAGAGCTCAAACAATTTTGAAAAAGCTGGTAAGAGGCTGATTGGTCTATAATTTTCTATTAATTCGGGATCTCCTTTTTTAAATAGAGGTTTAATTAACGCTATTTTAAGTTGGTCTGGAAAGATTCCTTTCTTAAATGATTTATTAATAAGGTAACAAAGAACATCTTGGATTACAGGGATGGCTAATTTTACAATGCTAGTTGGTATTTCATCTACACCACTACTATGTTTATTTTTAATTTTTTTAGCACACTCACAAATTTCATTGGTAGACACTGGTCTTAAAAACAATGATTTATTATTTCTCCTAATATCACAATTTGATGACTTTGTTTCTAGTTTTTTAAGTAACTCTGGAACTATAGATAACAAGTATGTGTTATACTGATCCGGTATTTCTTCGGCATTTCCCTTAATACCAATATCACCATCGTTTTTGTTATGTCCGGTTATTTCTTTACAAATACTCCACATACACTTAGTTTTATTATCTGCTGATCTTATCCGTTTGTCGTATTCTTCCGACCTCACTGCCCTTAGCAGATCATCATATTTTTTTTTTGTTTTCCTGTATTCTTCTTTAAAGTTATTGTCATATCTCGATAAAGTTAAAAATAGATCTAATCTGTCTTTACACTCTATTATTCTTGGATCGTTAGATATTTTATGTTTTTGACGAAAGTTTGTTAATTTTAAAGGAAAGCAATGATTAAAGATATTGGTAAATGTATTCATAAATAAGTTCCATTGTGCGTTTACATTTAACCTATCCGATTCGTACGTTTGAAGCCAATCTTGTTCTTTTAAGTAATTTATGAATAATAGTTTATTTTCATCTGAAAAGATTCTACGGTATTGTAAATTATTTTTTTCAGGAAATTTTAGTTGAAAATTCACTTTTTGGGCTGTGTGGTCGGAAATAAACGTTTTAATGACAGCACTATCTACATAATCTAAATTTAAAAATATATTATCAATGCATGAAGCTGAGTTATACATTATTCTAGTATTTGCGAATATTGATTGCTTTAAATCAAAAGATTGAAATAGCGATACTAAATTTGTTTTATTGCTATTCTCCTTTAACATTTCTATATTGAAATCACCCGCAATTATAATTTTTTTATTTTCGCCAATAATACTAGATAACATTGCCTCAATACTATCTAGAAATTTGACTATGTTTCCAGACGGTGGTCTATATACAGATACTATAATAATTTGGACCCCATTTATTTCACATTCTATGGCAGCATATTCATATTCACTCTTAACTGAAAGTTTGTTTATTTTATTTCTTGGTCGAAACTTTATTGATTTGTGTACAAAAATTGCGCTTCCTCCGTGCTGGCCAGCGTCGCGACAAAAACTATCTCCTAGTTTAAAATTTTTTATAGCCAAATATCTCAATTGTTCAGTTGACTTCCAATGCTCTGTAATACATAGAAATTTACAATCATTGTACTTTCCTACAATATAATTTATTCCATCCACAGAGTTACCTAGTGACTGTACATTTTGGTGAATGATGCTAATCTTTGTAAGATTGTTTTTTGTTGTTTTTGAAGGTTCCTCCTGTTTAACTTCTTTGGTGGTTTGCGTGTTTTTATTTATAAAAAATCCTCATTGTAATTGATACTATTTCTAAACCTAGCAAGTCTTCTTCTGTATATAGGACACTCGGTATCTCTTGCAGAGTGTTGATAATCGGAAAGTTTCATTTTTATACAATTTGGGCATCGAAAAGTATCCTCGGTACAATCTTTTGACATATGTTCTCCTCCGCATTTATGGCAGCATTCCTTTTCTTTACAGTATTTCGCCACGTGATCAAATCCGGAGCACTTAAAACATAAAGCCAGGTTCAGATGTTCTTGAACATGTACAGTTACCAGGTCGAAATAAATAGTACCTTTTTTTAAAAACCATTTTGCAATTTTTGCTGGAGCCTGCAGTATCCAATTTTCTTTAATTGGGTTCCTGCATTGTTTTTTTGCTATTACTTTTATTTTATCCTGAACGCTAGTTTGTAGTTCCTCCACAATACTATAATTTAGCCTTTCTAACTCCTCAGTAAATTCTTGATCGGTAAATCCCTTTTCAATACCCGTTATCATAAACATGGGATCAGAAATGTCATTTTCTTTATATTTGATTTTATCAATCCGATTTATTGCCGTTTTTAGTTTATCCTGTTGGTCTTGATCATAACTTTCTACAATAATGGCGCCATTTTTGGTTTGTTTTATGCTTTTAAACCCTTTTCCAATGTCTTTGATGCTAATTTCTTGTTTCAGTGTTTTTATAGTTTCTTTTGAGTCGTTTATGTTATCAATTCTTATTATTGTCTCATGCTTTTTGGTAGTTTTTGGCGTTATCCAGTTGTTCTCTTTTAAGTTTTCGGGTGTTCTTTCGTTGATGTTCCTATTATTGCCTGCTGCTATTGCATATGTCTTATTGGTCTCTTGGTGTTTCAGTAAATTGTTTTGACTATGGTCATTACTGATTTTATTTTGTACTGGTGTTGTTTGTTTTATTTTATTTTTTAACATTTGATTTTCATTTTCTATTTCTCCCACTTTAAATACCAAAAGAGTAAACAGCTTACAAATTTCAGATTGAGCATCTTTTACTGATTTAAATGCCTTTTCTGTGAGATGTATGTTTGCATCTTTGCCCTTTCCTTCGTCTACAGCTTCAGTAATTACATCCAGATTTGAGAAAAATTTTGTGATCATTTCCTCTGATAGAGTTCGAGTCACGTTCATGTCGCTTATTTCGTCATTGTTTATGTTTATTTTGTCACTTATATAATCACTTAATAATAAGCTGGAACAACAAAAGTATCCAGGGTGCTATCAATTCGCGTGCGTACAAGGGGATCTCGAAAACGGTAAGAGATACGAAGATGGTTAAATTGAGGCAATGTTGCGTATTTTGGGGACTAATAATTTAGTCAAAGAAAATTATGATTATTCCGAAAAAAAAACGAAAGTTTCAGTTTTGATTTATAATTTTTTACGCCTTCATTTTTGACTTGGGAAAAAAAACAAAAAATAATTTGTTATAGTTTTGTATGTTCTACAAGACGACGTTATTAGTTTTCTAATTCGATCTTTCATTCTTTAGATACCAACCTCAAGTAATTTTTTTTAAATACGGACTTGGAATTTTAAATACAGTTTTCGGGACTTCTAAGCTTTAGACATTTAAAACAATTTAAATGTTTTTCAAATTTTAACGTTTTGTCATCAATAACACATAATTAGTATCCTAATATCCTTTCTTTACTATTACGGCCCTGGAAAATATTTTTAGGATTACTTAAATATTAAAATTATATTACAGGAAGTTATAGTGTTTAGGCCGTTTATTTTTCAATAAGATTTACCGGAACGATATTTTTTTATTTTTAAAAGTAACGATTTACATAAAGAAAACCTGAGTTAAGAGTCCTAATACTCAAAGTAACGAATCGGTCCAAATAACGAAAATTTACATCACTGATACACACTGACACTGGGTCTATTCCCACAGCAGTCTGTGTCAATCAGGATTCTGCGCAATAGACTCGGAATGGGACACAGTCTCGTTGAGTTCCGTTTTTTTAAAGTAATATAATAATATATTTTATCTTCATTTTTTACTTACGCCCTTTTTCTTAATCTCAAAACCTTCTCATAATATGTTATACACTCTAATAGTAAGCATATTCCCATTGCAAGCAATTTAACATACCGTATAGGCCACTATGAAACATCTTAATAACTTATAGTTTTTCGGAGCGATTTACTATCAATGATGTGTCTAAGGTCGAGCGCGCACTAGGCAATTTGTCGCGTGCGGTATACTGCAACGATATTTTCCAATGAAAATAATTATATTATGCTGCGACTGTAAATGGTAGGCGAGTTATAAATTGAAATTCATGTAATTTTGGTTGGCACACGATAACACGCGCGACAAATTGCCTCGTTGGCACTCATCGAAAAACTCATCGGTATGCGAGCCAAATCTGAGAGCAACAAGAGCAGTAAATGGCAAATGATAATATATTAAGGAAATTAAAAAATTTAAGTAGGTACAGAAGGTAAATGATTTCTTACTCTTTCTCGCTATCTGATGTGTTTTTATTTGAATAATTCTGCAATTTTCTGAGGCCACGCGTTCTTAGTTTGGGTGTTGATTGCTCCGATTTTGATATTTTCTCCAAATTTTCTCGGATTTTTGCTACGCTTACGGAAGGAGCGTCATCTGACATGATGTGCTTTATTTTGACAATGTCAAATCATTCTATACCAGGTGACCATGAAGTTATACTGGCAACTGAACAAAAAGTCCTGTCGTCATCGATGATGAAATAGACCCCGGCTGTGGTGCTATTGTGCCGTCGGAACGTGTTAGAGGTGGAATAGTTGCCTTTGTAAAGTTTTGGCTGACGGCTTTGGCGACTGACCAAAAGGACCTTGATCCGTTAAGACTGGCAAGAAGTTTGTTTTTGATTCTCTCGTTATGAGCTTCTTTGCTTTGGTCTATCATTTGCTTACATTGGTTTCGGGTGGTAACAAAGATGGCGCGATTATCAGGAGTAGGGGTTTTACGCCACTGTCGGTAAGCCAGGTTTTTAGATCTGACAGCACGCTCGCAATTCTTGCTAAACCAGGGCTTGCCGTTGGAAGGGCGCTTTTTGGAGAAAGGAATAAAGGCCTCCATGCTAATTAGAATGACGTCGGAGACCTCCTTTGCACAGACAGATGGATCATCCGAAGAAAAGCATACGCTTAGCCAGGGAAAGTTGCGAAAATGATCCTTTAGGTCTTCCCACTTAGCTGATGTATAGTGCCAAATCTTACGGGGTTTAGGAGGTTGTTCAGAACTAATTGGCAGTTCGCTTAGGGTTGAAATAAGTTTGTGATCGGAAGAGCCCAATGGTGGTTGTACGGTGACCGTATATAGGTCTGGATTTGAAGTTAAAAAGAGATCTAAAAGACTAGCAAAATCCCCAGCTCGGTCTGGAACCCGCGTTGGTTCTTCTACGAGTTGAGTTAGACCAGAACTGATCGCAAAAGATTCGGCCTCGCGGCCTTGCTCATCGTTGGTGTTTGAGTATTTAAGCCAGTTAACATTGTGGACGTTAAAGTCGCCAAAGATAGCAACTTCGGCATTCGGATGATTGGTTTGCAAGAAGTCGATTGTGTTGGCTAGTGATGAGAAGAGGGCCCTGTAATGCATGTCGCTTGGAGGACAGTAACGGCAGCATATAAACTTAGTGATTTTTTGTGAAGATATTTTAAACCACATTACATCAAAGTCTTTCGGTTCCAGTATGTCCTCCCGTTGGCAGCAAAGATCATTTCGAATGAACAGACATACCCCAAAGTTGCGTCTAAAACGGAAGTGAAAATCATATCCAGGATATAAATAGCTGACGGTGTTCGTTGACACTCTGACTTTTGTTTTGGTCAGTGCAAGCACATGTTTCATATAGAGATTAAGGTTTCGGACGCATATCGTTTTAGAGTTATTGATTTATGATGCAAAATTTAAAGGAAAACTAGTAAAAAGAAATGTGTTATAGTATTTTTCTATTATATACTTGTCTGTTCCGTTTTCCTTTTTTTAGAGCTATTTTAAATCAACAAAAATATAACCCAATGCAATAAAATATTTTTACAACAAAAACAAAAAACAATTGGGTATTTATTTTTAAAGAAAAATTAAAGTAACAATTTTTAATTCAAACATTTTTTTATGAAAGAAGAGTGATAATTTATAATAAAAAAAATAGTGCGGGAAGAAACGAGAATGCTTTATTATGAATATAGAAAACGGCACTTAAGAAGGAGTATTTCAAAACCTAAGCATTTGCACCAAAAACTGCTCTTAGATTTACGCTCCTAAAATACATGATTTCTGGAAAAATCGTCAATTTTGGCGTGGTGAGCGATATTTACTTTATTTTTAATCATGAAAAACAGAGCTCGAAAAACGTTGGTTAGAGTGACATCAATATTCATATTTTTCACAAATGTAAAAAATGTTTTTTTTTAATAAAGAGCCAGCTAGGAATATCAAAAGAAAGTAAAAAAAAAACATTTACAAAAACCAATTTAATCCAACCATGCAAAGGGGGAGAGGTAATAATTTAATATTCGAAATTTGATAGTAGGTGAATTTTAAACGAACTTTGGGCGTGGCACCGAAAATTCTTCCCCTCTCGCCTCTGAACGCGCGATTTTACAAAAGCAATCTTCAAGCAATATTCCCACGCGCAAGACTTTTCGAATTTATACACGTACTTCTTCATCAAAATGCTTCTTTTATAACTTTTTGACATACTGGTTAATCCAGCTGTTATAATTATTGCAAATACTTTTAAAATCTGACATTTTTTACAAGCAAGAAACGTCTAGTAAACCTTTTTAAATTTCAAAAATTCCACTTTCCAATTCCACGCGGTTAAGAGTCTACGTGTAAAGACCGCTATTGACGTCTTAAATGAAAATTTTCAGTACTGTCATTTAATTAACTATAACGGTGATATTGGAACATATAATTATTTGCAGACCGTACATTATCAAATATTTTCTAGCAAGACAGGGGCGCACAATAAGCCACTAGGCTGCAGTGCAAGAAGTTTGGGCCGAACGCCCGACCCTCGCCTTAAAGCAACCAACCAACAATTTTATTATGAACTATCGTGTACAAATGGATACAACAATTAAAAGAACTTACCTTACTCTTCCAAACAAGCTTAAGTTTACTAAAATCAGATAAGTCGTTTAGAAGTTACATCAATTTAAATGATAACACTTTAAATAGCTTTCCCCACTCTTATCAAGATCGGTACGCCAATGAGCCTTAAACCAAAATGATGCAGAACTGTCTACGTTTTCTAATATGTTACCAAAGGTATACCTTAATGTGGACATTTTCGAGAAATTTAGAATTCTAATTCTAATTTTGCCCCTTTGCGGCGAAATGCGGAACCTAAAAAAAAAATCCAGGATTTTCTCATGGCCACTTTAATTACGATGTTTCCATGCCCTGTAGTTTCTAAGATATGGCCGGTGGCCAACCTTAATGGAACAGTAAAATGTGAAGTAAAGTAAATTTCTAAAAATTATATTATAATTAAATAACCAAATAACCATTGGTGACAGTAACATATCAGTTCGCACAAAAAGGTAGGATTTTAATTAGGAATTAATCAGTCTTCCAATCCGACCCTGAGAAAAGTCGATTGTTTTCATATAAATAATCGGACTTTTGTTCGAAATTAAATTATAAAAAATTTAAGTGAACTTCGCGTCTTATTCAAGTTTATAATATTATGTTGTCTATAGGTTGGAGTAACGAGGTCATATTTTTTAAGGCCAGTTAAAAATCTTAAACAATTATTTTGTATGAAGAAGTCCATACTTGAAGTGAAGTTACAAGTTAAATAGGGAGATATAATACTCTAAGTCAACCTTCACTAGGATATATTTCAAGGAAAAAATATTTATTTCACTCTCAACATGTTTCGAACGTATAAACGTTCAGGAGAAGCATAATTCATATTGAAAAAGTTATTAAGTTAGGAAATTGTCAGTGAGCTTTTGAGGTAATTAATTAAATAAAGAAAAATGTTGAAGAACTTCCATAGAAGTAGGAGAGAAAAACATACTACCAAGTTATACCGGGTGTTGCATCGTCGAGCGGGACATAGGAAATCCTATGTAATTTTAAATGGGGTCAATTATTGGCTTCCCTAATTATTTTAGAGAAAAATTCTATTTAGGTTTATTAAAGAGCACTAAAACCCACATTCAAAAGAATAACTTTAGATATTTTTGATGAGCCCGTTTACGGGTTATCGCCGATTTCTTTTTAACTATTTCTCCTTTTTATGGTCCCGTATTTGCGGGCACCAGTCAAGGTAAAAAATGACTGTCAAATAAACTTGTCATTTTGAAATGTGTGCTTTATTGTTATAAAAACTCGTACATCGAAAATATTAACCATGAATTACACTTCTGAAGAAAAAATATTGATGATTAAATGGTATTATCAAGGAAATAGTTATCAAAATGTGTCAGACATGTTTGCTGCTCTGTATCCGAATAGACCGATACCTGCAAAATCTACAGTTGAAAGGACTATCAAGAAATTTGAGACAAAAGGCACTGTAATAAATAACTGCAGATGTGAAGAAAGGCAGGAACAAAGAAGGGATGCAAGAAATGATAGGGACTTGCAAGTTTTATTGTGCGTGGAAGAAAATGATGGGAAGATCACAAGGAAACTTGAGGATGACATAGGATTAGATCACACCACAGCGTTACGAGCTTTGAAACGACATAAATATTATTCATACAAATATGAAAAGCACCAAGAGCTAAGAGATAGGGACGAAATACGACGACAGGAGTTTTGTTTTGGTATGATTGAAAGAGCAAACATGAATAGGGAATTTTTAAAATACATTTGTTTCACTGATGAATGCACATTTACCTTAAACATTGTTCAAAATTATCGATATTGGAGCAAAGAAAACCAACACAGGACGCAATATCCACAAAGAGTTAATGTTTGGGCTGGTATTTTCGGAGAAAATATTATCTGGCCATTATTTCTTACACGAAATTTAAATGCAGAATATTTTTTGGAACTACTTGAAGATCATATTTTACCTACTTTACATGATGCCGCCAGGGAAAATCAGTAAGTTTGGTACCAAATGGATGGCTGCCCGGCACATAGTACCCTGGCTGTCCGGGAATATTTAAACCGTGCTTTTAATGGAAATGTTATTGGCTTAAATCATACACTAAATTGGCCAGCCAGGTCTCCTGATTTGTCGCCAAATGATTTCTTTCTCTGGGGCCATTTAAAAAACAGGATATACAAAGATAAAAAATACCCAAATCTAGACGAGTTAAAAAATGCTATTTCTGCCGAATGCAATAGAATTTCAGTTTGTAAGAAGAGAATTTTATGATCGCCTCGGTTATTGTCTAGCATATGATACTGAAAAAGAAAACGACTTTAGCGGTGAAGCATATTACTGAAGGAAAACTCCCGTTAAACGGTGCAAGAAGAAAAATCACATGTGGTTATAGGGCAGATGTATGGTATGAAAAACCAGTTGTGAAGGTCGTTAAGAACATTTTTTATAAAACCGTAAAAGGTTTATGGAGAAATCATTGTGAAAACCTTTTTTGGAGGACGTAGTACCTAAAGTATTGAATAACGAAGTCGTAACTACTCTCCAGAAGGGACATTGTAAATAAGGGGTTAGGAAAGAAAGCCCTATCTTTCTTCTTTCATTAATAAGCAATAAATGTAAGAAGGAAGATAGATAGTTAAGAAACATTTTTTTGGAAAACGTGCAGGTTATGGAAAAAGCATTGTAAAAATTTTCCTAGGGTTCTCACCCCGTCACTGATTTTTTGAAAATTATCAACCGTTATCCCAACTTTATCTATATAACATGTTGTGAGTGAAATAAATATTTTTTCCTTGAAATATATCCTAGTGAAGGTTGACTTCTCAGTATTATTTCTCCCCATTTAATTACTTTGTAATATTTGTAACGATCGTATGTAATTCTGCGCAGAGTGGGTCACCCACATATATACATACACTATATTACCAATACAAGCAGCCGCACGAAGCAAAAATACCCCCATCGTGCGATTCAAAATAACCTGAGTTGGGGGCCGTGGCGCTTGCGCAGTAGGGAAAAACAGAACCCAAGGTCTCTTGAACAGAACCGGCTCGCCGTTATATTCTTATTAGTCGCCATCTTTTGTTTCGTTCATTCGTGTGTTGTTATAATTTCCAAATTTTGGGTGTTAATATTTATAAAACTTTACTTTAGACATTTTTTTTTGTTAGTTTGTAAGTTATAGTCGTTTTCATCTTTTTTACGTTGTATTCGTTCGAACGTTCCGTGTGTGATTGTGCATATTATTTTCAAGTTTTGGGTGCGAATTTAGGTATAAAACTTGACCAGACATTTTGTTATTGTTAGCGACTTGTGTCTCAAGATGGGTAGAAAAAAGTGCATTTTGCACGAATTGCGGTTCAATACCAGGAATAAGGTATTTCAGGTATGTAAAATATTGGTTACTTAGTTTTATTTGACCATAAACTAACCCGAACTAACGGGTGAATTTAAATAAAAGCTTGTAAAAATATTTTGAAAGTCGGCCCTGTCAAATGTTTACATCAAGAAGCAAATTTCCGATTTGCGCAAACTCAACGGCCCCTGATCATCTGCTTACAGTGGTGTCATCATTAAATTATGGTATTAGCAATATAGTTTATGTATATATGTGGGGTCACCTTGTATACTCACTATTCTCTATGGCCGGTCTTTACGCTTATCATCAGCAATTTAATTATTATTTTAAATCATGCCAAAAACTAAAACTACAGCACTAAAATCGCATTTTAGATTAAATTTATATTATATATTATATAATTTTGTAAAATTAATTAGGTACTTTTTTTTATTAATTATTAAAAAACACACACAAGGCATTACCCTTGCAGTTACCTAAAAAGTATAACATTGAATAACACAAACTATACAAATGGCCTTCACTAGATAGTTTCACTTCCATTTCTAGTCTCGCCATTTTCCCCCTCCCCTATAAATGACGTTTCTTCTGATATTACCGCGGCAATTATGTTGTTTTCCTCTTTCGGATTACTGGGTTCATTAACCGTCAAATTTGCCAAACCTGTCAGACTTGACGTTGACGATTCAGTTTCAAGCCTAGGTGTTTGTGGTCTCGATAAAATGCTAATTTTTGGCGCCATGTCAATTATCGAATTTGATGCTCTTCGCATAAGTTCCAACGGTATTTCTTCAGATCTGGGCCGCGGCATCCTGGGTGAACCATCTCTAGACTTCACTCGACTTGACGAACTATCCCTAGATCGACCTTCTTTCTTGATATTATTGCTTGAGGTGGTGGGACTAGACTCTTTTCTAAGATTAGATAATCGGTTAGGACTATCACCTGAAACACATAAGAAAATATCGGAACTGAGATACATACTCTCATTACTAGGACAACGTAACTATTGTGGTTATGTGGTTGGAAATATAAACAAATGTTATAAAAAATCCTTGGACCCGTTACCATAGACAAAGTATTTCATTCATAAGGAAGCTATTGTTGTGTGTACAGGGTCTTACAAATTCGATACTCATCATGGGTATCTCGGAAACTATAAGAGATACAGCATCGGTCAAATGGGGGGGGGGGGGGCAAAGTTGCGGAATTTTGTGCCTACTAATATCGTTAAAAAAATGTGAGCTTTATTTTTGAAATATACTAAAATTTTGAGTTTTTGTTTTTTTAATTATATTATATCTGACCTATTTTAACCGCAACAGAAAAACAAAAGCATTATTATTAAAGCACCTTTCTTAGCTTTATACTACCGTCTTTTTAGAATTCAGGTACAACCCTTTGTTTTTGTGGAATTGTGTATTTTATTTTTTGAAATCTTTCCAAGCTCTAAATTCAGCCATGTATTACAATTAATAATTTTTAGACGTTTTGATGTTATCTTTACATCATCAGGAATTTGATAATAATTACTTTTAAATAAATACGGCTCAGGCATTTATTTAAAGTATAATTGCATACAGCAGGATATGAGTAATATAGTATGTAGGAAATAAATTAAAAGAGAAAGACTGGCAACAAAAACAAAAAGTAAAAAACTTCTTAATATTAGGTGTTCAAACAGGTGTCCTTCCTTTTAAGTGCATTTTTGGGTAAGCCTCCTGAATTTAAATATCGCTCGTTGAATATAAAAAGGTGACTACTCACTACATCTGTCAACATAATTAAGCCAAACAATCAAGTATAAAATTTCCGTCATAGCCATCTTTGGTTTGTTGAACGCTATTCCATGCCTTGTTTTTTGTATTGTATTAATTGTAAATTTGAGTTTTTTGTCAGTGAAAACATTAAAAATAAATTTCAAACCACCTGAAAGTACCTTACACTATAAGGTTGTATTTCGTTTAACGCTGTTAGATAATAAAATACAAATCAGATTGCATAGTTCTACCAAGAAAAGAAAACTTTACTATTGGTAGGATGTCACCACCTGCAGGCCGGTTTCGAACTCTTTTATTCTCGTCAGGACAGGGTAGTGTTCATACCATACCAAACGAAATTTTTTAAACTAATGCCTATAATAATAACCTTCTTGGGTCGTATATACAGTGAGTCCCAGAAGTAATGTCTAATTTTATTTAAAATTCAGCTTCAGTTTTTCGAAAAAACGCTCGTACCCGTCGATTTTTATTTTTTAATGTGTTTTTTTTGTGGTAATTTCATGTATACAGGGAGCTCAAAAATAAGTTACGACCATCAACTTCATTTTTTCAAATGAAAACATATATTTTTTAGTTCATTTTTGAATTTTGCATTGAATTCTAAGCATGTTTCATGTACCATGTCCTATACATAAACTCAACAGTTATTGAAAAAATTAGGATTGAACATATCATTTGGGGAATCCAACGATATGTCAAATCTTTTGGCAATATGGCATTTTGGGCTCCCTAATAAGTAAGAGTGTCACTGTTACCATTTATTTCTATAGAAACTGTATGACAATTTTATTTCAAATAAGTATAATTATTGTCAAGCGTAGTTTCAAAGTTGCGGTTTTCACAATAATGGTGAAGTTAACGGAACGTGCAAAAATTGAAATTCTATGCATGGTTGGGTTTGGTGATAAAACACGTACTCAAATAGAAACAGCCCAATTATTTAATGAAATCCATCCTGATCGTCCTCCCATATGTCAAAAGATAGTCAGTAGAATAGAGGCGAAGTTTAGAGAATTCGGTCATGTTAGAGATTGGTCTAAATCTGGTCGTCCTACTCGAGATGAAAATGAAAAACTTGACGTTTTGCTTTGTTTGGAAGAAAATCCATGTACTCCCCTGTCGCACATTGGGGCCGATTTACACATGCCGAAATCTGTTGTTCACGGAGTAGTTCAAAAGCACAAATATCACCCATACAAAGTTATTCCAGTGCATAAGTTATTTGAAGATGATTTCGATAGGCGAAATGAGTTTTGCGAATGCATGAAAAATATGTGCAATCTAGATAATAATTTAGTAAAAAATATTATTTTTTTGGATGAAGCTACGTTCTATTTGAATGGTAATGTGAACAGACAAAATTGTCGATATTCTGCAACAGAAAATCCGCATTGGATGATAGAGGTTCACAGCCAGTATCCTGAAAAAATAGATGTTTGGTGTGGAATCGTACGCGGAAGAGTAATTGGTCCATTTTTCTTTGAACAGTCTTTAACTGGACAAGTATATCTCGAATTTCTCCAATTTGAATTAATTCCAGCATACGGGTACGAGCGTTTTTTGAAAAAACTTACCGCTGAATTTTAAATGAATTTAGACATTACTTCTGGACTCACTGTAGAGATGGAGCTAACGTCTATATTGTCAAACATTTCATACTAATTATTAAACCCGTACACAAGGACTAAGATAAAGGGTTTTAGTTCTTTTGTAATCCCATTTTTAAAAACGAGAAAATTCAAATTTCCAGAAGATACATTTTAAATGGACTTTAACAAATAACTTATTTATAACTTACCATCTCGTCGCCTCCTAGAATCATCAGCTCTATGCAAAACTCCAGGTGAATTTTCCCGTTTCGGAGCCGCGAAACCAGGCCCTCTGTGCGCGGTAAATAACGGTCTGTTCTCCCGGAGATTTCTCCCTGTTATTCTGGTTCCGTAAAGTCCCTGGCCCGTAAAGGCTGGACTGGGAGGTCCAGATTGGCCCGGTATTTCGAGGAGGCGGGCGATTTGTTGCATTTTCTTTTGCCTGGCTTTTATACGGCCCTGAAATTAAATATATATATACAGAGTGTTATGGAATCGACGCATTATATAGTGGTCATACGCACGCCGCTGGTTGTTCCAATTTATTGAAAATTTGTATTTGGTTGCCCAACAAACAATATTACGTCGCGCCGACGTTATTTTTTTGAACCTGACGTTGGAAACTTACGTCGATCTGACCTCGCGACGACTCGGATTTGCACTAGTTTGGTGGGAGGGGGTTGTAAGGACGTCAGTATATGACTTCTGCACATTATAAGTAACGAATTGCAGTAAAGATTGACGTCATCATTGGTAGACAAATATGACGTCGTATTTTAGTCAGCTGTTTACGTATATCTGTTACAGTTATCCTGCACCTAAAATGTCGGGTAGTTTTAAAAATAACTTTATTTGACTTGTGCACAAATAAACATACTAGATTACTAACAAATATGACCATTTGACAGTTTGTAAAATATAATTAATGGCTGCTTTAGACAAGAGCATATTGAGTCTCTTTACTAGAATAAAATTATTTGGAGTGTTTCGATTGCTTAAAATTGAAACGCAAGACACTTTACTGTTAAAAGTTGGCAAGTCAGCGCCTTAAAAACGAAGCCCCACTTAATTGATCATTAATTTGATCAAAAATTGAAATAATAATACTATATCTTGGATTAAGAAAAAAACTCACTTAAATTAAATTAGCATCTAAATACTCAAAATACGTAAAGTAGGTTATTATAGGTCAAAAAGGGGAGTTTCCAGTATTTGGTTTCATGTTTTCCACAACTATTTTGCAAAAAACGAAACCCTAAAATTTATTCCCGTCAGTAAAACATGGCGGAGTCACGTCTTTACCTAAAAGGGTGTAAACCACGCCTTAAGGAAAATAGTCTAATACAAATGACGTATAGACAGATATAGTCAAAATAAGTATACTTATATCGTGCATAGGTAATAAAAAGTGCAAAACTTTTCACTCATTATTACTTCAAGTCATAAAATGTACTTTCCGTGTACACTTAGTAATATTGGTACGTCCGTCCGACCATTAAACACGTCCTTTTTGGCAAGTGACAAGTGACATTCGGCAACTGTCTATCCAAAAGAAGATCGAGTTCCCGTTTTTTTTTTGCTGTGGGTAATTGTTAAATATTTTTTTCTGTAGGGGTATTTTTTGATTAAAATGTTTAGTGTTGTATTCATAAAGGACTTAAATGAAGTTGAGCCAGTGCCGGCCAACTGGATTCCTTGCTTTCCGCTCTCGATTAAATGTTTCTACAGTAGTTTCATTGGATATTATTTTGGTTTTGAGTTTTCGATAATACGATGTACTATATTAAATTTATAGTCACGTTTCCTAAACATTTTTTAATAGCACAGTTCTTTATTGAAAAGCAAACTAAAAACACCAAGGAGTTTGTGTTAACTTTAACCTCAAGTTTTTCCAAAAACTAAAGTCACTTAAGTTACACCGAAAAATACAGTTTTAGACGTCATGATTCATAACGTCATCATGACGTCCGATTACCACCAAGTCTGTCGTCGACGTCCTTTATACGTTTATTGAACTACCAATACGTAACGTCAATCTTTAGGTCAACATAGGACGTCTAAATGTAGTCTTTTAAGGACCTTCAGAAATGGAGTCATAGTGCGACGTCTGTGTGACTACTTTTAGCATCACAGTTATCACCTTGACATTAAAGGTCACATGACTACGTTTAAACAACGTAAGAGTCAATGGCTATTTGCGACCTCAATCCGAAAGAAACTCAGTGACGTCTACACGACGTAGTTTAGCCGATAAATACTAACTTAACATCTAAAGTAACTGTATTACTTAAAGTTGCACCAATTCTGACGTCAGATTTAGTTCATATTTAGTCATAGGTCCTGAAAATGCTAGTTGAGTGTCTTTTGATATTAGTTTTGAAATAAAATAATCGCTAAAGATATTTTACTCTTTAAATTATTATTTAAACCCCCTATAATACGCCAATGAGTTGACTAAAATTTTAAGCAATAGAAAAGTACGCCTTAGGATCATACGTAACCATACCAAAGTTCAAAACAATTAATTCAGAAATACCAAAAATATAAGCTTGTTTCCATTATAAATGGGACACCCTGTATACTACCTTGGTTAGTCGTTGTTTTGCCGCCATACATCTAATGTTATCATCAAATAAAAACTTGGCACTAAGCAATGGTATTCTATTAGTTGTTGCTCCAGAGATTGGACTATGGATTGTTATATGTAAACATCTAGAATCGTCTTTGTCTCCCGTTACCTCGATGTCTTGAAGAAAACCCACCAGTTTGGCCACTCCCCATCCTAATCTAAAATAGAATTTTCTGCCATAGTAAATTATTATTGTTCGAAATGCGACAAAATGCAAGGCTAATCCTCAGATCAAACTCGGGTCTATATCCCAGCCTAATGGCAGGCATACTCCGCATGTCAAGTGGATAGCGTGATGGCGGTAAATTTAAAATATAAATAGAAATGAATTTAATTATTTTTTTATGTCACGGTGTTGAATTATAGTCGAGGTATTAAGTTTTCTTACAAGAACAGTTTGCCAATTTGTGGGGCATAATTAAAATGGAGGGGCGAGTTAATAATCAGTAAGTTTTGTTATGGCTGCAGCTGTCACAAAATATTAAATATTTTGTGGCCGTGTGTGTGAATTCCTTAAAACGCAAAAGAAAAAAATAGAATAAAGTGTTTGATTTAAAAATGTAAATAGAATACAGAGTTTTTCAACATTTACATTTAATAATTTTGTAAATGTTGAAAAACTCTGTTAATCTTAGTTAGATTAGAACATCTGACGAAGACACTGTGTGTCGAAACAATTGTTATGGCAATTTAAAATAAATAGTGGAAATTATAACTGTTGTTGTTACTCATTAATATCATTTATTTATTATATTATCAATATTTAAAATAAATTATTATTTAACTAGCTATATAAAGCTCTTTGTTTAGGCAATGTACTACAAGACTTCGACTATTAATTTAGGAATAGTTAATAACTTACCGTTTGTTGTCAGGCTCTACAAGAATTAATTGCATAATATCAATAACCAAAAACCTCCTCATTTTCGTTCCATCTTTGTAGAGCACCGTGCAAGCGATCAGATCCGAATTATCTGAAAAAAATATGTGGTTTTATGAGCCGTTTGGTTCAGTTTGTTTACCAGCGAACGAAACAATCACCAGTTGGTAAAATAAGCAATAATCTACTTAAGTTTTGCTAAAATAGCATTTAGTATAATGGACATTTTCACTATAATTAAATTTCATAATTTTGCCACTTAAATTGTTAAGTTGGTACTATAATAAGTATTGTTTTTATCAATAAAATTGTTGCTAGGTTCAGCTCTTTAAGCACCTGCTCAAATTCAACTAAATAAAAATCTCCAAACACGCAAATATATTAAACATATAATATATAATAAAATATTTGCTAGTGAGCACTCGTTGCCAATCGGAAGTTGTAGCTTATCAGTGCTTTTGTATACGTTTGTGTTATTGTGATTTTTTGATTTATTCTTAATTTAAATAATTATTTTTTATACTTATTTGATAATGGGGCCAGTTTTAAAAAAACTGGTCACGGCGTAGTAACTTTTGATTGGAAAGTAGTGCCCAGGGAGGTCAGTTTGGACCGGGGGGAAGGCAAAGTTTCAACCGGGGACCTCACGGTGTTTTTTTAGAATACACTTTTAATTTTTGCTGCCCACCCTGCCCACTGTTCAGTTTTCCTGTGACAAGCTGCGACTCTCCTCTAAGGAAAGCTAGGAATTTTTTGTTTGTATTTTGAACTGCACTTTGTAACATAACGCTTATTTTTCTTGATAGACATTCCAATAGTTTTTTTATTTATTTATATTCTCAGTGATGGCTTTAAAATATCAAAAAGTAAAAACAAAGAAAAATTTATTTTATGGTCCTTTCTTTCTACACAAGGAAAACGAAATTTAGTGAAAAAGTCCATTATCCTAAACTAGCTTGTTGTGTCTTGATGACAAGTTTCGAAAAAAATAGAAATTTAGGACTCAATCTACTTATATTTCACGGATAATGTAATTTCCTCTTCTTCTAATCAAATAAATAATTTTGTTTGCATTAAAGTACTAAAGTAAGCAACTTTCTAAATTTCCTTATTGTTAAAAAATTGTAAATTTTCTCAAAAAAATAAATTTTTAAAGTTTATAGTAATTTTCTAGATTTTCAATATGCCGACAAAATATCTATAGTGTGATATATGAGATAAATTGATTGAATATGAAGAATTGATTGATTTGAGAAACTTTGTGCTCTAATTTATTGTAGAATTATATTTATCCAAATTGGAATTCCAGGGTAAAACAAAAACAACGTATATTTATTTTTTATCCGGTCAAATTAAACATTCGAAGATACATAAATTTACAACAAGCTGAAAACCAGTAAAAATGTTCAAAATACAATTATAAATAAAATGTGTAAGTTTCCCATCATTCCCGTGTATGGAAAAATTTTGACTCGAGGTCAAAGGTTAAAAAAATGAGTTTTTCGCGATTTATAGCAAAACGGTAAGTTTTATCATAAAAGTACCTCAGAGAAAAATTGTAGATCATAAAATTATCTATAAAAAATGTTTTAATACTTTTTTTCTATGAGCCACCGTTTCTGAGATATGATGATGTTGATTTCTTACAAATACTCACAAGTCTCGGTTCATTTTAATGTTGACAGAAAAGTTTATTGCTAAAAATATATTGGTAAATATATTGATTATTAAAACAGCAATAGAGCAATTCAATTCGACAAATACAACTATTGTTGTTGGTGAAGATGTAGACTTACTCGTATTACTCACTGCTCGAACTCCAACTGAAAAAACTATTTTCTTCTTAAAACCAGGAAAAGCTCAACATCAATCGGAAATATATTCATCAAAAAGTTTATCTACTTTTGCAAAGTGTCAAAATCATGTACTATTTTT
The DNA here is from genome assembly GCA_935413205.1 of Polydrusus cervinus. Classification (NCBI taxonomy): domain Eukaryota; kingdom Metazoa; phylum Arthropoda; class Insecta; order Coleoptera; family Curculionidae; genus Polydrusus; species Polydrusus cervinus. Next base: position 26,032,915 of record OW284515.1, read on the forward strand.
CAAAATGTTCGAAAAACAAGATTTAGTTCAATGTGCTGAAGTTTTTAAAAACAGTAATTCAACTCAACAAAAAGTTATCACTAATGGCATTCGCTTTCTTCTTTCAATGTACGGAGCTCCTTATATAAGCATCGATATGCACGTTTCTTTAAAAATACTAAAAATAAAAAACCGGTACAATTAGCTTGTCTTCCTCCAACCTTAACTGCTGCTCATCAACATCTTCTTCGGGTATATTACCAAGTTCAAGTGTGACTTGGTTATCAGCAAGACCCTACCGACTGGGCTTGAAAGTTGGTCAACAATACATTAGAACCAGTTCAAAGTTTACTCCCACCTGCGCCGGAGAAATTGCTAAACACAATTTTGTGCAACTGCAAAAAGGGATGCAGTGCTAAATGTGGTTGCAAAAAAGTGGGACTGTTTTGTTCTCTGGCATGTACAAATTGTCAAGGCCGGTCGTGCTCTATTGTTGAATCACCAACAATTGAGGATTCATTTGATTCCAGCGAGGTGACTTGCTATACATCGCTATTGACGCAATTTACTTGCACCCAGAATGAAGATGAAGAAGAAGAACAAAAAGAAGAAGAAGAAGAACAAGGAGAAAATGAAGAAGAACATGAAGAATAATTTGAAAGTTACGAGTCAGACGAATAAACTTCACCATTTTTTTTTAATCAACATCGCTTTATCTTTTCCAATCTTTGCTAATTTCCGTTATTTTGCAATAGTTTCAAATTAAACAGGATCACAACTGACTTGTGGAGTAAGCCTACTGGGGAGACCACGTTAAAAAAAAACGCTAAGTACACTACCTCATAGGTGGAGTGGAAACGTGTGCATATTATGACGATTACAACTTTTTGAATCTTTATATCTCAGAAACGGTGGTTCATAGAAAAAAAAGTATTAATACATTTTTTATAGATAATTTTATGATCTACAATTTTTCTCTGAGGTACTTTTATGATAAAACTTACCGTTTTGCTAAAAATCGCGAAAAACTCATTTTTTTGACCTTTGACCTCGAGTCAAATTTTTTCCATACACGGGAATGATGGGGAACTTACAAATTTTATTTATAATTGTATTTTGAACATTTTAACTGATTTTCAGCTTGTTGTTAATTTATGTACATTCACTCTAATTTTTTGGTGTAACTTGACCGGATAATTTTAAAAGTTTATAAGTTTTTTTTTCGAAAATTACAGAACCTCTTTAATCTTCGTCGTTTTTTGGCTTGTGCAATAAATCTTCTTAAGTTGTGATGAGGATGATATGAAACATATATTGTGTACAAAAAACGACCTACCTCATATAGGTACCGGGTGTACAATTAAAAAGGGACGCCGCGCCGGCTGTATCTTGGAAACCATTAATCATACAGCTTCCCGGAAATTTTTTCCATAAGGAATGTGGCCCAGAGAAATCGCTGTAAATTATTTTTAAGTTTCTCAAGGGGTCCTAGAGGGCGTAATACTAATGCCGAACTAGGAAAACGAAGATTTCTCTCAAATATGCCTAGTTAAACGTTATTAAAGATTTATGTGTTGTAATCTTGAAAGACCTAAGAGTCAAGCACTTATTGCTGCAGCTCATCAAATAAAGGAGTGAAGAAAAAACAAATATTTTTGGAAAAAATTAGGCAACATCGGTTAGGGACAACGAAAATGAGCAGACTTGTTCTCGATTTAAAGATATTCAATGGTTTTGTCATTTGCATTATAATGGTTTCTGCTGTGGTCGCTAGATGACGTCGTTTGAAACATTGCAATTTATTTTTTTTTAATTTTAAATAAAATCATATCTCGGATTTTACATGAGTTTTTCCAGCGTTTTCTCTTGGACACTTTCCTTTAAAAAAGTATTTTTGAAAGTTGTACAAAAAATGGTTCCCAAGTTATACTCGGTAAAACAATGGGCGTAAATCAGATACATAAAAAATTGTAGTCAATGCCCTTAAGAGTGTGTTATTACTTCCAAGTCCTCGAAGCAAAAAGATTCAGTTATTTATCCACCATTCATTTTTGGGACTCCTAGTTATCTTTGAAGATAAGAAAAATGTTTTTTTTCAAATTCTCTGGAAAAATCATGAGAACTGTTTTTCTAAGGATCAATCGTTTTTTAGGTTTAGCAAACAATGTTTTTTAATTTTGACCTAGAATAGAATGAAGTCACAAAACTAAATTTTTATGCCGCAAAGGCATTTAGGCGATATAGGAAAAAAAATGCATATAACATAGTCATGCCCAGGCGGAAAAGCAGACATACACGACAATAACAACACTAACACAAACACTTAAAACAGCAAGCAACATTACAATAAAATATTCTCCTACATCAACTAACTCTACCAAAAATGGAGTAACTAAAAACATGTATTTGAGATAATTCTAAGGTCTAGTCGCTAAAGTCCAATTTTATAGAGTCCTCTTAATCCTAAGTTTAAACCGAAGAATACTTCTAAGATCGTAGAAATGTCAGAAATGGTCGATTTATAATGTGGGATTGACAGTAAAGTTCAAATAGTAAGTAATCAACCTGGTCATAACTTTTGACATTTCTTCGATTTAAACTGGACCTATGGTCTATTTCTTTTCGATTGCGAACGATGACAGAAACCCGTTTTACAATAAAAAAAATGCAAGAATTTTCATTTTTGACAAGTTGAAAAAGTAAAGTTAGGGATTTACGTCATAACTGACATTTTGTTGTTTACTGTTTATAGCGGTTAGAATTTAAAATTAACACTTGTTAAGAAGATGAATTTTTAGGTTATGTCACAATGTTTGGCGTTTGGCATGGCCTTCTATATTTTGTCGATAAATCGGGCATCCTTTTTGCTTCAACACAAAGTAGGCATAGGTTTACTATTTTATGTTGCAGAAAAACGTGAAATTAACCGATTTTATGTACAGAAAGTTAATAGATTGTTTGTTTCGTAATATAACTAGAGCTAAAAGTTATTTTTAATTGCTAAAAGGTTTATAATTAGCATAAATCTGCTAGAAATCAATCGAACGGAAATTTCTTATTCTTCTTCTGTGATTAAAAAAAAAGACCTTTAATAAGTTTTATGTAGTGTAAATTGGTCCATAATTTAACCAATTAGGTGAATTTTTGTTCAATTTTTTTTCTGTCATCGTTCGCAATCGAAAAGAAATAGACCATAGGTTTAAATCATAGATGTTCTTTTGTTCAATTTTATAAAGTCGATTTAAACGAAGGTTCAGTTTTAAGCGGGAGTCTCATGCATCCGATTTCCGACATCCGAAAATAATTTGGTTTTCGTACGAAAATGTTTTGCATGTTCCATGGATACGATTTTCGGATCCGAGCTTCTGTAAACATGACGTAAGAAGTCTGACATTTATGACATACCCTTCAATTTCAAACCTTCCTTAAAACTTGTTAGTATATATTTTTTTCTTAAAACCAAATATTTTTTATAGTTCGGTTATATACTTTTTTTCATAATGGACTCAGAAGAAATTAAATTAAGTTGTTACAAGTAGCATACGAGGGTGCTAAAGAATTTCTATAGTAGGTACCTAGTAGGCATATGCTGAAGATATTAATAAATATTTATAAAAAGCAAAATTAGAACTTTTATTATAGACTAGCTTCACATGTCCATAGTAGTTCTTAGAAGGCAAAAATAAGATTAAACTGGTCTACTAAAAAATGTATTCATTAATAATTTAAGATTAAATCACAAATCTGAATGTAAGAGACTATTTTTAAGATAGAGTTCCCAATAATAAAAGCTAAACATTTATTTTAAATTTAAAACAACATATTCAACCAGTAGGTATTATAAAATTTATATTAAACTTACTAACGTTTTATAAACATGAATTTTATAAGAAACCCACCATAAGAATTTTAAACAAATCAGGGTCAATATTGTAATAATGTAGATTTCCAAAATTAGGTAGGTATATACCTATTTTTAAATCACAAATTTATGTTTTTGTTAATTTTTTGGTTTTATAATGTTTCTCATCCAAAATCCTCACGGTCTTCGTTTTTTTCTAGCGGGTTTATGTTTCTTTCGTAAAATTAACAAAAGCGATAAAAGTAGTATGTTATTGGCAGCACAAATGTATTCTCTATACTGATTATTCATTGTTATATCAAATATCTAAAAAGCACCGAACCAAATAAAAGTCAAATTGTCAAATATCTAGTAGTCAGTTTAAAAAATTTCCGACATCGTAAATTTTTAAAATTATTCGGACGAAATTTGACGCCAAGATTTTCGACTAATGACAGCGGCGACGTATCATCGTATCGTCAGAAATCGGATGCATGGGACTCCCGCTTAAATCGAAGAAATATCAAAAATGGTAATTTCATAATGTAGGATTGACAGCAAAATTCAAGTGTGTTACCGGGACATAACTTAATACCAATTCACCTAAAGACGACTGGAGATACTTACCAGTTAAAACGTAGTGAATTAAAACAAATAAAGACAATGCAAGTCCAAAACTCTACTGCCATTCAAGATAACATAACAAGTTATGACCAGGTTGGTTATTCTTAAATTTAACTTTGCTGTCAATTCCACATTATAAATCGACCATTTCTGACATTTATGCAATCCTATAATTATTCTTCGGTTCAAGAGAACTTTATAAAATTGGATCTAAAGCATACCATTTTTTTAAATTTTAGAATCAATTATAAGCTATCTGAGAACTTTTTTTTAACAGTAATTATAGGGGAATTTCAATATTCTTCTAAAATTGTTAATAAAAAATGCCAAATTATAAATTGTTATTTCTAAAATAGGATTAAGTCAAAAAAAAATTAAATTTTTATATAGTATATTATTGCGCCCCCAAGAGAATGAAGGTGATGATGAAGCCATGGAAAATACAAAAAATTGAAATGACATGACACCGTCAAAAACAGCTTTAAAGCTGATTAACAAGCAATTTTTGTTTATAATAATTAACCAGTAGCGTGGTCTTTTTTTAAATTTTCTGACTGTCAAGCGCCTTCGGAACTGATTGTTCGTGTCAGTGCTACCAGCTCTCTCCTCGCTCCATTACTTGGTTTCGACAAGTTTCGTCCTTGTTCGGCTCGCTAGTATCCCGGCGCGGCTGCGAATTTATGAATATTTGTATTGTGATTTTTACTGATGGATAATTGCTATACCCAAGCCTGTAGTCAAGGAAGGAGGGCTCGAGAGTCTGAAACCCCCCAAAAAGTCCACACATTTTTGCTAAAAATTATTGTCAACTGCATGATATAGATTTTTATCGGGAGGGATATTCCCTATGACAGAATTCTTTGTGGGTGTAAACGTAGTAAAGAGATAAAAAATGACTGTAAACCGTTTTTAATTACTCCCATAAACATTGCCAAAATACGAAACTGGTGATTGCTTGATTCACGTGGGTTATGACACACAACGAGATATACTCAGGTCCAGCGCCTGCTCGATCTGCACGCAGCTTTGCGGATTGGTCAGCGGTAGTTGGGTCTCCACATCCCCGTTTAAAGTTAGAGCTGTGTTGCGCATTAAAAAAAACAGGCGTATTGCTCTTCTCGCTTTTTCGCTCTGAAAAAATAAAATTACTTCAGTGTTTGCAAATTGGCAGTATGATTTTCCAAATATTTGACCATAATATTTAATCAAGGAAAGAAAATTAGTGTCTAGCGGAGAGTGTTGGGTATCTGTCTTTTGAATTAAAGTACGCAGGGAAGCTGAAATATCAAAAAAATGGGTGGGTGCTTTGGGGACTCGCGTCTATATTCCAGCCTAATGACAGGCACACTGCGCATGTTAGGCGGATAGCGTGATGGCGGGTAATTTGAAATTTATGTAGGTACCATTGCGCCCAAAAAAAACTGGGACGGCAAAATTATTGTTGTAGAGTAGCTCCTTGACTATAAGGAATATGTAAAATCTATTGAGGAAAGGTTATCATTGTTGTTATAATAGTTGTCATGGAAGTGAAAAGGTTTAATATCAAAACAACAATACTAAATTTTTAGAAATACGAGGAAAAATGAAAATACGCATATTTAGTGTTTTAAAATGTAACAAAAATAAAACAAGATTTTTTAATATTATGTTCCTAAAAATTTTAATTTCAATCATATTTAAACCTTAATATAATAACATGTTTTTTAATATTTGGTAGTTGCGTCGTTATTATCGATTAAGGCTTGTAAACGTCGTGGCATACGTAACACCATGTTTCTCGTATACTCATGCGTTATTACATCCCATGCCATTATCCTTTGGCTTAATTCATCCCAAGTTCTAAGCTGGAAGTTGTGTTTATACATAAATTTTATCATCTCACCCCAAACGTTTTCAATTGGGTTGATATCCGGACTTTTCGAAGGCCACGGCAGAACACGAATTTGATTTTCTTCTAAATAATTTTGAACTATGCAGGCTTTATGTATAGGAGCAATATCTTGTTGAAATGGTATCATAACTTGGTTTAGTATATTGCAATATAATGGTGCATTAAGCCTCCCCTGCACTATCTGGCAAACTCCTGGGCCCCTTGCACTAATCCAGCCCCAAACATTTATAAAAAAGCGTGTATATCTTTCATCGTATCTCGTACCAGAAGGTGGATTTTCCCATTTTCCACGATTAAAAGGTTTTTTCACCGGAAAATATTACTGTTTTCTACTTCTTCTCTGTTTGTTTGCTTTGGTCAAAAATATTTTATTGGCACCACAACAACTTTTTATATTTGAACAACGAATTCTTCTACGCGCTGTATTAGCCGAATCAGGAAAATGTGTTTCTTCTTTAGCTTTTATTGCTGTTTCGAAGGGATGATCTTTTAGAAAATTAATTAATTGTATATCTTGGCCGTCATTTGAAATTTTGGAGCGACCAGAACCTGCTTTTCTTACAATACTTCCATTTTCTGCAATATTGTGCTTAGCGGTATTTTTGTTTATCCCTAATTCATTTGCGATGTTTCTTATTTGATGCTCATCTCCCAATCGAATGTAAATTATCGCTTTTTGCTCAGTGGTTAACGCGGGCATTTCAATATTTCTTTTAACACGTTACTGTCAGTCAAATTAAATTAAATTGACAACTTCAAAACAAGCTAATAGTCTGGGAGATAAACTACATTTTGCTTTTTTTTGGGCGCAATGGTACAAATGAGTTTAATTATTACATGTAAAATATGATTGATATAGCGATTAATTAATTACATTTTTAATATTACGGTATTCTATTTTTATTTTTAAACACTTTGTTCTTTTTTCTTTTACGTTTTAAAAAATTCAAAGATGTGGTTACCGGTGTTGACAGTGTACGATTTTGTAATTCCGACTATTTGTTACGAGGGTCATAATTAGAAAAAATCATAGAGGGCCTATTGTTTTTAGTGCATTAATACCAGAAATGTATGGCATGTAATGGTCTTTAAAGGTGATCGTTTGAAGACTTTGTGTTTTCTTTTCATGTGAACATTAATATTTGTTTTTGTACTACATTTCGTCCCACAGTCTGTGCACACATAAACTGTTCTACAATTTAAAAAATGATGGTTAGGTTTTTACTTTCAGAATATTTAATAATTTGTCACAAAACTTACTGATTAATAACCTGCCCCTCCGTTTTAATTATGCCCCACAAGGCCACAAATTAACAAAGTGGCAAACTGTTCTTGTAAGAAAACTTAACACCTCGACTATGACTCAACACCGTGACGTAAAAAAATAATTAAATCCATTTCTACCTATATTTTAAATGTTCCGCTATCCGCCTGACATGCGCACTATGCTCAGTATGCCTGCCATTAGGCTGGGATATAGACGCGTTGCCTGGGGCTAGGTAGACAAAGACTGCCGACCTATAGGATTTATCGGAGTCATAACCTGAAACAACTCCATAGACTGCGAATCACGTTTTCAATAGTTATTTAAAAATAAATAAATCCACTAGAAAAGTTCACAAATTACCTCGCCACAAGGGAGCCTTTTGATAAAATCTATTCCAGTCATTGGGGTGCCAGCAGGTGGCAAAAGGATTGCACTATCCATACATAGCCATTCGACATTTAGCGAACCTTTTGACATATCACAATATCTACAACCAGAAAATAAAAAATTTTAATCTATTTTAATTGAAATGTATACCAGTTGGTGCATCGTGGTTGGAAACATAGGAAATCCCATGCAAGTTTTAGACGGACGCACGATGGGTATCTTCTTGCTTCGTGCGGCTGCTTGCATTGGCAAATAGTGTATGTATATATGTGGGTTGTACGGATTCTTTTTTAGGGTCTCTATGTGGTGAGTGCACGAGTTTGAACAATTTTGGACAATTCAATCATAACTTATTTGAATAGGATTGCGGTTGGTTTTTCATTGGAATTCAACAGGTGATGCTGCGAACACCAGCATTAATTGAACTTGTCAACCTGTGACTTGTCACTGTCAAATGTAATTTGAAAGTATTCGATTTTTTACTAGTAATATGTTTTTACCTAGATAATTATTATGAGTTACACTGAGTACTATGCGGAGAAAAGCTTAAGTATTGTATCTGATATGTTTTCGGTTTATTTCCCTGATATACCCATTCCTACCGAGTCGGCAATACAAAAAGTTATTACTAAGTTTGAGGCGTAAGGCACTGTAATAAAGAACTGCAAATGCACAGCGCAGAATCATGACAGAGCTGAAGAAAACAATGATAGAGATCTTAATATTTTACTTCACGTCGAAGAAAATAAAAATATCCAGCATTAGAACTCTCAGGCAAGGGGTATAAAAACATCACACCATAGTACTGAGAACTTTGAAAAAGCATAAATATAATTCATATAAGTATCAAAACCATTAAGAATTGCTAGAAGGGGATAAAGAGCGAAGATCACTTTTTTGTTTTGAAATGATGGAGCCAGCTACAAACAGATATTTGTTACAAAATATTTGCTTTTCAGTCGAATGCACGTTTGCATTAAATAATGAGCCAAATATACAAAATTATCGGTACTGGAGCCTTCAAAATGAACATCGTTTTACATGCACTCGAACCTAATACCGTCAGAAGGAGAATGTTTGGGCAGGAATTTTTGGACATCGCATCATTGGACCATTTTTTATTGACAAATCTTACGGGCTCAACATATTTAGATTTTCTTCAAAATCAAATTGGGCTCGCACTGAAGGAAGTTGCTGATGAAAATCAGGAGATTCGGTTCCAAACAGATGGTTGCCCGGCCCACAATTCGCTTGAGGTACGCGAATATCTAAATAATGTCTTTAATAGGCACGTTGTCGGTCCAAATTCAACAATTAATTGGCCAGCTAGGTCTCCTGACCTCTCACCAAACGAATTCTTCCTCTGGAGGCATTAAAAAAATTCTTTATAAAAGTTTGAAAATTTAGAACACTTAAAAAATTTAATTTTAATGCAACCTAAAAGAATTACCCAGTACCAACTCGTTAATGTTCGTAGATAATTTTACGATCGTTTAGGTTATTGTTTAGCAGCAAATGGCGATTTATTTAAACATTTAATTAAGAATTAACAATATTCCAAACGATTGTATAGTTTTCTTACAATTAAATTATTAGGTTTTCATAAACAATTGTTTATTTTTAAACACCCTCCTATTTTCTTCCCCTTTTGAGCAATTCTTGATTATTTTATTACAATTTAATAGGTTTTTTGTAAGTAAAATAATTCGTTTTCTATAAAAGATCCGTTTTGAAAGTAATGTTCGTTTTATTTAAAAATATTAGTTAAATCCCATGTAAAATGTATCTGTTAAAGATTTTAAAAAAGTCTACAGTTTGTAAATTACATTTGACAATGACAAATCACAGGTTGACAAGTCCAATCAATGCTGGTGTCCGCAGCATCACCTGTTGAATTCCAAAGAAAAACCAACCGCAATCCTATTCAAATAAGCTAAGATCGGGTGGTTTAAAATTGTTCAAACTCCGCATGTGCACTTACCACACAGAGACCCTAAAAAAGCTCCCTATAACCCCGCTCTATTCAAAATTCTAAAGTCAACAGGGGAGCAAATATTTAGACAGTCTAAAACTTGCATGCAATTTCCTATGTTACCAACCATGATGCACCATCCGGTATAAGAAAAACAGGTTATCGGCTTTAAAATAAGTTATCGCCTCAGGTTGTTAACATTAAATTTAAAAAACTATAATAAATCTTGAAGAAATAGTCCATACTTAAAGTGGAGTGGGAATATAGAAGGTAAAAATAAGAATACAAAGTCTTTCTCCACTGATATATTATAGAAATATTTTTAGTCAACTTCTCTACATGTTTCGAATGCAGAAGCATTCATCTTCAGGAGAAAAATTAAAAGAAGAAAGGACCAGTAGATATCACCTTAATTGAGCAACATAAATATAGGTTCGGTATAAAATGAGTGGAACAATGAAGAAACCGATACACACATTGCATTGTGAATAAGAAAAGTATATGGGTTTGAGGCTTAAGGCACTGTGAAAACTTTAAAGGTAGAATGAAAGATTTAACATCTTTGTGTGGAAGAACTGTCGAAAGATCAGAATGAAGTAAAAGGGAATGCAAACTATTAGCTAGTCATTAGAGAAAAAAATTTGGAGAAGAAGTGAATGTAAGTGTGAGAAAGAAGACTATTAAAAAATTAATTAGAAATTAAATTTAATATTTATTCATTACTGGATGAAAACCTCATTGGTTTACGAATAAACATAGTTAAAGTAGAAATATAAAAATTGAATTTTAAGAAATTCTTTCATTTTAGACTTTATGGAAGTAAATTTTTTTTATTTAGCTCGACCGCTACCGCGTGCTTTTCCAAAAAGACTTTTTGTTTTGTTTATTCGTAAACCAATGAGGTTTACATCCAGTAATGAATAAAAATTTAATTTAATTTCTAATTAATTTTTTAATAGTCTTCTTTCTCACACTTACATTCACTTCTCCAATTTTTTTTCTCTAAAGACTAGCTAATAGTTTCCTTAATGATCATTCCCTTTTACTTCATTCTTATCTTTCGACAGTTCTTCCACACAAAGATGTTAAATCTTTCATTCTACCTTTAAAGTTTTCACAGTGCCTTAAGCCTCAAACCCATATACTTTTCTTATTCACAATGCAATGTGTGTATCGGTTTCTTCATTGTTCCACTCATTTTATACCGAACCTATATTTATGTTGCTCAGTTAGGGTGATATCTACTGGTCCTTTCTTCTTTTAATTTTTCTCCTGAAGATGAATGCTTCTGCATTCGAAACATGTAGAGAAGTTGACTAAAAATATTTCTATAATATATCAGTGGAGGAAGACTTTGTGTTCTTATTTTTACCTTCTATAATAAATCTGTTTTTTTAAATACTTACTCATGTTCAAACATATCTAAAAATATTTCTTCACTTTTATAAAAATTCCTAAGCAAAGCCATGCTTTGCGACTTGGCAGCTTCAATCGTTAGCCTATGGGGTTCTAATAATATATTCTTACCATCACATATCACCAGCTGCAGTAGTAGCTTTAAAGTTAATTCTAAAGTCACTAATCTTACCCTAAAATTAAATATGAGTATCAGATTTTATAACATGTTTTATACAAAATATTATATTTCTTAACTGTCTTATTGATTTTTTGAATACTAAGTTAGAATATTATCTCACTAATCTAAAAAATATACAGGGTGACAATTTGAAAACGAACAGCATTTAATATTGCCTCTACCAATGATAGTATGAAAATTTGGCGAAATACGTCAATTGATATATCGAGGGGGACATTTTTTAAGACATTTGTTGTCGTGTTACTTTCAACCCCCTAACCCCCAGGGCACTTACCCCTAAAATTTTAAATGGCAACCCCTATTTATTTTGCCATTTTTGTGTTCCTTATAAAATTCTACATAACTGTATCTTTTTTTTTTCAAAAAATGTGTAATTATTTTATTTTTTCTAGTAGCGATATCAAAGACGAAATGTAAATAAATAAAGGAATTTGGAATGTATTTCTACATTTCGTCTTCGATATCGCTTCTAGAAAAAATAAAATAATTACATTTTTTGAAAAAAAAAATGATACAGTTTATGTAGAATTTTATAAGGAACACAAAAATGGCAAAATAAATAGGGGTTGCCTTTTAAAATTTTAGGGGTAGGTGCCCTGGGGGTTAGGGGGTTGAAAGTAACACGACAACAAATGTCTTAAAAAATGTCCTCCTGGATATATCAATTGACGTGTTTCGCCAAATTTTCATACTATCATTGGTAGAGGTAATATTAAATGCTGTTCGTTTTCAAATTGTCACCCTGTATATAACAGCATTATATGAGATTGTAGTACTTACCTACATGTTGGCTGACAAGCCAAGTTGATAATTAAAAGAAGTTTTTCTAGAAGATAAACATTATAAGAATACTTTACATCCTTTGAAGCAGATTTTGATATGAACGACTTTTTGGGCTTTAAAACTTGTTCGATTATGTCTGATGTTACACCTAAAAGTTAAAAATCTTATAAAGATCTACTTATATATACCGGGTGATTCATTAAGGTCGACGAGCGGCCATATCTCGGAAACTACTGGGCATAGAAACTCAGGGAAAAAAAGGATAACTAAAGTGGCCATGAGAAAATCCTGGAAATAATTTTTAAGTTTCGCATTTTGCCGCAAGAGGGCGTAATTGAAAAGTAAATTTTAAAATTTTACATATCTCCAAAAATTCCACATTAAGGTATATCTTTGGTAACACCATTAAAAAGCTTGGACAATTATGCATCATTTTGGTCCTATGCTCATTGGCGTACCGACTTTAATAGGAGGGGGGAGGGGCTGTTGAAGGTGTAATCATTTAAATCGCTGTAACTTATAAACGACTTATCCGATTTTTGCAAACTAAAGACTGTTTGGAAGAGAAATTTATGCACTTTCACCAATCGTATTTAGTTGTCCATGATAGTTCTCAAAAAAAATGTTAGAGAGCGCAATTTGTAATAATAACACATTTTTTTATTTTACTCCGAAAAAATAAATCATACGGTATAATTATGATACCATAATCGAAAAGATCATGAAATTTGCTAGAAAAAATATTAAAACCGCAAATATCTCCGTTCGTTTCAGCGTTATCGCCAATAAAATAATTTTTAAGACTTCAAATGAAGAAGCGATTATATATTTTTTAGGACAAAGTGGGACGCCACTGGTTTTTTTCCATATGGGTATTGTTTCTGATTAGCCTGGTCAATTCTGCATAAAAATGGTCTCTTGCGTTTTTCTCCTCAGGTACACTTATTACAAATTAGACGGGCGGAAGCATGCCTATTAAGTGAAGGTGGTCATTTCCAAAAATTTTTATAAAACAAAATTATTGTTAATAATAATAATAGTAATAATAATAATAATAATAATAATAATAATAATAATAATAATAATAATAATAAATAGTAGAGCTAATTTAATATAATTATTTTAATTAAGAACGGGTTCCTGAGGAGAAAAACGCGAGACCATTTTTATGCAGAATAGACCAGGCTAATCAGAAATAATATTCACATAGAAAAATATCAGTGGCGTCCCACTTTGTCCTAAAAAATATATAATTGCTTCTTCATATATGGTATTTTAAAAAATAGATCTAGATAGCCATGAAACAAAATCAACCCCTGTCAAAATTAAGTCAGTTGGCAACTATTTCAATTTATTTATCTCCATGAAAACCTGCCAATTTTGTTTTACAGCTATCTAGATTAATTTTTTAAACACCATATTCGAATTATATCTAAATTAGAAATATTCGATGATAATATGATTAATAAGTAGTTTTTGGGCCAGAGGAATAATGAGTGACAAACTTACATAATCATAAAAGTTAAAAATATTTTTTTGTAGTGGAATGCTTGATGACAACTATAAAAACAGTCACATCTTCAATTAAAGTGTTAAAAATTATTCTTTTGGCAACAAGTCTGAAACGAAAGAAGATATTGAACTGCGGTCTACACATTTTTTATTGCAAATTTAATCTACTTTCCGATTATGATGTCATAGTTATACCGTATGATTTGAGTTTTCGGGATAAAATCAAAAAAACTGTTACTATCACAAATTACGCTCTCTAGCTTTTTTATTAGGAACTATCGTGAACCAATGGATACGACAATTAAAAGTACTTACCTTTTTCTTTCAAACAAGCTTAAGTTTACTAAAATCGGATAAGTCGTTTAGAAGTTACAGCAAATTAAATGATTACACTTTCAATAGCTTCCCCCACTCTTATCAAGGTCGGTACGCCAATGAGCCTTGAACCAAAATGATGCAAAATTGTCTAAGCTTTCTAATGATGTTACCAAAGGTATACCTTAACGTAGGAATTTTCGGAGAAATTTAGAATTTCAATATTTAATTTTCAATTGTGCCCTCTTGCGGCAAAATGCGGAACTTAAAAATTATTTCCAGGATTTTTTTCTTAACCACCTTACTTACGAATTTGTTTCCCTGAGTTTCTATGCCCAGTAGTTTCCGAGATACGGTCGGTGGCCATCCATAATGGGACACCCGGTATATCGTGTGGTCGAAAAACTAGTCTTATTCCTAAAGTAAGTCCAGTTTTTTGGAGGTAGCCGCTAAGTTAATAAATAACTCACCTTTATTATTTGCCATCGCATACAATAAACTGAGAGCAAATAAAGCAGCATAATCGTTCTCGGAACAATCCAACGCACTATAGGCCGTTTCCAAAAACGGCTTTTCGATTGCCACATTATCTGCTGGGTTTTTAGCCAGTTTCTCTTTTTCTTCATCAGTTATATTTCTCAGATCTTCTACTAAATTCTCTTTGGAACTGGAACTTTCCTTTGAACTTACAGCACTGGCTTCATCATTTAGACTTTCTTCTAAATTTTTCATTTCTGTTTCGTAATGTTCCAATAATTTATTTACACCTGAAAGTTTTTATTCGAAATTTAAAAAAATATACAGGTTGTTTGGCTGCATCGAAAATCTCTACCTAAATCAATATGCCCACATAAAGATCGATGGAGAACAAAGTAATAATGTTAGAATTTGCAGAGGCTAAATGGCGAATGCGCAAAATTCAAACAGTTCATTTTAGGGGATTCCTCAAAAGACGACACTAGTCGTGACTTTGAGGCAACATTGTCCTTGAAAAACCAAATACACAATTTTTAAAACTTTTGACCTACCTTTTTCAAACACACTCCTGTCAGTTTTTAAAATTATCCACGCCAGTGTCTGCACCAAGGGCGAGTGTGATATAATTAAAAAAACTTGCGATAATAAAAATAAAGATACTACACATGAGACTTTTCCGCTTGCTGGGTCTTGTAATCTTGAAGAATCAGGTCCCGAAGAACCTAAAAAGAAGTTTCACCAATAAATCAAAATACATCTTGGACAGTGTGTTTGTAAGCTGGTAACTGTTGGAGCGGTGAGCGTTACATGTTGAGCGATGGAAAATATTTTAAAGTACTTAATATAGATTAGCTGTTTCCTTTACACTAACGTTATTGGAAAAGTAGGCTATTCCGGTTAACTAAACGGATATGATTTCATATCCTTCCTAGTTAGGATATGAAACTGACCAATCACAGTGGTCAATTACAAAGAAACCAAATTTACACGTTGTAAATTTTACTAGTCGTTTTCTGACAAAAGTGAGGTTAAAAATATAGTTCAAAAATATGCAAATCTGTGAGATTAAATTTGTTCTTTTTTAATTTAAATCAAAACATTTATCCTAGAGTCATCAGTGCATACACAATGTTTTCCTAAAGGGTGCACGACGTGGTGCGAAAATTGAAGGTATAATACCAATATATATTTCTACCAAACTATTGTTATTTTCTGACCGAACTAAATATTTCTGCACGAATGCGCTTTCGTATTTCAAAAATATCCAGTTTTCCTCTTATTTCTAGACAATTACTACAATATTGCATAAAATGTACCATATATCTACAAAATGAACGTTTTTTACTAACAATAGTTCATTTTTTTGCCCAGCAAATATTTGTCCACCGCGATAATTCCTGATATATTTTGAACGGGGATCCAACCCCAAAAAGCTTTTATTATTATACGCAACAGATATAGAAAAATAACTTGTAAATCTTCCTTAATAAGGCCCGAATTATCCATCTCCTTGTAATTTTATCAGCAAAATAATTTCCAAAAAAACAATTGTTTCCATATAAATTATCTGGCTGGTAAAGTTATCAAGAGATGGATAATATTGGCCTAAATGGTGGAACATAAAACCAGATAAAACCGACGAAATTATAAGATTTCTAGAAAAAGAAGAATTCCATTTTTTACTATGGATTAAGGTAAGGTTATTTCTACTTACAGTATTGCATTTTCTTTCCACATATCTACGGTATGCCTAATGGATTTTGTTTATGGTTAACCAGCTTCCTTAAGAACCGTTCTCTGCAAGTGGCGGTTGACGGGTTTCTCTCAGACACCTTCACCATCAATGCCGGTGTTCCTCAAGGGTCCATATTGTCGCCTACCCTCTTTTTACTGTATATTAACGACCTTCTAGTGAAAACCCAAAATCCAATTTATAGCTTTGCTGATGACAGCACACTTGTCTCATCTTTTACCTTGACTCCCCAAACATCCGCTGCCGACGCACATCTTCGCAGGCAGCATGAAGTATTGCGCCTCAACAAGGACCTGGAAGAAATTTTGGCTTGGGGTGACAGTAACCAAGTCGAATTTAATGCTAAGAAAACCCAGGCAGCAGTCTTCTCCAAAAAGGTTAACATTGCAGAACCGGATATAGTCATGGCAGGACACGCAATTCCCCTGGCGCCGTCTATTAATTTGCTGGGGGTCAATCTGGGAGGTAATATGTCTTGGCATGATCACGTTGCCGCAATTGCCAAGGCAGCTGCACAGAAACTTGGTGTACTTTTCCGCACCAAAAGGTTGTACACACCTCATCAACTTTTGACACTCTACAAAGCCCATATTCGACCATCATTAGAATATTGCTCTCATGTCTGGAGCTCTGCACCCAAGCACACCCTTCGGCTACTGGATTCCATTCAAAGGAAAGCCGTTCGTCTGATCGGCGACCCCGAGCTGACCAAGACCCTCGATAGCCTGGAGCATCGAAGACAGGTTGGTGATTTGGCTCTCTTTTACAGATATTTCCATGGCAGGTGTTCGACTGACATTGCCCACTTGATTCCACCTAGAGCAATGCAAAACAGAAATACACGGCGAACCACTGCCGCTCATCCATATGTTGTTCAGCTTAGTACTCCTCGTCATCTTTGTGGAATGATCTTCCTGAGGTCGTGTTTCCCAATGAATACAATCTTCAACGTTTCAAGACCAACGTTAATCGCTTTTTTCGCACTCGCACCGCTCCCAGAGCGCCTTAAAGGATTTTTCCTACAGTGCAGGTGTTTTATCATAAAAAAAAAAAAATTAACAGTGTTGCTAGTTTGTAAATTGGCGATTATTTTGAAAAATGTTACCACTGTGAACGTTAAAAGTTCATATTAATGCACAACGCCGTTATTAACTGTTTAAAACCGATTATACAGCTTTTTGTTGTACTTTTGGAGTTATAATTCGTACGCAAGCAGAAAAAACTGAACAAACCATTTTTCCTCCTGTGCATTTCAGTCGAAAAATTTAATCAAACTAGCTATGGTTGAGAAAAATAAATTGTTCATTTTTATTAGTAAATATAGCTTTTTGTCTGTTATTCTGCAAAAGGTCGAATATGAGAAAGATAGATAGTATATTCAAAGTGATTTTGTGTAAATATAAGAAATTGTATTTATTATCTTTCTCACAAGTTCACGGCTAACTAAAAAGACAAGTTATGATGCCTATTTTACATAATTTTTAGTATGAAATATACTGTACAATACGAGTGGATTGTCCTTGGGCGTCGTGCTCAATTTACTTCCTCGTGCGATATGGACATCATATCTAATCTTGTTGTACAAACTATTATGCTGTCGCTCAATATGTAACGCCCATCGCGTAATGCTAGCCAGTATACACAAGTCCCTAAAATTGATGGTTATATACTGGGTATCTCAATAGCGTAAAATTGGCCATAAAATCAGATCTAGTATGTTTAATCAACCGATCTAATAAAGAAATCGGTTTTAACCAAGTAAGAATAAATTTGACTGTCGAGTCGATCAAGGACGCCTTGAAGGCGTTGTTATATGCTCGTTTTTTTTTTTATGATAAAACACCTGCACTGTAGGAAAAATCTTTTAAGGCGCTCTGGGAGCGGTGCGTGTGCGAAGAAAGCGATTAACGTTGGTCTTGAAACGTTGAAAATTGTATTCATTGGGAAACACGACCTCAGGAAGATCATTCCACAAAGATGACGTTCTCCAGATGAAAGAATTCTTGAACAATGAAGTTCGAGGAGTACTAAGCTGAACAACATATGGATGAGCGGCAGTGGTTCGCCGTGTATTTCTGTTTTGCATTGCTCTAGGTGGAATCAAGTGGGCAATGTCAGTCGAACACCTGCCATGAAAATATATGTAAAAGAGAGCCAAATCACCAACCTGTCTTCGATGCTCCAGGCTATCGAGGGTCTTGGTCAGCTCGGGGTCGCCGATCAGACGAACGGCTCTCCTTTGAATGGAATCCAGTAGCCGAAGGATGTGCTTGGGTGCAGAGCTCCAGACATGAGAGCAATATTCTAATGATGGTCGAATCTGGGCTTTGTAGAGTGTCAAAAGTTGATGAGGTGTGTACAACCTTTTGGTGCGGAAAAGTACACCAAGTTTCTGAGCAGTTGCCTTGGCAATTGCGGCAACGTGATCATGCCAAGACATATTACCTCCCAGATTGACCCCCAGCAAATTAATAGACGGTGCCAGGGAAATTGCGTGTCCTGCCATGACTATATCCGGTTCTGCAATGTTAACCTTTTTGGAGAAGACTGCTGCCTGGGTTTTCTTAGCATTAAATTCGACTTGGTTACTATCACCCCAAGCCAAAATTTCTTCCAGGTCATTGTTGAGGCGCATTACTTCATGCTGCCTGCGAAGATGTGCGTCGGCAGCGGATGTTTGGGGAGTCAAGGTAAAAGATGAGACAAGTGTGCTGTCATCAGCAAAGCTATAAATTGGATTTTGGGTTTTCACTAGAAGGTCGTTAATATACAGTAAAAAGAGGGTAGGCGACAATATGGACCCTTGAGGAACACCGGCATTGATGGTGAAGGTGTCTAGAGAGAAACCGGTCAATCGCCACTTGCAGAGAACGGTTCTTAAGGAAGCTGGTTAACCATAAACAAAATCCATTGGGCATACCGTAGGATCGCAATTTACTTAGAAGCCCATCGTGCCAAACACGATCAAAAGCCCTAGAGATGTCCAGTGTAACAGCCCGGGATTCTCCATGGTGTTGCTCCAAAGATGGGTGACATATGCCAAGATGTATAGACAATTAAAGCCTTCAAGGCATTTTCAAACGACTCTCTTTATCGCCCTTATGCTAACTCACCATTTAGCCTACCTTTATTTAAAATTTTCGCTACGGCTGGATTAACTCCGTCAGGTATTGAAGATTTTCTTCTATGAGATCCAAGGGAGTAAATATACAATGGAATGAGCAATTTGTGAAGAAGGTGATCCGTTAGTACGTGATTTAGGTCAGTGATGCTTAGACAAAGAATGTCGTTTAGATAATGTAGATAATCCAGATGTTCTGCTACCAGATCGGATAGTCTATTTTGGGACTGATGGCTAAAAAAGGTTGGATGTAATAAAACGCAGACAAACCAAAAACGCAAAACGAATGTAACATGTTTCTTTTTTAAAAGGCATTTGTTGCATAACTGGAACGAATAAAGCTAAATTAAATTTATGCTCTGGTTTTGTTCTATAATGTCAATTTTGCTGAGAATAATCAAACAGACCAAATACCTAGACAAAGTGTTTCATTCATCAAACAGCTATTGTTGTGCCGACAACGTTAGAGTTACATTTGCGATACATGCAAGTCTCCCACCCTTAAAAGGGAGGATCATCAGGTCACGAACAAGCCCGAGTTTGCTCTCACCTGTGAAAGGTTATTGCCAGGCTTAAACGGCTAATTTCTTGCACACTTTAAACTGACGTGTGATTTTATTACAATATACAGGGTGTTACAAATTCTATGC
Source organism: Polydrusus cervinus (assembly GCA_935413205.1). Taxonomy (NCBI): domain Eukaryota; kingdom Metazoa; phylum Arthropoda; class Insecta; order Coleoptera; family Curculionidae; genus Polydrusus; species Polydrusus cervinus. The sequence goes on from OW284515.1 coordinate 26,053,084, forward strand.
ATTGGCATTACTATCTCGGTAACTTTAGGAGATAGAGAATTGATTAAATGGAGGCAAAGTTGCATATTTTATCAACATCTCCACTGACGCTGCGCCACTTAATTCTTGTGAAATTTGTTTTTACAATATTTTGTACATAAAAAATAAAATTTATTACCATCACCAGATGCAGGTACAATACAATATGTACGATGTGGTGGAAATGCAGTATTTGTTCGTGATAATCATCACCTACTGTTTGCTCTTAAGCCACATTTTATGTTTTTCAAGAAAATAATTTTATTTTTCAGATACGGCGTTATTTTTTAGGTACCCAACAACAGTTTTTTTAAATACGAACCAGATTTTATTTTTATTTTTGAGTAGCTTTTTATCTCCTACAACTAATGATTAGTGACAAGTATGATAAATCATTAGTTTTGGGATGTTAAAAGCTACTCTACATTTAAAAAAAATTCAGTTCCGTATTTAAAAAAATTAACTTAATGTGGGTATCTAAAAAACGAAACGTCGTATCTGAAAAATAAAATTATTTTCTTGAAAAACATAAAAAAGTGCCTAAAAAAGTGCTCTTGGTTTTTAAAAATAATCAATACTTTTCCGTAAAAAAAAATAAAAACAAAAATTGATTTTTCGGTTTTTTTTTCGAATATCTCCGGAAGTCATCAGAATTTTTTTAAATTTCTTTTTAACTAATTATTCAGCATTAAAATATGCAACTTTGCCTCTATTTAACCAACTCTTCATCTCTTATAGTTACCGAGACAGCAATGCTAATGCATCGAATTTGTAACACCCTGTACAGTATATTTAATTTAAAAAAAAAACATTTAAAATTAAGGCACAAAATGGAGAGGCGACGTTGTCACATTGACAAACTTGGAAAATAATAGTTATTTTGTCATAAGGATGAGAGCATTACTTTCAAAATATTAACATGTAGTTTGTTAAAAAATGTTAGAAGTAAAAAAGTAAAGAAATATTTATTATTTTTAAAGATGAATATTTTATCTATTTTTTCTCTTATTTACTTAATGCTTATATATTTAATGCAGGTGGGCAATGCTGTTTTGCTATCACAATCTTATAACTAATACCAGTGGCGGCTCATCATCTAAAGTTGCCGTGAGGCGAATTTTCGGTAATTATATTATCAACTTGTTTTTTGAATATTTGTACCTAATCATCAATAAACCCCGTGACATTTTATTTTTACTTTTATTTCGCAGTCAATAAATCAAAGTTTATTTTGAAATTCATCATAAAAAAAATGTTCACGTAGTAGGTACACAGTATAAAAATAAATCGATATAATCAACTGTCAAAACACTAACATCTTTGACGAAATTCTGAACTATACCGGGAACTCTATCACTTAACGCTCTTCCAGTGCTGAATTATATACCAAGAGATATTTTTATTTCCCTTATTTCACAGACCTATATCAACATTTTCGTAAAAAATATTATTTTTAATCTTTAAAAAATATATTAATACATGAAAGAAGAAAATAAACCGTATTTTAATTGTGCATTGTATTTTTTAAATGTTTTTGGTAAATAATTCCTTATTTATTAAAATATCTGCAAATTATGGCAGCTATTCAAATACTTAAAAAAAACTGCAAATTGCAGTAAGATCTGCTGTTCTGACAACACTGCCGTCATTGTCGGCTACGACTTCAGCAATCACCCGTTTCAATCAATATTAATGAGGTAGTCAAATTTTCTATTTTGATAATTAATAAGAACATAATAGGAGGAATTAAATTTTTTTCATTAAATAAAATTTTATTTAACTTAGCCGAAACAGACAATATCTCAATCAGAGGATAGTTTACCGTCGCCTCGGCAAAGCAATAAACCACGACCTGCGTGATGGAAATGTAGCGAAGCGACGGACGTCGTCTTTGCCACTGACTAATACAGTGCGTAAATTATTATACTGTGAATATTGGACGTCCTTAAAGGAAAATGAAAATGTCTATGGTAACTGGTCTGAAGTTTTAAATAAAATGTCCTAATTTTTATAGAAAGTTTGAAAATCGACATTGACGGAAACAACCGTACGCTACACAGCTGACTATTTTCATAGCTGCTTTTACCTAATATCAAGTGCTAAACCTAAAATCCAGTTCCTTCATTTAATTCATTCAAAATATTGTTTAAATAAGGTTAAACGTCAAACATTGAGACAACTTCAAAAAATTGATTATTTTAAAATACAAGAAAAGTGTATATTCTCTCGTTCTCCAAAGGATACATTGTGTCTGTGATATATCCTTTGTTTAAAGTTAAATTCGTCTGTTTTAAAACTTTATTTTTCAAACGACACAATTTTTTTTAAAAATTGCAAGGTGTCAATGTTACCCTTGGCCTAGGCGAACATTGACAGCTTGCACCGAATGACCGCAAAAAAGTGTTTGGAGGCAAAGTTAGCCATTTATTTACTAACATTGACATTCCTTACAAACATTATAGGTAAGATTAGTCAAAAAAGAGTAATTATAGTTTCCAAAACTAAAAGGCTGCAAGTCTTAAAAAATGAAGTAAATTGTAAAAGTTTTTGAACAACATGCGCAGACAAATGAGAATGAGACAAGTGAAAGAGGGATGGAAAATCAACGGTTGCGTGGGGGAGTATCTCATCGCCGCCGTGAGATGGCGCCACCCGTGCGTTCTTTGATAATTTATAGGCGGAACTCTGTAACTAGCATAAACGAAAATACTCGGCTGTTTTCAAGATGTGACAATGATACCCCCATGTCAATGCTGGCCTGCGTTACCTTACAGTTAATATTAATACTTACTCGGCATCATTCCGAACGCAAATGTCCAATTCCTGTATATGTTTCCCAATAAACCAGACAATATTGGAAAAATATGGCGCAGCCGTCCGATCTCTTATAAAAGCCAACATGCTTGCGTCCTCAACTTTGTACACGTTCAAGGTGAGAGTACGGACCGCTATTCGTACCATCGATTCGGGATGATTAAAAAACTTAATCGCTTCAGTGTATAAGGGAAAATCATTAGTGTGCTGCAAATAATATACCGTTATATAGGGTGTTATGGAATTGACGCATTATGTTTTAATGGGTGACTCCTTGGGTGTCCTAAAAAGAAACACTCCATTTTTTTTAATCGATCGTCTAAAAAGTGGGGTAAGAATCCCTAAAATCAGACCCACGCCGATGAGGGAAACCCATGACCTCAATGTAAAAAAAAATAGTGAGAGATACGACAAAGGCCTCGCGAGTGAGAAAGATGTCGCATCGTTGCCAAATATCAAACTGTTAAAATCAGGTGTACCGGGTGTCCCATTATGAATGGACACCGGCCGTATCTCGGAAAATAATGGGCTTAGAAACTTGGGGAAAAAATTAAAGTGGCTAAGAGAAAATCCTGGAAATAGTTTTTAAGTTCCGCATTTTGCCGCGAGAGAGCACAATTGAAAATTAAATATTGAATTTCTCCGAAAATGTCCACTTTAAGGTTTGCCTTTGGTAACATCATTAGAAAGCTTAGACAATTCTGCATCATTTTGGTTTAGGGCTCATTGGCGTACCGACCTTGATTAGAGTGGGGGAAGCTATTGAAAGTGTAATCATTTAATTTGCTGTAACTTCTAAACGACTTTTCTGATTTTAGTAAACTTAAACTTGTTTGGAAGAGAAAGGGAAGTACTCTTAATTGCCGTATCTATTGGTACACGATAGTTTCTAAGAAAAGAGCGTAGTTTGTGATAGTAACAGTTTTTTTGATTTTATCCCGAAAACTCAAACTATACGGTATGATAATGACATAATATTCGGAGAGTAGATTAAATTTGCAAGAAAAAATGTGCACACCTCAGTTGAACATCTTCTTTCGTTTCAGAGTTACTGCCAAAAGAATAATTTGTAACACTTTAATTGAAGATATGATTGTTTTCATAGTTGTCATCAAGCATTCCACGACAAAAAAATATAACTTTTATGAGTATGTAAGTTTGTTACTCATTATTCCAATGGCCCAAAACTACTTATTAATCATATACTCATCAAATACTTAGACATACTTCGAATATGCTGTTTAAAAAATTAATCTAGATAGCTTTAAAACGAAATTGGCAGGTTTCCATGAAGCTAAACAAATTGAAATACCTAGTGGCCAACTGATTTAATTTTGACAGGGGTTGATTTTGTTTTACGGCTATCTAGATCTATTTTTTAAAACACCATATTAGAATTATACCTAAATTATAAATTTTACCTATATTAATTCTAAAGTAGTTTTTGGGCCATGAAATAATGCAATGCAAAATCTTAAAGTTTAAAAATATATTTTGTTGTGGATTGCTTGACAACGCAACTATGAAAGCAATCACTTTTTCAGTTAAAGTGAAAAGTTATTCTTTTGGCAATAACTCTGAAACGAAAAAACATAAACTGGGATCTTCACAGTTTTTCTTGCAAATTTAATCTACTTTTCGATTATGATGTCATAGTTATACCGTATGATAAAGGTTTTCGGGATTAAATTTTAAAAAACTCTTATTATTATAAATAACTCCGAAGCAAACAAAGATACCGGACTGCGGCTTTCACGTTTTTTCTTGAAAATTTAATCTTTCCGATTATGATGTCCTAATTATACCATATCGGTATAAAATCAAAAAAAAAACAATTGAAAGTACTGCCCTTTCTCTTCCAAACAAGCTTAAATTTACTAAAATCGGATAAGTCGTTTAGAAGTTACATCAATTTAAATGATAACACTTTAAATAGATTTCCCCACTCTTATCAAGATCGGTACGCCTATTACCCCCTTGACCAAAATGATGCAGAATTGTTTAAGCTTTCTAATGAAGTTATCAAAGGTATACCTTAATGTGGGAATTTTCGGAGAAATTTAGAATTTCAATATTTAATTTTCAATTGTGCCCTCTTGCGGCAAAATACGGAACTTAAAAATTATTTTCAGGATTTTCTCTTAGCCACTTTGGTTACGTGTTTTTTTTCCCTTGGGTTTCTATGCCCAGTAGTTGGCGGCCATCCTTAATGGAACACCCGGTACAGCATATCATTTTTAGAATAGACAGCATGAGCTGTCTATGTTTAGTAAACAAGAAATATTATATTTAACCAGTTCACTTTTTAGCTAAATAAAACCAAAAGAATAAATACGGAATCGTTAGTTTTTATCAGCGGCCTTGGTATTTTGTAAAGTTTGTCTAACATAAAGTAAAATAGGTACAGCTTTCACCTCTTATGCTTACTTACCTCGTTATAAAAAAAGTGAATAGTATGAGAATTTAATTTCAGGCTGAGTGTTTTAAGAAAGGAAATATAGTATGCCATCACTTCTTCATCGGAAAAGTCAAATTTATGTACAATTATTGAGTTAACATGGTTATTCGATAACAAATAATCTAAAACAAAGATAGAATATTAAAATAACGATTTACGATGTATTTGAATAGACTTACTGCACGCAAAGATTATAAATCACGACAATTTACCGGACTTTCGCCTACAGTCTAAAATCTATAATAATAATTTCATCAGGAATGGATTCCAATTGAGCAAGAACAGATACAAAAGAACTCCATTATCTTCTTAAAAAATTAAAGAAACAGACATCATCTCGTGGTCATTTTTTATAGTTGATGACCTTTTTAATATGAATTTGTTAGTCAAACATTTTAGACTTAACTTAAAAAATTAGAATATTTCCGCATACTATCATTTTTGCTTACCTATATCTGCGCCCTATACTAGGTGGCACAAGAAAGTGTCCAAGCCAATTTTTCAAAGTGAAGTCAACTTTTCAATTTTAAATGATGACCCCTTATTTTTATTCAACGTTTAAATTCTATAAAATATTCCCTTTTCAATGAAATATCATACTCATCATAATTTATTTTCAAAATGGCCGCCTAGATAAATTTTCTTTTGTTTTTTAAAATGTCAATAACTTTGGTAAAACAGGGTAAGTGGCCATGGAAACGTTAAAATGATTTATTCTAACCTACTTTATAACATATATGTTTCACCTAGATTTCTTTGAGAAAGTAAAATTAAATATATTGTTTTTTTTTTCATTTTCATTCTGGCGGTGTATAACAAGTTATTTATTAGGTAATAGTAGAAATTAACAAGAATTATGATAAATGTAATTTCTAGACCCATCATATAAGTCATAATAAGAATATTGCTCTCATGTCTGGAGCTCTGCACCCAAGCACACCCTTCGGCTACTGGATTCCATTCAAAGGAGAGCCGTTCGTCTGATCGGCGACCCCGAGCTGACCAAGACCCTCGATAGCCTGGAGCATCGAAAACAGGTTGGTGATTTGGCTCTCTTTTACAGATATTTCCATGGCACTTGATTCCACCTAGAGCAATGCAAAACAGAAATACACGGCAAACCACTGCCGCTCATCCATATGTTGTTCAGCTTAGTACTCCTTGAACTTTATTGTTCAAGAATTCTTTCATCTGGAGAACGTCATCTTTGTGGAATGATCTTCCTGAGGTCGTGTTTCCCAATGAATACAATCTTCAACGTTTCAAGACCAACGTTAATCGCTTTCTTCGCACACGCACCGCTCCCAGAGCGCCTTAAAGGATTTTTCCTACAGTGCAGGTGTTATATCATAAAAAAAAAATAAGAAGTTTTGTCAAGACCAGTCTACTATGCAGTGGAAAACAAAAACATTATTTCTGCTTTTATTAAACCAAAATGTTAAATGGTATTAAATAAAGTTATGAAGATTGAAATGAATGAATTGTTTTCCACGGCATACTTAATATAACTTCTGCTGGCTTATACGGGTCTAGAAATGACGTTTATCATACTTCTTGTTAATTTCTATTATTACCTTATAAATAATTATTAACTTGTGATATACCGTTAGAAAGAAAATTAAATGAAGAATTTTATTATAATAAAACAAAGAGCCAAGCCATTTAAAAAAATCGAGAAATTTCGCTTCGTTTTTTTTTAAAACAGGATATAAATAAAATACCCCTAGGGGATACATGTTTTTCAAAGACCTTAATTTTATATTATAAAGCAGGTTGAAATGAACCATTTTAACGTTTCCTTGGCCTACTCTTTACCAATTACCTTGTTTTATCAAAGTTATGGACATTTTAGGAAACAAAGGAAAATTGATATAGGCGGCCATTTTTAAAACAAATGATAAAGTGTGATAAGTCATTGAAAAGGGAATTTTCTACAGAATGTAATTATTCGGTAATTATCGAATAAAAATGAGGGGTTTCCACTTAAAATTTAAAAGTTGACTTGGTTTGAAATATGGCAATTTACAGACTTATTAACTCCTTAAGTTTTTTAATCTTTACTTTTAAAATTACAGAAAAAAATTGTTTCTTATGTCACCCGGTATACTCCAAGTGCACGAGCCGCCGTTGTGTAATAATTTATACTTACATAAGGAAGTTTCATTCCTAATATTCTCAAATAGTATATTTAAAGTTTGTAACAACTGGACACACACATAATTTGAGCCACCACTTCTTTGTCTCATTATCCGTAAAAAGAAGGATAACATGTTCTTTTCAAGGAAAAAGCTGCAAAAAAAAATGGTTTACAGGATCCCTCAGACCGATACGAAACATTGGCGTTGCGAATTAATCGCAGCGGAACGTTCGCATGAAAAACGCTGCACCGCCGCCACTATTTCGCGTCTGTTGGTGTGAACACGTTCATATGTACCGCTGTGTATACAGGGTGCTACAAATTCGTGTGCGTAAAGGAGATCTCGAAAACTATAAAAGATACGAAGATGGTTAAATTGAGTCAAAGTTGCGTATTTTGGGGCTTAATAATTTAGTGAAAGAAAATTCTAAATATTTCGAATGCCTTCGGAGATATCCGAAAAAAACCGAAATTTCCATTTTTAGTTTTTAATTTTTTGCGATTTTATTTTTGACTTGGGAAAAAAATAAAAAACACTTTTTCATAGCGGTTTTATATGTTCTACAAGATGTCGTTATTAGTTTTCAAATTCGAAGATTCGTTCTGTAGTTACCAACCGCGTCACTTTCTTTAAATACGGACCTGGAATTTTAAATACAGGTTTAGGGATTTCTAAGCTTTAGAAATTTATTACAATAAACAAAAGAAGCTTAGCGGCAAGCGGACAGAGTAGTGCGTCTATCTTTTGCATTAAAGTACACAGGGACTCCAAAGGTAATGGAATCTCTGGGGCACAGGTAGACAATGACAGGCTGTTTCGTTCTTGTTAGAACTCATCAGAAAGTCATAACCCGTAAGCGACCCCCAGTACAGCGAGCCTGTTCTTTCAAGGCGTTTTTAAGAAATAAAAACGCGATGAAAACCCAGTAACGCCATCATAAGGAATCAACCAGTGGGTGACTGCAGCGCGATCTAGATCTGAATCCACAAAGCTGGAGATGTATGGAGAAGCGAAAAATGTTTTCTATACTGGTGAAGTGGCCGTTCCGTGCTTGATTTATTTAGATTTATTTATATTTCTACGTTTTCACGTTAGATGGCTATATCTTTTGCATTAAGTTGATTCCTTATGATGGCGTTACTGGGTTTTCATCGCGTTTTTATTTCTTAAAAACGCCTTGAAAGAACAGGCTCGCTGTACTGGGGGTCGCTTACGGGTTATGACTTTCTGATGAGTTCTAACAAGAACGAAACAGCCTGTCATTGTCTACCTGTGCCCCAGGGATTCCATTACCTTTGGCGTCCCTGTGTACTTTAATGCAAAAGATAGACGCACTACTCTGTCCGCTTGCCGCTAAGCTTCTTTTGTTTATATATTTTAACGGACACTAAATTCTACTATTTTATGTATTACAATGTACAAGTTTTTAAAATTTTAACGTTTTGTCATCTAATATCACATTATTAAAATTATCTTTTTAATCATTACGGTCCTGAACATTTAGAGCCAAACTTAAAAAAAACAAAAGATTCGACCATTTTTACTCAAAGAGGCCTGATATTTAATATTTTATGTGTTGGCCTCAAATATTTTCTCTTTGTTTTTGTTTCATGTTTCGCCTGAAATCAGATCGTATAAACATTTTAAAAAATTTAAAATTGTTTTTGAAACAACGTAAGCGCATCATAGTAACATAACTAGACTAATACATACCATTTCTTGACTCGCAAGCATTATATTTCTGTTTTACAGTATTTCGGTCTAGGTCCAACGCAAAAACCATAGGACTTAAGATATACGTTATAAGAATAAAATAAATAAAATACTAATAAAAAATAGAATTACTTCTCATGCCTTAAAAACTTGCTTACTTGCTAGAGTACTTATTGTGACGGTAAATCTTTTTGAAAAAATAAACGGCCTAAACACCATAATTTCCTGTAATGTAATTTTAATAATTAAGGAATCATAAAAATAATTACCAGGGCCGTAATAGTAAAGAAAGGATAATTTGAAATATCAGTAATTTATTTGATGACAAAACGTTAAAATTTTAAAAACCTTTAAATTGTATTAAATTTCGAAAGCTTAGAAGTCCTTAAAACTGTTTTAAAAATTCCAGGTCCGTATTTAAAAAAAATGAATTGAGGTTGGTATCTAAAGAACGAAACGTCCAATTTGAGAACTAATAACGCCATATGGTAGAACCGAGGGTAGAACATAAGGAACTGTTATGAGAAAGTGTTTTTTGTTTCTTTCCTAAGTCAAAAATAAAGGCGCAAAAAATTATAAGCCAAAACTAAAAATTTCGGCTTTCTTCGGATATATCTGCAAGTATTCGGAATATTAACAATTTTTTTTCACCAAATTATTAAGCCCCAAATTACGCAATTTTGCCTCAATGTAACCATCTTCGTATCTCTTACAGTTTTCGAGATTACCTTGTACGCACACGAATTTGTAGCGCCCTGTATACATCCGTCGCGGTACCGCATAGGTCGCGGCAGCGGAACTTTCGCACCGGTCTGAGAGATCCTTAAGTTTGTGTTAGTAAGGCATTCGCCATTCGTGTTTAGATTAGTATTTCATTATTAAAACGTAAAGAACATAAAAATAAATTAAAACCCCGAAAACTATCAAATTTGGGATATACAGGGTGGTCTGTAACAAATGCGCCATAGAGTAACCACCCATACTACACATGAAGATAATAAATGTTATTCAAGAGTGTCTAATAACGATACAGATGGCGCTCCGTGCCTTACTGGTGTGTCCCACCACTGTGCTGCCATAAGCAGCTTTGAGTTCTCTTTGTTTCGTCGGATCCTAGCTCTACTGATGAGTCATGATATGACGAAACGCGTCTAGGGATGGATCTGACGAAATAAAGAGAAATTCTTCTTCTGTAATAGTAGAGTGTTAAAGTTTAATTGCAAAATTAATTTTTTTTTTCACAGCCCAACCAGTTTTTGAGACATAAACATGAATATTTGTAATGGGGTTTTTTGAGAGCGAGCAGAGCGAGCAATCTATCTTGTTTTTCAAATAACTCGTAGAGGGCGCTAGTTCCACCCTGTATGCTCATTAAATCATGGTCAAAAAAATTTTAAACTAACTTGTATTGGAACTTTGATTACAATTTATAATAGACTGGTCATTTCTAAAGTAAAATGGTATACTTCTTTTATTTTATTAAAACAAACCGTTTCCGAGATATTTGCATTTTTAAACAATTGCATGTAAGTTTTTATTTTCAGCAATCAAAATTCAGTTTTGACAAAAAATGAGATAAAAACATAATTGAAATTATGAGTTAAAATCATTTCAACAAAGGTGAAAACTGTCCACCTCTCACTTCTATACATTTCCTTAAACCTTTTACTAAATAGCACCTTACTTTAAATACAGGTCTTTCTTTATTTTTAATTACATTGGTTGCCTTCTGAATTTCTACTTTATACACTAAAGATTTGTATTATCTCCAGAAAAATGACGGTTAAGACAATTGCAAACTGCACATTGAAACTGAAGTGTAGGCATATTTTAGTATAATAGAGTAGGTACATAACTACACATAATAACGTATAGAGGCTTGGACTGGATTCTCATGCATTAAATTATTTCAAAATTTAACAGCACAATACAAACATGTTTAAAAGCCTTCTTGTCAAGTATTTGTTTAATTTGTGAAAATATACACATGCACATGCTTAACTATTTTTTGAAGGCGAGCTAGTTTTGGCTGACTTTCAGTTTTTATAATGGGCCTCCGATTGGAATTTTGAAAATACTGGATAAAGGGGAGGCCAAAACTCAGTTAAAACCAGGGTTAAAACATTATATATTTAACTATGATAGATCCTTACAATTCCTTTTTAAAAAATTTCCTGTTTTATATATTTTTTTTAAGTAAGAATCCCCTTAATCCAGTTTATTGATCAAAACCTAAATATCATCCCTTAATTTAGTTAACTTTACTAGGGTCTCACGGAGGGTATCAAGTATATGTAAATGTGTAATTTGCAAGAACTCATAATATTCAATTAATAACTTTACTCACTCAAATACAGACGAGTCATTTTGGTCACCCCAAATTAATATTTCTGCAATGGATCTTAGAGTTTCAACCAACAGTTCACGATTGTTTTCCGAAACAGTTTGATTTCTAGACATAACATTGTATAGATATTTTAAATGTTCCAGTGAATGCGGATTCTTTGGGCGCCCCCATCCTCCAGCAAACCAACTTCTGCTTCTGAACATTTCTTGCATACATAAATACTTAATATAAAGGTGAGTGGAAGAATCAAGTTCCCAAACTCTTACATTACATCAAAATGTTTGAAACTACTTTATTGCGTCGAGTGTGATATTTCTTTTTATTTAATAATTTTTTTGTATATTATGACTTTTGTGGGACGGAGGATGTCAGTTGACATAGAGAAAATATAGGCGAAAACCAGAACTCGGATAAGACAAGAACCACAGAGGAATGATAGATCGTCGCTGCCGCCCAATGGTGTAAACGCGTGGAACCGTGTATATAGTTCTGTGGTGTGTATTGTATATATACAGGGTCCTGCACCTCACCTCCCGTCTTCTATAGTTCACTTTAGTTAAGTTAAGATTTTTATATTTTGCAAGCTTTACCTGTATCCTAGGGCGCATTTCAGGAAAAATTTTTGTTTATACAAGGTGTTGATGATCTCGTTCTTGAATAAATTAGAGTAGAAAGCTCTATTTATCTACAGAGTATACAGGGTGGCACATTGAAAACAAAACAGACATTTACTGACAGTTCAGTTCTTTTTTGGAAAAACGCTTAGATCCATTGATTTTGTTTTTGAAGGAGGACACAAGATTAGCAAAAATTCACGTTAGCACGTGCAGTTCCCTGGGCGAGGATGGCACCACCCCTTAAATCTTAAATGGAAAGGGGGTCGAGTGATACCTTATTTTAAAGGTCATTCAATTCCCTTTACTACTGAACTGAAGTATATGAATTTTACATAATTATAAAGGGAATTGAAAGACCTTTAAAATAAGGTATCACTCGACCCCCCTTTCCATTTAAGATTTTAAGGGTGGTGCCACCCCCGCCCAGGGGGCTGCATGTGTTAACCTGATTTATTACCAATTTTGTGTTCCCCTCGAAAACAAAATCGACGGGTATGAACGTTTTTCCAAAAAAAAAAACTGAGCTATACCCCTAAATGTCTCTGTTTCGTTTTCAATGAGCCACCCTGTATATAATTAGAATTCCTATCACTACGAGACCTATTTGTACGGCCGGTGCGTCGATTTGACGTCACAAATCATCGATGTTACAAACGAACAGTTGATTTGTGGCGCTTGGACTTTTTCATACCGACAAGCAATATTGTGGTCTCACCCTCGTCTAAGAGTCTCATTGTGACGCCATCATGCACAACGTCGTACGAAATTGGATCGCCAAGTGGTTTTATCTTCTTTAAATAGTGTCATCATGGACCGGACACAGGTTTAGAGAGAAGCCCTGCTTGGACGGTTGGTCTATCGCTGACGGATTAAAATTTGCATTTTTATTATTCGGGACTCTCTTGACAGAAAAAGGTTTTCGGGTGCTTTCTGGGAAACGTGGTTTTTTTAGAAAGTCGTGGATTCGCTAAAAGGGGCTGAAACTCGGATCCAAAGCCGGTCTTGACAAGGTTATCTGGGGCCCGTGGGGCAATTCTCGAATTTCCGGAATTTTTCGTGTTTTAAACTGAGAAATTTAGTGAAGACAAGTTTTTGGTGGGGAGATGATCTGGCAGACTAATTTAATCGGATTAAAAGGGGGGTTCACTGTTTTAATGACATAAATTAGAGGGGAAAGTAGTGCTTTTTTTCTGTCTTGTTTTGAATAACTAAAATAAAAACCTTATTGTTGTTTTTTTTTAATTCGATTTGTTTTATTTTACAAATAAATATGCAGAACAGCTAGCAGCCGGAGCGCCACTTGAGGAGTGTTGTTGCTTGGCTTGGCAGGCCGGGCGCGGACCAAATCGGTCCAGCGCAGCAGCGACTTGCACTGCAAAGGGGGAGATTGGTACCCCCTTCCCCGAACATGGCTAAAAACTACTCCTTTTTTGAAACTAGGTTAAAAAGAATACAAAAATGTATAAATCTTCATTTATTTTTTATTGTACTATGACAATTGTTTCGACACACAGTGTCTTCGTCAGATAGTAGAAATCTAATGCAAATATATTCTCATAAAATATAATGGTAACCTACTCCAAAATAATGTACCTATTTTACAACTTAATAATAAAGACATTATAGTAATAAAGTACCGAACCCTAATTATGAAAACACACCTTTTCTTAACTATTCTGAAAAATATTTTTAAAAACTATTGTTATAATAATGTCAGGGAATACCGAATGGTTATAGATTTAATAATGGGGAATTATTCAAATCGAGCTGATCGTTTAATAAGATATTTAAATTTTTGTATTTGTTAATTTCCATACTTTCTAAAAAATTAAGTTTTATTGATTTGTTTTCTACATGTAGAATTTCAAATTTGTCATCAAAATTATGTTGTTAGTTATTAAGATGTAAGGAATAATGAGAATTGGTGAGTTTTTTATTATAGCTTGCTTTGTGTTCTTTAATTCTTGTTTTGTGTTAAAGAACACAAAGCAAGCTATAATAAAAAACTCACCAATTCTCATTATTCCTTACATCTTAATAACGAACAACATAATTTTGATGACAAATTTGAAATTCTACATGTAGAAAACAAATCAATAAAACTTAATTTTTTAGAAAGTATGGAAATTAACAAATACAAAAATTTAAATATTTTATTAAACGATCAGCTCGATTTGAATAATTCCCCATTATTAAATCTATAACCATTCGGTATTCCCTGACATTATTATAACAATAGTTTTTAAAAATATTTTTCAGAATAGTTAAGAAAAGGTGTGTTTTCATAATTAGGGTTCGGTACTTTATTACTATAATGTCTTTATTATTAAGTTGTAAAATAGGTACATTATTTTGGAGTAGGTTACCATTATATTTTAAGAGAATATATTTGCATTAGATTTCTACTATCTGACGAAGACACTGTGTGTCGAAACAATTGTCATAGTACAATAAAAAATAAGTGAAGATTTATACATTTTTGTATTCTTTTTAACCTAGTTTTTATAATGGACTTGGCTACATCTATTGAATATTTGCTCCTTTTTTGTTACGTGTTTGTTTGTGTCATGTTACGTCATTTTAGACGGTGTAAATGGTAAATTATAAAGGATGTTCGATGTTAAAACACGCAGTGGGTAGCTACCGAAGGAAGTTGTTATGAATTCTTGAGGGTCGAACATACCCTAGCGATTAGTGCGTTCAGTTTTGAAAAAATCGAACAAAGCGACCAGATGCAGATGTAAGGTAACGTAATAATCGAGTTAAACGAGCACGTTACGTATACCGATTCCATGTTAGAGTCCAATACCAAACGCTGTAACGTTTAATTTTAACGGTAGTAGAGTTTTGGACTTGCATTGTCTTTATTTGTTGTTTGGATTGTGTTGGTATTCTAAACAAATAAAGACAATGCAAGTCCAAAACTCTACTACCGTTCAAGAAACGTCATTGTCTCCAACCTTTAAACAGACACTGTTTAATTTTAATTTGTGTACTTTTATACTGTCTAAACATATTTTTTGTTGTACCTGCATGAGAAACCTGGGAAAAGTAGCGACCTCCCTGGCAACTATTTGACTTGTATCTTTAGATGTTTAAAGGGTACAAGGGTAGAAAGAGATCCATCTCTTCAGGTATATCGTAGACGGCCATGATTTCTGTTTCTATAAACCGATTAGTCTTCTGTGCTAAAAATTTGACGTTTGTTTTGTTTATTTATTTATGTGAGGTTATATATACTATAAATAAAGGCCGTGGCTAAAGTAACAGAGGTGTTACTTTTATATTTTTCGTAAAGTAACATCAATGACGTCACTTACTACGTCATTACATTTTCTATTTCTTCTAGGTTCTGTGATTCGAAAAAGGTCAACGAAACTAACCTCTAAATTTTCCACAAAATAAAGACTATTTTGTGAAATTTTCTTGTAATGATTAATAATTGATCTTGGGTTTACTGTTTACATAGATTTACAGTTGTCCTTTTCTGTTTTTAAGATATAAAAAGTAGAGTAACGGGTTTAAAACAAAGGCTTTAAAAACACGATTCGAAATTGTTGGATGTTTGTATTGGACTTGCCATGTTTATTTGCTTCCTTGTTATCAGGTTTTGAAAGTGAAACCTGTAGTTTAAGACGATACGACAAATTTAAAGGATTGATGGCCGTAGCCGGACTGATGTAAATTCTAATTAGAAACAAGACCAATGCAAGAATTGGGATCATTCGTTCTGGACCAGTGGTGGCGAGAATAGAAGGCAGGGGCCCATCCCATGACGATATTTTTTTTAGACTCACCTTTTTTTAAGAAGTTGTTTAGACCTTGCACTGCATAATCTGGCGGTGAGCCCCAGATGATCAATCTGAATGATAGTGACAGTTTGCATTATAGTGAGTTTTTGTTGAGGAACGGAGGACTATGTTTTGATTAAAACTAATTTATTCTAATTTTAAAATTTATTTCATAATTATTAGAGGCTCTACATTTTTATATCACATAAGGGAAAACTGATTAAAAATATTCCTGATTCAAACTTTCAATGTATTAATGAAAACATTACAATGGAGATTAACAATATTTTTTCTTATACCTGATGTATATTTATTTAATTTTTTTAATCAACGGGTTACACCCAGTACAAATATAATTTACAATTATGATATGGATATACTTACTAATATTGAAATATTGAAAGTTACAATTAAAAAAATCATCATACACTACAACCAACTTTAAATGCATTTAAAGACGAAGCAAACAGACTTTTACACTCTGTTTGTATTTGCCAATATCCTATCGATTGCAGAATATTTACCATATAAAGTTTTGATGTTTCTCGACAAAGAATGTATTTACTTGTCTATAAATAGGCCTAGCAGGAACATGAAAGTTTACAAGAGACAATATCACCATTGATTAGTTTTAAAATAAAAACTTTATATAACATAGTTAATTATACATCTTGTTCTCAAAAAAGGACCCATGGGAACTTTTAGTATATAGTTACAACTAGCTCTAATATATATATTAAACATGCATTGCATATACTTAATTAAGACCATGAGATTCATGTAGAGGTAAATTTAAACAGCAAGGATTCTTGACTGTGTCTGGAATTTATATACAGGAGTGGGTATTGTTCTTTTTTAGAAATAAAAACATGTTTGAAAATAGCGAGGCACAAAATAAATCAAATCAATTAGATTTAAATAGATCTTCATTGTTAAATCTTTTCTAGTAAGGATAAGGTCAGTAAAAACCCATTTTAAGGTAGGTTATTATTGGGTATTAGATAGTATGTATAAATAGTTAATCCTTTGTTATATTTTTACACCTGAAGAAGCTGCTGTGCAGCGAAATATGTAAAAATTCATTTACAGTGTTTTAAATATAGTGTAAATTTTAGTAAAATAATACTTTTTTTACTTCCATTCTCCTA
This sequence comes from Polydrusus cervinus, assembly GCA_935413205.1. Lineage (NCBI taxonomy): Eukaryota > Metazoa > Arthropoda > Insecta > Coleoptera > Curculionidae > Polydrusus > Polydrusus cervinus. Next base: position 26,070,128 of record OW284515.1, read on the forward strand.
AATTATAAAAAAAATACCCTACTCGAACACTAAATTATATCTGTCCCAGGCATAGATTGACTTTATATGAAAAGGGAGCCTATTATCAACGTATTAAAATATATAATGCTCTACCAAACCATATAAAACAAATTAATAATCTAAAGAAACTGGAAAGGTCTGTCTATCTTTAGGCTTATTCTAGATGTAGAACCATATACAGTTGATGAATTTTATAGACATTTGAATTGAGGAATAATACCTTTTTTTGTGGCACTATTTTATTGTATGCTATACATACTTTCAAAATAAAGAGCTTATTATTAATTAAAAATGTACCAATATAAAATATTAATTTGATTTAGAAATTTTATGGGATATTATACATATAAACACATTATATTGCTAGACGAATCTTATTCATTTTCAGGAAAATATGAAATATCTTTACACTAAAAGGTAAGGCCGATTATTTATTCGATGTTTGAAAAGAAAATGTCACTTCATAGATTTTGTTTTCAGGCGACTTATACCTAGAGAAATACAAAATTAAAAACAATTTCTACAAAACCAACTTTTTGTTTTGGGTTCTCTGCATAAACCTACACAAGAAAAATGAAACCAACATAAACAACAGTCACACATTATGTTGGGATCACTTGCAAGTGTTTTTTTGCAGTAGGAGCAATTCCATACATAATTTTCTTTTGACTGTTTTATGTTCTGCAAAGCTTGTTCTGTCATATAATCCCCAAAAATTTCTAAATCTATCTCATCAGACATGACAGGATGTCCAATTTCATCTTTAAAATCATTTTCTGTTATTGTTTGGGACTTATTAAGGATGTGAGGAATTAATTCTTGTTCTATTAAATTTTCTAATGCATATTCCAATTTTGCAGTGTATGATTTTTCTTCAAATCGTATCGGAACTTTCCTCATTTTTTTCTTTTTTAGACCAACTACTGTTGTGTCGGCTCCAGAAGGTCGGCCACGCTTTTTAAACTTGGCTGGTATTTTTATATCACGCAATACATTAATTTTTGCTGGATTTAATACCTTATTACCACCTTTTGCCCCAACATAATATTCAACACTTTTCTGTATGTCTTTACTAGTATTCACTTTTAAATCATTTGTACCTAAATTATCCACAATTTGATGAACAAGAATCACTTCTGGTTCAGAATCCGAGTCAATTTTTTGTAAGGCAGTATAATTATCACTGTTTTCAAGTGACACTATTGTTTCTATTTTTTCATTACTAATACTAATTTTGTTTATGTCCGGATCTTCAACATTTTTCATATCATATGTTTTTGTATCAATGTTGGTAGTAAAATTTACAGTTCTTTTTGAAATAGCAACATTTCTATTATGTAATCTTTTTTGTTCTTGATCTGTAGTTGGATTGTAAAATTTATTGTCTCCTAACCCCAGTTGACACGTTTTTTTAATTTGATAATTTTTTTCTACTACATTTACTGGTTCTTCATTCTCTAACGTTTCATCAGTTTCAGTAATATCATTAATGTTCCTATTTCCGTTCTCAAGAATTTCGTCTGCAGAAATTTGCTGCACTGCAACTTCATCTCCATTTCTCCATAAACACTCAATTTTTTTTAATATATCAAACCTATATAAAAATTGACTTGTAGAAGATTGAATTAGATCCGAAACTATTTTATTACATAAGTCTGTTGCTTTTGACCTTTTTTGTGACCCAGACAATACTTTTCTCCTAGATGATGGCTTATTAGAATAAACGGCTGTCGCTGAGAGATCTTTGTTCAGATTTAAAAAATATCTATTATTGCGAAAATAATAATCTTTTGTCCATCTTTTATGACATAATTCGGGACAGAACAAGCTCTTATTTAAACGTTTTTTTACAGCAAAAATGTGCTTACATGGAAGAAACATTGACGAAAAATGTGCACACGTACAGTTATTTTCACTTACAGTTATCACTTCATTATTGTACCTTGCCTCAAATACATTATTTTGTTGTTTTAGAGAAATATGTCTAGAACTTGTTAAATTTTTTAAAATGTAGTCATATGCATATTTAGTTAAAAGTTTACTATACTGATCTTCAATACTTCCTGGTTTAAAGATGGAAACATTTGCTTTTAAAAAATCATTAGCTAACCTATTGTTTCTTTCGTTGTGAAAAGAATTCAGCCAATTGAAAAACGATTTTATGAAACTGGAAAAAGAACTGTTTTTCGAAACCACTTGTTTTATTTTATTATTTATGGATTCTAGTCTGTTGTTAGTTCGATTATTCAAGTTACCGTTTTTCATATTACATACGGTCCACTCATCTTTTATTTGGTGCCAATTTTTATTAAAATAAGTTAACACTGTTGAGGGTACTTGTTGAGAAAATAAATCGAATAATTGTTCATAATCTTCATTTGTTGATGAGTAAACTAACTTTGTTAACAGTTCCAAGGACGTTGTTCTTTCTGATTGAGTAATATTAAGCTTTTGGCATGATACTTCTCTATTAAATGTCTTTAAGGTGTGAAATAAACAAATATATGATTCTACATGGGGAAAAACTTCTTTGATAGCATTTCTTTGTAATAGGTCTTTATCAGTCATAAAACATTTAATACTATCAGTGCTGCTATTTTGAGTTTTAAATGTGTTTAATAACCAATATATAGAATCTCTATCTTCTGACGCTAAGAGTCCAACACCTGCGATTTCACTATTACCACCTGCATCTTCAACCAAAAATATATACACTGCTAGGTCATTGTTTAAAAGCTTGTAAGTTCCATCAAGTGCCACAAATTCTGGCCAAGCATTTAGGACTTGCCGCATTTCTATTGTGGAGAAAAAAAGGGCTTTAAAATAATTCTCCTCGTGCAGAATATGGACATCAGCACCTTTAAAAAGAAATTAATAATATAACAAACAGTTTATACCATAAGAAAAAACTTTATTTAGGATCATCTCTAAGAAAGTTAAAAGTCTTAAAGACCATTATAATTAATTGCACCCCTGTAAAATGAATATGTGGGTGTATATAGAAATTAGAAAAATAATCATAGGTAGAAATAAACTTCAATCCTTTATTATTAAAAATAATACTTACAATATGAATTTTTTAGCAAGCCAACACAAAATTCCAAATCATTACGTTCACCAGCTTTCAAGTTTGTTTCAATATTAGCCAAACCTTTTAAGGTTGTTTTTTTCCCTTTACTAATAAGATCACTTTGTATTAATTTTTTATTGCCTCCTAGTCTAATATAATTTTTTACAATTGCCTCATCATCAGGTGTTAATCGTTTGACCTGTGGTAGGTGATCAAATAATATCTAAAAGAGAGACAAAGTAAGTTTTTTATAAAACACAATACATCAATAAAAATATTTTACTACTCACATACGGTTACCTATAAGAAACTTTAAACCTACCTCAGAATTGGGGTGATTTAAGTGGTTCTCTGAAATACTGACTACTTCTAAATGGTTTCCATCTTTAGTAGCCCGCAATCGGATAAAGGCTGGACAATCTTTCTTAAAAGTCCTAAAAATTTAATATATCTTATATACCTAGCTACCACTGAAATTAAATCAGTTCGGTATGACTACATAAATGTACAGAAAAAATTAGATGATAAGCATATGGAAGCATGTTTATTGTTGACATAACTAAAGCAAAACCACACCACCACACCAAATATAATACTGTCAAACTCAGAGCTGTACAATCAAAATGTTGGTTGTCTCAATGACTCAATGTCAACATACTATAGTCACAGCAATTAATACATGACCATTACCAAATAAACTTAATCCAAGCACCAAAAATATACCTTTAGACTGGTAGGTACTCACTTTTTAAAGCTGAATTAAGTAAATACAAATCAAGTATATCACCTCCTTTCAAGACCTGTGATCTGTAATAAGTAATTTAGTTCGGTTGCCAATTTTTGTAGCGTTGAAGTAGTAAAGATATTTGTTGTATCTGTTGAGTGCATAAATAAAAGGCAATATATAATATTTGCAGAGATTGTAAGATGAATACAGTCTACTTACTTTGTGCTCCTTTGGCCAGTTCCTCTTGATTTAAATTTTAAACCACCATGAATACAACTAAACTGTATTTCATAATATTTTAGACTGTCATTACAGGTCCGTGTAATTCCGAGCCGTTTTGCTGCAATCAAAGTTCTCGAGTTTCGAATCCAAAATTTTCGTTTTACCAAAGTTTCATAGTTTTTTAAGTTTCTTTGGACTTCTGTAAAACTTGAAAATTTCTTACCGAGACTCATGTAGTCTTCAATTTTACTAGTTTCCATGATGTTAGCTAAAATAATTATATTTTTTAACATGAACCACAGATGAATGAGAACAAAAACACAGAACAAGAAACACTAAATTAGTTCTGATTTGTGCACTACGTACCGTAAGTTCTTAAATTTCCGTTTCACTGAATAAGTACCACAAAGCACGAACAAATCTAACCAAACCAAAAATCTCGGTACCTTTAGAGCCTTTAGAGGCCAACACAGAAGCCAAGCTCGGTATTCTTACTTAACCTCACTTACTTAACTTTACAGTTATGACGTCATTGATGTTACTTTAAGGAAAATATAAAAGTAACACCTCTGTTACTTTAGCCACGGCCATAAATAAAAACAAAAACAAGTTTTAAAAAGCGGCATGTCAATCATGGACTAATATAAATTTATACTGAAAAATCTAAGAAGTAAGAATACTACTTTTATAGAAAATCATGTAATAAATTAAATATAATATTTTTTAATCATGTAACGGACTGTAACTCTTTAAGGTTCAGAGCCTTTGTGAAGCATTTGTCCCAAACTGTATACAAGTCGGAAATGAGCCAACGGTTAAGATATTTTCCAAACCCAAATCCAGATTATGACGTTTATTTTGGATCTACCGAAGTTTCTGATAATCAAGTAAAGGAATCCATAAATCAACTCATTGTAGATATTGAGGGACGTTTGCACCCAATTGATAAAAATGGAGGTAAATATATAAATACACCTTATTACTTATTACATTAGAAACCTTTTATTGAACTATTTATCTTTTTTATATGTAAATAAGTTATTATGATGAGTTTACGGCCGACTATAAAGAAATTCGGCCGTGGGATGAGTGGTAAAAACATATATTGTTTGTAAAAATGTCTAAAACATCAAAATTGAACAAAGTTAATCAGCTGATATACAATGTAAAGGCCAACAACTTCACAAAGAAATTCATGAAGAACTTATTGAATAAATTCAGAAAGAATTTTACAAGTATAAGCTCTGTGTATCTCCTTTAATAACAATGATAATGAAGGTAACCATAAATGAGAATGCCAAGGAAAGATGATTCATTGCGATTAGCGAAAACTATGATAATGTCAAGAAACCAACCTATCAATCATTGTCATCAAGTTTTTAAAGACAGATTCAAGAAAATAATGAAAATAAATTTTGAAAATTTAAAAATAATTGTGAACATTTTTAATCTCTTTCAAAGAAGCAGAATATTCATATAATAATAACTTTATATCTTTCAGTGATAATAAGATGTTTGTACCTTGGTTTCAAATTAAAATATAAATTTTTCAAAAACGTTTTCCAAACATACAGGGTGTTTTCCGGCGGATGGAACGTTAGACGTTTATGGAAAATTTGGGTTTAGATAAACAACCATGGTCTATTGTTTTAAAATATTTTCAGCAATGCGGCGTTGCCGCTTCTGCCCGAAACAGGTGGCAACATCCTTATTTTAAATGGAACACCCTATATATTATATTATTTTCTAATTCCCAATACAATTCCACCTATATTTTATATAAATTCTCTTTATTTACAACAACTATAACAAAAAAGTTTCCATAATATTATCAAGCTTAAGTTTGTTATGAATGCCTCCCCTTCAGTTTCACTTCAAAAGGCATGTATATGTGCTTTAAGAGAAGCCTAAGGGTAGGTAAGAAATCCCCCCCTTACAACTGAAGTGAAGACTAACTAAAGATAAAAAAATGTATTACAAAAAAATAGACGATATACAAATTAGCATCCTCACCACAAAAACACCCATTCACCAAACTTATATTTTAAGTGATAACGGTATTGGAATATTTTAAAAACACTGTCATAAGTCTAAATTCAATGGTTTTTGAGATATTGACTTTCAAAATATGCGATTTTCAGACTTTGACAGGCTTAGAGAAAAATGATTTTCACCTTCCTACTTCAGTTTTTGTTCTCTATCTAAAAGTAACAACTTCCGGTTTAACATGTTAAACCGTAAAACCATTTTTTTGGTGGTTTGACTTGTTAAATCAAAAGTTGGTATTTTTTGATAAAGAATAAAAAACTAAGATAGGGACGTGAAAACCATTTTTCTCTTAGATGCGCCGTTCCAACGCTATAGCCTGTCAAAGTCTGAAAATTACATAAACGTCAATATCTCAAATACAATAGAATTTAGACATATGATATTTTATACAAAATGTACATGGAATTGTATAGAGAATTAGAAAATAATATATAGGGTGTTCCATTTAAAATAACGATGTTGCCATATGTTTCGGGCAGAAGCGGCGTTGCTGAAAATATGAACAAACCCGAAAACTGCAAACTAAATTTTAAAATGTTTTCTTTTCTCGTTTTGCCTGTTGAGTGTAACAAATGTCATCTAAGAATATTTCCATTACTTACTTAACAATTTTCTCGTATTTGGTATAGAAAGATTCCAGAACAAAACTTTAGCAACGATTATTGTCATTTATACCGTACAATTTACTTATAGGAAAGTTTTTAAGACTCTGATAACATTAAATTTCAAGGCAAGAGAATCTTTCAGTAGCTTATTGATCTATTTTTATTCTTCTTTGTTTGCATATGAGAACTGCTGGAAGATTTTAGTAAAATGACATACTCTTTTGACTATGAAAGTGCGTCATCTAAGCGAACTTATAAATACCTGGCATGTATGATTTTTAAGAAGATACTCAATAGATACTCGGAAGATACTAATCTAATTTCGTAACAGTTAGTTTGACAATTTTTGTTTCAAAGTGAGTCTAATCCTCGGTAGCCACCCTGATCACACAAAATATACATTAAAAAGTTAAGAGGAGAAAATGTGGGATCTTGACCACCTGATCGATCGAACCGGCGACCCGTTAATTATAACGTCAAGAGGAGATAACAGTTCCTCAAATGATGAAGAATACTATGATTTTTATAATTTAATTTCTGTATAATGTATTTTGTGTTTTTTTTTATAATGTTTAATAAAAAAGTGTACCTGATACTATGTACATAAGTAATGCACGCCTTTGTCACACCATTTTCAGTGTTTGTGCATGGATAACAATAGGCAAAACCCATAAATTGACCCAAACCTGGGTGGTAATAAAAGTATTTTGCAATGAAATCAATGTCAAATTATTAATGTGGCTTAAATATTCGTTGGATCACTCTATAGTCACTTTTCATACCTAATGAGCTTTTATTACTCTACACCTTTCTGATATAGACTATAGCAAACTTTCGGGATTAAGTTTGAAAATGGTTAGAGATAGGGTAAACCACTACAGTGCCATTACCACCATTTTACATAACATATTTGGTCCTTTATAGGTGATGGAATCTATATTGGTACAGCAGGAGTTTCTTACATGTTCTATCATCTGAGTAAGCTTCCAGAATTTGATAACATTAAGGCAGTTTGTTTAACAAAAGCCTTACAGTATCTCCAACCTGCCCTAAGAGTTTCACAAGCTACAGCAAAACATAGTAAGGTATTAGAACCATTAGATAAAATTCTTATTTTAACTAGAAGTGACTATAATTGCTAGAGAAGCAAACACTTTTAAATCAAGAATTACCTTTTTCGTATTTTTGACTTTTTAGTCCATTTGTCCTCTTCTAAGCCCTATCTGCAGACATATGTACTTATACAGGGTGGTCCAGTTATGTGACAAAGTAATATACCGTCTCTACTATTATAGATTTAAAAAAAAAATTTCATAGAGGTGAGGTATAAAAGAATATATTTACGTTCGAGAATTATTTTTAAAAATACAGGGTGGTCCAGAAACCTAGGACAATAAAAGATACATTTTTTAAAGTGAAACACCCTATCTATATATTTTAGCATTTTTTGTTTCTTACTAAATTATTAATTATTCATATGACGCCATATTTAGTTTTTAATTTTTTTGCAACGTTGCCTAACAAAATGCAAAATTTTTAAAATTTAAGAAAAAACATGATAGTACAAAATTATCTGTATTTCTCAATTAGAGTAACGAAAATGGAACATTTCTTTTAAGCTCTTAAGTTTAGGGATAGCAAAACTGTCTTAAATCTTTAAGTACTTAAAGTGTTGTACAGGGTGTTTTTTGTTGACATCCAAATATAGAAAATTTTAAAATACAATAACTCTGTTTTCTTAAATGAAACACCGTATATTTAATAGGCTTGTCTGATAGATATTTTAATTATCTTATATTATTGTTTCGTCACACCTATACCTAAATTTACTAGTTTTGCCGATATTTCGATTTTTATTTTATTTTATTTTTCTGATAGACTGACCAGCAAAGTCAAAACAAATGCAATTGGATATTATGTCATATTAAAATAAATTCACAACTACAGTTACGTATTTATTTATTTATAATTTAAACGAACCTAGATAACATTATACACCTTGTCAATAAATCAACAGGCACTACAAAATCAATATTTTACCTAATTATTACTTTAAATGTCAATTAATAGAGGTCAATAACCGGTGAGTTAAGAAATAATAATTAAATCAACCAAAAAAATCCCAAGACTGGCACAACCTTAATAAAAAAATACAATGCCATTAGACTGAACTCACGAAAGGCGAGGTTTCGCGTCGTTTGTTCTCGGTTCAGTGATAGCCAATAAATCATTTAGCTCATTCTTCCGTACAAACAGTTTTTCTTTTATTCCTTTAGTCACACTCCCTGTTCTGTTAAGCCTCTTCATTAACTTTTCGAAAGCTGGTTTATTGGGTTGTCGTCTGTCTGAATATTTTTCATGATAAAGTTTTGTTGTCAACAATGTATTTTTGTCACTTGCACCAAGAACGTAAATCATATCAATCATTTCAGTACTTGAAAAATGAATTTGATAAATAATTGTTAAAATGGCCGGCACCTAGATTATAAGAGACCTCTTCGAAAAGATATTACTATTATACGTATTTTAATTTGAAATTCAATTCAATTGCATTTTTTTGGACCTTGCTGGTTATGGCTAACTAGAAAAATAAAAATTACAGTTTTTTTCACGAAAATTTAAATAAAAGGTGGAAAAACTAGTAAATTAAGATATAGGTATAACTTAACAATAATACAAGATACTTAAAATATCTGTCAGACGAACCTATTAAATATAGGGTAATTCATTTGAAAAAACTGAAGTATTGTATTTTGAAATTTTCTATATTTGTCAACAGAAAACACCCTGTAGAATATTTTAAGTACTTAAAGATTTAAGACGTTTTTCTATCCCGAAATTACAAGAAATTTTCCATTTTCGTTACTTTAATTGAGAAATGCAGGTAATTTTGTACCGGGTGTCCCACTAAGAATGGCTCTCGGCCGTATCTCGGAAACTACTGGGCATAGAAACTCAGGAAAAAAAAATTATAACTAAAGTGGTCATGAGAAAATCCTGAAAATAATTTTTAAGTTCCGCATTTTGCCGCAAGAGGGCGTAATTGAAAAGTAAATTTTAAAAGTTTACATATCTCCGAAAATTCCACATTAAGGTATATCTTTGGTAACACCATTAAAAAGCTTGGGCAATTACGCATTATTTTGGTCCTATGCTCATTGGCGTACCGACTTTAATAAAAGGGGGGGGGAAGCTGTTGAATGTGTAATCAGTTAAATCGCTGTAACTTATAAACGACTTATCCGATTTTAGCAAACTAAAGACTGTTTGGAAGAGAAATGTATGCACTTTCACCAATCGTATTTAGTTGTCCATAATAGTTCTCAAAAAAAATGCTAGAGGGCGCAATTTGTAATAATAACACATTTTTTGATTTTACTCCGAAAAAATAAATCATACGGTATAATTATGATACCATAATCGAAAAGTAGAATAAATTTGCTAGAACAAATATTAAAACCGCAGCTCGATATCTCCGTTCGTTTCAGCGTTTAAAAGTAAGCGATTATATATTTTTTAGAAAAAAAGTGGGACGCCACTGATATTTTTTCATGTGGATATTATTTCTGATTAGCCTGGTCAGTTCTGCGTAAAAATGGCCTCTTGCTTTTTTCTTCTCAGGCACACCGTTCTTAATTAAAATAATTAAATTAAATTAGACAGGCGGAAGTGAAGGTGTTTTTTTCCAACATTTTGATAAAACTAAATTTTTCATTATCAATGTTAATAATGATAATAATAAATAGTAGAGCTAATTTATTTTAATTAAGAACGGTCTGCCTGAGGAGAAAAACGCAAGAGACCATTTTTATGCAGAATTGACCAGGTTAATCAGAAATAATATCCACATAAAAAAATATCAGTCCCACTTTTTTTCTAAAAAATATATAATCGCTTACTTTTAAATATTATGCTATTGGCGATAACGCCATCCCATTAATGTGGAATTTTCGGAGATATGTAAACTTTTAAAATTAAGTTTTCAATTACGCCCTCTTGCGGCAAAATGCGGAACTTAAATATTATTTCCAGGATTTTCTCATGACCACTTTAGTTATAATTTTTTTTTCCTGAGTTTCTATGCCCAATAGTTTCCGAGATACGGCCGAGAGTCATTCTTAGTGGGACACCCGGTACTATCGTGACTTTTCAAAAATTTTGCATTTTATTTGGCAACGTTGCAAGAAAATTAAAAACCTAAATATGGTGTCATATGTATAATTTTTTGAGAAAACGAAAAATTCTAAAATATATAGGATGTTCCATTTTAAAAATGTATCTTTTTATTGTCCTACTTTTCTGGACTACCCTGTATATTTAAATATATACTCCTCCCTTTACTTTCATATATTCTTTTATACCTTACTAGTTCTATGAAAACTTTTTTTTGATATCTAATAATAATAATAATAATAAGAGTTTATTTTTCAATATTTATAATATAATACATTTGTTTATTTATCTTCCTTAATAAACTTCTTCTTTGATCCCCTGAAGACGTGCTTGTTAGGGGCAAATCTTAATATTTTAAATTATAAATATATGAGAATATTAAAATATTTTGTTTAAATATTTGTTAATATTATATAAAAGTTAAATTGTAAATAAAAAAAAAAAAAAAACTTTTTAATATATGTATATAAATATAAACGCAGTTTTTTTGAAGATAGGTATAATTAAATTTTGAAAAATATATTATTCATAACAATATCAATTAAAACATTTCCAAAAATATTTTTAAATTATCCGTTTCCAATATCCATGCTTTTATTTCGACTTTATATTTTTTTAATGAAATATATTTTTTAATTTTTGTTGGTAAATAATCGTTTAAATAAAAACATAAATATTTGAAATTTTTTTGTCCTATGGACTTATTTATTTTAGGTTTTATGGTTATTTCATTTTTATGACGAGTATTATGATTATGGTTTTTAAATTGTATAAGATTTTTATTTTTAAATATATATATTAAGATATTGTAAATGTAAAGTTGTCTAATGTTCATTTTCTTTGTTTCAGAATATAATTTTATTGAAGGATAAAGATAATCTTTATTAAATATAATTTTTAGAAATCTTTTCTGTAATATTTCTAATTTTTTAACTAAAGTTCTATTTATTCCTCCCCAACCTAAAATTCCGTAATTTAAATGAGTTTTAACTAAAGCATAATATAATATTTCCAGTTGTTTTACGTTCAAAATTTTTTTAATGTTTCTAAAAATAGGTAGTAAACTTCTTAATTTTTTAATCAAATATTCTATGTGAAAATTCCAATTTAATTTACTGTCAAAGATTTTTCCTAAATATTTTACTTGATTAACTTTTAAAATTTCAATGTCATCAGTTATTTTAATACTATTCATATTTTGTGGTACGTTATTTGGATTTAAAGTGAAAGGTAGATAATTGGTTTTATCAAAATTAATGGTAAATAAATTTTTATCAAACCAATTTTTTATTATTTTAAAATCTTTTTTAATTTTGTTATTTAGGTTATCCCAATTCGTATCTGTATAAAAAATTGCAGTATCATCTGCGAAACTATGAATTTCTCCATCACAAATCACATTAAATAAATCATTAATATAGATATTAAAAAATAATGGTCCTAAAATTGTTCCTTGGGGAACACCATATTTAATTACTTTAGGATAGCTTTTTTCTGTATCTATTTGAACATAAGTTGGTCTATCTTTTAGATAATTTTTAATTAATTCAAATTGTTTTCCTCTAAATCCAATATTTTCAATTTTTTCCAACAATAGATCATGACTAACTGTATCGAATGCTTTTGCTAAATCCAGAAAAATACAAATAGAAGGTTTTTTTTATTTAATGCATCATATATTTGTTCTGTTAAATAGCAAATAGCATTTTGTGTCGATTTATTTTTTTGAAACCCAAATTGTTTATTAGAAATAAAATTTATTCTTTCTAAATAATTTTCAATTCTTGCTTTTAAAATTTTTTCAAATACTTTGGCTAATGAAGATATTAATGTGATAGGTCTATAATTATTAATTTTATTTGAATCTCCATTTTTAAAGATAGGTTTTATAACACCAATTTTAAAAGCTTCTGGATATATACTTGTTTTAAAAATATTATTTATTAGAAATGTAAGTGGTTTTGAAATAGTAGTTTTAATAGTTTTTAATATTTCAGTAGTTATACCATCGGCACCAGGAGATTTTTTCAATTTCAAACTATCAATCATATTTTCAACTTCTTGATGATTAGTTTCTTCTAAATAAAATGAATTAATATTGTTTATGTTTTTATCTAAAGATGTGTTATTACATTTATTGATTTTATTTGCTAGTTTTTCGCCTATTTCAGAAAAATAGTCAATAAAGCTATTTGCTATACTTTTAATCTCAGTGAGTGAGTTATTTTCTATTTTAATTTCGTTTATATTTTTATGTTTTTGATTTTTATTACATATTTTTTTTATAGTTTTCCACATATCTTTATTAGAATTTTCACATTTATCAATTTCATGTTTATAAAAATTTGTTTTTGCCTCTTTAATTAGTTTAGTCAGTTTGTTTTTATAAATTTTATATTTATATAATAAAAATCGGTTATTTTTATTTTTTTGTAAGTTTTTATAAAGTTCGTTTTTGGTTTTAATAGAATTAAGTAAGCCATTAGTAATCCATTCTTTTCTTTTTTTAATTTTAATTTTAAATTTAGTCGTACATTGTTGTACATTGTTTTGGATTTCTTTTATTAAATTATTGGATAAATCATTTGTTTCGGAATAAGAGTAATAATTTGTCCAATCTATTTTTGTTATATTTTCTTTTAATTTATAATAATTAATGTACGTTTGGTACACTGCTACAGGTTTTTTATTAGTTTTATTATCAATCAGTTTTTTTGTAAAATTGTTGGGTAATGATCCGTTATTTGATATTTAAAGATCATTGATTGGAAATTATCTAAATTTTCGTTTGTTTTGACAAAGATATGATCAATACAAGAGTTATAGTCTTTTATTTCCCTTGTGTTTTTATTTATAAATGATATAAAATTATATTCACTTAATAAGTTTAAATATTCACTACTATCTGTAGAGTTTGAGGAAATATCAATATTTATATCACCTACTAGAATTACTGTTTCATTTTTACAAGTATATATAACATCATCAAAAAAATTCTTTAAATTTATAGTAAATTCTAAAATGTTTACTGGTGGAGGTTTATAGATACCTATAATATTAATTTTTTCTTTTCCAATTGATAGTTTTAATAGGATTATTTTTATTTTTTCCATAGAAATAACATCAAAAAAGTAATTATGTTCATTTTTAACATACATCATAACACCGTCACTTTTATTAAAATCTCCATTATTATAAATCATATCATAATTATTTATTTTAAATAAATCAGTATTAAAAGTTTTCCAAGTTTCTGTAAATATAATAACGTCAAAATTATGATCAAGTTGATGTAAAAATAATTTAGTTTCGTCAAAATTTTTGGAAATGCTTCTAATATTATTGTGATATAATGAGAAATTATTAGTAGAGACGGTATATTACTTTGTCACACAAATGGGCCACCCTGTATATGGGGAAAGTGATGCTTTCTATGTCTTAGAAAATATATATTTTTTAGGAAATTCCATCTTTAATATTAGGGCCAGCGGGAGTTTATGCAGTAGCGGCCGCTTTGTACAATTCTAGTGGTGATCAAATTCGCAGCAGAAATTTTAGAGAACAGTATTACCATGCAGCTAAGTATTGCAAGGACCCAAATTTTTTGAGCTGTGGTTCAGATGAACTATTTGTTGGAAGAGCAGGTACGTTGCTAGTAAAAGTTAACAATACAAAAGATCTGAAAGTTGGGTAACTGTTCAATCACGCTTAAACATCTTGGCGGCTGAGGAGAGACCATACTTGAAATCTTCTCAATTAAAAAGTGCAGTTAAAAAAAAAATTACTAATAAATCAGGCGACTTAAAAAAAATTATTAAAACACCTTTATCATAAATAGTAATTTTATAATGTGGGAATGACAGAAAGTTCAATTTAAAAGTGATCAACCTAGGAATAACTTAGTTGATAACATGACGTTACAAACTGTGACCAGGTTGATCACCTGTAAATTAAAATTTGCTGTCAATCCCACATTATAAAAGACCATCTCTGACAATCTATGTTTTAAACTGGGCGTTACAGTTTAAATAGGCCCTAAGGGGGCAATAAGTTGGTTATTACGCAGAAAAAGTCATAGGAAGTTTAATGAATGAACTCCGTGTTGTGGCAATAGATTGGAATAACTCTCTTTAGCTCTATCTCTCTCCAATCACGTCCGACTTACGCTGTCAAATTTACGTCAATAGTATGTTTTTATACACATATTTTAGTGTGCACTAAAAAAAATTGACCGTGATAACGTTCTGTATGTATTTATTTTAGGTTTTATGGTTATTTCATTTTTATGACTTGTATTATGATTATGATTTTTAAACTATATAAAGTTTTTATTTTTAAATATGTATATTATGATCTTATATATGTAAGGTTGTTTAATGTTCATTTTTTTTTTGTTTCAGAATAAAATTTTATTGAAGAATAATGATAATCTTTATTAAATATAATTTTTAGAAACATTTTCTGTAATATTTCTAATTTTTTAACTAAAGTTCCATTTATTCCTCCCCAACTTAAAATTCCGTAATTTAAATGAGTTTTATCTAATGCATAATATAATATTTCCATATGTTTTCCTTTCAAAATTTTTTTAATGTTTCTAAAAATTAGTACTTGGTAAACTTCTTAATTTTTTAATTAAATATTCTATGTGAAAATTCCAATTTAATTTACTGTCAAAGATTATTCCTAAATATTTTACTTGATTGACTGAAAATTTGAATGTCATCGTTTATTTTAATACCATTCATATTAAAAGGAAGATAATTAGTTTTATCAAAATTAATTGTTAATAAATTTTTATCAAACCAATTTTTTATTATTGTAATTTTTTTTTTACTTTAGGTTATATCATGGGCGCACTCTGGCTCGCCAAGGAAACAAATACCCCAATACAAAAAGACGACATCTTTGCTCTGTGCAAAGTAACTTTAAACTCGGGAAGAGATTATGCCGCCAGGCACAACTGTAGATGTCCTTTAATGTACTCTTATTATCAGGTAAAAAGTTCTTGAATGATAGATTGAAAGAAAAATTCTTTCTACGGAATAATAATAGTCTTTATTTAACGGTAGTTCATGTGGACAATGAATTCAGTGTAATAAACTATTAGATTATTTTCAAGTAAAGTCGTTTTTGATTGGACTACAAGTAATAGCACATTTAAATAATAAATTACAGGGCCGTGCATCTCCCATCTTCTATAGCTCAGTTATTATTTAACTTAGGATTTTCAAGATTTGCACACTTCACCTGTATCCTGGAACAGAAATAGCAGAAAAATACTTTTGATTATACAGGGTGTTTTAAAAAAGTGTCAAGTCATGATAATATATTTTTTTAGATTATGTGTCATATATTTTGTTGCTTTTTTTCCCAAGTGCCGTCCGTGCGCCTTACGCACTTAGGCCAGGTTTGGCCCATTATGCTCACCCTGTTTGATTGTTACACTCAGTGATTCCAGTTCCTTGCACTAGTTTGTGTAGGTCAACTGGGGAGAGGGTAAGGATGTCCTCTGATTCCATTTTTGGTTGTCCGAGTAATTGTTGCCTCTTCCGATTTAGTCACCCGCAATGGCAAACTATGTGCTGTACAGTTTCCCTGACTTGTCCGCATAATCTGCAATCAGGGTCTCCATTGTAGTTGCGTTCTGTGCCGATGGTTCTTGACAGCCATGTGTCCTGTCAGAATTCCTGTAATGGTTCCTGTTCATTCGAAGCAGCTGTTTCGTTAGTCTCGGGTCTGGATCCCCAATGAAGCATTTACTATGGTGTAAACCGTGTCTATTGCTCCAGTGGATTTTGTGTTCACTCCTGATCCAGCGCTTTATGGCATCTTGTACTGTGCACCTTGGTACTCCGAGTGCCGGCTGTGGACCAATGAATGTGTTTTCTGAGCCTTTCCTCGCAAGTTCATCGGCTTTTTCATTTCCTGTAATATCTTCGTGTCCTGATACCCACTGCATTATTACTTTGTTTACTTTTGCCAGTGCTTCCATCAGTTCCTCTTGACATTCCCATACCAGTCTTGAGGTTACTTTGTTGCATATTAGCGATCTAAAGACTGCTTGACTATCAGAACATACAGGGTGGCCCATTAGTGAGAGGAAGTCCAATAAATCAGTTGTCAACAGAAATAGTGACAAATATTACACATTAAAGCTATATCTAAGAACTGCTTGACTGTCAGAACATACAGGGTGGCCCATTAGTGCGAGGAAGTCCAATAAATCAGTTGCCAACAGAAATAGTGACAAATATTACACATTAAAGCTATATGGACCGTTAAGACGCATATTTTAAAAATATTCTCAGATATACAGGGTAATCCAAAAAATCGGAGGGGCAAAAAGGTAAGTTTTTTTAAATGACTACCCCTATTTTTTATTAGGGAATTCAATTCCGCATGAAATTCAGCATATACTAGAATATTTTAATTTGGTGTTCGTTGCGGCGTTGCCACGCTATTTATGATTTACTAAAAAATCCAAGAAAAACCACCTATCCAAAACTCCTTTAAAAAAAATAGCTGATTTAAATTTTCTAAAATATGGTTACGGTTTTGGATACCCGAGGGATGGTAGAATGATCTTATTAAAGAAATCTGACCATAATTTAGACAGGGTAATTTTTGCGGAGGTGCCAATATTGCTATATTTAAAGTATCAAATCATCATTTTTTTAAATAGGACACTCTGTATATTAATGGGTCATGTTATTAGGTATTTTATGCCCTCTATTTTTGCAATTATAATTCATGTCCCAAAATCTACCGTTTTGTCACAATTTTCAATTTTATTTGAAAATGCAAAAAAGCATTATTTTTTTTTTGTAGGCCGTGACTCAAACAAAAGCTGATATTATCACATGTCAAAATAAGGTTTCAATTACTTTTTAACACTAATTTTAATATGTTTTCAGTTTCAAAAGTAGGAAATGACAATATACCTACCATTTTATATCATTTATAAACATTATGACAACGTAACAAAAGACGAATAAAAAAAAACAGATAAAACACAAAAAAAATAGACACACACGTGGATATTTAAAATAAAAACTATAATAAATGTTCGAAATATCCACCATTGTTATTTAAACATGCTTGTATACGTTCTTTAAAAGATCGACTGACTTCTTATTGTTATCAATGTTTATAAAAACTTCCGTTATACGTTGTTTCATATCTTCCTTAGTTGTCGGAGAAATGCTATGCATTTGTTCTTTAACCTTATAAGAAAAAGTCCAAGGACTCATAATAAGACCTAGTGGCTAATAAACAATTCTTGTCATTGGCGCCTAATATAAAAACCATATCAACAAGTTCTTCTTTTAAAGAATTCATCGTCGTTAATCGTCAATATTACAGATTCAAAATTAAATATTAATCATGGTATTTGATATATTTGATAATAACCGCTTTTGTTTGAGTCACGGCCTACCAAAAAAAAATAATGATTTTTTTGCATTTTCAAATAAAATCCAAAATTGTGACAAAACGGTAGATTTTGGGACATGAGTTATAATTGCAAATATAGAGGGCATAAAAAACCTAATAACATGACCAATTAATATACGGAGTGTCCTATTTAAAAAAATGAAGTTTTGATTCTTTAAATATAGCAATATTGGCACCTCCGCAAAAATTACCCTGTATAAATTATAGTCAGATTTCTTTAATAAGATCATTCTACCATCCCTCGGGTATCCGAAACCGTAACCATATTTTAGAAAATTTAAATAAGCTATTTTTTTTAAAAGGAGTTTTAGATAGGTGTTTTTTCTTGGATTTTTTAGTAAATTATAAATAGCGTGGCAACGCCGCAACGAACGCCAAATTAAAATATTCTAGTATATGCTGAATTTCATGCGGATTTCATTTTCCTAATAAAAAATAGGGGTAGCCATTTATAAAAACTTACCTTTTTGCCCCTCTGCTTTTTTGGGTCACCCTGTATACCTGAAAATATTTTTAAAATATGCGTCTCAACGGATCATATAGCATTAATGTGTAATATTTGTCACTATTTCTGTTCGCAACTAATATATTGGACTTCCTCGCACTAATGGGCCACCCTGTATATGGATCCGCTTATTGAGGTAAGCCCTCCTATTTTTTTCGTACGCACATTGCAATAAGGCGTAGATTTCTGCTTGGAACACTGTCCACTCCGGTCTTACTCCGTGTATCCCCGCTCCGGTACCCCCTTTGGTTTTGAAGCCGTCTGTGCCCCAGAAGTAGTTTCTGGTGTTTTGTTTTTCCATACGTTTCGTTCATCAATTACGACCTCATATGGTATGTCATAGCGAAACCATGGATTTATGTGATCTGATCTCATGTTTAACTCAGGTCCACTATTTTATGGCTTATTTAGGTGCCTCTTAACAGCGAAAAAAAAAACAGTTTTGCACCATTGGTTGAAAAGTCAATAAAAAAAATAAAAAAAAGTGCCTTAATAAAATTATATAATTAATTAAATAAGGTCCAACAGTCTTGTTAACCAAGTGCTAATTGTACAGGGTATCTAAAATTTAGTGTTAAACTTTAGAGGACTTTATTTTTCAAACAAACATTTTTTCTAATTGATCAACCCTATCGAAATTCCTAACACATTAGAAGGTATTTGCAGAAAACTCAACTATTCTATTATTAAAAGTGACAAGAGCCCATTTTGACTTTAATAACGTAAAGTTTAAAGCATTGTTAGCTTATAGAGATGCGATGTGAGAAGCAGGACACTTTATATCGTTTTAGGTAGAATATTTGGGTGCTGCTCACGGACTCTGTAGCATTATTCAGGCCATCTTGTCTGTTCCTGGATTCTTGGATGAACACCAAGAAGATAGACGAGATGTTAAATTGGCTGTTGATTATTTATTAAGGTTGCAGAGTGAGACAGGTGAGTTTTGGTTGTCAAATCGATTTTATTAATTTATCAATGTCAATTGACAGGGCCTTTATAGCTATTAATATAACCCGCAATGTCCGAGACGGTGTCAAATCGCTAATAATCGAGTTGTATTTAAAGCTTTATCGTATCATTGACAACGGCGATGCGAAAATAAAAATAAGGTTTTATGTCATTTCATTTTGGCATCATTAAAATCATGCAAGATTTTGATATTCCTGACGATATATTAGCTGCAGCCAACATTATAAGGTTGAACTTGCTTCCGGACAAATCTAAAATCCATTATGAAAAAGAATATCGGCAGTTTTGTGAGTGGCGAAACAAAGTACATGTTCAAGGTGCAGAAGAAACGATATTGCTGGCGTATTTCGCAAAACTCTCTCAGGAATACTCTGCTTCATCCTTATGGCCGAAATATTCCATGGTACGAGCGACTTTAGAACTGAAGGAAAGAGTGGAAATCGACAAATACGGCGCCTTAATACGTTTCATCAAGAAGGAAAATGTTGGATATAGAGCAAAAAAATCAAAAGTATTTACAAGAGAACAAGTCAACGAATTTGTGTGTTCTGCCTCAGACGAGAAGTTTTTAATGATGAAAGTGGCTTTTTTAATTGGAATTGGAGGAGCCTGTCGAACTAATGAATTAGCGAAGATGACCACGGAAGATGTTGACGTTTTAGAGGACAAGCTGATTGTTACTATTCCCGACTCAAAAACCCACAAGAAACTTATTTTCGCTGTGATATTTGACGGCGAAGTCAATCCTGTGCTTTTATTTAAAAAGTACGCAATGTTAAGGCCAGACCATGTCACTCACCAAAGATTGTTTGTATCATATAGAAAAGGGAAATGTACGGTACAGCCCTGCGGTATTCACTTCTTCTCTAAAATACCTCAAAAAATAGCTAAGTATCTCTCACTTGAAAATCCTAATTTGTATACTGGTCACTGCGTTAGAAGATCTTCGGCAAATTTTCTTGTTAATGCTGGAGGAGATATATTAGACCTACAAGAACTTGGTGGATGGGAATCGGCGAAGGTTGCTAGAGGGTATTTAGAAGAAAGTATGACCAAGAAAGTTTCCATTGCTCGCAAAATTCAAATCGGCGATGTTTCCGGCAGTGGATTAAGCACTGGGGAACCGCACGAAATCGAAAGGAGTGCTTGCTCGGTCATTAATCAGTCTTCAGAGGGCATACCTAAGATCGTGGACGTTAAAGACAAAGGTGTATCCATCAAATTTAAAAACTGTCAAAATATTGTTTTACATGTTCATGAAAAATAGTTCTAATAATATTTTGGTATCTAACGTATTATGCTTTCGTAACTAACGTATTAAATTATGGTAACTAATGTATTATGAGTAACTAAGGTGTTATGTAGGTTTTAGTACGTTTATGATCATAATAATTATTAATAAAGATATCATATAAAAATGACTTAATCTTCAATGATACGATAAAATTATTAATAACACAACTATCTTATTTTTTGTTTCTATTATGAATTTGAGAGATATGACGTGATTCCAGCCGGTAATTGTAAGGATGTATTTTTTTATTGAAAAATGTATGTACGGACTCGTGCTATAAAATGATTCTTTATACAACTTATACTTTACTATACTATTACAGCGAAAGCAGTAACCTCCAAATTTGTTGTAGTCATTATATTACAGGAAAATTTAGACGAGTAAAAATAAGAAGTACAGTCGCTTAGTTATCGAGAAAAAGAAACTGACGAGAACCAAACCAGATTCGATGAGATTCTTTAATTAGGTGATCGTGGACACAAAATCGTATTTTACGACATTTTTTGTGGTCGAGAGCCTTTTTATTTCAACAAAACTAAAGAAATTAATTATTTCAAAAGCTTGCTTCGCTTTATGTATATAAAATTTTTCAAAAATAAATAAGATTTTCGATTGGTGAAAAGGCAGTTTATACAATTAGCTTTTGAATAACTATCATTTTGATGTATCATCAATTTTAAATTTTAATTTTTAATTAAGTAAAACCACATTAGCTGTATTATAAAATTATAATATAGTGGATGCTTTTTTGGAACTCCTAGTTCTGTTCGCATCCTAAACATGTAAATAAAAAAATAAAAATAAATAAAAAAAAACCGTTTGTTATTTAGGAAATTTCCCTGCCGCAACCGATGAAATAGACAACGAATCGCAGCTCATTCATTGGTGTCACGGAGCAGGAGGTATGTAAATCCGATACTGTAATTAGGTAATAATATACACTTGATTATTAAGTTAACTTCTCTCTATACAGGGTGTTACAAATTCGATGTTCACCATTGGGATCTCATAAACGGTAAGAGATACGAGGAAGTTTAAATTAGGGCAAAGTTGCGCAATTCATAGCCGACCAATATGCCAAGAAGAAATTAGGAAAATTCCGAGTACTTCCGAAGATATACTCAAAAAACCGAAAATCGCCGTTTTGGTTCTTAATTTTTCCTGGCTTTATTTAAAGATATAATGGAAAATAAATTTCACACTTTCATTGCCACTTTTCATCTTCTATAAAGCAGTGTTCTTAGATTTCATGTCCGACGTTTTGTTTTTCGGATGCCATCGTCAGGTTTGTTTTTTTAAATACGGACCTGTATTTTTTATTGCATTTATATAAACTTTATATGCCGATGAAATCTTAATACAAAATTATTTTGATTGAATATCAACGTTTCTACCCTATAAAAACATTTTCAGGAATATTTTATTTAAAAAACTTTTGGATTAGGTATTAAAGATCATTTTTTTTAACAGTATTTTCGGAAACACAAGAAAATCTATAACTAAAACAATAACAAATATCACAAAACGATAATTACAGTACGTTTGGGTACTAAAATATTCAAAATTATGTATTATTTACATTTTTTATAAATTAAAATTATTTAAACCCAGAAGAGGTAGAAACTAATGACAAATGTCTATCTCAGATGCTCACAAAGATTTCCATTTTGATTTATACATTTTTCAATTTTGACGCGAACTTTTTGAGTAGCTCTGTGTACCGACCTTCTTCGAATTGATACAAACGCATTTATGCAACGAACTCTAAGCTCTTTTATTACGTTAAAGGGCTGCTTATACACTTTGTTTTTTATGGCTCCCCAAAAAAAGAAATCTAGTGGTGTAAGGTCAGGGAACCTTGCCGGCCACTCAATAAAACCACGATTTCCAATCCATCTGCCTGAAAATTCAGCATGTAAGAAGGTTGTAACATCTCTCGTGCCATGAGCGGGTGCTCCATCTTGCTGAAACCAAATTTGTTGCAGTCGTGCAAGCGGGATTTCAGATAAAAAATCTTGGAATGTATTATTTAAAAATACTAGATAATACTCCCCTGTTAGTCGTTGTGGTAAAAAACAGGACCAAAAATTCTATCGCCCAATATCCCTGCCCAAACATTCAGAGAAAAGCGTACTTGCTTGCGTACTTCTCTATTTTCTCTGGGATTTTCTCTTGTCCAAATATGTTCATTGTTTCTATTAAAAATACCACAATTTGTAAATGTAGCCTCATCACTCCAAAGAATATTGCAACTTTGTCCTAATTTAAACTTCCTCGTATCTCTTACCGTTTATGAGATCCCAATGGTGAACATCGAATTTGTAACACCCTGTATAGTATGTCCACGGATTATAATAGACGAGGGCGTAGAGGTAAACGTATGATTTAAATAATATTAGTTAAAAAGAGGCAACAATCCTGTTTGTCAGGTCATGTGCTCTGCGTCTTCTTTGCGTTACCACAGTACATTTAATAAACTTTTTTTTAGGAATGTTTTATCTTATGGCTAAAGCTTTCTTAGTGTTTAAAGAAGATAAATATATGGAATCGTGTAAAAAGATGGCAGATCTAATATGGGAGAAAGGTCTTTTAAAGAAAGGTCCAGGATTATGCCATGGTGTAGCCGGCAATGGATATGTCTTTTTAATTATGTACAGGTAAGAAATATGCAGCGCCTTTACACCTTTAAGTTATATATTGGTTTATTGTTAAATGCGCCTTCATATTATATAAATGTATTACTAAGAGAACTACGCATTGTGCTGCAAAATGCTGTATCAGCGTTCCAAACAAAATACTTATATCCTTTCCCAGAGAAAAATCGAATCTTGTCAGAGAAAAACAATGACTAAAAGTTCACTAGTTAATTTTTTATCGGACTTACGTCATTTATCGTGCATGGTTGGAGATTTTAAAATTGGTTGAATTTGAGCAGGTTTTTGAAGAACTGAAAAAAATTAAGGGTATGACCTAGCAACAGCAATTTTATTTATTTATTTACATTACCTACCCTACAGGTTAAATAACCCAACTACAAGGCAGGACCATGAAAAAGTTTACACAAAAAATAAATATACTAACAAAAGTAAGCTAGTCTATACGTAAACCTAAACTAATTATTCGAAATTAAATTTGAATATAAGAAAAGTAACAGTAAAAAAAAAAGAAAAGGAGAGACTGAACACAGAAAATCATGTCACTGGACAAAAAATAATACCAGCCGCACAATCTCAGTTTAAAGTATTAATGCCGCACTAACCTCTTAACTGTACTGACCGAAGAACTGAAAAAATCTAAATCAAACCGCTTATTGTATCTCTCACACATTTGAAAGACAGGAGAAAACTTTAAAATATTTGTCGTCAATTCAATCGTGTGATATTTTGTCGTGAATTCAATCGTGGCACATTAAAATTAAGTTTACCCAATATATTAATACAGTCGAGTTGATTGTTTAGTAATTTATACAGAGCCATTAATAGGTGGTAATCATTAATTATTGATAAAAAGCAACGACCTGTATAATTAGACCCAGCGTTTACTTGAGAACATAGGCCAATTATTTGGCTCAAGCATAATTTGAGATATTGCCAAATTATCATAACATAACATTCCTTAATATATTTTTCTGTAAAGGTCTATTAAATTTGTAATAGAATTCACACAATTTTTAAGTTATGTCAATTCTACTTTATAAATAGTAGATAAACATTAAATTATTATATACAAAAATTAGTTGCATTGAAGATATATTTTTGTTTATCATTAACAAGAAAATCTTTGTTTATAAAATAATTTATACAGTTTGGCAACAAATTTTTCCGCCAAAATACATTTTCATTTGAAATTCCCCATTATCCTATTGGTCGCAGCAGTTTTCATTTCTGGATGCCCAGTGGCGTTCTTTCGAAAAAATATTATTTAATAATATATACAGGTCATTAAAAAACAATCTACTTTGATTAGAAAAGGAATTATATTTTATTAACTAGTACGTTGCAAGCAATAACATTTTTTTAAATTAATATTTTATTATAGTTCTTTCCATAGAGCGGCCAAATAGCGTGGTTCCAAAATTTACAGTTAAAAAAATATTGTTTATAAATTTAGCAGAAAACGAAATAATCGAAATTACCAAAACTTCCTTTCCGATTTTAATAATTTATTAATAATATTGATAAATAAAATTTTTGAAGCTTGTAACTGTATATGAAGGTTATATGAAATTGGTTTAAAGGTACCGTTATTTTGCATTTTCTTGAATAAAATTAAAAAATTATTAAATATTGATAAAAAAGAAATGACAAATGAAAACGTATTCTAAAATAAAGAATCCTTAATCACTTATACTTGATTTTATTACACAACAAACAATTAAAACAAGTACAAATTTTAAAAAAATAAGAATTTATATTAACAAATTTTATTTCCTACATAAGTATTAAAACAAAATATTTAACTAAGCCTAAAATATGCGGCATTTTCTTTAAATTTATTAAAGATTTGTTCAAGTTGCAGAAATAGATTTGGCGTTTTTTGAAATCTAAATGAAATTTTTTGGGTATTTCTTGCTGCATTTCTCCTTTTTCACTTTCTTAATATTCACAAATATTATATTGGTATTGTTCCCGGCAACAATCTTCGCTAAACTGGTTGGAACATATATTTCGTTCTTATATAATTTTTTAATGTAAGCATTTCTTCTCTCAGTAATTTTGGGCCAACTAAAAATATATATTTTTAAATTTATAAGTTTATTTTTGTGTAGATAATTAAAGGAACAGTAAAACCACAGATACATTAAATATTGAGCCAAACCCATATCTAATATTTTTTTACAATGGACATTTATTAATCTACTGACATACTTTAGTACAAAAAAATGTATAAAAACTCACCGATCCACGTCAATGAAAATTAAAAAATGTGTACTTACCCCGAAAATCACAATTCTGGCCTATTTTTGCCAAATTTTCCACAGCTGTTACACTGCTTCGGTGCTGTGTTATATTATTTATATGATAATAGTAATTTAAACTGGCAAAATTAGTAGAAATGCTTAATAAACTCAAAAATTCTGCTCAAATCTTGAATTTCAAAAATTTGCGTTGTTAAAATGACACTTAAAAGATGCGTTTCCAGATTTTATTTTTATTATTGTCAAAATCGGTAAAAATGATTCATTTATTGGTTGTTGGGTAAACGGTTTCTTTTTTAAACCGTTAAAACCGTTTTTTTGGTTTAACATGGTAAATCGGAGGTTGGTTTCTTTGGATAGAGAATGAAAAACTAAGATAGGGAGGTGAAACCCATTTTTCTCTAAGATGAACCGTTCCAATGTTACAGCCTGTCAAAGTCAAAAAATGCCATATTTTAAACGTCAATTACTCAAAAACAATTGAATTTAGACATATGACATTTTATACAAAATATACGTGGAATTGTATAGGAAATTAGAAAATAATATAATATATAGGGTGTTCCATTTAAAAAAATGCAAGTTTAGTCCGCCACACTTTTTTGAGCCACCCTGTATAATGTAAAATATTTTTAAAATATGCCGCTTTTAAGTCGATACCTTATGCTGGTTTAGTATTTTTGATAAGCTCCTCGATAATGATTTAATCTTAAATTGACATTATTTCTATAATTTGCCTTTGCTCTGACGACAAAATGCATAATATGGCAAGCCAGGAGGGAATTTTCCCTTTGCGCCAAACAAGTTTGTTTATTTTTATATCTATTGGTTCAATTATTGAAGATAAAAAGAATAATTATTATAGCAACAACTTAAACTCCAAAATTATCAATGGTGATAATAGTGAGAGTCCATTGTATTTAGTAAATTTCAAAAGTAAAAAAATCTACTTATAACTTTTTAGGTTAACGGGGAGTCCTAAATATCATTATCGGGCTGGTTGTTTCTATGAGTTTATGCAAACGGACATATTCAAAAGCCAAGCAAGAACACCAGATAACCCACTAAGTCTATACGAAGGGACAGCAGGAACTGTATGTTATTTGGCCGATTTAATGTGTCCTCAACAGGCAGTTTTTCCATTTTCTGACATTTTTTAAAACTTAAATACTCTTTTGAAATTACACTATGTATTTATTTATTCTTGCTTGTAAATATATTTTGGTCTATACACTTTAGCGAGTTTTATTTTACTTTTGTTAATGTGGTTTTACGCGTGATGATTGATCTTTATACGGTATTAACAACGCACCAGAGGGAATTTTACATTATAAAACTTAACTTCGTGTTAACAATTTTTACACTCTTTCTGTAATATTTCAAATTTTTTACCTAAAATTATTTATTCCTTCCCAACCTAAAATTCCGTAATAAGTAAGTTTTAACTAATGCATAATAATATAATATAATATGTTTTACATTCAAAACTTTTTAAGGCATTTCTAAACACTGGCCTAAAAATATTTTAAATAGTTGTTTTAAGAAACACTTCTCAACTTTTTCCAGGTATTCCATTAAAATTTAATGAATAAATTGAACGAAATAAATAATATTATTCCCGAAAATGCTCAACGTTCAGAGGTGTTTCAGAATTTTTTGAAAATTGATAATTTTTGTAAAAATAGATTTTTTTATTTCAAATCTAGTTTCTTCGGTTTTGTTTTAAATGATAGCATATCTTGTAAATACCTTCTAAAGAGTGACAATAATGTAAAAAGGTAGGTACATAAGGTTGGGTATTTTATTGAACTCTTTGTGAGATATTTGCTTTATATAATTTCTTTCTATTTACTTATTTATTTTTTCAATACTTTGAGGCACCTCAAAATCTCAATCTGGGAAATCGATCTTTTGCATCTTCTTATCTAGTTAAGCAGCTGTAGAAAATCCAAGAAAAAAAAGTCGGCAATATAACTTTACCCAAAATTGTGTAAAGGGTGCAAACTGCTTTAAAATTATAAAGTGTAGTAAAATTACTTGACTTTTGACTTAATGACATTTTAAAAATATACCTATGTTAGTATTTATGTTTTTACCAGGACGGGTGGGGCGATCGCTCCTCTTTCCCACCCTGTGGCTACGCCACTCTTTGGGAGTGTATACGGTCTTCCGCACCCCACGAGATATCCGATCTCATCCGGCCTGGTTACCGGCGTCAATGGGGTGGGTTGGGAGATGATACATGTTACACTCTTCCCTGTGAAGTTTCCCTTTCAAACTTTAAAAATGTACTGAATAAACTCATGGTTTTAATAAGTGATTCTGTGTTTACTTCAATTTTACTACAGAAAATAATTAATTCCTCTACATTAAGTATAAGGGTAGAAAAGCTTCAAAATACTTATGGTTCACTATAATACACATTAGGACTGTAAGGTACCGAGTTCTCTTCGGACCCACACTAATGTAGAACTTGTAGCCACCACCTCGTAGCTAGGCCAACCGAACAAGATAATAGTAAAAAGAGGATGTGGGGTGGGTGATATACATGCATTATTAAATCTACTAAATTTCTTCTAAATACTTTTATTTTATTGTGCTTATGCCCACTACGAGGATCGAGGCCATCTTCGAATGCCAGTAAGTCACCAAGGCTAACGCCGCGGTAAACTGTCATCCTTATGGAAAAAAATTCTTATTTGCTAGGTTTGTCAAGGTGACAATGTGCGATCTGATGGTTGCCTACCTTTTTGGTGGCCTTCGTTCGTATTGTAACGACCATCAGCTGTCGCACGAGTAGATTGTTTTCAGCATGCATTGTTTAAAGTGAGCTTTTTGTATATTGTGACTTTATATAAAGTGTTTTTTTATTAAATATACTGGTGTATTGAACTGTATTGTGATAAAAATGAATGGGCAGTTTGAAGTATGCAAGAATCTAAACCCGAAATAACATTTTGCAGGTGAAAAAAAAACGGCCATGTTCATGACCTGACGAAACGTAACCGAAACACTTTACAGGTAATAGCTTTGTTTACGGTAAGGATTCTGAACCATTCGCTTACGCACTTCAGATAATTCGCATGTGAAGTTAAATAATTTTGTGATCCGCGCCACGCCATTATTTGAACTGCGCATGCGAATAGTCTCGAATTGGTTCAGAATCCTTACCCCGAACAAAGCTAGTTTTTTTTCATTTCATCCACTTCTCCGCAAGTCCCGATTGATCACCCTTATTAAGTATGGGAGACTTTACTTGTATCGCAAATGTGCATATGTGTTCACGACAAGAACTTCTTTATGAAATACTTTGCCTGAAGTAATTATTGGTCTGAGGTGTTTTCCGTCCGTGTGGATTCACGTTAGTCACTTAAGTCAGTCAGCACAGAACTTGAATGTGAAGTGTGAACAAGAAAACTGTGGTCGTCATAAACTGTAAGAAACAGACCAATTTATGATGGGCTAAATCATTGTTCGAGTTTTGTGGGCTAAATTATGATGTTGAATGGCGCTTATCGCGACCACAGAGGAATAATAGGCTTCGTTAATTCGCTATGCCCGCGGCTGAAAAAGATATGGCGAATTTTGTCAATGGAAAACGTATGTTGTCAAAATCAGCTGTTCAATGTAATACTAATAAACCCTTTTTGCTTCTGTGATACTAATACCTAACCACGGGGGTGTCATTAATATACAAGCCAATGACAACGACGAATTAGCCGGCAGGTGAAGTCAGTGGGGTGAGAGGGACATTAACTAGGAATTTATGTTTTTACACTAAAAGTTTAGTTTTATTAATAATACTCGTTATTTATACAACTTTTTGGAAAATTAAATTTTTTGAAGTTATTAAAAATTAGAGTGTAGTTAATCTTCAAGATTTCAGTTGCAAATTTTAAAATAATTTGAATTGTGACTGATGTTGGTCACCCTGTTTCTCACCGCCATCTCAGAATTCTATGGTCGCGTCGGTCGCCATAATTTTAGTTGGCATTGTTCTAAAGTTTTTGTGAGTTTTCTCGCCGTAATTTTGGTGGATAATCCATTTTAAATTGAAAGAAGTGTGATCGTTTTTGGTCTATTGTGATTACCATTTTTAAAAATTCTATTTTGTAATTGAAAGTTATCTGTTGGAGCACAATGGTCAGTGAAGTTTTATTGGATTATTAAAAGTGACCACGCCGCGCGGCGCTGAAACGCTGAGTTTTAGTAATTTGGAATTTTCTTGGACAGGTAATGTAAGTATACCTTATATTTATTAATTTTTATGTAAAATAACTACTAACACTAATCCCTGACTTTGATATTATGCAAGAAAGAACCCCCCCAGTAGGATGAAAAAGAAACAGAAATAATTTGTCTTTAATTTTCTTCCTTAATTAATTTTGACTAGAAGGATGCTCGATGGGGCACTATGGGTAACATTATACTTATAAGAATAGTAACTTCAGTATACATCATAGTTCTCAATATTCCAATAATTTATAATCATACACCTCAGTTCATATGCAAAATAATGCAATAATTTGATAATATTTTTCATAACTTATCAGTGGACACCAGAAACTTCGGTACAACCTATAAAAACTGGTGTAAGCCATAGAAATCTTGGCAGTAACCTATTCTATGATTTTTCTGTAATATTTCAAAGAATAATGTTGGCTTTCGGCACACTGCTTTAACCCGTGGCTTTGTCCTCCTTTCTCTCCCTCGTTTATTAATTTAGGTAATTAGTTGTAAATGTTTGTTTTGTTGTACTATCCATTTCTAAAGCTTTGACCCCTAACTTTAAAATATTGTAAAGTCTGTTACAAAAAAGTAAAAAAGGCTGAGATTAAAGGGAAAAATTCCTATTTCATCGCTACCCTATTAAGTAGTCATTTTTTTATAAGTTTTCCACAAAATACCTGTTACAACTCCTTCAAGATCAGAGGTCAAAACTATAAAAAGTTTGTTTTGCCATTAGTTGCAGCAAAATGTAACAAA
This sequence comes from Polydrusus cervinus, assembly GCA_935413205.1. Lineage (NCBI taxonomy): Eukaryota > Metazoa > Arthropoda > Insecta > Coleoptera > Curculionidae > Polydrusus > Polydrusus cervinus. The sequence continues at coordinate 26,101,122 of OW284515.1, forward strand.
TGTTCTAGTTTATGTGTCTGTATATAATATGCTTAATGAACACTCCAGGGTAATACAGGATCACCTTTAAACAATTACTTTGCTTAGTTCTAATACATTCTTCTTTTGCTTCACGTAAAAAGTTTTAATAAAATACATACTTTGCAAAAAGCAGTTTCATCAGACTTCTGCCTACAGCTTTGACAGTAATAATAATAATCTCAACATATTGCTTCAGAATACTTTAGATCATATGATTATAGCTTTCACCTATTATAGGGTTATTTCTAGGACGGTATAAAAAGTTACTCGAGCACACCTTAAAAGCTTCCTTACTCTATGCTTTTGTATAAGCCAAAGAAACCTTTGAGGTATCCTGGAACGACCCCGAAAATTACAACAATATGAACCTAACCTAGAGCTTACATGATTTTTTATAACAAGGCATTTTACTTTTACGAATCCTTATTTTTTACCTACTGCTTTTGTTTTTCTTTTTTTTTCAGTATACCCCTATAGCTCTATCAGCTGCTATCGAGAATCTATTTGAGTGTTGAATCGCTGCTGCAGTCAACGGAAACTATTTGGTGTTAAATATATATCAACTCATGAGTGCAGTTTAAACTTTTGAAATGGATCGTCTTATTCTTTGTATTTTAAGTTTTTTAAATTTTAATAAATGTTTTGTAGGTATATCATTGTTGTTTTGTTTAGGACGTTGATATAAATAATAAGATTGAGATCATCAAAAATATAACTCATGGTATTAATAGACTAGGTTGTATTAGTAATATAATAACTATTGCATCTTAAAAAATATATTTTTTGACATAATTGCTCAAAAATAAGAAATAGCCAGGCACATGCACATTGTAATGTTAACATAAAGCAAATGTTTCCTAGTTATTTATTATTTTGAGCAATTATGTCATAAAATATCTTTTTTAAGATGCAATAGTTATTATATTACTAATCAATCTTTTCAAATACTCCCGCCACTATCAATCGGTAAATAAGTTATCTGTATTGCCGATATTGTTACCTGCTCAGTCGGTAAAGCTACCTCCTATATTTTTTTCATACCGACCGATTTACTCTGCAGGGGGCTCATAGATGGCAAGTGATGCGTCGAAATAACATGGCCGTGACTTTTCTCAAACCCTTTCTTTTTCTGTGTACCTAACCTCACAGATTTTTTGGATAAAAGGTGGTTTCAGCCTTTCAGAGTAGTTTGTTATTGTTTCTTTTTTTAAAAACTATGAGAGTTCTGGAATTATTTAGTGGTATAGGAGGGATGCATATGGCATTTTCTGGTAATATTAATTACATATGTTGAAATTCTTCAAGGTACAGGGTAGACTTCTGTTGAAAATGGTTATACAAAAGTAATTCAAACAAAAAATCTTAAAACACCCTTCCTGGGCATTACATATATAGTGTTTACCCTTACTCAACCTTAAACTTTGTTTATAAATTTACAGGATGTAAACAATTTAAAAAATACAACTTTCTTTGCAAGAAGGTTGACACTTGAGATATTCCTCAAGGAAGGACTATAAATATAAACATTTATAAACCATATTAGTCTACTATCTGTAATTTACAAAATGTGTGTGTACTGTTGCTGACTTGTGTCTGTACTCGCCGTTTCTGTGATCTCTAGCACAGAGCTGTACAAGACTTTTAATCTTAGTAGTTGTAATTTTAATGATAATTATTATTATTAATCTACTCTGATAGTGGGCCACGGTGCCATGGCCCCGCCTGATGCTTTACTAATTGAAACTGAACAGTCTCTATTCTTATTTTAAAAGCAATTGAAATAAAAATATAAGTCCTGATCAGCTTCAATTGGTAGGTACTATTGATGCGGCATGCTGAGCTATGGCACCATGGACCATGGCTCTACCTCACCAGCCGCCACTGGTTTAAGAGCAATAAACCAAACCATGATACTGGGTAACATTTACGACAAGGAGCCCATGTAATTATTATATACTAATAAACCTAGATATCCAACCTAAATGGGTTAAAGTAAGATGCAAGGTCGCAACATAAATGTCGAGAAGGGAAGTAACTTTAGACGGATATTCGTGTTCGCTGAATGTTAATTACAGACAACGTTTAACGTAACCCGAGATTTGGTCGTAAAAAAGTATGAGTGGTAAAAGCTTTACATTGGATTTTTTCTCTTGGTTTGGTTTCTCTATGCTAATAATTGTCCATTTATTTAATTACTTTAATTTGTTCACTAACTTTTGTTTCCAATAGGAACTTGATCCAATGCACAATAAATAAATTAAAATGTAAATTTTTCTTAAAACTTTAGGGATGGACATACATTATTAGTTATAATTATTAATGTTAGAATGGTCAAGCTTAACATGTGTTTTGAAAGAGTCCCAAATAAGACCAAAAACTTGTCATAAATCATAACTATCAGCCAGTTTTAATAAAAATTTTGTATTTTAGAAAGTGGAAAGAAGGGTGAAATTAAGACTGCTATAGAAATAAACAATGTAGCTAACAGCATTTATAAGCATAATTTTCCAGAAACACAATTATTAAATCTTAATATTGAAGGATTGACGGTGGATAAAATACAGAAATTGGAGGTAGATACTATATTAATGTCTCCACCATGTCAACCATTTACAAGAAACGGAAATCAAAATGACATTCGAGATTCAAGGACCGACGCTTTTCAACACATTTTAAGTTTACTTCCTAATTTAGACATACAGAATATTCTCATAGAAAATGTTAAAGGATTTGAGAAGTCAGATATGAGAAACGTCCTTGTCAACACTCTTCAGGAAAATAACTTTATATTCCAAGAATTTATTTTAAGTCCATCTCAATTTGGCATTCCAAATAGTAGACATAGGTATTACTGTTTAGCTACCAAGTTACCTAGCAAGTTTCAATTTGAACCTCTGGAATCTTTGGTAAGATTTTTTTTATTTGACTAAGGGGGCATAACACATAATATACACTAAGGTACCGTGTGGCAAAAAAAAAAACTTCCAGTTTAAATTAGGTACTTATTAATGTTAATTTGCATAACATTATTTGGAGCTATAAGGTATAAAATAAAGAAGTACCTCTAAAATGCTACAAGGCTCAAAGTTAGGCCTTCTTGCTTTTTAAGAACTGGCAATAGCATTGACGTTGCAAAGTACTATAAGGCATTATTATTATTATTTTATTCATTGTTAGTAAGAATGATTGTGACAGATCACTCAATGACTTTGATAGTGTGCTATGTGTCGTATTTATTTCTCTTGAATCAAAATCCTATTATTAGTTATCATGCTCTTAGTATGATAGAATTTGACAAAGTTTGAAAATGCTATAAAATATCTATAATTCCATTATAGAAATTTTTGTAGTGGATTTGGAACTTTGAAATCTCCAAAAGTGAAGTAGCCACACAAATAGTTGGTGTCAAAATTTTAGAACAGAAATATCAAGAAACTAAATTTTTATCTCTAAGACATAAATGTAAATTACCCTTAACAATCGTTGACATTATTTTTTTTTTAGATGGAAGATCTACCAAAAAATGTAAATAAGAACTTCAGTTCTTTTGAAATTGAAGATATAGTGGAAGAATATGTAGATTTGAACAAATACTATTTAACTGATAAAATATTAAAGAAAAGATTAAACCTATTAGACATATGTTATAAGAATTCCAACAGATCGTGTTGTTTTACGAAAGCGTATGGAAGATTTATAGGTGAGAAAAAATTATTTCAAAATGTAATACCTAAAAATTATCTTATTTTTTAACCTCTTGAAATAATGTTTTTTTTTAACAAATATTTCTCCATCTCAAAAACAATAAATTTTCCATTTTTCCACCGAATTTGAGGCTAACAAAATGTAGAAAAAAACTTAGTGAATATTCAACTTTATAATATTTTCCCCCAAGCAATAAGGGGCCTAAGTAATACTCTTTAAAAAAAACTCAAAATATTTTTATTGAATGGGGCCTACTCCATTGAAGGGTTTTTAATGGAAGCCGTTATTTGGACCATCTAACTTGACAATGTTGTGTGTATTTGCACATTGTTGTAATTTATTTTCTTTACAATTTTTATATTGTATGACTTGCTACTAGTTGTATTTTACAAATAACGTAGTTAAATAAATAAAATAATAATAGGGAACTTTTCCATATTTTTTTTATTGCTTAAAAAAGTACAGACACAGGAAAAAATAACCTGAAAATTGTTACGTCTTAAAAATCACTCCTTAATTTATTATAAAGAATTAAATTTCGCCGTGTGACGTCATATAGTATGAATAGCCCGCTCCCACGCTATGTATTTTAGTACCCAAACTTTAATTGTTTCTGTTTAATTTTCATGCAAGTTCCCTATTGAATTTACACATACTTAATAAACCAAACAATTTCTATGAAAAGGCAACATCTATTCGAATCCTAACATTTGGTATTGTTAGTCAAATATTAGCAATTTAGTCGGCCAAATATACCAAAAAATGATGACCTCCCGACCAGAGATGTTCTATACGATTCGATATTTTGGAGTATCGATTTTTTTCCTATCGATATTTTGTATCGTATCGGTATTTACTACGCGATATTTAGTGAGTATCGATACATTTTTACCGAAATCGATGAGTTCTGATCCGGTATATAAAAAGGAACAAAAAGAAAAACTGCTTATTTTGTAATATTTTTCTTTCATTTCTAGAAGGAACAGGAAGTGTTTATACCGAGAGTAGTGAAACTGACGTGCAATTAAAATTGAAAACCCTAAAGGAAATTAGCAACGATGATGACGAATACATAGAATTATCACAATCATTAAATTTAAGGTTTTTTACTCCTAGAGAGATATCAAGGTTGATGTGTTTTCCAGAGACATTTAGTTTTCCCAGCAATATTACGGACCGACAAAAATACATGGTCCTTGGAAATAGCATAAATGTTAAAGTTGTTTCTGAATTAATAAAATTGTTTTGACTGATATTATTCTATTAACATTTCATATGCAAACGGTATCTTTATAATTTTTGCCTTGTTTTCTTATTTCGTCTTGTCCCTGTTGCGATTTTGTAAACCATTTGGTAAAACATGCGAGGTTGACCCCGTCACACGCTAAATTTTGTCAGCAGAAGATAATGATTTTACATCAATTAAAATGCTAAAGTTAGGTAAAGTAAGTATAAATATATTAGGTAAATAAAAAATAAAATGTTCTTATGGCTAACTATAATACAAAGGAAATTATAGGCGTTCCAATTCTGGTGGAATAGGAATCTTATTAATAGTTGCAAATCGTTTAAGTGCTTCGTATCGACTACTTATGCCTGCCATATCTTCATTCATTTTTTTGAGTTCTTCCTGGGTAACTTCCATATCTCGCCATTCTTGTGTTTTTTCTACTTCAAGTTCGTCTTTTTGTTCAATCCTTTTAATTCTACACGAGGCAGCATAACCTAAAAAACGAAAATAGGAATAATGCAGTCCTACTATTTAAAGGCACAGCTTAATGCAGGCAAGCCATGGGTATTTTTGCCAACCCTACATTTTGTCTGGAACTTGTTGAGCTACAGTTTAAAGTAGGTCCTGAACCACAATTAATTAATTAAGCATCAAGGTGAAAAAGCGCCGCAGGCCATGCGCCGCAGACGAAAAAATTCGTCAATAATTCACTCAATTATAAGTGCTACCAAATTTCGTAAATTAAATTAGTTTCGCAAGTTCTTTTTATAGGTATTTATGATGGTTTAAAACAATATAATTAAGTAATTTTTGAGGGCCCGAAAGAGGTATTAGGTATACCTATATTTAATAAAAAATTGTTAAAATTTCAGTCAAACTTGCCAAACAAAGTGACTCCTTGTAATAATTACTGTGATTAAGTGCTTCGTTTTTTTAATCGTGACGCCGGAAAGCCGACAAATTTTGCGACGCTAAAAATATTGTGTTTAATGGTAATTTTTTTAGAGGAAGTAGGGAAAATATTTTTCTTAAAACAAAACCGATTATTTATTAGGATATTGAAAGGACCTCTACTTGGTCAATAAAATATTTTATATACCTAGGTAGTTTTGCATTAAAAATATGTTATTGTTCAGCAAATAATTTATCGTCGTATGAAAGTCTGCTACAGTTTAATTTAATAAGAAATTATATAGTAATATCATTGGCGTTTCTTACAGATCCTTCATTTATTTCCATTTTTAATAATGAAATTAGTAAATTAAATTTTAAAAACTTACCCTCCCGCCTTTGATAACACCTATACGTACACCACGTATCGCAAAATCACAAGAAAAAAGAATTATGAAAGAAATTAAAAAACAGAAATAACCTACACTAACATAACGGTAACAGGTGTAACGACCCAACTACAGAACCTAATTCGAAATTCCTAAAATCTTATTGGTTAAAGCGCAGGAGGCGTGCCTGTCATGCGAAAGAGCATACTACGTTTGCTGAAACATATAATTATTTATATTTTTACTATTGTCTTTCCCAAAAACATTGACTACAGAGGGAACATTTTTCGGATTGCCTCCGCATGCTTCCGATAAACTGCGATCCATCAGTAAAGAGCGAGACAAGATGTAATAACAATGAAACGAATAAGGACGCTGTTGCTCGGTCACTGGACAAAGGTCCAGACGGTAAAATTAATAATTGAATATTAGAGACATTCAGAAAGTACAAAATAAAAAATTAAAGAAATTTCGCTAAATTTATAGAGGAACTATTATATTATTGTGTTTATATTAAAAAATATGTTTTAAAGCTGTTTTAATAGTATAAATTATAGGTATAGTGCCTCCCCTGACGAGCTGCCACTGACAAGCAGATAATTTGATAGTTATGGTATTGTTTTAAAGCATCTTGCATGCAGCAACATTAAACCCTCATATTGGTGCAACTTAAAGGAAATTGCCGCAGAGCGTATCAAATGAGACACAATCGTTTCCATAAAACACTATTAGCGCTACCGAAACCTTTGGTTCAGGCCGTCCCTTAATCCATTAGTATCAGACCCTAAATCCGTTGTCAGCACCCAATCTTTTGACACTTATTGTCTACCACGGACCTACAAACAAGCCTCGAACTTGGTGGTGCGATTGAAAGGATATTGCCGCAAAGTGGCCAGTGCGCATTAATTCATTGGATTGGGATCAGTATTAAATATAAGTTACTGGCCCCAAAAGTACCGGTAGAGCCCTGTCTGGAAAGCCTTTCTTATCGCAGTTTTTCGACATGGCGAATTTGGCCCTGTTGTGTTATGTTACAGATATGAAATTTCATTTTAAGTAATTTTATTATCAATTTGTAAAGTATATTTTATATCTAATGTAATTTAATTTGTAATAATGTAGTGTTTTAGTCTTTGTATGTGCTATTTGGAGTGTAATCTATCTCTGTAAGTGCTGATTAAATAAATAAATAAACATTACACATGGTGAACTGACCAAGCAAACTAAAATATGCCGGATCAGCCCCTGGATGGATTTTGGCTCATGTAGGGACTTAATTTTGTAAAAATTACACACTTTCCTTCTCTGTTCCTCAGGTAAGAAATAGGTTTCAACCCACTTTCTTAACTTAATCTCTTTTCTTTTTTTGCAAAAATCACTAATACAAACTTTAATTATTCCAATTTTCTCTTTTAGTTTCAAACCATGCAATGTCGAGAGTTTTTCTTCATGTAATATATTAGTAATATTCCGCTGATGATGAAGGTTTTTACCTTCGAAACATGTACGACTTACCTTTAAAGTTTTTCTGAAAAAAACCCTTTTTAATAAACTAGTGGAGTAGACTGTATGTTATAATTCTTTACTTATAATATCACACCACTGAGAGATAGACTTACTTCCACAAAAATGTTCCCTTATTTCCAAGTCAGTCAGTAAAAAAAAATAATACCAAAACCTATTATAGGAATTACAAAACAACAATAGTCTGTATTGAACAATTGGCCGCAGTCGCTTTAAATAAACGGCGAAAGTGGGGATCATTTATCTCTTTCTATCAAACATATTTGTCAACTAATCGCTAGCCATCGGGTGCCCCGTGTCTATGAACGGAATATGGTCGCATAACTCTTGCAGCTAAGGTCGCTCAAACGAATGAACCTGAGACTGGTATTATGAAATTAGCTTAGCGAGCGTGGGGCAAGGATGATATTAGGACCAACAAGAACAAACTTACCTCTATTTTTTAAAGTTCGTCTTCTTTGTTTCATGCGAACAATGTCTTCCCTCGAAAGCCCTCTTAGCTTAAGAGTTCTGTTGAGATCTCGAACGGATATTGAAACCAATTCATCGTCGGTAATGTCAACTATTGGTGGCGGGGACAAGGGAGCCTGAAAACGACGATAAAACATGGAACGCATGATACGTATGATTTAAAATTTAAGTTTACTCGTTTAACTAATTGTTCTTAATCGCATGGTAAAAATTGTAATTCTCATTTTATTGATTATTAAAAAATAGATAATTTATTGTTACCATTGGACTGTCCTAACCTCAACCTCTATACCCAAGAATCTAATACTTATACGACTACGCCATGGAATCCAACGATAGCGAGACATTAGTAAGGCCAAAGTCTATGGTGTTGACACAGTTACTGGTGAAAGACAATGACAAGTCTTTGATTTAGAAAAAAATTTAATAGCCCGTAGGAAGTTAGTGTCGTTAAAACTTTTGGGGAAACTACTGAAGTTATCTTTTTAAAAGGGCAAGGGCCTGTCGACATATTAAGCACCGGTTCCCGCAGATCACCGAAGTCAAGCGGTGTCGAGCGCGGTTAGTACTTGGGCGGGTGACCGCTTGGGAACACGGCGTGCTCTTGCCTCAGGGAAGAGTGTAAAATGAATCGACACCTTGTCATCCTATTCACGCCGGATGAGATCGGATATCTCGTAGGATGAAGGTGCCGTTTCACACTCCCCAGTCGGTAGATCACATTTGTGGTCGATGACCGGTTCAAGATGGCCTACGTAGTCGGCGAACCGTAAAAAAAAAATCTTTTTAAAACTTTACATTTTTGTTTTTTGAAAAGCAATATGATATTCTATACTAGTAGGGAAAATTTTCAACCGATCATGCCGAAATTAATAACTGGAAATAGTATGAATATCTGAATGCATAAATCGGAGAAAGATAATGGTAGTGACATTTTAATTTTATGACGGTGTGTTCGATTGAAATATTAGTTCGATTTAGGCTGTTAATGTACTGCGTTGGTCACACATGCCATAAAACTTATTTTTATTTGATCATATTCATTCAGTTCATATCAGAATGTTTTTATGATGCCGCCTGTAAGAAATAAAACTGATATTCTATTGTAAAATAAATAATGAAACTAAAACATTCAGTTTTATTATAGTAAATAAAAAAAAATAATGTTCTGATAAGTATTTGTCGGACTGGGAGGTGTGAAGCCAGTGAGAATGATGAGGGTCAATGTTATTCATGGTGAGAAAACATATCTGTCCTTTTGACTATACTTTATATTTTCTAACTTATAACTTAGCTAAAGCCGGCCAAAAATGTTCCTTATCTGTATGTATTATGTGCATTTTAGGGTTTTACCTAATACTTTTAAGTAACTTTTTGTTCAACCACCTATTGCTTCAACTCCTCCAATAAGGAAGTGGAGAAAAAACATTTTTTTTTTTTGGAAAAAATAAGCAACTTCGGTTAGGGACAACCGAACATATTTTATCATCAAATATTTGAAAAGTACATGAATATATATCTGAAACATTGTTTTGACATACACGGTGTCCCACTTACAATGGAAACAAGTTTATATTTTCGGTATCTCTAAATCGATTGTTTTACTTACTTTACTTTAAAAACATCTTTATTTGTTACAATATGTTTTAGATTATCATTTTACATCACAACTATACAGGGTGATTCCTAAGTTGATACTTCTTTTTTAGCTGCATATAGAAGGCATTAAAAAAAAAAAACATTTTCAAATACCTTTTTTCAAAAAACCCAAAAATAAAGTACATACTTACATTCATTTATTACACTACAAATCAAATACGGTTCTGCCCGTTGAATAACATTAGGAAAACTTCTGGGTGTAGAGAAGAAACATCCGCACTCTTACGACACTCACAATAAATTAGCACCATAGTTAGTTCATTGTTTTCAAATTTTACCATTTTCACCAATTTATTAAAATTAATTTGCTTCAGAAAACCACAACGCGCCGCGAATTGCCAAAATAAATAACTGACAACCGATCCGTAAAATGCATGACTAACAATACAAAAAACGAAGAAAAACAATATAAAGTAAAGGGCTACGTTTTGATTACCATGCCCGCACTTAGATTTTTTACTTCTGTATCTCGCCTATTTTGAAGTTTTTTGAAAAATTTGTTTATTTTAATGCCTTCTATACACAGCTAAAAAAGAAGTATCAACTTAGGAATCACCCTGTATAATATTAATAATATATTAACAAATATAGTAATTAATTGATTCTGCTGACCACGACTGATCAGGGCATGCATCCAGGCCAACGCCTAGGTGGGGTTGTTGTTACTCCGCTGGTGATGGTAAAATAGCTTACTGTTGTTGTGTAAACGGTCAGTTCCGGTAATCTCTTTACTGTCATGAAAGAATAATTTTAGCTTTCGCTTAATGTTGGTATGACTGCTTTTTTACTAAAATTTTTGTTGCTTGGTGTTTACTGGAAAAACGATTGAAAAAACCAGCATGAATCTATTCAGGTACAGAGTAGCTTCAGATTTTGTTTATAGAAATTAAGAAATTAAACTTCTATAAACTTTAAAGTAAAAAATCGATTGTTTTTAATTTTGGTGTGTATTGTGTACGTGTGTACGTATGATTATAAGGCGTACTTTTCTATCGCATAAAATTTTAGTTAACTCATTGGCCTACGGATTTACAGAGGGTTTAAAACAATAATTTAGGGAGTAAAGTACCTTTAGCGATTAGTTTATTTCAAAACTAATATCAGAAGTTAATTTGGCCCCCTAAAAATGACCAAATACAAAATTTCAATAAATTGGCACAACCAGTGGCGTGCGTTTGACCAATTTTATTCTTATAATTATTTACATCTTAAATACGCGCGACAAAGAACAAGGTTATTACCAAAAATATTGACTGTTTAACTGCTTTATCTAAAAAATACTATACGTTAAAAGCAGTGGCGTAGTATATTTTCCATCAAATATGCATAACTTCATTAAACGCCAGTGACAAAAAATATTAATAAATAATATTTTGCTTACATGATCAAGTGAATTTTTCGTATTTTGCTTGTTTAATTCTTTTGTCCCACTGCTTTTAACGTATAGTATTTTTTTATATGAAGCAGGTAAATAGTCAACATTTTTGATAATTACCTTGTTCCTTATCACGCGTATTTTACGTGTAAATATTTAAATAAATAAAATGTCAATGGTCATACGCACGCCACTGGTGGTGTTAATGTATTGAAATTTTGTATTTGGTCATTTTGAGGGATGCTAAATCAACTTCTGATATAAGTTTTGAAATAAACTAATCACTAAAGGTACTGTACTCTTTAATTTATTATTTTAAAACTCCTATAAATCCTTACGCCAATGAGTTAACTAATGTTTTAAGCAAAAGAAAAGTGCGCCCTAGGATCATAGGTAACCACACCAAAAATCAAAATAATCAATTCAGAACTACCGAAAATATAAGCTTGTTTCCTTTATAAGTGGGTCATCCTGTATGTAGGGATATCCTTAATTTTTTTAAAAGATATTTTTGTTGCAAAGCCGCTTGTATGTTTTACAATTTTTGTTTCATAGCCTATATTGACCATGGTAGGGTCAATAATATACATTTCATGTTTCAAACGGCCCCCTCTAGCGGCCACCGCAGAAACCAAAAACGCATATATTATAATGTAAATGATAAAACCATTAAACCAATTGAATCTCTAGTTAACGAGACCAGGTTTGATTGGTTTTGTTGTGCCTAAACCATGGTTTACACGTAACTTCTTATTGTTCGATTTGTCTGCGTCGATCAAACGTTGCAAAATAGATGCGTCTACACTGCAACGATTTGCGTAAGTTTTTATTCATCATGTTGTGGTCAATTTCCACCGTTTCTTTAATAAAAAAAAGGCAAATTACACGTTAAGTATAAATAACGTTCCTGGTTGATCCTGTAAGCAAGCTTCCTAAATCTATATGCTAAGTGTTTCGTGTTTGCGCAGTTCTAATATTTGTACAAATTCGTTGTTCATACGCAACATTTTGTCGACGCAGACAAATCGAACGATAAGACGTTGCGTGTAAATACCGCTTTAACCAAAGTTACTTAATTTTTTCCAAAATATGTTTCTTTCCCCAACCAAGAGAAGCTAGAACAATAAGTGCTTAAACAAAGTTGCTCATAAGCTCGAGATTACCACATGTAAATTTTCAACAAGGCTTAATTAGGCATCCTAAGGAAAAACTTTTGTTTTCTTAGTGGAGCATTATTATTACGCCCTCTAGCGGTCACTTGAGAAAACTTAAAATAATTTCCAGCGATTTTTCTTGGCCACTTTTCTTACAAAAAAATCTTTCAATTTTGTTTTTTTTTTAAATAAAACATAAAGCACCGAATAAAAAATGTGAAACAATCACGACACAATATACTTACTAGATAAAAATCGTCTTTCTGAAAAAAATAAAATATTTTAATATTATATTTTACCAAAATCGACCAAGAATGATAATCTGGTTTATCTATTTTGATTGTTTGAATTTAAAAAGAAGAAACTAGGTTTGTCCCGAAATTTTCTCTTTATAATATAAGTACTTTCCTAAAAAATTAATAGGTACAAGTGTTTGTATAAAGTATTCAGCCAAAATAGACTGGTAATATATCACATTAGGTATGTCGATATCTTAAACAAACTATATAACAACAATTATGGATAAAATGAAGCAAACTAATATGAATTGTAAAAAAAAATTGCAGATTGTCCATAATTTTATTAAATAATTATCGTTAAATTTGGTACTTTTTGTGGAAGGTACCTATTATGTTTTTGTCACTTTACATTCATTCTGTACTTCTTAATGGTCCTCTTTCTGGATTGGGTTATCGGAGAAGTGTGGCCGTAACTAACTGCCAATGTGGCTAAACATAAGTTGTTTACAAATTGTGGCTAAACATGTCTATTCACTTTAAGCTGATTTAAGTAATATAAGTACTAAAGTAATGATATTTTAAATTCTTGGTAAGTACCTACTTAAATGTTATACTACCTGAAATTATCAGTACTGTAATTTTTTTTTATAAAGTATCTTATGTAAGTATTTAAGTACTAATTTCCAGCACTTTTGGTAAGTAATTATTGGTGCAACAACTGTTTATAACTGATAATGATTAACTAAATAATCGTAATACATTTTGGCTTTGTGAAACCATCTATTAAGCCAAAGGATTTATGTAAAACTGACAAAACTCCAAAGTGAAGTATTCCTTCTAGTATAGTGTTTCAATTATAATATAGACAACTAAAAACAACTCAACAATAGCTTAACTTGGAGCTCAACTATCTTTAAATATGGGTAGTTACAACATTTTTAGTTTACTGCTCTGAGTGCTTTGTGGTGTCATATCGTCTGAGAATTGCCCTTGTCTAGATTTTGGTAACCATCGGTGAGAATATAAAACAAAATAGCTTGTTGTACAGGTACAGGTGTATCTTCTATACTGTTATTGACATCAATTTGTAAAAATATTCATAATGCAAACCATTGTGGAAATTGAATGTACAGCTTTGAGAAAGGGTACTCTGGTACTCAAATCTGAGAATTGGACAGATCTCATGAACAGCACCTCATATTATCCGAGCTGTAAACTTACAATGCTATTGATAACTAGCGTTTTTTGGCAGTTTAACTTTGATCTACCTTCTTTCTCAAGAAGGCCAATGGCCAATCCTTTTTTTTGAATTTGTGGGAACATTTTTGTTTTTAAATTGACTAAAAATTCAAAGATTTACGTCGTTCACGATATAAATTGAGATTTTACTCACAGGCTTTCGTTCGCCTTTCCTCGGTTCAGGTGACATTTTTTCAGGATGGGAACTACAGTGGTTACAGGTAGATCTTTGGAAAATTAACTTGGTCTTGGTAAATCTAGAAACGTAGAATACAAGGTAGATAAATACGATTTTAATTTTTGTTTACAAATATTGCAAGTCATTCCAGATTCCAGCCAGAACAAACTCCCTCCCAATTCCCATTTCTCATAAAAACTTGAATGCACAGAAAAATTTTGGGATTACGTGTCTAGGGTATATTGACACCTATCATTCCTCTGTGGCCAGGCCACAGAAAATAGAACTGTAAATTGTAGCACAGAGGAATTATGGGTCAACGAAGTACTTCTCGATGCTCTTTAAACACCCTTTTTCCTTCTGTGTACAGAGGAATAAAAAAAGAGGTTAGTTAAGTACCTTGCTGTGTTTTTTTTTTGTTAAATTAAAATTTCAACAAATATGTGACAAAAATAAACGGTTAAGAAATCGAAAATATTTAGAAAAAAATATCCTACTTTATATTATATTATCATTTGTGATTCCATAAATAAGCGAACGTTATTAAAACATTTTGTAAGAAGAGGTAAGAAATTTTATAGTTACTACTTATTTTTATTTATCTCAACCTTAAAAAAGCACTGAATTGAAAACCAATGCAAATATAGAAGATTTTTTAAAATTACACCACTGTGACTTGAAAAATACACTTAAATTTTCTTTTTTTACAAATTGTATCTATTAAGCGTTACTACTTCGAAAACAGACATTAATTTGGGGTAAAATGGACTAACAATGCCATTATATGTAGCTATCCTTTTTGATATTCTATAGCATAGGAGTCTAGAGCAAACATAATCCGCTATGGCTGCACTAAAAGGATGGATGTATTTTACCCAAGTTCATTTAAATGAACACAATTTAAAGTAACACAACGCGTTTTCCTCAGTACTTACACACTTTTATTTTGGAAGTAGACCCACAATATAAATAATATATTTTTCAATGTGTCATAAAAACCTTATTAAACACTTGGACTGCCTTGAGTCACCTGAACAATGTGACAAAATGTTTTATATAGAAACTTATTAATTTTTTTTTTAAATTTTAAAAATCAATAGTATACTTACTTAAGTAGTTTTTTACAGATAATCAAAAATGAGTCGTTGGGGCCGTGGAAGAAAAAGGAATTGGAGATACCATAAAAACTCTGAAGAAGGAAACAGTTCAAGAAATGTGGATCCTGAGGAGGGGTCCGCTGGCTTAGGAGGAAAACAAAGAGGATTGTGGTATGTTTTTTTTTAAAGAGCTAGCAGAAGTGGATGCATATTTCTTGTTAAATGCTCTACCTAAACATTGCTTGATACAAATGGTGCAAGTGACTATTTAGCTCTGTCTAATCAGAAAAAATTGGACATTTTTGAATATATTTATAATAAATAGTTTTTTATTTATTGAGAAGTTTACCTGTGGATGTGTGGATCCCGCCGCCCCATCCAACTACTCAGCTGTACAATAATGTCAGAAAATATTTATAGTGAAACTCTTTTAAAGGGATGCCATGTCAAGAGGTAGAAAGTATGATAGCCCCAAAGATGGAAATAGTTCTCAAAGTGTGGATCGCATCAAGCGGCCACCTGGTTTAAGAGGAAAAGCAATAGGATTGTGGTAAGATTAGCAGAAAGTAAAAAAAAAAATTTAATATACCTATGAACATTAATTATTCTTGTTTACAATAATTCAGATTAAACAACAATTAAATTGGTATAGTAGGTACTTAGTCACAAGGTTTATTTAACAATATGCTACAATTTAACAAAAAACTAAAATTATTTCAAAATATTTAAAAGAATGTATAATTTCTAATTTTTCACCATTAATGAAATTATTTATATCATATGTATATACATATATCTCACTGTCAAAGTTGTTAGTTAGATTCTTTGTGTTACCTGACCCGAAAAATATTCTTGTCTCCATATATGTATGTTTTAATGATTTTTTACAATTACAGAAACTTTTATCCTCCTCAAGGTGCTGTTTTTAACTACTATATACCAATTTTCAAACAATTAAATTTAGTATTTTTTGAAATATTTTCAGTATTCCAAATCTTTTTAACATCCTTTGTTATTAAATATATCAATTTCTAAGGCATGAGTCACCACTGATGTGGTGTAATCACATTTAGTCCACTGTTTCATGGACCTGAATTTTTTAATGTAGTTTTGTAAATCTTTTACCTGATAAGGTCTTAACTGCAATACAAGTTTATTAAAATATTAACGTTTACTAATAGTATTTTCTCATTTACTGTAGGTATGCTAACCGAAACAAAACTTCTGGAAATAAATTTAATTCAGAAACGCTTGATCGAAAACCAGTAAGTTAACTTTTATATGATTAATAAACATTATGTTTTAATTATTTGTGTTTTTAAAATTATTAATGAGGTATACTGGGTGACAACGAAATTACTGTCCAGCTTGTAACGTCCACATATATATACACTATGTTGGCAATACAAGCAGCCACACGAAGCAAGAATACACCCATCGTGCGATTAAAAATAACCTGAGTTGGGGGCCGTGGCGCTTGCGCAGTAGGGAAAAAATTAGGCAACCCACACGATTTCTAACAGAACGTAAACAGAACCCAAGGTCTCTTGAACAGAACCGGCTCGCCGTTATATTCTTATTAGTGGCCATCTTTTGTTTCGTTCATTTGTGTGTTGTTATAATTATAATTTCCAAGTTTTGGGTGTTAATATTTATAAAATTTTACTTTAGACATTTTTTTTTGTTAGTTTGTAAGTTATAATCGTTTCCATCTTTTTTACGTTGTATTCGTTCGGATGTTCCGTGTGTGATTGTGGATATTATTTTTAAGTTTTGGGTGCGAATTTAGGTAAAAAGCTTTACCAGACATTTTGTTATGTGTCTCAAGATGGGTAGAGAAAAGTTCATGATCCTTTTTTGCACGAATCGCGGTTCAATACCAGAAATAAGGTATTTCAGGTATGTAAAATATTGGTTACTTAGTTTTATTTGACTATAAACTGTACACTGTACACACCCGAACTAAAAGGGTGAATTTAAATAAAAGCTTGTAAAAATATTTTGAAAGTTGGCCCTGTCAAATGTTTACATCAAGAAGCAAATTTCCGATCTGCGCAAACTCAACGGCCCCTGATCATCTGCTTACAGTGGTGTCATCGTTGAATTATGGTATTAGCAATATAGTGCATGTTTACAGTGTGTCCGCGGATGGGGTCCCCAAGGGGAAAAAAACTTTATTATTCATTTTACGACCAAAAGTCATTCTTTATAAAAAGTTCTGCTTGTGAGAAAATGAATTCACGATAAAAAAAATGTCAGATCAGATGTACAGGGTGTTAATAAATTAGGAAAATATGAAAATGCTTCAAGAGAGAAGTACCATTATTTATTATTTTGTACAAAAATTTTATAAAACAAGGTTGTTTATAAACTAACGTTAAGTCTAAATGCAAATTTTGAAATAAAAATTTGAATTTTTAAAATAAAATAATAATTATTATTGTTTTTATTTAATTAGTTGCATTTTACAAAAAAATCAATATTTTGTATGCGTTTATGTTTATGTCAGAATTTTATTTACATCTGTCAGTATAATGTTAACCAAAGAAGAGCGTATTTATTTAATACAATGTTACGGTATTGGAAATGTGTCTTATCAACACGCTATAGATGTTAATATTAATATTTAATTTTAAAAATTCGAATTTTTATTTCAAAATTTGTATTTAGACTTTACGTTACTTTATAAACAACTTTGTTTAATAAAATTTTTGTAAAAAATAATAAATAATAGTACTTCTCTCTTGAAGCATTTTCATATTTTCCTAATTTATTAACACCCTGTACATCTGATCTGAAATTTTTTATCGTGAATTCATTTTCTCAACAAGCAGAACATTTTATAAAGAATGACTTTTGGTCGTAATATGAATAATAAAGATTTTTTCCCCCTTGGGGACCCCATCCGCGGACACACTGTATATGTGGTCACGTCCTTATAAAATAAAATATTATTATGAGATTTTGGTAAGTTATATGGTTACACTGTGCGCACATTTTTTAGTGTTCAAACGTCGTACTGTCACTTCCGGTTAAACCGGAACACAATTTTTTTATTTTAAATTAATTAATTAAAAACACCCTGTATATTTTTATAGATATGCATTCTATGAAACATTTTAAGCATATCAGACAGTTTCTGAAATAATTGCGTTGGAAATTGTCAAAATAACCACACATTTTATTGTTTTTATAAAAACAAATGAATGAATTATCTTACTTTTCTAAATATTTTTTTATTTATGCATTTCCCTATGTCTAAACTTATTATATTATGAATAGTATTAAAATAAATGACGACATTCAAATTTTGAAAAAATTATTTAGGAATAATCTTTGACAGTAAATTAAATTGGAATTTTCACATAGAATATTTGATTAAAATACTAAGAAGTTTACTATCAATTTTTAGAAAGAAAAACATTTTAAACTTAAAACATGGAAATATTATATTATGCATTAGTTAAAACTCATTTAAATTACGGAATTTTAGGTTGGGGAGGAATAAATAAAACTTGATTAAAAAAGAAATATTACAGAAAAGGTTTCTAAAAATTATATTTAATAAAGATTATCTTTATCCTTCAATAAAATTATATTCTTAAACAAAAAAAAATATTAGACAACTTTACATTTATAACATCCTATTATACATATTTAAAAATAAAAATCTTATACAGTCAAAACCCCATAATCATAATACACGTCATAAAAATGAAATAAGCATAAAACCTAAAATAAAAAGTCCATAGTTAAACGATTATTTACCAACAAAAATTTAAAAAATATAAAGTCGAAATAAAAGCATGGATCTTGGAAACAGATAACTTTAAAAAATTTTTGGAAATGTTTTAATAAATATTGTTATGAATAATATATTTTATCCATAGCTACTTTAGATGAAACTATGAATAAACTAACATAAATTGTTAATTTACTACTTGAGAAAAAACACTTTTTATATTATACAAGAGTTATTAGTTTCCAAATTCGACCTTTCTTTCTTTAGATATCATCAAGTCAAATTTTTAAATACAGACTCCCGAAATTTTAAATACAGTTTTATGGACTTCTAAGCTTTAAAACAATTTAAAGTTTTGTTTCACCTATACTGGGATACGCTGTATAATTGATTTTTTGAAAATTCTGGATGAAAATGTTGCTTGCAACTTTTGGTTGTACGTGCGCGAAGGCTGTTATTGTATGCAAATTGTTCCCTTTGCAAGCTTCCTTGGCCTATAGTTTTTAAATCGCCAATCACAGCTCTCGATTGCTTTTCAGGTTTGTGCTCGCAATGACTACTTCCGAAACTGATTATACAATTCATTATTAACTATTTTCATTTTAGTCATTATTCATTTTCAGCTTGGGACAATTTTATTGTCTGAAACCAAAAAAAAGAATATCACTAAATTGCTAAGTCAAACTGCATCCATGTATCCTTTAACTTCTAAATCCTATGAACATTTGGAAGAAACAGATTTTAAACATGAATTTTTGCAGCATATTTCCGGCAGTATCATACAGAAGTTGCGTTCCAGTACCTATAATGCGTAAGAATTATTTTTTTAGTAGTTGTAGTACAGGGATGGCGAACCAATGACACGCGACAAAATAATTTGGGCACTGCATTAATTAAGGAATGTATGTGATAAATGCATATCTATTATACGCTTACTACGACAAAATTAATTATTTTTTTTAGAAATGATATATTTTGGGGCGTAGGATTACGAATCTACACCCTGTTTTTCTCGAAAACGCTAAGATTTTAAAATATTTCTTCCTAAAGTGACATTTACCCTTTTTAATTAAAAAAAAATTATTTTAGTGTTTTTAATTAAAAATCTTACTTAAAATAATCAATATTCTAGGATTAAAAGAGGATAGTTGTCGTCTGCTTTTGAACTGTCACCTGTCACTGTGAGGCATTTCCCTCTTCACCCTAGCCCGAAGAATAATATTGTTTTGTTTTTTACTTGCGAGCCCCTTTATCTACTGAAAGTTATTGTTCATTGATACTTGCCCCCCCCTAGCCTTGTATATAATAATTGTTGGTGGTATAATATGGAGATCCCAAAAACAGTTAGTTTTTTATTTAGAAGTCATGGTGAAGAGAACACAACGGGTTTTTTTTTCTCTTTTAGAAGTCACATTGGAAGGTGAAGAGGTATCAACGCGCCAGGGATGTTTTTTTTAAAAGTCACTAAAAAAATACGGAAGGGGTTTTAGCACACCAGTCTCTATAAATAATTGCTCTCTTTACTTGTTCTTTCTTTAACATTTTATCACACACAAGCAACTACAAATGTATGCGTCCAAAACCTAACCTCTACAAAACGGAACTTCAAGAAAAAACATTTGAAAAACTAAGCGTTTCCGAGAAAAAGAGTTTTCAGATTTGTAATCTTCGCCCCAAAATATTTCCTTCCTGAAAAAATCATCAATTTTGGGGTAGTAAGCGTATATATTTATTTCATTTTGTCCAGAAAATCAACTTATCATGTACTCATTTGCGGCCGGTAAGTGAAACATTACAGTGTCAGGTACTGTAATGTATTGCCTAGAAACCATCTTTTGTTTTTAGAAATAATGACTTTTTACTTTAGATTTTTGACAAGTTGTCACTTAAAATTATAGAAAACAAAATGTTCAAGTACACATATTGTACCAACTACCAACTTTAGTAAATGAAAAATGTTACGCAACTACAGAATAGGCTCTCTTTTACAATTTTTTAAATATTTTACCTAACTAAAGTTAGTAATTTTTATTTTATTTAAACTATATTAATATTCTTTACTCAAATATTATAATTTTATCTATTTGACAGTGACAAACAAACGACAGTCGCATTTATATTTTAAAATTTGTAATAAACATTTCTATTAAATCTTTTTAAAAAGGATTATAATGACAAATTGAAATAAAATATCAAACGATACACGTCCGTTAGGTGTTATTACAGCACTCGTTTATATTCCAGACTCGGCTTCTACGTCGCCTCGTCCGTAAACCAACTCGTACTGTAATAAGTCACCTACCGGCCTTGTAACGTAAGAGATATTTATGTTATTATGATCCGAATTTCATACAATATTTTATATTCCGACGATTTTTGTGTTTTTTTTAATGAATTTTAAGTTTTCGTAAGTAAACTAATAGTTTAATTTTAATAAAACCAGGTAACTATAGAAATATTTGTTCGTATTGTCATTGTTCGAATTGATTTTTTAATTTTAACTTTTATATAATATAATATGGATAATTTGCCATCAGAAATCGAAGAATTGGCCAATAAAGCAGTTGTTGGTTTGTTGCCCGAAAAGTCTAAAGGTATATATGAAAAAACTTATGCCAATTACAAAACTTGGTGTACCCAGAAAAAGGTTGTCAATATCGTACACGAAATGGTACTTTTGGCATATTTCAAGGAAGAATCAATGAAGAAAAAGTCTTCGAGTTTATGGGGATACTTCTTTGTTAAGGAGTACACTATTACTTAAGAAAAACGTCGACATAAGTAAGTTCAATCAATTGATAGCTTTTTTAAAACGAAAATCTGATTCTTACACACCCAAAAAATCCAGGATTTTGACTAAAGAAAATATTGCAAAGTTTTTACAAGAGGCAGACAACGAAACATACTTGCTATTGAAAGTGTCAATGATAATAGGTATAAGTGGAGCATGTCGAAGAGTTGAGTTAAAAAACTTAAGGATAGAAAATGTACACGATGATGGGGTTGTTTTTCGAATTATCATACCTAGTACAAAAACCAAAGTTCCCCGAGAATTTTACGTAACGCCTGGCGATGTCGAAGGAATAAATATGGTGCAGCTTGTGCGGACCTATGTAGCAATGAGACCCCCCGATGCCGAAGTTTCTCGTTTTTCATTTAGAAACAACAAATGTACAAAGCAACCAGTGGGTATACAAACTTTCGGAAATGTGTGCAAAACGATCGCTGCTTTTTTAAAGTTACCCCATTCCGCCGAATACACAGGTCACTGTTTCCGGAGGTCTTGAGCTTCACTGCTGGCTGATTCAGGAGTCGATCTTCACACTATTAAACGCCATGTTGGCTGGAAAAGTGACACAGTTGCTGAAGGATATATAGAGAACTCTTGCGAAAACAAAAAAATAATTTCATCAGCCATTCGCGGGAAGAAATCATTATCGAGTGTTTCATCGACTGTCGTTTCCTCAGAAGAAACAGAAACCATAGAAATTAAAAATCACAACAATGCAACAATTTCAACTCCTATGTCCAACATCAATTTAACGAATTATAATAATGTTACTTTTAATTTTAATCATTAAAGTTTGTTCCATTTTGTTTTAAATAATTTTTTTCATTTTTGCGTCTATTTTTCATTATAGTACTCAGTCCTATAATGAAATCATTATAGTACTCAGTACTCAGTCCTATAAAGTATGTCATTTTTACACTGAAAATGAAATCCATAATAATGTCATTATGACACGTCGGAATATAATAGCTATTTATACAACAAGTAACGAAATAAGTGTCTTTTAGGCACGCGACGTGAATTGTCCTACAAGGCGAAGCCGAGTTGGACAACACGTCAAAGTGACTAAAAGACATTGTTTCGTAACGAGTTGTATACAATATTTTTTCTACTGAGGTTTTATAATAAAAAACTTAATTTATTTTACTAACATTTTATTACCTATGTTTCATTTGCCCCTTTCAAAAATTGACATGCACTTGCCAAAAAAAATTAAATTATACCTAGTCTGTGGTTACGTTTTAATTGTAAATAATTACCTGCATTACTTTTAAGCACGTTGCTCCTGGTAACGCGCTTAAAAGTTTTTTAAGCACGCTGCGCCTAAAAGGATGTTATTAAAAAACCATAATGACAATCAAAAAGAGGTTATTATAAAAAGTCAGTAGAAAAAATACTATTTAATGCTCGCGTAACAAACAAACAGTTTGTTGGCACGTTATGATCATATTAAACATTTCTTTGGGGAAAATGGCATGCAAATGTAAAAAGGTTCGCCCTCTCTGTTATAGTTTATTATTTTGTAAGAAAAAGAGACAGTCTGTTGAGTTGAGAAATTATTTGAGTTCGAAACTTTGCGTCTTTTATCTTACAAAATATTAAACATCAGGTCTCTTTGAGTAAAAATGGACGAATTCTTCAAAGTTTCTAAAATCTTTAGTCAACACTTTTGTTTTTTAAAGCAATAAGTGGCCAAATCTAATGAAACTACTTCTTATTTTCCTGATATGTTGTTACATCTGTGGTTTCTAATCTGTGTGCTTAATTGTAACTGTCAAATTTAATTTTTAGCTGCAGTCATAAAAACGAAATATTGGATGATTTATTCTTAAAAGAACTAGAAGATAAAATGACAACATCTTCATATAAAAAGATGCTAGAGTTTCGAACGAAGCTTCCATCCATGAAAAAGAAAGATAACATTTTAGACTTAGTCAATAGAAATCAAATTATTGTCATAAGTGGAGAAACAGGTAATGTTTGCGAAGTACTGTTTTGATTAACTTCTTATTTTTTAAGTTATGTATAATATTTAATGAACAGTTTGTGTCTTAACTAAATTATTTTTAGCATTCCGTGCAAAAATTGTAAGAACATAAGACTTATCGCACCAAGACCGGTTTTTATTTGTCGCTGCCGTTTTAACCGTTTGATATAGATGGTGGCGTTTTATGAAGAATGAAAAGATTAGTGCAAATGTGGATGGGAAATAAATTTTTCAATCACACATTTTAAATGACCAGTTTTAGTCCTAAAATCTAGGGAAAAATACAACTTTACTGTTTCGGCTAAAAGCTTCCTCTTAGTAAAAGGAATATTTTAATGATTTTGACTTTGTGTTTTTTATTAGTTGTACTTGAATCAGCTCTCTTAGATAAAATGTACAGCTTTTTCGAATCATCTACAGGGTGATTCCTAAGTTGATACTTCTTTTTTAGCTGTGTATAGAAGACATTAAAATAAACAACATTTTCCAATACCCTTTTTCAAAAAAACTTAAAAATAGGCGATATACAGAAGTGAAAAATCTAATTGCGGGCCTAGTCATCAAAACGTAGCCTGCTATACTTTATGTTGTTTATTAGTCATGCAATTTCCGGGTCGGTGGTCAGTTATTTGGCAATCCGCTGCGGTGTGTTTTTCTGAAGCAAGTTAAGTTAGAACTTTGAAAACATTGTTTAAGTTAGGCAGGACCGTATTTAATCCATAGTGTAATAAATAAATGTAAGTACCTTATTTTTTAAGTTTTTTGAAAAAAGGTATTTGAAAATATTGTTTATTTTAATGCCTTCTATACACAGCTAAAATAGAAGTATCAACTTAGGAATCACCCTGTATAATGTGGTATGAACCATATTGTGCTTACAAATAATTACCCTTTTTCGAAAATTACAGAATGTGCACAATAGGCTAAATCATAACGAGAAATTGCACCAATTCCTTAACTTTATTTCAGGTTGTGGAAAGACGACGCAGGTTGCCCAATTTATATTGGATGATTACATAAGACAAAGCAGGGGATCTGAGTGTAGAATAATTTGTACGCAACCTAGAAGAATTAGTGCTATCTCCGTGGCTGAAAGGGTAGCACAAGAACGAGTTGAACAATTGGGAATTAGTGCTGGATATCAAATAAGAATGGAAAAGTAAGTAAAATAACCGCCTCAAATATTACATTTCCGTATTCTGTAATAAAACTTCGGAAAAAAATATCACAAAGGAATTACAAATTAGGAAATCAATATTTTATTTGATTGCCGTACAAAATATAAAGATTTAACAATCTATTGCTTCTTGTTCATGAAGATGCGGCATTTTTTGTTAGAGTTTTTATTCCTATTAATATCTCTTTCTAGCTAAAGTTATTATCCAAATATTCTGAATATTTATTTTTTTCAGAATGTTGTGATAATATTTCCAGCTAGGAAAGAGATATTAACTTGCGGTTTTCACTGACTTTTTCCAACTTTAGTTGTCCTTTTGACTATGTAAAATCCCACATTTGCTTTCATTTAAAATTTTTAGGACAAACTGCAAATTTCAATGATATTTCAAACTGAACCCACTAGCGACCAAAGCAGAAACCAAAAACGCATATAATAGAATGCAATGTCCCTAACCAAAGTTACTTAGTTTTTCCCACAAAATGTTTGTTTTTTTCCCACTCCTTTATTTGAGAATTTAGAGTAATAAGAGATGAACCAAAGTGTAATTTAAAAGTATTTATTTCCAACCAACTTAAAGTTTATTACAGGAAACATAATAAAGTAAATAGTATATACCGGATCCGCCAACGAAGCGGGGACGGAAGATTAAATCATTATCGAGGAACTTATCAAAAATACTAAACCAGCACTAGGTATGGACGTAAAAGCGGCATATTTTAAAAATATTTTACATTATACAGGGTGGCTCAAAAAAGTGTGGCGGACTAAACTTGTATTTTTTTAAAAGGAACACCCTAAATGTTATATTATTTTCTAATTCCCTATAAAACTCCACGTATATTTTGTATAAAAGTCTTATGTCTAAATTCAATTGTTTTTGAGATATTGACGTTTTAAATATGGCATTTTCAAACTTTGACAGGCGGTAGTATTGGAACGGCACATTTTAGAGAAAAATGGTTTTCACCTCCCTATCTTAGTTTTTTTTCTCTATATAAAACTTCAGGGTTCCCACTTTTCTGGAAAACCTGGAAAGTCAGGGAATTTGAAAAGTAGTAAGGGAAGTCATGGACAGTGGAATTTAATACATAAACCTGGAAAAAATTATTTTTGTCACAATACTTTAATTTTTTTTTGTTCTGTGTTGTTTTGAAACAGATGCGACGCATAACAGCAGATACCGCTGAGAAAGCAAAGACTGAATATTTTACTTTCATTAAAAAAGAAAATATTCAAAAATTTGATTGTACAATTCGTCTAGACGATTATTTTGGTAACCTATTAAAAGATAGATATAAATATTTACAATTACAACAAAATTTGTTTAATTATTTACTCAAGAATTTCATTTAAACAAAAAATTGTTACGAAAATATACCCATAGAACGCACTTGCCCCAGGTACTGGGGTAAGTGGGTGAGTAATGCTATATTCAACTGGAGCAAATGGGTTAATCTATTGCGACTTCACCAACAACAGGCTTTTTTCAGATTTAAAAAATTCCTAAAAATAAAGAAGTTTATATGTTAGAGATTTCTTCTTCTATAACTTTTTTTAAAACTACGTAATACGGTTTTTATGTTTTTATTTACTTTATAGTTTTTGCAGATTACGCACAATCTCACTTTTCAATTTCTTAAAACTTTTCACTTTGAATTTTATTAATATAAAAAATTTAAATGGGACAAGTGGAAACTAATCCCCACTTACTTACCCCACTAACAAAAAAAGCGGGGCAAGTGGGAATGATGGACCTAAAACTGAAAACCTGAAAAATCAAAGTGTTAAAAAAATACAAGAGATAACGTTAGTGATTACAACTTTGAAGATGTAAAAACTTTGAACCTAAGTTTTAAATAAGTACCTACAGATAAAAAATTTTAAAAATTTTTGCCGTAACTTGTAACTATAGACGAAGTTTAGATACATTTGACATAAGCCGTGTTACTTTAAAAAAACATATTGAAATTTTTTTAACAATATGTTGGGGTCTATAAAAGTCCAAAAAAACATTGTTATTTTTTTCTTTTAAATATATTCTTTTACAGAATTTTCCATATATTTATGTAATTCAATTTTTTCTGTAGAGCTAATCTGATGTAAGTCAGAGAAAATTATTGCAGTAGACTTGGAAAGTCAGGGAATATTTTGACTTTTTGGTGGGAACCCTGAATATTCACGTTTGATATATTATAGCATAAGCAACTTCCGGTTTAACATTTTAAACTAAAAAAATGGTTTTACGGTTTAACATGTTAAACCGGAAGTTGCTTATGCTATAATATATCAAACGTCAATATCTCGAAAGCAATTGAATTTAGACATATGACATTTTATACAAAATATACTTACGTAGAATTTTATGGAGAATTAGGAAATAAAATAATATTTAGGGTGTTCCATTTAAAAAAATGCAAGTTTCGTCCGCCACACTTTTTTGAGCCACCCTGTATAATGCAAAATATTTTTAAAGTATGCTGCTTTTAAGTCCATACCTCATGCTGGTTTAGTATTTTTGAAAGGTTCCTCGATAATGATTTAATCTTCCGTTCTCGCTTCGTTGGCCGACCCGGTATAAGTATTAAAGAAAAATAGATTAAACCAATCATTTTTTTAAAAGCTATTTCTTTAAATTAACCTTAAACAAAGGAACTTTTTTAAGCTCTTTTATGTTCGTGGGCAAGTCATAATAAATTTTGACACCGTTATAGAGAAGTGATACCATTCCAAATTTTTTTTTTATTGAAATAGTCGTTAATGGTCCCAAGACAATTGCCTTTGTTGATCCTCAAAAAGAAATACGATATTGTAATTTTGAGTGTACTAAGGTAAAATCAATATTTCTTAAGTTGCTCATAAGCTTTTCAAAATTACAACACATGCATTTTAATAAGGCTTAACTATGGTCTATTTCTTTTCGATTGCGAACGATGACAGAAAAAATTGAACAAAAATTCACCTAATTGGTTAAATCATGGACCAATTTACACTACATAAATGCATAGCCAACTTATTAAAGGTCTTTTTTTTTTAAATCACAGAAGAAGAATAAGAAATTTCCGTTCGATTGATTTCTAGCAAATATATGCTAATTATAAACCTTTTAGCAATTAAAAACTTTTAGCTCTAGTTATATTACGAAACAAACAATTTATTAACTTTCTGTACATAAAATCGGTTAATTTTACGTTTTTCTGCAACATAAAATAATAAACCTATGCCTACTTTGTGTTGAAGCAGAAAGGATGCCCGATTTATCGACAAAATATAGAAGGCCATGCCAAACGCCAAACATTGTGACATAACCTAAAAATTCATCTTCTTAAAGGCCGCTTTACAGTTTGCAATGTTTCTTTCACGCAAGTTGTCTTGCAGCAATTAATATTGCGGCAATAAAAATTTCACTTCGTTTTACAGCGTGCAATGACTTGCCAAGATCGTAGGTGATGTACCACTTGCCAACCATTAAAATAAAAATACATTTGGTTAGGACTTACCGGCGCTTTTTGTGCATTCATTTTAACAAAACATCATTACAGGACATGAAAGCAAACCAACAAAAACAAAACGTACCCGCTATAGGTTAGAAAAAACATAAATTAATGTCAGGGATTTTTATATTTAGTTTGGTGTCTCATAAATCACCAGAAAATCCTCAGAATTGGGCTTGCAATGGCAATAAAAATACGGTCCGAGTTATATTTCTTGCAAGCAATACAAATTGCGCCAGCTGATCATTAGCCTCCTTCTGCGCATACTCCCGGGCAATCTTTTCTTGCGCGAAAGAAAAATTGCAAACTGTAAAGCGGCCTTAACAAGTGTTAATTTAAAATTCTAACCGCTACAAACAGTAAATAACAAAATGTCAGTTATGACGTAAATCCCTAACCTTACTTTTTCAACTTGTCAAAAATGAAAATTCTTGCATTTTTTTATTGTAAAACGGGTTTCTGTCATCGTTCGCAATCGAAAAGAAATAGACCATAGACATATTAAGGAAAAACCTTCGTTTTATTAGTTGAGCATTATTATTACGTCCTCTAGCGGCCATTTGAGAAACTTTAAAATAATTTTCAGCGATTTCTCTCAGCCATTTTCGACAAAAAAATTCTCCGTAAGCTGTGCGATTAATGGTTTTCGAGGCCGGCGTCCTCGCTTATTTGACCACCCGGTACATTTACATATATGTATAATTATTTACATCTTTATTTTTAGAATATTGCCTAGAGATAGAGGTTCCATCTTATATGTTACCACAGGAGTGTTGTTGAAGTTTATGGAAGGTGATCCATCATTAAGTAGCGTATCACATCTTATACTCGATGAGATTCATGAGAGAGATGTTACGTCAGATTTCCTTATAACCGTCTTAAAGGATGTTATTTCTTTCCGGAGTGACATTAAGGTATTGTGCCTAAAGTAAAGTAACCAAGAATAGTAGTTTTGTCACAAGATTATCAAATATTGCAAATTTATACACGCAGACACGTTAAAAAAATTTAAATTAAAAAAAAAATACAAATAGGTACTCCAAAAACTTGCGGAAATACTTATCCGAAAAACACATTTTTAGACCATGTGTCAGAAACACGAAATGACTGATTTTAATAGCAGATTTTTATGTTCCAAAGGAGGGTTCGATTTAAAATTTTTAAAAAGCAAGTAAAAATTTGACGTTTTCCAGTTCCACGTAGATGATGTAGGTGGCTGC
The DNA here is from genome assembly GCA_935413205.1 of Polydrusus cervinus. Taxonomy (NCBI): domain Eukaryota; kingdom Metazoa; phylum Arthropoda; class Insecta; order Coleoptera; family Curculionidae; genus Polydrusus; species Polydrusus cervinus. Next base: position 26,130,706 of record OW284515.1, read on the forward strand.
ATGCAGCTACTCGGGGAGTAAAAAAACAATGTTAGCTGACTTTTTAACGTTCTTGCCATCTTGTCATGGTTTAATAAACAAAACTAACCTCAAAATATTTGATTAAATATATAAAAATTTCCTAATTTTAGCAGTACATATTTAAATATGAGAAAATAACTATGTAAATTACCATTTTTCGACCAATTTTAACCTTCAAAACCACTTCCGGTTTAACCGTACACTTTTAAATGAAAACCTCCTATTTTTATTATATATTTAAATTCTATAGAATATTCTCTTTTCAATGACATATTACACTTTATCATTTGTTTTAAAAATGGCCGCCTAGATCAATATTTCTTTGTTTTTTAAAATGTCCATAGTTTTGGTAAAACAAGGTAACTAGTAAAGAGTTGGCCATGAAAACGTTATAATGGCTTATTTTAACCTACTTAATAGTATAAAACTGACATGCTTGAGAAAAATTTATCCGTTAGGGCTATTTTATTTACAACGTGTTTTCTAAAAAAAAAAGCGGACTTTCTTCGTTTTTTTTTAAATGGCATCCCATCTTTGCTTCAATATAATAATATTGTTCATTTAATTTTCTTTCTAACGATGTAACACAAGTTAAAATTATTCATTAAGTAATAGTAGAAATTAACAATAAACATCATGAATGTAATTTCTAGACTCGAATAAGCTATAAGAATTTTAGTTAAGACCAGTCTAGTATGCCGTGGAAAACAAAAGTATTATTTCGGCATTTATTAGACCAAAATGTCAAAAAATGGTATTAAATAATAATTTCGAAGATTGAAATACTTGATACTTGATATGGCTTATGGCTTATACGGGTATAAAAATTACATTTGATATTTTTATTAATGTCCACTATTACCTAAAAAATAATTATTAACTTGTGATACGCCGTTAGAAAGAAAATTAAATGAAGAATTTTATTATAATAAAACAAAGATGGGTTGCTATTTGAAAAATTCAAGAACTTCCGTTGTTTTTTTTAACAGGTTGTAAATAAAATAGGTTAAAATGAACCATTTTAACGTTTCCATGGCCTACTCTTTACCACTTACCGTGTTTTATTAAAGTTATGGACATTTTAGACAACAAAGGAAATGGATCTAGACGGCCATTTTTAAAACAAATGATAAGGTGTGATATGTCATTGAAAAGATAATATTTTATAGAATTTAAACTTCGAATAAAAATAAGGAGTTTCCATTTAACATTTAAAAGTTGACTTCACTTTCGATTAAACCGGAAGTGGATTTGAAGGTTTGAATTGGCCGGAAAAATGGTAAATTACACACTTATTATCTTCTCAAATTTTTAAGTCTTTACTTTTAAAATTACGGAAAAATTTCTTCACTTTCTTGTGTCACCCGGTATGAACAATTTTTGAATTTGTAGGTTATACTAATGAGTGCCACATTAAACGCAGAGGCATTTTCCAAATATTATGATAACGCACCCCACATTAACATTCCTGGATTTACTTTTCCTGTTACTGATTATTATTTGGAAGATGTACTTCAGAAAACTAAATATAAATTTAAAAAAGAGGGTCGATTTAAAAGATCAATCAAAAGATCATATTGGTGGACGTCAACAAGAGACTATTTGGATTATATCCAGCCTCATCTACGAAAGTTAACAGCTGATAAATCGTACGATAGGTATGTATATCTCCCAGTTTAACTTGAAAACCTATTATTCGGCTAAAATTTGGTGTAAATTTACAATATACTCGCGTCTATATCCCAGCCTAATGGCAGGCACACTGCGCATGTCAGGAGAATTGCGTGTTAACGGGATATTTGAAATTTATATATGTAGAAATGAGTTCAATTATTACCTGTAAAATATGTTTGATATAGCGATTAATTAATTAAATTTTTAATATTACGGTATTCTATTTATATTTTTAAATCGAACACTTTATTTTTTTCTTTTGCGTTTCAAGGAATTCAAAGATGTGGTTACCGGTGTTAACAGTCTACGATTGTGTAATTCCGACTTTTTGTTATGAGGGTCATAGTTAGAAAAAATCATAGAAGGCTTATTGTTGGTTTCAGTGCATTAATACCAGAAATGCATGGCATGTAATGATGTTTAAAGGTGATCGTTTGAAGACTTTGCGTTTTCTTTTCATGTGAACATTAACATTAAGTTTTTGTACTACATTTCGTCCCACAGTCTGTGCACACATCAATTGTTCTACAATTTAAAAAATGACGGTAAGGTTTTTACTGCTTGACAGCCGCAGCCATAACAAAACTTACTGATTAATAACCTGCCCCTCCATTTTAATTATGCGCCACAATACCACAAATTAACAAACTGGCAAACTGTTCTTGTAAGAAAACTTAATACCTCGACTATGACTCATCACCGTGACGTAAAAAAATAATTAAATCCATTTCTACTTATATTATAAATGTCCCGCCATCACACAATCCGCCTGACATGCGCAGTATGTCTACCATTAGGCTGGAATATAGACGCGAGTGTAAATTTTATGTAAAATTTCCTATTTTGGATAAATATGAAATGAAATGATGGTACCCACCAGTCTGGTGTTTATCATAATTGTTCTTGAATAGAAAGAAAAATATGTAATTAATACACGGGTTCAGTGGCGTGCATATAATATAGGCATAAAAGCAGTGCCTACCCTGGGAATAATAAAACAAACAGAATCAAATTTTTTTATCCGTGTAGTCCAACTTTGGCAATTTATTTCTACATTAATCTAATTAATAATATAGGGCCGAAAAATGAATCCTATATCATTTCCATCAACGCACTTTTTGCTTATTTATATCGTAAACTAGATCCCTGTATAAGCATTTCGTAAGACCGTTCTAAAAGCAAAGATCTCGCTGTACATTAGCGTCTTATGCAAAAGTAAAAGCACTGCTTTTGTACGAGTGGAAGCAAGTGAGAGAGCCGGTAGGCAGTAGGGTAGAAAGATATGTAACAAATAAACCCGTCGGAACCTTCCTTTATCTATCAGCCCGCCAATAACATTATACCTATACTATAAGTCCAAAATTATTGTCAGTGATTCATCGGTATCATATAGAGTGCCGCGAGTTGTACGAAGTTAGAAGAAACAATTCCAGTGTTTTTTTCGAAATTCTAATAGAGCAAAATATTTATTTTCATGGAGTTTTTTTTTCCTTCGACTTCGTACAACCGCTAACATCGATATTAAAGCGCTGAGTCACTGACAATAATTTTGAACCCGTAGTATAGTTAAAAATAAAGGTTATTCAATGATTTTCTTCCGTTTTTCGTACAATGCAAGGAACTGTCAATATCAATCAATGTCAAGTCGTGGGACACTTAAGTAAGGAAGTCTCAAGGAACGACTATAATTTGGGCATTAGAAAAGGCAGGTAATGTTAACGATTCTGGAGGCGTTGGAGGACGGTAATCAGGTAGACTCTATCTACACTGACTTCTCCAAGGCCTTCGACAGAGTAAATACGGATATCTTGTTGGGTAAGCTGAGTGCTTTGGGATTTTCCAAAAGTTTAACTGAGTGGCTAAGAAGTTTTCTCACCGGTAGGACACAGGCTGTCAGGATTCATGGAGAGGTATCGGCTGCGTTTCGCGTAACATCTGGCGTCCCTCAGGGGTCCCATTGCGCCCCTCTTCTATTTATTTTATTCATTAATGATATAACTGACTGTCTCCTTTACTCTATGGGTTTGATATTTGCGGACGATCTAAAGTTTTATAGAGTGATAAAGGGAGAAAGGGACGCAGCGATGCTCCAAAAGGACCTTGACGCCTTGTGGCAATGGACTCAGGTAAATCACCTATATCTACAGGTCATGCAATGTAGCATGAGCCCTGAGATGCGCAGAAGAAAGAAAAGGAGAGTCAGTGTACGACAGAGATACCTAATACCGAATTTTAGTAAAGTACAGTCCGCGTAGAAAATAAAAGTGGGATTTATTTATTTATTTATTTATTTATTTATTTATTTAGACAAACAAGGTCACTCAACAGACTGCTTGGAGCAGACCAATTATAGAGTGACACGGATTACAAAAAGAAATTTACAAAGTTCGGTATAAGTACACAATAAGTTAACTAAAGAATAAAAGGCTATTCTGTACATTCAAATAATAAATCCAAAAACAAATTATAAAGCTAAAGATACGCGAGTGATAGCAATGCACTCCCTAATCAAAGGATAATAGATATTTTCTTTCTGATAAGTTTTTTAAAGGTACATAAGTTAGTGTTAAACAGGTCAATGCCTCTATCACCCGTTACAAGATAGTTGTATGTTCTCATGCAACGTATGAGAGGAGAGTTAGAAAGGTAATTAGTTGTAAAAGTAGGGACACTAAAAGTTAGCCTGTTCCGAAGTGTGTATGGGTTAGCATTAAAAAGTACATAGTTTACGCAAAATTCAGAGTCGATGAGGTTATTTACTACCTTATAAACAAAGAAAATATCAAAACACTGCCTTCTGGACCTCAGCGATTGCAATCTATAAAATAACAAATTCTCGTTATACGAGTAAAAGTGCCGTTGTCTATTGTAACGAAAATTAAGAGCATTGATGAACTTTTTTTGGACACTTTCAATTCGATCAATATATTTGTGATACATCGGATTCCAGACTGTTGACGAGTACTCCAGAGTACTTCTTACCATGCTGCAATATAAAGTAATTAACGATGCATGGCTCTTAAAGCCTTCAGTAGTTCTTAGGATAAATCCTAAAAGGCGCAACTCTTTCCGAATAATAGCCTCTATGTGAGACTCGAACAACAGTTTGGAGTCCAAGGTAACACCCAAATCTTTAACCACATTAACACGTTTTAATTGTGTATTATTTAAGCTCAAATCTATATTTGGATTTCTTGAGAGGTCCAACTTGGAAAAAACAATGTAGTGACACTAATCAACATTTAGATGCAGACGATTCAGTGTGCAGTATTCAAAAAATCTGTTAATGTCCCCCTGCAGTTTCACTAAATCCAAAGGTGAATTAATGATAGTTGAAATCTTAAAGTCGTCAGCATATAAGGAATACACACTGTTCGAGTCCAGAAAACAAGTCTCTATGTCATACAAAAATAATACAAAAAGCAGGGGACCCAAGTGTGAACCCTGCGGAACTCCAGAGGTCACATCCAAGCAGACCGACCTTGCTCCATTAATAGCTACATACTGAGTTCTATTTTGCAAATAATTTTTTAAGAGATCGAGAAGCCAGCCCTGCACACCGAAGTTTCCAAGTTTCACAGCCAAAGTGGGGTGATCGACCTTGTCGAAGGCTTTGGAAAAGTCGGTGTAAGCAGCGCAGACATCACGACCATTCTCCATTGCCTCGTAGGTTCTCTGAATAAAGGGAACGATGTTGGTCAGAATGGATCGACCCCTGTAAAAACCATGCTGATTAATGTCGATTTTTCTTTTAATTTGAAAAAACAGGAGCTCCAAAATAACAGACTCGAAAATTTTTCCAAAGTGACACAGTAGAGAGATCGGCCGATAATTTTCAACATTATTTTTATTTCCGGTTTTATGAATTGGGACGATCTGTGCAACCTTCCATTTTTTTGGAAAAATTCCCAGAGGCAAACACTTATTAAATAACTTGTCTAATGGTTTACTTAGGCTAGGGCAAGACTTCAAAAATATCGATGGAATCCTGTCAGGGCCAGGTCCCTTCTTAGGGTCGAGACCCTTTAAAGTTTTTTCGATAATCGAATGCGGAATATAGTTCACTGTAAAAGAGTCCAGTGGTTCGGCTACATTAACCAAACATGGAACATTCGATTTCTCATACACACTACCAAAATATTCCTGAAACAAATTAGCAATTTCTATATCATTTGAAGCGGAAGAAACACCAAAATTCATTTTTTTGGGTAGGGATTTACAAATTTTTTTGTTATTTAAAAAAGACCAAAAACTTTTAGTATCATTTTTCAAGTTATTTTCAGTAATTTGAATATATCTTTTATAGTCATTTTTTACAGAAATTTTTACCTTTTTTCGAAGGTCCGAAAAAACAATATAATCACCATTATTGTGGAAGGTTTTCCACCTTCTATGAGCTTTATCCTTATCTGTGATATATTTCAAAGTTGTTTTTGAGAACCATAATGGGTGAGAAGATTTTTTAATCTTAACCTTTGGAATATTATTATGAATAATGTCCTCTAAAATATTATAAAAGCTTTCCACATCTTTATCGATGTCACTGGACTGAAATGATCCTTCCCAGTTGTGATTATTTATCAAGCTATCAATAATTGTATAATCAATATTGTTAAATTTGAATTTTTCGTAAGAATTACTGGTCAAGTTTCTAATGCAGCACAAATTTAAAACTATATCTAATGAATAATGGTGAATATCTTCCTGAACAAACGGAACAATACACTTTTTTACGTTAACATTACCAAAATTAGTTAGTAAAAGATCTAGGATTTTATTGTTCTGATTTACTACGTGGTTGAATTGTTTAAGACCACTTAAGAAGAAGAAATCTGAAAAGGAGCGACTCAGCGTATCTGCAACATTCAGGGGCTGCAAGTCCTGATTATTTAAATTTAATTTCCACTGTATATTACTCAAATTAAAATCGCCGATAAATAAGAAACTATGGTTCTTATGCTTAGAAAATATACGTTCCAGCTTTTGAAGAAAAGCTATGTAATTGTTTAAGGTCGCGTGTGGTGGAATATATACTGTACAAATATACAGGGACTTACCTCCCCCCAGCGCGACAGACACCCATAAATCCTCTATTACTGTATTTTCATTACACCACCTCGGAACAGACTCAGCTAGAATAGTATCACGAACCCCTATTATTACACCTCCGCCATCACTTTTTCCACTAAACACTGGATTTCTATCCAAACGAAAGACGTTATAATTTTCAGGAAATAACTCAGAAGACAAGACCTCCTCCTTAAGCCAGGATTCCGTAATGCAAATGACGTCATAACTGCTCGCACTAACCGATTGGAAAAACTCCGCACACTTGGACCTTAACCCTCTAGTATTTTGATAATAAACCGAAAAATCGTTTTTAACAAGCGCTTTGAGGTAGACTTTTCCTTTTAACACACAATAACATAAACTTATATTTAATTAGGCAGGCTAGATAACACTGTCTCGTTAACAATGTGAACCGCTTTCTCCCCGTCAGTCCTCTTGACAAATATTTTCATGCCCTTCACCCAGCAATACTTATAATTGTTGTTCTTACAAAATTCCCTGGATTTTTTAAAGAGCAATTTGTAAAAGGGCGAAAGATGTTCATTGACGAAGATTTTTACGCTTTCCTCAAATCCAAGATTGGATGAATTTAAACCCGGATTTCTGCGTGTTTTTGCCGCATCAAGGAAAGCGTTTCGCTTAGAAATGTTAACAAACTTAACTATGATATTTTTTCGAGCCCGATTCGGCAATTGGCTCCCAGAGAAATGGGAAACACGGTGACTCGCGCCAATATCTTCGTCAAGAATTGTAATGCCGATTTCGCTGCCGACCTTTTTGACCAACGTAAGTACATTTTCTCTATTTTTCTCTGGCACTCCACAAATCTCAACGTTATTGGAACGACCCTGTTGATGCATGTATTCGATTTCAGCTCTTAAACTTGAGCATTCTTTTTTTACACAGGAGAGTTCTTGGCTTAGGATCTCCACAGTTTTCGAAACTTTAGTAAGTATTTCCATCTGATGGTTGAAGTCGTCGATTTTGTTGCCATAAAACGTAAGCGAATCGCCAAAATCAGACTGTCCTCTCTTAAATAGAGCCATATCCTTGACAAGTGAGTCAACCTTATGTACGAGATCCTCCAGAAGTGAGTTACCATCCGACGATTTATCCTTGCATGATTTGCACATCCAAACAATGCCTGAGTCCGACGGAACTTCACCCAACGCCGGCGGCAATTTAACACACTTAAAATGATACTCCCTCCCGCCGCGACCTTGACACTGTATGCCCGGACTCGACCGGCTGATAACCGCCGAGCAGAGACCGCAGCTACCGGGCATCGCAAAAAAAACTTTGTTTACGAAAATACGATTAGTTCTATTGTATTTCACTTAGACTGAATTTCCCGATTGTACGATAATTGCACAACGAAAAGCTTTGCGACAATCGAAAGAACACTTTTTAACAATTCCGGCAGTATAAAATTTATCAATTAGTTTAAACTCTAAACCACTGAAAAGCCTTTCAAAGCAAGAGCGTTCTATACACGTGTAGTACGTACCACGACCGACCGGATTTTATTAATAAAGCCGTAGTGACTGCTAATCGTGTTTGCTAATTGGGCCCTGTTATGCAAAAATCAACCAACCAACAAAATAGTTAATTCCTTTTAATTATTTTTATAATAATTTAAATTATCGGACATTTTTTCAACACTAAACTTAACTATTCAATATGTAAATTATATTGTAATTTTATTATTCTAACAGTAAAATTATTTTATATATTTTGACCATGCAAACTTAGATACATTGAGGGTTAGTTGCTTTTTGCATAATAAGGCCTAATTATGTGTTTATTATGCTTTTATGGCTGCCCTTTCTCGAAACAATATACATATTTGCATCTTTCATATGTGTTTAAATTGTTGGTAATCCTCAGTAATGGGTTTTCCATATTTAATGAGCATTTATTACTTCGCATCCCTGTTTTTTTTAATAATTTTATTATGGCCGACACAATTTCGGCTTTATATAATTAAAGATGTATGTACATAACATATTAAGAGTCTAAGTTTTAAAAGTACATGTATGACTATTATATAATATTTATCAGTTTCATCTGTCTAATTCTTCTATTCCGGACAGAGAACCCTCGCTTACATAATCATCAGAGTCTTCGCTTGAACTGCTGTCAGTGTCATTCAAATGTATTATTAGGTTTTCTACAACAATATCCACCATGGGTTCGTTTTTCATATACTCTAATTCAAATCTTTTTGCTCGCTCGCAACGTGATTTCCACTGGTCCTCCGAAAATTGTTCAAAAAAAGTATCGGTTAATTTCATAACACGGAAACTCTCATTTTCTTTAAAAATTGGATGCGGAGATGCCTTACGTCAGGTTTCTCCATTAAAATGTTTCTATTGGTTTTTATTTTTCTCCAACGAAATCCAATTTTTCTTATTTCTTTTCTTAAACTGTTCAAGCATCCCTGGTAATTGATATCATTTTGAAATTTTTTATGAATTCTCGCTAGAGTTGGCACTTGCTTTTCTGTTTTATAAAAATTGTGAATTGTTCTGCGTAAAACACCTTGAAAAGCAACGTCCAAGACTATTTTGCTTTTTATGTTTTCACGCTTTTTGTTTGGCGTGGAAAAAGATTTAACTGCTCCGGATTCGATATTTTTGGCTTCTTGCTTAATTCGTTTAATTGCGCTTAGACTAATTTTTGTAGCGGCTGAAACACGTTCGTGAACCTTCCTGATATCAATTTCTGGTCTGTTCTGTCTCTTGTTGCATAAATTTTATTAAATTATAAACTATTTCACGGCTTTGACCGCTCAATACTCGGTTTAAGACTTTACTTTTAAAAGGCATTATTACAAATAAATATAGTAATAACTTTTTTTCCAATGAACGTCCTACTTTTCTGACAGACTGTACAGAAGTGTGCGTTTCAAAGATCATCACAATAATGAGCTCTCGGCTAGCTCCTCCCACCTGTTTACTGCGCACCTAAAAGTCAGAGCTCAAGCTATATTGCACGAGCTGTAAATATAAATAAATGCACTTACATCAGCTTCTATCGAGGTAGGAATAAAATGCCCACAGTTTATAAGATAAATGATGTGGATCTATCATATTCGAGCACTGTCAAAGATCTAGGTGTGTACTTTGATGAACGACTGACATTTGTGGAGCATGTTTCTAAAGTTAGTTTGAAGGGAATGAGAATGCTAGGGTTTGTTTGGAGAAATTGTTCCCAATTCTCAATTGATGTAATAAAGTTATTATTCTGTTCACTCGTGAGATCGAACCTGGAGTATGCTACTGTTATTTGGTCTCCATTTTACCAGGTTCATAAAGATATAGTAGAAAGAGTCCAGTTCAAATTTTTAAGATTTGCTGCTTATAAATTAAATATGGGTATGGAGGACTACCATAGGGCTGATATGTTGATTGCATTGAATATGGTCTCACTGGAAAATAGACGTCTTATGTTTGATGTGTCTTTTATTTTTAAATTAATTACCGGTTTATCAGATTGCTCTCGATTATTATCTCAGATCCAACTAAATGTGCCAAACCGACAATTGCGTCACGCTGATCTTTTTCATATTTCTTTCACCCAACGAACTATGGTCTAAACTCTCCGGTCGATAGAGCTCTTCCACTTGTCAACCGCTTAAGTGATCAAGGTTAAGTGGATATTTTTAATTCTAGTCTTTCTGGCATTAAGAATAAAATAATAAATGCATTGCAATTGTGATTTGTTTTTTATCGTATTATTATTTTGTATAACGTTTTAGTATGTAGATTATTTCGTTTCTTTCATTATTTAAGTGTAATATTGTGTAACAGTATATTATATATTTTGTAAAATGGGGTTTCCCGTCAATTTCGTAAATAAATAAATAAATAAATAAAAAGATTCTGCTAAGATTCGCTGCAATCCGTTTGTCTAGTGTGACATCATGCGCAGAAGTGTTCCAATTTTGATTTAAGTGTATCGCAGGTCAAATTCAATTCGACTTTGTTATTTTGGTAAAAAGAAAAATCCAGAAAATTTCGTTATTTGAGCTAATAAAAATTTTTTTAGGGAAGTTATTCAAGAACTTGAATCACCCGAAAGTGAAAAGCTGGATATACAGTTGATATATGAATTATTGAAATATATTTGTAGCCAGGTATATATATTTTATTCAAATTATTATTCGTAGATCTAAAGAAATAGCTGTAGAAAATGTCATTATGTCAAACGTTATTAAACCGTCTTACCGATAAATAATTTGACAGGGATGTTGTTGCAAATACAGTTTTAGTTCTATTAAAGAACACAGTACGTACTAAAATACGTTTTCTTTATAAATTTGAAGAAAAACCAAAAAAATATTTATAATATAAAACTTTGGGAGAATTTTTTGCTAAAGTAAATTTTTTTTTTTTTCGTTAATTATATAATTAAATAAATTGAATTAACTTTATTTTAATTTTTTTGGTTTATTTTTCTTTCTACATGCTCTTAACTTTATTTTGCCACATTCAATATAAACACTTAATAAATTTAAAAAATCTTCATTTAAAAATCCCAAGCGTGATATTTTCCAGAAACAGAATTGACATTCTTAAAATACGCAACAAATAATTTAGTGAAACTGTTTTTCTTGTCAAAGCATTCTAGAAAACATTTCCGCTAACATTATTTCCCTTATAAATATCACTATGGAGTATCCATGTACATTTGTTTTCATGGCAAGCTTAAAAAAATCGTATTTAAAAAAAACTTAAAAAAATGTTATAGCAATTTTAAGGAGCAGTTAATTTATAATCATATAAAATAAAAATATACTGGGTGTTCCATTTAAAATAAGAAAGTTTTTAATGTTTATAGTATTTTAGAATGACCTCCCTGTATATTTTACGCCAAGTTTAATTATTTTTTAGATTTGTTGATTCTTTAACCAAACAATAACAAAAAAATTTTAGTCCAGGCGCTAAGATAAAAATTATATATAAGGCTAATTTCATTGCTATGCATTTACGAAATAATTACAAAATATGCAGATATCTCAGAAATTAGTAGACTTAGGTAAAACACGTGTTCTGCTATATTGTATTTAAAAAATAAAAGTTGAAGCTACTTCTGGTATAACCGGAAGTGACAGAAACATGTTAATATTTTAGTTTAAGAGAGAATATCGATAAACTCGAGGATAAACTTAAACCTACTGATTTTCAAAAAAATATTTTTAGTAGTTTCCTCAAAAGTTCTAATGCAAGCTCGTCGTGAATCACCCGATATATATGTAATAAAGTAATAGAGTTTAGTGTCCGTTTAAGTAAATAGAAAGAAAGTTTTTAGCGGCAGGCGGACAAGTAGTGCATCTATCTTTTGCATTAAAGTTCACGGGGACTCCAAAGGTAATGTGTTCCCTGAGGCACAGGTAGACAATGACAGGCTGTTTCGTCCATGTTAGGACTCATCAAAAAGCCAAAACCCGTAAGCAACTCACAGTACAGCGAAAATATACTTTCAAGACACTTTTAAGAATAAAAATGTGATGTAAACCTAGTATCGCCATCTATAGGAATCAACTCAATGCAAAAGATAGCCATCAAACGTGAAAACATAGAACTAAATAAACCAAGTACGGTTGGCCATGCACTACTTGTCCGCCTGCCACTAAAAACTTTCTTTCTATATAACTAATGTTTCAGTATAAACCCAATTTCTAATATTTATTTTTACTAATAAACATATTATATACATACCCTTTTGGAAAATTACAAAAAACTGCATTTAAACAACATTTATATTATGAAATTAACATTGAGGGACAAAAATAATTAGTTAGCGCTACTAGAACCATGGTTTTGGCGTCCCTGTATACTTTAATGCAAAAGACAGATACACTGTCCGCTATCCGCTAATTTTCTCTTTAAAAACGATAAATGTTGCTATAAGACAGTGGTATAACGCAAACATTGTAATAGACAGGTAATGCTAATTATATAACTTCAAATTTCTAAGTGAAAGCCTTGAGAGACCATATTATATTTTGTAGAACTAAAAATTTAAAACTTTAGTGAATACGGGTGATAATTTAAACCAAAATTACATAGTGTAACATCGTTATTTTAGGACAATGACGATGGAGCAATTTTGGTTTTCGTACCCGGATTTGCAGATATAAAGAATCTCTCACAGCTGATAAACGAGTATACAGATTTTCCACCGACAAAATACATTACCATTCCATTGCATTCACAGCTTTCCACCATGGATCAAAAACAAATTTTTCATCCAGCCCCAAAGGGTAAGTGTGGTTTTTTTTAAATTCTCGTTTTCAATTAATTTTTTAAAAATTAGTATCTACTATTTATCTCTATCCAACTGGATCCCTAAACAATAATGACAGATGATGGATGATGACCCTTCACGGGGGGGGGGGGGGGGGCATTGCCGTACAGTTCAATTCATAAATCTTGACTTTTCTGTGCATACCAAAAGAGCTGGATGTATCTTAATTGTCTAAATTTTCTTAATATGACAGTAAATTGTATCAGAATGAATATTCTAGGAATGCGGAAGATTATAATTGCTACCAATATAGCAGAGACTTCTATTACAATTGAAGACGTAACTACAGTCATTGATTGTGGATTTATTAAAATGACAAATTTGGATCCAGAGACTGGCATTGAAACGCTTAATTCCGAATGGGCAAGTAAATTTATTGTTTATAAGTATTTTATTTTAGTTAATAGTTTTTGTTTTTATATAGTTATTGTGATATTTTTCTTTATGTAACTAACACTTTAATATACAGGGTGATTTACAGCGGATGGTACGTTAGACGTATCTGACTAACCAGTCAACGAATTATTCGAAAATTTGTTAGTTTACATAACCTGCTCTACAATGCAGTGTTGCGGCTTCGAATAAAAAGTAGTAGCATCTTTTATATTTAAATTGAATACTGTACTAGATCATTTTATTTTCAAAACCCTTATGAATTTCTTAACAAGTTTCTTTAGCATTGTTCTATACTTATCTCTTACCGTTTATGAAATGATTATTAAATTATATATTTTTTTGGCGAAAACGTTACCTTATAAATGGCTGATATTTTTGAACTCCAAAATATTAACTAACCAGCAAGTTCGACTGTGACAGAAATAATTTCTTACAATCATACTCTCCCGGTTACATTAATTTTTAATTTACTTATCAGGGACCTTTGATTGTGAGTAAATAATACCTGTCAATGTCAGTTATGTCACAGTCAAACTTGCTGCTTAGTTAATTGTGGTTAAAAATCTTTATACAACCCAACATAAGTTGAAATTTAGTGGAGAGTTAAATAATACCTGGGGACTTTTGACCCTATGCCCAGATCTGAGTTACAATATACAGGGTGCTTGAAAAATACAGTTATTTTGGTGTAGAAAAAATGACCATAGGGATATTTTTAAAAAAATGTTACTACCTGTATTATTACTTGTTTGAAAATCTACTTCAATTTGCTTTTTATTTTTGTATATCATACTTATTTATAGCTAACTAGTCTAGTTTCTGACTTATAAGCCATTATATGTCTTATTCGTTTATTAGTAAATATGCCATGAAAAACTACTATTTGACATTAAACTCATATCACTTTTAGGTTTCCTGTGCCAACGCGTCTCAGCGAAGGGGACGCGCGGGGCGTGTCAAACCTGGTGTCTGCTATCATTTGTTTACCAAAGCACGGCAGCTTTTACTGGATAAGTTCCTTAAACCGGAAGTATTACGAAAACGTTTGGACGACGTCATCTTGCAGTTAAAAATGTTGCAGGTGAGGACTACGATTTTAAAAGATTTACCTTTTACTTAAAAGTTTATATTTTAAATATTTTTTTATCCTGTATCATTCTTAATTTACATTTATTTGTTCTTTCAATAAAATATTACTTATATTTGTCGGAAAATGCTGTTTTAGTCAGAACTGCAACAATGGAGATCTAAAATCAGCGGTGAACCCCAGACAAATCTGGGGTTAAACTCTGGCCGCGCCTTGGCGTTTAGAATGGGCGCACATCGAGATTTCTAAAGAATTACATATTTTTCTATTGCCTACCCACTATATTCTTTTTTATATTTACGGATTAGTAATGTGAAAAAAATACACTTTTTTTTTAATTATTAATTTTCAATTTTAGTTAAAAGCAACATTAAGTACTGTTACTTTGGTTTGATCACTTAAATTCACTCTCACGCGAGATGGATATGCTTCACCCATTTCTCTCGAGAAGTCTATTCGTTGGTCCACTACCTAGAATTGTTTTTTGTCCGCACTAAACTGATGGCATTCTATATCTATTGTTGTATTTTTCAGTTAGGCGAGGCGGAACCTTTCTTGAAAAGACTAATGGATTCACCAGAATCTACGTCTGTTACAGCGTCTGTAAATCTGCTGCAGAGGCTCGGAGCTTTGGACGACGATGAATTTTTAACTCCTCTTGGATTAAACATGGCGAAGTTGCCAGTTGGAGCTCAGTGCTCCAAGATGCTTCTGATGGGAGCACTCTTCAGTTGTCTTGATCCGATATTATCAGTTGCAGCTTCACTGGGTTGGTATCACGGGAAACCAAAAACAATTAGAGGAAATAAAGTAGTTTAGACCTTAACAATACTTCCATCAATGGTACCACACCTGTGACATGCTCTTGTCTCACGATATATTTGTTTTGTGTGTTTTAAGTTAAAAGTGTCTAAATGGCAAAATTTAGATCATGTTTTTACTATTTTTCGGTAAGATTGTAAAATTATTTTCTATATAATCGATCAAGAATGTCAACTTTCTCGGCATAATTGCGGGTCTCAAAATACTATATTCTAGTAATTTACTCCGTTGCTGAGCAATCTTCAGGTTTATTGTTATTTTCCCGTCCTAGGCTGGGTAAGTAACTTCCTTGCACCGATTTCTTTATCTAAAGTATGTTTAGGTTGTAGCCACATGGAAAGCTTTTTTATTATTAGTTTTACGAAAAAAAGTTATTTTTTATAAAAAGTTCAAAACCTAAAATTAGATGTTAAATTTGTTCAGTAGTATACAAGGTATGTAAAAAAATATGATTTTTGTACAAGAATAAAGTAGCTTTATTTGTGACAAAATCGAAAACTGTAATTATAAAAAGTTGTCCGATACCTATGAAAAATTATGTTCTAATATGTAATTACATTGAAATTTTTTTTTAATTTTTACAAAAATTTTCCAAATTACTTTTCGATGAATCAACCTAATAAACAACATGATAGTATTGTTATTACCGTTATACCGTGTCAGGTAGTCATATTTATGACACTGTGTTTATGCCCGTTTTCTTATACAGGTTAACATTACATGGAGTTCCTCTAGTTGTTCCTTGGTGATTTGTACTAGTTAAAGCAAATGAATTAAGTCTGAATTAATTCGCGAATTAAAGACTTTTTAAATCAAGAATTAATTCAAACTTTTATTTATAAAACTTTTAATTTAATCGCTGTTAGATCTGAAAGATGACTGAGAATCGGGGAAATATCGAAATTAGGGGAAGAACCTGCATTAGACATTACACCAGAAAACTAGGTTATATCTTTATTTTATTTACTGTTTTTAAGACTGTTTGAAATTATTTATAAATTCTGTATGAATCATTTTATTAAGGCTCAATTTTATAAAGTCCTCTTAAAACCAAGTTTAAACCGATATCAAAAATGTTCATTTGTCCAGTTTTATAAAGTCGATTTAAGCCGAGGTCCAGTTTAAATTGAAGAAATGTCAAAAATGGTAATTTTATAATGTGGAATTGACAGCAATGTTTGAATTAAAGTGATTTATCTGGTCATAACTAAATATAATGTAACATAACATAACAAGTTATGACCAGGCTGATTGCTCTTAAATTGAACTGTCAATTCCACATTATAAATTGACCATTTCTGACTTTTCTACGATTTTAGAATTATTCTTCGGGTTAAACACTAAAATACTTGGGAGTAACACTTGACAGAAAACTACTATTTATACAAAACACAGCAAACATAACACGTAAATTTTACACAGCGACAAGAAAACTACTCAGACACGGATCTTTTCTATCTCCACAAAAAAAAAAAAAATTTACAATCAAATGATAAGACCAGTAATGACCTATGCTGCGCCGGTGTGGCGTAGCATTTCAGACAACCAA
This sequence comes from Polydrusus cervinus, assembly GCA_935413205.1. Classification (NCBI taxonomy): domain Eukaryota; kingdom Metazoa; phylum Arthropoda; class Insecta; order Coleoptera; family Curculionidae; genus Polydrusus; species Polydrusus cervinus. The sequence continues at coordinate 26,147,637 of OW284515.1, forward strand.
TTCTACCGACTATAAAAACTACAAACCATAGTACTCAGACAAATACTTTCATCACCAGGACATACACCATTACGAATATTATATAACGCGACAAATACGCCCTACATAAAATAATACGTACAAGACCTATCGACAAATTTTTACAAACCACAACCAGAAAATACAATACTGACAGCGAACTTAACGCACACAAGACAACTATAAACATAAACCAATCTATTATAAATTATATATTTTCTTAGAAAATAGGTAAAAACTATAATTAGTTAAAAATAAATAAATACCAACAACTAAACAAACATAAAACCCAATCTTCTTATACCACGTGGGTTAAGCCCATCCTATCCAAAAATCCCGCCTACCGATAATTTCGAGTCAAAGTGACAAAATATTGCTACACTGTACTGAACAAAAATTCAGCTGTTTTTTTCATCTGTTTTTCCAGTAAACCCATGCAATAATATGACAATTGTGCAATACTTAATAGAATAATTCAAGCTAAAAGCAAATTAAATTTCCTCACGGCAGTAATAGGTTACTGGAACTTGCCGAAGCATATAGAATTAAAAGTCAGTGCATAAGAAATACCTATTTACTTTTGATTATTATTTTAAACATTATATTCAATTTTATAGTTTAATTATTCAAAATTTTATAGTCTAATTAGACTTCTAATACAGTTCTGGCCGATTCTAACGTAAAAGTTAATACATGTATGTTTTTAGCTCACACTGACTAGCAACCAATAGAGCTTTTAAAACTACCATCAGAGGTCGTATTCCTTACAGTAAATCGCCAATACCGTTTAATGTTTTTTTTTTAATATCCTTGTAATACCAAAATTGATTGGTTCATAAAAAAAAAATTATTTTGATTTTTTCAAATTTGAACAAAATTAATATCTAGTTATTAAAAATCATTTTAGCAATAGACTTATAACCTAACGGAATATGAATTTCGTTAATTTACCAAAAAAAAGGTTGACTGATCTGCTGTTTTAGGTTTCAAGAATGCATTTCGTTTAAGTATGGACGCTAAGGAATCTGACAAAAAAAGAGTTGAACTTTCAAAAGGAACACACAGTGACCATCTTTTGTTGCATTTTGCTGTAAGTGAAGGGTTTATTTTAACTAGGTTATCTATGATAGTACTTACTCATAACGATAATAGAGTCACTAGTAAAAAGTACAGTCTATCATTGTGTTGTAAAATGCAATCTAGTTCTACAAAGTGATAACTGATTGACCACTATTATATTGGTAACTTTTAAACGGTAATTTCTACAAAGTTGATTAGTATAGCTTTTTAAAATCCAGTAACTGTATTGCCGAATAGCTATTGATTCATAAGATGTAACACCGGCAAAAGTTTTCTCTTTCTCCCATATTTTGATGACGCTTAAGGCCGGTTTATATTAGGTGCAAAAAAAATTATCGTTTTATTGTTGATCAGCTACTTCTTTTAAAAGGTCCTAATTGCAAAAATTTGCCCGCTTTTTATGTGGGGTTAGAAACCTCAGTTTCGTCAATAGGTTATGCAACCGTGCTCGCATCCTCGTTCGTGACGACATGCGCAGCGATGTTCAAATTTGAATTTGCTTGTTGACATACCGTTGTAGGGGTATTGTGGGTATTACTAAGTAAAATATTAATTTTTTTTTCACGATTAATAAAATTTTTTAATAATAATAAACTAACCAGCAATTTTGACGGTGACATATATGACATTGGCAGACATAATTTTTTAACAATATCCTAATTCTTCACTTACTAATCGCATACAGGCGGAAATTTTCAAATTCTTAGCCAAAATTTCCACACAAGTACTATTGTGCCGATAAAAAACTGGGACAAGAGATTTACAAAAACAATGTAAGAAATACATATCCCCTAGACTATAAAAGGTGTCTAGAGCTAAAAAGGAAAAACATTCAAAATTTAAAAAGTAACCTAGGTTACATAATGGAATGTTTTGTATTTTTCGATACGGGGTGGTTAAATTTGAGAGACATCATATAATATGGATAAAGTAAATTTATTAGATTTTTTTAAAGTCAAATATTTTATAAATTATTATATTTACCATTACCACAAAATAATAAATAAAGCTAATACAGGTAATAAAATACATTTAATAAAAAGAAAAAAATTGCGAACACAAAGTTTGTCAAAACAACACAAAATTAATATTTGGTCATAGAACCATTTCTGTTTATTACTTTTTGGAGCCTTTGTGGCATACTTAAAACTAAGTTTCTACATAATTCGACAGTTATTTCATCCCAAGCTTGATTTATCCTATGACGTAATTCATCCCTGTTTCTAGGTTGAAAATCATGTTTATACATAGATTTGACCATGGCACCCCAAATGTTTTCTATCGGGTTCAAATCGGGACTCTTCGAAGCCCAGGGAAGAACTGCTATGTTATTTTCTTGGAGAAAATTTTGTACAATGCGCGCTGTGTGTATTGGAGCATTATCATGCTGAAGTGTGTAATTTTGACCGTATACAGCGTTTACCGATGGTATCATCACTTCGTTTAGTATATTAACGTATACTGCTGCAGTTAGTCTTCCTTCGACGATTTGGCAAAGTCCTGGTCCTCTAGCGCTAATCCAGCCCCAAACATTTATGGAGAAACGCCCACTTTGGTTGGTTTTGTGGGTGTATCTCTCATCATACCGCATGCCGGAAGGCCTATACACCCGAATTATTCCATTATTGCATGACTGAAAAGTTTTCTCGTCAGAAAATATAACTGTTTCCCATAAATTTATTTGATTAATATATTCATGTGCAAATTCTAACCTGCCCTGTTTATTTATTTCCGTTAAAAAAATTTTATTGGCAGCACAACGGCTTCGTATATCGGAATTTCGAACCCTGTCTCTAGCGGTATTTGCAGAACCTGGAAAATTCGTCTCTTCTTTTGCCTTGATTGCAGTTTCGAAGGGATAATCCCTTAGATAATTAACCAGTCTTCTATCATGATCATCAGTAGAAATTTTAGGGGGACCAGAACCTGCATTCCTAATAATAGTCCCATGTCTTGCTATTTTTTGTTTTGCCAATAGCACGGTATTCTTGCTTACTCCCAGTTCATCTGCAATATCCCTAATAGCAACACTATCTCGCAACCGACGATAAATAATTGCCTTTTGCTGGGGGGTTAATTGTGGCATATTTACAAATAATATATGATTGTATGTTTGACGAGTCAATCATAAAGTGACAATCTTTATTGACATGCAAATTTTCATGACATTTTACTGGTACCAGGCTTGATGTAAAATTATTCTTAATAGTCTAGGAGAAAATAGAAAAATTTCCTGTCCCAGTTTTTTATCGGCGCGATGGTACCTACATAAACATACCTCGGGGTTCCGGAATCATCATGAAAATAAAAAAAACAGCACCTAACTTTTTACAAAAACAATAATTTCAATCTGTAAATACGAAACATCGCGTCGTTAGTTCGTAGAGTATATTGAGACAATGCCTGGTAAGCCAATTATTCGTCTAAAACAAAACACAAACTGTCCTTGGCTCGGGGAAACCATCGCATTCTAAAAAAAATAACCTGAAGTGGTAGTGAAGAAAACTGATTACTTACGTCATTTTGTAGAAAAGAAAAAAAAATTAATAATAATAATAATAATAATAATAATAATAATAATAATAATAATAATAATAAAGGTCTTTTATTATAAAAAAATAAACAATATAACAAAGAATAGGCGATGCAAACAAAAGCATGGCGCAGTCTAGCCTAGACGGCTACTCAACTGAACCCTGCACTGCTTGCTTAAGTATAAAGAATATACATAACTAGTGATAGATGTAGAAATAGTACTTAAAGATTACCATGTAAAGGAGAAAATAAATGAACAATCTTATAAAATAAGTCAGCACGAAGAAGAGAAAAAATTAATACCTTACACTCAAATACGATGGAGAAGACGATAAATGTTATAAATGCATGACTCGCAGAATATTGTTAAGATACTTATATATTTTGAAAGAAAAAAAGTTAAGCTACCGAGTTTGCTCATTTTGAAAATTTTGAAGATGTTTTTTATATTTTAATTTAAATGTATTATTATCAAGTGAGATCAATTCATTAGGCAAGGAGTTATACAATTTTATAGCGTTATATGTAAATGATCTCTGAAACATGGCACTCTGATGGTGAGGCACCGTCATTCTATTAGGAAACCTTATCTGGCGCGAATGTATATTTTCACGAAATACAAATTTACTCTTGAGGGAACGAGGCAGAGCTGGATTTTTAAGAATTTTGATCAAGAAGTTTACTAAATGTAAAGTTCTACGGTTGCTCATAACTAGCCAGTTGAGATTTTTGAAAGTGTGAGAAATGTGATCATACTTTCGCAGTCCAAAAATAAGGCGTGAGCATGTATTCTGCACTTTTTGTATCCTATTCCTATCAGCCAAATCAAGGCACGGCCCATAAATGAAATCGCAGTAGTTAAAACTTGACAAAACAAGACTCTCACAGAGCATTTTGCGCAATTTCAAATTAAGAATATGACGGTTGTTGTATAATACTCTTAATGACATATATGACCGTTGAATTAGTTTTTTGACATACTCTCTAAACCTTAATTCAGTATCCAAAATTATACCCAGATTTTTAGCTGTTTTAACCACGGGAAGCATAACACCATCAACACGTATATTGATATTATGACTCAAAAAATCAACGTTATTCTTATTTCCAAAGAGCATCAAGGATGACTTCAATGGATTTAATTTTAAATTGTGGTCTAAAGAAAGTTCATTTAACATATTTAACTCATCGTTAAGCAAATTTGAGGCGTTTATATAATCTTGACAGTCAAAATGAAGGAAAATTTGCGTGTCGTCTGCATATGCCTGAACCTTACAGTGCTTTAGAGATTTTAAAATATCTGAAGTATAGATGATAAAGAGAAGAGGTCCAAGAATGGATCCTTGAGGCACACCAGACAGAATTTCAATTTGTTCTGAATAAGTGTTATTATGGAAAATTTTTTAAAACCTGTTGTTAAAATATGATTTAATAAGATGTAAGGATGATTCTTCAAAGCCATAATACTTTAACTTTGCCAACAAGAGAGAATGACTAAGGGTGTCAAAGGCTTTAGAAAAATCTAGAAGAACTAGTGCGGTGTTTAATTTTTTATCAATTGCTGCCATTATATCATCTGTGATCTTAACAAGGGCGACGGAGGTACTAAAGTCTTTTCTAAAGCCGCATTGGCTATCCGGAATTATTTTATTGATGACACAGTATTGAAATAGTTGACCATACAATACTTTTTCAAAGATTTTTGAAAGTAGTGGCAATATACTTATAATCCGAAGATCATTAAAACTTACAGGATTATTAGTTTTGGGTAATGGTTTACCAATAGAAATTTTCCACTGATCTGGAAAATAGTTAGCCTCTAGACAACAGTTGATAATATGTGTGACATACTTATCTACATGAGGACTACAACATTTTAACATCTTTAAAGACATACCATCTACACCAGAAGCATTGGAAGTGATTGAGTGAATTATTTTGTGAATATCTTGAATTTCAGCCATTCTAAATGAGAAAGATAGGTCATTATTAAAATTATTATTATTATTATAAAAATTCACTTTAGGGCTGCAATCTGAAGCTGTTTGCAAATACCTACCAAAAAATGTGCTTATATCATTAGCATCAGATAAATTATCAGGAATATTACAATCCTTGCTCGAGCTTACATTAAAAGCCTTTAAAGAGTTCCACGTTTTTCTAGAGTTATTTTCTGCACAAATAGAATCAAGATACTGTCTTTTTTCTCTTCTAATCATAGAAACAGCAAAGTTTCGTAAGCGCTTATACTCTTCCCAATCATAAACGGTCCGAGTCCTCTTAAATTTCTGTAGCGCTCGATCCCTATTTTTCATGAAAACCTTTAGGTTAGGAGTAAGCCATGGTATTAAATAACTTTTTTCTACTATTAAAACCTTTTGAGTTATTAAAAACAATTCAGCAACGCAGTTACTAAGTATGTAATAAATATTTTTCAATCCACAACTTTACTTTTATAAAATGGTATGTATTCTTTATAAGTATTTTAAAGAAACCTTAAAATGACATTGAAATACATAGATACCATAATAATAATTGCCAACTTTAGTTAAACCATGAAAAATAGTAGCGTTTTATGTAACCTAATCTATAATTTTAACAACGTGCTCTACTAAATCTGGTAGAAATGTAAATAACTGTTTAAACTGCGATTTTCAATTTCAGGTCGTAATATTATGCCTCTTAAACGTCAAACTATTTACAATATAATTTCACCCAAACTGACATTATTTGATTAGCTACAAAATATAGATGTGAACTTTTCAGATAAAATTGGTAATTACATATTTTTTTAGATTCGGGGATTTGAAGATTCACCAAATCAATATAGTTTTTGTAGGGAATACTATTTAAGTGCACCTATACTACGAATACTACAGGATATGCGGAAACAATTCGCCCAGTTGCTCTATGATATGAAATTTATAAAAAGTCCAGATATACGACATCCGGCTAATAATCACAATAGTAAGAACCTTAGTCTTGTTAAGGCGATAATAGCTTCTGGATTATACCCTAATATAGCCATGTAAGTATAGAAAATAACGAATTTTTTTTTAAATTAAGGAACGACGGTTTTGTTTTCTACCTATTTTGATTCTATTTATTGTTTCTATTATTGTTCTCCGTCTTCGTGTTCTTATTTTTCTTCGTCCTCATGTTCTTATCCTTGTGTTGTGTTCAGTATTTAATTTTGTGTTTAGGAACTGTTAGTAGTATTCCTTCCATCTGCCGGTTATCTTGTTTCTTCTGTGATTATTTATCCTTTCTTTAGGGGGAGTGTTGACAAAGTGCGACTGCTGATTCCGTGTTATGAATATTATGCTCCGTCACGGTACAGTGGTTATGTAGTACATACGTTGTGTTAAAGATATATTTATGTTAGGCAGAACCATAGTAAACGCTTTTTGTTAAAAGATAATGTAAATTTCATATTGTTGAGTTTTTTTGGAAAAAGTTATTTGAAAATTTTGTATATTTTAATAACTTTTATACACAGTTTTTTCCCTTTTTCTAATAATCGTCTGGATTTTAAATGCCAAAAAATGTCAAAACTAAAAAGAGAAATCCAATTAATAATTATATTTGCTTGATCCCTACATATTTTTGATATGTATATTTTTACAATGTGTATAGGGTTGCCCAGAAGTCCGGAATAAAATTATTTTTATTTTACAAGTATTGATATATGTCATACGATATAATGTTCTCAATGCAAATTTATGTCGGCTCGGCGAAAAAGTACTTTTGTGAATGAAATGGTATATACAGGGTTGCCCAGAAGTCCGGAATAAAATTAATATAGCCTTAACCTGTAACTTTTGGGGGAAACGCTTGGACACGTCAACTTAGTTTTATATATGCTCACATTTTGAGGTTATTTGTTTGTTTTTTTATAGTCATTTGTCAAAGATATGACGACATCGATCTTTTTTTTAAATGGAAACATACAGCTTGTGATAAACCATTTTAAAGCTAATATCTCGTACAGTATGCTATGCTCCTAAATTTTGGCGCGATTCTGTCAAGCTATTTCAAAATGGCGACTGTGAAAAGTTTTTAAAATATATCTATTTAACTAATGTAAAATAAAACTTCGGAAATATCTAAATTAATTTTACAACTTCACAATGTCACAACATGTCAGAACGTGAAACAATGAAAATGTCTTACCTTGAAAGGTAAAAAACCATCAATGATTTATCATTTCCACTTATTTAAATAGAGATTTTTTAAAAACTTTTAACAGTCGCCATTTTGAAATAGCTTGACAGAATCACGCCAAAATTTATGAGCATACTGTACGAGATATTAGCTTTCAAATGATGTATCACAAGCGTTTTCATTAAAAAAAAAAAAGATCGATGTCATATCTTTGAGAAGTGTTTATAAAAAAATAAACGAATAACGTCAAAATGTGAGCATATATAAAACTAAGTTGACGTGTCCGAGCGTTTCCCCCAAAAGTTACAGGTTAAGGCTATATTAATTTTATTCCGGACTTCTGGGCAACACTGTATATACCATTTTATTCACAAAAGTACTTTTTCGCCGAGCCGACATAAGTTTGCATTGAAAACATTCTATCGTATAAAGTAGTAGAGTTTAGTGTCCGTATAATTAAATAGAAAAGAAGGTTTTTTAGCGGCAGGCGGACAAAGTAGTGCGTCTATCTTTTGCATTGAGTACACAGGGACGCCAAAGGTAATGGGCTCCCTGGGGCACAGGTAGACACTACTTTGTCCGCCTGCCGCTAAAAAACCTTCTTTTCTAATTCTATCGTATGACATATATCAATACTTGTAAAATAAAAATACCGGTACTAAATCAGTTACTTTACAAATCTTTGGTACTATCTTGTAATATCGTTTCATTATAATATGCACACAATACGTAAAAACGTTTCAATTCATATAACCTCAAGTCTCAAGAACAATAATTTCCAGACTCATTTAAGTAGTGATGGGTTTTTATTTAAAGAGAATATTTTACAATCATTTTTTCGTCGTAACTTATCTTTTGAAATAAGTAACATGTTAGTTGTTGTAATGTGTTATAAATGCCGCGAGGAGAGACTGCTTGCTGGTTAACGCTTGCGCGCTGTCGGCAGCGGTTTACCATATCCGAATTATTACAGTAATTAATAACAGTTTACAAAGCGATAGAACAAATTTGAAAGAAACTAAATAACAGTAACAATTGTAAATGTTATTTTTGCTTCACAACTTAAGATAAGAAACGTAGGACATTGACTATAGATTCAGTAACCCTCCCTAGTTCTATTCAGAAACCAACTGGAACTTAGCATTTGGTCTCACATTGTCTTGCGCTTATAAAGCGAAAAAAAAATACAGCCATAAAGGAAACATCTTAGGATTCTTTGGCAACAGTATTCTAGAGAAAAAATTGCTCATTTTTCCACGTGGTTTCATTTATTAACTCGTAAGAAACCTGATGGACGTTTGCAAATTATTTCTTGTCTTGTAATGCTTGGTCTAAATTACTCGATCGTCATTGTGTACTTATTTCAGCTCGTGAGTTTTTTTTTTCAATTTTTGTTTTTAGTAAGAAGGGCAGAAGCAAGTTTAGATCCACTACCCACGAGAAAATGGAACTTCACCCAAAATCAGTTCTCAATCACGCCGAAGGTCCTTCACCATTTATAGTTTACCATATCAGGCTCAAATCAACAGGAATATTTATTCATGATGGAACATATGTATTTCCGTTGTCTATTATTTTTTTCGGCGATCGTTTTAAACGGTAAGTTTACGGTTTTTATTATCTATTAGTGCAGAGCATTGTTGTAGCGTAATTGTTTGAAAAATTATTCAGACTAAATTTTAAGAAATAGGGTTGTAGGTGCTGTGTGCACTTTTTGAAGTAGAAGGGAAAACAAACTTTTGTATTCAAGTGGATTAAATGTATTTCAAAAATATGCAGAGCGCGGCTTATTGGGCCATCATCAGTGCTTCCTTAGTCAGGGGGCAGTATATTACAATGCTCTGAGGGAAGAGCATCCCTACACGGACAACATATTAAAATTACAAAGGTTATAAAACAAACAATCACATTTTACGTCCGTATCAATTTGACGACGCCAAATGATGAAAAATAAGGTCAGACCTTTTTAAGATTTTATTTTGTTAGTCCATTTATTATTAATTAAATAATAATATAGGGTGGCCCACTCTTAACGCAGGATTTAATAGCATCTAAACTAAACTTTAAAAAAAAAACAGAGTTATAGGGAGGCCTTAGTTCTACAATCTAAAACTATTTTAAATTATACCGGGTATCCTAAATAATAATAAAAAGCTTATTTTCATTATTTATAATATATTTTTATTTATTTATAAGAACTTTATTGATTGCTCAATAGGCCATCGACCGAGGTCCTTCAGCCTGTCAAATTTACAACTTCTTAGTTTCTAATTAATACTATTACATAAAATAAACTGAAAGAAAATAAGTTAAAAAAAAATTTTTTTTGGATAAATATACAGTTTTGTAACTAAAGTATATGATTTTGACAAAAACTAGGTGTTGAGCCTTTCCCATAATGTAGTCTCTGGATGTCGAAATCTTAATATAATAAATGTGTTTATTTATCTTCCTCAATAAACTTTTTCTTTGATCCCCCGAAGATGTGCTTGTTAGGGGCAAATCTTATTATTTTAAATTATAAATATATAAGAATATTAAAATATATTTTTTAAATATTTGTTAATATTATATAAAAGTTAAATTGCAAATAAAAAACGTTTAAGTATATGTATATAAAATATAAACGCAGTTTTTTGAAGTTATAGGTATAATAAAATTTTGAAAATTTTTTATGTTACCAATATCCATGCTTTTATTTCGACTTTATATTTTTTTAATAAAATATATTTTTTAATTTTTGTTGGTGAATAATCGTTTAAATAAAAACATAAATATTTGAAATGTTTTTTGTCCTATGGACCTATTTATTTTAGGTTTTATGGTTATTTCATTTTTATGACGTGTATTATGATTATGGGTTTTAAACTGTATACATTTTTTATTTTTAAATATGTATATTAAGATGTTATAAATGTAAAGTTGTCTAATGTTCATTTTTTTTGTTTCAGAATATTATTTTCTCCACGACCATTACTGAATGCACTAATTCCAAAATCATTTTTGATAATAGAAATTCTCGCTCTTGAGTTGGAATATTTATTCTGAAACACTTGCTTTTTATGCGTTTTGTGTGCATTTTCATTCTATAACAAGATACGGAATAAATATTCTGTAATTGATCTAAACGACATAGGGGTTGCCATGAATTTCGAAACTGTCAATGTCAATGTCAGCAGACAAATTTTAGTGCAAGTCAAAATATGAGTGAAAAATCGGATGAATCAGATATGGAACTGGATAATACTCCACCTGAAATTACAAATAGTATTTTTGGTCGTGGAGAAAATATAGTCTGCTACTCGGTTAGAATGAAAATTCGAACTCTCGCTACGCTCGCGTTCGGAATCTTCGACTCGGATCAAATTTTCAGTCCAACCTCGTTACAGAATCTACTATTTTGGAAGGATAAAGATAATCTTTATTAAATATAATTTTTAGTAATAATAAATTCAAAATAATTCTGTAATATTTCTGATTTTTTAACTAAAGTTCTATTTATTTCTCCACCTCTCCAACATAAAATTCCGTATTTTAAATGAGTTTTAACTAATGCATAATATAATATTTTCATATGTTTTACGTTCAAAATATTTTTAATGTTTCTAAAAATTGGTAGTAACTTCTTAATTTTTTAATCAAATATTCTATGTGAAAATTCCAATTTAATTTACTGTCAAAGATTATTCCTAAATATTTTACTTGATTAACTTTCAAAATTTGAAGTCACCATTTATTTTAATACTATTCATATTTTGTGGTATTTTATTTGGATTTAAAGTAAAAGGAAGATAATTAGTTTTATCAAAATTAATTACATTTTTATGAAACCAATTTTTTATTATTTTAAAATCTTTTTTAATTTTGGTATTTAAGTTGTCTGTATAAAAAATTGCAGCATCATCTGCAAAACTATGAATTTCTCCATCACAATTTACAATAAATAAATCATTAACATAGATTATTAAAAAATAATGGTCGTAAAATTGTTCCTTGAGGAACACCATATTTAATTATTTTAGGATAGATTTTTTTTTAATCTATTTGAACATAGGTTGGTCTATCTTTTAGATAGTTAGGGCCTATTTTTTTTTAAACAGAACACCTCATATATTATATTATTTTCCATATCCCCACAGAATTCTAAGCTTATTTATATAAAAGGTGAAATGTCTAAATTCAATTGTTTTTAAAATAAGGCATTTTCAGACCTTGATTTTTTTTTTTATAATAAAACACCTGCACTGTAGGAAAAATCCTTTAAGGCGCTCTGGGAGCGGTGCGAGTGCGAAATTGGTTGGAGATTGGTTGTAACATTGGAAATGGAAATAGTTTTCACGTCTCTACCTTAGTTTTTATTCTATTTAAAAGTTACAACTTTCGGTTTAATATGTTATTTATGCAAACAAATGTTTATGTTTATTGTATTACATAACAATATTTATTATTTAGGATAAATAATCCTCAAGAAAACGACTCGTTTATTGGGATCTCTATCAATGGTACGATGCGTTTTCTCTGTACGGAAAGCACCGCTGCCATTGTGGAACAGCTACGAGTAAGATTAAACCAATTTCTGGAATCTAAAATATCAAATCCTGGATTTGTCGACTGGACCAGCCATACACCGGAAGTGGAGGTGTTAAGGTAAAACATAAGGCTAATTATTCATTGTCGTTTTTTCTGCATTTTGATTACATTTTTTGAATCATTTATACTGATAAAGATTCCTCAAGGTAGTATCAATGTCAATTTTTGACACACTTAAGATTTTCCTCGAGTAAGGAAGCATCAAGGAACGACTATAAATATGATCATAAGCTTAATAACAGATTAGCCATTTGGGATTATCGCGCTTGGTGGGACGGTTGTTACTCTCATTGTGACAGAATCAAATATTTAATTTAAAAAAGACCAAATGAGATTTGGAAATGTTTTTTTGCTCGAAATGTTTTTTTTTAAAAATAAGAAGGAATAGATTATTAAAATTATAGTTCGTTATATAATCTTTTAAATGCCACTCGATGTTTCGGGATTACCACGATACACTAACACCGGTATACCTACTCATGCGCATAAATTATCTATTCCTCTTCCACATTGTGACATCATGCAAGTGCAAGTAAATTATCGTTTTATTTATTCGTTTACGCGTGGGAATGAACCTGCGCGTCTAAATTTGTGCGGTTAAAACATCCGTGTACACTTGTACAGGCCGCTAATTTAAATTTACCCGCCTTTTACAATGACAGGTAATGTTAGGTTAGAACTGTCTCTCGCGTCAAATGGTTACTAAGCAACGTCCTCAAAAAGTGACGACATGCGTAGAGATGTTCAAATTTCAGTTTTCTTACCTTATATGCTTATATATTGTGGCGTGTATATATACTCCTCCTTCAGAGTCGTGGTGTTACTGGGTAACATGTCGTATTATTCGGTAATCTCAAAATATCTTGTGGTATTACATTCGATAATATCAGCACTATGACGGGGTCTACAGGTGGTTTCCAGAAACGCTGCCAAACGATTTTTCTCGAAAATTCAGTACGTCTTTGTTAAATTAAATGAGATAAAACAAGAATAGGCGATTCAACTATACAAACAATACTTGAATAAACCATTTAAAAAAAAAATATAGGACAGTGGGTTTTACCTAAGTTTTAAAGCTTAAATCCTTGTCAATATTTAATACTAGACTTTTAACTGTCGCACAGCTTCTATAAATTACCCATCCATATTAACTTCCAGATTGATCTGCATCAATACCGACTTAACTAGACTTTCCAAAGGCTATAGTGGTTGATTTAGTTGGATTTAGTTTACTACCAATTGATGAACTAAACAATTAATAGATTTTGTATATTTAACAATTTTATTTTTTAGGACGGTCATGAGAATAATAACTTCTGAAGACATGGAAGATCAAGACCTTAGTGATTATGATGACATGTAAGAAATGAATTTGTATTAAAAATGTGATTTATTTATTTTATTTTTCTGGATCAAAGCGAACCTCTTTAAGTTATATGTTTGAATAAATTATTAGCGATATTTGTTTTTAATTTAACACTGAGGGCTGGTTGGTTTAAGGCGGGGGTCGGGCGTTCAGCCCAAGCTTCCTGCACTGCAGCCTAGTAGCTTATTGTGCTCCCCTATCTTGCTAGAAAAAAATGTGTTCCTTTTATATACAGGGTCCTGCGCCTCACCTCCCGTCTTCTGTAGCTCACTTATTAATTAAGTTAGAATTATGACGTTTTGCAGGCTTTACCTGTATCCTAGGGAGCATTTCAGGAAAATATTTTTGTTTATACAGGGTGTTTTAAAAAAGTGTGACGTCATAAGGATATGTTTTTTAGATTACATGCCATAAATATTCTTACTTATTTGGATGCCTCTTATAGTTGCCTACATACCCCCAAAATTTTAACGAAATCGGTTCAGTATTATAGGCGAAAAAAAATAAAAACTAAAATCAGTTTTGCACCACTGGTTTTAAAAATTAATAAAAGATTAAAATAATGTCTCATTAATAAAATTATACAAAGGTACTTAATAAATAAGGTCTCACAGTTTCGTTAACCAAGTTTGATTAATACGAATTGTACAGGGTGTCCAAAGTTTAGTGTCAAACTTTGCAAACTTTAAAGCAATTTATTTTTCTTATTTCAAATAGGAACCCCTGTATATTATTATGTCATTCGATGCAGAATTAAAATTCAAACATTTATTCTAATTACAACCCTATCGCAATTTCTAATGCATTTAGACTTATTTGCAGAAAACTCATTTTATCAACTATTCCACCAGTCATTATTATATAATAAATATCAAAGGTGGCTTTTAAAAACAATTTATTGATATTAAAGTTTACTAAAAGGACAAATAAAAATTCTTTTAGCATGCTCCTAATATGAAAATCATATCTACGAGCTTTTCTTGGTTGTATTCCATTACAAAAAATAATAGAGCTTAAATAATTAATACTAATCTAATAATATTTGAAATTATAAAATAACTAAAGTCAAAATGGGCTTTTGTCACTTTAATAAACTTCAATACCAATAAATTGTTTTTCAAAGCCACCTTTGATATTTATTATATAATAATGACTGGTGGAAAGGTTCATAAAACGAGTTTTCTGTAAATAAGTCTTAATGCGTTAGAAATTACGATAGGGTTGTAATTAGAACAAATGTTTGAATTGTAATTCTTCATCGAATGACATAATAATATACAGGGGTTCCAATTTGAAATAAGAAAAATAAATTGCTATAAAGTTTTTAAAGTTTGACACTAAATTTTGGACACCCTGTACAATTCGTATTAATCAAACTGGGTTAACGAGACTTTAGGACCTTATTTAATAAGTACCTTTGTAGAATTTTAATAACGAGGCATTATTTTTATTTTTTATTAATTTTTAAAACCAGTGGTGCAAAACTGATTTTTTTTAGTTTTTATTTTTTTTTCGCCTATAATACTGAACCGATTTCATTAAAATTTTAGGAGTATGTAGGCAACTACAAGATACGTCCAAATAAGTAAGAAAATATATGGCATGCAATCTAAAAAAACATATCCTTATGACGTCACACTTTTTTGGAACACCCTGTATAAACAAAAATATTTTCTTGAAATGCGCCCTAGGATACAGGTAAAGTCTGCAAAATATCAAAATCCTAACTTAATTAATAAGTGAGCTACAGAAGACGGGAGGTGAGGCGCAGGACCCTGTATAATTTCAGTATTATTGCATAGGTTAACTATTTGGTACCCACAATTTAAGACTTGAGGTACTTTTAAGGAACCCATGTATTTATATAGGGTGTTAGTGCCTCTAAAACGGCAATCTATAATACAGCAGAGTTGTTATTTAAAATACACAAAAACTGCTTTTACAAAAGTTGAAGGATACCAAGGGACCTACAACTAAAAAATATTTTTTATTTTACAGGGTGGGGCAAAAATACGAAACGAAAACTGTATTATTTTTTAGATCGAACACCCTATATTTTATAGCATTTTTAAATTCTGGTAATCAAATCCAGTAAATATATGTTTGCTATACCATTCTGACATTTGAAAAATGATATTTTTACCTTTTAACAGCCTTCAGTTTATTTTCTTGTTTAGTGCTTGGGGAAATATTGTTTACACCTAAATCTACCTCTTGTTATTTAAAAAGTCAACAAAATATTTTCTTTTGTTTAAACTGTTTCTTTTGGAAACATTATACCGGGTGATTCACGACGAGCTTGCATTAGAACTTTTGAGGAAACTACTGAAAATATTTTTTTGAAAATCTGTAGGTTTAAGTTTATCGATATTCTCTCTTAAACTAAAATATTAACATGTTTCTATCACTTCCGGTTATACCGGAAGAAGCTTCAACTTTCATTTTTGAAATACAACATAGCATTTTTTATTATATTTTTGGTTTTTGCATTAAATTTTAATAACATCTTATAAAACACGTTTTTTACCTAAGTCTACTCATTTCTGAGATATCTGCATATTTTGTAATGATTTCGTAAATGCATAGCGATGAAATTATCCGTATATATTTTTTACCTGAGCTCCTGGACTAAACATTTTTTGTTTGTGTATAGTTAAAGAATCAACAAATCTCAAAAAACAATTAAACTTGGCATAAAATATACAGGAAGGTCACAATTAAGGGCTCATTGTAAAAAACTTTAAACATTAAAAACTTTCTTATTTTAAATGGAACATCCTATATATTTTTATTTTATATGATGGTAAATTAACTGCTCCTTAAGATTGCTATAACCTTGTCTATACCTATATCAACGCCTTTTCTGAGAATTTCAAGTTTTATTTTTAAATACGATTTTTTCAGGCGTGCCATGAAAACAAATGTACATGGATACTCCATAGTGCATATTATGCAATAGGAGATTCAATAACATATCATTTGTTATAAAAATGGTCGCCTAGATCAATTTTTGTTTCCTAAAATGTTTATAATTTTGGTAAAACAAGGTAAGGAACAAAATTTGTAAATGAAGAAAACATAATTTCATGATTGAAGGGGTTAGTGGATACAGGTGTTACCTGGCTAATTTTTAAACATTCACTAAAGGGCTTTAAAATTTCGACCATCAAAATATTTAGATCTAATAGTATCACAGTTGTGTTTTTACCGTGGCATTATGCCATAAAACGTTTTTGTGTTAATTTGATTTTTTTGTAAGTAAATCGTCTTACCGATAAATAGTTTAACCGGGATGTTGGTGCAAATACAGTTTTAGTTCTATTAAAGTACGTAGTAAAGTCGTTTTTTTTAATAAATTTGAAGAAAAACCAAAAACATATTTTACAATACAAAACTTAGTTGACTTATGACACTTGTCATGTTAAACCCAGAACTGTCAATTAAGGACGGTTTTAAATTTAGAAGCCTTTATTAAATACTAGAACTGGCTTGCAACTAATAAAGGTGAGAACTTGAAAACTAGTTCTAACACCTTCATTCACTAAAATTATGAATGTTTAAAAATTAATTAGTTAACACCTGTATCCACTAACCCCTAATCGTATAAGACACCCAAGTCTCTAATATCGTTTACCCTCTTCAGTATAGGTTTGTTTAAACTATAATCATATAGGAATTTCTAAAAAATGAAATAAAGCAACACATAAGTGTTGTAAATTAAGAAATAATCTGTTTCTTTGACAGTACCTAGTAATAAAGTCTGTTTAAGTCACTTTGAATTAACATGCAGTCGGTTACACTTTTAACCAATGCATAAAACTTTATGTCGTTTATTTAGAATATGAAAATTAAGGGTTAGTAAGTAAGTAACTGGTAAGGAGTTCTAAAGTATATGTACGAAGATAACCAACAAAGCAAATCTCCATGCACCCCGATCTCATCTCGGAGAGAAATTAGTATATTGTGATCAAATTTATCAAATGTCTTACTAAAATCGGTGTACAACCTAAGAGCCCATAGCGTTTAAAATACAGTTGGTATAATGACTATAGATTCGTTTCAATTCCCCTTTTCGGAAAAAATCCATACTGCTCCTCAATTATTTTAAGTCGACAGCATTCAACAGGCGTTTATGGACATAGATTCCAATATTTTACCGAATACATTCAAATTACTAATTAATCTATAATTCTTTATATATTGTTGTTTCCACTTATAAAAATAGGGCCAACAAAAGCAGTTTTCACGTTTTGGGAAACAGGCCCTTAGAAAATGATTTGCTAAATATTAAGGTTAAAAGTATGTACAAACTTACCACCAAAGTCCACCTGAACTGCTCTTGTTTTCATCCAGCTACGAGAGCAGTTTAAACACCTCCTCGTCAATAGAAACAGCACCCAGGCGTGCATTTGAGTTAACACCATTGACAGCATGCCTAATATGGTTCAAGAAAGTTTTAGAAAAAGATTGCTATAAGTTCACAAGTATCAGAACCCCTGCTTCCGACCTCAGCATCTACGCGTAAAGTTTGTAATCACATCATATTTGTGTTTCGTAGATAGAGAAAACATGTTTATGTTTTCAAATTTGTTTCAATGGACTTTACAAAAGATACATAATCTCTCCGAATAAAGCATTTTGATTGATGTCTCAAATAACAGTAATAATCATAATCTTAATGAAGTTTTGTTTGCTGCAAAAAGTTTTGTTATGTAAAATTTATTAAATATTCTTTGTTTAGGAATAACGTCGTTAATCAAAGCATACATTTTTTTAAATAAAACATATTTATATATCCGTCGACATTATTATTCAAGATATTTTGCTAATTAGTATTCTGTCTTTCCAGATTGATGGCTTCATAATTACAATTACCCCTTTTAAAGTTACTGACAAATAAGCTGTTACAATTTACTATTTTTAAAGACGAACAAGTCAAGTTAAATTGTATTAAACTGCATCAGACCATACAAATTAAACGTACAACAATCTTGGATCTCGAATATTGGGCAACAAATAGTTATCATTTTCTTTAGGGATCCTTGATGTATCAGGAACATTAAAATCTCAACAAATTAAAATAGAAATAATTTGTACAGATTAGTTGTAAAACATACCAAGGCACTGTCATCACCAGGAGGCAAGTACACACAACACATATGAATTTTACTCTGAGTACTGAGTTTACAATGTCACCCACACATCATCTGCATCACTTTGCAATCAGGATGACAAGTTACCTACTTATAAGATCATTGTTCGAGAAAAATGATATTTCTCGATTTTTTCAAGTAGCAAACTATTTTTGTATTATTATAATTTATATTATATTTTATAGGCCCGTATAGCTATAAGAAAATTTGTGAAGACTATATGCCGTGGAAAACAAAAACATTATTTCTGGTTTTATTAGACTAAAATGTCAGATGGTGTTAAATTAATTACGAAGATTGAAAATAATGAATTGTTGACATAACTCCTTTTATGGTTTATACGAGTTTATTACTTTTATGATATTTCTTGTTAGTTTCTACTATTGATTGCCTAACAAATAATTATTAACTCGTGATACACCGTTAGAGAAAATTGACTGAATTTTATTATAATAAAATAAAGATGGGTTGCTATTTGATTTTGATTTTTGTATACAAGTTCTAAATAAAATAACCCTAACGGTCACATTTTCCCCAAATAAGTAGGTTAAAATGAGCCATTTTAACGTTTCCATGGCCTACTCTTTACTACTTACCTTGTTTTACCAAAACTATGGACATTTTAAAAAACAAAGGAAAATTAATTTAGGCGGCCATTTTTAAAACTAATGATAAAGTGTAATATGTCATTGAAAAGAAAATTTTCTGTAGAATTTAAATATAGAATAAAAATAGGGGGTCTTCATTTAAAATTAAAAAGTTTACTTCCGGTTAAACTGGAAGTGGGTTTAAAGGTTTTGAAGAGACTAAATAAGGCAATTTACAAACTTATTAACTCCTACAATTTTTTTAATATTTACACTAGAATTTCGGAAAATACTATAGCCAGAAAAGTGTGGAGCAAAGATATACAGGGTGTTAATACTTCTTTTTTACCTGCGTATAGAAGGCATTAAAATTAACAACATTTTTAAATACCCTTTCAAAAAACTCAAGGATAAACAACTTACATTCATTTATTACACTACGAATCAAATACGGTTCTGCCTAACTTGCCCGTTGAATAACATTAAGAAAACTTCTGGGTGTAGGATGAGCCCGCAAGGAAAAGCGTTCTGCGTATAATCTCGAAGCAGCAGCCGCACTTTGACGACACTTATCGTACGTACTACTAGTTCATTGTTTTCAAATTTTACAATTTTCACGTGCCCAATTTAAAATTAACTTGCTTCAGAAAAACACACCGCAGCGTATTGCCAAATAACTGACCACCGACCCGTAAAGTGCATGACTAATAAGAGATAAGACAAACAACACAAAGTATAGCAGGCTACGGTTTGATGACCAGGTCCGATGTTATACTTCTGTATCTAGCCTATTTTTAAGTTTTTGGAAAAAAGGTATTTGAAAATGTTGTTTATTTCAATACCTTCTATACACAGCATCAACTTAGGAATCACCCTGTATATTTGCCGATTTTTCAACTATGATTTATAAAATAAAAATGAAGAATTTATCGATCTCTGTAGTTGTCCATCCCAGAAAGGTCACTAAGTGATTCTCATTTTGAAGGCGTTGCTTTTATTTCGCATTTAAAAGTTTAATTTAAAAAAAAAACATCATTTCCTAGTATTTTAAAATGAAGTAAAATTGGAAATATTGGTTAAAAACAATATTATTGGTTACAGGACGGGAACTTATTATACAAGACTACCTGCTTCGTCCTGTAAAACAATACTTTTCGGTCTTGTCACTTCCATGGCGCGTCTATATCAAAAAGTGAGTTTTTTTATTAAATTTTCACTCTTAAAGGACAGCACATTCTACTTC
The DNA here is from genome assembly GCA_935413205.1 of Polydrusus cervinus. Classification (NCBI taxonomy): domain Eukaryota; kingdom Metazoa; phylum Arthropoda; class Insecta; order Coleoptera; family Curculionidae; genus Polydrusus; species Polydrusus cervinus. The sequence goes on from OW284515.1 coordinate 26,168,373, forward strand.
CAAAATGATCATAGGAACAATAATTTCAATGTAATTATTTACTGCTATTGATATACATAAATATCCAGCATAAAGAATACGATAGTTTATTTATTAATATTATATTTATCATGGCTAAAGTACCAGCAGTCGCCTAACCGCCCACGGCATTAATAATTTATTTACAAAATTAAATTATATGCTTTAATTTTATAGTAAAGACCAGTATTAACTGCCCCTCTTTTGGGTTGTCCCACCTACGTCTATGTCCTCGAACGGTCCGGCAATACCAGACGTGCGGGTTCTGTGGCCGATAGTCGTTATCGTCTGAGTCGTGACTGACACAAATTTTACTGTCGTGCCACTATCGCGCAACGTTGCCAGGCACCGCTGTTATGATATTGGTGTTTATTATTACCTAAAAGCCCTTAGGACCATCCAATTTGTCTGGAATTAGTTTTTATATATGCGTGAATCATTTAACTGGAATAAGTCCATTCATTCCTCAGTGGCGGTCGTCAGGTAAAGTAGGTTCACCAAAAAAAAATAAAACCAGGAGGAAATTTTTTCGACAATATTAAATATTAATATGGGTATGTTGGCGTTGTCTGGGTTCGATTCCCAACGAAGGTATAAAAAAACGTTTTCAATTTTAATCTTGTCTGCACGCCGGCAAACATTTTTCAATTTAAATATTAATGTACCATATATTAATTAAACCAATTAATAATTATGTTCAAAATAATAAAACTATAATTTAATAATAATAAATGCCTTTATTTATATACGAAAATAAACAGTTTACATAATTTGTTTTTAAATGGTGGCGAGATCTAGCGAATTCGCTACTTACCTAACCACCTACCAATTATACGAAAATAAACTTAAATTAGTATAGATAATACTAAATATTAATACTAAAATATTAATTTAAAAAACAAAAAAAAGGGATTGTACCTACAAAACTTAAATATTACAGAAGAAGAAAGTGTTAGCGATATATTGACTTAAATTTAAAAAGAAGAACATAATTTAAAGAAATGATATAGAAAAGCAACCTATTATATTATTAAAAGTTATAATAATTGAATAAAAATTAGTTATATAATATTTACTATTTACTTAGATTTTATGTAGTCTTTGATTCGCCTCTTGAACGCTGAGACAGTCGAACTTTATATTCAAGGGTAATGAATTGAAGCATTTGGTAGCATTATAAGAGAAAGAGCGCTGAAATAAAGCAGTTCTGTGCCTTGGAACTTGGAACAGTATACAGGACAATCGGAATGTAGTCATAATAGGGCCACGGACTCCCATGGACAATAATTATAAACACTCGTGCATTTTGGCGCGCCCTAGCTGTCCGTGTCCGTTAGCTCAAAGCAAGTAAAGACCCAAGGCCCAACATGGCTTTGATATTCACCGTTGCTATGGTTACGTGACGTCAGTCACACAAACAGCATGTAACAATTTGCATTATGATAAAGGGCAATTTAAAAATAGATCAGTCGTATGCACCATTGTTTTAGCATTGGCTCGCCTAAACCTAATAAGGTATTTATTTTGAGGCTTCGCGAACCTTACTACTACTTACTATAGTGTCGCTTAATTATTTACTGAAGTTTTTTTTTATAAAATAACTATTTGAATAGTTGATAAAATGAGTTTTCTACAAATAAGTTTTGATGCAATAGAAATTGCGATAGGGTTGTAATTAGGACAAATGTTTAATCTTTAATTCTGCATCTAATAACATAGGTAATAATACCGGGTCCGCCAACGGGGCGGGGATGGAAGATTAAATCATCATCGAGGAGCTTATCAAAAATACTAAACCAGCATAAGGTATCGACTTAAAAGCGGCATATTTTAAAAATATTTTACATTATACAAGGTGGCTCAAAAAAGTGTGGCGGACTAAACTTGCATTTTTTTAATTATTATTATTATTATAGTTTTCTAATTCCCTATACAATTCCACGTATATTTTGTATAAAATGTCATATGTCGAAATTCAATTGTTTTCGAGATATTGACGTTTAAAATATGACGTTTTCAGACTTTGAGAGACTGTAGCATTGGAACGGCGCATTTTAGAGAAAAATGGTTTTCACCTCCCTTTCTTAGTTTTTCATTCTCTATCCAAGGAAACCAACCTCCGATTTACCATGTTAAACCGTTAAAACCGGTTTTTTGACGTCACACTTTTTTGGAAAACCCTGTATAAACAAAAATATTTTCCTGAAATGCGCCCTAGGATACAGGTAAAGTCTGCAAAATATCAAATTCTAATCTTATTAATAAGTGAGCTATAGAAGACGGGAGGTAAGGTGCAGGACCCTGTATATCATATTTTAAATTGGTTCATATTATATCCTATACCCTTTATAATAGAATAGATTACTTCAACAACACTTGCTTCAGCAACTCCATTGCTTCCTCTCTTAAAATAAACAAATTACTACTTTTATCAAAACTATAGTAAAAAGTTTCTGTAAATAACAACAGTCAACGTGGACTACAAGCAAGCAGGGCCCGCTCTAGCAATAACGCCGCCCTGGGCAAAACAAAAAATTGCCGCCTTTTTCCGAGTCTCGCACATAATTTCGAAAGTGTTTTTTCTAATTTAAAAAAATAAAACACTTGCCAGGTATTTTTAATTAAAAAAATATATTGAATTTTTTTTATTGCGTATTTATTGCACATAAATAAATTCTAAATACTAACAAAGTGAAAATTAACAAAAAAACATTAAAATTTTTAGGCAATCTAATTGCACATTATAAACATATGTTTAAAAAAATTAAGCCCTTTGCTGCGACGCCGTCATGACCGAAAAAAGCACCGGTGCCGGCGTTGTTCGGCATGCTTTGTCGCGGATTTGCTTGATATTTTAATAATATTAAAAAGAAAAGGGATCGGTTGAAATAGTCACTGTTTAAAAAATAAAACAGCAAAACAAAGGAAATTAATGTTGTTAACTGAGAATTGGAATGGTTCAAACTTCAAATATACGTAGGAACGTAAGTAGGCAAAACGGGGATTTATGATGTTTTTTAGAATTATCATGCCGCTCTTCCAACTTGCCGCCCTGGGCAGGGGCCCAGGTTTTTCCCCCCTAGAGCGGGCCCTGCAAGCAAGCCTTATCTAATTTATTCTAATGATTATTCCATTGGCCTTTAAAGCCCATTTTTCGCTTCTCGTTGGCTTAATCAGTTAGAAATTGCAAGAATCGACCAATCGCCAGTATTTCCGATCGCTTGTAGCCGAGTGACCGAAGCGCCGATACAGCTTTGCTCTGCTCTTACCTATAGCAGACCCTACACTATCAGTCTTACTGACAGTTCTGAATGATGTCAATTCTTGGTCACTCGCGCATCAGTCTTTTTTCTAATGAGAATTTAAATCAGTCCGGCCATCAATCCTTGATATTTGCTCTTACACGATCATTATTACTGTCATTCCTTTATCAAAACTGTCAGTCTAAATGATAGTGTGTATGGTCTGTTGTAAATTGTTGGGTCGACCATATATTATACGCTTCTTGTTCACAAAGGAACGTCATTTTTTATTAAATATACAGTATATTATGAAAAAAGAAATTAAGCCATTTTAGCCCGGAAATATCATTATAAAGGTAAGACAAAATCGACCATGTCCGTAATTTGACGAAATGTGGCCGAATCACTTTACAGGTTCTATCCCCTACATTGCATCCACTTCCTCGGGCGTCCCGATGATCCCCCCTTCTAAGGGTGAGATACTTGTATCGCAAATATGCCAACAATAGCTTCTTTATGAATGAAATACTTTGTTTATGGTATAATTGGTCAGAGGCTAAAACTAAATTCTTGCGTCTTTTCAGCACAACTTGGCAACGCGCAATAATATGACCATCGTGACGCAGACGCTAGAGTCGATGATTCAAACTTTGCCGCTGTTAATTCATTATATATCGCACTTACTCGTTGATATGATGACGATGACTGTTTAAATAAGTTGCATTTACTTAAACTGAACTTGTTTTTAAATTAATGTTGTGCCATCAAAGAACAATTTGTTTAACTCTATTTTTGTTAATTTAAAAAAATTAATAATAAAATATGTCGGTGCTGTTAGAAAATATTACCAATTGTGTGTTTTTGGCGTTTGAAGCTTTATATCAGGATAAAACTGGGTTTGTTAATAAATCGAAATTAAAGGTAAGTGTAAAATATTGCTTTAAAATAATTAGATTTTTGTCACCGAGGAGATCTGAATTAATTCCAAAGGACCAAAATAAATTCCAGCACATGCTTTTTAACAAAATATCAATGTTTGGTAAACATCGATGTTTTAATTGTTTTATAATCAACATTTGTAATGTTGACATCGAAAGTCAACATCGATGTTTCGTGTCGATGTCCCAGCACTAACGCAAAATGGTTTCAATATTTCTGTAGGTATATATTAACCTCATCGTCATTCTCGTCAAGATTAAAACAAAAACGGTTTGATAAATTTAGCAATCGATATAACAAAAACCACAACAAATTTAAAAGAATACAACAAAAAATTAACTATATTGAGATATAAAAAATTAATAGATGTATGTATTATGTATATCCTAGTTAAATAAAATATCTCAAATCTCCTTGCGAGGGGGGAGCCCCCCCTCGGACGCCCATGTTTACCATTCCACTTTAAGATGGACAATTTCTTTAAATAAAAATTATGTAAATGTTTTAATAAAAGATTATTATTTCTTATCTTAAAGAAATAAATTCTAGTAATCAGTAACATTACGAATTTTTCAAAGGAAATAACTTTGAGATTGCGGTGGCTGATGAATTATTTGATTATTTGAATAAGGAATAATTATATTTGTTCCTATATTAGTATTATTTATTTATTTACGGACCAGCCCATCTTTACACATTCATTGTAATCTAGATAATAGTAAAAATATACAAATACATTTTCATATACCTATTTTAAAACAGCAGACCCTACACAATCATTCAGACTACCAGTCTCGATAAGGAAATGCCAGTAATACTGATTATGTAAGGGAAAATTTTGAGGATTGATGGTCGGACTTCGGACTGATGTAAATAAAAAAAAATACTGATGCAAGAATGACGAAGGATTGATATCATTCAGGACTGTTATTATAAAAAAAGGAAACAGACAAAAACAAATCAGGATTATTAATCAGACTCAGTTCACAGACATATTAAATTGCCCCTATTGAAAGAGTAACTTTTTTTTATGTTAGAAATGCATACCGGGATGGTAGGAAGACTTTTAGGGTCTCTGTGTGGTGAGTGCACATGCGGAGTTTGAACAATTTTGGACAACCCGATCTTAACTTATTTGAATAGGATTGCGGTTGATTTTTCATTGGAATTCAACAGGTGAGGCTGCGGACACCAGCATTGATTGGACTTGTCAACCTGTGATTTGTCATTATATGTATTATTGGAAAAATTATTTAAATTTTTTATTTATTTAATATTTTCAATATTACTACTTTATATAAGTCAAAATTTCTAAAATCTTAAATTTTTTCTTCTGTGTAATTAAATTTTTAATCCGACGTTTCGTTTTTTTTTTAAACCATTATCAACTTTACTTTTTAAGTCGGGAAATTTTATTTTATTATTTTTAATTTCCCCTTCTCCTCTATAATTCAATGACACCTAGTATTAATAACACGTTTCGGACTTAAAAACCAATCAACAATAAGAATAAGTGCAAATTCATCTTGTATCTGTAAAATTTCTTTTGTTTTTTGCCAGCTAGAAATAATTTATTATTTTGTATGAAAAAAGACACAAAGTCTCGGCCTCAAAATTTTTGTCTGTTTATTTTTGAGGCCGAGACTTTGTGTCTTTTTTTCTTACAAAATATCAAATATCAGGTCTGTTTGAGTAAAAATGGACGAATTCTTCGATTTTTAGAAATAATTTGACTCTGAACGTCGAAAACAAATCATTCAATTTTTCTTCTCTTGAATAGTGTTTCATAATTTTTATTTAAAAAAAAACAAGAGACAGACAACTCCTCAAAAACATAAAATTTTGGCTTCAAAGAAATGATGAATTTGCACTTAATCTTATTGATAATGAATTCCGAAACGTGTTATTAATACTAGGTGTGATACGTAAATGAATTGTAAAGGAGGAGGGCAATTTATAAATAATAAAATAACACTTATCTACTATTTAAAAAAGCAAAGTTGATGATAGTTTTGAAAAAACGAGACTTTGGATTAAAAATGTAATTACACCAATTTGTAGAGGCTAGAAAAGGGTAATAGGAATGTAAAAGTTATATTAACATATCTCTTTATATAGAGTCAGAAAAAAATCAAAACAAATTCGCGAAAATTCGGTTTTGCCCAAATATTTTTCGAAGGAATCGGAGTTTTTTAAATTTGAAAACATAATGTTGCAGAATTCAGTAGGGCGCATTTTTTTTTTTAATTAAACTATCTCGAGATCCCTGTACTGTGACTCCTAATTTTTAAATGATTGATTACAATTTCATTTCACTCCTATCATCGTTCGAAAATGGTACTTTTTTATAGGTATATTGCAAATAATATGCAATATTACTATTAAATAAACTGTTAGCTGTAACTTTACATACGAGTACAAATTTCTCAGCGGAACCTTGACATACACTCGATCATTTTTAAATAAACATGTTAAAGGAGAACCTGCTTGCGTCCGTTCTTACTTTTACGATATATCGCTCTATATTTGGAAAAATCTTTAAAACAACATCTGTGACTTTGTTATGTTTTACGTCTAACTTCTGATTTTGGTTGCATCAACTCGCAATCATTAAGAGATCGACATGTTTTACAACATATTCTAATGTTTCTTATTGTTAAGCATTAACGCCAAAATTAAAAGATTTTTTCTACTAGCGTGCGAAAAAACGCATTTTCCGCACATGTTTTAGTGCGGAAAATCCACTTTTCCGCACCGTGCGGCAAAGATTTTTCCGCACTGTTATATTGAAATTAAATTTAATTAAATTAAATGCTGTACGATTTGAAGTCACTGTTCATCATATTACCTTTGAAATATCTTAGTTGCTATGTTGTATATAACCAGTTGTTGATTTGTATGTCACTGTCAGCAGAATATTATAAATTTAAACTAGTTTATCAGTTTTTCTACTGGAGTTTTGCTGAATTTTTCGGCACGCAAAATGATTTCCGATGAAGAGATGAACGAAAATTTTATAGAAGAAGTACCGGAGGAGATTCTTTTGGCGGCTGAAAATCTCAAAGAAGATTTATTGTCAGAAAAATCAAGAAAACGGTATGAAAAAGAATACACCCTTTTTTGCAAATGGAGTAAGGAGAAGAAAAATGTGAATTTTGAAAGAGAAGAAGAAAGCTACAACCTACTGAAATATCAATTATTCCTGCACCCCAATCTTTACTGGAGAACCGCAACCAACTGGCTTCTGCTATTAATTTAAGTAGTGCTAGTAATTGTACGTTTACAATTAATGACAATATAAATAAGTAAATTAATATTGTAAAATTTTGTTCATTGTAATAAAAATTTTAAAAAAAACTCCGTTTTTTAAATTATTTTCAATTTGTTTCCTCACGCTAGTAGAAAAACTATTGTTCCTAACGCGTGCAGAAACCTATTTTTCCGCACTTAAATGCTTGACACCACTCCGCTACGCGTCGTGCTGTCAACGGCATTTGCGTGCGGAAAAATCGATTTTCTGCACTTGTTAGGAAAATAGCTATTTCCTACGAAAAATAAGAAAAAGCACACTAGTGTTGAAATACAAGGCACACTATTTATAAACATATGGTGCCAATTTGACAGACCACCCCTATTTATTAAAAAGAACAAATTTTAGAAAGCAGTAATTGTAAAATGTTTAACTTATTTATGATGTATTTGTCGAGTGATTTAGAACTAGAGTGTGAAAATACGCATTCTGAAATTATAAGAAATGTTAATAATACTAGAAAATCTATTACCAGAAAAACAAATCGCATTGAAGAAAATGTCATTTATTATTAAACAAGCCGTAGCGTAGAGAATGGAGCTCTAGCCTACAGATCGCCTGGAGTATTTGCCTTTTTTTGTTATAAAAACATTAAATAATTTATAGAATTATTTTGAATTGAAATCTTGCTTGTTGGGTGGATTTTTTAAATTTATGTTTAATGCATATTTCCTTAATTAAATTTAAAATTGTCCATTCTGCTTAATCTAGAACTCAATCCAGGATTAGTTCTTCCTATGATATAAAATATGAAAAAATGAAAAAGGTAAACTACAAATAAAGGAAAAACCTATTGACAAACTATGAAACCAGATATTAAGTGGAATATAATCCTAAGTATGCTAATTTCAACACTAGTGTGATGTGACGATGCCGCGTTTCACGTTGGAATGAACGGCTCTTAACCATTTTGTGGTTCTTGGGATGTAGTACATTGGATATATAACAATGAAAAACTAATTTGCAGATGTTAAAAAAAAAGCTGCTATGCATTTGCAGTCTTTTTTTCTATGAGAATTGGTAATTTTAACAATAATTAATTTCAGGTTCTCACTGCCAATATTGGAACACTGTTAGATCTCTATGGAGTTGAGAAAGGCTTGGAACATTTCAGAAGTACACCGGCTCTTAGTTTTGATCAATACAAATATTATTTGCAGAATGAAGTATTTTCATCTTTGCCCACTAAACTCCCACTGGCCGAACTTAGGGAGTACGAAAATCGGATAGCAGATGTAAGTTGGAATTGATTCTTTTTTAATTTAGTTACTGTTAGTAAATAAACTGGATTATTTAGCATACCTTCCCAAGATGTCTTCTAAAAAAAGGTCGACCGCGTAATAATCCAGCACCTCCAACAGATAACGTCTAATAAAAATCTTCTTATACAGAAAATAATGTAAAAAAAAACGCGTTTTCTAAAGGGCTAAACTCAATTCCAGGGAGCTATTATAATAAAGATGGGTTGCCATTTGAAAAAATATTTTTTTTAATAAAAAATAATTTTAAATAAAATAGCCTTATCGGATACATTTTTCTCAAGCACGTCAAACTTATATTATAAAGTAGGTTAAAATAAACCATTTGCACGTTTCCATGGCCTACTCTGTACCGCTTACTTACCTTGTTTTTTACCAAAGTTATGGACATTTGCCACAAAATGTCGTCTCCAGGTGTGAGTTGTAAGAATTTAAAAAAATTCTGGGTTGTAGTCTTCGACAAATCCATGCTTAAAAAAACTATTTTTATTTTATAATTTTTATTATCATTTAATTTTTTTTTTTTTAATACATGGTATCTAACCAAGTATGGTGTCACATGAAAAACTGGTCAAGAGGTATGGCATCCTTTTGTCCTACACCGTGTGTATGTCTTGATGACTTTTTTTTATACATTACATTTTTTACATATAACTTTTATAAAGGCTTAACGGCGGCGCCGGGGGTGACCATGGTGGGCATTGGCCCACCTTGAAACTAAGGGTTACGTATTTGGTCCAGCCCTTGGGTAATACCGTTTTTTTTAGAAGTAACTTTTTGTCGAGAGAGAAGTTTTGGGAAGGAGATACGTTTTTTTTAGAAGTCCTTTTTGATATATTATCTTTATATTTTAGATTTGCTGGTTAGTTTGTAGAAAAAAGTATCATCACCGAGATTATAAAATATTTACTGACGAAGCAGTGTATCAAATCTTTAGAATATTTTGTGTTTTGGCTGAACTTATACCTGATACAAATATTGAGCATAGTTATCAGGCTCTTCTACATCCATCAGAGGTATGTATTCATTCTATAAGCTAATTTCAATTTTCTACTCTGTATCGCCAGATGGAGGTATAGAGACTATACTTACATCTGTTTATAGCTTTGAATGGAAAAATTGAAAAGAGTTTAAATACTATTTCTATTACTACTTCTATGACGGAAAATACGTCATAGTAGCCATTTTAAAATACCACTTTTAAATGACATTGTTGACAATATAAGGTCATAAGTTGAAATTTATCTTGGCATCTTCATTGTGCTTTTTTGTGTTTATTTCATAAATAGACTAAAACTGTGCATTATAAGAATTAATTTTAAGTGTTAGTATCTATCATAAATTGTCCAGTTACCTAGTCGATAAAAAACATTCACAGAACAAGAAACACATTTTTGGTTATAGTTTTATTTTATTTGTCCACCCAATTATTAATTTTACATGTCCTTGATTTTCTTGCCTATACTTTTTTTTCGAGCTGTAGTGATGGAATATCGATTTCATTACCAACCTCGAGGAGGCTCCACGAGGACCTTTTTTTTGTAGGGGCAGACGGTAGTGCAAACATTTTTTTTAGAACTCACTTTTTGTAGGAGCACAAGTAAGGCAGATGGTAGTGAGGACCGTTTTTTAAAGTAAACAACTTTTTCTTTGTTTGAAGGTCGGAGACAACGATGTTTCTTGACTGATAGAAGAGTTTTGGACTTGCATTGTCTTTATTTGCTTTATATCACACCGTTTCAACTGGTAAGTATCTCCAGTCGTCTTCAGGTGAATACAGAGTATACAGAGAATACAGAGTATACAGAGAATACTCTGTATTCACCTGAAGACGGCTGGAGATACTTACCAGTTGAAACGTTGTGATATAAAACAAATAAAGACAATGCAAGTCCAAAACTGTTCTATCAGTCAACTTTTTCTTTGTTTAGAGGACATTGCCCAGTCTGCGTGGGGTTGGGCTTGCTTTAAATAAACATTTTATATTTTATTTATTGATTTTTAGGTATGCGGCATCGCTCAAATTCTTGCCATTTCCTTAGGCCACTTATTCGACGAGGAAGATTTCACTAATTTCAGTATTTCCATGGGAACCTTTCGACTGACGCCGTTCATTGCCGTACTCGAATCAAAGTGTCTTGCTGGAGTTAAGGATGATGTAGCAATAAAAGAAGCCATTACAGATATTTATCAGAAAATTGTCGAGGATGTTATTAAAAAAGGGTAAGGTTTCTTACTTACTTACTTGGTGGTAAATATCTATTATAAACTCACCACTTAACAAAATTGATAATTTCGTGTGCGTACAAGAGGATCTCGAAAACGGCAAGAGATACGAAGATGGTTAAATTGAGGCAAAGTTGCGTATTGGGGGGCCTAATAATTTGGTGATAGAAAATTAGTATTCAGAATACTTTCAAAGATATTGGAAAAACACAAATTTTTCGGTTTTAGTTTTAAATTTTTTGCGCCTTCATTTTTAACGTGGGGAAAAAAGCACTTTTTTAAAGCCGTTTTCTATGTTTCAAAAGATGGCGTTATTAGTTTTCAAATTCGACCTAAATTTTTGGGGCTGTATATCGACAATAAACTTAAGTTTGATTCGCATGTCTTACAACTTAGGAAGAAAGTTGCTTCAGGCTGTTTTGCCATAAGAGTTATTGCCGACGAGCTGGATGGATCCATAGTTCGGAATGCATATTTTGCGTTGATAGAGTCCCGTTTGCGTTATGGCATTTCATTTTGGGGTAGTTGCTCTCAGTATTTGTTTAATTATATGTTTATTTTACAGAAGGGAGCTTTGCGGTATATATTCAGGATTGGATTTAGAGACTCGTGTAGGCCCTTTTTTGTTAATAATAGAATTTTAACTTTGATGTGTTTGTTTTTGTTAGAGTCTTCCTGTTTGGTCCATAGAAAGCATAGGGAAGAATTGGGAGCGGCCTCAGCATACAACACGCGTCAAGCGTATAATTTTAATTTACCTATACCTACATCTACTCAGGTATATAAGAGTATTGTTTATCAGAGTAAAAGAATCTTTAACCACCTCCCAGATGGATTAAAAAATATCCAGTGTGAAAGAAAATTCCGGGCGAAACTTAAGGATATTTTTATAACTAAAGCTTACTATACACTGGGCGAATTTTTTGATGACACTATTGACCTTTAGGCACTGGATAGATATAGTATTATTTATTTTACAGCGTAAAAGTTTCCTTTTGTATTTTTTAGTGTTGATTTTATATTATTTGTTTGACTCTATGTTTATTTAGTATTGATTTTATATTATTTGTTTAACTTTAGGTTAACTAATGACACGTTTTTTACAACTATATGTAGTACGTCCCTTAACCGTAGTTTCTATTTAAATTTTTGTTTCAACTTTAGAATATTACTTTTTGTAAAACTTTTTTTGCTTTGTCAACGAGACATTGTCTTAGACAATAAAGCTTTTTTGATTTGATTTGGTTCTTTAGATGCCAACCTCAAGTCAATTTTTTTAAATGCGGACCTGGAATTTTAAATACAGTTTTAGTTTTAGCTTTAGAAATTTAATAAAATTTGAAGGTGTTTGAAATTTTATCGTTTTGTCATCTAATCACGCATTCGTTAAATTTATTTTTTATATTACGGTCTTAAACACTTATTGTCAAACTAAAAAAAAAATCTGAATTAAAGAACCCGTCCACTTTTACTTAAAGAGTAATATTTTGTAAGAAAAAAGACCTAAAGCCTCGGCCTGTTTATTTTTGTTACATGTTTCGCCTGAAACTAACATCATAGACCTTATAACCAGTAACAAAATTTTGAAATTATTTTTTAAACAAACAAGCGCATCGCAGTAACATAGCTACTACACATACTACTACACTCCAGTTACTTTTTTTTCACTAGCAGGCATTAATTTTTTCTATTTTACAGTATTACGGTCTATGTCTAAGGCAAAAACCAGAGGACTCAAGATGTTATGTTAATAAAATAAATAAAATACTAATAAAAAATAGAATTACTTCTCCTGCCTTAAAAACTTACTTCCTAGAGTATTGTTACGATAAATCTTATTGAAATAAAAACGGCCTTAACACCATCATTTCCTGTAATGTAATTTTAATATTTAAGTAATCCTAAAAATAATTGGCAGAGCCGTAATAGGAAAGAAATGATGTGTTATTTGATGACAAAAAGTTAACATTTTAAAAACCTTTAAATTGTATTAAATTGGTGGAGCTTATAAATTGACTTGAGATTGATATCTAAACAACGACACGTCGAATTTGTAAACTAATAACGCCATCATGTTGAACATAAAAACCGCTATAAGAAAGGTTTTTTTTTGTTTTTTTCCCAAGTCAAAAATAAGGGCTTAAAAATTAAAAACCAAAACTAAAAATTTCTGGTTTTTCGGATATCTCCGATATTAGGAATATTTACAATTTTCTCTCACCAAATTATTAGGCCTTAGAAAACGCAACCTTGCCTCAATTTAACCATATTCCTATCTCTTACCATGTAGAGTGTTTCATTCAAAAAAGTATATTTGATATGTCCTGACTATTTGGGACAGCAGGTAAAATTTAAAATAATTTTAGATTGTAGAACTAATGCCTTCCTGCAACTACAGTTTTTGAAGAATATTACAAAGTTAAGTAGTTTAGACGAAATCCTGCGTTGAGAGTGGTCCACTTTGTATATTACATAGTTACTTTAGGTTTTTTAAATTTTAGGTACTTGACCAGACGTGGATATATTTTTCCCACAATGAAAGAATACTGGTTTGTACTGCGGCCTGCCGAACTGACCTATTTCAAAACTAGATCAGAGAGGGACAAATGTGGAACATTGCCTATCGAATCTGGAAGTAGAGTGGAACCTGCCGCCGGGTACAAAATTACCTTACAGACTTCCGAGAGAAATTTTGAGTTAGGTATGATGTACAATAACAATCGTATCCATAGTTGTCATACATGTTTCTTTCAAAGCATCTTCTTTAATAAAGCCTCGACTTATTGAACAATCATACACATTTTTCACTTTTTGTTTTGCGTCTAATGACAAATGATTTCGTTTAAGGTTAACTGACGTTGAGCGACAATTTTCCCACGGACGAAACATAACGGATAAACTAACGTACGCACAGTAAAAACAATTCGTCACAACTGATATTACATGTTAATTTTGTTTAAATTAATACTTATTTATATTATATTATTTTTACCTAAAATTACCGCATAACACCGACCGACCCTTTTTATCTATTCCAGCCCTGGGTAGCCACGTAGGTAGTAATGATAACATTTAAACACCTAATTATGCAGTGACAATGGGTATGTTTATATAAATGATTTATTAGGGGAAAATCAAGACAATATACTTTAGGATGGACTCTACAAAGTTTTTGTTTGTGGAACTGTTATTAACTTTTTTTTTAAATACGGACCTGCATTTTTATTTTATTTTTTGAAATCTCTTTAAGCGTTAAATTGAACCATGTATCATACTTAATACGTTTAAGACGTTTTGATGTTATCTTTACATCATCGGGAATTTAAATAAATACGGCCCTGGTTTCAGTTATCCAACAATTTTTATCAATGCATGCAAATAAATGCGGAACTTAACCGTTATAGAATGAATTAACTATATTTTATAATATTTATTTATATCTGTTTTGAGCAAATTTTATCACTTGTATTACATACATCTTTAATCTTAAAGGGCTATCGAAATGTTAACCAAAAATACCATATTAAATTGTAGATTTTGATAAAAATATATCTAAAGCAGATAATTAGAAAACAAACAAAAATGTTAAATAAAAAAAATGAAAAAATAAAAATTTACTCCAGTCACACAAGCAACGCTGACAAAAAAATCTAGTTTAAGATTTAATAGTAATTTAACCAACAAGTACATTAATAATGACGATTAATGATCGATATATTTTAACGCGTGAGCGTAGCGAACGCGTTAATGTTCGAGATCATTAATCGCATTTTAATGTAAGAGTTGGTTACAATGTTTTTTTCGTCGACCGTATTTTTTACTAAAGTGAAGAAAAACAGTAAACAACTTTTATTTTACAATCCAGATTTTACAATTCTACAAATACTAATGACAGCGGACGACGTTTTGGATTGACGTTTTATTATTTTGTTGATTTGTTTGCATGGCTGCCTTTAATTTTAATTACCAAAATCGTGCATTTACAGAAAATCATGCATTAATAGGGGTCATTAATGAATGATTTTGGGAAATCGTGCATTTACAGAAAATCATGCATTAATAGGGGTCATTAATAAATGATTTTGGGAACGTTAATATCGGATGTAAATACACGGTCGACGGAAATATAAATTATAACACAGCCTGAAATAAAGCTAAACAAACCAAAGGTGGCTATGACGGAAACTTTATACTTGAATATTTGATTTTATTATGTTGACAGATGTAGTTAGTAGACACATTTTTATGTTCAACGCAGTGTATTTGTATAACTCACTACAAGTTTTTTTAAATGTAAGTATTTTTTTATTTTGAAATTTTTTTGATTGTCCAAAAAAAGGGTTTTTTGGGCGTGGCACCCAAAAAAATTTTGGTCTTCGGCGATTTGCCTGCGGCGCTGTCTCGTCTGTTTCCCTACCCATACCATAAATGCCAGGGCAGTATTTAAGGTAAAAATAAATACTGCCCTGGCATTTATTTAAGGTAAGTAAGTAATTACTTTTGTAATTATTAAATTCCTGATGATGTAAAGATAACATCAAAACGTCTAAAAATTATTAAGTGTGATACATGGTTGAATTTAGGACTTAAAAAAATTTAAAAAAGTAAAATTAAAAATGCTTCGTACCTACTTAAAAAATTAAAGATGAATAAAAATAAAACGTTGGTACCGAAATTCTAAAAAATAAATTAAAAAAACAAGAACTCAAAATTTTAATTTTTTTCGAATATTTCCGAAAATAAAAAAGAAAGTTAAAAGTTTTTTTCGTGATACCTATTACTGGGAACAAAATGATGCAACTTTGCCACTCTTTGACCGATGCTATATCTTTTATAGTTTCCTAGATACCCATGATGAGCATCGAATTTGGGACACCCTGTACTTCGGCTTAGGGTTTGATTTAAAACATACCTATTTATTATTTGTTCTTTTGGTAAACAATAGTATACAAGGTATGTTTATCTATAAAGTTTTTGTATTTTTAAGTTACTTTTTTAAAAAAATTAAGCTTTCCATAACGTGAATCTCATTTATTTTATAAGCAAAAGAATAAAAAATGACTTTTTCGTATCTTTCACTTTTTGGTCGATAGGTCCTCTTTTAAACCCCATCCGCGAACATACTGTAAATCATGAATAAGTTTAAATCAAATTAAGTTATTTTTCATACATTTGGACAGCTAAAAACACACTTTAAATAATCATAAAAGAAATAGTCTTTTTTTTATCTATTACATAAAAATTTTATTGACAATTTTAGGCGCTTCCGATCACATGACAAGATTACAATGGATATCAGCTCTTAAGTTAGCTGCAGAACATTCTGGTAGTCAGCAAAGTTATCAAAGAATACAGGCTGCAAAGCGGCGGTTTCAAAGACAAGGACGTGTACAAGAAATGATCAGGGCCAAGTAAGTTGAATTAAGTATTTTTTTATTTCTAAATAAAGTATTTTTAAAATATAATACACGTCATAAAAATAAAATAATCGGAAATCTTAAAATAAATAAGTCCATAGGCAAAAATATTTTTGGAAAAACTTTAATTAATATTGTTGGGAATAATTTATTAATATAATTAATATTTTTCAGTCTTATCATATTGAATTTCACAAAAATGGGTTTTCTAACATTTAATTTTTATGTAATATTAACGAACAATAAAATAGTTATTTGTTTTCTGCTGTGCAAAACATATATTTGCTCTCCAAATTTGTTCCCATTTCACGCAAAAGCGTCTTTTTTATATTTATTAATTGCGTTTTATTATCAATATCCAAATAATTAAATTATTTTAATAAAGGTAATTGGCTCTTCGTTACCGCTGATGACGTTTATTGAATTGTTTGTGTTGACTTTAATGCCATTTTGAATTTTTATCGTATCATTGAAGATTAAGTCATTTTTATATGATATATTTATTAATAATTATTAACATCATAAACGTACTAAAACCTACATAACACCTTAGTTACTCATAATACATTAGTTACCATAATTTAATACGTTAGTTACGAAAGCATAATACGTTAGATACCAAATAATATTAGAATTATTTTTCATGAACATGTAAAACAATATTTTGACAGTTTTCAAATTGGATGGATACACCATTGTCTTTAACGTCCACGATCTAGTTATGCCCTCTGAAGACTGATTAATGACCAAGCAAGCACTCCTTTCGATTTCGTGCGGTTCCCCAGTGCTTAATCCACTGCCGGAAACATCGCCGATTTGAATTTTGCGAGCAATGGAAACTTTCTTGGTCACACTTCTCTTCTCTTCTAAATACCCTCTAGCAACCTTCGCCGATTCCCATCCACCAAGTTCTTGTAGGTCTAATATATCTCCTCCAGCATTAACAAGAAAATTTGCCGAAGAACTTCTAACGCAGTGACCAGTATACAAATTAGGATTTTCAAGTGAGAGATACTTAGCTATTTTTTGAGGTATTTTAGAGAAGAAGTGAATGCCGCAGGGCTGTACCGTACATTTCCCTTTTCTATATGATACAAACAATCTTTGGTGAGTGATATGGTCTGGCCTTAACATTGCACACTTTTTAAATAAAAGCACAGGATTGACTTCGCCGTCAAATATCACAGCGAAAATATGTTTCTTGTGGGTTTTTGAGTCGGGAATAGTAACAATTAGCTTGTCCTCTAAAACGTCAACATCGCTAATCTTCGCTAATTCATTAGTTCGACAGGCTCCTCCAATTCCAATTAAAAAAGCCACTTTCATCATTAAAAACTTCTCGTCTGAGGCAGAACACACAAATTCGTTGACTTGTTCTCTTGTAAATACTTTTGATTTTTTTGTTCTATATCAAACATTTTTCTTCTTGATGAAACGTATTAAGGCGCCGTGTTTGTCGATTTCCACTCTTTCCTTCAGTTCTAAAGTCGCTCGTAACATGGAATATTTCGGCCATAAGGATAAAGCAGAGTATTCCTCAGAGAGTTTTGCGAAATACGCCAGCAATACGTTTCTTCTGCACGTTGAACATGTACTTTGTTTCGCCACTCACAAAACTGCCGATATTTTTTTTCATAATGGATTTTAGATTTGTCCGGAAGCAAGTTCAATCTTATAATGTTGGCTGCAGCTAATATATCGTCAGGAATATCAAAATCTTGCATGATTTTAATGATGACTTTTTGAAATGCCAAAATAAAATGACATAAAACCTTGTTTTTATTTTCGCATCGCCGTTGTCAATGATACGATAAGGCTTTGAATACAACTCGATTATTAGCGATTTAACACCGTCTCGGACATTGCGGGTAACTCGGCTGTTGCCTAGTCACCTAGTAATGTCCTCGACTATTATAAATCGCATAATAATCTCATTATATTAATAGCTATAAAATGACACTTGACTTTAAAATTCAAAATGACCTAGACAGAAAAAGTTCACTTTTCTGCCTGTCAAGTATCATTACTTTTATTGTCATTTGGAGAAAAAAAAATGGTATGGAAGGCACCTCAACGGAACAAAATTTAAATGACGAGTTCACCACCGGCCTCTCGCCGTTTAACGATTTCAGTATGATAAAAAATAATGGCGTCCACGTTCGGTTGTTTGTTAGTTTGGTTTTAAACTATTTAGTTGTTTGTGGATACTTTTCAATGCCTATTTTTTTTTATTTCAGAGCGCAACTTCAGTATGAAAGAAATGCCAGACAAGCTGCTGAGGGGCAAGCTAAAGAACTGGAAGCCGTAGTGAAAGAAGAATCAAAAAAATTATTAGAACTGGCTGAAATAAAAGTTAGATTGGAAAAACTACTCGATGAAGAAACACAGGCAAAAAGGTATGTCAACTTCGTTCAAAGAAAAAAAGTTAATTTCTGAAAAAAAGCTCACGTCGGTACATACATTATGTTCTACAGAAACTTTGTTTGAAAAATGGTCAAAAAATTGAGTAATTTTATTTATCGTAGCTAGAGGTGGTAATGACAAAAAGGTTAATTATAAAGTTAGCCCTTATCTACATGGAAATAATCCCTCTAACCAGAGGTTGACAGTTTGGAGCAACGAAATCCTATACCGGGTGACACAAGAAAGTTTTTCCGTAATTTTAAAGGCAAAGATTTAAAAATGTGAGACATACCATATACCATTTTTCGACCAATTCAAGCCTTCGAACCACATAAGCTATACTTCTCCTGAAGATGATCGTTTATACGGTCGAAACATGTAGAGTACAATAAAATAAAGGTTTCTTATTAAATATATCTTAGTGGAGGTTGACTTAGAGTATTATTTCTCCCCATTTAAATTGACACTACTTCAAATTATATAAATTTATTCCATACAGGGATGAAGAAATTGTTAGGGCTCTTCAGGCCAGAGTGTTAGCAGAAGAATGGGAAAAAAGAGAGGAGCTAGAGATGTTGCAGGAAGAACAAAGATTGCTATTGGAGGAGGAACGAGGAAAACGAAAAGAGTACGAAGATCGGCAAAAGGAAAAAGAAGAACAATTAAAATGTAAGCAATACAGATTTTCGATTTTCATTTTTTATTGAATATTGACATTTTTGTAGTTAAATAATGATTACAGGTTATTTAACTTAAACTCTTTATTGATGTGGGATTGTTCTGTTATCATGGCATTTCCGCTCATCCTAAAGCTTGTGTTTTTTCGGGCACAAAATGGCAAAACCCGACAAAACTATAACCAAATCCTAAAAGTACAATTCCGTTTAAATCCAAAATTAAAGGTTACAAATGTTTATACTACTTGGCAAGGTGTCTTTAGTGATGACTCCTCTTTAACTTTGTTTGAGTTTTTAATTCATTTCTTTTATTTACCAGGTGCTGAAGAGAGATTAGCTCAGTTAGAAACAGAACGATTAGCGTTAGATGAAGAGCTTAAACAAGCTCGAGAAAAAATAGTATCCTCTGGAGGCAAAAAAGACTTCCTAGAAGCTCAGTTATATCAATATGCACCAGTTTTGCGGGAAGGTAAATTTATTATTTTAATAGCTTAAGAGTGAAGTCTAGCGATGCATCCGGCATTTCATTTTTTAATCGATATTTCTTATCCTTTTCGCTTTGTTCAAAAAAAGGCCAAATACCCGTACTTGAGTAGCAATTACCTACAGTTTTGAACTAAAGACATTTTGAATAATGTTATGAAATTAGCGTCCTATTTCAAAATCCAGGTAGGTATTTGTGGGTTTAGGACAATAAAAAACAATTCCTCTAAATTAATTGGCAATTTTTTAATTTAGAGGAATTGTTTTTTATTGTCCTAAACCCACAAATACCTACCTACCTGGATTTTGAATAATGAATTAATAAAAGCAAAAAACGAAAATTTGTGAAATTTGTCCTTTTCTTTGCTTTTATTACTGTACAAATTTAAACTTGTTTAACTTTAAATTGTAGGCAGAGCTGTAAAAGTTACTTCAGAAAAGTAACTAGTTACTTTTTCGATACTTTGCACAAATGTATCTAGATACTTATCAGGAATAGTTACTTTTACCTAAAAGTAACTTCGTTCTTAGTTACTTAGTTAAAGTAACTAGTTATAGTAACTAAGATACTTTTACAGTAACTAGTTACATTGATTGTAACTACGATAATTTAAAAGTAACTAAGATACTTTTAAAGTAACTAGTTACATTGATTGTCACTAGTTACTAAAAGTAACTAAGATACTTTTGAGTAACTAGTTATTTTAATTGTAACTACGAAACTCTAAAAGTAACTAAGATGCTTTTGAACTAGATACCATTAATTTACCAGGTAGTGATAACTCTTTTTCCTGTACACACTACCACTATTACCATCAGAAAACTAAACTAAGAAGTATTAATTCGAACAACGAACAAGTAGAATAAAATGCTTTCCAAGAAATTTCGCGTTCCAACCAGTTTGCTGTTTGACGCTCGCGACTCGCAGCTCGTCTCTTCGTGAAAATCTGATTAACGGCCGCCGATAGTCCGTGGTCATCATCTGATGGACGGCACGTATGCATAATTGGTATCCTAGAGGAACTTTAAAAGTACCTAAATAGTTACTTTAAAAGCATCTTAGTTACTTTTAAAGTATCTAGTTACTTTTTAAGTGTATATAGTTACTCCTAAAAAGTAACTAGATACAAGTTACTTTTCAAAAGTAACGAAGTTACAGTTACTTTTGGCATGATTCAAAAAAGAACTAAGTTACTAAGTATCTAGTTACTTAAGTTACTCACAGCTCTGATTGTAGATAATTATGCTTCAAATATGGGTATTTGGCCGAATTTGGAGAAAACCAAAAAGTAACGGACTTCACTGTTAAAAGTGGCAACTCTCAAATTAAATGAAAACTTATTAAGACAAAGATATGTTGCTATTTGAAGAAATCAGCAAGCGCGTTTGGTCAAAGTCTGTAGCCTATGACGACATAATATACCTTGAAATCAAAAGTAGTCATCATATTTTAAAATAGTTTTGTAGTTCTGGGGCACTAAGAGGGTGGGGGGGGGGGGGGGGGGGTCTTTTTCGCTATGGAGTGTAAAAATATTTTTTTAGTCATTAATTACATGTTAATTTTTGTTATTTCTTTTCGAAGTACGTAGATACTTTCGAAAATAGATCGACGCTCTCAGATAAGGATGCATTCTACAGGGATCTCGTAAAACGTAATTTTAAGAAACATGTCGTCATCAGGTCTTTTATATTTTATCACTCCTAGACCAAAGCATTGATTTAACTAAATCATAGTGTCTATCGTGAATAATCATTGTCGAAAGTGCATCCCTTAAAACTTCTAAAGTTAAACGGTTTCTTACTTATATATTTTTTTTAGGCGACAGAGTTAGAAGAGCCCATTCGTTTATGCCCAGTACTAAAGAAAGACCCGTCGTTTTGGAAGTTCGCTCATCTACGTTAAGAAGACCAACAAAAAATTAAACTTTTTTTAAAAAGTATAATGCTGTGGCAGATTTATAGGTGAAGCAAGGCGACATCTTACCTATTCCGTGTTATAAATAATAGTCCATTATATCTGCGATGTTATGGAATTGACCTATTATATTTAAATTGGTTACTCCTTTGGTATCCCATAGAGACACAATCCATACTTTTTTGTAAACGACCATCTAAAAAGTTGGGTAAGTACCCCTAAACCCATGCCGAATTTGGCGGACGCCAATGGGGAAAACCATTTAAAAGAATCTATCAGTCGCGCGGGAGGCTCTTCGACGGTACCGGATTTGAACGACGACTCACACGAGACCATTCGTTTTACCATTTTGATTTTAGTCTAATAAATAATGGCTTCTTTCGGTTTGATTAGTATTACACTATTTAAATGTTTGTGGAACTTGTGGTTAAGCAAATAATTTTCAATATCGAGTTGCTTAAGTATTTTGATGCAGTTGTGTTTATTGTGATTTGAATTGCGGTAAAAGTTTTAATCGTAGATTGGAAGTACATCCATTGTTTTTATTATGGTTGTGCCAGTATTGATATTTTTTTAGGTAGGTTTAATTTTTATTTCCTAACTTAAAACGCAGCGGAACCATGTAACGAAATAGAACTAAACTGCTGGACAATTGCTTTCGAGCAAGAAAAATTTCGCCTAAATTCAAAAGTTAATATTTTCTGAACCAGATATGATATCGACCTACAGTTTAAATGGTTGATAGATTCATCCCTGGGGAAACAATTGTCAATGTTGGATACTCTTTAACTTTCAAAAAATTTTATATACAGGGTGTTAAAGAAGACGATGATTTTTGCTCCAATTTTAATGGCGTGCAACTTTTACAATAATATTTTTAAATTTTATCACTCTACGTCAATTAAATCACTGGTTCATAGCAAAGAAAGTAATCAATCAAATTTTTGATGTCTGCTATATTTTAAGAAATACCGATTTTTTTGGAAAATCTTGCTTTCCTTCAACTTATTGGTAGCTAGATCTCACTGTGCGTTGTATCGTGCAAACTTTGCGAGTGATTCTTATACCTTATGAAAAGCTTGATTATGTTCAGTAACAATAGTTGTACCTAAATGTTATAATGTACAGTGGCGTACTTATAAACATCTAGTATATGTCTATGGTTTATAAGTATAGTGTTAGAAAGTTAAAAATTAATAAATACATTTTTTCCAAAAATTAAATTAAAAAATTTATCTTTGTTAAAATTTTGTAAACACACTGTATAATATACCTATAGGGCGATATGAAAAACTAAAAAATAAGAAAAAATTGACCTAATCTAGGGGTGAGTACTCTCCAATATAAAACTATCTTAAAAAATTGTGAGATACTCGTAAACTATAGACATATTTATAGGTGTTTATAAGTACACCACTGTACATCATAACATTTAGGTACAACTGTTGTTACTGAACATAATCAAGCTTTTCATAAGGTATAATAATCACTCGCAAAGTTGCACGATACAACGCACAGTGAGATCTAGCTAGAAATAAGTTAAAATAAAGGTTTTTCAAAAAAATCGGTATTTCTTAAAATATAGCAGATATCAAAAATTTGACAAATTACTTTCTTTGCTATAAACCAGTGATTCAATTGACGTAGAGTGATAAAATTTAAAAATATTATTGTGAAAGTTGCACGCCATTAAAATTGGAGCAAAGATCATCGTCTTCTTTAACACCCTGTATATAAAATTTTCTGACAGTTAAAGAAAATCTAACATTGACAATTGTTTCCCAAGAGGTGAATCTATCAACCATTTAAAACTGTAGGTCGATATCATATCTGGTTCAGAAAATATTAACTGTTAAATTTAGGCGAAATTTTTTTTGCTCGAAAGCAATTGTCCAGCAGTTTAGAAAGAATAGTAGATTCTGTAACGAGGTTGGAATGAAAATTTGATCCAAGTGGAAGATTTTCATTCCAACCGAGTAGCAGACTATATTTTCTCCACTACCAAAAATACTATTCGCAATATTTGTAATTTCAGGTGGAGTATTATCCAGTTCCATATCTGATTAATCCGATTTTTCACTCATATTTTGACTTGCGCTAAAATTTGTCTGCTGACATTGACAGTTTCGAAATTCATGGCAACCTATGTCGTTTAGATCAATTACAGAATATTCATTCTGTAATTACAGAATATTCATTCTGTATCTTGTTATGGAATGAAAATACACGCAAAACGCATAAGAAGCAAGTGTTTCAGAATAAATATTCCAACTCAAGAGCGAGAATTTTTACATTCTATTATCAAAAATGATTTTGGAATTATTGCATTCAGTAATGGTCGTGGAGAAAAGAAATTTCTTCCTGATATTATTTCGCACTATATAAAGATTTTCTGTGTTTGACATATCCAAAGTAACAAACTTGACACAACATAAAAACCACAGAACAAGTAGACATCTTTAGAATGAAATACGGAAAATCTGATTTAATAGAGAGACGATATCGTTAATGTATATGTATATCGGACGAGTCGCGTTTCGGCTATCGCGAATATAGCCGAGCGTTCTTACATGGTGCTAAATAAGAACAGAAAGGAAAATAGACAGGAAATTTCTTCTCTATACTTTCCATGGTTTCGCTGCAGGTCACTGGCTTCTATTAATTCAAATAAATACAGACACGTCACTCTTGTCTTGTCATTCTTTCTTTAGAACGACTCCAGTGGCGGCGTGGTCAAACCGTAATACAAAAACAATAAATGGTCAATTCTCTGCTTTATTTTAGTGATACGACCTTTAAAAATATTTCTTCCTCGAATGTCATAATTATCAGGATTTATGGATTTAAATATAATGCGTCAATTGCATAACACCCTTTATGTGATTTTAAAAACAACAAACTTTTATTTAATAATAATTTTGGGATAATATGCAACTCCTAGAAATAATGTATTGAATTCAACTGAAAACTGTTTATGTCTGGCAGTAGTACAATTGAGGAAAAAGGCCGGGTAGTCTACGAAATATCAATTATTGACTATAACATTCTAAAAATAATTTCAAATTATATAAAGTGCATTGTTTTTAGGTCTTTTCAACTAGACTGCAATTTTCACTTGATTTCAGGGAAAATTATCCTCCTATTCTGATTGAACTGAAAAGCGCATTGTAACACAGAGTTACGATCCCGAAAACTGATTTTTTTCTGTCAGTTGTGTCGTAGAATCTTTCTTTAAAATTATTGTGATATTTTTATTGTTATTTGCCTGAAAACTCTTTCAAACAACAATAAAAATACTTTTAAGTTACTAGAGAAATAAAGCTTTATGCATGAATTTCAGCAAATAACATATAACTGTTGATAATTAAATCCCTGTTCCAAAAAAATAAAATACAGAATTTTCGAATAAAAAAAATTATAATTTATTACTTTTTCCTTAACCCAGATAATTTATTTTCTAACATAGGTAATATTGTATAATAAAACTTTCTAAACAATTTTGTTTTTCTATTGCAAATATCTACATAAAGTCTGTACAATTCCTGTCTGGATGCACGTAACAGCTTCTGACGTAATTCTTGATTCGAATCATGTCGTTGATTAAATCGTGTATTTTTTAAATTCTGTCGGGATTTAATTATAAAGTTCAAAATAAGCGTTTTTTTCTTTTGCTAAATAATGAGACATATTTTCAGAATATTAGGTTTCAATTAATTATTTTTCGCTTTCAAATTACTTTTAACACGTAAAATTAAAATTCTTCAAAATGACAAAGGTTGTCAAAGCATTATTGAAAATTTTGGTAGACAATTAATAAGTTTAAATTTAGCTGACTGTTATATTGCCGGAAAAGTGAATAACTAGTAAACCGATGTTGTTATGTGGAAGGAAAGAATGGATTGTTGGGGAAGAGTGAACAATGAATTCACCTGAACCCCTTGCCATTTAAAATTTTAGGGATTATTGCACCCCTGCTTAGGTTAAAGAAAAACGGTTGACAATAGATAACGGCAGTGTCCCCCACAATAATTTATTTCCCGTGTCCGAGCACTTTCGTTTGGTAAAATCCATGTGAAAATACCTTTTATGATTCCGTGCAAGCGCCCATTTTAAAAAGTATAAGTATAATCAGTTCAATCGCTGTAACTTTTAAACGACTTATCCAATTTTAGTAAACTAAAGACTGTTTGGAAGAGAAATGTATGCACTTTCACCAATCGTATTTAGTTGTCCATAATAATTCGCAGAAAAAATTCTAGATGGCGCAATTTGCAATAATAACACATTTTTTGATTTTACTCCGAAAAAATAAATCATACGGTATAATTATGATACCATAATCGAAAAGTAGATGAAATTTGCTAGAAAAAATATTAAAACCGCAGCTCGATATCTCCGTTCGTTTCAGCGTTATCGCCAATAGAATAATTTTTAAAACTTAGCGATTATATATTTTTTAGAAAAAAAGTGTTACACCACTGATATTTTTCCATGTGGATATTGTTTCTGATTAGCATGGTCAATTCTGCATAAAAATGGTCTCTTGCGTTTTTCTCCTCAGGCACACCGTTCATAATTAAATGAAATTAGCTCATGCACAACATTATCAATGTTAATAATAATAGTTGAGCTAATTTAATTTAATTATTTTAGTTTGCTAAAATTGGATAAGTCGTTTAAAAGTTACAGCGATTTTACTGATTACACTTTCAACAGCTCCCCCCCCAGCGAGCCGCCACTTATCCCAATAACCATTCGGGGATGATACAAGAATCGTTGGTTGCAACAAACTACATTGTTCTACAATGAATTTAAAAATTAGCCAAAAATATTTTATTTATTTCTAATGTCCAGTAATATTAGTTATTTTTTAAATGTGATATAACACCATTTTATCAATAATTATATCTGGCTCCGAAGTTTCAATTATCGCTAGGCGTACTATATTATAGGATTAAAGAAATACACCAGAACTACAAAATACTAATTTTTATTTTTAACTGGTGACAAAAAACGTGTACAGAACTTAATTTTAATCTTATATTGAGCATAATTAAACTGGCCAAATTAAGGTGTTATTATTTAGATAGATGCGAGGTGGTCAGACGTATCGCTACAGTTAATTATGACAGAAATATAATAATATTCTACAGAGGGATCCATCCCGCTGTAGAATAGTGCCCGCAATCGTTTCGCTCCCGTTACCGCATTGGTGTGAGTGGACGTTTAGTTCGTTAAAATCACACAATCAGAAATGTACCGAGAATATTCACCATTGGCTTTCTTTTTCAAGCTACTGGTGGAGTTCGTTGCACACACCATTTATGTTAAGATGAAAATCGATATTGTTGTCTTAACCCGTATTTTTAGACAGCCGATTTAAAAAAAATTATACACCCTGTATACTTAGTTCAAATAGTATCAATTAGATTAATTAATTTTTACATTTTTTTCTAAATTTAGTATCGCCCAGTGTTGTCATTTCTCGCGAATTTTTAAGTCAATTTCAGTCGTTTGGCATCAAATATCGAAGTGTTCATAAAAAAGAACTAAAGGAAATATCTACAGGGTCTTACACATTCGACGCTCACGATTGGGATCTCGTAAATGGTAAGAGATACAGCGAAGGCTAAATTGGGGTAAAGTTGCGCAATTTGGAGACGACTACCGTTTACGTAGATAAAGATTAAAGATAGTATTATCGAGGTCGAAACATTGCTATTTGACTAAAGTCGTATTACATTATTATTTTATTAAATGATAGAAGAGTGTTGGAATTGCATTGTCTTTTCATGTTTTACATCACAACGACTCAACTGTTAAGTATCTCCAGTCATCTTCAGGCGAATACTGATTATTTTATTAGATACAAGGTCTATGCATTGAAAAATACACGTCCGTATTTAAAAAATATACCTGATGATGGTACCCGAAAAACGAAACGTCATAGTAATGATAACAAGGTATAGCAAATAAAAAGTGGCAATAAAAAAGTACAAATAACTCTTCATCGTCTCTGTAAATAAAGCTAGGAAAAAATAAAAACGGAACCGAAAACCTTCTGAATATCTTCAGAAATACTGGGAATTTTCAAAATATTTAGACTGCTTGTGAGTCTTTTTTAAATTGCGCAAGTTTGCCCCAATTTAACCTCCTCTGTATGTATTATTGTTTACGAAACCCCAATAATGAGCGTCAAATTTGTAACACCCTGCATTTCTATAAAAAGATACTAAGTAGTATCCTCTGCACCCGCCACTACCATTACGGACGGCAGCCTTTACTTGTATCGCAAATGTGCACAGCTTCTTTATGAATGAATACTTCGTCTAGAGTAATTATTGGTCCGATGTGTTTCCGCCCGTGTGGTTTCACGTATGGCAGCCTTTACTTGTATCGCAAATGTGCACAGCTTCTTTATGAATGAATACTTCGTCTAGAGTAATTATTGGTCCGATGTGTTTCCGCCCGTGTGGTTTCACGTATGGCAGCCTTTACTTGTATCGCAAATGTGCACAGCTTCTTTATGAATGAATACTTCGTCTAGAGTAATTATTGGTCCGATGTGTTTCCGCCCGTGTGGTTTCACGTATGGCAGCCTTTACTTGTATCGCAAATGTGCACAGCTTCTTTATGAATGAATACTTCGTCTAGAGTAATTATTGGTCCGATGTGTTTCCGCCCGTGTGGTTTCACGTATGGCAGCCTTTACTTGTATCGCAAATGTGCACAGCTTCTTTATGAATGAATACTTCGTCTAGAGTAATTATTGGTCCGATGTGTTTCCGCCCGTGTGGTTTCACGTATGGCAGCCTTTACTTGTATCGCAAATGTGCACAGCTTCTTTATGAATGAATACTTCGTCTAGAGTAATTATTGGTCCGATGTGTTTCCGCCCGTGTGGTTTCACGTCAGTCAGTCAATGACTTGTAAACAAGAAAACTGTGGTCGTCATAAACTGTAAGAGTAGACCAATTTACGATAGGGTGGAAGACTTGTATCGCAAATGGTAGGGCGATTTTTTTAAATTTTGGATAATATGCAAATATTAAAAATCTGTAAAGATTGACGTGATTGCTTAACATCGCCTTATCCTTTTGATTACAAAGAAACCTTACATCAAGCTTTAAATTTCAACATTTAAAGAAAGCCGAATAGATAGGCGCACTACGATTCATTCGCTACGTAAGAACCGACGTGACTTCGGAGCGCGCCGTCTTTTATTGCATAAAATAATACAATATCTTGTGTCTGAAATCGATCGAAAATGGAGACAAACATTAGTTCGTCTCCAAAAACGGTTGCCACATTTTTGCACTGCTCCGTCGTTCTTTAAATATTGAAATTCAAACTTTGGGTTGCTAAGTTAGATCGGACCCAAAATTTTTTTGGCCCTCGCCGATTACCCTCAAATTCCGAATTGCATTTTCGAAATGTTTAGTCTGTGTAAGTAATAACTAACTATAACTACGATATGTCAACCGATCGTTGAGAAAAAAGGCTGTAGATGGACAGACAGAAATCGAATTTATTTCATAAATAAATGTTTCGTTTCTGCAAACTATTAAAAATATAATATAATTTAAATTGACCAGTAAAATTAGCCCTTCGTGAATCCACTATTGTAGTTTTAGTAATTTTTCATTTTATGGCACCTCACGCAACGAATTTATTTTCTAAAATACTGCATTATATTAATAAAAAATATTATATAAAAATAATTATTTAAGAACTATCTACACAATAAACTAAATTGTATATGTACAATAAATTAATGTAAAATTAGGTTTTAACATTGAATAAATAAAGTCAACTAAGTTATACAAGAAAACTTTGATATAGTATTTTTAGTTAAGTATAGGTACAGGTACCATAATTTAAGCTTTGAAATTAATGCTTACGAGTCGGGAAAGGCCCATATAGTTAACAAATTCAGGCAAATTCATTAGTTATGCAACCCAATATTCAATCGTATTTGCTTCTTGCTTTATTACGTGTATAAGAACATAAAATAGTTATTTAGGGGTAGATATTGTTGGGTAATGGCCAGTAAAACAACTTAAAAGAAAAATTTTGTATTTAGCCAACGTTTCGACCTCTAATTCGACCTCTAACAAGTCATCCTCAGGGCGACACCGTTATAAACTTCTGTGTTATGAATAAACGTCTTAGGAGGGCTGCTTATTGATTTTACTGTTTTATTTAAAAGCAGTAGACCAACAAAGGCTGTCTTGCGAATGTGCATGCAAGCAGTCCTCCAATTTATTTAATAACGTACCTAAGAAGTTTATTTCTAATACGGATACAATAAGGATGACCTCATAGAGGTCGAGACGTTGGTTAAATTCAAAATTTAAGCTTCTAAGTTGTTATACTGACCATTATCCAACAATATCTACTTCTAAATGTTAGTCACTTATATCAAGTAAAATAGTTATTTTTATACTCACGATACACTAACACCGGTATGCTAACGCGCATAAATTCTCTATCTCTCCCACATTTTGACGACACGTGCGACTACGCTAT
Organism: Polydrusus cervinus; assembly: GCA_935413205.1. Classification (NCBI taxonomy): domain Eukaryota; kingdom Metazoa; phylum Arthropoda; class Insecta; order Coleoptera; family Curculionidae; genus Polydrusus; species Polydrusus cervinus. Next base: position 26,198,791 of record OW284515.1, read on the forward strand.
CGTTTTATTTTTGATCAAGAAAATAATCCTATTATAATCGATATACTACATTAAATCATCTTAGCTACTTCATTTAGAAAGTCCTAATTACAAAAATAGTACAAATTTGCACGCTTTTTATATTAGGTTATGCATACGTGCTCGTGACAACATGCGCACCGTTGTAGGTGTATCGTGGGTTAACTAATCTACAAATTTAATGACAGATAGAGTTGAGAATATGTCACGTACTCCACCCACCTGAAACAAATACAAAGAATGGATCTGTTCTTACACTGGCAATACTATCGTCACCACTAGGGATAGTGGTTAGATATAGGTTATCGATTAGTGATGTAATTGAATGAAAAATTTCGAAAAAAAATACAAAAAAGTATACAGGAATTTTTTTTATTTCACCATTTTGACTGTTTTTTTGTATATAGTACATTCAATATTTTAAAAAAACGTCTTTAGAAAAAAGTTCTGTGTTTTTTTGTATTAATTAATTTTTATTTGTTATTGTAATCTCTAATATTGATGACGAAATTTAAAAAATATTATATTGAAAAACTATATTTCGATAGATTTTTGGAGCACATTACTTGTGTTAGTAACCTTTTCTCTTTTTTTAAGCATGGTATTTTTGAGGCAAGATTCTTCTTTTGGAAACATTTAAAAAATAAAATATCGATAATTTTAAATATCGATGCTTTAATATACTGACTAAATCGATATTCTTTTGGATATCTTTAGTCGATATTAGATTTTTAATATCGTCCAGCTCTAGTCACTATACCCTATATCACCGTTGGTCTTAAGGATATTGCAAATAACAAATTATTATTTTTTAAATAAAAGCGCATGAAAAAAAAACTTTACCGCTTTTCCATTTTATTTTGACTATTTCTCGTGATGTGACGAAATGTTATCCTTCGAATTTAATTTAAAACATTTAACTTTGCTCTTTTGGTAGAAAATGTTATACAAGGTACTATTACAGTTACTATTACAATTACTATTACGCGAAATAACGTTTTCGTATTTTTAAGCTCCCTGTATAAAAAGTTAAATTCTTCATACCATCTAATTTATTTTACAAGCAAAAACTCGAATAAAGAATTATGTTTTTTCATATCTTTCACTTTTTGATATATTTGTTCTTTCCCCATCCAGAGACATATTGTCGGTCTCATGACGTAGTGGCGTATCTTAGTTTTGAGGAAAATAAACGGTTAAGAATTTTTATTTTTTACTTTACACCGCAATACACCTTAAGTATTAGAGATGATTACGCCACTTCAACAAATGAAAAAGCACTACACGCATTCAAGGACCACTCAGTAGAAATGGTTACAAAACTATACAACAACTATACTAGACCAAAGATTGAATATGCTTACAGTGCATGGAACCCATATTATGTCAAAGATCCAGAGAAGAGTTACCAAAATACCCACTTTACTGCAAAATTTCCAGAAAGACTGAGAAGACTTGGGTTAACTACGCTAAGGGAAAGGCGACATAGGGGAGACCTTATTGAGACATAAAAAATAATTAGTGGGCACTATCAGTGTGAGATCAAGAATATTTTCCATCTCAACCAAAACGCACATCTTCGAGGTCACTCGATGAAGATAGACAAAGAAAAAGCTGCGAAATTCCAGAGGAAGAATTTCTTAACCAATCGTGTGGTATATTGGACGACAAAAGCATCACTTTCTTCAGACGATATTTAATCGAATCTACAACACAGGCGAATATCCGACCAAATGGTTAACATTGAATTTTATCCCCTTGCCAAAAAAGAACAATGCAACAAAATGTGAGGACCACAGACTAATCAGCCTCATGAGTCACACACTGAAGATATTCCTTAAGATTATCCACTACAGAATATCAATAAAATGCGAAAGAAACATCGGAGACACACAATTTGGATTCAGACGGGGCCTAGGTACGAGAAAAGCATTAGTTGCGACTCAAATACTAATTCAGAACTGCTACGATCATGAAAAGGCGTTCGACAGAGTCCAACATCATAAACTGATACAAATCCTAAATAGATTGGACATAGACCAAAAAGACATCTGTTGCATTCAAAGCCTGTATAGGCTTCCTGTATAGGTTCCAGTATTGGAACCAAATGGCTGACGTCAGAGTTGGTAACGATCGCACAGAAACAAGACCAATTTGTAGAGGGGTAAGACAGGGGTGTGTTCTCTCCCCACTTCTCTTCAATTTATATTCTGAAGCCATCTTTCAGGAAGCCCTAGAAGAACGCAACATGGGCGTTAAGGATAATGGTGAAACAGCATACCTCGGCCACGTAATACGTAATGAGAGGTACCAATTCCTGCAATTGATAATTGAGGGGAAGATTGAGGGAAAGAGAGGAATTGGCAGGAAAAAGATGTCATGGCTCCGCAACGTCAGGCAGTGGACGGGACTGAGGACAATGCAAGAACTAATGAATACCATACGTAATAAGGAAGAATGGACAAATGTGATCGCAAACATCCATTAATGGATATGCAGCTGAAGAAGAAGTATTACGTATAAAAATATATTCTGGCGACACTAAAATTTATATTTTTTTGAGTAACGCCACTACGTCAGGAGACCGATATGTGTGTGAAATCTATGTCTATGTTCTATAACTTTGTTTACGCCAGCACCGTTTGATTGTACAGAGTAACATTATATGTATACTCTCCGATTCTTCGCTGGTCCCGCATTAATCTATCTCGGTCACCTGCACTGCATTTTTAGTTGGTTTACGAAATGCCTTAAACGCGGGCCCTTTCCACTTACGTAAGTATTCATTTCAATTAATTATTTAATATAAAAAGCAGTGTTAATAATTTATTACTATTTTGACTTTGATCAGACCAAAGAAAGTTTTTGAAACCAAAGTAAAATATACAAATCTATAATTTGGTGCAGTAAATCTAGAGAAACGAAACGTTCTTCTAAAAAAAAATGTGATTAATTTCAATTGTTATGGAGGTAACCGCATTAAACTCTACATCATCGAGCAAGGGCGAGGCAAGACACGCCAAGATATACTTTTACAAACAATTAATGCTTTAAAATAAGATAGTAAACAAACGGATCATCGAAGATGTGCAAGAAACGCAGAAAATAGAACAGATTAAAAAACCCATCGCCTCCTGACTTATGCCGGGTTTCTAAAGCATCGGATATCTGTTAAATAAAGTTATGGAGCCAAGAGAGTTAGAGAGATGTTAACATTGCATTTTTTAACCATTCGACAAGGTATATTTAATATACAGGGTGTTTTTTAATTGAGTGCCGATACTTAAGGTTGTGAATCCTTGGGTGATTTTAAGAAGAAAAGTTAATATTAACATATGTCCTAAAGCTCTTTATTTTTGAGCTACAGGGTGTTATACATTTTTTAAAAAATATAACTTTTTTCTCATAATTATTATATCACTCTATATTTTTATGAAATTTTGTACACGCCTCTTAATCATTAAGAAGCATTTTTTTGCTTAAAAGATTTTTTTAATTTTTACGTCGGTACGGGGTTTGAACTGAATATTTTTAAAGAAAAAAAATGGTACTCCACTGATTTTTCTAAAAACCAAACTTATATTTAAAATCCTCTTTTATTTTGGAGCAAATTTGGTCCATAGACTTACTTTCGTATGATGCACCCTTATTGCATAAAAAAATAAAAACAAAAATTTTTCTTCGGTTCATTGAGACTGCTTTCGATATTTTGTAGCTCAAAAATGAATGAGTTTTAGGACATATGTTAATATTAACTTTTCTTTTTAAAATCACCAATCATTTGATTTAAATCAAACTATAAATTGCTGTAAAAACAAGTCGCCGAAGCAAATAACTCATCAGGAAATTTAAAGGAAAAAGGAAGATAGTTTATTGAAAACGAATTGCTTAGATACATTATGTTGGTGTAAAAACATAACTAATCGTCATCAGTCCAGCGTAAAAAATATTCATAAATTACGCTGCACGCTGTTGGCGTAATAACTTTATTTTACAAATAAAATTAGCTATTCAATAACGTCAAATGTTGAGAAACCGGGCATGTTATGCTAATAAAATGTTACAAATTATTGCTTTGATAAATAGAAGATAACAAATAGCAACAAATAAGCGTATTTTTAGATCAATTTGCATCTAAATTCGCATTAATGCACAAGAATACAACTTTTTCAGTTTCATCTTTTTTTCTTCAGTCAAATAGAGGGGAAAAAGATAAACTTAATAATTGAGCTTTGAACTCTTAACTTCACTTAACAACAGATAAAAATAAATAAAAACGAAAATATAATGAAGACAAATCGATAAAGTGTGTGAATTAAAATGGTAAATCAAGCAAACAAATTGATAATACATATTTACAGTTCTATTTTTTAAACTAACAAAAATCTAATGCTAAAATTAATATTAAAAAAAAAATTAATTCGTACCATCCGACGTCAACACAAACTTTTCTCAAATTAATAATGGCTATAATACAAAAAATGAGGTATATTAATTATTAATCTACAAAATAAACAAAAAGCTGCCTTTTTATAAAAACGTAGTAATATATTTGTGGCAGATATATACAAAATTCATAAAAGGCACTTTTTTTATGCACCTAATATTTATATTTATGTGCTAAATGTAGAAACGAAATTACAGCGTGAGCCTAATAGAAAATTTCCTAAAATATGTAAAAAAAAAGTCTTTATTACACTAATCAGATCTAATATAAACCGTTGTATTGGGTCACCCAGATAGAAAAAAAATTCAAACTGCTACAAAAAAAAACTATACGAAGTTGATATTTTTTTTAACTGGGTATAGAAGTCACCATTTAAATAATCCAAATATAAGCTGTCACAAAATTATAAAAATCCTAATCCGATTCTACGCATAGTTTATAAAGTATGTATTTGTTTTCTAATGAATCATCCAGCGTACCGGTCAGTTAGTTGTCAACTAGTCACAGGGTGTTTATGGTAGGCGAGTATTTTCTTACTTTAAATTGTTAAAACGTGAAAATGAAACATTGTGGAAGTAATAAATTAGTAAATATTATGTTGTTTATTTACTGGGAGTGTTGACGAACTGATTCGGCGTTATAAATATTACGCACCTTCATCGTATAGTAGTTGTCGTGCAGAATGTTCTGTTGAAGAAAAGTTACACAGGACCTAATTGGACGCTATTTCTAATAAACATATTGTAATTTTAATTTATATACACAGTATCAACTTTGAAATCACTCTGTATTTAGGGTAGGTTACTGCAAGTAAAGCAGTTTCACCCTAAGAATATAATAGACGTCAATTTGGTAAGAATGGGCTACTTTCTGGCGAAAGGCGACAAGATTCGTTGCGTTATAATGAGCGGCTTTAGTAAAAATAAGAAAAAATAATCGTGTTAAACAAGTGTTGTCAACAATAGATAAATACTGGTTGAAAGAGTGTGTACATGTCAATGTTAAATCTTCTCTCTGTGTTCGTTTCTTAGGTTCGCACATACGACTGGCCTGACAAATCGGCGCAGCTAAAAATTGTATGGCACAGGACGCACTGTACAATAGAAATTTAGTATTGTTAACAAGCTATTTACTAATGTTACACGACGACCGCGGCAGTGACTCAGAGGTGATGTACTGGCATTCGACCGTGGTGATCCGGGTTCGATCCCCGAAGTGGGCATACGCATAATAAAAAAAGTTTGTCCGAAATTTAGTGGATAAAAGAATGCAGTATGCTACTAGTGATTCCTAATATCGGGACTGAGAAGGGCGTCATGGACCTCTCAGGGCGTAAAAAGGAGAACTAGGCCATATACGTGGTTCGGATTCCACGCTAAGCTGTAGGTGACGTCTGGCTGACATTCCCCAGACGACAGGGGATACAATGGGCCTTATAGGCCTAAATATACTGGCTCTTCCGCCAACCCCAGCAACAACAAAAAAAATGTTACACGACCAACCCTCAGACGCGTTAGATTGTTCCCAGCGTGCATTTTTAAAGTGTGAGCTTTTTGTATTTTGTGACTTTATTTGAAGTGTTTTTTATTAAATATACTGTATATTATAATAAAATAGCACGTCAGTTTGAAGTATGCAAATAACATTTCACAGGTGAGAATAAAATCGGCCATGTTAGTGAACTGACGAACTGTGGCCGAAGTACTTTACAAGTAGTATCCCCTCCGTTTCATCCACTTCCCCGCGCGTCCTGATTGATCCTCCCTATTAAGGGTGGGAGACTTTTTTCTGTTGTTGCTGGGGTTGGCGGAAGAGCCAGTATACTTAGGCCTATATAAGGCCCATTGTATCCCCTATCAGCTGGGTAATGTCAGCCAGACGGGACCTACAGCTTAACGTGGAATCCGAACCACGTGTATGCACTAGTTTATTCTTTTTACTCCCCCAGAGGTCCTCGGCGCCCCTATCTCTAGTTCCCGATATTAGGATTCACTTAAGTTCCGAGCATCCTTTTTTTATTAAGCGTATGCCTACTCCGAGAATCGAACCCGGGTCGCCACGGTCGAATGCCAGTAACTCACCATGGAGCCGAGGTGTGTGAGAGACTTGTACCGCAAATGTGACTTTAATCGTATTCGCACAATAATAGCTCTAGTCTGAGGTTATAGTAAAAAAAAATGCCCAGACAGTTTTAGTGCTATAAGGACGGGTTTCACAATATATTAAATAGCCCATGAGATGAAAATGTTACAGAACGTGTATTACTGTCAAATTCTAATTGGTTACAAAAGCTAACAGTCACTTAGAATTTGATAGTTTCATTTTGACGTCTGTTCTCACATCGTATCTGCCAAGTTAGGAATACATTGAGAAACCTGTCATATCCCAAAAAGTTGTTTAGAAAATTTAATTTCCCAATAACAACTAAAGGTGGTACCGACTCATATCATGTACGACGATACGATTCGAATTAATTCGTATTTCTGTGAAGCCCAATACGACGGTTTAAAAAATATGTTTAATTTAGGCTGATCAATTGGTTCTTAGGTATTACGGCAAATATTTAACGGTATTGACAACAAAGTTTAAAGGCCTTTCATAAAATGTTAATTAAACTATATGCTTATAGAACATAAAATACCATGTACAGGTGCTGTCAAAAAAATAGTTCCATTAATTCACAATCTAAGAGACAATACCGTAAAAAAGCCGCCTAATAGGAATTTAGACAGCAAAATATATGAAACCTTTTTTTGGCAGTAGTGATACTTTTTAGGCAATGCTTAATGTTTAGGTACGACTTGGGACCGACTTAAAATCTTTACAACCCGGCATCATATAAAGATAAATTGTTTTAAATTATTAGTATAAATAGAGCTTACAAATACACCCACAGGAAGACAAATGGTCTTGTAATTTATTTTATAGAATGGACTTTTTTACTAAATTTTGATTTTGACCCTTTCGTATAGAACAAAAAAAAAATAAAAAACTATACGGTTTTAATTCTTCAATTATTTACTGAGAAAATAATTAAACAAAATACGCTCTCCAATAAAAACACGCGGAACTACTTGCCGACGTCACAACAAGTCTAAGCAATGGCAGCGGTCGATCGCTCTGTAAACGATGCACTCCTACCTGACTGAGGTTTCAAATCTGGTTTCCTGTTTCTAAACTGTCTTTGTCTATTTAGGTTCTCGAAACAAAGATAACAATATAATTGGTCGCACGACTGTCAAATAGAAGAATAACAAGGTTAATACAGTACATCATATGTTTTTAAACTTCCTACTTTCGCGTCGTATTTTTAATTGTTTCCAGAAAAGGTTTGTGTTACTCTAGGAAGATTTTTATCATTATAATTAATATATTTTCAATAGATTTGAGTACAGAATGTTAGTGCTTTAGCAGATGTATTGCGGAACAAATTTGGTAATTCCATAAATAGAGAAAACGAAGTTCTATTTCTATTGATATAATTATGCTATGATCATAGCTTAAAAAAATTGTACTTATTTTTAAGTCAAAAATAAGACATTTTTTAAATATTTCGATACTTTTATCAACACTATGTTAAGTTTTTAGAAGGTCCCAAGCCACACAAAAACTATTGCGCATTTTTGAAGAAAATTATATCTTAATCATAAATAAATAAATTAAAGTACAAAATAGTACCTGTAATGATAATAGTATGTCAGACATAATACCCTAAACATACAAACATTGTACCGGGATTTTATACAAAACTAATAAGTTAAGTGTATAAATAAGTTACTTTTTAACTTTGATTAAAAATATCAAACAATTTAAAAATATTAATTACACACTGATTACAATTATCGAAATGTGTGATTAAAAATAAAATCAATTCTATATTATTTGTTCCTTCACTTAAAAAAATTTTAAACAATATTTTCCTTAGAATCAGTGTTTGTATGTCAAAGCAATAAAAATTGTAATTACAAATATTTTCGTTTATTCTAAAAAAATTAAAATATCAGTCGACAGGCTTAACTTGAGCCATTATTTTTCCTTCCCACAGCGGAAGTATATCATTGTCATTGCTAACTTCCTCCTGAATAACTTGATTGCCAAGTTCTTCGCAAATAGTCTTAAAGAAAAATCTAAAACGGAAAATATAAAATTGTTAACTGACTGTGAAGTTACCTGGTACAGCCAATGGCGTGCCAAGCCGTTTATAACAGGGTAGGCAAAAATTTAATTTACAAACAATTGACTTTAATCATTTTCAACACAGTTGACATCGCCACTGCACTTAAATTACGTGTACGTGGACATGTCCACTTCTCCATTTTTTTCCGACAACCGACGGCGACATTCATAGCAAAAGCAAACAACGGGGGAAAACACGAGTTATATTAAACTACTCAAAAGTGAATAGGGAACTAACATTTTTTTGCATCTTTTTGAGGATAGATATTTTATAGCAGAAATCAGTGAGGAGGATCGCTCAACCAGGGTTGGATGGGGAATTTTACATTTTAATTTTTAATTAAATTTTAATTTTACATTGCGCCAACGTGGATTTAGATAAAGTGAAATTTCAAATATTTTGGGTAAAAGTAAGAGTGTGATTTCAAGAATCATTAGTCATTATCGGGAGACTGGAAGTGCCAGTAGAAGACCCGGTAGCGGATCTGTAAGGGCTACTAATGATAGAGAAGATCGACACATTAGAATAGACGTAAGTAGAGCCCCCTGAAAATGTATGGTTTAATTTAAAAATTAATAGCTTTCTGACTTAACAAAATAAATTGATGATTCCAAAAACGTTTCGGCAGAATCTAGTAAGTTTTCCAAAAAATATCCTAGAATAAGTCAGAAATCATGTAATCAAATTTTGTAGCACATCAAAATTTTTTACATTTGCAATACTTTTTAAAACACACTGTATAACACACGAACATAACCCTTTTTAATAATAACTTCGGCTCATGTCAAAGTCGACAAAATTCCCCATCCAACCCTGGTTGAGCGATCCTCCTCACTGATTTTTGCTATAAAATATCTATCCTCAAAAAGATGCAAAAAAATTTAAGTTCCCTATTCACTTTTGAGTAGTTTATTATGAATGGATTTTTATCCACATGCGCTTTATATTCAGATCTTAAATCTATCTCCACTTGATTGACCCCATATATTGCTAAAAAAAGAAGTCAATTGTTATGTTAATTATAATATAAGATACTAATTAGCAAAAATTATCTTGTAAACGTACTTATTATTTTAAGTTACTAATTATGATCTTAAGTAACCTAATTATTGAACTATATGTTTTATATTGAGAACGCTTAGTATTTTTTAAAACTACGACAAAACTTGAAGATTTGCACCAATGCACTTAACATACACAGGCGGATGGCTGATGGAGGCTTAGATCTCGAGTCATGTGTATTTGTTGCATCGCTTTCTAGCTTACTGCCTACCGCCTCTCTCGCTCGCTTTCACTCGTATAAAAGCAGTGATTTTCCTTTCCCATAAGGGGCTAATATGATGTGAAATCACTGCTTTTCCGACGGTCGTACGGGATGCTTATATAGCGATTCAATTTACGATTAATCGGCAATGAATGCGTTCGTGGAAACTATCTTCAATGATATACGAGTAACTTTTCCGTCCCGGTCCTCTACATAGACAGAAGTATTGCCAGATATTACACGGATAAAAATTTACACATGAAGAAATAATTATGGTTGGTATTTGTTTCATTGTTCCAGGGTAGGCATAGGCAATGCTTTTTTGCCTATATTGTAGGCACGCCACTGGTACAGCATCATGCTTAGTTGTTGACAATTGAATTAGTGTTTATTTGTACACAATTTTAAATTTAGTAACGTCTGTTCATTGACCTGTATCTGTGATATATGTTTATTGTCCAGGAGAATACATTTTTAACCTGCTAGCACCGATGATGGTTTTCAACCAAAACGCGTAGGCAGTAGTTTTATTTATATAATAAAGAAGGAGAAGGACAAATTTAGTTTCTCATTTCTCAATCCCAAGGCTCAACAATGACCCTTTCGCAGATATGATTTGAACATTCAATCGGGCATTGAATAAATGTATTCAAGGAAATTATATTGAAAAGTAAAATGAGAAAATGATGCTTATCTTTACACCGCATTTCACGAACTACTTAAAAAAACCAACCCTTGTTACCTCTTAATAGTTCAGACAACTTACCTATAATTTCCCTTCTTCGGCAAGTAATCCTTAAATTGTTTCAATGTTATCTGAGCTCCCGGTATCTTTGTCCTGTAGGGGAACTGTTCATCGCAGAACGAGAACACCACGGTGGTAAGATCGTCGGTTGGCTGCTGCATTGCAGGTAGTTGAGGCCGTTGCCCTCTTTGCGATTTCCTCAGGGTCGACTGGCTACTTTGGGCCAAGTCTGGATAATGGCGACTTGAAGATGACCTGAAAATAATAATAAGTTTATTTTCAAATATTTATAATATGATAAATTTGTTTATTTATCTTCCTTAATAAACTTCTTCTTTGATCCCCCGAAGACGTGCTTGTTAGGGGCAAATCTTAATACTTTAAATTATAAATATATGAGAATATTAAAATATTTTGTTTAAATATTTAATATTATATAAAAATTAAATTGCAAATAAGAAACGTTGAAGTATCCGTTTCCAATATCCATGCTTTTATTTCGACTTTATATTTTTTTAATGAAATATATTTTTTAAAGAAAAATTAATAATATAAATATTAAGGTGTCACTCACAATACATAAAAAACAACTGATTTTAGACATATGGCATTTTATACAAAATATACGTGTAATTTTATAGGGAATTGAAAAATAATATATTATATAAGGTGTTTCATTTAAAAAAAGGTATTTTGGATATGCCCTGTATAATTTAAAATAATTTTAAATTGTAGACCTTATGCCTCCTCATAAAAATGTTTTTAAAAATTAATCAAAAGTTAAGTAGTTTAGATGCTATGGAATCCTGCGTTGAGAGCGGGCCACCCTGTATTTCTTTCTTTATTAATTATTATAATAATATAAAATGAATAAAATTGAATCTGTCATCACAAAATCATAGATTAACTAACCGGTCCGACTTTGTAATGAAAAATAATTGTATATTTAAATATGTATTTAATTGGAGAAATTCTAAAGCTTCAAATAGACCTACGCGACTAGCGCGCGAGCCTCAGTTTAAATAGCAAGACGCGAATATTTCCGCTCTTCTGCAGCGGATTCGCGTAGGTCTGTATGAAGCTTAAAGAAGTAATAAATTAATTTAAAAAGTATAAAACGAATAAATTATGTTAAATTAGTTTATTATAAGTAAACATTATCTATCTACAACTTGGCTTATCTTGTTATCCTTTTGAATAATACAAATTTTTAATTTTCTTTTAAATGAATCTATATTATTGGAGGTTGACTAACAGCGGGTTACATAAAGAAATATAGTTCTCGATTAGCTTAACTGCGTATTAAAAAGACACAACAACATGATTTAAATCAACTGATTTTTTCAATTTTAATCGCGACTTAAATCAAATTATAAATTGCTGTAAAAACAAGTCGCCGAAGCAAATAACTCATCAGGAAATTTAAAAAAAAAGGAAGAAATAGTTTATTTACAACGAAGTGTAAAAACATAACTAATCGGCATCAGTCCAGCGTAAAAAATATTCATAAATTACGCTGCCGAAAATTTTCATATCAATACAAGTTATTTTGTATGTCGCCGAGGAGATTTTCTAACTGTTAATCTAGACAACAAATATTTTTGGGCGAATAGAGACAAAATAATTAAAATAGGTTTATTGAATTTTTCTAAAAAAATCACGATTTAATCGAAAAAATCAGACTTATTGATTTTTCAAAAAAATCGTGATTTAAACAGAGGCTGGTAATGCCAACGTTGTATTTGTGCGAAACAACTTTATATTTTACAAGAAGTAGGCATCTGACAGCAGCCATCTTTTACAAAAGCAATTTTGCGAAAACACGCATTAAATTTTATGTTTTTAATACGCGGTTAAGTTAACCGAGAACGAGTTTTCTTTATGAAACCCACTGTTAGAGTTTTATTTTTTCCAATTTAAATATTAATTATTTTCACTATATTTCTTTCAAATTGGGGATTGATCTGCCTCCCTCCCATATCGTATCAGCGATATATAAACAATTATACTTAAACATTCTTAGACAAAATAGGCCTTGAAAAAAAAACACTGAAAAATGTCACCAGCTCTCCTACTATTATCTTATAGTGGCTTGGTCACATTCAAAGGATAATACAGCGTAATCCCCACTTTCGGTCCCACCCATCTCTCCTATGAACGATGCTGTGAAAACATTTCTCTAGCATTTATGAATGACTGGTACGATTTAAGGGTAGAAGATCATTGGGGTAAACCACCCTTAAAAAGTATTTATTTTTTAAAAGCGGAGTATCAAATGATACAGAATCCTATTGTCATACACCTTGCGTGAATCTTGACCAGTTTTTGTTATTACATATAAAACAAACTGTTAACAAAAATCACATTACCTTTGCTTCGATCTAGGTCGAACGTCATCTTCCAGCCGTCTTCTGGCCTCTTCTAGCTGGGTGACAGTGTTTGGCGACGGTAATGGAGGCATAGATGGATCGGCCACGAAGGGTTGAGCAGGAACTAAAGTTGCACCAGTCACGCTATTTCTTTCCACCGAGCTGGACCTGGATCCAAAACCTTGAAAAAAAAGTACATACGTTTTTGAATATAAATTTAAAAAATGACATGGTTAATATGGTTTAACTAAACAACTCAAAAACCAATTTTGAAGGATGTGGCACGCCTTCGTAATTTTTTTTTACTATAAAATGCCCGTTATATTTTAATATTCCAACAAAAAAAAATGATCATATTTTTGCATTTACTAAATTATATTTCGAAATAACCTACAGTATAACTTACCTTTCTTATGTCTGTTAGATATCGGCGAGGTAGCGCTACTCGTCCTATAACTACTGCTTCGTTGTTTAAGAGACATGTCGTTGTGTCCCGACATTAGCCACGCTAAGACGCGACTGTCCTTCACCGGGCCTATCGCTGGTGGCGTATCAGATACCACCGACACGCCACTATCGGTGAGGTCCGTTAGCGCCTTCTTAGATGATGACCTGAAAAAATAAGATTGAGTAAAACTTGTCATTTATGCAAAATCATTGAAGAAAGCATAAATTTCACGAAATACAAATATCAGAATTTAAATAAAAGGATTTAGCTATTATATGACTATCGACCTTTGTAGAATGTTATTTTATATTTAACGTCCATATTATCCATCTCCTGGTAACTTTATCAGCAAGATGATTTCCAAAGAAACCATCGTTGAGATAAATGTTTCCATAGAAATTATCTGGCTGGTAAAGTTACCAGGAGATGGATAATACGGGCCTAAATATGATAACTTGGATATATAACTTAACCAGTACGGACATCACCCGTTACGTAACTTAGTGAGAAGGTGCGCAGTAGGTACGCATTTTAATTTAAAATAATAAATTTTTTTTAGCCCCGGTATAAGGTAAAATATAACCAAACTTAACTTTTTTAAATGGGAAGATACCACTTATGACACCTTTTTGGAAAGTAATTTTAATTTATTTGCATTGCCCCAGGGTGGGGACTTTCATTGGAAAAAAATCGCTAATGTGAAAAAAAATATTTGTGAAAAATGCAAAAACCCGTCGATTGAGATGTTTATGGGCTTCGTACTCATTACAAAAATTTGTTTTTTCAACCCTCTTCAGGAGGTGAAACATAACCCAACTTAATTTTTTCACAATAAAAAATAAAACTAATTTCAAATTAAAAACAATAGGTTAAGTATTCAATTTTCTCTTTAAAAGAGCTTTTCAAGAAGGTATCATGAGTGGTATCTTCCCATTTAAAAAAATTAAGTTGGGTTATGTTTCACCTTATTTATACAGGGGGTAAACATTTTTTTTATAACAAATGTAGACATATAAAATCTCAATCGACGTGTTTTTCCATTTTTCAAAAATATTTTTTCCTAAACCTCTAGCGAATTTGTTCTAGTTAAAGTCCCCACCATGTATAAAGGGGACATACACGGGCCTTCATGTGTTAATACATCAACGCACAACCATCAACGTGTATACAAAAACTAGCGTGTATTGGTAGTTTTTCGTCACAAACATATATGCGCATTCAAGAAGTGTGTCGTACTTCAACTGTGTGTGGGTCCGGCAAACATCTACGTGGTGTATTTCTTATAGTAGTAAGGTAGGACAAAATATTAAATTAAAAAAGTTGTGGTTTGTCTGGCGTAATACAGGGTATTGTTTTTGTAATTATTAGCCCTTCATTGAAAAGTAAATGGGTAAAGCTATTCACAAAATAAGAAATTTATAACAGGCAAAAATATTAGGCAAAATAGTGAAAACTTTTGTATTTTAACATTTTATATTGTAATAAAAATAACATATTCAAAAGATTTACTCGGGTATCTGAAAAAATACACCGCAAGCGAAAAATTTAGGAACTTTTAAAAATAGAATTAAATAAATGGGAATAAAATCAATTTTTGTGGAAAATGTCAACACCGAAACGGCATTTTTGCAAGAGATGAAAATTTTTTGATGGGTCATTCTTTGCTCAATCTTTTTTCTTTCATTTTCTATTTTTTTAAACAAAAATAGCGCACGCCACCAAACACATTTCTTTTGAAATTGTTTTTAACGACTTGTACGACCGTGTGTGCCCATTCTTCATACAAAACTGTTATTTTGTCTTAAAACATCTCTCACCGTGTATGTCCAAATTAAGTTTACGTTGATGTGCGACGTACGTGAATGATGTATTAACACATGAACGCCAGTGTATGACCCTTTATACAGGGTGCATTCTAAGTTGATACTTTTTGTAAACTGGAAACTTAAAGTCATTGAAATGAACAAAATATTCAAATAATATAAAAATAGGCGGAATTAAGTTCTGACAGATTTATAAAAATCGTCATCCGGTCCTATGCAGCTCTGATAAAGACTGTTTAATGTTTATTTATGAATCGCGCAGTGTAGTTAGTTGCCAACTAGTTGTGTGTGTTTATGATATGGGAGTATTTTGTTACTTTAAACTGTTACAACGTGAAAATGAAACATTATGAAAGTAATAACTGGCGTATAATAAGTTAATTATTTACCGAGAGTATTGGTTGAGAAAATGTGGCTGCTGATTCGGTGTTATCAATATTACGCTCCGTTACAAGACAGTGGCTACGTCGCGCAGAACGTTCTGTTGCAGAAAATGGTACAATTTTAACAGAATATTTAAGTTAGACAGGACCAAACACATAATGTAAGTTTCATAGGAATCACTCGGTATATGTAAATTTGTAACTATATAATATTTAAAGTAAAATCATACACTCTATGGGTTATGGCAATACGTTTGCAGCAACCACTAAAAAATAAGGTGATGGATTATTACGTGTCAACCGCTACCAAAAAAATGTTGGGTTAAAGTTATTGTGCAGGTATCTATATTGTTACCCTGGGTTTAGCAGTTACAAAAGTTTATATCAGAACCTTCTAGGTAAAACATTACATAGATGTCTTGGTTTATATAAAAAGTGTAATTATTATACAATCGACTAACCTTCTACCAACTGCTCCACGCACAAATCTCTCATCCGGATACTCTGGCATGCTTTTCGACTTAACCATACCGCATTTGTGTTCGGAGCCCTCGGCGAAATCATGAACGTTGCCAGAATCACTGCTGAAGATGGAACCATCCTTTCGTCTCCGCGCAACTTGCACATGTCTGCAAAGAAAAAAACAAAAATTATTTATTTTTGTGTCAGTTAAAAGTCATCTTTAAATTGACTCTGTTTATATCGATTTCTGCAAGACGTAAGACAGGTTTATTTGAAGCTTCCAACGAACCAGTTTGGGGCTTCTGGGCTTAATACATTTTTACTAAAGCGGATCAAACGTCATATGTTCCAAAAGGAACAGATTGAGGCCCTTTGTTTTGTCTTCTTTATTAAAGATAATAAAAGTGTCTTGTACGTTATTCTATGCTAATGACTTGATACTTTTTTAGATAAAATGTAAAAATTACACAGTGATTAATTGACAGTGATGTCAAATGTTCGCACATGGCTCATGCTAAAAGCCTCAAAACTTCAAGTGAAGTTTTATTGTATTTTCTCGAATCACCTCGCTACTTACATTTTATAATAAATGGTAGTAAGCTTAAAACTCGAAGAAATAAGTACATGAATGATACCAATCACAATATTCTGACCATTAATTCTTGAAATTTGGCATTACACGAGAAGTATTACTGTCATGTCCTTATCACTACTGTGAGTCTGAATGGCTGTGTAGAGTCTCCAATAGACCAGACCCAAATATAATTTAATAGTGAGTTAAGAGATATCGTTTTTTAATAATGTTTTTAACTTGAACATTATTCTAATAATTATATTAGATACGAGCAGACACCAGCAATGTTTATAATAATAACTGGCTGATGTCTAAGCCGCAATATTCTTGTACCGGGTGAGTCAACGATTGCGCGGAGTAATTTTATGCCTTGAAGATAAAATTTGTCGACAATAAACTTTTATGTTAAGGTATGGTTGGATATCAGGCACATTTTAAAAATATTTTGAATTATACAGGGTGCGCCCAAAAAGTAAGGTGGCTTAAAGCTTAAAACTCGAAGAAATAAGTACTATCAGATAATTGCACAAAGAAAAATCGTTCAACGTAATATAAACACAAAATTTAATTAGACACTGGCTAGGCCAGTTGCCTTATACTTTAGAAGAATTGAAATCTGATATCTCCCTATTTGGTAAATATGGAAGTCCTTATAATTATACGACTAAAACAACGACGAAAAAGCAAATATAGACCCCGCATTTCCCTTTATCAAAACAAACCGACAATAACTAAAATTCATGCTACCACTTAGTTCCTGACGTGTTCCATGAATGAAACCATATGGAAATAGTAGGGAATTTTTACGAGCGTATAATACGCTGTTGCCAAATGATTAAAAGATTCTCCTATTGTAGGTTTTATTTAGGCTCAAATAGGTATTTTTTTTTCGCCGGTGAATTCAATCAGTGGTGGAACTGATGAACTTATGATTGACAGCTGGTGGAATGACGTCATCAACCGGTTGGTGAATTATTTTACGATCTCTCTCTCTCATTGACGTTGATAGAAATTAACCATGAATAAAATAACATGATTGTCCAACCGGTAATACAAGAGTTAATTTAAGAACGCGATTCGGCTCAACCGGTGCCACCGGTGGACTCGCCGGTGAAAAAAAGAATATACCTAATTAAACACATCGTTGGATTGCTTAAAACATATTCAAACCTCAAACTAGTTAAAATACTAATAACGACAAACATTTCGAGAAAATTTCTCATAGAATGACAGCTACGAGAGCTTTGGTGACTGCCACCAGAGGTGGTATTCTCGTATTCCTAATAATTTACCACATTTTCATGAAGTACCTATTTACATAAATCGACGTGAATCCACGTAGCGAATTAAAAATTTCGCCAACAAAAGTGAGTTTGATTAATTAAGGTCAAGTTGGCATATTTTGTAATTGTATCCGTATCAGAATCGAACTTGGAACGTAATTGTCAGTTTGACATAACTTAACCTTACTTTTGGGCTAAACTACTGTAGAAACTAATTATAAAATAGTTATCTTGTCAAAACGATTTGAGTAAACTACATAGTAATTTATTTTTCATTAATTCGCAGTAAATATATATTTTAAAACACAGTGATTCAGCATTACGATGAAATTTTATAATTGCCTTTAACATACAGTCAACAAACAGTCACAATAAATATATTTTTCGGATAGATCGTGCAAAACTTGGCAACGTTTGCCTCCTAGCAGTAGCAAGTGAAAATACGTAAATGAAAAATGACAATTTTGACATAAAGAACAATAAAATATTTATTTCCAGCTTTATTAAATAAAAAGTGGTGAGAGTTTAGTGTTGTTTTGTAGGTTAATTATAAAAAAACAATATGGCGAGACAGTGTCAGGTTTGCAAAATAACCGATTCAGTCCTGGATTACACATGCTATTGCCCTCTTATAAACAGCGAGTTGTAGGCTCAGCGCAAAAGTAATTTTATGAATGAGATGAGGGGTTTATCTTTGCTTTCTCGTCGTTGGGTAAAAACCTATTTTTAAACTTGGTACATACCTATTTTTATGTGGCGAAGTTATACCAGGAGATCTAGCAGGAGTATCTGGAAACACTAATGATACGTGGTCATCAAGAATGGACTGATCATTTTCGTCGTCCAAAAGCAACTTGTCCCTTATATTTTGATCGTTGATTGATGTCATTGATTCGCTCTATAAATATAAAGTCTTAATTACATTATACTTAAATTAGGGCGTAGAAGGGGACGCAATGATTTTGGTCCAATTTAATATACAGGTTCTCCCAGATAAGGATGCATGCTAAAGGGATTTTGTAAATCATATAAGGTACAGAGATGATTAAATTAGAAAAAAGGTGCGCCCTACTTAATTCGGCAATATTGTGTTTTCAAATTTAAAAAACCCCAAATCCTTCAGAAGATATTTGGGCAATACCGAACTTTCGCGATTCCGTTTTTATTTTTTTCTGACTCTATTTGAAGATATGTTGATATAGAGTTTACATTCATATAACCATTTTTGGTCCTCTACAATTTGGTTTAATTTGATTTTTAATCCGAAGTTTCGTTTTTACATACATCATCAACTTTGCTTTTTTAAATGGTCGGGAAATTTTGTTTTATTATTTTTAAATTCCCCTCCTTTTTTATAATTCAATGACGTATCACAGCTAGTATTAATAACACGTTTTGAACTTAAAAACCCATCATCAAGAAAAATAAGTGCAAATTCATTTTAGGAGAAACTATTTTATTTTCAATTTCCGTAACCCAATCTAATGAACTGTAGCAGGCTGTGACGGGCACTTGTCTAAATAACAGATGCCAAATGACAGATTAGGTTGATGAAATAATTTGGTGAAAAAGAACTTTTATCTCCGATACAAGATACATTTGCACTTATTCTTATTAATGATGGGTTCTTAAGTCTGAAACGTGTTATTAATACTAGATGGGATACGTCGTTTAATAATAAAGGAGAAGGGTAGTTTAAAAATAATAAAATAAAATTTCCAGACTATTAAAAAAAGCAAAGTTGACGATGGTTTTGAAAAAACGAAACGACAGATTAAAAATCTAATTACACCTGCTTGTAGAGGACAAAAAATGGCAATAAGAATGTAAACTTTATTTTAACATATCCCTTAAAATAAATTCAGAAAAAAATAAAAACGAAATCCCGAAAATTCGGGTTTGCCCAAATATCTTCGGATGGATTCAGAATTTATTAAATTTGAAAACACAATGATGACGAATTTGGTAGGGCGAAACTTTTTCCTTATTTAACCATCTCTGTATCGAATATGGTTTAGGATATATCTGTAGAGTGCATCCTCATCTGGGACACCATCATAGATATAATTTCCAACTAAAGCAGTCCTACCTCTTTCAACTTCTTTTCTAACAGGTCTTGAGCATCTTGATGTTTCTTTACAACCTCTAATTTTTCCATCAAAATAGCGGCAAATTTCTGCGGATCCATCGGTTGACACTGGGTCTTCTCCACCCTTTGCGTTCTGGGTATAACAATCTGGTTCATGTGTACCTCCCGATTGAGGGCTGCCTGACGACGTGTCGTTCGACCTAACGATCGACCATCGCTAAGGAATAGATGATACTTAGAAAAGTGTATGAAATATAACATATTTAAAAAAAAAATGTTGAGTTGTAAAAAAATGTTCCTACACTTTAATAACGTAAAGTCAAATAACATAATTTTTTTCGTAACTAAGGAAATAAAAATCAGTCTCTTCTCTTAGGGCCAAAAAATTATAAGTATAGTAATAAATGTGTTATCTACATACAATATTATTAGAACTAATATCTTAGCTCTCTGTGTACATTTTCGTTTATATTTTATGTAACTAGTGCAAAAAGTCTATGCGAATGTCGTACTAGAATGCAAACTTTGCCCTTGTTAGAATGGTCAGTTATTTGTTAATTTACATTTAAGTACTATAATTTGCCATAAAACCATAATTCGACCTAATAAACAAATCCGAGATTTAAAAAATCTTATAAAACCATGTCTTATGTTGGGTTGCACAAAGATTTTTAACCATAATTAACTAAGCAGCAAATTTGCCTGTGACATAAATAACATTGGCAGGCATTATTTACTCACAATCATAGTAATCAGGCCCCTTGGATTAAAAATAAATAATGCCTGTCAATGTCATTTATTTCACAGTCAAACATGATGGTTAAAAATGTTTATACAACTCGACATAAAGTCAAGCAGAGGTGATGATTGGTGAAAATGTCATTGCTTTGACGTTTAATTTAATACGCTTTTTTTTAACTCTGTTTTCCTGGTGGTACCGTGAAATCTACATTAGTGTTATTATAACGCAAATTTTGTTTTGTAGCATTATTTAATTAATCTTTATAGTATAAGGAATCTTAGATTATTGTAAGAGAAGAAAAATACTCTCGCATATCGTCAGTCGTGTCACGTACCTCATGCCAAGTACCTTAAAAAATTCGACAAATTAAGATATGATAGTTTTGGGACTGTACCGGGTGGTCAACTAAGAATGACCGCCGGCCATATCTCAGAAACTAGTAATCGTACAGCATCCGGGTAAATTTTTTTATGACAAAATTGTCCAAGAGAAAATGCTGGAAATTATTTTTAAGTTCCGCATTTTGACGCAAGAGGGCGTAATTGAAAAGTAAATATTAAAATTTTACATATCTCCGAAAATTCCACATTAAGGTATATTTGATAACACCATTAAAAAGCTTGGACAATTATGCATCATTTTGGTCTTATGCTCATTGGCGTACCGACTTTAATAAGAGGGGGGGGGGGGAAGCTGTTTAAAGTGTAATTAGTAAAATCGCTGTAACTTTTAAACGACTTATCCGATGTTAGCAAACTAAAGACTGTTTGGAAGAGAAATGTATACACTTTCACCAATCGTATTTAGTTGTCCATAATAGTTCTCAAAAAAAATGCTAGAGGGCGCAATTTGCAATAACACATTTTTTGATTTTACTCCGAAAAAATAAACCATACGATATAATTATGATACTATAATCGAAAAGTAGATGAAATTTGCTAGAAAAATTATTTAAACCGCAGCTCGATATCTCCGTTCGTTTCAGCGTTATCGCGAATAGAATAATTTTAAATTAAGAATATTTTTTGGAAAAAAAGTGGGACGCCACTGATATTTTTCCATGTGGATATTATTTCGGATTAGCCGCGTTTTTCTCCTCAGACACACCGTTCTTAATTAAAATAATTAAATTAAATTAGCTTCATGCATGCCTATTAAGTGAAAGTGGTCATTTCCACCAATTTTTATAAAACAAAATTTTGCATTATCAATGTTAATAATAATAGTTATAGTAGTAGTCATCGTTCCACTCATTTTATACCGAACCTATAATTGTGTTGCTCAGTTAGGGTGATATCTACTGGTCTTTTCTCCTGAAGATGAATGCTTCTGCATTTGAAACATGTAGAGAAGTTGATTAAAATATTTCTATAATATATCAGTGGAGGAAGACTTTGTGTTCTTATTTTTACCTTCTATATTCCCACTCCACTTTAAGTATGGACTATTTCTTCAAGTTAAAAAATGTGTTATTATTGCAAATTGCGCCCTCTAGCATTTTTTTTGAGATTTATTATGGACAACTAAATACGATTGGTGAAAGTGCATACATTTCTCTTCTTGGGCACTTTTGTCATAAAAAAATGTACCCGGATGCTATTCGATTCTAGTTTCTGAGATATGGCCGGCGGTCATTCTTAGTTGACCACCCGGTACAAGCGTGTACTATTATCACACGAATTTTATTATTTTATCGTTTTTCAGAATGAATGTTAATATATCTAAAATTATGGTCAGCTTTATTTATGCCCGACAAAATATCTCCTGTAACATAGGCAAAAACGATATATGTTATGGCGTGCGAAGACCGACGATCTTTATATGCAGTAGTAACCATCTGACAAGTAAGTAGCGTTTCTGTGTTCTTACGAAAAATACAAAAGCCGATTTCGATAAAAAGGCGTACTTTAATTTCATCTCCTGACAAAGCATTATTTTAATAAAAATACTTTTTTAATATAAAAACTATAATTATAAAATTAAAACTCAAAAGGATATTAGTAACACAGTAAAAAACAAACTAGAAACTGCAAACTTTTATAGTTTTATAATTAATATTTTTTCTTAAAACTTAAATACAAAATTACTGTATAAATGGAACAATGCAAAATAACTACACATGCAAGATATTAAAAAAGTTTATTGTTATAAGAAAAACATGCTTGTTATACCATACCTGAGTATCACGAGAGCAGAGCGGTCCAAACATAATAGAAACAATTCTACATGGTATACCAGTATGACGGGCATATTAGGTTTTTTTTTTGGAGAAAGAAGAAGCATATTTTTATTTGCTATTAGTAGGTATCAAGGCAAAGGCGGACGGCTTCGTGCCATTTCTCGGTAGTTATGTATGGAAAATGGCACATAACGTGCAAAACCTTTTAAAAAGTGATTTTTCTAGGTTTTGGTTGGCTATAAATATTTAAT
Organism: Polydrusus cervinus; assembly: GCA_935413205.1. Taxonomy (NCBI): domain Eukaryota; kingdom Metazoa; phylum Arthropoda; class Insecta; order Coleoptera; family Curculionidae; genus Polydrusus; species Polydrusus cervinus. The sequence continues at coordinate 26,222,045 of OW284515.1, forward strand.
TCATATCCCTAGGAAGACCTACCACTAATTTGGATCTTTCTCGATAGGATAAAACAGAAAATCGTTGCTTTATAAGAAATTTCTCCAAAGAGGTGTATATTAAAAACAGTGAATATACGATAGTGAAGCTTTGAATGCACTGTTTTGCTTTCCATACTTATTGCTTTAATCAGAAGGTATGCATAAAACTAAGACTTAGGTAAGATATAAAGATTTAAAATATTGAATAAAAAAATATGTATGGTAATTAAAGGCTATAGTCATATTTCAGAAAGGTGTAGAGTAATAAAATGGGAAATTCCGTCCAGTTCGGCTCAATTTCGGTGTCGGCCATAGACGCAGGTAAATTTTGTGCATTAAATTATTTATAACTAACCAAAATTTTTAGAGAATTAGGTTAAAGGGCATTAAGATAAAATAGTATTGTTTATAATATTAAAATTTCAAGTAATTGCGTAAGAGGATTAGGAAAGGTATGTTTTCTGGCCTGAAGTGTTAAAATCGAAATATTGTATAGGGATTAGTTAGGTAGTAGATTATAATGTTACGTTTTGCGTTTAATAGGTACCATTTAACAGGTACCGTGTTTGGCTCTGGCCTCTTTGGCTGGATCATATAAATATGTAGGTGGTAATTTGGAATTCCAATGTTTTTAAGGACTATTTTGGTGGAATGATAAAATATCTGATTAAGTAATAGTTATGGATAACGCATATTATATATATATCATTCACGACGCACAGAGAAGACTCCAACTTCATTTTGGAGAAAACAAAAAATTATCGACTGGTTAACCACCAAAAGTATTGAATTTGAAGATAATTTGATAAAAAAGGAACTATTAGCTATAGTAAATTTACACAATTATGAAATATGCCGTGTGAGATATAGGTGAAAAACATAGTGTAACTGTGCTGCGCATACCGCCATATCATGGCGAACTAAATCCTATAGAACTTATATGGGCGCAAGTGAAAGGATTTGGAGCAAGACACAACACGACATTCAAAATGAAAGACGTTAAGCTACTGTTTGATCAAGCCATTAAAGAAGTAAGACCAGAGAACTGGCGAGTGAAAAGCAGTCCATCAGTCATTAAAAAAGAGAAAAAAATGTGGGATCTTGACCACCTGATCGATCGGACCGTCGACTCATTAATTATAACGTCAAGAGGAGATGACAGTCCGCAGATGAATATTATAATTTTTTATAATTTAATTTCTGTATAATGTATATTTTGTATTTTTAAAATAATGTTTATTAAAAAATAAGTGTACCTACTACATAATGTACGCCTTTGTCACAACCATTTTTAGTGTTTGTGAATGAAAAACAATAGGCAAAACCCATAAATTGACCCAAACCCTGGTGGTACTACTTGCACTTGATAAAAATAAAGAATTTTGTAATGAAATCGATGCCAAATTATGACAGTGGCTTAAATATTCGTTGGGTCACTCTGTAGTCCCTTTGCATACCTAATGAGCTTTTATTACCTTTCTGAAATAGACTATTACACCAATGAACCTTTTTATATTTATTCTTAGGAAAATATAGAATAGGTTTTCATTTCATCATAATGTCAACTGTCAAAAAAAGGTACGATGCGAATATTTCTATATAAAAGGATGTAAAATATATTTCTTGATTCTCTTTAAGCATCAAAAAGACCAACTACCCGTAATACACTATACCGTTCATTTATTAGTTATCGTGTGTGTTAAACAAACATAGCGAAAATACCGCAACAGTCATTCCTACTTAGCGTTAACGACCTTTGGAATCAAGGTATCTTTAGTACTAACAACCAATTACATTAGAAGACAAATATATTAATTTTAATTGGATTAATGACATCATCATACCCAGCACCGTCTCACTATCGTCTTGAAGAAATCAATACTTACACAGAACTGTCTGTCAGAGAAAGGTTATCCGACTCCGTCCTCGCATCCGAGTGGGAATGGCTACTAAGGCTATGCAGCTCGCTATCCTGCCTCGAAACCGGGTTGTATGAATTGTACGCGGCATGAGCAGCAACACCGCCGCGATTTAAAAAGAGACTAGTTCACACGCAAAAAAAAAAAGAAAAAATATAATACTAAGGCACCATGGTGTGATTTGAAATACGTTTATTAGATTAACCTTTTACAAAAGTGGCAAACGCGTTGTAACAATAAATTGAACTAAAAAAAATGTCGTCAGTTATCTTTTTTTCTAATCAAATCGCTAAGAAATTTGCTCATGGCGTATATTTCTCTTATTTCAGGGATTTGAATACAAATATTGTAAACTCTCTTTTTAATGACATATCATATGGTATCATCTGTTTTAAAAATGGCTGCCTAGATCAAGTTTCCTAAAATGTCCATAACTTTAGTAAAACAAGGTAAGTGGTAAAGAGTAGGATATGGAAATATTAAAATGGTTTATTTCAACTTACTTTATAATATGAATGAAACTCAAATACCTTTGTTGTCAGAAGATTTTCTACAATACTATTGACAAAGCCAGGGTATAACTTAGTATCTTAATAAAAATTATATAAAATACAATGAGCAAGTAAACAACATACCGGGTGACAACGAATGTTGTCCCCCCCCCCCCCCCCCCCCCCCTATTCTTTCCGTAGTTTTATTAATACAAATTTTAAAATTTCAGGAGATTCTAAGTGTATATTTTGTTAGTTTTTAGTAAAGTCATATTTTTAAAATCACTTCCGGTTTGACCGGAAGCGGTATCAACTCTTTTATTTTAAATAGAAAAACATTATTTTTATTTGATATTTTAATTCTACGGCAAATTTCCTTTAAAATTATACGTCACACATTATCATTTGTTTTTAAAATGGCTTTCAGGAAAACTTTTCAAGGAAATCCTTAGATGGCCATGGACTCGCTAATATAACATGACTTTTTGAGAGTGGGCCATGAAAGTTTTAAAGTGGTCTATTTTATTATAAACAAGTAGGTTATGAAATATTCTGTAAAATGAAAAATCTAGAAATAAACGAGGACAACTTTTTCTGTTATAAAACTGCATTTCAAGATATTGTGTGTGTGTTAAAAAAATATGACATATCTAAAATATTTTTAACAGAAGCATCTTTCGCAAAGAATGTTATTGTTTAACATAAAACGGGTTAAAATAGACCACTTTGAAACTTCCATGGCCCACTCTCAAAGTCATGTTATATTAGCGAGTCCATGGCCATCTAAGGATTTCCTTGAAAAGTTTTCCTGAAAGCCATTTTAAAAACAAATGATAATGTGTGATATGTCATTTTAAAGGAAATTTGCCGTAGAATTTAAATATCGAATAAAAATAATGGGTTTCTATTTAAAATAAAAGAGTTGATACCACTTCCGGTCAAACCGAAAGTGATTTTAAAAGTATGACTTTACTAAAAACTAACAAAATATACACTTAGAATCTTCTGAAATTTTAAAATTTGCATTAATAAAACTACGGAAAAAATAGAGGGCAACATTCGTTGTCACCCGGTATATCAACATTAAATATATCCATTTTAAGTAAAATTGAAATACAAACTTTATGTCAGCAATACATTGCCCAATCAAACCTAAAATAGTCCTACAAGACAATTTAACCAATTCAAATGAGTCAAAGAATTTGGAAATCAAATAATAATCTTTATCTTACTACATTAACCATAAGGTATTCCTGCAGTGTATTAAGCTTTTGCGACCAATAGCTCTTTTACCGCATGCCTAAATATCTTGTAATAAAAAAAATGTGTCCAATTGGCATTCAAATAAATAGTCTTTCACCATTATGGAAAATATATGAAATCAACTTGTTCGAAAAAAAATGTATCCACTAGGGCTATTTTATTTACAACCTGTTTATAAAAACAAAACGGAATTTCTCGATTTATTCGAATAGCAATCTATTTTTGTATTATTTAAAAAAAAATTCATTTAATTTTCTTTCTAACGGCGTATTACAAGTTAATAATTATTCATTAGGTAATAGTAGAAATTAACAAGAAATATCATAAATGTAATTTCTTGCCCAGAAGAAGTAGAACTAATGATACATTTTTCTCGAAAAAATTGATTTAATGTCTGTTTGAAGGTTGTTTCTTGAATGGCAGTAGAGTTTTGGACTTGCATTGTCTTTATTTGTTTTGAATTACGTTTTAACTGGTAAGTATCTCCAGTCGTCTTCAGGTATTCACCCACAGTCGTTCAAGTTGATTTAATATTATAAAATAGGTTGATACGACCCATTTCAACGTTTCCATGGCCTACTTTTTACCACTTATCTTGTATTACCAAAGTTATGGAAGTTTTAGGAAACAAAGGAAAATTGATCTAGGCGGCCATTTTTAAAACAAATGTAGTGTGATATGTCCTTGAAAAGGCAATTTTTTATATAATCAAAATGGCGAGTCTGTATTTAAAGTTTAAAAGTTTATTTCCCGTTAAACCGGAAGTGGTTTAGGTTATAATTGGCCGAAAATAACAAATAACACACTTTTAACTCCCTAAGTTTTTAAATATTTACTTCCAGAATTACAGAAAACGTTCTTGTGTCACCGGGTCTACAAATATTTCGTATAGGTAAGTATTTACGGTTTTTATAAGTTTTTGTCAAGTTTTTTAAAAATTTATTTTGTTTTAAAATGATTTTTTGTTAAGATGTAATAAGTTAAAATTTTAAATAAATCCAGTATTTTTTTTGTTTTTTTTTTTTGCTTTGGCAGATCTGTCATGCAGCCAGACACTCAATGCTTTATGGTTTAAGAGAATTTTCTTTGCTTGGGGGTTAAACTTTTGAAATAATTTTATTTTTGTAATGCGAAAATTACTTTTTAATAATTTATCAAATCTTGATATTTTAAGGTCTCTGGATCATAAAAATTTTATATCCAATACCCATTTCTACTTTCATTATTCTTTGTCACGCTTTTGTTGAGCTACCCTGTAGAGTCAACATTCTATTTAACATTTTTTGTCCATTTTATTAAACAACGCAGCTACTGACTTTGCCACAGATCGCCCTGTATAAAAAACGGTTTACTACTAATTATAAAAAAAATTTAGTCTCAAAAAAAAGTTACTGAAAAAAATTACCTTTGTGAAGTTTAGATTCTATTAAAAAATAAAAAAAAAGTATTTCAAATCACTATTCTCAACCTACAAACTAAATTAAAGTAAGCAAGCTGAAAAGTCAGCCACGAAGCAAAAAAATGTAATCCAAAGACTACTTACCTAGCAAATGTTTCCGATTTCGAACGGTCGACGGCGCGACGACTCTGCGACATCAACAGGAGGTCTTTAGTCAGTCGGACTGGAGGAGCGCCCACGTTCGGTGTGTGGTATCCAGTACTTAGACTTCCTAAAATTATAACAAAGGATATTAGGCTATGTAGCCCAAGAAGTTGAGGGCAATGCTTTTCGGAGGGATGGCCGATAAAATAAAATGTCAAGCTCAAATAGGCTATAGTTTAATGAGCTTTATTACTCTAGACCTTTCTTAAATAGACTATAGAAAAATAATCCGTTACCAATATTAAGATTAAAAATAGTATTTAAAGAAATATTCACGAGAAAACTCGTTTTTCGACATTTGACATCCAGATATATGACCTCGGCCGGCTGATTAGGACTTTCAAAATTTCCCCTGATTTTGACAGAGACGTATTCAGCCGATGTTTGATTCATAAACGTATTCATAACGTTTCAGACTATAACTAACAATTAATTATGGATCATAACTATTGTTTGCCTAGTACCTGAGCTGATGCCATTGCTGAGAAGGTATTTTTAAACAACTTTTATTTTTACAAATAATTTCTTGCATTTAGTCATATAACGCCTTTGAACCTGCTTTTTAGAAAGCGCTTTCTTGGCGTTGGGGTATAGGTTCTCCACTTTGAAACTAAGGGTCGCCGTTTCGAACAAAACTTTTTTTGTTTTTCAATAATTATTTATTTTTTTAAATCGATTTTAACTAAAAAAAATGCAAGACAATTATTAACCTTAAATCTTTAAAATAGAAAAATATATCGCAATTATTATAAATGTCCCACTTATAATGGGAACAAGCTTATATTTTCGGTATTTGTGAATTGATTGTTTTGAATTTTAGTGTGGTTTCGTGTGATATTAGGAAGCATTTTTTTATTGCTAAAAATTTTAGTTAACTTATTGGCGTACGGATTTATAGGGGTTGTAAAATAATAATTCACCTTTAGAGATTATTAGTTTTCATTTTCGTACAACTAAAAGTTTCGGAATTCAACAAATTCTGAAGTTCCTATCTTGTTATTGTGGTCTGTTAAACTGTTTTTTAAAATTAACATTTCAACCTTTTTCTTGTCAATAGATTGTGTTTTTTTGAGGGTGCTAGATTTAGGGGCTTAGCATCACAAAGTATCTCCCGAACTACGCCTATGTCAATATTAGATATATTATATAACAACACATAAGTTAATAATTTTTATATAAATAAAGCAAATAAATATTTCTATTGTATGACAGTAGAGTTTTGGACTTGCATTGTCTTTATTTGTTTATAATCACTACGTTTCAACTGGTAAGCATCTTCAGTCGTCTTCAGGTGAATACTAAAAACAATGCAAAAGACAATGTAAGTCCAAACCTCTACTGTCGTTCAAGAAACGTCATTGTCTCCAACCTTTAAACAGACATTTCTATTGTATGTTTTACTCAAATAGCTTACACAACTTTTTCTATTTACCACTGTGTCGACCGGTAAGCATATCTACTATCTCTGTTATAATGGTTGGACCTGAATCGTTTGGTAGATTATTGCACTAACAACAGCTTATATTTAAACATAAAAAAATGCTGTTCTATAACGTTTACTAAAAACAATAATATCATTGAGTGCTCATACAACATTAATAACTCTATACTTAAAAGGGTAAATCAAATAAGAGACCTGGGTGTCATCTTGGACTCCAAATGGTTGTTTGAAGCTCATTTCAATAAAATTATTACAGAGCGAAACAAAATGTTAGGCTTTATTAACAGAACCTGCAAAGACTTTCAAAACCCCCAAACGATGATCTCACTTTACTATGCTTTCGTTCATAGTAAATTTTCTTTTGCTTCCGTCATCTGGAATCCCAAATATGTCACATATATAAACAGACTCGAATCTGTACAAAACAAATTTCTAAAAAAATATTGCTTTTAAAGCCCACTGTACAGTGGAAACTTCGAGAATAAACTATAAAATAATCGCTTTATCCGACCGAAGAAAAATTACTGATATGACATTTCTTCACAAAATAATAAATTCCGGTCTGAATGTTCCTGAACTTCTATCAGAAGTTAATTTCAATATTCCTTGTAGAGAACTGAGAAATCCAGCTTTATTTAATTTACCTTATAACTAACCTAGGATTAAACACACCATTAGTTAGACTTCAACATACTTTTAATACGTACAGTAACTTGTTTGATATATTTCATACTACTACTTCTACTTTTAAAAAAAGTGTAAAAAGGCATTTTATACAATTAGCTTTTGAGTAACTTTCATTTTGATGTATAATCAATTTTAAATTTTAATTTTAAAATTTTTAATTAAGTAAAACCACATAAGCTGTATTATAAAATTGTAATACAGTGGATGCTTCTTTGGAACGTCTAGTTCTGTTCGCATCCTAAACATGTAAATAAACATGTAAATAAATAAATAAATAATTACCTATTTCCAAACCAGAAAAGAACACAAGGGATATAGGCGAATAAAAGAACCTGTCATTTTCGAATCTGTTTTGCAACTTTTTACCTTCATCTTATTGTAATCTTGTTTAGCATGACAACAATAACTATTAGTGGCTTAAAGAATAATATTCGTTTAAACATACATTTTACATGTTAAAAATTTATAATTTCTAAGTCCGATCCTATAATTTACGTCAAGTCATACCAACATAACACACTAAAATTAACCAGCATGTCATTCATATCACGTGATTGGATTGGGCCAGAATCTCGCGAGTTCTATCAAGATTATTACTATACCTGAAGTGTGGGTTATATGCATAGGCGGGTTCATGATTAGCTCCATATCTTCATGTAATGTTGGAAGTGGATCTAAACCACTCGCCATATTCGACAGATCATTACTGAAATCGCTGCTGCTACCGCTACTACTAGAAGTTTGCGCATTCTAAAAAAAATAATAACTGATATTTTTTTATGAATCTATGAAAAATCATTTAGGTAGTACATGTCTTTATTATTCGCTCGTCATTGGAGGGTGAATATTCCATTTTATAGTTCAAGAGCTCAAAGTTAGGATTAGACTATTATACAGGGTGGGCCGCTCTCAACGTAGGATTCGATAGCATCTAGACTACTCAACTTTTAAATATTTTTTAAAAACAGAGTTATAAGGAGGCATTAGATCTACAATTTAATCCCAAATAGTCAGGGCATATTCAAAATACTTCTTTTTTAATAGAACACCCTATATATTATATTATTTTCTAATTCCCTGTAAAATTCCACGTATACAGGGTGATTCACGTTGAGTGGCCTATTAGAAGATCTCGGAAACGAGTGAACTTATCTTTCTAAACATTTGATAGCAGGCATAATTGGCTTTGAGCTTTTAAAACATTATATTTTGACGTTTTTGTTACTTCCGGTTATACCGGAAGTTAATGCCAACTTTTCTACTTCAAATGGAACACCCTGTATAATTTAGCATATTTGATTACCATATTAAAATCTAAATAACTTTTGTTAATAATAGTCTATTCCTATCTCGAACCGTTTTTAAGATATGAATTATAAAAGGATTTTTTTGTGTAAAAACGCTCCGAGAAGAAAGTTTAGTAACTCTGAAACTAATAAAGGTAAACATTTAAAATTTTGTAAGCTTTCAAATAATACATCGATCTTTAGTTTAAATTACTTAGGTTTTACGTTTTTTATACAGGGAGTTCTTAAAATTGTGCCAGTGTTTTCATTTAAATAAATGTGCATAAGTTAATTTTTGCAAATGGAACACCCTAATTTTTAGCTTACTAACGTGTAGAGAATTAAATTTCCTATCTAAATGTCTAATATGTTAAAATCCATAATTTTAGTAGTTTTGGAATTATGAGCAATTTAAATAAAAAGTATTAAAATTTCTGTTTGTGTTAATGCGACATTATTTTTGAAAAGAAGGCTTCCACTGGGATTTTCGTTGGACTTTGATCTTTGTTGCCAATTTGTAAAGTAGGCTTTGACCAAAATGATTTTAAAGTTGACACTTATCTTAGCCCTGTTGTCATATTCTAGTTAACTTATTTAAAATTACGTTCATTCTTGGCAATCTGAGAATGGCGAATAATAATAATTAATTCTAATAACGATATTTTAAATATATTTTATATTCATGGTGAGTGTCTACGTATCATAAGCCGAACATGCAGAGTGTTTAAAGAACGATATCCATATTTACCAGCATTAAGCAATAAACAACTTTAAAAAATTGAGACAAAGTTCAAAAACGACTAAAAATGTGGATTGTAACATATTAGGCATTTAGATAGGAAATTTAATTCTCTACACGTTAGTAAGCTAAAAAATAGGGTGTTCCATTTGCAAAAATTAACTTATGCACATTTATTTAAATGGATACATTGGCACAATTTTAAGAACTCCCTGTATAAAAAACGTGAAATTTAAGTAATTTAAACTAAAAATCTATGTATTACTTGAAAGCTTACAAAATTTTAAATGTTTACCTTTATTAGTTTCAGAGTTACTAAACTTTCTTCTTGGAGCGTTTTTACACAAAAAAATCCTTTTATAATTCATATCTCAAAAACGGTTCGAGATAGGAATAGATTATTATTAACAAAAGTTATTTAGATTTTAATAAGGTAATCCGAAATGCTAAAATATACAGGGTGTTCCATTTGAAATAGCAAAGTTGGCATTAACTTCCGGTATAACCGGAAGTAATAGAAACGTAAAAATATGTTTTAAAAGCTCAAAGCCAATTATGTCTGCTATTAAATTTTTAGAAAGATAAGTTTACTCGTTTCCAAGATCTTCTAATAGGCCACTCAACGTGAATCACCCTGTATATTGTATAAAATGCCATATGTCTAAATTCAATTGTTTTTAAAATATGGCATTTTTAGACTTTGACAAGCTGTAGCATTGGAACAGCTTATCTTAGAGAACATTGGTTTTCACCGCATCTTAGTTTTTTATTCTCTATCCCAAGATACCAATTTTCGGTTTAACATGATAAACCAAAAAAAATATATTTCAAAAACAATTGGATTTAGACATATATTTTATACAAAATATACGTTGAATTTTATAGGGAATGAGAATATAATATAATTGTAAAAACACAGATTTTTTTACTATAGGCAGGTGGTAGCAAACATTTAAGAAGGCATGAAAAATAAATTTCAAACCACCTGAAAGTAAGTTGATCTCATACTGTTGGATATTAAAATACAAATCAGATTGTATAGTTCCACCAAGAAGTGAAAACTTTTTTGACGTCCTACTGATAAAAAAGTTTTTATTTCTTGGTGGTGCATACAAACTGATTTGTATTTTAATGTGAGATCAAATACAACCTTATAGTATAAGGTACTTTCAGGTGGTTTGAAATTGATTTTTCTTGCTTTATTAAATAATATAATATACACTTAGCTGCAAAAAGAACGCACAACCAAAAATTATCCTCAATTTCAACCGATAAATCGATTTCGACAATTTTTTTCTTTGGTGTGAATTTTTTATTCAAATTTCAGTTTTAGACTGATACAGGGTGTAAAAATGAGAATAGTTTTTACGTTAAATTTGAGACACCATGTAGGGAGTATTAGCAATGACGGGTGCATGATGAAATCATACTGTAACCTCATATTTTATAATTTTTTTTTAAATTTCTCTGATATCTGTAATATTAAAGAAAATACACAGCTTTATACCAGAATACATTTTTAAAATTAAAATAACATTTATACAACATTACACTAAGAATAACACCAACAATAAATAGCAAAAAAAGTACATTAGTAGCGCGTGTTTCCACTACTACTTTTAATAACTGCTTCACATCGCCTAGGAATATTCGATATTAAATTGGACATTTCATTTTGGTCAAGTCCATTCAAAAGATCAGTAAACATTATTTGGACATCTTGCAGGTTGACAGGGTTGATGCCAGTGCCCTACCAATAATATCCCATAAGTAATCTATAGGATTCAAATCGGGACTGCGCGGTGGCCAATTTAGAGCTCGAATATATACTTTATATAAATATTCATTAACGATGCGCGCTACATGCGATCTTGCGTTATCGTGCATTAGTAAAAAATTGTTTCCAATGTACGGAGCGAAAGGGATAATGTGCTCAGACAAAATGTCACTGATACACCTTTTGCTATGATTTATTATATTATAGACTACTTTATTAAACCCAATAAGCATCCAGTAAAATTGTGATTTATTAAAGAAAAACATGTTCTGGTATTTTCCTTCATATAACAGATATCTGAGAAATTAAAAAAACAAAACGTTTAGAAAACACGAGGCTACAATATGATTTCATCATGCATTTGTTGTTGTTAATGCTCCCTACAGGGTGTCTTGAATTTAATGTAAACAACTATTCTTATTTTTGCACCCTGTATAAGCCTAAAACTAAAATCTGAATAAAAAATTCTATCACAGTGCAATTACCAAAAAAAAAGCTAGTTCAAAAAAATTATCAATTTATCGGTTCGCGAGAAAATCAACTTTGAAATTGAGCATAATTTTTGGTTGTGCGTTATTTTTACGGGCTTTAAAATAATTTTAAATTGTAGATCTTATAACTATGTTTTTAAAAAATATTTAAAAGTTGAGTAGTCTAGATGTTATTGAATCCTGCATTGAGGGCGGGCCACCCTGTATATTTACGCGATTTTTGCCTTTAAATTACAACAATACTATTTTGCATTATGTATTTTTTGATATAAGCGAACAATTTAAAATTAAAAAAATTGGGAGTTCCCTATATTATTAATAAATAAAATAATGGAATAAAGATCTTACCTCTAAATATTGAAGGTACATTTCACTCTTAAGGAAGTTGGGGTAAGTCGTTGTGACGATTAAATGTTCGACTTGTTCTTGCACTTTATCGAACAGAGTCACTGGAGGTTCAAGGCACTGGGAAGACTTAACTATTTTTCCGATTTCCTTTCGTAATTCCTCGGATACGGGAAGAGCGGATTTTACAAAAAATTTTCTAGAAGAAATATTCAGTATAAGTCTAACGATTTTGTATTACATAATATAAAAAATTTCGGAAGAACTTTTTTCTAATTTTTTTGAATTTTAACCAGATCCCAATAAAATTATTTAAATAGAAGATATTAATTGTCTACATGGATGTTTTCTACTCAATACTATTCGGAATGTTATTAACAGAAGTAAAGTACTTACTTAAAAATTAACTTAACAAGCTGCATAATTTTGTCGACCCCCTGTTGCTTGCGTAGACCTTCACAAGCAAACCAAAAATCCAACGCGTCGGCATGCTGCTTGCCTTCTGCTTCTAGAAACTAAAACAAAAAAAAAACGATTAGGTTATGTGATTGTATTAGGGCCGCTTGTATAGGTTCAGTTTAAACTACTAATGCCCGTATTCTCCATATTTTCATAAAGCGGGCTTAATTTAAGCTCCCTTAAATTTTAAAGCTGGCTTAAATTAAATTTGATAAGCACCGTAGAAAATTTTTGGTTACTTAACTAAGCCTTATTTTGAGCTGGCAACGATGCGGTTATTCTCTTATTTTGTTAAAAGTTAATGGCTGCAGCAACGAACGACAATCTACGCCTACTTTGTGTTATCGTTACTAACTTTGTGTTGTGGGTTTTTAACATTAGCTTTTAAAACATTTTCAAATTTCAACTGACATAAAATTTCCTTTCTTTCATAATTTTCCTTTTCCTTCTAAAATGGAGGAAAAAAAGGTGCTGTAATTTTACATATTCAGAAAAATCATCCTATTCGGATTAATCGCTGACAAATATGCGATAACTCTTGAGGACAAAAAAACCGACCGTGCTTCCGTAAAAAAACGGGAAGAAGTGTGAAATTCATTGAGGAAGACTTTAATGCGGTAAACCCTTCAAATAACTATCGGGATGCTAATCAGCTAAAAAACTATACTGTAATAAGAAGAAAGAGCTACGTAAAAAAGTGGCAGAGGAGAAAAATTTTTTTGACTGGCGGTGGCCACAAAAACTACTTTTACAAGATGATGTTGATAATATACTTCTCGTTCGTAGATTCTTTTGAAAAATCCAAGATCTATAACATCCAAAATATCTCCATCTTCAAATATAATTTCATCTGTTTCCGGGTCGTCTTTTTCACTTGGTTCATTCTGTTATGGCATAAAAATAGCAAAACAGGAAATTATGGCATACCATAAAGACCATTATGGTAGATGGTAGCAACCGTTAAATTATAGTAAGACTACCATAATTATGGCAAAGTTGGCAACGCTGAGTGGCCCATATAAGTATAGAAAGGGAGGCTTGATGTCAGATAAGTACAACTTTACGTGGGTTGGGAACTACCTTGGAACTGATGAAATTATAAGTAAAACAGTATTTTAAACTCCGTCGTTTTTGGGATTACATCTAGTATCTAGTAGTATTATTGTTTTCGTTCGGCGTCAGTCAGTCAAGCGGGAATATCTCCTATACGAGACTATATTGGTTCAAAAGATACAAACTATATCGCAAACAAATAAACAAAAAGAAATACAAAAAAGACTAATTTTGAGGGGTCATTTTACGAAGACTCCCTATCAATAGGTCATTTAAGTGGACTGTGAAAGATTGTGATAAAGAAACAATCGATAAGTTTTTTCCGGCCGACCGTGATCGATAGTCACACTAGGTACATCTTTAATTTTGTTCACCGATAGCTGCCGGTAGTTTTCGGCCGGTTTAGATTGCGGCCTCCATTTTACTATACACGCACAGTTTTTTATCGTCAGTTCAAACATGTCATAAAAAAGCGTGCGAAGCGACAATTGTAATTATATTACACAAGCAGAGAAAAACGAAAGAAAAAACAATTTGGATGAAAATACATTGTACTTTCTCCTACATGGAACTTATACTGTTTTATATAGTAAAAGTAAATCTTCATAAGCCTTCGTTCGGGGTTGTTCTGGCCGGCCGACTTAAGAGTAAATTTCTGAAAAATATGAAATTTAAAAAAATAGATAAAGAATAGAGATTTTGTGATATGGCTTCAAAATTTGTAGTCAGGTATGAAATTGCAAAACAAACAGACTTTGTCCAATAACAATAATCCGAATTCCCGCAAATATTACTATAATTAGTTATGAAAAGGACAACTATTATGGGTATCTACTGTTTGAAAAATCGGTCCAGCATAACCGTAGTAGGTAAAAATATACTTTTCCTACGACCACCTATGAAAATGAGAAAAAAAAGCACGGTTTATTTGGCTAGAAAGCGCCGTATATCATACGTCACGCTATTTAATTTAAACCTATGGTGCCAATTTAACAGACCACCCCTGTTTATTAAAAAGAACAAATATTATAAAGCAGTAATTGTAAAGTATTAACTTATTTATCATGTGTTTGTCAAGTGATTCACAATTAGAGTGTGAAAATACGCCATCTGAAATTATAAAAAATGTTAATAATATAATGGAAAATCTATTACCAGAAAAAACAAATCGCGCTGAAGAAAATGTCATGTATTAAACAACAAAAGTTTATTGGTAGCCATAGCGTAGAGAATAGAGCTCTAGCCTACAGATTGCAAGGTCACAGGTTCAAATCCCATTAGGAGTATTTGACTTTTTTTTTATAAAAACAAATAATTTATAGAATTATTTTGAATTAAAATCTTCCTTGTTGGGTGGATTTTTTAAATTTATGTTTAATGCATCTTTCCTTGATTACATTTTTAATTTTTCATTCTGGTTAATCTAGAAGTCAATCCAGGATTAGTTCTTCCTATGATATATAAAATATGAAAAAATGAAAAAGTTAAACTACAAATAAAGGAAAAGCCTATTGACAAACTATGAAACCAGATATTAGGTGGAACATAATCCTAAGTATGGTAATTTCAACACTATAGTTGAAATATATTTTTCACAAATCAAAGGCTTTTCTAATAATTCTTTGTGGTCGTAGGAAAAATAGTGTACATTACTCGTGTGAAAGTAATTATTCTAAAACTCGGACTATTTCCGCACTCGGCTGATGCCTCGTTCTAAATATCTCCTTGTTTGAGAAGTATCACTTTCATCACTTGTTATTTAATATACTATTTCATACTTCAAGTTTAATTTACCTCAGTGTAAACAAAAAAATTGGCAAAATCTTTTACCTGGCGAAAAAGTTTTACGCCGTCTCCATCTTGCAAAAGGGCGTATAAAGATTGAGCCCACCGCAAGCAAGTCGGCGGAGATCGACTGCCGCCCTGAGAATCTGAGGGACGATTGGAAGCGCGGCATGAGGAAGACGCTGCGTCCATGAAGGAGGTGGCCGAATCTAAAAAAAATAACAATTACAATGCTGGCAGAGCTGTGAGTAACTTAAGTAACTAGATACTTAGTAACTTAGTTCTTTTTTGAATCATGCCAAAAGGAACTGTAACTTCGTTACTTTTGAAAAGTAACTTGTATCTAGTTACTTTTTAGGAGTAACTATACACTTAAAAGTTAACTAGATACTTTAAGAGTAACTTAGATACTTTTAAAGTAACTAAGTTCCTTTTAAGTTACTTTTAAAGTAGCTAAGTTACTTTTAAAGTTCCTCTAGGATACCAATTATGCACACGTGCCATCCATCAGATGATGACCAAGGGACGATCGGCGGCCGTTAATCAGATTTTCACGAAGTGACGAGCGGCAAGTCGAGACAAAAATATCCTGACATTAACAAGGTTTTTCTCAAATATAACAACCCGTTGCCTTCTTCAGCTCCCGTGGAGCGTTTGTTTTTATATGCTACTCTCATTAATGCTCCTCGCAGACATGCCCTCTTCTTCTGAATTTTTTGGCTCCTTATAAAAGTTCCTACTATATTTGGATTTGTTACTTCATTTATATTTATTTAGTTTTGTCACTTATATTTATTCAATAGATTTTTTGTTACTTATCTTTTCTTTCTACTTTTATTAGAAATGTATTAAGTTTGTAAGTATAATAAATTCGTATTCGTTATACACTTTTCATTTATATGTTATCACTACCTGGTAAATTTATGGTGTCTAGTTCATAAGCATCTTAGTTACTTTTAGAGTTTCGTAATTACAATTAAAATAACTAGTTACTCAAAAGTATCTTAGTTACTTTTAGAGTATCGTATCAATGTAACTAGTTACTTTAAAAGTATCTTAGTTACTTTTAAATTATCCTAGTTACAATCAATGTAACTAGTTACTGTAAAAGTATCTTAGTTACTATAACTAGTTACTTTAATTAAGTAACTAAGAACTAAGTTACTTTTAGGTAAAAGTAACTATTCCTTATAAGTATCTGTATACATTTATTTATTTATTTATTTATTTACGGTATACACCATTAACAAAGGAAATAACAACGTATCTACATATACAATAAAGTAAAATCTAATAACACAATAGATTAAGGATAGATATTTTAGAATAATAACAATTAGTATGAGTCAGTTAATAAATTACTACGAATTTTTCTCTTAAGATCTAATTTAAACTTAGGATGAGTGGTATGAATATCGAGGGCATGCCTATCGAAGTTACGCTGCAGTCTGGTTAAAGGGCGAAACATGCCATAATTGGTAGAATGGAAAGGTAAACAGAAGAGATTTCTGCTGCGAGTATTGTGTCTGGTATTAAAATATAATTCAGATAGAAGATATTCACAATCAATGTCACCCCCAATAAGCTTAAATAAAAAACACATATCTGAAAGGAAACGTCTAGCTTGTAGAGAACATATGTAGATTTATATTATTAAGAATAAGTTGATAGTCAATATGATAAGGTAGTATTTGAAAATGTTGTTTATTTTAATGCCTTCTATACACAGCTAAAAAAGGAGTATCAACTTAGGAATCACCCTGTATTTAAAAAATACTTACGACTGGGAAAATTGAACTTCCTTTTCGGAATCGGAGAGCTCGGTTTGATAAATTTGGCGTCCTCCATCTGTGGAAGCACTGCCGTTCCAGGTCCCCAGTCGGACAAAAAATGACTTTTCTCCTCACCCGGTATCGGGGGGCGGGGGGAATTGTGGTCAAATGCGCCCTCATGGGTGTGCTGCTGCTCCTTATTGCTCATATTGGAAGGGGCCTATCCCTAAGCCCTCTGTTTCTGTCTGTGCCAATTAACAAAATCCAGTGCTTACGATTCACAAGCATTGTTTCCGAAACTGCAATAAAATCAGACAAAAACAATTTATTCCACAGACAATACCACAATACCACAGGTTTATAAAAAATAAAGTATAGTGGGCTAGCACTGAAAAAGTTTTAGACCAATCGGTGGCGGCTGGTGCTGTAGAACTCCCAAAAAAATAATTAACTAATAAAATACTTTCAATAACTAAAAAGAAAATAATATAATACTTGGCATTCACGTTGTAAATGTTAAAAACTGCTAGTGAAGTCCGAACCACGCAAGTAAAGTCGCCCAGTGGAATAACCTACAGGCTCACGCTATCGCCGAGTTATTATTTATCTGGGCCCCGCGATCGTGCTGTGCGAGCTGCTTGAAACACCCGCGCAGTTCGCAGCATTCCCCGTGTCCGTCTAAAAAACTAAACCGTGATTTAACTGGAGAGTTCGCTGTATTTAGTGCAGTACAAGCTCGGTATTGGGAAGGTTGTTTTTTTTTTAACGCGACTTTCTAGTTTTACGATTAATAATATAGTGCTTGTGTGCGTTTTTTGTGTATCGCTGATAATAATTACTAACTGTGTACTATGGAAGTGGTCTCTAATTTAATTAATATGAAGATTTTTTTTTTAAACATCAAATTAAAAGGAAAAGGTATACCATTACCAGATATTATTATTGAAAAATAATATTAAATAGAGACATTTATTTGAAAAATGAATGGATTTGTGGATGTAACAAAAAAAATGCTTTATACTGTTTCTCTGCCTACATTAAATGGCGCACTATCTCTTCTAAGAATTTGAATAGCAAACAATCTAAAAGAAACTCTGAAGGAGATTATTAGAAATCGTAGTAACAAGTCTTTCCATGCTATCTATTGAAAAAAGAAAATTTTAATGACAAAATGATTACAAAATTTGCGAGCATAAAAGAACGTAGGATAGACTTAATATTTTTTGCTGGGGTCCGATCTAGGTGTATGCACTAGTTATCCTTTTTACCCCCCCCCCCCCCCCCCCGTCAACAAATACTTTGTACTTTTAAAGACATTAAAACACGTTTTGAATTTAAGTAATTTCTTATTTACCATTAAAATTACGAACGATGAGCCGATATTATCTTAAAAATCTCCACTGACGCCGCGCCACTTAATTCTCGTGAAATTCGTTTTTATAATATTTTGTTTATAAAAAAAAGATATTTTATTGCCATCGTCAGACACAGATACAATTATGCGCAATGTGGTGGAAAAGAACCTAGAACGGATAAAAGAAAAATAGATCTTAATGTTCAGTGGTAGTGAGTGAGTTCCCTTTCCCCTTATAACACCCTCCCCGGTCTGTGAATCACAGGAGATTCCAGACTATTACTACTAATATAAAATTGAATAAGTTATATGACCGAAGTTTGTGAGAGAATATCAGGTCCCCCATAGCGCAATTGGCAGCGCGCTGGAGGTCTAATCCAGAGGTTCTGGGTTCGAATCCCAGCGGAGGCATACAACTTTTTCAATTTTAATCGTGTCTGTACGCCAGCAAAAACATTTTTCAATTTAAAAGCTTCTGTTATTCCATTTTTAAATTTTTAGCGATTTGAGAGCGTTTCGTCGAGATCATGATTAGAAAAATCAATATACAAACAACAACTCTATTCAGTATCCAGTCTCTACAGAAAGTCGGACAGAAAAGTCGTGAGTATCACCCTCAGTGCGCAAACTTCTGGCGAATTTGTAGATCAAAAGGCACAGAGCTCTTTAAATCAATATCATTGTAGATGATAAATTCCTAGTTAATGAGTGACAATGCTTATCCTCAGCAATGACGCATGCTTAGAAAAACTATATAGGTATACAAAAATCGATTACATTTACGAATTAAAGTTGCTAAAAAAATCGCCACATTTACGATTGCCCGCCCAATGGGAGTTTCTAAATTTTTATGGACCAATATCCAAAATTTCTGATATACTAATAGACGCAGAAATTGATGGTGGGCAAATTTTAATTTTAAAACAAAAATATCGTTAAGATATTGCATTTTTATTTCCATAAGTATGTTAATGAAAAATATCACTGGAGGATACTTTATTACATACATCCCTTCAGGGATAAAAATTAGTGTTTTAATAATTATATTTCTATTCTAAAATAAAAATTTGTCAATCTTCAGTCTTTGCCTCTATGAGTTGTCTGTTTTTCGACATATACATTTTTTTTAACTTCTCCCATAGAAAAATCATGGACATTTCCAAAGACCTTTAATTTTTAAGTAGGTTGTACTTTTTTTCTTTATAAACTTAGAAATATTGTCAAAAAAAAAATTTAATGCCCCAGGGCATATATGTATATACCTATGTATAGGTGATAGAATACCCTTAATAAAAAGATCTATCCTAATATAGCCAAATGTACAATTTCTTAAACTGGGATTCAATTAGTTTAGCAGGAATGAAGTTAGATTAACAGCCATATACTTACAATGGAAGTATTGTTAATTTTTCAAAATTGAAAATTTTAGTATACCACCATGGTAAAAAAATAATACATATTAATAAAATTAAAATCAATATAAAGTATACAAATAATACAAAATGGCTGTACAGAAACATTCTACATCAAAATGAAAACCAACGGTTCGATCAATACGAAGCCCTTCATATATAAAAATGCCTTGCGTACAATATAATGGTATACTCCCATATTGATTTGTATTAGACAAAAGAACAATGCATTTTTTGAAATTATTAAACCATATTTGATAAGTATGAAGGTAGGAAATTAATAAAGACCCAGGTAAAAATTGCCCATGGGTATAATATTACCTATAACACAATGAAATATAAGTATTATGAACCAGCTGAAGCAGAAAATATGAAATAACAGCATAAATGGATTACCAATATTGGTATATACAAAGAAATTAGCCTATGGGTGGATCATATGTGTATAAACAAAGAATAGTAAAACTGCATGCCTCACTGCAAATGAAAAATACATCATATTTCTGAAGTGCTTTAATATTAAATTAATACAAACACAAAAGCAAATATACAAATCCCATGCAACACCTTTACGTAACCTACCCCATCGTAACATATACCATATACCGAACTCGAAGAGAAATATTAGGATGGTAAAAAACACAATGCCTATTATTTTTTAATAATGGAATATGAAAAGCTGTCAGAATTAATATCTTGGATACGATATTACAGACAGCCATATAGTGAGTAACCGAAATGCGTAGTCAGACAAACGTATAAGCTCTTCGATCGAAGCTCGAGGAACACAGTGGGGGTATATGCCTTTTTGTGTTTCAACTACTGGAAAAAACATCTTTATAATAGGGAGATGAAATATTATTGAGAGGAATATTGAAATAATTTTTAAGGGGGGCCCAAAGAAAGCCTGCAGTGGTAATGATTTAAGTATTTAATTTATATTTATTATAGTGTAGAGTTAATAAAAGATTAAAAATCAACTCAATATGTACAGCTATAATTAATATAATTATTATTATTCTATTAATTTAATAAAGAAACAATGTTTTATAAAAGTTAAAATTTCCTAATTTCAAAGCTTATACAGCTTTCCTAGCGCATTCACCAAAATTTGAAATAAACTAAAATCCAAAGCTGGACAGTAATTGCCTCGAAAGTACTTGAAAAAGTGCTTTAAGCATAATACTGCTTAGAGCACAGTGCTTGTAAGCACTTTTAAAATCGAGTGCACGGTAATTCAAGATTTTTATAAAAAGTGCTTGGTAATTGTAAGCACTTAAAATTTCCAAAGTGCTTGATGCTGACATTTACTTTTCCAAAGGGTTTGATACTCGAAGCCTTTTTTTTTAGCTCTGCTAAAACCTAATCAGAATATAAAACAAATTTTTGTTAGTCATATGCCTTAACCATGGAAATTTTTGGAATATTTCATGGAAAATTTCACACCTCTATTTTGTAACCAATCAATTTCATGTTATCTAAGAACGTTACTGTGGCAATGAAAAAATTATTAGATATTGGCACAATCTTATTATTCTTATAGCATCGGGTGACCTCAAAACTGAAATTTTTACCATTTGTAGTAAAATATAGTTGTTGAAAAATTATAGATCAGGCTACTACCAAACTCAACACCCATCCAAAAAACGCAATCCAATAATTTTGACTGTTTTTTTGTTTAGATGATTATCCCGGACCCCTGCGCCTGCATAGACAATTTGTTTGGAGATTTGGGTACAACAGAAACTCACTGTTTGTTTGGCAACGTTTCGTGCGTCATATTCGCAACGTATCCTAGAATCTCCAAATAAATAAATAAACAGAGGTTAGGAAACATCCCACTTAATAAAAACAATTTGCGTTGTTTTTCCTAATTTTAGAACATCAGAAAAATGTAAAGCCACTATTTTTAATATCAAATTATAATGAAACAACATATATTGTGATTCTTTTTTAAAATAACTTGTCTTTTCACACCTACTTTTTCTAACCAATCATAGTATTTTATTTTGAATCATTGCCATGGCAACGAAAAATTTCCGGAAATATTCATGCTCTTGAACTTCCGGCGGCCAAATTACACTGAAAATTTTTCTGTTACTTTCAATGTCAAAATAATGACAGGGAATGACAGAATTAAATTATTTGTTAAGGCAAAAATGGCATGTTTTTAGTTGCTAAAAAAACAACTGATTTTATTTTTATTCATGGATCACTGTGTTATTTCAAATGTTTTTGATTCTTAATAAAAATGTCAAATCTTGGTGTAATATTTTACTAGGTACGAAATTTTCTTACCGAATCTCCCTCCAGCTTGAATTATAGATCCGGAAAATTTTCCTCAGTCGAGTCGCGAATTCTTTAAGAAAATTTTTAAATAATTCGCGACCTCGAAAAAATTTCCGGAAATAATTCACGCTCTAGGGAGATTATAAGAAAAAATTCCAGTTTCAAAGACATATCACCTGACCTGATATTTGATATTTTGTAAGAAACAAAGACACATAGTCTCGGCCTCAAAATTTTTCGGTCTGTTTATTATTGTGACATGTTTCGCCTTAAATTGGCATCATCAGACCTAAACAAGTAAAGACGATTACATACAAATTGCACGGAAAATTAAATAAAAAACTAATTACCTTATAAACAGTTAAAAAATCTTAAAATTGTTTTTAAAACAAACACAAGTACATTAAAACAGCAATAAAACTATACTAACCCAAACGTAGGACGAAGCCAGTTGGTTGCCTATTCTAACTTGAAATATCCAAAGTTAAAGGTCGAGTCACAAACAGCTATTCTCTTTTGAGGTTATTAAAAATCAAATGCAGCTCGAAATTGCAAATTTTAAAAAAAATCTAAATGTTTTAATAGCTTTAAGACTGTTAATACCGTTAAGAACACTTAGTAAAGACAAATGATAGGATAGACCAGTTGTCTAGTTCAGGAGTATATTCGGTGTATTGTGATGATTGTCCCGCTGTGTACGTCGGCCAGTCAGGAAGGAAAATATCTACTAGAGTGCGCGAACATCTCAGCCTCTTTAATAAATATAAAGATTCTGACATAACACATAACAGAAACTAAATCAGCTTTTGCCACTCATTTGCTAACATTGGGATGCAGTTTTTCCACAGCTGAAAACATTACATTATTTATTTTTTCTACGACCGTGCGTTTTAACCCATTTTTCCGCACGCATTTTAGTTTTGAAATTGTCACTTTCCCGCACTAGTGCGGGAAAGTAAAATTATATATATCAAATAAAATTCTTTCATCTACAAATCACTTAAAACCGTTGCCGTCACCGTCATCGTCATCTTTATGCGACCTGCAACCGATGCCATCCTCATTGACGTCATCTACTTACCAGTTAACACCAAATAACTTCACTGGACCGGCAATTTTAAGTAATTGACAGAATGCAACAAAATGTGTTTTTAATATTAATATTTATAATAATTAGTAGTTTATAGTTAAAGTTTTGTATATGTATGTTTAGGCCTGATGATGCCAATTTAAACATGTCACAATAATAAACAGACCGAAAAATTTTGAGGCCGAGACTTTGTGTCTTTTTTCTTACAAAATATCACATTATTATTGATTTTAAAAATGGGCGCCTAGATTCCTCTAGTTCCTAAAATATCCATAACTTTGGTAAAGTCGTAAAGAGTAGGCCATGGAAACGTTAAAATGGTTCATTTCAACCTACTTTATAATACGAAATCCACTTATTAGACAACAATGTATCCGGTAGGGCGATTTTATTTACGGCCTGTTTTTTAAAAAAACAAAGCGAAAGTTCTCGATTTTTTTTTAAATAGCGACCCATTTTTGTATTGTTGTAATAACATTTTTCATTTAGTTTTCTTTCTAAGCCGTATCACTTAAGTTAATTATTCATTAAGTAATAGTAGAAATTAACAAAAAATATCAAAACTATATAATTTCTAGACTCGTATACATAGGCGCCGATTCCGTGGGGGCTCTGGGGGCTTGGGCCCCCAGAGCCATATTTCTTTGGGGGCGTAGCCCCCATAGCCCAACCCTCACAGTACGTTTACAAAATAATGATACTAATAGCAACTCGTTTGCGAACGTGCGTTACTTGAGATTTGATAATTTAATTTTTTTCTATAAAATTTATCTGCAGTTGTCGTTTCCTTTTTTAATTTAGCAAAAATTTTTTATTTAGGAAAAAATTATTTTGGCTTTAAAAATTAAATTATGCTAGATCTGGCAACCCTGGTCTGCCACTTTGCTTAGAGCACGTAGAGAATTTGGAAAGTCCCTGGTCTCAAAGTCTCAAGGTTGCCAGGTCTGGTGAAATTTCACTAGATTTAATGATTTCGAAACCAATCCAAAGTGATTTAGTGAAAACTTTCGTTAAATACCCCAGTTTTAGTGATTGTTCGGATTTTGTAGCAAATAAGACAAAGTCGTCTAAAATACAATACAAAAATGCAATATTTTAAAAATATGTTTTTCAAAAACACGGCTATTTTTAATTATCCGCTCGATCTATATTTTCTACACGTTGGCAGCCGTGATGTCAGATCTGCGCATCATGCAGATCTGACATCACGGCCTAGTCAGCGAAGTCAAGCATCGGCGATCGGCGCGGTCAAGTTGGAGCCAGTGTTACCAGAGCTCCTGTTTTAACAGAAGATCTACTGTTTTCACTCTTAAACTACTGTTCTACTAACCTAAAAAATATTATAAATTTATACCTGCCACCTCTAATCGTTGTTAAGTTTATTATTAGTATTTATTTATTATTTATATTATTAACCGCTTGATATTATTCTTTTAATTTTTTACTTTTGTTTTTGTAAGTAGGTATATACTTTTTGACTATTTTATTCCAGCCATTTTTAGCCAAATTTGTTACCTTATGAGGTTTTAGAAATATGTTATTACTAACTACTACATTATATTATGTGTATATTTGTTATAGGAATTTTTTTTAGTCGTTGAGATCCGGGCTCCAAGCCCCCAGAGCAATTCTGAAGTTCCGGCGCCTATGCTCGTATAAGCTCTAAAAAGTTTCGTCAAAACCAGTCTAGTACTACGCCCCGGAAAACAAAAACACTATTACTGCTACTGCTTGTGTTAGACCAAAATGTCAGATGGTGTTTAACGTATATTAAAAAGAAAAAATTGCTTGTCACTGCATACGTGACATTACTTCTTAGACCCGTACAGGGTTTAAAAATTACATTTAAGATATTATTTGTTAATTTCTACTATTACCAATAATGAACTATTAACTTGTGATACACTGTTAGAAAAAAAATTAAATGAAGAATTTTATTACAATTATACAAACATGGGTTGCTATTTAAAAAAACTGAAAAATTCCGCTTTGTTTTTTTTTTAAATTCATTTTAATCTTTTTATGGCCTACTCTTACCACTTGCTTTGTTTTACAAAAGTTATGGACATTTTAGAAAACAAAGGAAAATCGATTTAGACGGCCATTTTAAAAATAAATGATAATGTGTGATATGTCATTGAAAAGTTAATTTTTCAATAGAATTTAAGCATCGAATAAAAATGGCAGGTTTTTATTTAAA
The DNA here is from genome assembly GCA_935413205.1 of Polydrusus cervinus. Lineage (NCBI taxonomy): Eukaryota > Metazoa > Arthropoda > Insecta > Coleoptera > Curculionidae > Polydrusus > Polydrusus cervinus. The sequence continues at coordinate 26,247,522 of OW284515.1, forward strand.
ATTTAAAAGTTTACTCCATTTCTGGTAAACCAGAAGTGGGTTTAAAGATTTAAGTTGACTGGAAAATGGCCATTTACACATTTATTGACTTCAAAATTCATTAAACCTTTACTTCTAAAATTACGGACAAATCTTTGTTTCACCCAGTATATATAGTATACAGGGTGGCCCGCTCTCAATGCAGGATTCCATAAATACAGGGTGCTACAAATTCGTGTGCTTACAAGGGGACCTCGAAAATAGTAAGAGATTGAGGCAAAGTTGTGTATTTTGGGGCTTAATAATTTGCTAAAAAAAAATTGTAAATATTCCGAATGCTTTCAGAGATATCCGAAAAAAACTGAAATTTCTATTTTTGGTTTTTAATTTTTTGCGCCTTCATTTTTGACTTGGAAAAAAACAAAAAATACTTTTTCATAGCCGTCGTTAATATTCTACAAGATGGCGTTATTAGTTTTCAAATTCGACGTTTCATTCTTTAAATACCAACCTCAAGTCAATTTTTTTAAATACGGACCTGGAATTTTCATTACAGTTTTAGGGACTTCTAAACCTTAGAAATTTAATACAATTTAAAGTTTTTTGAAATTTTAATGTTTTGTCATTTAATAACATATTTTTCAAGTTATCTTTTTATGTCGATACGGTCCTGAACATTTAAAGCCAAACCAAAAAGAAAGATTTCTGATTTTAAAAAATCCGTCCATTTTTACTCAAAGAGGTCTAATATTTGATATGGCCTCAAATATTTTTCTTTCTGTTAATTTTTGTTATATGTTTCGCCAGAAACTGGCATTGTCAGACCGTATAAACTAAAAAAAAATTGAAATTGTTTTTGAAACAAACATAAGCACATACATACTCCAGTTACCTTTTCTGTACCCGGTAGCATTAATTTTTTTCTGTTTTACAGTATTTCGGTCTAGGTTTAAGGCAAAAACAATAGGACTTAAGATGTTATATTAATAAAATAAATAATGTAGGTACAGGGACATTATTTTAAGTGTCTCACCCGATTGGCGACTTTGCTATCGACCACAATAAAAAAACAATTATGTATTCCCTAACAGCTTTTAGTGAAGAAGCCAAATTTAATGTCAAAAAAAATCTATGTTTACAAATTTGACAGATACGACGCCATATTGGATTTTCTTAAATGGCAACCCTACCTTATAGTAAGCCAGCCGCATTCGCCTATTTGTTCCAACATTAAAAATATATAATTGCCAATATTTATTTTTAGCCGTTCCGGAGATACGAGGCTTCGAAGTTGGCGATTTTGTTATAATCGAATTAACAGAAGCTTTGAGATTAGAAACTCAATTTTTTCTGGAGATACGTAATTTCTTATGGCGGAGCCACCCATGCTATTGTCATATATGTCAGATGTCAAAAAATGACAGTTACGACGCCATTTTGAATTTTTTTAAATGGCAACCCACATTTATAACTACATCAATGTAATGCATTTCGCAGTTCGATTTCAAAAATATATAGTTGTCGATATTTATTTCCATCCCTTACCGAAATACGACCGTATCAAAAACTGCATCGTGTGATTATGTGTTTTAAGTATCTCACCCCATTAAAAAATAGAAGCTTTGTAATTAAAATATAAATTTCAAAATGGCGTCGTAACTGTCATTTTTTGACATCTGACATATATGACAATAGCATGGGTGGCTCCGCCATAAGAAACTACGTATTTTCAGAAAAAATTGAGTTTCTAATCTCAGAGCTTCTGTTAATTTGATGATAATAAAATCACCAACTTCGAAGCCTCGTATCTCCGGAACGGCTGAAAATAAATATTGACAATTATACATTTTTAATGTTGGAACAAATGGGCGAATGCAGCTGGCTTACTATAAGGTAGGGTTGCCATTTAAGAAAATCCAATATGGCGTCGTATCTGTCAAATTTGTAAACATGGATTTTTTTTTACATCAAATTTGGCTTCTTCACTAAAAGCTGTTAGGGAATACATAATTTTTTTTTTATTGTGGTCGATAGCAAAGTCGTCAATCGGGTGAGACACTTAAAATAATGTCCCTGTACATACTAATAAAAAATAGAATTACTTCTCATCCCTTAGAAAATTACTTCCTTTCTAGAGTATTGTTACGGTAAATCTTAAATCATCAATCAATCATCAATCCTAAAAATAATTTCCAGGGCCGTAATAGTAAAGAAAGAATAATTTGAAATACTTATAATGTGATATTTGATGCAAAGCGATAAAATCTTTAAATTGTATTAAATTTTCAAAGCGTAGAAGTCCCTAAAAATGTATTTAAAATTCCAGGTCCGTATTTAAAAAAATTGACTTGAGGTTGGTATCCAAAGAACGAAACGTGAAATTTAAAAGCTAATAACGCCATCTTGTAGATCATAAGGAGCGGCCATGAGAAAGTGGTTTTTGTTTTTCTCCTAAGTCAAAAATGAAGGCGCAAAAAATTAAAAACCAAAACTACAAATTTCGGTTTTTTTCGGATATCTTCAAAGGTATTCGGAATATTGAGAATTTTCTTTGA